>CAWUFW010001459.1:265000-2679395 GCA_963921515.1 Calotriton arnoldi | reverse complement strand
TGTATAATGTAATTACAATGTAATTTTAAAATAAAATATGTAAAAAAAATTGTTTCTAAAAATGTAGTAAATCAGTATAAAAAAATGTAATATAACAATTAATACATTTAAAAATTGTCATTTACAAAACCTTTGAAATTCACTGAAAAACCATAGGTTTCAGGCACGTTATAGTTAGAAATTAGCATTTAAAAACCTTGAAATTCACTGAAAAACCATAGGTTTCAGACACGTTATAGTTAGAAATTAGCATTTAAAAACCTTTGAAATTCACTGAAAAAACCATAGGTTTTAGGACAGTTATAGTTAGTTGGACATTGCACTCGTACAAAACCCGTGAAATTCCCCGTTATAGTTAGTTCAGCTAACTATAACTCGCGCCCCGCAATGCACTGCTGATGACGCTACATATTACATCACTCATGACATGGTCAGTGACATCACTGATGACATCACTGATGACATCTCAATGACATCACTGATGACATCACTGATGACATCATCCATGTGATAATCTCATGCATCTTCTCACACCCTAATATAACCTTTGATACACCCACTCTAAATTACAGACTGCCATTCTCAAAACCATAGACACTCCAACACCAATAACTACATACCCACTCACTGATTCTTAGGTCTACACACACATCCACTCACTCACCCGTACAGTCACTCATACTTACGGTCACTCAGTACAGGACTATCATATGCACTCATACACCTATATAGACACTCACACACCGCCACTCATCCATAGAGGTACTCACACACCTAGTCAGTCATGCAAATAATTAAACACACTACCATTTACTCACCTATACAGTTATACACACACCAGCTCACTTACTCATACAAATACTAGCACATTCTTACGCTCTTATACAATCACTGATACAAGCACACACTCATCCATACAGCCACTCTCACAATCACTCACTCTCACTTATAGCCATTTATATACTCCAACACACATATATACTGCCTTTCACATATGTAGTTACTCACACATGTACCACTGAGATATACATTCACTCACTAACACACCCATACACACACTCACCCACCCATACAGTCCATCACAGATGCACTCTTGAAACCATGCACCCAGTGAATCACCCACTCACACATCTATGCACAGAGTCGCACACACCCCACCCACACAAACACTCAGGCACCCATACAGATACTCAGACAACCAATCAATAACCCATATAGACACTCATGTAGCTATTCACAAATCACATGCAGCCACTTACACACCAACAGACAGACGGATACAGACATTCACACAGTTTAGTCACTAACCCATGCATTCAGTAAGATACGTTTAATCACTCACTTGTAGAGTCAGTCACGCACGTACTAAATCATCCATTCAGACACTTATACACCCACTCATTCTTCAATACGCTTTTTCCTATATATATTAAACATATTTAAACTTTACAGAAACACACAGTCACTGGATGATGTCATCAGTGATGTCATTTGAGATGTCATCAGTGATGTCATCAGTGATGTCACTGACCATGTCATGAGTGATGTAATATGTGACGCTATCAGCAGTGCATTGTGGGCGCGAAAGTTATAGTTAGCTGAACTAACTATAACAGGGGAATTTCACGGTTTTGTACGAGTGACAATGTCCAACTAACTATAACTGTCCCTAAAACCTATGGTTTTTTCAGTGAATTTCAAAGGTTTTTTAAATGCTAATTTGTAACTATAACGTGCCTGAAACCTATGGTTTTTCAGTGAATATATAATAGGTATATTATATATATATATATACCTATATATATATATATATATATATACGTACACACATCACACTTCAGGCTCAGTTAGATGACACAAATGTAAAGGGAGAGTGGGAATATAACATCCTATTTTCCCCTCATGGTGTTTGTGAAAGAATGGCACCTTTCTGCTTCTGGAATGTAAACACAGCACACTGCCATTCACTATAGTAACTTGCTCTAAGTAAAGCAATCTGACTATAGTGAATGGCAGTGTGCTGTGTTTACATTCCAGAAGCAGAAAGGTGCCATTCTTTCACAAACACCATGAGGGGAAAATAGGATGTTATATTCCCACTCTCCCTTTTACTTTGTGTCATCTAACTGAGCTGAATGTGTGATGTGTGTGCGTATATATATATATATATATATATATATATATATATATATATATATATATATATATATATATATTCACTGAAAAACCATAGGTTTCAGGGACGTTATAGTTACAAATTAGCATTTAAAAACCTTTGAAATTCACTGAAAAAACCATAGGTTTTAGGGACAGTTATAGTTAGTTGGACATTGCACTCGTACAAAACCCGTGAAATTCCCCCGTTATAGTTAGTCCAGCTAACTATAACTCGCGCCCCGCAATGCACTGCTGATGACGTCACATATTACATCACTCATGACATGGTCAGTGACATCAATGATGACATCACTGATGACATCTCAAATGACATCACTGATGACATCATCCAGTGACTGTGTGTTTCTGTAAAGTTTAAATATTTTTAATATATATAGGAAAAGACGTATTGAAGAATGAGTGGGTGTGTAAGTGTCTGTATGGATGATTTAGTAGGTGCATGACTGACTGTATAAGTGAGTGATTTAACGTATCTTACTGAATGCATGGGTTAGTGACTAAACTGGGTGAATGTCTGTATCCGTCTGTCTGTTGCTGTGTAAGTGGCTGCATGTGTTTGTGAATAGCTACATGAGTGTCTATATGAGTTATTGAATGCTTGTGTGAGTATCTGTATGGGTGCCTGAGTGTTTGTGTGGGAGGGGTGTGTGCGACTCTGTGCATAGATGTGTGAGTGGGTGATTCACTGGGTGGATGGTTTCAAGAGTGCATCTGTGATAGACTGTATGGGTGGGTAAGTGTGTGTAAGAGTGTGTTAGTGAGTGAATGTATGTCCCAGTGGTACATGTGTGAGTAACTACATATGTGAAAGGCAGTATATATGTGTGTTGGAGTATATAAATAGCTATAAGCGAGAGTGAGTGATTGTGATAGTGGCTGTATGGATGAGTGTGTGCTTGTATCAGTGATTGTATAAGAGCGTAAGAATGTGCTAGTATTTGTATGAGTAAGTGAGCTGGTGTGTGTATAACTGTATAGGTGAGTAAATGGTAGTGTGTTTAATTATTTGCATGACTGACTAGGTGTGTGAGTACCTCTATGGATGAGTGGCGGTGTTTGAGTGTCTATATAGGAGTATGAGTGCATATGATAGTCCTGTACTGAGTGACCATAAGTATGAGTGACTGTACGGGTGAGTGAGTGGATGTGTGTGTGTAGACCTAAGAATCAGTGAGTGGGTATGTAGTTATTGGTGTTGGAGTGTCTATGGTTTTGCGAATGGCAGTCTGTAATTTAGAGTGGGTGTATCAAAGGTTATATTAGGGTGTGAGAAGATGCATGAAATTATCACATGGATGATGTCATCAGTGATGTCATCAGTGATGTCATTTGAGATGTCATCAGTGATGTCATCAGTGATGTCACTGACCATGTCATGAGTGATGTAATATGTGACGTCATCAGCAGTGCATTGCGGGCGCGAGTTATAGTTAGCTGGACTAACTATAACGGGGGAATTTCACGGGTTTTGTACGAGTGCAATGTCCAACTAACTATAACTGTCCCTAAAACCTATGGTTTTTTCAGTGAATTTCAAAGGTTTTTTAAATGCTAATTTGTAACTATAACGTCCCTGAAACCTATGGTTTTTCAGTGAATTTCAAAGGTTTTTTAAATGCTAATTTGTAACTATAACATGTCTGAAACCTACGGTTTTTTCAGTGAATTTCAAAGGTTTTGTAAATGACAATTTTTAAATGTATTAATTGTTATATACATTTTTTTCATACTGATTTACTACATTTTTAGAAACAATTTTTTTTACATATTTTATTTTTTAAATTACATTGTAATTACATTATACATTACATTACAAAAAATACTTTCTCAGAATGAATTACTTTAGTTTAAATACTTTGCACATAGGCAATAGACTTTTAAGTACAGTAGTTACAGTTGTTGCAATGGGCAACACATTTTCAAACACAATGCAACATTCAGCTCAATGTGAATTTCTAGTTAAATGCAATTAGTTACTTTATGGATTACTTTTCTAACCACAGGACTGGATCCTAGATTCGGTCCTGGGACATCTCCTGTAAACAGTTGAGTAAAAGCGTTTTGGTTACAGTCGTGATTTTTAAGGAATATTATTGTACTTTAAAAGTTGACACTTAGAAACTTTTTCTCATAGAATCACCAATGTTATCCTATGGAAGGAAATTCACTTAGAAGGTAAAAACTGTTATCGTTACTTTTTCTTACTCAGTGTTGGATCCTGGATCCAGCACTGGTGCATCTCCTGTAAACAGTTGAAAGAAATGCGTTTAAGTCATACAGGCGATTTTTTAGGAATATTTGTAGTTTGTGAAAATCGACACTTTGAAACTTTTCTGCTAAAAACCAGACAATGGATTCCTATGGAAGAAAATATAAGTTACTGGTAAGTACGGTTAAAATTACTTTTCAGGGTCAGTGCTGGGCTAAAAGATGCAGCACTGGGTTCTCTCCTGATAACAGGTGAGTAAATTGGAATTCGTACTTTGGTTGATTTTAGAGGAATATTATAAAGTTCCAAAACTCCACACTTAGAAGAATTTCCAAGTGAAACCAGTCAATGTTAGCCTATGAAGGAAATTCAAGTTACCGGTAAGTACGGTTAAAATTACTTTTCAGGACCAGTACTGGGCTGAAAGATGCAGCACTGAGGTCTCTCCTGATAACAGCTGAGTAAATCAGAATTCGGATTTCGGCTGATTTTAGAGGAATATTTGTATGTTTCAAAAATCAACACTTAGAAACTTTTTCAGCAAAAAGCAGGCAATGATATCCTATGGAAGGAAATTCAAGTTACTGGTAAGTACGGTTAAAATTACTTTTCAGGATTAGTACTGGGCTGAAAGATGCAGCACTGAGGTCTCTCCTGATAACAGGTGAGTAAATCGGAATTCGTATTTCGGATGATTTTAGAAGAATATTTGCACAATGGTGAAGGGAGGGGCGGGGCCTGAGGTGACATCTGTGCAAGCGCGCCCCGTGGCGCGTTTTAGTTGGGGATTAAGTCCCTTGAATCCTGAGGGTCTCTAGGGGCCAACTAGCCCACCAGGAACCTCCAATATGCGCCAGGGGCTGCGTTGCAGAGACGTGTAGAGAGGCCACACCCTTTTACACCTCTCTGCAACGCAGCTCTGTGGCGCTTTCTGGATGTACCTGTTGGGCTAGTTGGCCCTCAGGACCCTCAGGATTGAAGGGATTTAATCCCCAACTTAAAACGCGCCACGGGGCGCGTTTGCACAGATGTCACCTGAAGCCCCGCCCTCCCTTCACCACTGTGCAAACGAGCCCCGTGGCGCGTTTTAAGTCGGGGGATTAACTCCCTTGAATCCTGAGGGTCCCTGGGGGCCAACTAGCCCAACAGGTATATCCAAAAGCGCCACAGAGCTGCGTTGCAGAGAGGTGTAAAAGGGCGTGGCCTCTGTACACCTCTCTGCAACGCAGCCCTGACGCATACTGGAGGTTCCTGGTGGGCTAGTTGGCCCCCAAGGACCCCAGTATTCAAGGGAGTCGTTCTCCTCTGCAAACGCGCCAGGGGCGCGTTTGCAGAGTGGTGAAGGAAGGGTGCGGGGCCTGCGGGCCCGATCGTTTTTTTTTTTTTTGTCTCTCTGAAGGGAGGCTGTGTGGCCCCCTTACTTTTTCCTGTTTTGGGGCCCTGGGGACCCCATCCCCCAGGGCCTTACCCCTTTTTTTTTATTAATTTTTTTTTTTTTAAACGGGAAGGGGGCCGCTTGGCCCCCCTTCCCTGGGCCTATATTGGCCCCGGGGACCCCATCCCCGGGCATGGCCTCTATTTTTATTTTTATTCTTTGGAGGGGGCTGCGTGGCCCCCTCCTCTGGCCATTTAAGGCCCCGGGGACCCCATCCCCGGGGCCGGCCATACCCTTTTTTTTTAAATTTTTTAAACTTTGGGGAGGGGGCCGCGTGGCCCCTCCCGGGCCACTACTTGCCCCGGGGACCCCATCCCCCGGGGCTGGCCTCTCCGTTGGGGACTGTGGGGGGTCCCCAAGCCCCCACAGTCCCGCCGGCTCCCGCGTCCCTTGGGAGCCGGCATTGCTTTACACATGGGGAGCTGCTAAGATGCAGCTCCCCATGTGGAAAGCAATCGGCTTTGGATATTGGAAGAGAGAGCAGGTTTCCTGCTCTCTCTTCCAATATCCAAAGCAGTTTGCTATGGCAGGACGGAGCCGCGAGGCTCCCGTCCTGTCATAGCAAACTACAGTGTCCCGGGGTAGGCACCCGGGACACTGCAGGAGCCGGCCCTGGGGGTGGCGGTCCCCAGGGCCATCAAGGGCTCCAGGAGGGGCCGCGCGGCCCCCTCCCTTAAGTGCACAGCCCCGGGGAGGTGGTGGTCCCTGGGCTCTGGGGTCCGTAACGGACCCCCATATTTAAATGTTTAGTGCCCCGGGAGGTGGCGGTCCTCGGGCGTGTGGGGGCTGGAGCCCCCACACAGGTTTTTCAATTTTTAAAAAAAAGCCCCGGGGAGGTGGTGGTCCCGGGGCTGCGGGAGGGCTCAGAGCCCTCCCGCACCATTTAAAAAAGCCCCAGGGGGTGGCGGTCCCCGGGGCTTGGGGGCCCTTGAGGCCCCCACACATAAAATTAACCCCCCACCATGCCCCCGGGACTTGGGCCACCCGGGGGCAAATACAATCGAGCGCGGAGACCGCGCTCGATTTTTCTCGGCAGGATTCGCGCACCCTGAGCGTATCCTGCCGATTTTTAAAAAAAATTTTTTATTTTTATTTTGCCCAGGGGTCCTTGTGGGACCCCTGAGCAAACCTAGGGGTCAGGGTGTTTCTACCCTGCCCCTTTGTGCGCTTTGCACACTTGTTTCTGTCCCTCGGTTCTACCGAGGGACAAAATGGCTGCCAACATTTCCTGAATCGGAATGTTGACAGCCAGCTGACAGCCAATTAACATGCAGCTCGTGATCGGGAGGGTACGCGGACCCTACTCGGCCATAGATATCACTATCTTTTTACTTTTGATTTTCTCAGCAACTACTGAACGGATTTACACCATTTAACAAAAAGGGTTCTTTCTGAACCAAGAACTACCTCTTTGCCAAATTTGGTGTAATTCCGTTCATCAGTTCGGGCTGTAGCCGTGTCTAAAGTTTCCTATGGAAAATTGCATGGGGAAAACGCGTTTTGGGACCCCCTTTTTCTCGGCCCCCGCTGACGAATCCCCCGAGACTTTCAGGGTAGGAGCGGACCGGAGCGGGCCACAAAGTTTGAAAATTTTGCGAAGATACGTCAACCGGCAAGAGAGTTATTTCAAATAGAATGTCGCGGATTTCCTATGGATAATAGGTTGTAACTATAACTATCTACTGGCGACCGCCAGTAGATAATATATATATATATATATATATATATATATATATATATATATATATATATATATATATATATATAAAAATTCACTTAAAAAAACAAAGGTTACAGGGACGTTATAGTTAGGAAATAGAATTTTTAAAAAACCTTGGAAATTCACTGAAAAAACACAAAGGTTACAGGGACGTTATAGTTAGGTTCAGATTTCACTCGTACAAAACCAGTGAAATTCAGCAGTTATAGTTACCTGGGCTAACTATAACTTTTGCCCCGGAAATGCACTGCTTATGACCTCACATATTACATCAGTCAAGACATGGTCAGTGGCATCACTGATGATATCACTGATGACGTCACTGATGACTTCTCAAATGACATCACTGATGACATCATCAGGTGAGTGTAAGTGTTTTTAAGAGTGTATGGTTGTTAAACATATATACTAACCTACTTCAGAAGTTAAAATAGCATACTAAGTGCACTACTACTGAGTGATACTACCTCTAACATATATTATGTGAGTGGCTGTGTGACTGTATCCTTGTGTGTATGGGTGTGTGAGTAGCTATGTGGGTGAGTGAGATGCTGTGTGAGTGGCTGTATTGGTGAGTGAGTGGGTGTGTCAGTGGCTGTAAAGGTGAGTAAGTGGCGGTGTGAGTGACTCTATGGGTGGGTAAGTGGGTGTGTAGTGACAGTATGAGTGAGTGTCTGAATGGCTGTATGAGTGAGGGACTCAGTGTATAAGTGGCTGTATGGATGAGTGGGTGTTTAGTTAAGTGAGTTGGTGTGTGAGTACCTGTATTGAAAAGTAAGGGGCATATTTTTTAAAGGGGATATTGCCACCAAAATGTCATTTTCAAAGATATTCTGGTGGCGATATCCCCTTCTCTTCATTTACAAAGCGACATTAGGCTGCATTGTAAATAAGGCCCCTTTTCACGCTTCAATTAGCATGAAAGGGGCATGCGATGGGTGTTGCAGTGGGCGTTCAGCCGCAACACCCATTGCTTTTTGATGCAGCCCCATATTTACAAGGCTGGGGCAGCACCAAAAACTAAGACCAGGGAATACCTGGTCTTAGACTGGCGATACGAGGAGAAATTATTAATTTCTTCTTTTTCTTGCTCTTTCCATGTGTGCTGCATTTCGCAGCACACATAGTAAGAGCAAATTGCCTTTCAAGATTGTTTATTTGCAGGAAGGTGTCCCTTCCTGCATATAAACAATCGCCCCTGCAGTGCAGGCACCCTTGCAACATGGCGCAAGGGTGCCTGGGCTGCGCTAGGCAGCTTTATTAGCGCCAGCGCTAGGGGAAACACAGGGGTGTGCCGTATTTTTGCAAATACAGCGCATCCCTGCATTTTGAAAATGTAAGAGTGCGGCGTTACCAATTTTGGCGTAACACCACGCTCTGATATTTGATAGTAAATATCCCCCTAAGTGTCTGTGTGAATGGCTGTATGGATGAGTGAGCGCATGTGTGAGTGCTTGTATGGATGTGTGAATGGGTATGTAAGTGGTTGAGTGGGTGTGTGAGTGAGTGTGTAAGTGGCTGTACAGGTGAGTGACTGGTTGTATGAGTGGCTGTATGGGTGAGAGTATGGGTGTGTGAGTGCATCTATGGAGGAGTGAGTAGGTATGTGAGTACTGGTATGGGTCTGTGAATGGGTATGTGAGTGGTTGTGTGGGTGTGTGAGTGGGCATACAAGAGGTTGTATAGCGGTGTGAGTGGATGTGTGAGTGGTTATGTTGATGATGTCATCAGTGATGTCACTGACCATGTCATGAGTGATGTAATATGTGAGGACATAAGCACTGTATTACGGGGACGTAAGTTATAGTTAGCTCAGGTAACTATAACTACTGAATTTCACTGGTTTTGTACGAGTGAAATCTGAGCCTAACTATAACATCCCTGTAACATTTTTCTTTTCTGTGAATTTCTGAGGTTTTTCAAATTCTATTTCCTAACTATAACGTCCCTGGGCCCCAGGAAAGCTGACAATGCCCTTGAAAGAATGGAGAAACATGTCTTTCTTGTGGTTTTATGGAGGAGCACATATTTTCCTTTTAGGAAACAAACTTCTTTCTTGCACAATTTAGAGGTGGAAGGGAGTGCAAATGTACTTCATTCTGGGAATCCCAACTGTCTTTTGGAATCACATTTGCACAGACTCTTCAGTCCACCTGACCAATCATGGTCACAAAATGTCATGGATCACTTTTCCTGACACCCCTGAACTGTCACACTCATTGACTGCTGTACTAGACCTGACAGCGAACCACAGCCTGATCTCAATCCTGTACAGAGCCTCAAGGATTGATTGAGAGAGTGACATTGGTACTTAAGATGGGAAGTAGGTTGTGGGGATGGAGTACAGGAAACAAATTGTTACAAAATATGCAGAAGCATTTCAAAACCTGCCAGAAATGCAAGGTTCTAGTTAATTGAATTTAATGTATTGAATGTAATATATATCTTAGCACTGATAATGCATAATATTGACCCAGTAGAGACAGTGTAGAACGTAAGAATGACCTAAGATGACTGTGTTCTGAGAGAGGCTTGTTAGTGGATTCCATGACATTACTGGGCTCTAGCTGAGTGGAGCACCTATGGCCTGCCTACTAGCTAAGTAAACAAACACAATTAGGTTGATGAGTGCCAAAGCCCTAGTGAAAAGGGAATGGCTGAGGGAGATTAAAGAGTGTTTGGGGCAGAAGAGATACGCATGAAGTTAGGGGGGATGATACACTGAAAGATGTTTTGGTGGCCCTCATGCAGACCTTGGTGTGCTCCCCTGGTAGTTTGATAATTTGCAGAATAACCAGTCACCTATGCATGTGTAGGCTATAGCCTGAGATAGGGTCACAAGTTGGGCCACCGATATTTCATACAATGGAAAATTCAGATCTGTTGTGTGCTCTTCCTTGCCAGGCCCCCAAGGAACTGAAATGAACCCAGCACTGCAGCGGTCACAAATCCATAGATGATGAATGATGGAATAACTAACACGTGTGGAGATCTCACTCAACCTTGACAGTGGCTTTCTTTTTGTTCTGTAAGGACACTAGATGTATATAAGTAGACCAACTCAATGAATAAATAAAAAAAAGAAGCAGAAGGGAACTGAATGGATGATGGCTTCCCTAGGTTTGTGATGAGAGCGAACAATGTGTGATGTTTATAAAATGTCTTAAGCCATGTTGTTAAAAACTTTAGATCCTTGGGTCAATATGGTTGCTTTTATGAGTAGTCACAGGTAAACTGAAAAATTGCAAGCTACGTAGTTGGCAGCCTTCAGACAGCCATCTGTCGCATGTGGGTTTGTCAAACGGAAAGAATCTCTTCCCCTTCATAATCAACTATAGTTGCAAACACAGGATACAGGAAAATAATTGGCCAAGAACACAGTGTCGGAATGATCTGCGCACATTACACTGGAAGTGGAACACATCACAAACTGCACTAAGGAAATTAATTCCACACCATCAGTAGATGGAGCCGAGAGGTTAATGGGTTAATGCAGGGAAAAATAGCCTGGGGGGGGGTACGGCTTTCAAAAATCAATCACAAGAATTCAGGAAGTGGAAAATTACTTGAACATACCCATGAGTTTAAATTATTTTTTGTGACTATGCAAGACACATTTAGTTTAGTTTTGTCTATAAGTCACAAAATCCAGTGTGTGGAGTGTGTGGCATGAAGAGGCGTTTTGCCCAGCTATGGAGAGAAGAGTGGTAAAGAGGTAAAAGAGATTGAAGACGTGCAATTGTGACGTCGATTTGCAGAGAGAGGGAGGAGAGGTGAAGAAACTTCATTATGATGTTTTGATGGATGGGGAATCTGTTTATTTACTGGTGGATTTAGGCTTGTTTATTTTATATTCATGAAGGGTGTATCACCACAATTTCGGATCCACAATTAACTTTATTTCAACACCAATATTTTGGATTTACAACAATTTCCGATGACCAGTATTTCAGATGGCCAAAAATCAGAAAATCAGTAGTTTTTTCAACTATTTTTCTGGATTTGCGAATCCTTTGCTAGATTTGCAAATTCAGAGGTCAAGGGAGGACCAAAGAATCGCAAATTTGCTATAGGATTTGGAATTCTCACTATAAATATATTTTTTTTAATTTTTATTTTAATACACTGGGGGTCCCGTTGCTCCCCCACCCCCAAATAAGGCTCAGGGTTATGGTAGGTTCACCCTATCCCAGTATGCCCCTTTTCCCAACACAGTGCTCAGTGCAGCTTGTTGGGTAGTGGTGGCCACAACAAAAATGTTTCTGTGTTGGCCAGCTGATCAGAATGCAAGGTATTCATAAACCCAGTGCTAGATTTGAAAATCCGCAATGTACAACAGGAGCAGAAACTCCAACGGTGAGCCTTTATTTTTATAAATGGAGTCACGAAAACTCCGCGGATTTCTGAATCCAAGGAGGATCCGTGAATCAACGGTCCAGATATATCTAAAATTTAATCTCTTCATGCCCAATCCGAGTACCTTTGTATATGTTAATTTCTTGAAAACTACTGAACAGATTTAAACCAAATTAACAAAAGCACAATGCATGAATAAAATGTTGTCTTTGTGTCAAATGTGGTATAATTCAGTTCAGCAGTTGTTTCTGTATATAAGAGACAAAATCATTTAGGAATTAAAATGAGAAATGGCACTTGGGACCCTCCTTTTTTCTTGCCACCCACTTGGGATATACATGAAACTTGCTGTGAAGAATCCCAAGTGGGTATACTTTTCTGTTGGAAAGTTTGTGCTGTTTCATGGTACGGTGAAAAAGTTACTTAGAAATCAAAAATACCTTTCCTACTGAAACTCTAACCTAACCGTGAGAACATTAGTTCTACGACCACAAGTGCAAGTGTATATATCATTTTTTTCATGAAAAAAAACAAAGGTTAAATGACATTCTTGTTAGTTATTGAAAAAAAGGTAAAAACTAATGTTTAAAAACCAAACAACTACTGAATTCACCACTTAGCTTACTAAGCTAACTATAACTAGGACTAGGATCAGCAAGTCCAGTTCTTCAATACAGTACCTGTGTGGTCCTTGCAATATGGAGGCACACAGCTTGTGGAGGTGACACAGTTAAGTTCAGAAGGATGGGTTAGTCGAGAAGGTGAGCTGGCTTCCCAAGGCCAGCATGTTGGGAGGAATGAGTGAAAGTAAGAGATGGAGAAGATCTGTGTTTTTTACAAGCATACAGGAGTTAGCCTGAGTTGGTAGGTCTAGCCCAGGATGTAGTCCATTGTCACAAAATAGGAACTCAGCATTTACCAGGAAAGACTATTAAGGAAAATCAAATTTGTTTGGCACTTGTGGCCTGTGCTGCAGGTGTGAAGGTGAGTCTGACCAAGGAGCATCCTCTGTAGCCAGCAGAAGTTCCACCAAGGCCGATGTGGAAGCCAGTCTTACATTTCCTATGAGGGATTAGAGAATTGGGGCCAGGAGAGGCAGGCTTTGGCCATGGCGGATTACTACTAGAAGCGAGTGGTGTTTGAGGATGAAGAGGTAAGTGGCAATGAAGACGGCAACTGAATTTTTGGAAGGAATATTTAGAGAAGATATGACCCAGTGTCTTCATTGCTAAAAGTTTTCATGATATTTCAGCAGAGATACATAGTACCTTTGAGAAGTTTGTTATTAGGCATGCAAGCTGCCCCTTATATTGACTGCGAACTAATGCTAATGGCTTGCTTTAATGAGAAATCACCTGGTGAATAAAAGACTGCAGTTGTCCCGGATGACTGATTTGCAATGGAGGCAAGTCTTGCATGTTCTAACATGGAGTTGTAGACCAAATGTCATAGTGCCGCAAGTATGTCTCTATGTGGTTCCTTCGATGTAAGTGAGCTTTGAACTATGTGACTCCTAAGTCACAGGAAGAGAATTACTGGACTGGTCAGGGTTGATAAAAGGAAAGTCGCATGAAAGGGAAAGCAGAGTTGGAGTATAAAGGGAGTTATGATGTGTGCCTGAAGATGTGCAAGACGAGGTTTGCTGTGGGTGGCTGGGTAATTTTGAGCAACCCACAAGTGGTTAGGAAGGAATATTTGTGGTTCATGCCATTAGGGTACATCAAAGTGACCCATGTTTAAACACGGGCTGACTACAAGCTATTACAAGCCATCTTTCCAAGACTGCAAAAAGGTTGTTTGCATCAGAACAACCGTTTTGTACATATGGCTCTCATTGTAATACATTCAGATTCCACATTGAAAGTTTCCAAAAATGTTAATTGTGCATAAAAACAACTTACTCTTTTGGGATCCTTTTTGTCTTCTTTTCTGTCATTTCATCTTCAAATTTCATTAGTTCTGTAGAAAAATATTTCTTATTAAACAAAGGCATGAAAAAACGGTAATATACAAATATATCATTGAGTTCTGGCAGAACATAATAACTTTAGACAAGTGAACAATAATATAAACAAGGAATCTTATAAGGACTTCAATGACTTCAAGACTGAAGTAGGGGATAATTACTGTAATGCTACTAAGCTCCTTTCCCTTACTGAATTCAGTCATCGTTTGCAATGGTTCCAGGCATATGACTGCATGCTTGTAGGGTTCCAGAGGTGCAATTCAGTTCATGTGGCATCAACAGTAGTGGAGAGAAAAGGCCAAAAGTAATTCAACCACATCACCCAACCCAGAGGGAACTACCCTGACTTCCACTCCAAGATCCCATCATCTCCAAGACCAGCTGCATTACTGACAAGTTGAGAAGATCCCGACTCCCCTATATAGATAGCCGAGAAAGACAGGCTTTCTCCATCCTCACTCCTAGGATATGGAACATGAAAAGAAGACAAGAGGTATGGATAGTATCTTCTTTATTGCCCACAAGACAGGAACAGCGATGGGCAGTACCATCCAGTGTAAATGCCAACAGTCATCTCCCCCCTTATCCTTCCAGAACTCCCGAAGGTAGAAGTTCTGAGAAGGCACGAGGAACACAAAGAAGATGGTTGGCATGGATACAACCCAACACATCTTCCCCCTATACAAATGAAAATACTGGAGGAACAAAATAATTACAAAGGTTCATAACAAGAGATATACTGGAGAAATAAAATAATTACAAAGGTTCATAACAAGAGAACAACATCATGGAGCAATTAAAATGCACGGAAATGAATGTAACGAGCTAGTGGGAAAGAACACTAATACATAATATAGTCATGAAACTTACTGGGTGGCTTAGTAGATCTGGTAGAAGGTTCACGGATGTAAGGACTATGACAGGTGCTACTTTGGTTAGAACGGATTAGATGGGGATGTTTAGAAACGGAGATCTTACTTTTATTCCACCATCTCCCGTCTTCCAATTGTACAGCACTTTTGTTGACCCTTACCACAAGCTTGGGATCAAAGAATTTGGATGAGCCCTTGGACAAAATTCGGGAACATTTGACTCTGACAAAATCACCTACATTTACCTTAAGTTCTCTAGTACTAGGTTGAATGTACTTCCTTTGAGCTTCAGCTCTTTTCTTGTTTACATCTTGTAATTTGGCTGTTGGTAAATCAAACGCACCCATCCATCCCCTTAACAATTTTGAAGATGGAATACTGCCCCTAAGTAAGATAAATGGGGAAACCTCTGTGTCAGAGTTGGGGGTAGTGCGTACAGCCCACAACAGGTTTTTAAGTTCATTTTTGCAGTTTAAGTTACTAGCCTTGGATAGTTGTATATTGTCCTTGATCACCCTATTGAATCTTTCAACGAGACCATTACTTCTAGGGTGATAAAGAGAGGTTTTAGTGTGTTTAATGTCCATAAAAATTAAAAATTCTCGAACTCTGAGGAAGTAAATTGACAGCCGTTGTCTGAGATAATTTCCTCAGGGATGCCATCCCTAGCAAAAAGAAACTCCAGGAATTCTATGATACAAGAAGTTGTGGGAACTTTAACAAATTTCAACTCCGGCCAGCGGCTGTAGTAATCTATAAGGACAATACCATATTCTGAAACACCACCGTCAGATAATGTCAGGGGGCCAATGATGTCGATGGCTAATTTAGACCAGGGTTTGGAGGGAACACTAACGGCTTGAACTGGGCTGGGAACTGTTACTTGAGACTTGTCGCTTACAGCACAGTGGAAACAATCTCTAACAAAATGTTCTACTTGTTTATCAAGACCAGGCCACCAGAACTGCTCCCTAACTCTTCTCTTCATTGCAAGCATGCCTATGTGGCCTTCATGAGCTAGAGTAAGTACTTTATCTCTCAAGCTTGCAGGAACCACAAGTGAAGCAGAACGATACAAAAGATCATTGATTATAGAAAGCTCGTCAAAAACATGCTTGAACTTTCCAATGGATTCATCAAGGGAACACTCTCTAGTCCACCCTGTGTGAATCATACTCATAAGTTTCATGATATCCAGATCTGTGGAATAAGCATCTCTCCACTCACTCTCTAAGATGGCTGCACTGGATTCAGATATGGTGTAACAAAACACATCATCACATTTTATATCCTCACAATCATCCGTGTCATAGACGCTTGGTAATCTGGATAAATAATCTGCCAAAACGTTCCGTATGCCAGGAACATACTCAACAACAAAATTATGTTCCAACAACCTATATTGTCATTTGGCAATACGGGGAGTAGCCTTGTCCCCCCCTTTTGTGGTGAAAAGCTGGACTAAGGGTTTATGATCTACTCTTACATTGAATTTTGAGCCCCATAGGTAGTGTTTAAAATGAACGATGCCCCACCAACAAGCTAAGGCTTCGCGTTCTATTACGGAATATGTGGCTTCGGCACCCTTGAGACCCCTGGACGCAAACGCTACAACCTCATCTCTGCCATTCCTATGCTGCATTAGGACAGCACCAAGACCTTTCTGACTGGCGTCAGTCATGATTATAGTGTGATCGTTGATGTCAAAAGGTTTAAGGGGAATGGCATGTGCAATTTCATTCTTGATAAGTTGGAATTCCTTGGTGCATTCCTTACACCAGTTAAAAATGACATTTTTCTTAAGGAGATTTCTCATGTGAAATGTTTTGGATGAGCAATTGGGTACAAACCTGGCATAGAACTCAATGAGTCCCATGAAAGATCTCAACTGTTCTTTGTCATTAGGAACACAAACATTTTCTATGGCTTTAATTAGGCTGGCTTTAGGTTCAACACCCTCGGCAGATATTTTGTACCCCAAGTAATCTACGGAAGTTACGTTTATCTTACACTTTTCAGGACTCAAAGTAACACCTTTTTCTTTTAAGATAGAGAAAACAGTAAGTAATGTTACATCATGTTGAATTTGATCTGAGCCATAAACTAGGACATCATCTTGAAATGCCATCACCCCAGGAATGTTCTTGAACATGCTTTCCACGATCCTCTGAAAAACTGCAGAGGCGGAAGCAAGACCAAACGGCATGCGCTTGTATTGGAATAAACCTTCTGGAGTGATGAATGCAGTGTAATGTCGCGAATCGGGGTACAAATCGATTTGATGGTAAGCCGATGTCATGTCAAGTAAACTAAACTTTTTACCATTCTTAAGGGTGGTGGTCATCTCAGTGATGTTGGGTAATGGGTGTTGATCAATCCAGATGTGGCGATTTAAATCGCGAAGATCAACACACATGCGCAGGGTTCCGTTGGCTTTTCGAGCTAGAACGATGGGAGAAACCCAGTCGGATGATTCGATGGGTTCTATGACATCACTAGCACAAAGTTTTTCTAATTCTTTTTTAAGTCCACCACGTAAAGCCAAAGGTACTTCTGCGGACCTTGTGTACCACAGGTTGGGCACCATCAAGTAATTTAATTTTGTGCTTGAAACCTTTAAATAAACCTAATTTGTTATTAAAGATCTCAGGATAGGCAGATTCCCACGTTTCGTCTTTAAGGGTTTGCACATAGACTAAATCTTTTTAGTATGACTTGATGGGGATCATTAGGATCTAAAATGATTCCTAGGTTACCTTGGTCGTGCCAACCCAAAAGACAGGTATCATCTTTGGCAACATAAACAATACCCTGAGCATTATTGCCTTTAAAACATAAATTTGCACGAAATTCACCTAGGACATCGATATTTTTACCACCATAAGCAATAGGACGAACCAGTGAATGATTTAAAAGGAGACCTTGGGATTGAAACAAGTCTTCCCATATTTTGTCACTTATGAGAGTAAATGGGGACCCTGAGTCGGCCAACATCTTGATGTCTCTTCCATTGACAGTCAAAGTACATAAGGGTCGTTTTGATTCTTGTAGAACCGTGGAAACGACTTCTGCACAGTGAGGTTCTGACAATATGCAAATTTGATCTTCTTCACTTGAAGATGATACATCCGAATGTTGTTCAAGGTTGAGGATTTTCTTGGTGGAGGAAACGCCAGGATTGACGGATGACTTGCCACTGGATCTACAAACATTGGAAAAATGGCCTCTCTTAAAACATTTGCTACAAGTTTTGTTAAGAGCAGGACAGAATCTGGCATTACCGAGGTGAGAACTGCTACCACAACGGTAACACTCCCAACGTCTATTAGAGGGTCTGGAATTGGTGTTAGATTTGGAATATCCCTCTGTTCTTCCTTGGCGTGGATTGTCCTTCGAAGTTTTGGATTTACCCTTAACAGCTGAAACACTTTGTGCTGGAGGAACGGAACTGGAAATTGACATTTGCTCCAAGTAGGATGTAGTGCTTTCGATCTTAGTAGCAGTTTCAAGTGCTTTTTGTAGAGATAAGTCAGGCTTGGATAAAAGAGCCTCCTGGACTTTTTTGTTATTAGTCTTTTCTACAAGCTGGTCCCTAATCATTTCTTCCTCAAATGTTTTATAATCGCAGGAAACTGCTAGGATACGTAAAGCACCAACATAAGTGGAGGCGGACTCCACGGGCAGCTGCGCTCTTTTGCGGAATTTATGTCTTTCTAACGTGGTATTTTTACAAGCTTTGAACATAGTGTCAAGAGACTTAATTGCTGTAGCATATTCATCTTCAACGCCGTCGCCTTCGCCTTCAATAAATAAAACTAACACTTTGGGAGTGTGCTTAAGAATGGTACGACCCTCTGAACCAAGACAGTGTCTTAGAATTGCGAATTTCTTTTTATGTGTAAATGAGTCGCCTTCAAGAGCATCCAGGTATGCTTCAAAACTTTCTTTCCATTTCTCCCAATCCAACTCAGGAGAAGCGGGATTAGGTGAAAATGCCGGAGGAGCTGATAGAGATTGTTGCATAGTGAAGAAAACAAACAATGCTGAGTATCACTGCCGTCGACTGAAATAAATTGAGTGATACACTAAGAAGGGTGTGTGTGTCACCGCAGAGTTGGCACGAAAAATGCTTGTAATATATTGACACACTTTGGAAAGGTGTGTGTGTCACCGCAGAGTTGATTGGGAAAACTGGGGAGAATGGAGTTTAACTTGACGTGCGTGTCGTCGAGTGAGGAATGAACAGCACGCAACACACTGTGGTTGGTTGAGTATAACTTTGATTGGTAGCGTGGAGACTATTCGTTTTTGAATAGTGTGCTCAAAAGGAGTGCTCAAGGTGCGCGTAGAACTATGCTTGAAAGATCTGCAGAGTGATTTTTAATAGTGGTGTGCAGATCACCGTGAAACTTGTTGGTATAATTAACCTGGTGTGCAAATCACCGTAGGAGTGTGCTGCACGTGAACCGAGATTAATGTGGAAGTAGGGCTGAAGATGGCGGTACGCCGCGTGGAATGGTTGGCAAAAGGACGTGGTTGGCAGGTTGAAGGCTAGAAGGTGGTTGCTAAGTAGCAGTAACAAAGGCCGTGCAATACGTAGGCGTTGGTTGGCAACGCGTTGGTTGGCAAAAAGGAGAACACTGGAGGCGCGTGGAGGTTGCTAGGCAACGAAAAACGGCAACAGTAGAGGGGAGCGCGAGCACGTCGGGAATAGTGCAGGCGGCAAAATGAAGAAAATAGACAGTACCTTGTGTTCTCAGGGCAGGGACAAGCAATGTTACGTCCGCCAGAGGAAGTCCAGGAAAGAAAGGCTGAACCAGGATCGCTGCTCCGGATCGTCAGCTGGACGCAGGAGACGAAGGAGACAGGCACGCGTGGTGGTCTTGAAGGCGGATCGTCGCCAGTGAAAAGAAGACAAGAGGTATGGATAGTATCTTCTTTATTGCCCACAAGACAGGAACAGCGATGGGCAGTACCATCCAGTGTAAATGCCAACAGTCATCTCCCCCCTTATCCTTCCAGAACTCCCGAAGGTAGAAGTTCTGAGAAGGCACGAGAAACACAAAGAAGATGGTTGGCATGGATACAACCCAACAGAACACCATACCCATGACAGGAGAAATGCCCTAACCCTTCTTTAAGTCAGAAAGGAGCTGAGGCCCAACTCTTCAAAGAACTTGATCTTAGGTGCTTGGCTCTATGAACGAGAGCCTCTGGCCTGGCTTAGGGAGTGAGAAAGGGACAACGAGAAGCACGTGAAGAAGCTCTGAATACTGACTTTATCACCAAGAAATACATTTTTTCATTCAGTTCAAGTGTAGTCTGTTTTACCTTTGATAACAACTGCTGATTTCAAATTATTGCGCAGAAAAAGCTCATTGTTTTCCAGGAGCTTCCGTTTAGCTGTCACGTCTTCACACAGTTTGGCATCATTGCACAGGGCCCTGAGCAGGCTAGTCCGGGTCTGCTCTGTTAACCAGAAGGAAAAATTAAAACAAATTAGCATAGAGCACAAAATTGAGCAATTCACTCTAACTGAAGAAATTCCAATTTTCAGGTCAGAGGTGGCCAAAGTAGATTCAGGAGCCGTGGGGAGGGGAGAAGGGGGGGTGGGGGGGGTTGGACAGGTAGGGGAGAAGGGGAGTTTATGCCAGATATCTAGAATAACCTGGAAACGAATTTACATCTGACCCAGTGCGTTTAAGTGGGATAACCCGAAAAATAGCCCTCGTGGAATTACACTGGAATATGAAATGAAATGACCATTTATTAAGCGCAACAGCTACCCTCAGGCGTCCTAGCGCTACGGACAATGCATACAGAAGAAACAATTGAAGATTATTCAGATTTATTAAAAAGCAGGGTTTTTAAGTGTTTACGGAACAATAGCAAACTGGACTCTGAACGCAGATGGAAGGGGAGGGAGTTCCAAAGTTTGGCTGAGTTGTAGGAGAACAACCGGCCCCCACATCTGGCTCTCTTCATCCTGGGTACTGTCGTGAGGAAAGAGGATGCTTATCTGAGCTGTCTGTTCGGGTGGTAGGGGGTGATCAGTGAATGATTGATAACAGCACCTGCTCCACAGAAACACAACTCAAATGCACTAGTTATTCGAACCACTAATTTGACCTTGTCAAATATATGTCGCATGGCATATCGTTAAACTTGGCGTATTCTGTTATTTATTTTTCTGAGCACTATCCCCCTTTAGATTCATTTTAATACTCGAAGGACATCGAATTCTCTTGATGGCAAATACTGAATGAGGACTAGTGCAGTATTCAAGAACGGATATAAATGTGTAGCAAGTTGTTTCAGGATGATGCTGTACACCTTGTTCATCATACTCCAGCTATTAAATGATAACGATGTTTTTCCAATACTTGGCTACCCTCACTGGTGGCAAAAATCGGGCTTTAGATTATTTTTTTATATCATACTTCTTAATTATGCTTTGGAATGTTTGTATTACAGATTAAATAACAGGGCACGCAACGATATTTGTTTCAAACCTTTGATAGAAAAGGGTTGTCTATACCAAAAGAAAAAAAGTACTGCCAATATATTTATTTATTTCATATTCTTATAAAGGTGATTCAAGCTGAAGAGTGTTAGTTACTACACATCAGAAGAGAACCTTCTGAAATCACAAACCTCATGATGCATCTATTATTGTGCAAACCGTAATTGAACCCTGAAGCATGCAACCTCACCACCACCATCATGATAAAATAAACATCTGCTGATATGTAGGTCCTAGCCAATGATTAACTGATCTGTAACCTTCTGCAAAAAAATAACCCTGAAATAGGAAGTGACGTCTCTTATAAGCCTTGTAGAATTATTATTCTTTTTTTTTACAACCGCAAGTCAGTATATACCAGAGAGAAAGAAAAATATTGCATTGGCAAATATTAGGGAGACCTCCTCCTTGCCCTCAATGAAGTAAACCGCGCCATAGTCCTTTTTCTTGATCTTCTAGCTGCCCATGACACAATGGACCAGGACACCCTGAACATGAGACTGAGAGGGTCTCGGATCAGATCAGAGTCAAGAGTTGATGGGAATTTACGGAACTGCCCAGAAGTATATGCAAACCTTCTTCAACCAGCAAATAAGAAATAAGGCAACTGATTGCTCTTGATGCAAGATCACATGCAGCGAACCAGAGTGTTTGTTCCTATTGCCCTTACCTATGAGCATGTTAATACTCCCACCGGTTCAGGTCACATTTTTATATCACTGTTTTTTGTGGTTGATATTCCATCATACAACCTACTACAATGTTGTGTGAAATTCTAGCTTGGGCGTACTTAGCTTTAAAATACATATCAGCACCTATACCTTTCATTATATTACATCAATTTTACCCTTTCACCTGTACTTCTCCACTTTCCCTTTGTTTAGTTATGTGACAAGTTTAATTTTATGAGTGTTAACCCATTATTTGGATTGTGATATTCTGCTGAAGGTATCCTTGATTGTAATTGCATGAATGGTCTAAGGAATACTGAGAAAACTTGCCTCACCCTTGCATACAATTAGATATCATAATACACATGGCCCTCTTGCACAAAATACTGAAGAAGGGGTAGTATTCAAAGATTTCACACTTATTTTCCAGTTGTTTTTAATGAGGAAGAGATAGATTGTCTTTGAGTGTAGCCATGTCCTGACCAACCCAGTAAGACTGAAGATCTTTCTGTCAATTGTTTCAAAGCATAACAAACCCTGAGGTACTTAATTACTAAAGAGGCAACAAAAGACATTTCACAACCTAAGACATCAAAATGGGGTCTTTAATTAATGATTCCTTTAGTGCAAAAGAAGATGATATTGTGAACTTGCAGTTTTTACCTGGTGTCCTGAGAACATCTAGTCATAGTGTGGTTTTGTAAATGTAGGGTTTCCTAAATGTGATCTGGGTACTTCTAGCAAAATACAGTCCCGTGAGATGAGTGTGTTGTGCCGCTGTTACCCGGGGACTTCAGTACTACATCCAGTACTAGTCCTGCTCTCCCCAGCATGGTCTGAATTGCTTGAAATATGCAATCCCAGGTATTTTGAGGGCTGTAAATGCTATCTTCCTTGCACATTCAGTACTAATTAGTCAAGTAACAGGCAAATGTTTGGAGCTGCAAAAGGCTTCTTTATGGGTGTGATGCAATTCACAAGGGTGAAAGATCACTAAACAAAAAGAGGTATTTTCAGTTCAAGTGAATGCCAGCCAATCTAGTGAACAAAAGCAGGAGCCACTACAGGCTGCAAAGGTGACTCTACTGCTCACTAAGGGCGAAGCTAAATATTATTTTGCCTAAGGATGCAAATATTTTTGCATGTTCCCTGTCCGTAAGGGGATAGCAGTGTTAAGTAATAATACATAAATTATCTAGTTTTTGAAGCTTCACAATACCATAACTGTTATAGCAACAATCCTAAGAGAAAAAAAACAATACATGTTCCGTCCATGATGAAACTCTTAGGCCCTATTAATAGTTGGGTAGATTTTGGTGGCAGGATATCAAAGCCCCAGAATGTGTGATTCTGGCTGGTATCCCCACACTAAAATCCACTTATTACAAGGTTTTTTCCACAAAATGAGTAATAACCACACAGACCCAGGAATGCAGGGTCCTTTTCTGCATGGTTTTAATGGATTCTGGAGAGAAACCACTGACAGTCTCCACCTGTCTGAGCTGGTGGCTAGAGTAAGTGGGAAGGCAGGTTTGGGTCAGCAGCAGTGGGGTCAGAAGTTAGGGTAGGGGCACTCTAGGGGTACCATTGTCTGCCCCCTGTGTTGTGCTCTGGGCTGCGGGATAGCAGCAAGAAGAGTATACATAGCCCAGGGCTCTGTCATTGGCCCACAGCTGTCCTGCTTTCAGTAAGGGGCAAGGGATGAGGGGCCCAGTGCCTGACTAAGGAGATCATTGTATGCTCTCCCCATGATGCTGTAGGGGGCCAAATGGAGGCCATGATGTGTTCCTGCCCTCAGCTGTTGCAGTGTTTCACCAGATGCACTCCTGCACCCGGTGAAACCGGCCTGTGTCTCTAGGCCAGGAAATATTTTATCCAGAGTTTGCAGACCAGGAACTTTTTGACTCGGGCCACTCAGAATAGTGAGCAGCAGAACTATACCCGGAGTTATCGCTCTGGGTGAAATACTGCTATTCATAAAGATGGTCCTAGTCGCAAAAAACAGCAGAAACATTTACAATAACATAGTCAGTTTTCTGACCTGTTCAAATAGGATGATGTTTCCTCTGTACTGTCTAATTCTGTTTATTGTAAAACACACTAAAACCTAGCCTATCACGTATGACCCATTGGACGAACCACAAGTGGTTATGATTTAATGCCTCAAAGACTGAGTTTTTACTACGTAGACCATGTCATACTTTTAACAGACATCCCTACCTGTTCCACCACCATCTCTCACTCAAAAGATCTGTAACTTGGGAGCCACTTTAAATGCAAAAATATCTATGATAACACCAGATGAACAATATCGCTAACAATGTGTATACCATTACAGATTGAATTTGAGGTAGCTCAATAATCCCCAGGATCAACTACTGTAATGGTATCTGTGAGAGTCCACCTACAAAGATGGTGGACAGGATCCAAAGACAGAATGTAGCCTGCCTCCTCTTGGGCCTCAAACTAAGGATCCATATTATGATACCCTACTGATGTCTCTCTACTGGCTCCAAATAAAATGAAAGGCCAATTTCAATGCCTTGTGCACATGGACCTTCATGGGCAAGCAGCCCCTAAACTCTCTAATATAATGATGCCAGTCATGACGACCAGATGCTGAAAGCTGTCCAATCAAACCTTGCTTACCACACACCCATCAAGATACATGTGCTTGTCAAGCGCACACTGCATGCGCAAAGCTACTCATCTGGAACTTGCTTGATTTACACACCCGCATCGAACGCAATGCTCAGAGATTCAGACAATCCTCAAAAAACACCTGTTACTTCAGGTTTTTGTTCCGTATTACCGCTGACCAACCTGGTTCAAGTGACTGGTTACTGGTTTAGGTATTCACTGTGCTGTCTGACATTCTACCTTCTAACATTATCATCACTACAGAAAAACAAATTCAAATGTAAAAACAATATTTCTGTATGATGTCTGCAGGGAATTCTTTTTTTCCACAAATGTACCACAAGCCCTACTGTAGCGCCATAATATTGTATAAAGGCACACACCACATTGAATAATACAGTTCATTATCCCTTGTAGATCCCCAACTCGTCTTGTTTTCAATACATTGATAAGATATAGTATCAGTTTACAAACATAAACTGTGACATTAGTAAATATAATATTTAATAAGCTGAGAATTAGAGAGTTACCTGCATGCAGGGCTTTCTTCTTTTGCAATGACATGCTTGAGGCGAGAATGTGTAATTTACGACGATGAACACATGGTGATGTTGATGGGTATTCCACTGATGAGTGAGGCCTTTGTGTTTGCCTATGTTGAATATGTGATGTTTGCCTGAAATTCGAGGTAACAGATGCAAGTTAGCAGCCATCAATATCAAGCCTGATAATGTTGGTGCATACTGTTTCCATAACAATGATCAACCTGCCTTTTAGGGGTTTGAAGTCAGCAAATGAAATACAAACCTTAAATCTTCTTAAACGTAATCTCAAATTCAGGGTACAATAGGGGGAAGGAAAGAAGGTAGGAAGGGAAAAAGAAAAGAAAAAATGCCTATATGCACTAAAAAGATTACAACCATTTTAACTCATCAATTAGCAGAATATAAGTCTAGGAATATCACCCAGATAAAGTCATATTTATCAACACATTATTTTGTTGTAAAGAACAGATTCTGCAGTGTGGTTAGTGGAAACACTCAAGGTTGATTCTAGCACCTATTTCCTTCCAGAATTGCCTGACCAAAGAACAAGAGCACAAGTGAGCTACATTTAAAATAATAACTTAATTTCGCAAAGCATTGTGGAAACAACGGTCTAACTAGCTATAATATCTTTAGTAGTGAGAGCTTTCCTTTCTGCTTCAGGTAACAGTCCATATTAGTAAAACCTTTAGCTGTTTTAATGGCGCACTTTGGGAAAGATAGGCCAGAACCCTTAAATCAGAAGTCTCTACATAGAGATTCTGGAAACTGCTGAAGACTCTTTTTTTCAGTCAATGACATCTGTTTATTGAGATGCCTTTTTGTTTGGAGTGCTTTATATATACATAAACACTGTGCGATAATGGCAGTTCCTAGTGCAACTAACTGAGCCAACATTTCCAGGTATCCCGCGGTCATCCCTTGCCTGGCAAATTCTAAAAAGTACTGTTGCTCCTAGAAGCTCAACCACTGATGTATATTGTGAATATTACACTACCTGATAAGGAGTTTCTCCCTCTGTTCATCTCGTAAGGGACACACCTTTACACCCGATTTCAGAAAGAAACCATCCTAACCCATTTTTGGCTTAAATCCAAGCAAATAATTTTGAAAAAAATATTATATAAATCTCTTCCTCATACAGAGCAACATTCAAATATATCTGGTTAGAAACAATGGTAACTATACTATAGTACTGCAGAAACCTACGATACAGAATTCCATATTTGATCTTTGAATTCCACCCTCACCAAATATGATGTTTGGGTCAAAGGTTGGATAAATATTAAAAGCTATTGTACTAAAGCCAAGACTCAAACGAGTATGTCACTAGTTTCAGTTTCCAGTATTCATTTTTAGACTCCTAAATAGACCCAACAGCCGTGTTGCACCAGACAGCGTCTCCCAAAATGTGTTTTTTGTGCCTCAAGTAGCCAACGGAAGGCCTCAAGTACTGTGCACCATGCATTAGTGATAAATCCTGCTGCCAGGTTTGTATCATATGTAGTAATTTTAAAATGTATTTAGGAGCCACAGATACAAGACCTCAACATTGTTTGCTCTCAATTCCCACACCACCGAGCCAACCGTTATTGTTTAGCAGACCCAGGGATGGAAAAAGGCTTTTTATACTTTGAGGTTTTAGTAAAATTGTTATCTGTAGAATAAACAAAATGGCGTATAAAGCATTTTTCTTATCTTTTAGCCAGGATTGGTAATTGAGAAATTGATTTATAGTTGCTTAGCTTGTCATGGTGAGCATTAGAATATTTAGTAGATATGTTACCAAACATCATTTTAGTTCTTCGTGGACAGGACCCCTTTGGAAGCATATGTGAATTATATTCACTCTACCTTGGTCTTGGTCATGGGTGCTCACATAAAAATTTTCCCGGGGGCCAAAATGTTTGGTCTGTGATGTGGCCGAGGGCCGCATTGATGCCAGCAGGTTAGCACTCACTGGTTGGGGGTGGGAGGTTGGAGGTAAAAAGCATATACATCTAGTGGCTGAATTGCACAATGTGAAACCAGAAAACCTGCCATTAATCCCAGCTTTTCCACTTAAGCAAATTGTGTGATCCTAGACAATAGTTTTATTTCACTTTCTCTCCGTTTTCTTCATTATCACATACAAGAAGACATCGAAATGCAAGACTTCAGGATGTGTGCTGCACAAAACTATCTCCTGTGCTTGATTTAATAAGCTATCATTTCTTCATGTATAATAGGAACTCAGGCCACCCAAAGAGTGCACATAACAAATGACTTACCTCTTAGTTTACTATTGGCGTTGTTGTCAGGGTGGGTGAAGAATGAATGTTTCGAAATTCATATTTGAAAACTTTTAGAAAAATACTTCTCAATGCACTATTTTCTGATGTACTAACACTAACACAGGGCTGCAAAGACATCAGTAGGTGTAACGGACGGTGAGGCGCACAGACAAAATTCTGGTTGAAAAAGCCCATGTCTGAGCAGTATCCTATGGAAAATCCTATCTTCAGCTGTAACAATACAAAACAAGTTGTATTGTGATTGAACTAAAGCGGGGATTTTTGTAAGTACTTACTACATACACCCTCGCCTTGCATGCTGTAGTACGCGTGCATACAAAAATCTGGTCCTGAAGAAAGCCACGTTGACCCTTTGGGGCTACTAAAGGTAGCTGAAACATGTAGACCACACCCAGGATGACCGCAGTAAGGATACATGGGACCAATTAATCATCCCATATATATCCACCACTTTTTTAACATTGACCGGGAACCCCAAACAAATAAATAGAATTTGGATACTTTGGATCGTAGGGATTCCCGAGCCAATTTTAAATCACCACGTCACAGTCACAAAACCACAAAAAAACAACCAGCTCCGCAGTAATCTGGCATCGCAGCACACCCTGGAGGCATTCGGCAACCAGCTTGGGAACCCAATGATGAGGCATGTCACCTACTAGGTAGGTGAGTGAGGGTTCTTTTTAAACACCCTGTGGGTTCCAAGTCCCTGTAATGACACCAAAAGGGACCGAAGGAGGAAGACTTGAGTAACCATAATGTAAATAGGTGGTTGATCCGTTCTTAATGTGTTTTGGGAATATTTGGATTGGGAAGATGAACGGGTCACGACTTCTCCCTCTCTTTAAGTTTATGTTGTTCTAAGTTGAAAAGGTTCTGCATGTTAATGAAATACACTTTTTGAATTCTGAAGAAATGTTATCATACTTTTACACTTTTGCTGAAAATTGCTATTAAAAATGAAGGTGTTTATAAAGTTAAGTGGTGCAGGGCACCATAGTTACTTCCTTTCTTTAACTTTTATTTAATCTTTGAACAGATACTTGTGGGTTTATTTAGCATCTTTTTTAATGGTATTCTGAGTTGTATAAACAGCAGCCCAATGTTGCTGGTGATCAGGGGGCCAGATGTAAAGATCAAGAGGGCTGCATGCTGCCCCTCCCCCCCGGCCGTACTTTGAGTATCACTGGTCTAGGTATTTGTGAAGAACATGTTTAGTTTAGCTCTGTAAATGTGAAAATGAGAACTACCTTCTCTGTTAGTGTGGGAAGTGCAAATAAAGTATTAGCAGATTAAAACATTCACAGAAGCAAATAATATTTGTGTACTGGTGTGGTCATTATCTCTATCATTGTATATTCTTTAAAGAACATTTGTAAGTCATTGCACTAGAGCAGGTGTCTTCAACTAGTAGCTCCTAGACACCTTCAGAGTAGCTTGCAGCCTTAGGTTTATTTTTAAATAGGCACAGGGTCACATTTTTCTTTTAAAGTTAAGGGAAGGGTTTGTTTACTTTACATTATTATCATCAGGCTGCAGATAGCAGGGCCTGATAATGAGCAGTGCTCAGTCAGATTTATTACCCAGGCTTGGCACATAGGTAAAGAACTGAGGTATTTAACTTTTAAATAAAAGTCCTTGTCAACTCAGTATTGGAGTGTGAGAACATTATGATGTTTCAGAATGCTTTTAAATGATCGAAAATTCAAATGAAAATTTACTTTAATGATTAACTCTTCATTTTAATGTTCTCCTATTTTCTAATGTTGCATTTACAAGCAGAAGGCCTTTTGCTCCCAGTGACTGGTAAACACTTTGCTATATTTATTATTAAAAAATATGGTAATTTTTTTAAATGGCAGAAATTTAAAGTGAAGAAAAATATTTCTATAAAACATTAAGGGCCTGATTACGAGTTTGGCAGTCCATGGGACTGCTGAACCTGTGGTAGAGATCCGCGCACCGCCGCACTGGCGGTCTGACTGCCGCACTGGCGGTCCGACCACCGTATTCCAAGTGCGGCGGTGGGACCACCACAGGACCGCTGCAACTGCCGGGGATCCTAGATCCCGCAGCGGTGGAGCCGCAGTCAGAGGCTGCAAAATGCTGGTGATGCTGATGGAGCACCCCCAAGCATATTATGAGTTGCCTCACTGTGACCATTTCCAGGGCGGTGAGCCCCACTTGGAAAGGGTGGTGGTGCGGCAACTGAGGGGGCTGCCTCCGTGCATGGGAGTGCAAGCACGTGTTGTGCCCCCCTGCATTTTTGCACCCCCTGTTTCTGCAAGTAAATCAATGCACAACATTGACATTGACAGAAATGCACAACATTGTGCATTTCTGTCCATGCAGGAACAGGCTGCAGCACTCCTACGGCGGTGCCGTTCTGAGGCTCTCCTATGAGCCTTAGAAAGGCACAACCGTGGGACTGCCGCCACAGGACCGCCTGCCTGGATTAAACTCGTAATTAAACTCGTAATCAAGCAGGTGGTCTGACTACGGGTTTGGTGGTCTCGCAGTAGGGCGCTGGCGTGGCGGCCCACTGCGAGACCGCCAAACTCGTAATCAGGCCCTAAGTCTTAATGCCTTTCTACACTTCCAATTAAACTAATTACATCTTAATGGTTTGTGAAGCATGTTTCTTCACTTAAAATTACACCTATTTAAACAAATGGCTGTATTTTTCTGTTATAAATCTGGTGCAATAGTGCCTTTGTGGACTTCTTCGGAGGTAAAGCTTCTCATACATTCATATTCAGTGACCTTGTATTAAGAGCCATAGGGCACTTGAAGTGATGGCAGTACAACCTGCCCAAACTTTGCAGGCATTGCCATGTTTGTGTTTTGTCTGGGGGACAGCATCCTCAAATGGCTTTGAGAAAGAGCGTGGGGTCTCAAGACTGCAAGGACAGCTGGGGTATGTTCTCAACCCAGTATTCTCACGTGGGTTTGAGAAAGGACTATAAAGTCATCTTAGTAAAGAGAAGGATGGCATCACTTTAAGGGAAGGCACTGCAATCTCAAGCAGCCAGTATAGTGGTGGGATTCTTAAGGTTCATTTGTGCTTTTCCACAGGTTTTCTGTGCCAGGCCAATCAGCTGGTCTTTGGAGCCGTCGTCTATGTCTAACTGTTGGGGCTACCATCGAATTACATGTGGTACATTTAATGATGAATTGTTCAGCCAACTTTTAATCTATGGCATTACTTACCTGGTTCTAGTAAGTTTCCTTCAGCAATACTCATTTGGAGGTGGCTCTTCTTCAGAGAAAGTCTTTTTGGCATACCTTATTGTCAGGGGAACTACAGTCCACGATTTACAGTAAAATTCCATTTCAAGTTCCCTGTTTTTTCATCTGGATACTCCTTTGCAAGATGGCTGGGAAATACCTCATGGTCTGATTCTAAATTCCCTTCCAGGTCAGTTCCTACCACCAGTACTTCAACTTTATCACACCTTCCTTGAATCCTTTTTCATCTGTCCTAGAGGTTTCTCCTGATTACCAGGTATTTGCTCTGAAGAAACCAGTTTGCTATTCAGTTTCTTTTCTCTCTGTCAAGCCACAATTCAGTTTCTTTTCTCTCTGTCAAGCCACAATCTATTTGTGCTAATTTGATGGCTTCAGGGTGACAGAGGGAAATGTCAGCCATTGTCTTCGAGGGAAGACATGGATGCCTGTTCCAAAAAGAACTGTGATTGACAACATTCCATTTTATGGCCATCTTCTTCCAGTTTGGCGCCAATACATGGAGACTGCTTAGAGGCATGGTACACTTAGCAAAATTTGCTATTTGCTCATTTTCTGAGACATGGAGGAGGCCAAAACACATCCTACTTCTTATATTTTCCCACACTCTTTGAAACGCTCTTAACATGGCAAGAGGTTTAAATGTACCGTTAAATCATATGACATAGTCCTAGTGTAGCAAAAAGCAATGGCATTGAGAAGGAATTACTCACTTATGATTTAGGCCATTTTCTCCATTGTGATACCAGTCTAACATGAGGCACTCAGCATAAAGTTTTTGCACTTTCTCCAAATCATTCTTTCCCGTCTCAATCTCTTTAGTTAAGAGGTGAATGTCTTCACTCTGCAAAAAGAAAATAAGAATATGTTATTACAGATATTGCCCACAAAGAAAGGAGGAAGAACGGTGAATGGTCTCAACCCTTCTCAAAGATGTTATTTTATTCAATACATTTTAAAAAGTGTCAATGGCTTACCTCAAACAAAGGCTAATAAATAAAGTAGGCTGTAGGAGACCTCGAAGAAGTTTAAAGTCATTCACATTTCTCTTAAATAAATGCATCCAGTCATTACTTTGGATTCAACAATTGAGGTCATCAAGACATAACTATTATTTAAAAAATAAAGTGCTAATGACTCTATTGAGAATACAGATTCGGGGAGTCTCAAAACTATGAATCTGCTCATAGGCTCATCAACCACCACTGAATGGGGATTAGAATTTCATTGGGGCTGAACTGGTGTAATATGCCGGCTTTCTATATATGCCAGCTTAGTGGTTGATCCTGGAAGGATCAGGGTTTTAGTTGGAATCTCTGAGTTGTATCTTCATGACTACCATAGCTGGCTAATTATATGATACCATTTTGCCCTTACATAGACAGAACACATGTTCTGCCAGTTAAAAGAATGTTTTGAATGTGTGAAACAAGCCAAGACTGATATCTTAATTCTGGGGGTATACGATTCTATTGCATTTTCCATCTACTGGACTCCTATCCTTGGAGCCCCAGTGTCCACGATTCTGAAGAACCAGCCAAAGATTATAGTTGGCATGAGCGCTAAAGGTGACATGCTGAGTTTAGTGTAATAGCACCTATAATTTCTTACATACAGTAAAATGTGTATGCAAAATATATTAATTAATTTTGAAGAAAAATATTTGTGCTCCTCAAATAAAGCATTTATAAAGATAACTGATTGCTTAGCAGGTTTCAACTATTTTAGCTTCCTTCAAAAATGCAAGGGTATTTATTTTGGCAAGTAGAAATGCCATATTTTCCACAAACAAAATATCCACACAACAGGAAGACAACAAGAAATATGGTTTTGACTGGTTCATAACATAATATATACTAATAATACAATAACAAAATAATCTTCATATCCCGATCTCTATTGCAGTAATTGCCTGAAATATCCTCACCTGCAGCTATGTAATGTGAGGGGTAATACATCAATATATTTAGATATTATATGCCTTCATTTCATGGGAAGATAGGTGAGTGGGTAAATACAAGAATATGACAGTGGGTGGATAAATGGATGCATAAGTACAAGGATGTGTGACAGAGTGCATGTATAATGGAGTACTGAGTGCATAAACTCTCCTGTGACTGAAAAGGTACTTTCGGTTACATTTCAGACGTCTTTGCTGTGCCAATGTTTGTTCCAAAATGAACAGTGATTAGAAGATATTTATGGCAATATCTTTGTTTTTGCATGCTTTAGTTCATTACAGGAAATAATCTTTCTGAATGTAACTACTCATTCTGAGCTAAAACATTTTTTAACTGGCTTACATTAAACTGATCCTAATATGTTTTTGTTACTAACTGCTTTCTGCTGTGTTTTTTTTTTCGTGACACAGATTCTGCTTTTATTCTTCATGTCTACAACCTTACTATCTCTTTCACATGAAGGAACAAGACATCAAGGTTTTAAGCTTTTTGTGAGAAGGGTGACGGTATGGCCATGTATTATTAGAAATAAAATACCCTCTGTGGTCCTTTCATAGGATATTGCAAGTCTCCTTGGAAATCCATGACCTTACAGAGGAACTCAACTTTCAACCTCATTCCTTAAATGGTCATGGAAGTTTCAAGTGACTTGCATTATTTTTATAATGCAATTCAGGGGTTACTTTATCCCATATATAACCCTAATTTGTGTGCCCTATGACAATGGAAAGAAAATTTCAAACTCTGCATAGTCATATAGCGTAACACAAGCCTCTGCTGCCCCTTCGGTGCAGGTGGTCCCGAATCATTCAAGAGCCCCGATCCTTTGAGAGGCCCCAAATCAGTTCAAGGTCAATGAATATTTGTGAGGTATGAGAGACTCTGGAGCCTCTCTTCACATGATGCATAGACCCCATTGTTGTACATTACACAACTGCCAACAGGAAAACTACATCTCCAACACAAGCAAGATCAAATTTTTTGAAAACAATGAATTTTGTTAGCACTATCAAACTAGGGCCTGGCATTTTCAAGTAGGTTAAGGGCCTGTGACAAATTCTTTAAACAGTCATGTACTACTAGAAAATGCCATCCCTTTCAGGCATTACTGTCGATATTGTTCTTAATTTTCCGCAAATTACTTTCAGTAGAAATTTAGATAGACTTGGTGTAGCATAAGCAGGATTTCCCCTTACAATACAAATGGAGTGAAAATGCGGTGTTGCAGGTGGAGCAGCGTAATTTAATGCCCAACCCTTGATATGCAACATATATATACTTAATGTGTTTAACTGTATTACATTGTGTGCATTTTATTAATCAACTGCAGTAAGTGGCTGTATATTCATTTGAATGAGAGCAACCCATATATTTAGCTGAATTATAATGAATATATTCAGTATGAGAGAAAATGTATACCTTTTTAAACTAATTTTAATATGATCATTCATGCAAACTGTATTCATACAGAATCTGTTTTAAACCTAATGTTGTCCTAATTTGTAACTAGGCCTTAGTGCACATGCTTCGTTTTGTAAAATGTTCTGCAAGGTGTTTTGTTTTCTCTCCACTGAAGGTGCTTGATCAGTGGGCTTATTGTAAGAATAGACTTATTGTTTAGTCTGCTAGATTAAGAAAGACTGATCTGTTAATTAAAAATTGGCCCCGGATATGGAGACTGAGAAGGTGTGAGAAGCCATCCTGTACCAGGCAGGCCGTCCTGATGTTACATCCAAGGTCGTCCAAATGATTACTTCTCTGGTGGAAGCTGGGAAACTCGGAAGTCTATCTGCTCCTCGAGAACACTTTCTTTTGATTGATTTATTCGGAGGAAGATGATAAGAAGAAGCCTTCTGGAATCTTCTTTCGTGCTTTAATTGTGTGCTTTTTAGAATAGCAGACCAGACCCTGCCCTGACTTTTGCTTAGCGAAGACTGCTTCTTGACTCTGCTGATTGCCCATGCCCAGAGTGTTAGGCTTCATGCTTGAAACCTCAGGTTCTTTCCATTGAACCTAAAATGTGGTTCATCTGTTGCTGATACCTTCTTCATAGAATTTCCCCTTTCCACTTTCAATACTTTATTTGGAATAGGGAAGTTCCTTTATGGAGCCTGCTTGGATGATATTTTGCTTGCTGTAAGTTAATTTATTTTGAATATTTGTTTTGATCATATATAAAAATAGACTGCATGATCATTCAAACATGTATGATCTGACAGTATTTTTTTTTAAGTTTCTCATTGATTTACTAAAACCATTACGGTTTTGACACCATCCTATCAGTCGTTCTGTCGTACCATATTGGTTTTACTGTGATTGAGATTATGTCACAATTCAGGCGACTCACGGGAGGGACTGGAAGAGACAGAGGGCTGGTGGACTGTGCCGACTGCATCGAGTCCTTCCCTATCGTTTCAGCCGAAGGAATATTGCTTTGAACCGCAAGAGGAAGAAAACAGAATAAAGAGACAGGGTCCCTTTAACTGGACATACTCCCACGAAGACGACGCCCAGGTCTCTGACGTCACGCTCGACTGGCCTATAGAAGCTGAAGGCTATCGTGACGAGGTGGAGGAAAGCGGAAGTCGAGGAGGCAGCGAAGACTGGAGAACCTCGAGAAACCGACGCGGAACGCCAGAGGAGAGACGACCGCTGCTGGAGGCTAGTTTGGAGGAAGAGGCAGTGGCAACAAAGCCAGGAGGCCAACGGTCCTATGCTGCGCCCCGCCACGCTTCAGGAGGAGCGTGGCTAAAACAGGTACGGGAGCACGTTTCAGGGTGGGTGGGGAGGAGCGCAAATACCGGCGAGTAAAGCGCCTCCTGCTACTCTGGACAATTCCCATTACCCTGTGCACCTAGTCACCGTTGTAGTCGTGTGCAAGCACTGGTGATCCCTCACTCCCCCATCCCCTGTATACAAACCCTACAGTACTCCTCACGTTTCCCCCCCTTATTTTCTTTCTGTTTTCACGCCGTGCACCACCGGAGACACCACTTGCGAGGGGAGAAGACAACCAGGAAGAGAAGCAGACGCGCCCTGTGACGCTAACAGGACTGGAGCCGCATTGCCTCAGTGTTTGAACTCTGGCCTCCCCTAAGAAAAGGGTTGTACATAAAATAAAACCAAGTTTACCACGTCCCCGCGTGTGCCTCGATCCTTGCAGCCCGCTACAACTGGTGGAGAATGCGGGTAACCCGTCCATTGGCACAAACATAATGGACACACTCATCCAACAATTGATAGCAGGACAGGAGAAACTAGGATGGGCCGTAGAGCGCCAGTTGAGTTCGGCACAGGCCGACCGAGACGTGTTCAAGGACACTATCGCCGCACAACTAGAGGAAATACAGAAAGTAGCTGCCGAACAGACAACAGCCCGGGGTCAGGGTGTTAGACCTCCCACCCCTTCGGGGCCTGCCGGGGTCTCTCTCCAGAAGTATATGGCGGGGGACGATCCTGACGCATTCCTTCTCAATTTTGAGAGAGCGGCTCGGGCCTGTGGATGGCCCATTGAGAAATGGCCATTCTTCCTAGCCCCTCTGCTTACCGGAGAGGCACAAGCCGCCTACCAGGTGGCCAACAGCGACGGCAACACCCCATATACGGAGATCAAGAACATCATTCTTGACCACTTGGGCCTGGATGCTGAGGCCTTCCGTATACGCTTCAGAAAGGAGAGGGGACATCCGGGGGAGAATCCGAAAACGCTCTTTTTCCGGCTAAAGGCTGCTGCAGACAAGTGGCTGCGCCGAGACATAGCACAAAAGAAGAGATAATAGACAGGATTTATCTGGAGCAATTTCTAGAAGCCCTTCCGTATAATACACAGAGATGGTTGAAACAACATTTGCATCTTACTACTGAACAAGCAATCGAAATGGCCACAACCTTTTCTAGAGCCCAACCTCGGATGGTATGGGAACCCGAAAAAACCAGCAAAGCCACTCAAGGAAAAAACGAGAAGTGGAACAAGAGGCCACCACCAGAGCCACCAAAACCTCGCCCCCATAAACCAGACATTCTATCATACAAGGGCCCTCAATGCTTCGACTGTGGCGAGTGGGGCCATATAGCTCGAGTATGTCCCCAAAAGAAAACCCAGGAGGAACCCATGGAGGTCGGATACATCCCTAGATCTATCCTATACACCGCTGAGATGGGGAAGGCTTTTTACGTAAGTGTAGGGGTGAATGGGAAGACAGTGAAGGCCTTGTTGGACCCGGGGTGTAGACAGTCAGTCATAAAGAGGGGTCTGATCATGCATACACAGCTCATTCCGGAGGTCTTGGTGCACATCAGATGCGTACACGGCGATGTGAGGCCTTATCCCCTCGCCTCCGTCACTCTCAGTCCAATAGGTGGGTCCCCGCATGAAGTGAAGGTGGGGGTGTTGGATGGGCTCCCTGAAGATCTTATTATAGGGTCAGACAATACGGGTTTTCTGGAGTTATTCCTTGACACTGTGAAAGGGCAAAACCAAAGGGTAGAACAGGTTGCCGCCAGAGAGACACTCCTCCCTGCCCTTGTTACCTCTGAACCCTGGCTGCTTGATCGTAACTTTAAATTTGCCCAGTTGAATGATCCAACCCTCCAGCAGGCTTGGCAAAGTGCCCAGGGGCAAAAAGATAACGACCCGATTACGTATCCCCGTTTTCTCATCAGTAACGAGTTGCTATATCGACTTGGGAATAGGGGGGATAATCCTCAACTCCTCGTACCATTACCTTTCAGGAAGCAAATACTGTTCTTCTCGCACTCGCATCTCACTGCAGGGCATATCGGAGTGGAGAAGGTTACACAAAACGTGTTGAGGCACTTCTATTGGCCCGGGTATATAGAGACATAAAACAGTACTGTCAGGAATGCGAGATCTGCCAGAAGAAGAGCCTGTATCGCCCTCCTCCGGTGCCCCTACAGCCTTTACCCATCATAGGTGTGCCATTCGAGAGGGTGGGCATGGACCTCATAGGCCCCCTACCGAAAACCCGCAAGGGACACCTGTACGCTCTGGTACTGGTGGATTATACGACCCGTTATCCCGAAGCATTTCCCCTGAAAGCTCCCACTACACACAACATTGCAGAAAAACTGGTCGAATTGTTCTCCAGAGTAGGGTTTCCTCGCGAGATCTTGACAGACCAGGGCACCCCTTTTGTCTCCCGACTTATGAAGGAAGTGTGCAAAACCCTCAACCTGACTCACATTAAAACATCGGTGTACCATCCCCAGACCGATGGCCTCGTAGAGAGGTATAACAGGACCCTGAAGGCCAACCTCAAAAAGATGCTGAGTAGTGAGGGGACCGACTGGGACCGTCTGCTTCCTTTGGCCTTATATGTGATAAGGAGACAGGTCCAAAGCAGTCTCGGGTGTTCATCATTCGAGATGCTGTATGGGAGACAACCCAGGTCTCTCCTAGAGATGACCAAGGAGGCTTGGGAGAGGGAGGAAGTAGATGAAGCCAGGGGTTTCTTGGAATACACCAGGTCCCTCAAATCGAAAATAGGGAAGTTGCGGGACTTGGCATATTCTCACCTAGAAAGAAAGCAGAAAAAACAAAAGCACCCTTATGACAAAGGCACGAAATGGCGGCGGCTGGCCATTGGAGACTGGGTGTTGGTCTTGTTACCCTCTTCGGCTAGTAAATTTAAGTCGGAGTGGATGGCCCCGTATAAAATAGCGGGGACTGTTGGGAACACCAGCTATAAAGTACAGGTCCGACCTTCTCGTATCCAGACCTACCATATAAACATCCTCAAGAAATGGTTAGGGCCCCTTCCTGTCTCCACCCATGTAGCCCAACCTGTTACTCTAGACTCGCCCTCCTGTACTGTAAGCCAACTTGTCATAAACGAGACCTTGACACTCCAGGACAAAGAGTCCTTGGAATAGGTACTGCGTCCTTTCTCTCATCTCTTCTCAGATGAGCCCGGAAAGACGCCCCTCATTGAACACTCCATCAGGACCCTCCCGGGTCGGGTCATCAAACAACGACCATATCGTATACCAGCTGCCCGGAGACAGGCGGTACGTGATGAGGTCAAAAGTATGTTGGAGATGGGAGTCATCCGCCCCTCAAGGAGTGAGTGGTCCTCTCCCATCGTGATGGTTCCCAAACCTGACGGAACCACCAGGTTCTGTATGGATTTCAGAGCTCTCAACTCGATCTCCAAATTTGATTCCTACCCCATCCCTAGGATAGACGAGTTGATTGAGAAGATGGGAGAGGCCCGATATATAACCACTTTTGACCTAACGAAGGGCTATTGGCAGGTCCCGTTGAACCAGGCCGATAGGGAGAAGACAGCCTTCGTTACACCAGATGGGCTCTATGAGTTTACTGTCCTCCCGTTCGGCCTGCACGGAGCACCTGCCACCTTCCAGCGCTTAATGAATACAGTCCTCCAGGAACATCAGTCATTTGCATCGGCCTATTTGGACGATATCGTGGTGTTCAGCCCCACATGGGAGGGTCACCTGGAACACATACGACAGGTCCTACACTCCCTACAAAAGGCAGGGTTACACATCAATTCAAAAAAATCCCGGGTAGGCTTCCAGTCAGTCCGATACTTAGGGTACATATTAGGTCATGGTGTGATCGCCCCCCAGAAAGAAAAAATAAAGGCGATAATAGATACTCCCTTCCCTTCCACCAAAAGAGAGACGAGGGCCTTTCTGGGGTTGTTAGGTTATTACCGACGTTTCATCCCACAGTATTCGGAGATAGCGGCTCCTCTCACTGACGCCCTCAGAAAAACGGTGAAGACACAGACATTGTTGAACCCCTCGGAAGCTATGGTGGGTGATTTTGTCAAGTTGAAACGAGCTATCACTAGTGGCCCGGTATTAACCTCCCCTGACTTCAACAAACCCTTCATTCTACATACGGACGCCTCCGACTACGGACTGGGAGCCGTATTATCACAAATATCCTCGGAAGGTGTAGAGCACCTGTTAAAATGAAGTAAACCTCGTAGTCAGGTCGTGTAGAAATAGGTAACAGGTTTATTCATTAAGATGCTTCATCAATTACAGCTTTCAGGATGATGGTAAGATCCATAATGTATGCCCCACCAGGAGCAGCCTCCTTGCTGCTCAGCCCTCTCACACCAACTCATCTCACTCAAACACCAACATTCTCAGCATTCCAAATGACATCACCAATGGCTGAGCAGCAAGGCAGAGCACAACAATGGGGAGGATGCATAAACCAGACAAGTAGGTTATAACACATCTTCCCCCTTATAATGATTAGAAAGACAAATGAGTGCAAGATAATAAAACATACATATGACATGTCCCATAAATTCATCACAAATAACAAAAACTACCAAACTAGGAAAAATAAGAAACAACCCATGGCAGGACTAGGGATTCGAAACCCCCCTACTGCACTTACAATACATATGGCAGGTCTAGGGATACACCCCCCCCTACTGCACATATACAACACACCCCCCTACTGCACTTACAATACATATGGCAGGGCCTACTGCACTTACAATACATATGGCAGGGCCAGGGATACACCCCCCCCCCTTACTGCACATATACAACACATGGTAGGACTGGGGATTACAAAATCCCCCTAAAGCGTAATAGGGGAAACCACCTCTCTATAGGGGAATACATCTCCCTTAGAAATTGAACATACGTAATAGGGGAAACCACCTCCCTATAGGGGAATACACCTCCCTTAGAAACTGAACAATGCGTAATAGGGGAAACCACCTCCCTATGGGGGAACACCCTCCCTTTGGAACTGAACAAAAAGTAATAGGGGAAACTACCTCCCTATAGGGGAACACTCCTCCCTGAGAAACTGAACAAAATGTAATGGAGGAACTCGCAGTAATAGGGGAACACACCTCCCTATAGGGGAATACACCTCCCTTGAAACTGAACAGTGGGTCCAACCTCTAAGAAGAGGAATAAGACTCCACCCACACCAAAATATGGCAACTTGAAATCCAAAACACTCTCGAACATAGTATGGGTATCATCAAACCCAAAGTAAATCTAGGGTATCCTTTAACGCAAAACACTCTCGCAACATACTACAATCCAGGGTATGCGTACAGTCATGACAAAGGGGAAACAATCAAAGTATAACTAACCCCTAAAATCAATCCAAAACACACTCAGGCCCCAACCTCCATGCAACAGCCTTCCCATGAACCACAAAACTGGGCTCCACCAGCCCACAACCTACACATTCTAGGGAGACAACACCACCACTCAAATAACAAAAACACAAACAACCCTCTCGCAAAGCAGTATCACATTGATAACATGAAGAAAAACAAAAGAAGTCTCTTACTCCGGTGAGCGATCACTCACCCGAATTTTCACCAGACATGAAGTTCTTCTTAATGGCACCCGATCTGCCAGCAAAGTTCAAAGTCCAAGGTCTGCAGCAACGAAGATACGAACTCCCCACCACACGTTGAGACAGTCAACTGCTGCATTTACATGTAAGGGTTGCAGCAAAAAACATGAGGAGAGGAAACGATCATGACGAGGCGTCGATCGCGGTCACAAGGACTTGGGAAAAAAAAAAAAAAACTTTATTGACAACTGCAGAGCGAGACTTCCCTGACGTTCTGGCATACCATATGGCTGCATCCTCCAACCAAAAGATGGCGGCACGGCAGTGACGCTAAGCCGGATGGCTCGCAGCATCAGCGTGCTTCCAAACGTGCCAGGCAGCAATACACTTCATGGATGAGAAAACGTCACAGAGGAGGAGGCATCGCGGGACATCTGAATGTAGGTAAGTCAGCGCGAGCTTTGTGTGTGGATTATGCACAGCTCGTGCCAATTTCAAATTGAAGGGCAGCGGTTCAACTGTCAAGCTGCAGAGGCACACAGCGGTGAAACGCAAAATGAAAAGAATAAAAAAAACAAAGAATGGATCAGTAGCGGTGCAGTTTTCCTTGTGATGAAGTCCACAGTAACTCCCTCGTGAAAGTGAAAAGCACCAAAACCCACACCATTAAGCTGAATGAAAAAAAAAAATACATCGGCGGGGCTCTGCAGAAGCTGAAAATAACACGAACTCCGGGTTGTTTCAATTAGCACAGACACAGCAAACAAACACTCGTATGGTGATCAAAAACCCAGGAAACACTTTAATCCAAATGTAACTCCATGACCAGCTTTGGGGACCCCTCAGGCGATGCTTCTCATTATGGCACAAATAAAGGGACAGCACTGCCGGTTATCTCCATGAGATATGCAGACCACAACACAATCCAAAACGTGCCTCCTTACAGTATTTCCGGATGACTTCAGATAGTTAAACACGTAAAACTCAATAGTTTATCGGTAGGCAGATTTCAACATCAGGTGATGCTCTATATCTTCTGCTCTATAAGCATGTGGGCTCACCTTAGTCAAGCAGATTTCAAACAAATAAAGTTCAACAGGAACTGGCAGGCCCAGGCTAGGGCTGACGGTTCACAGGTGGTGAGGAATGTAAGGAACTTCTGTTAGTCTAGTTACTCATATGGGGAACACTCACCCAAGTTGCCACAATCTGTAGTCATTCCTTGTACATGTCATGACAATCACAGTAGTCCACTGAGCAAACAAGTCCTCAGGATTGGGAACAGCTCACAGCAGGAACAGGCAGGTAGCAAGGTAGGCAAACAGCAGGAACTGGCACTTACGTGGTAGGGCGACCGGTGGAGTGGTCACTGGTGGGGCTCAATGGTGCCAGCTTCCTTAAATACACAGCTCGTAAGTTCTCTTGAAATTCCATATACTTGAAAATCCTTTAAGTTTCATAAACCATTATCCATAGAAGTAGCACACGCGTAGGTTCTTCCAAATCGTCGCCAGTGTTAAAATGAAGTAAACCTCGTAGTCAGGTCGTGTAGAAATAGGTAACAGGTTTATTCATTAAGATGCTTCATCAATTACAGCTTTCAGGATGATGGTAAGATCCATAATGTATGCCCCACCAGGAGCAGCCTCCTTGCTGCTCAGCCCTCTCACACCAACTCATCTCACTCAAACACCAACATTCTCAGCATTCCAAATGACATCACCAATGGCTGAGCAGCAAGGCAGAGCACAACAATGGGGAGGATGCATAAACCAGACAAGTAGGTTATAACAGCACCCCATTCTTTTTATCAGTTGGAGATTGTTTCCCAGAGAAGAGAAGTATCCTACCATAGAGAAGGAATGCCTTGCGGTAAAATGGGCCATAGATTGAAATTGAATTGAATTGAAATTAAATTTGTAAAGTGCAGCTAATGCCCGAAGGCGTCTTGGCGCTATGGACAGACTGAGAACAAGAGAACATTAGTAATAAACTGAAGTATTACCTGGAGGGTAGCCACTTCACCCTCTACACTGATCACGCACCACTCCAGTGGATGAGCAGGAATATGGGCCATAATCCACGCATATTGCGTTGGTTCCTGTCACTTCAACCCTTCTCTTTTGAGGTGAAACATCGCAGGGGTGTTGATAATGGAAGCGCGGATTTCCTGTCTCGTGTGTTTCCTCTCCCCGAACGGGAGAACCCTAGGGGGGAGGTATGTCACAATTCAGGGGACTCACGGGAGGGGCTGGAAGAGACAGAGGGCTGGTGGACTGTGCCGACTGAAACGAGTCCTTCCCTATCGTTTCAGCCGAAGGAATATTGCTTTGAACCGCAAGAGGAAGAAAACAGAATAAAGAGACAGGGTCCCTTTAACTGGACATACTCCCACGAAGATGACGCCCAGGTCTCTGACGTCACGCTCGACTGGCCTATAGAAGGTGAAGGCTATCGTGACGAGGTGGAGGAAAGCGGAAGTCGAGGAGGCAGCAAAGACTGGAGAACCTCGAGAAACCGACGCGGAACGCCAGAGGAGAGACAACCGCTGCTGGAGGCTGGTTTGGAGGAAGAGGCAGTGGCAACAAAGCCAGGAGGCCAACGGTCCTATGCTGCGCCCCACCACGCTCAGGAGGAGCGTGGCTAAAACAGGTACCGGAGCACGTTTCAGGGTGGGTGGGGAGGAGCGCAAATACCGGCGAGTAAAGCGCCTCCTGCTACTCTGGACAATTCCCATTACCCTGTGCACCTACTCACCGTCGTAGTCATGTGCAAGCACTGGTGATCCCTCTCTCCCTCATCCCCTGTATACAAACCCTACAGTACTCCTCACGTTTCCCCCCCCTTATTTTCTTTCTGTTTCCACGCCGTGCACCACCGAGACACCACTTGCGAGGGGAGAAGACAACCAGGAAGAGAAGCAGACGCGCCCTGTGACGCTAACAGGACTGGAGCCGCATTGCCTCAGTGTTTGAACTCTGGCCTCCCCTAAGAAAAGGGTTGTACGTAAAATAAAACCAAGTTTACCACGTCCCCGCGTGTGCCTCGATCCTTGCAGCCCGCTACATATACATTGCTGATGTTAGCTCCTGTCTTAAATTTCAAGTCGACAATCAAAGGTCCATATGACCAGTGGGGAAACTTTTCTGATAACTTTACCGAGAGATTGAGATTTAAGAAACCCTGCTCTATCATAGAGTTGTTTCAATGTTTTTCAGTGAAAAATTATTTAGACAACCGCAGATTCATCATTCAATCAAAGTCAAAATCAATCATGCAGTGCCATGCCGAACACATCTGCAAATCAATAAAACTCAATAGTTTTTCATTTTTCACTACTAAAATGCAGGTTGGAGCAATGATAAAACAGCTGTAACCCGTAATAAGTTCTCCTTGTTGGAGCAAGAATTTAGAAACAGAGATGTTTTTTAAAAGAATATATTTAAAATGTGCTGTTACACTTGACCCGGAAGATGCACAACTATTACTTTAGTTGAAAACCGGTGGGAGGGACATCAATACCTGTAAACTATTTCAATCTTGCACTTATAATATTGTAGGAAGGTAGGATCCTTCTAGCATGGTTATCCCCACTTTTTGCCTGGTGTCAGTTTGTTTTTCTCTAGTCTGACTGGGATCCTGCTAATCAGGACTCCAGTCACTGTGCTTCCTCCTTAAATTTGACTATGGTAAGTACTTCGGTACCTCCACAATTGGCTACTAGTGTACTTCCCTAGTATATGGTACTGAGGTACCCAGGGCATAGGTACATCAGGGGTGTCCCATGGGCTGCAGCGTGTATTGTGCCACCCATGAGAGACCACTTAAACTGTGACTACAGGCCTGCCATTGCAGCCTGTGTAAGCTGGTGCTAGCACCACTTACGGCAGATATACATTTTCTTACATCTGAGGTCACTACACTTAAAAACGTACAAGTCACCCCTAAGGCAGGTCTTTCAATCCTGAAGGCAGGGTGCTGCGTTATAAGTGTGAGGGTGCCCCTGCATTAGGAGACACCCCTACAAACCCCAAAGTCGATTCTCCAGGCTTTGTAAGTGCGGTTAGCCATTTTGATACATATAGTTTCAATCCGTCATTACACGATGGCTAACTATACAGTGGCTGTGCCGAACCTGGGCGTGTTTGGTATCAACATGTTGGAATCATACCTCAACATTGTTACTTGTGTTGGAGGTACGATTCCATGCACTAGGGGGCTCCTCCTGGAAGCCCCCAGTGCTCCCTTAACAGCCTTCCAGGGTCTGCCAGCAAGCTAGTGCTGCTGCCGACCCCAGACATAATTCTGCCCTCCAGCGGCTGAGCTGAGCTCCAGCAGGGGGAGGTAGAACAATAGATTTCCTGTCACAAGGAGGTATGACCACCTCACAGACAGGACTCAGTGTATTGGGCTGGGATGGGGGCGCTTGCCAGCACCACCAGACTGCTTTGAAGGGCACATTTGGTGCCCTCCTTGCTTACTCTAGATGGAACCAGTTTTGGGAGCCCTTGGCTCCCGCTCTGGTGCAAAACTGGACAAAGGACATGGGAGTATCTTCTCCTCTGTCCAGCCCGTCCTCTGAGAGGGATCCCTGAGTCGCCCTAACCCCTTTCTTAGGGTATAAAAGGGCATACCTGTGGGTTGGTCCTCAGATTCATCGTGGGACAAGACTCGAGGCCTAAAACCATGTCACTTTTCGACCGTTTGGACACTTGGACTTTGCTGGACTTCGCCTGGAAGCGAGACTGCACCAAGGAAGACTCCTGCTGCTCCTGGTCTCGCTGTTCTGCAAGTCTTCTTCATCATCTGTGTCTGTGATTCTTCCAGGATCTTCAACAGACCTCTGGGCATCACGGACGCCCGAAGTAATCTCCCTTGGAGTGAAGGAGTCACTCCTCTGCATCTGCAGGCACCGAAATGAAGCTGACCGGTCTGATACTCCTGACATCTCATGGAATTCAAAAGGCTCAGCAACACATGTGATGGTTCTGCAACTCCCTCAAGGCCTGACCTCTCCTCTCTGAACTTTTGAGGCCAGTATCCCTCGTCGGACCGCTGGGACCAAACTTCTGTGCACTGTGTCGACTTGCCGTTGCCAAGGCTTGTTGGCTCTGCATTCCAGAGATCTTCAGGCTACAAGAAGCTCCATCCTCCAGCATCTCTTCCTGCCATGATCAGCATCCTCACTACATCCTTTGCACTGCGGGCCTTCATCTCTGGTGAGCTGCTCGAGGTCCTCTTGCGACTCATGTGCCTTTGGCCTGTGGGCTCTCTTGTGGGTCTTCTCTGGCTTCAGTTGGCTCCCCTGCTCTAACTCTCCTGCACTTGGTGAGTCCCTTGGACCTTGCTGGTCCCAACGTCATCGTTTTCCACGTCAATTACTGCTGCCAAGGCTTGTTGGTGTTCCCGCCAGAAACCGACCCCTTGGTTCTCGACTTCTGACGTGGGACAGTTTGTGCTTGCATCCTGGTCTTCCTCAGAGTCACCTGGTCCTCACAGCTGCATCGACAAGGTCACCACCATCACTCCTGTATCTTCCGTCATCAGTGGGCATTGCTCTTCCGTGACTCCTGGTCACCTCCGAGTGGCATAGACTCTGTCCCCTTTGCTTGCAGGTTCTTCTCTTCATGAATCCACCCTTGGATTCCACCGGACTTTTGCAGTCTTCGCCGGCGGAATCTTTTTTTTTTTAAACTTCTGTTTATTAAGCAGTTGATTAAACACACAAGCCTTCAAAAGCAAAGCAATTTACCAACACAGGGCCGCTCGCAGGGGGCCTTTCATTTTTGTACATTGCATCATGAGCATTCCCCCACTTCTTGGGTTAGTCCCCGGAGCACCGGCACTGGCGCAGATCATTGTCTCTCTATGTGTTATGCAGTAGTGGCCTCTCCTCCATTCCCTATTGTGTCAGTCATGCCCCAATATCGTTTCCATGAGCCCCATATCTTTTCAAATTTGCGTGGACAGCCCCGGGAGCGGTATACTGTCTGTTCTGCCAGCTGGCCCCAGTCTAGGTCTTCCTTCCAGTCTTTGGTTTCAGGTGCCCTGCCTGCCCCCCACAACCTGGCTAGATTGCGTTTAGCCACCCCGCGGCCATTTTGAGCCAGATCTCTGTATGTCTGGGCTACTTCTCTTCCATCTATAGAAAAAGGAACAAGGAAACCCTTATAGTCAGAAGGGATCAAGGGTAGTAGTTTGTAAGAAGAGACAGTGGTCCCTTACAAAGTAAGTCAATATAATACCACAATTTCACAATCAAGATTGGGTCTGTTATAGTCTCAATTGACAATTTCAAGGATTTTATTAACAATTAGTAAAAACAAAACAATACATGAAAAGGTGAGTGAGCAGGACGTGACAGGGTAATGGGAAATCAGCCGATTTCCTTGCCACAGGCAAGTGACTTTTATGGTGAGAAATGTAAATAAGCAAATGTCACAATCCAAGATACATCTTGTACTCCACAATTATAATTACAGTTTAGAGTTTAAGATGCAAGTGTTACTTGCCTGTGGTAAGGAAATCGGCTGATTTCCCATTACCCTGTCACGTCCTGCTCACTCACCTTTTCATGTGTTGTTTTGTTTTTACTAATTGTTAATAAAATCCTTGAAATTGTCAATTGAGACTATAACAGACCCAATCTTGATTGTGAAATTGTGGTATTATGCTGACCTACTTTGTAAGGGACCACTGTCTCTTCTTACTTCTCTTCCATCGGCACTCCCAGCAGTAGCCACTTAGCCTCGAGCGGCACGGGCGCGCCCGCTACCTCCCCCAATATCTCAACTATTTTGGTCCATTAGCTCTGGACATGAGGGCAGGACCAGAGTGTATTGAAAAACGTGCCCACCTCACCACAACCCCTGAGGCACTCGGCCATACCCGAGCGACCCATTTTAAACACCCTTGACCTTGAGAGGTAGGATCTATGCAGGAACATCAACTGCACCAGACAGAATCGGGCTCCAATAGCTATCTCCCTGGGGCTCTGCAACGCCTCGCTCCACTCTTCATCATCCAGGAATCCCACATCAACCACCCAAGCCTCTCTGAGTGAGGTGAGGCGGTCCGGCATGTTATTGATATTCTCCCTGTATGGCAAGGAAACAGCCTTGGAGGGCATAGGGTCTAACCAGCGGCATCTTTACTGAAGTCCTCCATTGTGGTCGGAGGTTTCCGACATTACTTTGCACCTATGCCCCCGGCACCCCTGGTGTAGGTATCCTGGTTTGTGGGGCATCCACAGATGGGGTGACTCTCCAACCTTTTGTCTTCCATGGAGTTTCTTCAGGGTCCAATGGGAAGGGTCCTTCTTCTTCAAAACTGCAACCTCAACTTTCCAGTTGACTTCTATTGAGTACGCGGCTGTGTGTCCACTCTGCACACAGCCTCCATGGGGTTCCTGGGTACTTACCTTAGGTGGTTCCTTGTGTCCCCAGCTCTTCTGAGTCTCCTTGTCCAAGTCCCGACTTCGGTCGCAGGTCACATTCCACTTTTTCAGTATATGGTTGGTCTTCCCCTGGAGACCACTGTGTATTGTGCTTACTTACCTTTTACAATGGAAGTATTCTTGTGTATTTGTGTTGGAGATATACCAATGTGTTAGTGAGTGTTGTGTAATAAATAGACCTATTTTTATGACTACACTGTGTGGTCCTCTTTCGTTTAATCTACACTGCATGATTAGATCTGGTAAAACAAGCTGCTTAACACTCCTTCTGCACTAAGAGCCTGATGTATCAAAGGGTTTTACCCATTCTGTGTCTATGGGAAAATGTTTTTGTACATATGGCCCTAAGCCTGAAGGTTGCTCTCCACAGCTACCACTTAGAGAGCTTTCTATGGTTGTCTAAGACCACTAAAACCACCATAAGGAGTGTCTGGATTAATACAAGGTGCTTCACTTAAATAAGTGTGTACCACATACTAAGCCAGCCCCCTACAAATATCTACTCATATGCCAAAATATTTTTGCAAAGTGAGGGCTCTTATTAAATATCACAGTACTTTTCTGAGCTGAGGTGCAATATTCTACCACGAATTTGCTTCCAAATATTTCCAAAAGTGGTGCGGAATTGGGTTTTATGACAATGCAGTGAAATCCTCTATGTCTACCAGAAAAATAATTAAAAAATAATAGTTATATTATTATATTCCGTCATGTCATGGACCCATTAGTCATTTATCTTTGTCTCAAAACGAGGATTTTTTTCTAAACTAGAATATCAGATAGTTGTTCCACTGTACAGTGCACTGGGGAATCGCAACGGGGAGAGGGTGGGAGGGGCGGTAAAGAAAATAGGGAAAAAAGGTCTGTATTATATGCTAATTATTCCTCTCATGAGGTGAGAAGTCCCCACCTTTGAGGTTTGCACTGATTTCAGCTGCGCCTACCAAACTTGTGGTGTTTCTCAAACTGCTCACAAAAGCTGAATTTTTCAAAAAGCAAGCTACTGCATTACCAAAGAAAAAACGATTTATGTCTGTCTCTGTTTTTGGTGTGGTTCGAACATTTCTCCACACTAAGCTGAAGGCATACTGCACTCCACAGTAAAAGTATTGGCTATTTGGGAAAAAATGGACTAAAATTTTGCTTAATTGGTTGTCCTCTTTCTGAAATCACTAAATTTATTAAAAAAGTAATGGGTGAAAAACCCCAACAATAGCGGAGCATCTTGAGTTGCAGTGTGCACACAGTCAACAGAGAAACTGCGGTATACGCCACGCTGGCACGCAATGGATGCCATACGTAAGAAGGTCTCTGTGGATTTCAGAAGTCTGTCTCCACCAGCCATGAGTAGAGGAGTAAAGTCAGTGAAGAGGACAATCCACCATTGACAAGATACCTTCACAGTGGGAGCTGACACAGGTGGTCTGTCACAGGCGCAGTGTCCCGGCGATCACTGTTTATCCTATTTCCAATACGATATTGATGGTGGTATATTGTCTCTGTCTTGTGTTGGATGGAATGCTTGAATTAATCTCAGCCACTGGCGATCGCTCGGTTGCCATAACTGTCAGTACCCTTGATCATACCTAAACATACCTGAATTCTTCCTGTGTTAGACTGTGTACGCCGTTTATCTTTAGTAAGTTATTTTTGGGAGAGATGTGCAGAGGCAGTCTGTTGTCAGAGATGCCTCTGCAGTTAATATGTGACTCCTTTGATCTTTAATCTTTGTTTTTGTTTGGCTAGAAGTAATGGCAGCCACGGCCCATGCAAGTAAGAGCAGTGGGGCGGTAGGGCCGGGTGGGGGGTATTTCGACAGGCAACGACGAGGGAAAATGAATTATTTATTTCGTTTTCCCTCGTGGTCGTCTGTCGAATCCCCCCCAACCCGGCCTCACCGCTCTTACCTGCACGGGCCGCGCTGAGTAATGGAACAGCATTAGCATCATTTATGGGTCGCCAAGAGTCGCTGCTGCCTTTGCAACCCCTAGCGTCAGCAGTGGCAAAATAAGTGGCAGGAACAGAAGCAGCTCGTCCTTATGGATGCCGGTGGGGGCTTCACTCACCTCGTTTTTTGTCAATTTTTTATTATACTAATAGTGAATAATATTACATTATTCGCTATTAGTTTAATAAACAATGGGGTACAAATAGCTGGACTATGACTTTCCCTAGCAGCTGAGGTAAGTAAAAAAATATGCTTTTAACTTAATGTATGTTGTGTGCGTGCTTGCAGTTTTGAGTGTGTTTATGTACGAGAGAGTGTGTGTATGTCCGAATGTGTGTGCATTAGTCACTTCCGCTACCCCAGGCATTTTGGTGAATAGACGTCCATGACAGAAAGGCGTGTCTATTTGGCCCAATAAACTCCGAAAGTACAGGAATGTTGTCAGAGTACTAACGACAGATCAATTAAGTTAATTAGCAGGAACTGGGAGTTTGCCAGACTAGATATATCCCGTTCTCCCATGTTTACAATCCATTTCATTGACAGTCCTTGGCGAGCCTGTTTGGCCAGTTATCACGGATCCACCTCGTGGCGTCCTCCCACGGTTTTCAAGGAAGCCAACATGTGCTCTAAATCAAAACGCGTCTCATCGCAGCTGCAGTTTTTCTCCTTAAAAATTCATCAGCATGGCAGAGCTACATCAGAAATTCAGAAGCAACTGAAAGCTCTGAAAGTTAATCAGATACAAGTTGTTCGGAGCTTTTATAGTATTGTATACCTTTTATAGTATCCATTGCAACATTTTCTGCCTTCAATGGCTCCTTGGTGCTGGGAGTTGTTTGATACAGTATTGATGGGTGGCCCTGGCTGGGGGTTGTATCTGTGAGAGATTAGGGGGCATATTTGTAAAGAAATGACGCAGCACGGCGCTGCAAGCAATTCAGCTGTGCTGCGCTGCGTCATTTAAAAAACGCAGGGATGCACCGTATTTACAAAAATACGGCGTACCCTGTGTTTTCCCTTTCGCTGGTGGTGAAAAAGCTGCCTAGAGCCAGCGCAGGCACCCTTGCACAATGGTGCAAGGGTGCCTGCTCTGCAGGGATGGTTGTTTATGTGCATGAAGAGACACCTTACTGCACATAAACAATATTTAATGGCGATTTGCTCCTTCTATGTGTGCTGCAGAATGCAGCACACATAGAAAGAGCAAAAAACGAGGAAAAAAAGTATTTCTCCTCGTTGCGTCATTCTAACTTGTAAATCTGGGGCAGTGTCAAAAAGCAATGGGTGTTGTGTGGCAACGCCTACTGCAACACCCATTGGGGCGTATTTACAAAGAAATGACGCAGCCAGCGCTGCAAGCAATTCACTGTGCGCGCTGTGTCATTTAAAAAATGCAGGGATGCACTGTATTTATAAAAAAACAGCACACCCCTGTGTTTTCCCTTGCACCAGCGCTAGAAAAAGCTGCCTAGCATTAGTGCAGGCACCCTTGTACCATGGTGCAAGGGTGCCTGCGTTGCCGGGATGATTGTTTATGTGCAGGAAGGGGCACCTTTTTGCGCATAAACAATCTTTAATGGCGATTTGCTCCTTCTATGTGTGCTGCAGAAAGCAGCACACACAGAAAGAGCAAAAAACGAGGAGAAGTAAAAGTATTTCTCCTCATTGCGCCTTTCTAACGCCACCCTTTCGATGGCGTTAGTGTTTGCTGCTGCATCAGATTTACACATCCTTGTAATTCTGGTGCAGCGTCAAAAAGCAATGGGTGTTGCATGGGAACGCCCATAGCAATACCCATTGCACGCCCCTTTGCCGCAGAAAACTGCATTAAAAGGTGCGATATTTACAAGGCAGCGTTAAGCCACGCAAAGTAGCTTAGCGCCATCTTGTAAATATGGAGAAGGGCACTGCACCACCAGAGCGTTGTTAAAAACTGACACTCCGGTGGCTCAAAGCCCTTATAAATATGCCCCTAGGTTAGGCAGCATTAACGTCAACCTGTGTTTATGCGCTGGCACCCTTAGATGAACTGTGCTGCCTGAATCCTCAGGCCGTGCTGCCTCTTAGTCTCCTGTGTACAGTCGCGGTGGACGTAAGGCTGCGGCAGGTGCTGCAGCACCCCCTGAAATCGAATAGTCATTTTAGGTGAATTTTGAGCAGTAGCCAATGCCTTTGTAGAGATTTTGTCCTGCAGCAAGATGCCAATATTTAAAGTGTTGCAGGTAATTAAACCAAGGAGCAACTGTTTGTAACACACTACTATTCATTCCCTTATAATTCAGGTCTAGTTTGCAATTGTCTGTAAAACCTGAATATTTTGATTTAATTTAAATATCTCTGTTTATATATTTGGTTTGGCAAAACATGCATACCCAGGCAAATGTAAAAAAAAAAAAACGTTTGCTAGATTCTTTTCTGCAGTTTGCAAATATTTTAAAAATGCGTTATCACCGTTTGTTTGTACTAGATGGGAAAAGAGATTCAAAGCTGGCACAATACAAAGTCCAAGACACGATGATTGACTTTACTGCAAGGCATACAAGGATAATGTCACTGTGACTTTTATCCCTCTTTCGAAATGTTTTTGAGGTAAAATTTACAATCCTAAAGCAATAAAGCAGAATTTTGACATATCAGGGCCAGGTTTAATGTATTACTGGGCAGCATTGTCAATTATCGTCTTCCCCTCCCCAACCACCCACACTCCAGAAAAGGAGCTTGGCTCATGTGGCCTCATTTGTTGACATAATAGTTTTCAAAACCCCCATTCAATTGAGTAACTGACACTTTTTGAGTGACACCATAAGTATGGCCCCGGTCCTATCAATTTGGCAAAGAACTACGGTCGACTTGACACAAACCATTGTAAGAGAATGCTGCAACCTAGATTATTATAAAAGAATTGGGTGGCTAAACCATGTAGAAACTGTATTGAAGGCTATAGGGATGGAAAAACTCTTTCAGGACCCTGCCTCCTGTAAGGGGGTCACGTAGAAACGGTTAAAAGATCTATACTCCCAAAAAGAAGAATACGCCCGCAGGGAAAAAAAACGGATCCATCACTACTATTGCGTATGACTTGGTCCCATCAATACCAGGAGAAGGTTTCCATTACTTAGCACGGATAAACAATGCGCAGCATAGATTCATTCTACTGCGCTTTAGATTAAACATGATCCCGTTACTCTTGGGATATCCACAAAAAAAGTATAGGCTAGCAGATCTCGATCGCTGCCCCTGTAACAACCTTGCGGCGTAGACAGATCTGCATATCCTATTATTCTGTCAAAAATATTCTGAGGAAAGGAAATTGTTTATACTGCCAATTCTGAGGCATCATAATTTCAGGCAATGTCGGGTCGCAATGTATTTCTTAAAAGCCCTACGTGACCCATTTGTCTGTTTCTCTGTCGCCTCATATTTATGGGCCTGCCTCAGGAAGAGGAAAAGGATGGGCATAGTTTCTAGTAGCACCCTGTAATCATATTATGAACCGTTCTTTTTATATAACTGATTTTAAAGGTTTTAAATTGGACCACAGCAAAATTTGTTTAATAATGTTTTAACTAATGTATATATGAATATTTATTGATCTGGAAATTTTCTATATGTATTCTTGTGCTTTTATGGTCTATTTACAATGATCGAATAAAGCTGTGTGAAATGAATGAATGAGTAACTGACACGAATGGCCAACACCCTCATTCTGAAAAATGTTCCAGCACCACTCTGTGTGTATGGCCTTGTTTGTCCATTCACTGGCTGTCGTGTAATTTGGTTCTTATTTTCCATGTGCTCTTCCTCCCGCTGCCTGTTGATTTCTGGTTGTGGGTTGTCGCGAGGGATGTCTTCACAGGGATGGACAAATGTTATCAATTACCACCAAAAACCTCACGAGTGAGGGATGTGAAATGTGTTTTGACACTTGGCTTCCTTTAACATCGATTGTGCCGTGTGTCACCATCATCACATTTATTTGTTTATTTTATTTGTTTTATTTGTGGTTTGAACTAACGCCATATGGCTTCCTGGCCCTAAAATGTAGAAGAGCAGTGACAGATAACACTAAAAATCAGAAAGACAGACTTTAATTTACTTTTTTATTCATTTTACTCTTACTGATTTCTGATGTTGTGTTTAGTGCCAGTATTTTAGTTCTTTGTTGTAGCATCCTGTGGTTCTAAAACTGGCTACGTGATGTTCCCTCCTGTTCTGAGTGCATGTAGGATGAATGTAGGATGCATTCTCTCTCCTCCTGCCAGTTAGCAATGACCAGGATGTCGGTCACCATGAATGTCGTTTGATCAGCTTCTCAAGATATAGTTAATAAGTGGTCACACCGGAGGAACAGTATAGACATTCAACCAAATCTCTAACATGTAATTCACCCAGGGCTTAATAATTCTACTTACATATTACCATTTCATCGTGTTTTCCTTCTACTTTGAGGAGCATGTGTTGCTGTGATCAACTAGTCGAGTGGTCTGTTGCAGATGTGAAGTGTGGTGTGATGTGATGTATGTGTGGTGTAGTAAAGCACAATGTTGTGTGCTGTGAATGTGTTGTAGTATGATACAGACTTATGGAAGAGTTTGTGCTGTATGATGTGGTAGATTAGACTAGTTTGGTGGTTAATGGTATGGTATGTGTGGCATGATATAGTGTGTTATGTTGTAGCAATGAGAACTATAGTTTAATTAGACGAGATTTGTGGTGTACAATGGTATGATAATGTGTTGTATAGGACGGGGTAGCGAGCTGTAATGTGCTGTTGTATTAGAAGAAATTGTGTTGTGTTATAGAGTGTGGTGTAGTGTTATGTGGTATGATGTGTTTTTGGATGGTGTGGTGTAGGATGGTTTTAATTGGTGTTGGGAGGAGTGTTATGTAGTAAGGCAAGTTTTTGAATGGGTTGGTGTGGTTTGAAATAGCATGTTGCAGTGTGATGTGTTGTGATGTGGAGGTTGAAACCTTGCATTGATGTAGCGATTGATCATGACATGTGGTGCCATGATTATGTTCCATGGTGTTAGGCTTGTATGATCCCTAGCATTGTGGGCCTTGCCCTCTGACCTTGACTTCAGACGGACATCTGTTGCTTGGCCTATTAGTGTGTACGTTATCATGATGTTATGTCTGTGTTTTGTTAATAGAGGATACAGCAGTTCACCAATGTTATATATTGCATATTAGTGCGCTTTACTACTAACATTAAGGAGTGCCCAACTTTGCCTCTTATGGTACTACCAAAGTAATACGCCCTGTGTTTGCATTTTCACATGCTGCCGTTCACATCCAACCTCACGATCATATTTGATTTGATTTGATTTCAATGTTGTAAAGCGCAACGTTTGCCCTACGGCATCTTGGCGCTACCTGTAATGTGAAGGAAGAAACCAGCATCTAAAGTCTACAGAATGAAAGTGAACAGCCATGTTTTTAGTGACTTTCTGAAAGCCAGAAAGTTGGAGATATTCCTTAAGTGCTCTGGCATTTGGTTCCAGAGGCAAGAGGTGACGTGGGAAAAGCTTCTACCTCCCCAAGAGGCTTCATGAATGTAAGGAACAGACAGTTTCTTGGCAATTATCTCTTTGGAGTGTACCATGAAAATTTGTTTTTAGGAAAGTCAGGGCTTTAAAGATACACTGCTTTGTGGGCAATGTAGAGATCCTTAAAGGCAACTCTCTTTTTAACAGGCAGCCAGTGGAGCTCTTCCCTAGCTTTAGAAACTGGTTCAAACTTTTTGATCTTTTTCAGAACCCTAAATGCTGTGTTTTGCAGTCTCTGGAGTTTTTCCAAAACCCACTGCTGGGCTCCAGCATAGAGGGCATTACAATAATCTTCCTTTGATATTGCTAGGGAAGTGACCACTGTCTTTTGTAGATCAAATAGAAGAATTTTCCTCAGAATCTTTAAAATATGGAAACATGAGGAAGTCAAATGATTGGTTTGGTACCAGAAAGAAAGATTGGTGTCAAAAATGATCCCAAGATTCCTTGTTTTAACCACTGGAACTGGTTGAGAGCCCAGGGCTTGAGGCCACCAATAATTGTTCCAGAAATAGGTATCCCGTCCAAAGAAGAGAACCTCCAACTTTCCAGAGTTTAATTTGAGACAGCGGAAGTTCATCCAGTTGAAAATGTCACTCATGCATTCATTGAAGCGAGAGGCCACCTCGTCAATAATATTATTTGTGGGAACGATAATTTGAGTGTCTTCTGCATAGGACACTGTGGAAAAACCGTATAACCTTATAAATCCCATAAGAGGGACCACATATACATTGAAAAAGGTGGGACTTAATGAAGAACATTGTGGAACAGCACAAGGCATGGAGAATGACTTTAACCTAAAATCTCCCATATTGACCATTTGTTCCCTTTTATCCAGAAAGGAGCAGAAAGGCAGAGCTTTGGACACCGATCTCCAACAAACGTTGTTTCAGAATCTCGTGGCTTACTCTGTCAAAGGCTGCGGACATGTCTAAAAGGACCACCGTAGCCTTATCTCCCCGGTCAATAATTGCCCTGACCTCCTTTGAAACTGCAACTAATGCTGCCTCCGTACTTTGGGCTTTCCTAAAGCTGAACTGGAGTTGTCCAAGATACCATTCTGATCCAGAAAAATTGAGAGGAGTTATCAAGATGTCTTTCTAGTACTTTAGCTAGAAAGGGAAGTTTTTATATTGGGCAATAGTTTTTTTCTTCCGCCGGATCAAGAGTTTGCTTTTTTAGAAGTGGCAGAATGGAGGCCTCTGTCCATTTCGTAGGGAAACTTCCAGTTTTTTGGATATTATTAAGCAACTTTGAAAGTGGGGGTGCAATAAAGTCATCTATTTTGTGCAGCACTCTAGTAGTGCAAGGGTCTGAGGGGGCTCCAGACTAAGTTAGTTATATCAGTTCAATCATCCGTTCCGAAGAGATGGCTGGAAACTCACTAAAAGCTGGTTGGATTTGGTCTGATCAAGTGATTGCTTGAGTTGGGTAATCAATCCTGTTGTTGAGGATAAGGTCATTAAAAACCTCCTCGACTTTATTTCTGAAAAAAGTTGCTAAATTGTCACAAAGCTGTTGAGTGGAAAGTGTAGTAGGAGAAACAGAGAGAGTAGAGAGATTGGAACAACACCCGAGATGAGTTGGCAGCAGATCTGATTTCCTCGGTGAAAATATGGATTTTCTGCGAAATTATCAAACTCTTATATTCCTGAATCTGTAAGTTATATTTCTGCTTTTCCTCAGGAGCGTAGTTACTTCTACAGATCCTTTCCTGACGACGACAGGTTTTTAAAAATTTCCTTAATTTTCTCAGAATACCAAGGGGCTGATCTATGCAATCTGAGGTTGATAACTTTCTTAAGTGGGGCCAATATATTTGCTGCGTCTTGTATCCAGTTAAAATAACGGGAACCTGCAATGTTATATATAATCATGAGAACATCTTTCTCATAGACTCAACTGTGAACTGATACTAATTGATCATCCTGCTACATCTGGGTGCAGAGAAGACACTTCATTTGAGGAAGAAAGATCCCCAAAGGCATTCATTGGCACTCACCCCAGACAAATTCAGCCGCAGATTCTGTGCTGTGTAGGCCTTTGCTGAAGTCATCCTTTGCATTTAGTTATAATAGTTCCATCTTCTCACATTATAGCAGATTATCCATCTAATGCTAAAGAGAATTAGGCTATTCGGGGATAACAAATATACAAGGCATTTTAAACATTTTTTGTTGTCACCATTGCTAACATGCTTGTGACATTCATAAGTGTTGTGGCACACATATTTTGTACTAGGTTGAGGATAAAAAAAGTCTTTAATATGGAAACCTGTATGTTTCAGTGATTGTGCTAACCTGCGGGCTAGGCCAAAGGAAACACACCAAAAACCTTTTTGTGTCTAGCAGGCGTGATTACTTGAGCTCAGATTGACCATCTTTAGGGCAAGAGAGAGGGATGGGTCACATGACATGTCAGCTTCCTCTGCTCTAAACTGTATAACTTAACTGCATGGGGGCTAAGAGGGACAGTGCGTGATCAAATTCTTAGGCATGCAACAGTGCCATTGTATAGTCTGATGTAATGTAATCTGTTCCATATGGTTTTATGTGGTGTGGTTTGGTGTGTTGGTTTGTGTGAAATGATACTGTGGGATATTTTACGACAGTGAGGTGTAGTGTGGTGTGTCTGCTATATAGTGTAATGTCACATTAGGCGGTGAAATATGGTGATGTACTTTGTAGTTTGATTTGGCTTGCTATATTGCTGTGTGATCTGTGATTGTGTGATGTTTGGTGATGTGGTTTTGTATGGAGCGAAGCAGCTAGGTTTGGTATACTGTTTGATAGTGTGGTGCAATATGTAGTCGAATAACATGGTACGGTAGGGTGTCATGTGTTTTGATGTTGTTTAGGGTGGTATGATACTATATTGTGTAGCACCTCTGTGTCTGGGATGGTGTGCTGTACTGGGGGGGCCAGAGGCATGATGCAATATTGCATGTTCTTGATAAGTTGGAGAGAGAGGATTTACCACTCCTTGTATTCCCTATGCTCTAGAAGGGTCAAAATATAAATAGTATTTATACTTTTTTTTGTGTAAAATGTACGCATCTGGACCCCGATGGTGATATTTGTAATGCTGGCTGGCCTGATCAGTGTAGCTATATGTCTCATATATATGGATATCCCCTAATACTGACAGTTGAAACAAAGTAATAGAAGGACTGCTTGAATTAATCTCAGCCACTGGTAATCGATCTGGCTGCACTCCAGTCCATTGTTTGACACCCACCATATCACTCTAGATAGAGACCAGTCAAATATAATTCAGTCTAGGTTCTGCTCCAAACAGAAACCGTCTAGCACAAACTGCTAAGCCAGGTCCCCTCAAGAAGGGAGCACAAGCAGCCCTAGATCGGTTTCAGCCTACCCAGGTCTCATCTGTGAGGTATAGTTTGAGTTCTGTAGCACAGGCTGCATGGGGCCCACTACTTCTGGGCAAACCTATCTTGGGAATCAACTGCAATAAACTACAGAGTGATTGAAGGAATACTTGAATTCATCTCAGCCACTGGCAATTGCTTACACTGCATTCCAGTCCAACATTTTTCCCCCACCATGCTACTCTAGAAAGTCAAGTCATATGCAAACCAGTCTTAGGCCTACTACAATAGGACAAAATCAGTACAAACTGCCAGGCTAGGTCCCCTCCAGATGGGAAAACAAGCAATCCAAGTCCATTTTCAGCCTACTTAGGCCTCATCCGTGAGGTACAGCTTGAATCATGTGGCACTGCGAGCATGACACCCAGGTCAGATATACCTGTTTCCCTTAGGGTGGCTACTGCAACACACAAGAAAGTGATGGAAGAAATGCTTGAATTAATCGCAGCCTCTAGTGATTGATTGAGCTGCATGCCATCCCATTGTTGTTTGCCCATCATGCCACTGTAAACAAAGACTAACCATTTGAAAATCAGTCTTAGTCCTGCTCCAAAAGGAACAGTCAAGTAAGATCTGCCAGGCCACATCCGCTCTACAAAGGAACACAAGGGGCCCAAAACTGATTTCAGTCTACTTAGGCCTCATCAGTTAGGTATAACTTGAATCCTGAGTCACAGTGAGCACAAGACCCACTGTTAGACCTGGCATCCTTGGTGTGGTTCTCCCCTAGCTTTTTGCCTTCAACCCGCCTATTTTTTGCTGACTTTATTTTTGCTGGCTTTAGGACTGCGTACTTTACCACTGCTAACCAGTGCTAAAGTGGTTGTGGTCTCTCCTTTAATCATGGTAGAATTGGCTAACACCCAATTGGCCTATTTAATCTACTTGTAAATGTAAATGTCCAGTATTTGTAAAGCATGAACAATTACCCGAGGGGGTCAAGGCACTGGGGGCGGTGGGGAAGATTAAGCGAGCTATTGCCAAGAGTCACATGGTGCTGGGCTGATCTGCCGCCGGGGAGCGAACTGTGAGCCCCCGGGTTCCGGAGTCAGCCACCCTGGCCGCTGCGCCACACCTCTTCCCTTCCCTGTAAGACCATAGTAAAGTGGTACTACACATGTCCAGGGTCTTGTAAATTAAATGCTACTAGTGGGCCCACAGCACTGATTGTGCCACCCACTTAAGTAGCCCTTTAAAGATGTCTCAGGTCTATCATTGCAGCCTCTGTGTGCAGTTTTAAACTGCCATTCCAGCCAGGCAAAAGCTTTCCTTTCAATACGTATAAGTTACCCCCAAGGTAGGGCCTGACCAGCCCAAAGGGCAGGGTGCAGTGTATTTGAAAAAGTAGGACATGTCCTTTTATGTTTTACATATCTGAGGAGTGAAAAACTCCTAAATTTGTTTTTCACTACTGCAATGCCTACCTCTCCCATAGGATAACATTGGAGTTACCTTCATACATGTAAAAAGCTGCAACTTCCAATTGGGAGCAGGTAGACAGTTAGTTCAAGTTTGGTGTCTAAAGAATTGCAATTACAAGCCCTCCTTATAGGTAAAGTCAGATTTTTAATCACAATTCTGAAAATGCCACTTTTAGAAAGTTGCCATTTTCTTGTCCTAACCATTCGGTTCCTGCAGCCTGATCCTGGGCCACATGATGAGGTGTAGCTGGCAGGTGGTCTTTGTGTATTGTTACCAGATAGTAAGACAAAGGGAAGATAGGAGTTGGCAGGATGGGCCACTTTGAGTTAACTATGGGGAGAAGCTGTCACCTACTGCACTTGTACATCACAAAGGGCCTGCCTGAGCACTCTCACAAAGGGGTCGTCACTGGTCTTTTGTGACCCAAAACAAGCTAGGACCAGGACAGGGAGGAAGGGGATACCTCACACCTCAGGGGGGGTGGAAACCTCTAGAAGCTTTCTCTACTTCAAGGTGGGCACCATGTATAAATATTGGACCCCAGACACCAACTCTTCTGTACACTTCTGGACCTGTGGAAGACTCTACCGTGAAGAAGGTCTGCTGTGCAGCTGAAAGCACTGCCACTCTGCTGAACTGCTGACCTGAAGGACTACTGCCCTGCTGTGCTGACCTGCTGACCTCTTGCCTGGGTGAGAGGACTGGACCTGCAACCTGTACCCAGGACCACCAAAGTGACTCCAAGTGCTAGTCCCTTGTAACTAGAACCAGGGCTTTGCAACTGTGAGTCCTACCCTGCCAAGTGGTGTCACCCCAGTCCTGGACCCTTGGAAGTGGGCCTAAATGTGCTCTGCCAGGCCATTTGTGGACACTGAAGAACCAACGCATCTCCTCTGCTGTGCGGCGCAACCCCAAGCAGAACTGATGCATCACCTCTGTTGCGTCTACTTTCCTGTTGCAAGGTCTTTGGAGAGAGGATGTAGCCTTACGGCTAGAGCGGTAGACCTTGAAGCTGGGGAACCGGGTTCGAGACTCGGCAATGACGCTCAACATCCTGTGATTCTGGGCAAATCACTTAAGCTCCCCGTGCCTAACAAAAATGAATGTGTCCATCTGTAACGAAACTGGTGCTCATGTAAAGCGCTCTGATATCCGATGTCTCGGGTCTAGTTCGCGCTATATAAAACTCAAAAAAAAAAAGGACTTTGCATCGCTGTCACAGCCTCACCTGAACGGCTACTGCGCGACGCGTCCTCGACATAGGCCCTCACATTCCAAGCCCCTCGTCGACAGCATCCTCGACGATGACACATGACTTTGCATCGCAAGCCCCGCATCTTCTTTGAAACCAGCCGATGCGCAATGCATCCTCAACGCAGGCCTTCATTTCACAAGCCCACTCGTCAATGACAACAAACGACCTTGCATCGCATCTATGACCCGGACCTTGCATCGCCTCGGCTGCGTGACACGTCCTTGACGTGGGACCTAGCAATGCTCCGCAATCAGGATTTAAGGTACTCTTCTTCCGCGGGCTAAACTGGGTCTCTGTAGCCAGCCTGCGCTCCATCGCGGTCGGCCTGAACATGTGACTTTGTCCCAGTCTGGCACTACCAGATATCCACAGTTGGCACTTTGTGCTTTTTGTCACTATTTTCACTGATAACTTTAAACTTGCATATCTCCGGATCTACTAATTGGATTTTTGTCATTTTGGTCTTTTTTTTTTTTTTTTTTTTTCCTTTGTCCGCATACCACCATTATATGCAAATTGCAGCCTGCCAACCATCCTGTACCTCTCCAGTCTATTTGCGATATCTCAATAGTCCTGCGCACAAGCCCGTCCAGTAACCTGGTTGCTAGTTCCACGCAGGTGTAATCATAGGACTAATACGATTAGGTTCTTATTATGCCATTCCAATTCAAAAAAGCCTCCCAGATCTTAGAATGCGTATTAGTCTCTGATCCTATATCCTTTTTACAGGTGCTTTTTACCGCCTGGAACCAGTCTATCCCTAGGGGTGGTACAGCATCTATCCATTTTTTGCAAATTTCTCTCCTAGCGAGAAGAATCAGATAAAAGAGCAAGGCCTGCTTATCCCTAGAAAGGGGCGAAGTCGGCTTATCTTCCACCCCTAACATAATCAATGTTAGACTTATTTTTATGTTAACGCAGAGAATTTCATTTATTGTCTTCTCCACTGTAGACCAATAGTCCTGTAACAAAGGGCATTCAAAAAGCATGTGTCTGTCGTCTGCACTCAACAAACCGCATTTGTGACATCTTGGGGCAACAGCTATTACGAATTTTGCCAACTTATTTGGTGTCCAATATAGCCTATTAGCTGTGAAAAAGTGATTCCTTTTTAAATTTGATGGCTTGACCACTTTATACAGCAGCTTAAAGGAAAGTTGCCACAATCTCTGTGGCTCCGACATCTGTATAACACCATCCCAGATCTCATAGGGTGCTTTGGCTTTCTTCTCTTCAAAAGACACCAAAGTCCGATACCAGTCACTTACTTCCTTCTTTTTCGGGGCATCATTCTGTAACTTCTTTTCAAAGTCCCAAGATCCTTCGGTCTCATTCCTGTTTGCCTCCCCCCAGGATAGTAACTGCAGATATTTAAACCTTGAGAGGGACCCCCCTGTCTTTACCCACAAGATTTCCCATGGCACCACCTCTTTCATCATCATGAGGTCCCCCCAAAGCTCAATTCCTGCCCTCCTAAGTAGAATACTTAATTGGTCTTGCAGGCATTCCGGCGTGCCTGGTGAGTACCATATTGGTGCCCCCCCTGAATAGTATCCCATTCCCAATATGTTCCTTATTCCGACCCACAGAATAAGTGCGGCCTTTAGCGTCTTCAATTTGACTTTTTAGAAGAATTTCTTTGCCCCAAATTTGTATAAAAACCCTTTCGCACCCCACTCCTTAACCATCTCCTCTAACAGCCCACCCCAAGCAAGGGGCCCCGGTGTACCTAACAGAGCTCTACAGTTCTTGAACTGAAATGCCATACAGTATAGCCTTAAGTCCGGTAGTGCCAGCACGCCTTCTGCCAATTTACGCCGCAATTTCTTCCAGGACATACGTGCCCCCCTATCCGCCCAAACAAAACTACCCAATTTGCCCTGTATTTTATCAATCAGACCTCTTGGGAAGGTAAGGGGTATGCAATTAAAAAGAAAAGTCAACTTAGGCAGTAACACCATTTAAATTAGATTTACTCTTCCATATAATGTTAATGGGAGGTTCTTCCATCTAGTTAGTGACTTCTTGATATCCTTTGCAACCCTCTCTAAATTATGATGGGGGATATCCTGCAATGAATTGACAAAGCTAATTCCCAGATACCTAATCTCTCTCTGGATACTCCCCCTCCAATCTGGGATATTCCAACACATAATCCCGGTTTTCTCCTTATTCACTGAATATCCTGAAAAGGCCCCGTATTCTTCCGCTAATAACTCTACCCTTGGAATTGTAACGGCCGGTTCTGATGTAAAGATTATGAGGTCATCCGCATATAGGGCAATTTTCTTTTCAAATGCTCCTGTACAGAAAGCCATGACCTGTTCATCTTGACAAAGCATCTGGGCAAATGGTTCAATATATATATTGAACAGTAAAGGGGAAATGGGACAACCCTGTCTCGTCCCTCTAAGGATCATAAAACTCCTGGTAAGAGCACCATTAAGGAGAATCCTGGCTGTGGAGCGATGGTATAGGGCTTTTAGTGTAGTTATAAAATGAGGCCCAAACCCCATGATCTCCAATACTGCCCATAGACACTCCCAGCAAATGCGATCAAATGCCTTGGCGGCATCCAATGTGACCGCCGCCAAGGGGACCGACCTTGATGTAGCTATGTCGATGCACCCTACTAACTTCTGGGTCAATTCGTGCATTTGTCTCCCAGGAATAAACCCCTTTTGGTCTTCATGTATGAGCTGAGGAGCGACTCTGGACAACCTCCCTGCTAAAATGCTGACAAAGATCTTATAATCTGCTTTCAGCAGGGATATCGGCCGGTACGATTCTGCTTTTGCCGGGTCCTTAGCAGCTTTTAATATCAGGACTATAGAGGCCTCCCTCCATGATTCTGGGACCTGTGCCTCGCCCATATATATCATATTAAACAGACTTTCCCATACAGGCAATACTTCCTCTATTACCATTTTATATACTTCTGAGGGAACAGCATCTAACCCCGCAGCCTTCCCATTTTTAGATCGTTTAATTGCTCCCCTGATCTCTTCTTGCGTGATTGGGGCTTCCATCAGTTCCCCCCCTTCCTCATTCAGTACAGGGAGACCAAGCGAGCTGAGCCAGCTTCTTAACTTTTGGGGATCAGGAACGGTGTCTTCCTTATAGAGCTGCGAGAAAAGTGCCACTATATGTTCCTGCATAGTTTCCCAACTGTCCAGCTTCTCCCCTGAATCACTCCTCAACTCCTTTATCTCGTTTCTAGATCTTTCTACTCTGGCTTTCCAGGCTAATAATGCTCCTGCTTTCTCTCCGTACTCAAATTCCTTCATATTCGCTGCTTGCCATCTTGCCTTACACTTTAGTTCTAACCTGATTTTAAATTTTAGAACCTCTTCTAACCTCCTTTCCATCCTCTCCCTTTCCTCTCCCGCGCTTATGGTATGCAAAGCCACCTCGAGAATCCCGACTTCCTTTTCCATATTCATTAGTTCTGCCCTATCTTCTCGATTTTTTGCGCAGGTAAGGCTTTTCAGGACCCCTCGCATATATGCCTTGAAGGCATCCCATACTATTCCTGGGGAGGCAGTATCTTTATTATTGACAAAGTATTTTGGTCTTGATTTATTTATTGAAATGTACTCTATTTTTCTAATTTGGGATGCGTCTTGTGTTGTGTTTACACGTTTTTACTGTTTGAAGGGCTGCATAAAAACTTTCCCTCAAAGTTAAGCCTGACTGCTCTGTGCCAAACTACCAGAAGGGTTGAGCAAAGGTTAATTTGGGGTTTGCTTGCAACTTCACACTGACAAGGCTTGTGGTTGCTACTTGAGTAGGGTTTCACCCCCCTCAACCAGTAACCCAGTTTCTTACACCCATGTCTTGGCATACACGTCACACCTATTGTATCAACTGCAACAAACAACAAAGCGATGGAAGGAATGCCGGAAATAATCTCAAATACTGGTTATTGCTTGGAGCCACAGTGCAGCCCATCGTTTCTCACCCAATCTCACTTTTAAGATTTTATTTACTGTTTCTAAACTTTGAATTCAATAAGTCATAGATATATTCCCTTTCTTCTGTAAACGAACAGGATGTCTAAACAAAAGTTAAACTTATGGGCACATTCCCCAGAACCTGAGCACCAGGGTGTCTTGGGTGATGGGAATAACTAAATGATATGATATTCTAAATCTAAATGTACTTAACTTGTAGCCCTGATAAAGTCAGTGATGTTCACACATCTACCTGACGAAACACGTGTTGGCTAAAGGGGACTACTGAAGAATATGGATTAAAAGAATAAAACAACCTGAAAATCAAGAAGATTGGAATCTATTTACTTCATATGATTGTTATTTGAGTTGGTTGCTCGGGACTTGTTGCATATTATAAAGACTGGGTTTTCTCAGCCATTGTGAGAGAGCAGGTGGCTGCTCTCTACCTTGGAGCACCACGGAATTGGACAAACGTGTAGTTACTGTGGGAATATTTACAAGGTTTGCGCAAAAGGCCCAGCCACACCATATTGCTAAACAATCATTTGCCCAAATGCAGACACCCTTGCACTATTGTGCAAGGGTGCCTGTGTTGGCGCTAGGCAGCTAGATTTAGCGGCAGCGCTAGGGGAAACGCAGGGGTGCACCGCATTCTTGTGAATACGGCGCATCCCTGCATTTTCAGAATGGCAAAGCGTGGCGTTGGCAATTTTTGCTTAATGCCACACTTCATCATTTTGTTGTAAATATGCCCCTAAGTCTCCCTTAGTCACATCACTACTCGCCTCTTTGTTTTCCTGTCTGATTCTCACTTTAGCACCAGGACACTTTCAGGTAACTGTGCGCTTTATAATTAAAAAATCACATCAAATCAAATAAATTATTTACATATTCAGTGTTTTTGCCACAGGCGGGGAACTTGTAGCACTGTAAATACATAAGTCACTATTCCCCACTGTGCCAACCAGGATTCAGTTCTGTGACTCTCTGGTAGTGCACAAAGATTGGCACTGATCGCATTAGCTAACTAATGTTTCATAATGTAAAATAGTACGTTTTCCACCGATCAGTTTAACTTGCATTTATTTTTCATTCAAGGTGTGTGTGGTTTTTTTTAATATGCAGTTTCCTGACGGTGAAAAAAATAGCAAAATAGTTACTGAATATTTTGTTTTTTGTAGTCACATCTTTGACTCAGCCACCCCTCTCACCTTCTCACTGACTGTGCCCCCAGGACGCTCAAGATGACAGCTCCCCACTTTTAGTCTATTTCACCTGCACGTAAATGAAGACAGGCTGGAAACGTGGCAGACCCCCAGGGGGGTGCACACCACTGTTTGGACACCTCTGCCCTAGATAGAGAACAGCCTTATGCAAATCAGTCTTCATCCTGCTCCAATAATAACATGCTAGTTCAAACTGAAAGGTCAAGTACCCTCTAGATGAGAATATAAGCACCTCCAGAATGGTTTCAGACTATTTAGTCTTCATCAGTGAGGTATAGCTTCAGTTCAAAGGCACAGAGAGCACAAGACCCAGGTCTGGCATACCCATCGCACTTATCTCATCTACTGCAACAAAGAGATGTAAGAAATGGTTGAATTAATCCCAGCCACTGGCGATCACTTGGTTAGCATTCCAGCCCACCGTTTGTCACCCACCATACCACTCTAGACGGAGACCCACCATATGCAAATCATTCTTGATCCTGTCTCAAAGGGAACAACCCAGCATGGAATGCAAGGCCAGATCCCCTTCAGATGGCACACACGACACCCTAGACTTAGGTCTCATCAGTACAGGTCGAGCTGGACTGTTCATATTGGAGCAGGACGAAGACTGATTTGCATATGACTGGCCACTATCTAGATTGACATGGTGGATGAAAAATGATGGACTGGAATGTGGCCTCAAGCAATAACCACTAGTTAAAATTATTTCAAGCATTCCTTCAATCACTTTGTTGTTTGTTGCAGTTGATACCCTAAATGCTGCAGGTATGAGCCTCATGCTCACTGCGCCTCATGACTCAAGCTATACCTCACTGATGAGACCTAAGTAGGCTGAAATTAGTCTTGCATTTCTTGAGGTCCTATCTGGAGGGGATGAGCCTTACTTGAGTTCTGTGGCACTTTGATCATGGCACGTATGGACATGCGCATCCCTTTGGGACCTAGACTACTACAGGGCAGAAAAACGGATTAGGGAAGGCATCTCAGACTAGTCTGAGTCATGACGTAGGTAACCTCCACCTGCCTGATCTGAAATCTTACAGTGTGGCAGCACAGCTCCAATTTGTTATAGGCTGGTTCTAAGAGGAATAAACATAGCAAGGGAAATACTCTCGAGCATGGGATCCAAGGAGAGTCTTACCACTAGATTGTTCTTTCCTGCTCTAGTGACTACATTTAAACCATTCCTGAACTACTTGGTCTCAAATCAATTACATCAGAAAACCTGTATATGTAAAAATAACAACTCACATGCATGTAGGGTGCCCCTGTGAGGACCACCTATTTTTCATAAAACAGCCAGGAACTTAAGCATTGTTCAAATAAATGAGGTAAAATGTTGATTCATTGGTGACCTATATCTGAATGTAAAATTCATAACAGCCAGGTAGGTTCAAGGTCAATTTGGCATCTAGCCAGGCAATTTTTACAGCAGTTTTCTGAATGCTCCGAGGGATATATGTGATCCATTCTTGGATGCCGCCATTATGTCTGATATACAGACCAATATATTGACCACTATGGTCGACCTACCTTATTGAAGCAAAGCAATGTTATTGATATACATTGTACCACCCCAAAGGGATTCGGCAAGGCCCTCACATAAATGAGGAAAAGCTCATATAATACCAGATTCAGACTGGGACTTTTCACTGGTATGCACTGTACATATATAGCACCAGCACTAGTAAATATCAGTACATATGACAGATAGAAACAAGAGCACTCCCTGCCCCAAGTGTGGTGCCCCTGAGGCCACACTCTTGCACCTCGTTTGGTCATGCCCAAACACTATTTGATCTCCACTGGTCTCCCAGATCCCCCCTTGAGGCTAGCTTACAAGGCTAATTTTGCTGTGGCATGACAGAAAAAATAGCGATGCTATCAATGTGAAGGTATCTGCCTGAACAGAATAACTGACTGAGAAATATGGAAGAATGGGTGGCTACGGAGGAGGTATATGTAAAAATTATGCAAAGGGATGACAAAGTGGTAGTAAACTGACGGGCTGGAGAATTTACTTACCAAGCTTATTGTTCTTACAAGACCAGAGGCCTCACTGTAAACCTGGGAATGCGCCAATATCCTACACCTTCCCAGGGGAGGCATAGCGAAGATAAATATCTCCATTTCTCCTCGTTTCCTCCTCTTTCTATGTGTGCTGCATTCTGCAGCACGAATATGCCTCCAAGGATTGTTTTTATGCAGGCACGTCCCCCTTCCTGCACATAAACAATCCTGCATGCAATGCAGGCACCCTTGCACGATGGTGCAAGGGTGCCTGCATTGGCACTAGGCAGCCAAAAGGGTGACAGTGCAGGTGAAAGGACAGGAATGCACCGTATTGCCTTAAATACGGTGCATTCCTGTCCTTTCTCTGTCACGCTGTGCAGCGCAGCAAGGTGACTTGCTGCACTGCACTATATGACTTCCCCATAAATAGGCCCCTCAGTCTCAAAAGAGGAAGACAAATGTTTACCAATGAAAGGGGTCAACCAAGTGTCCCAACAGGAAATATAAACAAAAAAACCTAAACCAAGCAGCTCAAGGGTAATGGAAGCAACAATCACCATAAACAAAGACTCCAAAAAGATGGCTTTTTATCCAGCTGAAGGGAGGACTGAAGTCCTCCCTGTGTTGCATCCTCTTGTTTACCTTTCCCACAGGAAGACCCAAGATACCTATTGTTAAAGGTAGGACCACCACACCAGATAAAGAAAAGAGGACAGTAGCATAAGAGGGACACTCAAGAGCTATGCTGTGACAATTGCATTGCAGAAAACTTTGTTTGTGGAAGGATCAACAACGTTTTTTGCCATCAGAGGCAAAAATCAAAAAATTCACTCTGAGAATATCAGAAAAGTAGAGCCGAGCTACACTTCAATGCATATTTAGGCCATCAAAACCAAGCCATTTGATGTTCTGTCAATGTACTGCAGAGCTGCACTTAGAAGAACAGGGCTAACCTATATGAGGTGCTCACCACTCCAAGAAAGAGAGACTGATAATTATCAATGAAGAGCCGTTCAAAATGAGCAATGGCATGCAAGGCCACAAAAGTGAAGCTGATAAAAGAGCTTCTGAGTTACTCTAGTGGAGATGCAGAGAATAATTCCTTTAGATCCAAGAGAAGGGTGACACGCAGAGAAAGAAGGCCCAGGCCAGCTCCTTGGCCAGTGGTTCAGTTAGCTGAGGCTAGCTAGCGGATCCTGTTTCAAAGCCTCAAAAACCCATTAATAACAGAATCTACTCCTGGTACAGATTTATCTTACACTTCTAGTAAATGTAAGTCTCAGGACTGGGGGACTTCAGAGTAGGATACATGGAAATTTAAAGGCACCTCACCCAGAGCCCAGAATAAAAGCAGCTGTGTTTGGGAGCACTGGGAGCAAGGCATTGAAGGTCATCTCAGGAGAAGCCTCGCCTAGGGCCTCTAAGGGGAACAAATCTCATTAATCCATATTAGTGTGGTCAAGTCTTCAAACTCAATGATTTAGCATGGATCACCATCAATTTATTTGGAAGGCTTTATTTGGCATTACATTAGTCATCTCTGGGAGAAAATTAATTCTTCTAGATACACAGGGGCTGGAGTTTGTAAAACAGTGTCTATACATGGCAGATTTAGTTTGAAGAAATATAGATGTACAGATATTATGTTATGCTATATCATTTCACATTTGTGCAGTACACTTTTGCCATCGCTTTGACCTCATAGTCTTTATAGTCTAAGAGTACTTAAATAAGTTAGCGGCTGCACAAAATAACTTAATATGGCAGTTCAAATGAAATGTGAAGATGCGCTATATTTAGTTTATGATTCCTAAACATTATCTTTGATGCTTATGTTCTGCATTAACCTCAATGCTCCCAGTAAAAAAAAAAGTCCCTTAAAGCAGACTTTTCTAAACCCAGTGACAAAGGTCCTCAGACCCTCCTAGTGCAAGGCTCCAAAGGACATCTCAGGCAGCACCTGGCTCCTAAATCCATTTTATAGAGTCATCAGCTGGAACATGGTGAAAAGTCCAGGAGAGTATGGTGTATTTGAAAGCATAGTAGAGAAAATGTGAACTGAGCATAAGCATTGACACTTTGCTAGAAAAAGTGCAAAGAAAAACTGCCTTTGATGAAGAAGGAAGTAAGAGGCCAAGAGACACTGCTGGGATGCTTAAGAGATCATTGGAGCGATGCAAAGAGGGGGAGATCTCTGACAGGATGCTGAAGTACTATATAGAGGAGGTAGTAAGCAAATAGCATAGTGCTAGAAGAGTTGGTTGGGATTGAATTAAAAGACCCAGTAGTGGTGGGATAGCGAATATTTTATGCTGGACCAAAATGACATCAGGTCACAATGACTGGCCAGGATGTGTCATGAGTTCAAACAAAGGGGTACTTGATGCTTTCTCACAATTGAGTCTTTCTCTGGGTCACTGTCACCATTCCATCTCTTAATATCCACCTCCCATTGGCTAACCCAAACTTTCTCATCATCCAACGGCTTTCTTTTAGCCACTTTTCCTGGTTCCTTTAAGGGCTGACTACTCAGGATATTTGCTCACCTGTATTTACATCTTGTATTATGACTCGTGACCGTCTCTCTTTTTTCTGATGGTCTATCTCACTCCATTTTTTGATAGCGTCTTGTATAAATATGGTATTTTTGGTGGTCAATTCCAACAATCTGGCTGCCAATAGCCTAACAGTTTTTAACATTTGCTTTTTGCCTTTAAGCAGATTGCAGCCTTAGTTTATCAAAGATGGCGCTTATTAATAGTAGTGATTCTGTTAACATACAATGTTCAGAATCAAAGGAACACATATTATAAGATATATCCCAGTGTTTAGTAATATACTTTGCAGATCGACAGTGTGTGCTAGACCGCACACCATAAAGGATAACATTAGGTGTTAGTTTTCGCGTGTCATTTTACAAGTGAAGCATAGTCTCTCATTGGTATCAAACACCTGGGAATCTTGCGACTTTTCACTTTTCTTATTTCAGCTTGGCATAGAGTAATCCTTAGCAATCCTTGTATACAATCGGCCATACACCATATCAAGATGGCGCAGACGTTAATGTCAACACTGCTGTGATTTTGCCGTCTGTAACGTCTACGTGCTCACGTATCATTGGGCGGCATGTTCCGCGCATGCGTAGTATTACTATTTAATGATCGATCCCATAACCGCCTGGTTCTGCAGCAATGGAGGGATGCGGAGCCGTTAGAAGGACCCATTTGGAAATATAGGTGAGTAATCGGCCAGGGACCTGTTTAGGAGTAATTGCTTTCTATTTTTCAAGTATTAGCGGGTGTGGGGCCGGTTGAGTCTATGTGTGGTGAAGTAACTAGTAGGAATCACGGGAATATATGTTTTTTCCTGAATGAGGTACAGGGAGGTCCTATCGCTCAATTTGAGCGTGTGCAATATAACAATTTGCCTCCAACACGAGGGTACCCTTGCAAGTTGATCCTTGATTAATATGTTTTTTAGCTTGTGTGCCCTTCGGTGATTGCATAGCATGCATTATTGATTCTTGTTAGGTTTCAAATTATAGGCCCCACATGTATATAATATGTGTTACCATCTATGAGGGTATACATTTACATGCCATTACCATCTTTCTAATTGAATATTTGATCCTTAGGAATTGTTATTGGAGGCTATCCCAACTGAGTATCTTGGACCACATTGTGGGGTCAACACCTTTCACTGTGGCTGACAACGTTTCTCATTAAGAGACCAGAAAGTAGACAGAAGTAGACCTGGCGATACATGCACTCATGTGAGTATGAGAGCATAAATGACCGAAATTACTGTAGGTCAGCGTAGCATAAGGAAATGATTTTTACAACTATGTATAATTTTTCTTTAGAATATTCTTGATTAATCTTCCGCTATGGACCTGCACTGACATAGACAAGAAACTCTGAAGGTCACACGCACATTTTACCTCGTGGTAAGGTTTTATCAATTTGTTAGCTTTTAGAACAGATAGACCTCGCAGATGAGTCTATAGTAACATTACACCTGCCATTCTACTCATTATAGAAAACAAAATATACTGATAGCCATCCATGAAAAAGACTCCGCTGTTCCAAGCTTCATTTCTACTTGCGCAGTATTTTTCGACATGGAATTCATTACACAGAAAACTTGTAAGTTAAGCTTGTCTTGCCCTGCAATACACAGATAATAAGATGTGGTATCACACTATGGGAGCCTTGCAGGTATAGCATGCGGGTACCTATAGTCAGCTACACTGATTTCTTCTTTTTTATTTTTTTGCACAATATACCTTTTTTCATCACTTGGAACCCCTCAAAGTAAGTATGAGAGGCTCCAAGAAGATAATAGAGCTCGCACCAATGAGAGTGAAGTCTATACGTCATATCAGCACGATCTTGGTGATGGGGCTCTAGTTCGTTCACTTCTTTGGTGTTGACACTGCTGTGCAACGAATTGGTCTGATCAAGTATATAATTTGTAAATGTTTTTCATGTATGGGTTTACAAACACACTTATTTATTGCTCCTCAGGTTCCCCCAGTTCTCTTGCCTGTGTGACACTGTACCCTATTTGGACAAGATCCTGATGAAGGTGGTTCACGTTTAGTGTTAACCCACCGAAACGCGTGTCGACCTCGTGTGTCCAGACCTTATTGTTTTTTGTCACCTTTGTGGAAACGGTTTACATCTTTGTGTTTCCCTTTAAACCTAGATGTGTATATGTGTCTTGTATGATTGTGAACGACTGTGAGGAATGAATGAGTTGGATAGAAGATTGATTATTTAATTAGGGGGTCAACAAATTTGTATTTATTTTTGTATAATAAATTGATACAATGTGTATATATTATTAAAAAAAAGAAAACAAAGTTTTTATCTTTTCAAAAAAATGGCATTTAATGCATCGGTAAAGCAAAGAAGTTAATAAGAATAATAAATATAACTTCAAAAAGCAAAATGTGTTTCTGTATGTTATAAATATTTGATGTTTTATATGTATTGATACCCATACCAGATTTATTCATTGGGAAAAAAAGAAATATAGGTCATAGGGGAGTTTTTCTGTTTCTTATTTGTCTGTTCAGTTCTCCTCTCACTCCCAGACCTTATACGCCTTTTAGAGGGGGTCCCTTGCTTTGAGATTATGAAGCGAAGATATACACACAAGCAGTGGTCTGTCAGAATGGCTCTGACTATATCCACATTATTACACAGTTATCATCTGGTAGGATGTTGACTTTGATACTGCTTGATCTGGGTAAATACTACGCTCTCCAAGAGCACAGCAACTAAAGGAAGATTGTCACTGGGCCTCTAACAGCCTAATGCAGGGGACCATGTTTCTGTTTCTTAACCTGAAGGTTCAAATTTGCATAACTGAATGTTACTTATGGTGGAAGCTTCCATTCAATTTAAAAGATGGACAGTGTCAGCATGAATGATTGATGAAAGACTAAGGGACACATTTAGAGTTCGGAGGGCACTGAAATCCCTCCAATTTTAGGAAGTAACTCTATATACAAAGTAGAATGAACTGGCTGAATTTCCTTCAAAATACTATCCATATGGTGGGACAAATTCAGCCAGTGGATTCTACTTCGTTTTTAGAGCTAACCTCAGAAATGTAACAGTTTTCAGCTCCCTCCAAACTCTAAATGAGGCATTCAATGGATTTGCTGGGAAGGGAATGTGGTAGGAAATGCTGATTTCTGCTTCCACCTTCTGTTTGTCGTTCAGATTTAGATGATTTCTTAATTTATTTATTTTTTCAAACATAGCTGGAAAGCTTATTAGGACCGGTAAAATAGCCTGCTGAATCCTTGGATCATTGTTCCTCTGCAAACTTCCCCCAAGTCTCCAGGCTAAAAGTGTACATTGATCTACTGGAAAAGGAAAAATAAATAGACTATAAACATTGTAGGTAGATTGTTGAAAGAAGCAACATGCTCCTTCTTTAGTGGATCTAGCCAGCAGGTAATTTAGCCATGGAGGTGAGGAGTACAGCACCTAATATTTATACCACTGTAAAACTCTAATCATATCTGGACCATGCTTATGCTTAAATGATACAGCAAGCCATGTGTCTAGTTTGTGTCATCACTGAGGTGCCTCGGACCTTAAAAGACAAAGCCAACTCACCTAAAGCAGAGCATCCACATGACCCCCCCACCCCAAGATGGGGGAGGGGAGGTTTGAGAGTGTGTGTGTGTGTATGTGTGTCCCTTTTAGGAGCCATATCTTTGGAGGTGTGGACATGAGGGTTGTACTGAATGTGTCTCAGGGCCTCATTTACAAAAAAATTATGCAGATCGGCGCCGCAAGCCATTTTGCTGTGCCGAGCTGCATCATTTTAAAAGCACAGGGATGCATCGAATTAACAACAATATGACACATCTGTGTGTTTTTCCCGGCACTGGCGCACAATTGGCTGCGATGCGCCAACGCAGGCACCTTTGCGTGATGTTGCAAGGGTGCCTGCGTTGCGGGGGTGATTATTTCTGTGCAGGAAGGGACACCTTCCTGCACAAAAACAATCATTGATGGCATTTTCCTCTTTTAGGAGTGCTGCAGAATGCAGCACGCATAGAAAGAGCAAAAAACGAGGAGAAATAAAAGTATTTCTCCTCCTTGTGCCACTCCTATGCCTCCCCTGCGTAGGCTTAGGATTCTGACTCATTCCCAGCTTTACAAAACGTTGTAAATCTGGGAATGTGTCAAAATCCATGGGTATTGCGTGGGAACACCCACAGCAACACCCATGGAACGCCCTTTTCACACAGAGTAATGCGTGAAAGGCCCACAAATTACAAGGCCATGAAAAGTCACGCAGGGCCTTGATGGTCTTGTAAATATGGGCAGGCACACTGAGCCGCTGGTGCGTCAAAATAAGTGGTGCATCGACAGCCCAATGGCCTTGTAGATGAGGCCCTCAATGCTCATGCTGGCCTGTTAGGAAGTGAAATTAGCAATTTTTGCAAGTCGCTAACCATTGTTTTCTCAGCAACTAGTGCTGATCTCTGTGGCATATACAGTGTGTCGATTAAGGCATGTTGCACAGAGCCTCACTGCTCTAGGGCATACAGAGGTTTCTGCATTCTCCAAGATGCCTGCTTTTCAGAAATATCTTAGGCTGTTACATTCCTTAGGATGGAAATTTATCACACATGAGAACCTCAGAGGAAGTGATCTCTCTCTGCTTCACATTTTTATTTTATTTTTTAAACATGGTTAACGTGGATTCTGTTCTGTTCTGATCTCGGTTTCTCATCACGGTACCTCTGATGTGAGGTAACCCTTTTCATGGTAGTAGAGTAGGAGCATTGCATAGTGCAATGTTTGCAAGAAGTATTTGATTTTAGTTGATATTTGGTTGTTTTGTAAAATATACATTTGAGAAAATATTTCACAAGCACTCATTGCAGGCACAGGCGGAGCTGGACAGGAGTGTTTTGCAAGACCAGCACGTGACACCACTCAAGATCGCCCAGTGTATGGACTACTTAAAAATGTGTGGTTTTGCTACGTTTTCACAATTTTAAGATTTTATAAAAGCCAGCAAGTGCAACAATTTACAAGTTCAGAAAATATACACGTTTGACAAGACTGCAGGTCTGGTCTTCCTCTTCCCTCTTTCTCATGTCAACCAACACACATGGGGTCACTGATTTTCTTGGAAAAGTGAGGAAACTTGTATAATTAGGTGCTACATTTGCTATAAGAATTAAATGATATCATATCTCAGTAGCTTTTTTATGCAAGAAGCTTCAATACTTAGGAACAGTAGCAATAAAGGCAGACCAGGACCACTGAGAGAGACTTGACATGGCAACACCTATGTCTTTTACCTTACGTGACCAATGTGAACCCCACACATGTAGCATATGGATTTTAACAGGAAGTGTGAGAATGTATGGAAGGATTCACATTTGCAGAAAGATATTTTTATGCAATATGCTGCAGTCCCTTAGAATTCATAAGCAGTTCATCCTGCAGGTGAATGTGGACAAAACATGTATTTGTCTAGAACTGCCTTGCAATGGCATGGTTATATCATTTGTGGGCAGTAGACACATAACATAACATTAAAATCATGATAATCAAAATTATTTTAATTTCCTAAGCCAAGCAAAGCGTGGCAATGAGGAAATAAAATATTCATGCAAGGCCTTGGTAAACTGTAGGCTCTTGGTAGGGAACAAATCTATGCAAATGTTCTTACGATCGGGTGAATCAAGCAGGGGCAATGCGTCCATAGGAGCTCCGGGCGTTGCCCCGCTTCTTGTCAGCCGTTGCACGGGCGCATATAAATATATATATATATTTTTGCAGTTTTAAATTGAATTTGTTACGGGCCAGCTGTGACTTCTGTAACCACAACTGGCCCGATGACGTACCGTGGGCTGGCTGGTCCAAGCTTAATTATTGGTAGCCCTACCCTGCCCTAGCAATGACTGCAGTGAAATAAAGTATGCATGTCAGTTTGGCCATATCATTTTTCACGGCCAACCTGACATGCGCACTTCAGCTCTTCACCATGTACGCTGTAGAAGTGAGCCGAGGGAAAAAAGACGCAGCCTCCTGTTCTGTAGAGGGGCTTCGTGCCTGCCCTATCCAAAACGGGTGCTGCTGTCATGCTACTATAAACAACATGAAAGCAGCATCAGGATTGGTGTAGTTAGCGAGCAACACACCTCTACGAAACCACGGCGTGACCACGTGCATTCAGCAGACAGCGGCTGGCATGACGCCAGATCCTTGGCGCTCAGGTCTGCCTGACTATGACTAGGAGGCCAAGACCCAACTGAGAAATATTTAGAGGGTCTCTAAAGCTACGTCCCTGAAACGACGGGAAACATAGTTGTCATGCTGCTATCCCTGAACTTCAGCACCAGCACCTGGGACGCATGCCACCGTAAGAGGAAGACCGAGCCACCAGTCAAACGGACTGCCGCTCGAACAGCCCAGGGACCCCAAAACTACAGAAGATTTTGCATGGCCTGCGCGTGCCGACGTGAAAGGCTGCAGAAGGCTACTGTATTCTGTCTTATGCAGCCTTGAGGAGGACTGCCGTGACATCAGAGTCAGCGTCAGTGAGTGAGTACAATAAAACATAACGCTCAGTGCAAACCGCCTTCAAGGGTAGAAGCTGGTGCAATTTTAGGAAAACACTCTTGGGCTAGATTGATGCTGTTAAAGAGCAACAGCATAGCGCTATATTGCCATTATGCGCCTCGCTGTGTGGTTGGAGTTCGGCTAACTTCGCACACGCTTGTCTTCGGGACTCCATCATAGACCAGAGTCTGGTGGTTGATTAGAGTCATCAGTGGTGTGCGCGTGGTTAATATGCTTCATTGGCATGTATGTTTGCTTGTATGTGTGTTTGAACGTGATTGTTCGTTTGAGTGTTTCTTCGGAGGTCGGTACCATTCGGGTGTGCCATCTGGGAGGATTTGCATACTTGTGTCTAAGTGATTAGCATGGCCTGGAAGAAATACAATCCTTTTCCAGGCTTTTTTGTTAGTGTGTCACAAGAGCCAAGTGGAGCACTTGTCGCTGTGGACGTGTCTGGCAGCTACTGAAAATTCCATTTCAGAGAGACGAGCTCTTCCACCTGCTGCTGCATGGAGTCAGTGTGTGCCCAAGCAGACAGCGTTTGACTACGTAATCAGCAAAACACAAAATATTTAACTTTGCTTGCTTGGTTTAATATGCATTGTTATATATATATATATATATATATATATACACAAAATAAAATCCGAAATCTACTGAAAATATTCAACAGAATAGTGTGTGTGAAAAAAGCTCTGGCAGATAGCTGAGGTAACGAGCCACACCTAAAAACAAGAGTGAAAGTTGGTTCATTAAGCCACTCTATAACAAGAGCAGAAGCTATGCAACCTTTTGAAATCAAGTGTTGGTACCTTTGCCAGAAAACCCCCTCTTTCAGAGCTGCAGATTGCACCCCACACTCCTATCACACTCCTATCATGTTCTCATAGGTTTCTAAAGGGTGACAACTTACAGACAGGCTAGCTGGCAAATATCCTTGTGCCAGGTTCAGGGACATAACACGGGCCCCTGCAGCCTATACTAGTGCAGGGGGTGCCCAACCCTTCGGAGGGGGGCTATTCAGCCTAATGGCAATAAATATCTATGAAATATGAAATCATAGCATCACATTCTGCAGGAGGGCCTCATCATTTTAATTTATGAGACTCGATGCCATGAGGGAGTGGAAAAACAGACTGCAAACCATTTCTTGGAAAAACTAAGGGCCAAATTTATGGCCATGTCACGCAGTGCAGCGCAGCAAGTCACTTTTCTGCGTTGCACTGCATGAAAGGGAAAGGACAGGAATGCACAGTGTTTAAATCAATACAGCGCATTCCTGCCTTTTCCACTGCGCTGGCGCCTTTTTGGCTGCCTAGCGCCAATGCAGGCACCCTTGCACCATGATGTAAGGGTGCCTGCGATTGTAAGGTGTATTGTTTTAGTGCACAAAAACAATTTCCTGAGGCTTTTTCCTCTTTCTATGGGTGCTGCAGAATAAAAAACGAGGAGAAATAAACATATTTCGCCTTGTAACGCCTCACCTGGGGAGGCGTAGGTTTTTGGCGCATTCCCAGGTTTACCACTTCTGTTATATCTGGGAATGAGTCAAAATCCATGGATGGTGCGTGGGAACACCCACCAGAGCGCACGGAAATGCCTCCCTGGTGCAGAGTAATGCAACGCAATGATTTGCGCTGCGCTGCGTTGCATTACTCGAGATTTATGAAGCCGCTCAAGGCCACGCAAGGTGGCCTTGCGTGGCTTCATAAATCTCATTTTGAATTTGCGTCGCACTTGCACCACGTTACATGGTGCAAGAGCGATGCAATGGGGCTCGTAAATATGCCCCCTAGACTACAAAATATAGACTTCCAAAATCTTCATGTTACATGAATACCTCCTAACCAAAATGTCGACATACACTATGAAGCAATTGATGCCGGATATGCAAGGTCTAGAGTTAGAATAGGAAATTTACCGAGTCCTAAAATAAGTAGACATTGAAAACAGGTTGAGATTTTGTTAGGAAGGCTCTGTAAGGCTCTTCATGGTAAAAGCCCTGGTTTTATATCGACTAGACTTCAGCGCCACATGCCCACTCGCCATCTTCGATCGGCTCATCTCAATTGACTTACGGTGCCAAAAAGCAAAAGGAAAAGGCTAGGAGGGGCCAGTTTTACTGTACTGGCCCCTTTTACATGGAACATCCTCCCCTTGGATATTAGATCAGTATCCAACTATGGGAAATTCAGGAGACTCTTAAAAACTTGGTTGTTCTGACAATCCTATGCCTAAACCGGTGATCGATGCTTCCCTCTGCTACCAGCGTAAAGAGACCTTACAATAAGAGTGCACTGTACAAGTGGCCTATAACATAACATAACAACAGGGAGATTTTGGTAGAGGCATTTCTTTAGAGGTGTTTGGTAGAGATTTTGGAAGTCTGTATTATATTTTCGCAAAAGGTGTGTTTGCATTCCATCTTTTAACATGAAACCAAATGCAACTGATAGGCCTTTGCCCTGGCAGTGATTACGCCTGCATCAGACCAGATTCTGGTCCTCTCTCCTCTCCATTCATCTGCCTAAAATGTCAAAAGATTTTTGTAAGCTAGAAACCGTCTCTGTTTGGGGAAAAGTGTCCTTAAATGTTCCTTAAGTTTTTTCTATTAATTGACTTTTTTATTTTTTACACTGAAACATATTTCAGAGAAAGAAAAATCACAAATCCAGTGATTTTTGTAATCATTTTTGTTTTGATACAATGTGTGACATTAACGGGGCGTGATGCATGCCAGTATCACAATTCCATTCTTGTGTCCATTAATTTAATATAGTTTTAATTCAATATTAATCTCCTACATGTCAATGATATCAGTTGTTGATAAACCTTCGATTCGATTCATAATATTTATTCAGTTGAAAATAAAACAACCATAAAAGTACATCGATAAAAGACTCATACGCATATAAAACAGAAACAATAAAAATCCGGTCACATCATCCTAAATTCCAAGTCATTTTAGTACAGGAAAAACACAGGAAAAAGATAGTCAATCATCAGCTATAATTCCTAAATACAACGATCGTTAGTATTTTGACATCAATCAAAATAAATAAATCTAGTTAAAAGGTAAAAACAGATATCAGTTCCTTATCCAATACAATAAGCTTTTCTAATTTTCATTGCATTCAGTATAAAAAGTGCAATGTTATAGCACAGAAAGGGATCGCCCAATGTCACCAGATACTTCATCGCCGCTTTATAAGATCTGATATTCTGGGTGACAAACACAGGTTTCAGATACAATACCCTGAGAATCCGGTACAGTTTGCAGAACAATAAAAAAGTGCAAAGTGCTCTGTTTACTCTGTCCATCACAAGGACAAGGATATATATTGAAGGGGCAGAAACTCATAAAGGGGAAGCCGATAAACCTTAAATATTAAAAGAAAACATGAATATTTTAAAAGGGCGAATGAATAAAATTGGTGATGGAATTTGGGGAAATCTGTACCCCATAACAAAGAAATCCATAATTTAAAATGTTGGTGGGTGGTGGGATGAAGTGGAGAAACGGTTTGAGGGAGTTGTGAGTTACATTCTCATGAAATTAAAGATCATAATACAATGAATTGACGCCTGGGGTGGGGGGATAGAGGAGACTTCTCCAACAAGCAGCTATTGCCAGGGAAGGGGAGGATCAAAATGTCAATCTGCCAAGGTTGCACTGCTTACATAATGCTGTCAATTACATCTGAGCAACCCGTCTCAAAGTGCTTAAGTCATCTCACACGACACAGGTCTCACCCAGGCAACAAAACCACGAATTATAAAAACTGCAAACAATCTTACCACAAAAGCTCGCGGGGCCTCGGGATCTCTCAGGTCTGAGCTGTAGCAATGAAACCGGCCTCTAGTCTTGTTGGAAAGCTCATACAGAAACCGGTTTGCCTCCGTGTCATCACAGTTGAAAGAAATCGTGTGAATAGGAACCGGAGTCTGCAGCTGGATTTCAGCCATGATGGTTTCTGTAGGCTGTGCGGAAGAACAAGAAGATAAAACATGCATGCTAGTTGAACACTACTGCTACAAACATCTTCACTTAAACAGCACATCGAAAGAATCGAGTTTACAACTACTTTTAACCAGTGCTTTAAATGGGCCGGTACTGACCGGCCGGGCCAGACTGGCCGTAGCAGGCACCCGGCGTTTTTACCAGTGGGCCGGAAGGGTGGGGCCGGTTTTGGACTGCTGAGGGCCAGTCTCTATGTTACTGGGGACTGGTTTTGCAGCAGTGCAATATCAGCCCCCTTTAACAAAATCAGCAGTAGTGTTTCCCACCAGCACCCCCCAACCCCGGGGATGGGGGGGCGGTTCAACTTAATTGCAATGGCTGGTTTGCGTTCTCAGTCCAGCCGGGCTCACCGGTACTGAGTACCGGCACTTCTCAGTGTTCTCCCATTGAGTACTGGGACTTCTCCTTGTGTCAAGAGAGTACCAGTACTCCTAGTAGCATATTTGGGTCAGGTTCTGGGGTTTGGGCGTGTGACAGTCAATGTTGAGTGTATTCCAGAGGCAGCTCGTTCCTGCAGCCTTACACTCTAACTGACAGCGCAACAGGAATAAGGAGATGTGGCTTGACGGCTAGAGCTCCCTATTCTGGAACTGTCACGCTGTCAGTTATAGTGTAAGGTTGCAGCGCTGGAATACACTCACCATTGTCTGTCACAGTGCCTAACGCCCTTCGGCCAAGTTCAGCTCGTCTGTGCAAGGCACAATTGATACTTTTTTGCAGTTATATATAGCGAGAACTTGACAGGAGGGCTTTAAATGATATGATAAGCAGAAGTTCAACATGAAAGCATACTTTTTTGTTTTTATGATACAGGAAGGTGAAATCCCAGCGTTGGCTCAACATCCTGTGACTCTGGGCAAATCACTTACATCCCTATATGCCATAAAAACTGAAAAAGTATGCTTTCACATAAAACTTCTGCTTCTCATGTAAAACGTTTTAATGGCCTCGGGCCAATTTCACGCTATTTAAAATGACAAAAATACCAACTACGCCCTGCACCTGTTGTAGGAAGGTGGAATCTGACTGCATGGTTGCCCCCACCTTTTTCCTGGTGTTTTGCTGGTTTTCGACTTAGTTTGGCTGGGATCCTGCTATTCAGGACCCCAGCCTATCTGCTTTCCCCTTAAATTGATTGTATGTACTTTAGGTACACTCCAGATTGGATTCTGGGGTACCCTTGTGAGTCCCTAGTATATGGTATACTATGTACCCAGGGCATAGGTACCCCAGAGGCCTACCAGGGGCTGCAGCATGTATTGTGCCACCCCTGGGAAGCCTTTTAAATGACACAACAGGTCTGCTACAGCAGCCTGTGTAAGGTGGTATATGCACCCCTTACTGAGATATAGGTTCCCTATATCTCTCCATATCACTGCACATGTAAACCTATCAGTCACCCCTATGGCAGGCCTTAACAATCCTGAAGGCAGGGTGCTGGGTTTTATGTGAGAGGGTGCCCATGCATGAGCAGAGCCCCTCTGCAGCTTTCGGAATCTTCATTCCGGGGTTGTTTGTGATGCAGCCAGACCATATACTCTTAAGTGCATTATAACCCCGCAGTAAATGCTAACTTGAGAATGGCTGCATGGAAAACTGTCGTGTTTGGTGTCAAACACCTTGGAATCATACCTCCACCCCAGAACTGGGGTGGGAGGTATGATTCCTCCCTTCTAGAGGGAGCAACATGGCATCACCGGTACACCCGGTACCAGCTTAACAGAGCCCTGGCATCACAAAATGGATGCTGCAGCCACAGACACGAGTCTGCCCTCCTGCTGCTGGACGAAACTCTGGCAGGGGAGGCCTGGACAATAGGTTTCCTGTCACAGGGAGGTGTGACCACCTCCCAGACAGGCTTTAGTGTATTGAGGCTGGGTGGGTGCACTCTGAGAGTGCTTTGAAGTCTGCACTGGGGGCACAGTTGGTGTCCCTGTGCATAGTCCAGCTCAAACCGGTTGCAGGGGCACACAGCCCCTGCTCTGGCGCGAAACTGGACAAAGGAAATGGGTGCAGCCACCCCTCTTTCCTGACCCTCCCATAGGTGGGTCCCCAGAGTTTGTCCCACCCCTTCCTTGGGTATAAAGTAGGAAACCCTGACTACAGGACTTTGGATTACACCTGGACTAAACTCTGTTACCAGAAACCAAGTACTATGACGATCTACACTACGCTGGATGACTGAAGACTCTCCCTTGGAGTAAAGGAGTTACTCCCCTGCAAGGCAGGCACCTTTAACGCAACTGACCGGTTGGCATTTTGTGATTCCTCTCGAGATCCCTTCGCGATCCCTGGTCCGTTGACCTGTGGGTCCCCAAGAAGGCAACTAAAACTTTTATTGGGCTTCCATGGTTGCTCCAGACGTGCCCTGACTCTCCATTGCTTGGGGAGTCCCCAGGACCTTGCTGGTCCGCACAGAAGCATCTTTTCTTTTCCTGCGTGGGTTGCTGTTGCCAAGGCTTGTTGTGGTCAATCCGATCACCGACACCCCAGCACTCGACATCCTTCGTGGGACACCTCGAATCCGGCTCCTGGTCGTCGTCGACGTCTCCGGGACCCCGTGGCTGCAGAGTCAAGCTTCACCTCTTCCCACCTGAAGCACCCAACATCAGTGGGCATTCGATTGCTCCGCTCCTGGTCACTGGCTAGTGACCCAGACTCTGTCCCCTCTGCTTTCAGGTTCTTCACATCTTTGATCCAGGCTTGGATCCACCCGGACACTTTTCTCCTTGACGGCAGCAGCACTTTGCAGCAGATCGCCATTGAAAGCGACGACGATTCCCAACACCCTTTGACACCTATGCACCCGGCTTCCCTGGGTGAGGTAACTCAAGTACTCCGGTGCTCACGTGGGTGTTGGCCCTAGAACCCCTTAAGTCTAAAGGGGTTTGCTGAAAGTCCTCTCCTAAGTGTCCTTTATCTTTAAAATTCCAACCGCGACTTTCCGCATTGAATCCCACGGCGCTCGCGGCTGTTTTCTCACACTGCACACGTCCCCCGTGGGTCTCCTGTGTCACTACCTTGGGTGGTTCCTTGGGGTCCCAGCGATTCTACGTGCTCTAGGCACTGTGTCTAGTCAAGTTGTGGTTCTTATACCACTTTCTTAATATATGGTTTGGTCCCCCCCTGGGGCCCAGTGTATATTGTGCTATTTACTGTCGTTTTAATACTGTGATATTGTGTATCTTGAACTCTAATCTCATAAAGAGATTAGTAGTTAGTGTTTAGAAATAAATACATATATTTTATATATATACCTGGTGTGGTTCTCCTTTCATTTAGTTATTCAAGAGGTTATAATCTGGTAAACCAAGCTGCTTTACACTCCTTCAAGACTTAGCCTGAAGGCTGCTCTCCATAGCTACCACTAGGATAGCTTTCAATAAAGGTTGTCTTTAACCCCTTCGCTGCTAGGCCTTTTCCCCCACTGTGCTAAGCCTTTTTTTGGCTATTTGGGGCAGTTCGCGCTTAGGCCCCTGTAACTTTTTGACCACATAAGGTATCCACGCCAAATTTGCGTCCTTTTTTTCCAACATCATGGGGACTCTAAAGGTACCCCTGGAGGGGACTCAGAAATGAGCCAAAATACAGCTAAATTTTGTTTTTTTTGGGAAAAATGCGAAAAAAGGGCTACAGATGAAAGCGTCTGGTTTTTTCCCTGCAAATGGTATCAAAAAAGGGGTTGTGGTGCTGAAATCACCATCTTCCCAGCTTTCAGGGACAAGCAGACTTTTGTCAGAAATCCAACATTTTTTACACAGTTTTGGCATTTTTCTGGGACATTGCCTATTTTTGCTATTTTTGTGCTTTCAAACTCCTTCCAGTTAATGGTAGAAATGGGTATGAAAGCAATAATGGATCCAGGAAAGCTATACATTTTGGAAAAGTAGACAAAATTCTGAATTCAGCAAGGGGTCATTTGTGTAGATCCTTCAAGGTTTCTTTATAGAAACTAACAGTTAAATATAGGAAAAATTGAAAATTAGTTGAAAAAAACAGCCTTTTGTGTCAACGTTTTCACATGTAACTTCTTCTAATTATGACACCTCTTTGAAAGCAATATACCGTTACATCCGCTGAACCTTCCTGGTTGTGGGGATATATAGGACTTGTAGGTTCACCAAGGACCCGACGAACCCAGAGCCAAAAACTGAGCAGCGACTTGCAATGGTTTTTTATTATGTACCGGGTATATAGCAATTATTATGGGAAAATGTGTACATGGAAAAATCGGTATGAAAGATACCAATGTATTTCTGAAATGGGAACAAAATATAGAGTTTAGAAACAGTAGATATTTGCACATTTCCGAAATTGGGAATACTCATACTAGCATGAGAATTATCGATCATTTTTCAAAATTACTTCTTTTTTACACTTTGTCTTTCATTTGGAAGGCAGAAATGCATCGAAAGTCAATAGGTAATAACAGTTGCTTTACAAAACTGAATTACCCTAAGCCTCCCAATAAAAATGGTACCTCACTTGTGTGGGTAGGCTTAGTGCCCACGACAGGAAACGGCTCACAACGCAACGTGAACACACCACATTTTCACAATGAAAAATTACCCTTTTATTGCAAAGTGCCTAGATGTAGTTTTTGAACCCTAGCTCTGCCGGCACCTAGGGAAACTTAGCAAACCCATACATTTTTGAAAACTAGACACCCAGGGAAATCCAGGATGGGGTGACTTGATTGCCTCTCATCAGGTTCTGTTACCCAGAATCCCTTGCAAACCTAAAAAAATGTCCAAAAAAACACATTTTCCTCACATTTCTGTGGTGGAAAGTTCTGGAATCTGCGTGGATCCACAAATTTCCACCCACCCTGCGTTCCCGAAAGTCTTCCGAGAAAAATGATACCTCACTTGTGTGGGTAGGCCTAGTGGCCGCGACAGGAAACAGCGCAAAACGCAACGTGGACACACCACAATTTCACAATGAAAAATTACCCTTTTTTGGCAAAGTACCTAGCTGTAGTTTTTGAACCCTAGCTCTGCCGGCACCTAGGGAAACCTAGCAAACCTATACATTTTTGAAAACTAGACACCCAGGGGAATCCAGGATGGGGTGACTTGACTGCCTCTCACCAGGTTCTGTTACCCAGAATTCCTTGCAAACCTAACAAATTGTCAAAAAGAACACATTTTCCTCACATTTCTGTGGTGGAAAGTTCTGGAATCTGCGTGGATCCACAAATTTCCACCCACCCAGCGTTCCCCAAAGTCTTCCGAGAAAAATGGTACCTCACTTGTGTGGGTAGGCCTAGTACCCGCGACAGGAAACGGCGCAAATCGCAACGTGGACACATCACAATTTCACAGCGAAAAATGACCCTTTTTTGGCAAAGTACCTAGCTGTAGCTTTTGAACCCTAGCTCTGCCGGCACCTAGAGAAACCTAGCAAACCTATACATTTTTGAAAACTAGACACCCAGGGAAATCCAAGATGGGGTGACTTGACTGGCTCACACCAGGTTCTGTTACCCAGAATCCCTTGCAAACTTAACAAATTGTCAAAAAACCCACATTTTCCTCACATTTCTGTGGTGGAAAGTTCTGGAATCTGCGTGGATCCACAAATTTCCACCCACCCCATGTTTCCCAAAGTCTTCCGAGAAAAATGATACCTCAGTTGTGTGGGTAGGCCTAGTGGCCGTGACAGGAAACGGCGCAAAACGCAACGTGGACACACCACAATTTCACAGTGAAAAATGACCCTTTTTCGCAAAGTACCTAGCTGTAGTTTTTGAACCCTAGCTCTGCCGGCACCTAGGGAAACCTAGCAAACCTATACATTTTTGAAAACTAGACACCCAGGGGAATCCAGGATGGGGTGACTTGACTGGCTCTCACAAGGTTCTGTTACCCAGAATTCCTTGCAAACCTAAAAAATTGTCAAAATAAACACATTTTCCTCACATTTCTGTGGTGGAAAGTTGTGGAATCTGCGTGGATCCACAAATTTCCACCCACCCCGCGTTCCCCAAAGCCTTCCAAGAAAAACGGTACCTCACTTGTGTGGGTAGGCCTAGTGCCCGCGACAGGAAACGGCGCAAAACGCAACATGGACACACCACAATTTCACAGTGAAAAATGACCCTTTTTTGGCAAAGTGCCTAGCTGTAGTTTATGAACCCTAGCTCTGCCGGCACCTAGGGAAACCTAGCAAACCTATACATTTTTGAAAACTAGACACCCAGGAGAATCCAGGATGGGGTGACTTGACTGCCTCTCACCAGGTTCTGTTACCCAGAATCCCTTGCAAACCTAAAAAATTGTCCCAAAAAATAAATTTTACTCACAATTATGTGGTGGAAAGTTCTGGAATCTGCGTGGATCCACAAATTTCCACCCACCCCATGTTCCCCAAAGTCTTCCAAGAAAAATGGTACCTCACTTGTGTGGTTAGGCCTAGTGCCCACGACAGGAAACGGCGCAAAACGCAACGTGGACACACCACAATTTCACAGTGAAAAATGACCCTTTTTTGGCAAAGTGCCTAGCTGTAGTTTTTGAACCCTAGCTCTGCCGGCACCTAGGGAAACCTAGCAAACCTATACATTTTTGAAAACTAGACACCCAGGGGAATACAGGATGGGGTGACTTGACTGCCTCTCACCAGGTTCTGTTACCCAGAATCCCTTGCAAACCTAAAACATTGTCCCAAAAAACACATTTTCCTCACATTTCCGTGGTGGAAAGTTCTGGAAATCTGCATGGATCCACAAATTTCCACCCACCCTGCGTTCCCCAAAGCCTTCCGAGAAAAATGGTACCTCACTTGTGTGGGTAGGCCTAGTGCCCGCTACAGGAAATGGCACAAACGCAACGTGGACACACCACAATTTCACAGCGAAAAATGACCCTTTTTTGGCAAAGTACCTAGCTGTAGTTTTTTAACCCTAGCTCTGCCGGCACCTAGGGAAACCTAGCAAACCTATACATTTTTGAAAACTAGACACCCAGGGAAATCCAGGATGGGGTGACTTGACTGGCTCACACCAGGTTCTGTTACCCAGAATCCCTTGCAAACCTAAACATTTGTCCCAAAAAAACACATTTTCCTCACATTTCTGTGGTGGAAAGTTCTGGAATCTGCGTGGATCCACAAATTTCCACCCACCCGGCGTTCCCCAAAGTCTTCCGAGAAAAATGATACCTCACTTGTGTGGGTAGGCCTAGTGCCCGCGATACGAAGCAGCGCAAAACGCAACGTGGACACACCACAATTTCACAGTGAAAAATGACCCTTTTTTGGCAAAGTGCCTAGCTGTAGTTTTTGAACCCTAGCTCTGCCGGCACCTAGGGAAACCTAGCAAACCTATACATTTTTGAAAACTAGACACCCAGGGCAATACAGGATGGGGTGACTTGACTGCCTCTCACCAGGGTCTGTTACCCAGAATCCCTTGCAAACCTAAAAAATTGTCCCAAAAAACACATTTTCCTCACATTTCCGTGGTGGAAAGTTCTAGAATCTGCATGGATCCACAAATTTCCACCCACCCTGCGTTCCCCAAAGCCTTCCGAGAAAAATGGTACCTCACTTGTGTGGGTAGGCCTAGTGCCCGCTACAGGAAATGGCACAAACGCAACGTGGACACACCACAATTTCACAGCGAAAAATGACCCTTTTTTGGCAAAGTACCTAGCTGTAGTTTTTTAACCCTAGCTCTGCCGGCACCTAGGGAAACCTAGCAAACCTATACATTTTTGAAAACTAGACACCCAGGGGAATCCAGGATGGGGTGACTTGACTGGCTCTCACCAGGTTCTGTTACCCAGAATTCCTTGCAAACCTAAAAAATTGTCAAAAAAAACACATTTTCCTCACATTTTTGTGGTGGAAAGTTCTGGAATCTGCGTGGATCCACAAATTTCCATGAACCCCGCGTTCCCCAAAGTCTTCCGAGAAAACCGGTACCTCACTTGTGTGGGTAGGCCTAGTGCCCGCGACAGGAAACGGCGCAAAACACAACGTGGACACACCACAATTTCACAGTGAAAAATGACCCTTTTTTGGCAAAGTGCCTAGCTGTAGTTTATGAACCCTAGCTCTGCCGGCACCTAGGGAAACCTAGCAAACCTATACATTTTTTAAAACTAGACATCCAGGAGAATCCAGGATGGGGTGACTTGACTGCCTCTCACCAGGTTCTGTTACCCAGAATCTCTTGCAAACCTATAAAATTGTCAAAAAAAATTAATTTTACTCACAATTATGTGGTGGAAAGTTCTGGAATCTGCGTGGATCCACAAATTTCCACCCACCCCGTGTTCCCCAAAGTCTTCCAAGTAAAATGGTACCTCACTTGTGTGGGTAGGCCTAGTGCCCGCGACAGGAAACAGCGCAAAACGCAACGTGGACACACCACAATTTCACAGTGAAAAATGACCCTTTTTTGGCAAAGTGCCTAGCTGTAGTTTTTGAACCCTAGCTATGCCGGCACCTAGGGAAACCTAGCAAACCTATACATTTTTGAAAACTAGACACCCAGGGGAATCCAGGATGGGGTGACTTGACTGCCTCTCACCAGGTTCTGTTACCCAGAATCCCTTGCAAACCGAAAAAATTGTCCAAAAAAACACATTTTCCTCACATTTCCGTGGTGGAAAGTTCTGGAATCTGCGTGGATCCACAAATTTCCACTCACCCCGCGTTCCCCAAAATCTTCCGAGAAAAACGGTACCTCACTTGTGTGGGTAGGCCTAGTGCCCGCGACAGGAAACGGTGCAAAACGCAACGTGGACACACCACAATTTCACAATGAAAAATGACCCTTTTTTGGCAAAGTGCCTAGCTGTAGTATTTTAACCCTAGCTCTGCCGGCACCTAGGGAAACCTAGCAAACCTATACATTTTTGAAAACTAGACACCCAGGAAAATACAGGATGGGGTGACTTGACTGCATCTCACCAGGTTCTGTTACCCAGAATTCCTTGCAAACCTAAAAAATTGTCCAAAAAACCACATTTTCCTCACATTTCTGTGGTGAAAAGTTCTGGAATCTGCGTGGATCCACAAATTTCCTTCCACCCAGCGTCCCCCCCGGTCTCCCGATACAAATGGTACCTCACTTGTGTGGGTAGGCAAAGTAGCTGAAACAGGATATGGCCCAAATCGTATTGTGGAGACTTCAAAATTACCTATAACAAAACTACCTGGTTTTGGGGGGGGGGCACCTGGTTTTTTGGCCTCGGGCTCGCCGCCATCTAGGAAACCTACCAAATCCACACGTTTCTGAAAACTAGACACCCTGGGAGTCAATGAGGTATGGCTTGCGTGGATCCCCCAACGTTTCCCTACCCAGAATCCCCTGCAAACCTCAAATTTAGCTGAAAAAACACATTTTCCACATATTTTTGCGTGGAATCACCGTGCTGGCACAAATGTCCTACCACCCAGCATTCCCCTTGTTCTCCCGAGTAAAATGATACCTCACTTGTGTGGGTGTCCAAAGCAGAATTGGCTAAAAACGTATTTTTAAAAAAATATAGCGATTAGAATTCTCGATGCTATACTCTAAATCCCTATGTTTTGGGCTCTTCCTAGCCACAGGCCTTTGGCTCACCCACACAAGTGAGGTATCATTTTACTCGAGAGAACAAGGGGAACGCTGGGTGGTAGGACATTTGAGCCGGCATGGTGATCTCACGCAAAAATGTATGAAAAAAGTGATTTTTTTCAGCTAAATGTGAGGTTTGCAGAGATTCTGGTAGGAAAACATTGGGGGACCCACGCAAGCCATACTCGCTGGACTCCCGGGTGTCTAGTTTTCAGAAATGTTTGGGTTTGGTAGTTTTCCAAGATGGTCGCCGAGCCCGGGGACAAAAACCTAGGTGACCCCCCTTGCAAAACCAGGTTGTTTTGTTATAGGTCATTTTGATGTCGCCTCAATAGGTTTTGGGCCTTTGCCTGTCACGGGTACTTGACCCACCCACGTGAGTGAGGTATCATTTTTATCGGGAGACCTGGGGGAACGCTGGGTGGGAGGAAATTTGTGGATCCATGTAGATTCCATAACTTTCCCACACAGAAATTTGAGAAAAAAGTGATTTATTCAGCTAAATTTGAGGTTTGCAGGGGATTGTGGGTAGGAAAACGTTAGGGGACCCACGCAAGCCATACCTCGCTGGACTCCCCCGGGTGTCTAGTTTTCAGAAATGTGTGGGTTTGGTAGGTTTCCCTAGATGGCCGCCGAGCCCGGGGCCAAAAACTCAAGGGACCCCCCCTTGCAAAACCAGGTTGTTTTGTGATAGGTAATTTTGATGTCGCCTCAATAGGTTTTGGGTACTTTACCCACCCACGCGAGTGAGGTATCATTTTTATCGGGAGACCTGGGGGAACGCTGGTTGGGAGGAAATTTGTGGATCCATGTAGATTCCAGAACTTTCCCACACAGAAATTTGAGAAAAAAGTGATTTTTTTCAGCTAAATTTGAGGTTTGCAGGGGATTCTGGGTAGGAAAACGTTAGGGGAACCACGCAAGCCATACCTCGCTGGACTCCCCCGGGAGTCTAGTTTTTAGAAACATGTGGGTTTGGTAGGTTTCCCTAGATGGCCGCCGAGCCCGGGGTCAAAAACTCATGGGACCCCCCTTTCAAAACCAGGTTGTTTTGTCATACGTAATTTTGATGTCGCCTCAAAAGGTTTTGGGCCCTTGCCTGTCGCGGGTACTTGACCCACCCACGCGGGTGAGGTATCATTTTTATCAGGAGACCTGGGGGAACGCTGGGTGGGAGGAAATTTGTGGATCCACGTAGATTCCAGAACTTTCCCACACAGAAATTTGAGAAAAAAAGTAATTTTTTCAGCTAAATTTGAGGTTTGCATGGGATTGTGGGTAGGAAAACGTTAGGGGACCCACGCAAGCCATACCTCGCTAGACTCCCCCGGGTGTCTAGTTTTCAGAAATGTGTGGGTTTGGTAGGTTTCCCTAGATGGCCGCCGAGCCCGGGGCCAAAGACTCATGGGACCCCCCTTGCAAAACCAGGTTGTTTTGTGATAGGTAATTTTGATGTCGCCTCAATAGGTTTTGGGTACTTGACCCACCCACTCGAGTGAGGTATCATTTTTATCGGGAGACCTGGGGGAATGCTGGTTGGGAGGAAATTTGTGGATCCATGTAGATTCCAGAACTTTCCCACACAGAAATTTGAGAAAAAAGTGATTTTTCAGCTAAATTTGAGGTTTGCAGGGGATTCTGGGTAGGAAAACGTTAGGGGAACCACGCAAGCCATACCTCGCTGGACTCCCCCGGGTGTCTAGTTTTTAGAAACATGTGGGTTTGGTAGGTTTCCCTAGAAGGCCGCCGAGCCCGGGGTCAAAAACTCATGGGACCCCCCTTGCAAAACCAGGTGGTTTTGTGATAGGTAATTTTGATGTCGCCTCAAAAGGTTTTGGGTCTTTGCCTGTCGCGGGTACTTGACCCACCCACGCGGGTGAAGTATCATTTTTATCGGGAGACCTGGGGGAATGCTGGGTGGGAGGAAATTTGTGGATCCACGTAGATTCCAGAACTTACCCACACAGAAATTTGAGAAAAAAAGTGATTTTTTCAGCTACATTTGAGGTTTGCAGGGGATTCTGGGTAGGAAAACGTTAGGGGACCCACGCAAGCCATACCTCGCTGGACTCCCCCGGGTGTCTAGTTTTCAGAAATGTGTGGGTTTGGTATGTTTCCCTAGATGGCCGCCGAGCCCGGGGCCAAAAACTCATGGGACCCCCCTTGCAAAACCAGGTTGTTTTGTGATAGGTAATTTTGATGTCGCCTCAATAGGTTTTGGGCCCTTGCCTGTCACGGGTACTTGACCCACCCACGCAAGTGAGGTATCATTTTTATCGGGAGACCTGGGGGAACGCTGGGTGGGAGGAAATTTGTGGATCCATGTAGATTCCAGAACTTTCCCACACAGAAATTTGAGAAAAAAGTGATTTTTTCAGCTAAATTTGAGATTTGCAGGGGATTCTGGGTAGGAAAACGTTAGGGGACCCATGCAAGCCATACCTCGCTGGACTCCCCCGGGTGTCTAGTTTTCAGAAATGTGTGGGTTTGGTAGGTGTCTCTAGATGGCCGCCGAGCCCGGGGTCAAAAACTCATGGGATTCTCAAGATGCCCGACGGGTAAGGAGCTTCGACCGGCAGCTCCCGGGCTAGGGATCGCCTTTTGGCATAAATCCTGGAAATTACCCCCCCATCGAACCATCTCCACCCCGGGGATTTGAAGGCTACAATTCAGCGATCCTCAAGGGCTTTTCCGATGCGATCGCCGAAAGAGAGGAAGCCTTCCTCAGCAACAAGAAAATCCACCTTCAGCGGAATCCTAGTAAAATGTCCGATTGCACGGTTGAGCTGCTTAATGCAGCTGAGAGGAGACGGGCTCGGGATCACCCTTTGGGGTGTTAATCCATGGCCATCACCTACCTACCTTCCGGACACTGCCACTATTACTCTGCTTCCTGCTATAACTGCTTCTCTCTGGCAAAAACAAATAGTGAGTTTTGGATTACCTTCAAGGCGGTGGCCCTGCACGTTTCCTGTGGCGGCTGCCTTGGTCCGCGAAATGTTTTCCCCGGTCGGAGCGGAGGGAGAGAACTGGGTTCCTGTCTGCGGCCCTCTCATTCCCCTTGGTGGCCCCTCTTGCGGTCCAGGAGTCGGGACAGCCTTCCTCCACTGGTGAGTCATTTGGGGCCTGAGGAGACTCCACTCTACTTCGGAATGTTTGAGGTTCTTGGGACTGGCGAACACGGATGGAGTCCTCCATCCTATGCGGTGGGAGGTCTTCGGCGGGAACACTGTTTGCAGCCTGTCTCGTCCATGGAATTAGGTGTCGATGACCTGGTCTGTGCCTAGCGATGGACTGCAGAGATTCTCTCTTGCTCCCCCATCGCTTCTCGTCTGCATCCTGTCGGTGGAAATGATGGGTGCGAGGCGGCCATGTTACCCGCATCTGCTGGCTTTCTCAGCTGTAAGCTAGTCTCGGCTCTGTGAGCAAAGCCGTCCCGCTGCGCTGTGGTGCCGCGACCACAACCCATCTGCGGGATTTACACCGGACTCGAATAAGGTCTGCCTTTGTACCGGCCCAGTGAGATGGACTGGCCCCGGGTGCTAGCCTAGTTGGTGCCGGTCTGCGGGACTTGAATTTAATCTAACAATCGTCTGCCCAATTCCCTATCCCCCTCTACTCTTTTGTTACGTGTATCAGTGTTTATTCCTTGTTCCACTGCATTTCTTATGTTTTATACATTACTGTTTGTATCTACTTATATGAAACCTGTGCAACTATCATGTTCTCATCTATGTAAAGCGCTCTGATACCTCCGGGTCTAGCCAGCGCTATATAAAACTCTAAAAAAAAAAAAAAAAAAATGGGACCCTCCTTGCAAAACCAGGTTGTTTTGTGATAGGTCATTTTGATGTCGCCTCAAAAGGTTTTGGGCCATTGCCTGTCGCGGGTACTTGACCCACCCACACGGGTGAGGTATCATTTTTATTGGGAGACCTGGGGGAATGCTGGGTGGGAGAAAATTTGTGGATCCACGTAGATTCCAGAACTTTCCCACACAGAAATTTGAGAAAAAAAGTGATTTTTTCAGCTAAATTTGAGGTTTGCAGGGGATTCTGGGTAGGAAAACGTTAGGGGACCCACGCAAGCCATACCTCACTGGACTCCCCCGGGTGTCTAGTTTTCAGAAATGTGTGGGTTTGGTAGGTTTTCCTAGATGGCCGCCGAGCCCGGGGTCAAAAACTCATGTGACCCTCCTTGCAAAACCAGGTTGTTTTGTGATAGGTCATTTTGATGTTGCCTCAGAAGGTTTTGGGCCCTTGCCTGTCGCGAGTAATTGACCCACCCACACGGGTGAGGTATCATTTTTATTATGAGACCTGGGGGAACGCTGGGTGGGAGGAAATTTGTGGACCCACGCAGATTCCAGAACTTTCCACCACAGAAATGTGAGGAAAATGTGTTTTTTATGACACATTTTTAGGTTTGCAAGGGATTCTGGGTAACAGAACCTGGTGAGAGCCAGTCAAGTCACCCCATCCTGGATTCCCCTGGGTGTCTAGTTTTCAAAAATGTATAGGTTTGCTAGGTTTCCCTAGGTGCCGGCAGAGCTAGGGTTCAAAATCTACAGCTAGGCACTTTGCAAAAAAAGGACAGTTTTCACTGTGAAAATGTGGTGTGTCCACGTTGCGTTTTGGGCCGTTTCCTGTCGCGGGCACTAGGCCTACCCACGCAAGTGAGGTACCATTTTTCTCGGAAGACTTTGGAGAACGCGGGGTGGGTGGAATTTTGTGGATCCATGCAGATTCCAGAACTTTCCACCACAGAAATGTGAGGAAAATGTGTTTTTTTAAAATAAATTTTTAGGTTTGCAAGGGATTGTGGGTAACAGAACCTGGTGAGAGCCAGTCAAGTCACCCCATCCTGGATTCCCCTGGGTGTCTAGTTTTCAAAAATGTACAGGTTTGCTAGGTTTCCTTACGTGCCAGCTGCGCTAGGGCCCAAAATCCACAGGTAGGCACATTGCTAAAAAAAAGGACAGTTTTCACTGTGAAAATGTGGTGTGACACGTTGCGTTTTGGGCCGTTTCCTGTCGCGGGCACTAGGCCTACCCACGCAAGTGAGGTACCATTTTTCTCGGAAGACTTTGGAGAACGCGGGGTGGGTGGAATTTTGTGGATCCATGCAGATTCCAGAACTTTCCACCACAGAAATGTGAGGAAAATGTGTTTTTTTAAAATAAATTTTTAGGTTTGCAAGGGATTGTGGGTAACAGAACCTGGTGAGAGCCAGTCAAGTCACCCCATCCTGGATTCCCCTGGGTGTCTAGTTTTCAAAAATGTACAGGTTTGCTAGGTTTCCCTACGTGCCAGCTGCGCTAGGGCCCAAAATCCACAGGTAGGCACATTGCTAAAAAAAAAGTCGGAGCCGAGTGGGCTTTCTGCCGCCCTGGGGGGAAATCGGGGGAGGGGGGTTCGTCCCGATATGTCCCCAAGGGGGGCAGAAAGACTGTGGCTATTTTTTGTGGGGGTGGGGGCATTGGTATGACCATTTTGGGCAGCCCCCACGCATATAAAAAGCCTGCGTAATCGCTGGCGCCTAGTGGGCTTTCTGCCCCCCCAGAGGGCATATCAGGGGCCACTGCCCCCATCTGCCCTCCCGGGCATTTCAGTTTTGGTTTCACTGAAATGACATCAGCGCGACGTGCGCGCCGATCGTCATTTCAGGGAAACCAGGGGGGGCCTCGGGAGCTGGGGAAGCTCTTCCCCAGCTCCCGAGGCTCTTTTGGTGTAAAGGGAATCCCTCTGGTGCCCGCACCAGAGGGATTTCCGGGCGATGTGTCATGACGGCCTGGAGCCGTCATGAGCACACGCCCACCGTGTATCATGATGGCTCCAGGCCGTCATGAGCACGGAAAGGGTTAAGCAGCGAGTTCACAAGACATTTTGGAGTACTCCTGTAGTTCTGTTTTACACACTCTTTTACACCTTTTTAGAGGGAAGAAGCATTCAACCATCTTGAATTTAGAACTTCTGGGATATTTTACAGTAAAGTGAAAAGCAAACAGAGGTGGGCCAAGGACGTGGGCATAGGACATTAAAGTCGGGATGATTGGGTAAGGAAAACTCTGCAATAACTGCTTAGTGCACTGGATAAGACTAGCATCTTACCACCATTTCCTCAGAACATTCCTGGAGCTGGATAGAACACTCCTGAAGAAGGAGACCCGAGTGGAAGAAAGAAGACTCCTGACTCCTTTGTTCTTCTTAAAGCTTTTGGCTCCAAAACCAGTCACTGTAGATGTAGCTCAATGACGACATATATGACTTTGTGGGCCCCTCGCCAGCCAGAGCCTTGGAGCTTGCACTGCTGAAGGATTCTGACTTCCATTTCACGTATTAAGTCCCAAGGTAATGACTTTGACCTGAATGAACTGATTGGTGTATCTGGCCTCCCCTGCATCTTGATCGCACTGAAATCGCAATTAAGGGCTCGGTCAACCACAAACTGTTGTTTTTAAATGATACTTAACTTTTTGCTGGGTGCTGTTTCCCATACACCTTTAAAAACATATCCCCCTATCTGATGTTGATCATTTTGGTGTCTTATTGCTCATTAAAGTTTTCTCTATATTTCTAAATTGGCTTGGAAATGTTACTGTGTTGCTTTCTTGACTTTAAAATTGTTGGTACTGATTCCCCTTAACATGCATTTCTCTGGAGATTTACAGCTACTTGTGCCTTAGTTATCAACGGTTGAGAAGAAAATCTCTAAGAAACTCACAAGAATATTAATCTATTTGGTAGGGATCCCATCTTCCCAAAATAATAACCCAATTTCTGTATCTTAGTCTGTAGGGCCAGACTGGGAACCGAAACCGGCCCTGGCAAACTGCTCGGCCGGCCCCCAGGAGTGGGGAGGAAGGTGCGGCCGAGCCGTTTGCTGCGGCCGGTTTCGGACGATTTTGTTACTGGGGGCCGATATTGCCGGCCCCCAGTAACAAAAACGGCTCCCAGGGGGGCCAAAACCGGCCCCACCCTAGCGGCCCACCGGGGAAATGCCCGGTGCCCGCTACGGCCAGTCCGGCCCTGTTAGTCTGCTAGATGACGATTTATCACTTTAAAGATGATGTAAGAGAGGCTGAAAAGAATACATTCCTGATGGGAGAGCCAGTGATAGTTGACTAGGAGGAGTCTGATGTGATCAAATTTCTTGGTATCATAACTAAGCAGGCAGCCTAATGAGGGATGGCCTTAAGGAAGGAGCTGGGCCAGGAAGGAAGAGAGACTAGAAAGTAGTCTAGTCTTGAAATAAAGAGAGATAGTTCAGCCATGGATAATACAGGAGAGAGAAGGAAAGGTTTGATTGATTTATGTAGTTTCTATTAGAGTAGCATGCTTTGGCTGTTTTCTGATGCACCAACTTAACATAGAGGGGACATCAGAATTAATCCATTGTATGTGGTTTTCTTGGCAATGGAAGTCTATTGCCAAGTAAGCCAACTACTTCCTTGTGCAAGTGTGAGAGTACAAGAAGGCATTCCCACTCTACTTGATGTGATGAGGTAGGAAAATGCCAGAGTTTAAGGGAGTAGGAAGACATCCAGGTCTCAGTGACCCTCAGGCAATTTTTAGACAGCTGATGTTACCAATAACAGCATGAGAGAGAACTGAGTGGTGTCAACATGTATGTGAGTTGAACCCCCATTACCATTCAGCAGATCACTTAGCAGCTCTTTGTGCGGTTACATTCAATGAAAATTGCATTGTTGGACCTGACTAAGAGGATGAATGGCAGTACCTCCAGAACCATGCAAACCCAAGCAGGTGTGAAAAATAGATGTCAGTGTTACCCAGTCTAATATGTCCACGATGCAGACAGGTGTAGGACAACTAGCAGTCGGGTGTACCTAGGCTTCCGCATGTACATTATCAACCACCTGGAGAGTGAATGTCAGTTCTGCACCAAAGCGGCAAACAGACTGCGGATCAAGGAGTGGTATTAGTTAAGCGTGGTGTGATTGGAGATGGATAGTGATGAATCTTCAGTTGCTCAAGGAAAGAGATGCCAGAGATATGTAAATATTAGCTGACTGGCTATAGCTTTCATTTAGTTCACATCATAAAGGAAAAGAGCGGAGAACCGTCTTTTAAGTCAACTATGGAAAACTGTAGTGAGGGTAAAGGGTTCTGAAATGGAACACCCTCAGAGATGAGTTAGAGAGATGCGGAACTAGTTTCTTGAATAGTAATTTCAATCTCAGTCAGACTAACTGCTGATCTGTCTTTGAGTCATTGCTATTAAATTAAAATGTTTGCATCACAAGCTAATATCCCGCAGTACCACACTATGAAAAACAAAATCTATAAATGGCTTTAATGTACTCTCGTGAAGATAATGTTTAGCAGTATGGGGATGATAAAAAAGTACTTTCCTGCATTAAGCCAAAGTAGGGACCTTCTCAAACATGTTTTAACAATAACAACTGTTTCCACCTTCATGTCCTACAACTATGTTACAAGTATGTGGATAAAGTCTGCGTGTGAACTGCTGTATTCAAACAAGTAATAGTTTACAATAACTATTCAAAAGTGGCATGAGCCAGGTTTAGAATCAGATTCATTAAGCAACCTCTCACAGGTGATCAAAATTACGCCAAACTAATAGGTATAAACCCATATGCCACATTCAGAGCAATACCATGTAAATCCCGGAAAGGTATAAGCTCTCTTGTTGTTTTGGCACCGGGGTGAGCTGTGAATAAAAAAGCATTGTTGAAAATTTGATGATTGTGCTCGTCTGGTGGGGGAAACGGCCACTACAACGCGGCCGTTTCCACGCATAACTTAACCACGCATGCATTACAACGCATGCGTGGTTACAACGAATAGCCTTTAGCACGCATACCTTTACTACGAGATATGTAGTAAAGGCATGTGTGTTAAAGGCTAAAAAAAAAAAGGGGGGGCTTAGGGGGGTCTCCGCCACCCCCCCAAAAAAGCGTGAAAAAAACAGGGGGCTTGGGGGGGTTACCCCCCCAATAAAAAACGCACCTGTTGAAGATTCTATGTGGAGGGAATCGGCGTCGTTAGAGGAAACGGAAAGACACTTCCGTTTCCTCTTAACGACGTGCGACTCAACACGGAAGAACATTGAGAAGAGACGACGTGGAGAGGTAAGGGGAATATTAGATTTAAGAAAAAAAAAGCAGGGGTCCGATTTAAGGCTTAAGGGCAGGGAGGGGTATTTGTAAAAGGGTTAAGGGGTGGGGGAATAACCTTTACCAAGAGTATGCCCTTACCATGCATGAATTTACAACGAAAATCGTTGTAAAAGTATGCGTGGTAAAGGAATATTCGTGGAAAAGGTTATGCGTGGGAAAGGCATTCCGTTATAACGCATGCGTAAAAAAGGCATGCGTTACAACGGAATGCGTTGTAATATCATACAACCGTCTGGTGGTAGGTCTGCAAAGGACTATGTGCAGCGGTATAGCACAGAAGAAGGAACCCCCCATAAATGTGGTTATCAGATCGCTCTCACTAGGCCCAGCTTGTTTTGTCCGGCATAGAACAAAGAAGGCCATTCCTAAGTCTGTATACCTTGAAGTAAGTAAACACAGAGTTATGTGGCCCCCTCCACTGGGAATTCATAAAAGCCACGGTTGGAACTAGAAGGGTCAAGAACCTCTTCTCCAGACATTGAACAACGAGCGAGAAGCAAACACAGTGTTTTTTTTGTCAATGGCTGTATAGAAATATATGAAGGACGCCTGCAAATTTTAATCAGAATATTCCAGAGGAAAGCAGGAGCATTCCCTAATACTACGGCAGAATGAATCATAATTCATGTTGTGGTTGGATCGCAAGCGTGCTCCTAACACTGAAAAATGCATAAAAGCAACGTTTTGAACAGAGTCCTTAGTAATGCCCGAAAAATATAAATGCACCCAATATGCAAAAATAACAACAAATACATTTTTCAATCGCTATTGTCTTCAAAAGTGCATTAATCGAGCAGTCCGGAGTGTCTGCCAATTCCTCTCTCAAAAGCAGTCTGTGTCCTAATAAAAATGTAACTATTAGGTTAAATAGATGTAAAGCAGACAACAAGATAATTAACTTAGGACTTTTATGGCATTAGCAATGTTTAATTCATAACCTGCTTAAAATGTTGAAATAACTTTGTGTGGGTGTGTGTTTGTGTGTGTGTGTATATATATATATATCCACACTCGTCGCTCCTTCCGATCACCGGACCCGTGAAAAGTGGCGCGTATGCCGGCAGAGCATACCGGCAGTAATTATCCACACTTTATCACCATCAACGCGCTCTCAGAATCAGCAATCCAGTCCGTAAATAGTAACAGAAGTTGTTTAATGCACAACGTGTTTCGGCTGCCCCGCAGCCTTGATCACGTGATCAAGGCTGCGGGGCAGCCGAAACGCGTTGTGCATTAAACAACTTCTGTTACTATTTATGGACTGGATTGCTGACTCTGAGAGCGCGTTGGTGGTGATAAAGTGTGGATATATATATATATATATATATATATATATATATCGTCAAACCGTTGTTGTCCCTTGCTTAGAGACGCACTCAATGAGCAAGCAGGGCCCCATTATTTCCAACGGAGTCCTTTATTCAAGCACAAACCCGGCATGCCTTTCCAAATTCAATAAAAAAAGCCCTACGCGTTTCGCAGCTCCTTGCTGCTTGTTCACGGGCTGGCACGTCAGTTTCAGGCAGATTTACGAGAGAGTTCACAATCCCCTCAATTAAATACCAAATTGCCGGTTTGACAACATAAATACGGCCAGTCCAGTAGCTGGAATGTAATAGTTTAAATAGCCTAAGCAATAGAGGGGGGGCCACTGACCAGGTTTCCTAAAAGAGGCAGATGTCATAGCACTCAATAAAGGCATACCACTCGGGAGATGTGGTCTTCGAACTCAGCCCTGCGATGGTGGACTCGCTCCAGTGCATACGTCACAATGGCATCTTGGGATTTGTAGTTCTCTCTCACACTCTTACCCTTCAGTGGGTTCTGCCATCCACAGTTTTTTAAGTGCATATTTGTAATTCCCTCCAGTGGGTCTCTGGAAAAAGCGTCCGGTTTTCAATAACACTATAAACTTGTCATTCTGCTGATGCGCAGGTTCCAGTACCTCGCAGCAGTCCATGTGATTATCCATGGTGGTGCGATCTCCACGACCTGGACTGGCCGTATTTATGTCGTCAAACCGCTGTTGTCCCTTGCTTAGAGACGCACTCAATGAGCAAGCAGGGCCCCATTATTTCCAACGGAGTCCTTTATTCAAGCACAAAACCGGCATGCCTTTCCAAATTCAATAAAAAGCCCTACGCGTTTCGCACCTCCTTGCTGCTTGTTCACGGGCTGGCACGTCAGTTTCAGGCAGATTTACGAGAGAGTTCACAATCCCCTCGATTAAATACCAAATTGCCGGTTTGACAACATAAATACGGCCAGTCCAGTAGCTGGAATGTAATAGTTTAAATAGCCTAAGCAATAGAGGGGGGGCCACTGACCAGGTTTCCTAAAAGAGGCAGATGTCATAGCACTCAATAAAGGCATACCACTCGGGAGATGTGGTCTTCGAACTCAGCCCTGCGATGTTCCAGGACAACAGTGATTCTCTAATAGAGGTATGGCAGGGTGACAGTGGCCCGTTTAATCTATTAGGAGATATACAGCTGACCTCCCTCAAGCCCTCTATCAAGGGTAAAGATGTAAATGTGGTCCCTAAGGGCCTAACAGGGCCTGTACTCATAAGCTTGGTACTGGGAAGACTACCCCTGATGTTTGTAGGGACTTTGGGGGATCCTAGGTGTGTTTGGAGCACACTCTTGAGTCAGTCATTATTATCCAACGTGGAACATCCCGACTGACTGATGAATATCTGCCTAGAGGGATGATTAGTCTGGCTACTTGGAGGGGATCGTCTAAACTGAATAGATGACGATCCAGGAGAACTAGTTCGAAACTCTAGAGCAAGAAGGTTTTCAGCAAGATCCACCCTGGTTAGGATAAGCTCAATACAATCCGACTGATGAACTGGGGAAGTGAGCCTACGAGCCTTAACGATGTCCTCCCTTATCACTGAGCGGCATCCCCTACATGCCATATCCAATGAATGGCTTTGTTAGTCAGGGAATCCGCATTCTCTATACCTTTATAGTTGTTGTACTTGGGCACATTAACCATATAGATTCTATGGCTAAGGGGCGGATTGGAGATATTCTGATCAGCCAACCTGGCTTGGGAACTACACTGAGGGTATGGGGTCTGAGAAGGGGTATGTCTACTGTGCGATGCCTGGTCCCTTGTTGGTACTACACTACGGAAGTTATTGGAATTACTTGGGTTAGAATGCGGTAGGTGCTTATTCATAGGTGGTAGTGGCACTAGCTTTTGACTCTTAGTCACTTCAGAAAACGAGGGACGGTTGTTAGGGTTAGTGCCTGTGGCAACGGGGACTGATGCTCTCCCTGAGTTCGTGGCCTGACAAAGGAGAGGGAGATGGCTTGTCATAGCGCTGACTTTCTCTGTATGGGAGAATTCCTGTTGTGATAGGAGCTTAACCATAGAGGTTAAATCCTCAATCATAGTTTTCACGGTCCCTATTTCGAGCCAGGGCATGTTGACAAGTTGGATCATGTCTTGAGACTCTGGGGTATATTCACAAGAACGTGTGCTAAACATCTCCCAAAAATGTTAACGCAACTTTACACATCGCAGCCCATCGCGGGAAAATAACCCTGTGTTAACGTGGAATTCACAACACTGTGGTACCATGTGATAGTCTCCCGAAACCGCGGCCAATGTCCGCGATACAACCACCTCGATGGAGATAAAAACACAAACCCCAACACCAAAAAACATGCGATGAGCCCATTCGCGAGGAGGAAAGCAGCGATAAGCAGTGCAAGGCCCGCGACACATATACAGCATGCGGGAATAAGCACAACAAAAACAGGAAAAAGAAAGACAAACCAAACAGAAAACAGCGAAGCACAATGGAGGCAGTCGGAGCTAGCACACAGCCCCACAAGCACCATTGGCAACAAAACATTAGACATGGCAGGCCATCGTGGACAAGGTGAATGCAGCCGGAGAGCGGAGGAGGACAATGGCAGAAAACCAGAACAGCTGGAATGATGCGAAACGCACAAACAAGCACAAACACGCCAACAACCAGAAGGCAGCAATGCACACCGGAGGTGGGAGTCCAGCGCCACACCAGGAGCTGGATGACATGGAGGAAATGGTGTCCACCACATCAGTCTGGAGATGGTGGCAGGAGTCGGGGACCGGAAACTGCTCAAAATCAACAGACACAACAGCAACAGGGAGAGAAACGACCAGGGACTGGGGGGACGGGGGGAGATGGGCACAATGGCACACATGCACAATTAAGCACAGCACAACTGCAGACAAACCATTCCCAAGAGGAACAACACCAACCAAGAGCACAAGTCACACAAGTCGGCAATATCACACCACTGAACAAGCACAGAAGTGAAAACCACACTGCCTGAAAGGGAGAAGGGTGAGCCAAATCAGAGCTGAAGGGACATCTCACACACAATGCAGCACACACACATAGGAAGCAGAGCACCCCAACATCCAACACAATGTGGTACAAACACCAACATCTGCACAACCGAACACAGGACACAAGTGCACCCGCTTGTGGCCGGTAAATGGCCATACGCATCTGGCAAAGCACGAAACAGGGACATGTTAATGCACAAGTACCAACCCACAGCCCTGATGGGGCAGCAATGCATGTAAGGCAGGGACCCAGATAGGCCGTGACACACACACTGGCATACAAATAAACACTCAACACAGTTGGAGACAAGTGAACGTGCGGAAACTTTATCAACAATTGCGTGTCAGTACGGCCAACGGAAGTGCCACGACATGCAGACCAATGCAGCAGCATGTCTGAATGAGGAACGTTGGAAAGCGCCCATGTCCACCCCGGGGGAGTCCATCACCAACACAAGTCATTGCCAACCCGCGTATGTTGTCCGCGCATGGATCAGGAGTCCAGGCCAATGCAGCCATGTCCACTGTCTCCTAGGGACATGTGCCCAGATCCCCAACATGCAACCAGGCGTCGGGACACGTGCAATGGGTCACATGTAGTCCTGGCTGCAGGTACATTGTCACTCGTCCATGAACCCGAGTGCAGCAGCGTAGGCCAACATTTCCAATGCGAGATCGTTGTCCACCACATCTGACATGTCGGCGACGTAACCCATCAGCTGTCCCGGACAGAAGTGCTCACTCCAACCCCTGGCCCCAATATGCACGAAAGCCCAATCAGGGAGCGGCTCAATGTGGTCAATGCACACGACGACTCCTGCAATCTCCCAGGTCCAGTTCCCAGCATGCATTGCAAACATCCAGGCATAAATCAGTCACCCCTATGGCAGGCCTTAACAATCCTGAAGGCAGGGTGCTCGGTTTCATGTGAGAGGGTGCCCATGCATGAGCAGAGCCCCTCTGCAGCTTTCGGAATCTTCATTCCGGGGTTGTTTGTGATGCAGCCAGACCATATACTCTTAAGTGCATTATAACCCCGCGGTAAATGCTAACTTGAGAATGGCTGCATGGAAAACTGTCGTGTTTGGTGTCAAACACCTTGGAATCATACCTCCACTCCAGTACTGGGGAGGGAGGTATGGTTCCTCCCTTCTAGAGGGAGCAACATGGCATCACCGGTACACCCGGTACCAGCTTAACAGAGCCCTGGCATCACAAAATGGATGCTGCAGCCACAGACACGAGTCTGCCCTCCTGCTGCTGGACGAAACTCTGGCAGGGGAGGCCTGGACAATAGGTTTCCTGTCACAGGGAGGTGTGACCACCTCCCAGACAGGCTTTAGTGTATTGAGGCTGGGTGGGTGCACTCTGAGAGTGCTTTGAAGTCTGCACTGGGGGCACATTTGGTATCCCTGTGGATAGTCCAGCTCAAACCGGTTGCAGGGGCACACAGCCCCTGCTCTGGCGCGAAACTGGACAAAGGAAATGGGTGTAGCCACCCCTCTTTCCTGACCCTCCCATAGGTGGGTCCCCAGAGTTTGTCCCACCCCTTCCTTGGGTATAAAGTAGGAAACCCTGACTACAGGACTTTGGATTACACCTGGACTAAACTCTGTTACCAGAAACCAAGTACTTCGACGATCTACACTACGCTGGATGACTGAAGAATCTCCCTTGGAGTAAAGGAGTTACTCCCCTGCAAGGCAGGCACCTTTAACGCAACTGACCGGTTGGCATTTTGTGATTCCTCTCGAGGTCCCTTCGCGATCCCTGGTCCGTTGACCTGTGGGTCCCCAAGAAGGCAACTAAAACTTTTATTGGGCTTCCATGGTTGCTCCAGACGTATCCTGACTCTCCACTGCTTGGGGAGTCCCCAGGACCTTGCTGGTCCGCACAGAAGCATCTTTTCTTTTCCTGCGTGGGTTGCTGTTGCCAAGGCTTGTTGTGGTCAATCCGATCACCGACACCCCAGCACTCAACATCCTTCGTGGGACACCTCGAATCCGGCTCCTGGTCGTCGTCGACGTCTCCGGGACCCCGTGGCTGCAGAGTCAAGCTTCACCTCTTCCCACCTAAAGCACCCGACATCAGTGGGCATTCGATTGCTCCGCTCGTGGTCACTGGCTAGTGACCCAGACTCTGTCCCCTCTGCTTTCAGGTTCTTCACATCTTTGATCCAGGCTTGGATCCACCCGGACACTTTTCTCCTTCCCGGCAGCAGCACTTTGCAGCAGATCGCCTTTGAAAGCGACGACGATTCCCGACACCCTTTGACACCTATGCACCCGGCTTCCCTGGGTGAGGTAACTCGAGTACTCCGGTGCTCACGTGGGTGTTGGCCCTAGAACCCCTTAAGACTAAAGGGGTTTGCTGAAAGTCCTCTCCTAAGTGTCCTTTATCTTTAAAATTCCAACCGCGACTTTCCGCATTGAATCCCACGGCGCTCGCGGCTGTTTTCTCACACTGCACACGTCCCCCGTGGGTCTCCTGTGTCACTACCTTGGGTGGTTCCTTGGGGTCCCAGCGATTCTACGTGCTCTAGGCACTGTGTCTAGTCAAGTTGTGGTTCTTATACCACTTTCTTAATATATGGTTTGGTCCCCCCCTGGGGCCCAGTGTATATTGTGCTATTTACTGTCGTTTTAATACTGTGATATTGTGTATCTTGAACTCTAATCTCATAAAGAGATTAGTAGTTAGTGTTTTGAAATAAATACATATATTTTATATATATACCTGGTGTGGTTCTCCTTTCATTTAGTTATTCAAGAGGTTATAATCTGGTAAACCAAGCTGCTTTACACTCCTTCAAGACTTAGCCTGAAGGCTGCTCTCCATAGCTACCACTAGGATAGCTTTCAATAAAGGTTGTCTTTAAACCTATCATCAATAAGGGTCGTTTGGACTGGTGCAAGGTGCCCACTATAACTAGTGGACAGCATATGCCAGGCCAACTTCTCACACCTGTGAGCTGAACTTGGCCAAAGGGCACTAGGGCACTTTACACTGAAGAAGAAAATGCTGCTATTGTACATGCCTGCCTCGAAGCCACACCCCCAGCCATGTCCCTTCCAGACCCACCCAATCAATTTGGCACTTCTCTTTTTCCATTTAAAGCACTCTTTTTAGATATTTATGTTTGTGCTGTTCACTACAGTGCTGTCCTGGCATTTTGTAGCTCCATGAAATTAGTAACCGTTGATCCCAACTCACTTGCCCTTCTCACACCTTTTCAAACCATTTTCCTCAAGCAAAATATGGGCACAGTACCAAAAGAGACAGATATGAGGTTACAGTGTCATGCACCCTTAACTTCAAGGGACTGACTGACTGTAGATTCTAAACCTCAGCCAGAATACATCTAAGGGCTTGTATATCAATCATACAAAACAACCACTGGAATTAAGCACCATGATTTTAATTATTTGAATAACATCAACAGGGGAAGTGCAGGTAAATACGGGTACTATAGGAAAGGAAGCCTCATTGACTTACAGACTTTAACCCCTTCGCTGTTAGGCCTTTCCCCCCCTGTGCTAAGCCTTTTTTTGGCTATTTGGGGCAGTTCGCGCTTAGGCCCCTGTAACTTTTTGACCACATAAGGTATCCACGCCAAATTTGCGTCCTTTTTTTCCAACATCATGGGGACTCTAAAGGTACCCCTGGAGGGGACTCAGAAATGAGCCAAAATACAGCTAAATTTTGGTTTTTTTGGGAAAAATGCGAAAAAGGGCTACAGATGAAAGCGTCTGGTTTTTTCCTGCAAATGGTATCAAAAAAGGGGTTGTGGTGCTGAAATCACCATCTTCCCAGCTTTCAGGGACAAGCAGACTTTTGTCAGAAAACCAAAATTTTTACACAGTTTTGGCATTTTTCTGGGACATTGTCTATTTTTGCAATTTTTGTGCTTTCAACCTCCTTCCAGTTAATGGTAGAAATGGGTATGAAAGCAATAATGGATCCAGGAAAACTATTCATTTTGGAAAAGTAGACAAAATTCTGAATTCAGCAAAGGGTCATTTGTGTAGATCCTTCAAGGTTTCTTTATAGAAACTAACAGTTAAATATAGGAAAAATTGAAAATTAGTTGAAAAAAACAGCCTTTTGTGTCAACGTTTTCACATGTAACTTCTTCTAATTATGACACCTCTTTGGAAGCAATATACCGTTACATCCACTGGACCTTCCTGGTTGTGGGGATATATAGGACTTGTAGGTTCACCAAGGACCCGAAGAACCCAGAGCCAAAAACTGAGCAGCGACTTGCAATGGTTTTTTATTATGTACCGGGTATATAGCAATTATTATGGGAAAATGTGTACATGGAAAAATCGGTATGAAAGACACCAATGTATTTCTGAAATGGGAACAAAATATAGAGTTTAGAAACAGTAGATATTTGCACATTTCCGAAATTGGGAATACTCATACTAGCATGAGAATTATCGATCATTTTTCAAAATTACTTCTTTTTTACACTTTGTCTTTCATTTGGAAGGCAGAAATGCATCGAAAGTCAATAGGTAATAACAGTTGCTTTACAAATCTGAATTACCCTAAACCTCCCAATAAAAATGGTACCTCACTTGTGTGGGTAGGCTTAGTGCCCACAACAGGAAACGGCTCACAACGCAACGTGAACACACCACATTTTCACAATGAAAAATTACCCTTTTTTTGCAAAGTGCCTAGATGTAGTTTTTGAACCCTAGCTCTGCCGGCACCTAGGGAAACCTAGCAAACCCATAAATTTTTGAAAACTAGACACCCAGGGGAATCCAGGATGGGGTGACTTGACTGCCTCTCATCAGGTTCTGTTACCCAGAATCCCTTGCAAACCTAAAAAAATGTCAAAAAAACCACATTTTCCTCACATTTCTGTGGTGGAAAGTTCTGGAATCTGCATGGATCTACAAATTTCCACCCACCCTGCGTTCCCGAAAGTCTTCCGAGAAAAATGGTACCTCACTTGTGTGGGTAGGCCTAGTGCCCGCGACAGGAAACGGCACAAAACGCAACGTGGACACACCACAATTTCACAGCGAAAAATGACCCTTTTTTGGCAAAGTACCTAGCTGTAGTTTTTTAACCCTAGCTCTGCCGGCACCTAGGGAAACCTAGCAAACCTATACATTTTTGAAAACTAGACACACAGGGGAATCCAGGATGGGGAGACTTGACTGGCTCACACCAGGTTCTGTTACCCAGAATCCCTTGCAAACCTAATAAATTGTCAAAAAAAACACATTTTCCTTACAATTCTGTGGTGGAAAGTTCTGGAATCTGCGTGGTTCCACAAATTTCCACCCACCCCGCGTTCCCCAAAGTCTTCCGAGAAAAATGATACCTCACTTGTGTGGGTAGGCCTAGTGCCCGCGACAGGAAACGGCGCAAATCACAACGTGGGCACACCACAATTTCACAGCGAAAAATGACCCTTTTTTGGCAAAGTACCTAGCTGTAGTTTTTGAACCCTAGCTCTGCCGGCACCTAGGGAAACCTAGCAAACCTATACATTTTTGAAAACTAGACACCCAGGGGAATCCAAGATAGGGTGACTTGACTGCCTCACACCAGGTTCTGTTACCCAGAATCCCTTGCAAACCTAAAACATTGTCAAACATTGTCAAAAAAACCACATTTTCCTCACATTTCTGTGGTGGAAAGTTCTGGAATCTGCGTGGATCCAGTCAAGTCACCCCATCCTGGATTCCCCTGGGTGTCTAGTTTTCAAAAATGTATAGGTTTGCTAGGTTTCCCTAGGTGCCGGCAGAGCTAGGGTTCAAAATCTACAGCTAGGCACTTTGCAAAAAAAGGGTCAGTTTTCACTGTGAAAATGTGGTGTGTCCACGTTGCGTTTGGGCCGTTTCCTGTCTCGGGCACTAGGCCTACCCACGCAAGTGAGGTACCATTTTCTCGGAAGACTTTGGAGAACGCGGGGTGGGTGGAATTTTGTGGATCCATGCAGATTCCAGAACTTTCCACCACAGAAATGTGAGGAAAATGTGTTTTTTTAAAATAAATTTTTAGGTTTGCAAGGGATTGTGGGTAACAGAACCTGGTGAGAGCCAGTCAAGTCACCCCATCCTGGATTCCCCTGGGTGTCTAGTTTTCAAAAATGTACAGGTTTGCTAGGTTTCCTTACGTGCCAGCTGCGCTAGGGCCCAAAATCCACAGGTAGGCACATTGCTAAAAAAAAGGACAGTTTTCACTGTGAAAATGTGGTGTATCCACGTTGCGTTTTGGGCCGTTTCCTGTCGCGGGCACTAGGCCTACCCACGCAAGTGAGGTACCATTTTTCTCGGAAGACTTTGGAGAACGCGGGGTGGGTGGAATTTTGTGGATCCATGCAGATTCCAGAACTTTCCACCACATAAATGTGAGGAAAATGTGTTTTTTTAAAATAAATTTTTAGGTTTGCAAGGGATTGTGGGTAACAGAACCTGGTGAGAGCCAGTCAAGTCACCCCATCCTGGATTCCCCTGGGTGTCTAGTTTTCAAAAATGTACAGGTTTGCTAGGTTTCCTTACGTGCCAGCTGCGCTAGGGCCCAAAATCCACAGGTAGGCACATTGCTAAAAAAAAAAGTCAGAGCCTAGTGGGCTTTCTGCCGCCCTGGGGGGAAATCGGGGGAGGGGGGTTCGTCCCGATATGCCCCCAAGGGGGGCAGAAAGACTGTGGCTATTTTCTGTGGGGGTGGGGGCATTGGTATGACCATTTTGGGCAGCCCCCACCCCCACGCATAAAAAAAGCCTGCTTAATCGCTGGCGCCTAGTGGGCTTTCTGCCCCCCCAGGGGGCATATCAGGGGCCACTGCCCCCATCTGCCCTCCCGGGCATTTCAGTTTTGGTTTCACTGAAATGACATCAGCGCGACGTGCGCGCCGATCGTCATTTCAGGGAAACCAGAGGGCCTCGGGAGCTGGGGAAGCTCTTCCCCAGCTCCCGAGGCTCTTTGGTGTAAAGGGAATCCCTCTGGTGCCCGCACCAGAGGGATTTCCGGAGCGATGTGTCATGACGGCCTGGAGCCGTCATGAGCACACGCCCACCGTGTATCATGATGGCTCCAGGCCGTCATGAGCACGGAAAAGGGTTAAGCAGCGAGTTCACAAGACATTTTGGAGTACTCCTGTAGTTCTGTTTTACACACTCTTTTACACCTTTTTAGAGGGAAGAAGCATTCAACCATCTTGAATTTAGGACTTCTGGGATATTTTACAGTAAAGTGAAAAGCAAACAGAGGTGGACCAAGGACGTGGGCATAGGACATTAAAGTCGGGATGATTGGGTAAGGAAAACTCTGCAATAACTGCTTAGTGCACTGGATAAGACTAGCATCTTAGCACCATTTCCTCAGAACATTCCTGGAGCTGGATAGAACACTCCTGAAGAAGGAGACCCGAGTGGAAGAAAGAAGACTCCTGACTCCTTTGTTCTTCTTAAAGCTTTTGGCTCCAAAACCAGTCACTGTAGATGTAGCTCAATGACGACATATATGACTTTGTGGGACCCTCGCCAGCCAGAGCCTTGGAGCTTGCACTGCTGAAGGATTCTGACTTCCATTTCACGTATTAAGTCCCAAGGTAATGACTTTGACCTGAATGAACCGATTGGTGTATCTGGCCTCCCCTGCATCTTGATCGCACTGAAATCGCAATTAAGGGCTCGGTCAACCACAAACTGTTGTTTTTAAATGATACTTAACTTTTTTCTGGGTACTTTTTGCCATACACCTTTAAAAACATATCCCCCTATCTGATGTTGATCATTTTGGTGTCTTATTGCTCATTAAAGTTTTCTCTATATTTCTAAATTGGCTTGGAAATGTTACTGTGTTGCTTTCTTGACTTTAAAATTGTTGGTACTGATTCCCCTTAACATGCATTTCTCTGGAGATTTACAGCTACTTGTGCCTTAGTTATCAAAGGTTGAGAAGAAAATCTCTAAGAAACTCAAAAGAATATTAATCTATTTGGTAGGGATCACATCTTCCCAAAATAATAACCCAATTTCTGTATCTTAGTCTGCAGGGCCAGACTGGGAACTGAAACCGGCCCTGGCAAACTGCTCGGCCGGCCCCCAGGAGTGGGGAGGGGGGTGCGGCCGAGCTGTTTGCTGCGGCCGGTTTCGGACAATTTTGTTACTGGGGGCCGATATTGCCGGCCCCCAGTAACAAAAACGGCTCCCAGGGGGGCCAAAACCGGCCTCACCCTAGCGGCCCACCGGGGAAATGCCTGGTGCCCGCTACGGCCAGTCCGGCCCTGTTAGTCTGCTAGATGACGATTTATCACTTTAAAGATGATGTAAGAGAGGCTGAAAAGAATACATTCTTGATGGGAGAGCCAGTGATAGTTGACTAGGAGGAGTCTGATGTGATCAACTTTCTTGGTATCATAACTAAGCAGGCAGCCTAATGAGGGATGGCCTTAAGGAAGGAGCTGGGCCAGGAAGAAAGAGAGACTAGAAAGTAGTCTAGTCTTGAAATAAAGAGAGATAGTTCAGCCATGGATAATACAGGAGAGAGAAGGAAAGGTTTGATTGATTTATGTAGTTTCTATTAGAGTAGCATGCTTTGGCTGTTTTCTGATGCACCAACTTAACATAGAGGGGACATCAGAGTTAATCCAATTTATGTGGTTTTCTTGGCAATGGAAGTCTATTGCCAAGTAAGCCAACTACTTCCTTGTGCAAGTGTGAGAGTACAAGAAGGCATTCCCACTCTACTTGATGTGATGAGGTAGGAAAATGCCAGAGTTTAAGGGAGTAGGAAGACATCCAGGTCTCAGTGACCCTCAGGCAATTTTTAGACAGCTGATGTTACCAATAACAGCATGAGAGAGAACTGAGTGGTGTCAACATGTATGTGAGTTGAACCCCCATAACCATTCAGCAATCACTTAGCAGCTCTTTGTGCGGTTACATTAAATGAAAATGGCATTGTTGGACCTGACTAAGAGGATGAATGGCAGTACCTCCAGTACCACGCAAACCCAAGCAGGTGTGAACAATAGATGTCAGTGTTGCCTAGTCTAATATGTCCACGATGCAGACAGGTGTAGGACAACTAGCAGTCGGGTGTTCCTAGGCTTCCGCATGTACATTATCAACCACCTGGAGAGTGAATGTCAGTTCTGCACCAAAGCGGCAAACAGACTGCGGATCAAGGAGTGGTATTAGTTAAGCGTGGTGTGATTGGAGATGGATAGTGATGAATCTTCAGTTGCTCAAGGAAAGAGATACCAGAGATAAGTAAATATTAGCTGACTGGCTATAGCTTTCATTTAGTTCACATCATAAAGGAAAAGAGCGGAGAACCGTCTTTTAAGTCAACTATGGAAAACTGTAGTGAGGGTAAAGGGTTCTGAAATGGAACACCCTCAGAGATGAGTTAGAGAGATGCTGAACTAGTTTCTTGAATAGTAATTTCAATCTCAGTCAGACTAACTGCTGATCTGTCTTTGAGCCATTGCTATTAAATTAAAATGTTTGCATCACAAGCTAATATCCCGCAGTACCACACTATGAAAAACAAAATCTATAAATGGCTTTAATGTACTCTCGTGAAGATAATGTTTAGCAGTATGGGGATGATAAAAAAGTTCTTTCCTGCATTAAGCCAAAGTAGGGACCTTCTCAAACACGTTTTAACAATAACAACTGTTTCCACCTTCATGTCCTACAACTATGTTACAAGTATGTGGATAAAGTCTGTGTGTGAACTGCTGTATTCAAACAAGTAATAGTTTACAATAACTATTCAAAAGTGGCATGAGCCAGGTTTAGAATCAGATTCATTAAGCAACCTCTCACAGTTGATCAAAATTACGCCAAACTAATAGGTATAAACCCATATGCCACATTCAGAGCAATACCATGTAAATCCCGGAAAGGTATAAGCTCTCATGTTGTTTTGGCACCGGGGTGAGCTGTGAATAAAAAAGCATTGTTGAAAATTTGATGATTGTGTTCGTCTGGTGGGGGAAACGGCCACTACAACGCGGCCGTTTCCACGCATAACTTAACCACGCATGCATTACAACGCATGCGTGGTTACAACGAATAGCCTTTAGCACGCATACCTTTACTACGAGATATGTAGTAAAGGCATGTGTGTTAAAGGCTAAAAAAAAAGGGGGGGCTTGGGGGGTCTCCGCCTCCCCCCAAAAAAAGCGTGAAAAAAACAGGGGGCTTGGGGGGGTTCCCCCCCAATAAAAAACGCACCTGTTGAAGATTCTATGTGGAGGGAATCGGCGTTGTTAGAGGAAACGGAAAGACACTTCCGTTTCCTCTTAACAACGTGCGACTCAACACGGAAGAACATTGAGAAGAGACGACGTGGAGAGGTAAGGGGAATATTAGATTTAAGAAAAAAAAAGCAGGGGTCCGATTTAAGGCTTAAGGGCAGGGGAGGGGTATTTGTAAAAAGGGTTAAGGGGTGGGGGAATAACCTTTACCAAGAGTATGCCCTTACCATGCATGAATTTACAACGAAAATCGTTGTAAAAGTATGCGTGGTAAAGGAATATTCGTGGAAAAGGTTATGCGTGGGAAAGGCATTCCGTTATAACACATGCGTAGAAAAGGCATGCGTTACAACGGAATGCGTTGTAACATCATACAACCGTCTGGTGGTAGGTCTGCAAAGGACTATGTGCAGCGGTATAGCACAGAAGAAGGAACCCCCCATAAATGTGGTTATCAGATCGCTCTCACTAGGCCCAGCTTGTTTTGTTCAGCATAGAACAAAGAAGGCCATTCCTAAGTCTGTATACCTTGAAGTAAGTAAACACAGAGGTATGTGGCCCCCTCCACTGGGAATTCATAAAAGCCACGGTTGGAACTAGAAGGGTCAAGAACCTCTTCTCCAGACATTGAACAACGAGCGAGAAGCAAACACAGTGTTTTTTTTGTCAATGGCTGTATAGAAATATATGAAGGACGCCTGCAAATTTTAATCAGAATATTCCAGAGGAAAGCAGGAGCATTCCCTAATACTACGGCAGAATGATTCATAATTCATGTTGTGGATGGATCGCAAGCGTGCTCCTAACACTGAAAAATGCATAAAAGCAACGTTTTGAACAGAGTCCTTAGTAATGCCCGAAAAATATAAATGCACCCAATATGCAAAAATAACAACAAATACATTTTTCAATCGCTATTGCCTTCAAAAGTGCATTAATCGAGCAGTCCGGAGTGTCTGCCAATTCCTCTCTCAAAAGTAGTCTGTGTCCTAATAAAAATGTAACTATTAGGTTAAATAGATGTAAAGCAGACAACAAGATAATTAACTTAGGACTTTTATGGCATTAGTAATGTTTAATTCATAACCTGCTTAAAATGTTGAAATAACTTTGTGTGGGTGTGTGTTTGTGTGTGTGTGTATATATATATATATCCACACTCGTCGCTCCTTCCGATCACCGGACCCGTGAAAAGTGGCGCGTATGCAGGCAGAGCATACCGGCAGTAATTATCCACACTTTATCACCATCAACGCGCTCTCAGAATCAGCAATCCAGTCCGTAAATAGTAACAGAAGTTGTTTAATGCACAACGTGTTTTGGCTGCCCCGCAGCCTTGATCACGTGATCAAGGCTGCGGGGCAGCCGAAACGCGTTGTGCATTAAACAACTTCTGTTACTATTTACGGACTGGATTGCTGACTCTGAGAGCGCGTTGATGGTGATAAAGTGTGGATATATATATATATATATATATATATATATATATATATATATATATATATATATCGTCAAACCGTTGTTGTCCCTTGCTTAGAGACGCACTCAATGAGCAAGCAGGGCCCCATTATTTCCAACGGAGTCCTTTATTCAAGCACAAACCCGGCATGCCTTTCCAAATTCAATAAAAAAGCCCTACGCATTTCGCAGCTCCTTGCTGCTTGTTCACGGGCTGGCACGTCAGTTTCAGGCAGATTTACGAGAGAGTTCACAATCCCCTCAATTAAATACCAAATTGCCGCCCCCTGGTGGACTCGCTCCAGTGCATACGTCACAATGGCATCTTGGGATTTGTAGTTCTCTCTCACACTCTTACCCTTCAGTGGGTTCTGCCATCCACAGTTTTTTAAGTGCATATTTGTAATTCCCTCCAGTGGGTCTCTGGAAAAAGCGTCCGGTTTTCAATAACACTATAAACTTTTCATTCTGCTGATGCGCAGGTTCCAGTACCTCGCAGCAGTCCATGTGATTATCCATGGTGGTGCGATCTCCACGACCTGGACTGGCCGTATTTATGTCGTCAAACCGCTGTTGTCCCTTGCTTAGAGACGCACTCAATGAGCAAGCAGGGCCCCATTATTTCCAACGGAGTCCTTTATTCAAGCACAAAACCGGCATGCCTTTCCAAATTCAATAAAAAAGCCCTGCGCGTTTCGCACCTCCTTGCTGCTTGTTCACGGGCTGGCACGTCAGTTTCAGGCAGATTTACGAGAGAGTTCACAATCCCCTCGATTAAATACCAAATTGCCGGTTTGACGACATAAATACGGCCAGTCCAGTAGCTGGAATGTAATAGTTTAAATAGCCTAAGCAATAGAGGGGGGGCCACTGACCAGGTTTCCTAAAAGAGGCAGATGTCATAGCACTCAATAAAGGCATACCACTCGGGAGATGTGGTCTTCGAACTCAGCCCTGCGATGTTCCAGGACAACAGTGATTCTCTAATAGAGGTATGGCAGGGTGACAGTGGCCCGTTTAATCTATTAGGAGATATACAGCTGACCTCCCTCAAGCCCTCTATCAAGGGTAAATTTGTAAATGTGGTCCCTAAGGGCCTAACAGGGCCTGTACTCATAAGCTTGGTACTGGGAAGACTACCCCTGATGTTTGTAGGGACTTTGGGGGATCCTAGGTGTGTTTGGAGCACACTCTTGAGTCAGTCATTATTATCCAACGTGGAACATCCCGACTGACTGATGAATATCTGCCTAGAGGGATGATTAGTCTGGCTACTTGGAGGGGATCGTCTAAACTGAATAGATGACGATCCAGGAGAACTAGTTCGAAACTCTAGAGCAAGAAGGTTTTCAGCAAGATCCACCCTGGTTAGGATAAGCTCAATACAATCCGACTGATGAACTGGGGAAGTGAGCCTACGAGCCTTAACGATGTCCTCCCTTATCACTGAGCGGCATCCCCTAACATGCCATATCCAATGAATGGCTTTGTTAGTCAGGGAATCCGCATTCTCTATACCTTTATAGTTGTTGTACTTGGGCACATTAACCATATAGATTCTATGGCTAAGGGGCGGATTGGAGATATTCTGTTCAGCCAACCTGGCTTGGGAACTACACTGAGGGTATGGGGTCTGAGAAGGGTATGTCTACTGTGCGATGCCTGGTCCCTTGTTGGTACTACACTACGGAAGTTATTGGAATTACTTGGGTTAGAATGCGGTAGGTGCTTATTCATAGGTGGTAGTGGCACTAGCTTTTGACTCTTAGTCACTTCAGAAAATGAGGGACGGTTGTTAGGGTTAGTGCCTGTGGCAACGGGGACTGATGCTCTCCCTGAGTTCGTGGCCTGACAAAGGAGAGGGAGATGGCTTGTCATAGCGCTGACTTTCTCTGTATGGGAGAATTCCTGTTGTGATAGGAGCTTAACCATAGAGGTTAAATCCTCAATCATAGTTTTCATGGTCCCTATTTCGAGCCAGGGCATGTTGACAAGTTGGATCATGTCTTGAGACTCTGGGGTATATTCACAAGAACGTGTGCTAAACATCTCCAAAAAATGTTAACGCAACTTTACACATCGCAGCCCATCGCGGGAAAATAACCCTGTGTTAACGTGGAATTCACAACACGGTGGTACCATGTGATAGTCTCCCGAAACCGCGGCCAATGTCCGCGATACAACCACCTCGACGGAGATAAAAACACAAACCCCAACACCAAAAAACATGCGATGAGCCCATTCGCGAGGAGGAAAGCAGCGATAAGCAGTGCAAGGCCCGCGACACATATACAGCATGCGGGAATAAGCACAACAAAAGCAGGAAAAAGAAAGACAAACCAAACAGAAAACAGCGAAGCACAATGGAGGCAGTCGGAGCTAGCACACAGCCCCACAAGCACCATTGGCAACAAAACATTAGACATGGCAGGCCATCGTGGACAAGGTGAATGCAGCCGGAGAGCGGAGGAGGACAATGGCAGAAAACCAGAACAGCTGGAATGATGCGAAACGCACAAACAAGCACAAACACGCCAACAACCAGAAGGCAGCAATGCACACCTGAGGTGGGAGTCCAGCGCCACACCAGGAGCTGGATGACATGGAGGAAATGGTGTCCACCACATCAGTCTGGAGATGGTGGCAGGAGTCGGGGACCGGAAACTGCTCAAAATCAACAGACACAACAGCAACAGGGAGAGAAACGACCAGGGACTGGGGGGACGGGGGGAGATGGGCACAATGGCACACATGCACAATTAAGCACAGCACAACTGCAGAGAAACCATGCCCAAGAGGAACAACACCAACCAAGAGCACAAGTCACACAAGTCGGCAATATCACACCACTGAACAAGCACAGAAGTGAAAACCACACTGCCTGAAAGGGAGAAGGGTGAGCCAAATCAGAGCTGAAGGGACATCTCACACACAATGCAGCACACACACATAGGAAGCAGAGCACCCCAACATCCAACACAATGTGGTACAAACACCAACATCTGCACAACCGAACACAGGACACAAGTGCACCCGCTTGTGGCCGGTAAATGGCCATACGCATCTGGCAAAGCACGAAACAGGGACATGATAATGCACAAGTACCAACCCACAGCCCTGATGGGGCAGCAATGCATGTAAGGCAGGGACCCAGATAGGCCGTGACACACACACTGGCATACAAATAAACACTCAACACAGTTGGAGACAAGTGAACGTGCGGAAACTTTATCAACAATTGCGTGTCAGTACGGCCAACGGAAGTGCCACGACATGCAGACCAATGCAGCAGCATGTCTGAATGAGGAACGTTGGAAAGCGCCCATGTCCACCCCGGGGGAGTCCATCACCAACACAAGTCATTGCCAACCCGCGTATGTTGTCCGCGCATGGATCAGGAGTCCAGGCCAATGCAGCCATGTCCACTGTCTCCTAGGGACATTTGCCCAGATCCCCAACATGCAACCAGGCGTCGGGACACGTGCAATGGGTCACATGCAGTCCTGGCTGCAGGTACCTTGTCACTCGTCCATGAACGCGAGTGCAGCAGCGTAGGCCAACATTTCCAATGCGAGATCGTTGTCCACCACATCTGACATGTCGGCGACGTAACCCATCAGCTGTCCCGGACAGAAGTGCTCACTCCAACCCCTGGCCCCAATATGCACGAAAGCCCAATCAGGGAGCGGCTCAATGTGGTCAATGCACACGACGACTCCTGCAATCTCCCAGGTCCAGTTCCCAGCATGCATGCCAAACATCCAGGCATAAATCAGTCACCCCTATGGCAGGCCTTAACAATCCTGAAGGCAGGGTGCTGGGTTTCATGTGAGAGGGTGCCCATGCATGAGCAGAGCCCCTCTGCAGCTTTCGGAATCTTCGTTCCGGGGTTGTTTGTGATGCAGCCAGACCATATACTCTTAAGTGCATTATAACCCCGCGGTAAATGCTAACTTGAGAATGGCTGCATGGAAAACTGTCGTGTTTGGTGTCAAACACCTTGGAATCATACCTCCACCCCAGTACTGGGGAGGGAGGTATGATTCCTCCCTTCTAGAGGGAGCAACATGGCATCACCGGTACACCCGGTACCAGCTTAACAGAGCCCTGGCATCACAAAATGGATGGTGCAGCCACAGACACGAGTCTGCCCTCCTGCTGCTGGACGAAACTCTGGCAGGGGAGGCCTGGACAATAGGTTTCCTGTCACAGGGAGGTGTGACAACCTCCCAGACAGGCTTTAGTGTATTGAGGCTGGGTGGGTGCACTCTGAGAGTGCTTTGAAGTCTGCACTGGGGGCACATTTGGTGTCCCTGTGCATAGTCCAGCTCAAACCGGTGGCAGGGGCACACAGCCCCTGCTCTGGCGCGAAACTGGACAAAGGAAATGGGTGTAGCCACCCCTCTTTCCTGACCCTCCCATAGGTGGGTCCCCAGAGTTTGTCCCACCCCTTCCTTGGGTATAAAGTAGGAAACCCTGACTACAGGACTTTGGATTACACCTGGACTAAACTCTGTTACCAGAAACCAAGTACTTCGACGATCTACACTACGCTGGATGACTGAAGAATCTCCCTTGGAGTAAAGGAGTTACTCCCCTGCAAGGCAGGCACCTTTAACACAACTGACCGGTTGGCATTTTGTGATTCCTCTCGAGGTCCCTTCGCGATCCCTGGTCCGTTGACCTGTGGGTCCCCAAGAAGGCAACTAAAACTTTTATTGGGCTTCCATGGTTGCTCCAGACGTGCCCTGACTCTCCATTGCTTGGGGAGTCCCCAGGACCTTGCTGGTCCGCACAGAAGCATCTTTTCTTTTCCTGCATGGGTTGCTGTTGCCAAGGCTTGTTGTGGTCAATCCGATCACCGACACCCCAGCACTCGACATCCTTCGTGGGACACCTCGAATCCGGCTCCTGGTCGTCGTCGACGTCTCCGGGACCCCGTGGCTGCAGAGTCAAGCTTCACCTCTTCCCACCTGAAGCACCCGACATCAGTGGGCATTCGATTGCTCCGCTCCTGGTCACTGGCTAGTGACCCAGACTCTGTCCCCTCTGCTTTCAGGTTCTTCACATCTTTGATCCAGGCTTGGATCCACCCGGACACTTTTCTCCTTCACGGCAGCAGCACTTTGCAGCAGATCGCCATTGAAAGCGACGACGATTCCCGACACCCTTTGACACCTATGCACCCGGCTTCCCTGGGTGAGGTAACTCGAGTACTCCGGTGCTCATGTGGGTGTTGGCCCTAGAACCCCTTAAGTCTAAAGGGGTTTGCTGAAAGTCCTCTCCTAAGTGTCCTTTATCTTTAAAATTCCAACCGCGACTTTCCGCATTGAATCCCACGGCGCTCGCGGCTGTTTTCTCTCACTGCACACGTCCCCGTGGGTCTCCTGTGTCACTACCTTGGGTGGTTCCTTGGGGTCCCAGCGATTCTACGTGCTCTAGGCACTGTGTCTAGTCAAGTTGTGGTTCTTATACCACTTTCTTAATATATGGTTTGGTCCCCCCCTGGGGCCCAGTGTATATTGTGCTATTTACTCTCGTTCTAATACACTGATATTGCGTATCTTGAACTCTAATCTCATAAAGAGATTAGTAGTTAGTGTTTAGAAATAAATACATATATTTTATATATATACCTGGTGTGGTTCTCCTTTCATTTAGTTATTCAAGAGGTTATAATCTGGTAAACCAAGCTGCTTTACACTCCTTCAAGACTTAGCCTGAAGGCTGCTCTCCATAGCTACCACTAGGATAGCTTTCAATAAAGGTTGTCTTTAAACCTATCATCAATAAGGGTCGTTTGGACTGGTGCAAGGTGCCCACTATAACTAGTGGACAGCATATGCCAGGCCAACTTCTCACACCTGTGAGCTGAACTTGGCCAAAGGGCACTAGGGCACTTTACACTGAAGAAGAAAATGCTGCTATTGTACATGCCTGCCTCGAAGCCACACCCCCAGCCATGTCCCTTCCAGACCCACCCAATCAATTTGGCACTTCTCTTTTTCCATTTAAAGCACTCTTTTTAGATATTTATGTTTGTGCTGTTCACTACAGTGCTGTCCTGGCATTTTGTAGCTCCATGAACTTAGTAACCGTTGATCCCAACTCACTTGCCCTTCTCACACCTTTTCAAACCATTTTCCTCAAGCAAAATATGGGCACAGTACCAAAAGAGACAGATATGAGGTTACAGTGTCATGCACCCTTAACTTCAAGGGACTGACTGTAGATTCTAAACCTCAGCCAGAATACATCTAAGGGCTTGTATATCAATCATACAAAACAACCACTGGAATTAAGCACCATGATTTTAATTATTTGAATAACATCAACAGGGGAAGTGCAGGTAAATACGGGTACTATAGGAAAGGAAGCCTCATTGACTTACAGACTTTAACCCCTTCGCTGTTAGGTCTTTTCCCCCCCAGTGCTAAGCCTTTTTTTGGGCTATTTGGGGCAGTTCGCGCTTAGGCCCCTGTAACTTTTTGACCACATAAGGTATCCACGCCAAATTTGCGTCCTTTTTTCCAACATCATGGGGACTCTAAAGGTACCCAGGGTTTGTGGATTCCCTGGAGGGGACTCAGAAATGAGCCAAAATACAGCTAAATTTTGGTTTTTGGGGAAAAATGCGAAAAAGGGCTACAGATGAAAGCGTCTGGTTTTTTCCTGCAAATGGTATCAAAAAGGGGTTGTGGTGCTGAAATCACCATCTTCCCAGCTTTCAGGGACAAGCAGACTTTTGTCAGAAAACCAAAAATTTTTACACAGTTTTGGCATTTTTCTGGGACATTGTCTATTTTTGCTATTTTTTGTGCTTTCAACCTCCTTCCAGTTAATGGTAGAAATGGGTATGAAAGCAATAATGGATCCAGGAAAACTATTCATTTTGGAAAAGTAGACAAAATTCTGAATTCAGCAAGGGGTCATTTGTGTAGATCCTTCAAGGTTTCTTTATAGAAACTAACAGTTAAATATAGGAAAAATTGAAAATTAGTTGAAAAAAACAGCCTTTTGTGTCAACGTTTTCACATGTAACTTTTTCTAATTACGACACCTCTTTGGAAGCAATATACTGTTACATCCGCTGGACCTTCCTGGTTGTGGGGATATATAGGACTTGTAGGTTCACCAAGGACCCGACGAACCCAGAGCCAAAAACTGAGCAGCGACTTGCAATGGTTTTTTATTATGTACCGGGTATATAGCAATTATTATGGGAAAATGTGTACATGGAAAAATCGGTATGAAAGACACCAATGTATTTCTGAAATGGGAACAAAATATAGACAGGACTGCTGTTGGTAGGTTGATGAGGAGTTTCAGTGGTCAGAGGTGGTCAGAGGTCAGAGGTCAGAGGTCGGAGCTGCGGAGCTGCAGAGCTGCGGAGTGTGGAGTGCGAGGGTGAGCACTTCGCTGGCTTTCGTGCCTGCCCGCCCGCTCGACTAAACCACCAACCCTATCGCATCGACTCGCATCAAGCATCGAGCTGCCGCTAAAAACCTTTTCCGTGACGCGGCAGGAGCCGCGGGCGCTTATGAGGTGGTTACGAGGTGATTACGAGGTTGCGGCAAGAGCCGGCAGGAGCCGCCAGGATTTGAGCAGCATTGAGCATTGGAGCTGCAGCGGCTGAAACCAATCCATTTAGGAGCCGCGGGTGATCTCGACTTTGAGTTGCGGCTGGACACGTAAAACACTTTTGGAAGATACAAAACTTCACGCCCTGTACTGATGGTAACGCACTGAGCACTGAGTACCGAGCACCCCACTCGGCTCCGTGTGGCCTTGTGCAGGGAATCGGTGAAGTGGTGAGGCAAAGCGAGGGTGAGGTCGTTGTTGAGGAAGCGGAGAGGACAGCGCAGAGAGGCAAGTGACGGGTGGCAGGCAGTTAGCGGTAAGTGGATTTGTTACACTGTGCCAGCTGTCCGCTTGCTATCTGCCTGCTATTGCCACCTGTACCCTGTGATTTTCCACTATCTTCCATCTGCCATTATCCCGGGCTGCCTGCTCGGTCGTGCTGCCTTTGTTCACCTGCTCCCTGCGCTCCGTTCAGCCCCCTGCTTCCTCGTTTTCCCGCTGCCGCGTGGGAGCGAGTAAGTGGGAACTAGAAGGGGCACGGGGGGGCTGTGAGGAGAAGAATATCGAGGATTGCTATCGTGTGAGCTGTCACTACAGTCGGAATCCGTGAGATTGTGATAAGAACTGTGTGGCGTCCCTCACATCTACTGTACTCATCGTATCCATTGTGTGGCGTCCCTCTGCAGTTGGTGTTGAAAAGGCAGTTCTACGTCATCTACTGTACCCATCGTATCCATTGTTTTCGGAAGCCCAGCAGGGGGGACGGATTTAAGCTTATAATGAGATCAGGCCGACAGCGAGGGGTGCCGACCAGACCCCAATCAAAGAGGCGACAAAATAATGAGGAAAATTTAGATACTTGTGACTCCTTAAAGAAGTGTACATTACAAGAGGCCCTCCTGAAGGATCCAGCTAAACTGGCAGTCACTTCTACAAACTCTGGTTGTGTTTACAAAAATCAAGTCCACAATAACCAGTTGTCCATTAAAAGTTTTTTTAAGCATCATCAAAATCAGCATCAAAGACAGCAAATAAATAAAAGCAATGAGATTGATAATAGTCTTTTAACACCCTCTTCCTCAACGAGTGTGAAGAGAATCTGCCCGCGGGGGGCTCAACAATTCCAGTTGTTTTCAGAAATAGAGGAGTCAAAAGACGGATGCAAAATCCAACTTGAGACTAAAAATCCTGGCTCAGGAAAGTTTCCAATGTTTCCAGTATCTCCAATTTTAAAATCGATTCCAAAACTGTCTGGCCTGTTGCAGGCGAAAGTCCAAATTCATGTGCAAGGTTCTGTTACTCAATCTGTTACTCAATCTGTTGTGGAACTTACGGCCGATGAATTTATAATGGTAACTCCAACTAGCCGAAAGGAGTCTTCCAAATTACTGGTTAGTAGTCAAAGTGAGATCGGCTCAGTGATTAACATTTCCTCAGGCCAGGACCAAAACCTAAGTGACGAGGTCTTCTTGTTAGCCTGTGTTGCAGATGAGGTAGAAAGTAAGAGGGGGAGTCAAATATTGACTCCAGAGATACCGGATATATCATCCAGCCCAAATGGCCAAACAAATACAGATGGTATTGTGGGGTTATTTAATCCGGTTCAGTCAAGTATAATCCTGGAAAATAGTTTTATAAACAACAAATCACTACTGGCACCAGGTATTATAAGTTCAGAAAACGGGCTTACTCCAAATGAACAAAGTAAACTCTCACAAGCAGTTGTAAATAACCAGTTTAACTCGGTGGACTTATCATTATTAACAAAATTTGATGGGAATTACCATGCCAGAGTCGGTGATACAGAAAACAATCCTTCGAGTTCTGACCGCGGAATATGGGAAAGTCTACTCCACACTATGGATTCGATTACCAACGCACTTAGCTTTCATTCAGATAAATTGAATATTCAAGTTGACATTTTAAATATATTGGCTACCCATGTAGCAGGGATTGATGCGAAATTGCTCCAACTAACCAATTTGATAACCAAGGTTCAATCAAATAATGAGAATCAGTTAGTAACTTGTACCTGTGCACAACTGATTGACAAAATTTCAGACCTACCGTCAATTGTTAGCTCTATGGTACAAGAGGTAAAAATGATGGCGGGTAGATCGGTTCAAGGTAAAATAATCCCCGGTGAAGATAAAATTAATTTACATGTGGCAACAAATATATTGGATGAAGTGAATACCATTCAATCTAAAGTAGACCAAACATCAAGTGCTACTACAAATTCGGAGACCCTGACGAAAAGGGCAAAAAAAAGACTAAGGAAAACCCATAATAAACTATCAAAGGGAAAAAAAGCCATAAAGGACGCTGTTTTTAAAGAACTTAATGAGCCTAAAGAACCCGATAAGATGGTATTATTTCCGATTTTTAGATCGGAGGAAAAATCAGAGATCAATCCTAGGGCTGACCTGAATAGTCAAGATATCGGCATCCCTGCCCCCGATGCGATCATCGACGGTATATGGTCTAAAATTCCAGCTCCATCAAAGTCAGGGGTTTCAAGTGGTGAACAATTACCTAAAGATTTGGCTAATCAGTGTGGAGAACAAAATACCTTCATACGGAAAATTATAAATAACGTCTGCCATCAGAATCATAATGAGGTCTCTTTAGAGCATCCAATTATCACGGACCAAAATAAATCAGAAATCCACGGCCAAGGAGAATCGGCATTTCTAGCCTTGGCTTCCATCGCCAATATGAGGACCCCAATTAGTCATATAAATAATTAAAAAATAGAGGCTATAGATAACTTGCAAGATTTGAAGAAATTAGTCTTTTGTCCTCAGTATATCACAAGAGGCCCCCATGATATCCTAAACCGTGGAAATATTCTGAAATTACTGAATGCAATTGTAGATTTGAAGAATGTAACATCAGATGATTTGGAATCGGTGGAGTTTAAAAAAGATTGCAATATTCCCCATAATGAAATAACTGTTACAACTTGGAGAAGCAATGAAATCATCAGTAAAATAATCTCCAATGATAACCAATTTGAGAAATGGGGCATCAAAGTCTGGAGAATTTCTGGGCCCCAATACCCGTGTTAGTTGATTCCAAGTGGGTCATCATGTAGACAGGACTTAAAGAACAATGGGCAAACCTCTGGATTGGGATCTCACGTTAGAGTTTTGAAAGGTGCCTCAGGACCATCGACAAAGTTGAATCTATCATTTGGTATTAAGGTTAGGAGCTGTCAACCGGGTATTCGAATATGTGAAGAATTAAAGAAAAAAACTAATCCGGTTGAAGACTGGAGTTGGCTCCCGTCAACTTTGGCGAAGGGAAGCGTGGTGAAGCACGATTGATGCTCAAATTTTCTTAATAAAGTTCAAAAACTTTTCAAAATTTGTTCTTGGAACACCAATGGTCTTAAATCGCTTCTTGAAGATCCAGATGTAACATGTTTTCTTAAAGATTTCGATATATTATTGCTTCAGGAAACTTGGAACATGGTTTGTGAACCCCTTATTGGGTATTATGAATATTCGAAGGTGGCTTGCCGTAAGGCATCTGTCGGTCGTGCCAGTGGTGGCCTTTCTACCTATGTTTCCTTGAATTTGGATGCTATACACTTTGAGATTGACTTCCAGGTAACATGGCTACAGTGTATTAAATTAATTCTCAAGCAACCTATTATCTTTTTGAATATTTATATAGGTTCAAAACATAAGGATAAATCTACCCAATTATCGAGCCTGTGGGAAATAGTAAAAGTGTTGTACTATGATCATACCGACTCATTAATAATCATTTCCGGGGATTTTAATACGCACCTCCTTACAAGTAAAAATCCGTATACACATTCGAAAATTTTGTCCCAGTGGATACATTTTCAGTTTAGAAAATTTAATCTAAGGTTACTGCAAGACGAGGACCATACACCAACATTTAATAAAACATGTAATCCTTCTATTATCGATTATTCCCTAATTTCTGAGAAACTATTATATTTGCTCCAAAGTTATAAGGTACAACCGAGGATAGAGAGCGACCACAACCCACAATGTATTTCCTTCGCATTTCACTTAGACCATTTACCAGAAACAAGAATAATTAAAACTGCTCCTACTCCATTTAACCTTAAAAGGTTAATATGGAATGAGAGATCCGAAAAAGATATATTGAAAGTTCTTTCTTGTTTAATTTCAAATGCTCAAGACGCAATAGTCGAAGGTAAATCCATGGTTGCCCTCTGGCCCAGTTTGTGTTCTGTTCTTGTGGATAGTTTTCCAAACCCTAAAAAATCAAATGGTGTAATTTTGATTTCAAATAAACCAGGGTGGTTCTCTAACCGGTTACTTTACCTTAAAAGAAGTTCTAATAGAGCAATAAGAGCATTGTATAGAAAAGTGAAAGGAACACCTAATTTCTTAGTGTCTGAACAAATTAAACAATTGAAAAAGGGATATAAGAATGAGATATGGAAGGCTAAACGAGCGTACTATTCAGGAATTTGGACTAAATTACATTTTTCTTGTAAAACTAAAGACTCGAGGTCATTTTGGGGTATCATTAATAATCTTGAACTCGGTAATTATAGAGGTAATAGTGCCAACATTGAAGAATCGAGCTGGGCAACTTTTTTTAATAATCTCCATGCTACCCAGTTTGACCCTAATAAATTTGATTTTGCCCATTACGAGTCTCAAGGAAAGATAAAAGTCGGTGGGTCAGGCTCAAATGCTCACGATACATTGAGTCTATTCGACAATGAGCCATGGTCGGTAGAGAAAGTAAAAAAGCAATAAAAATATCAGATCAAATGGAGCCCCCGTCCCAAACGGAATCCCTAATATCGTTTTTAAAACAAATTTAAAGTATTGGCCTGAGGTTTTAACATCCTTATTCAATGATGTGCTTAAATCTGGTTCTATTCCTGAGTCATGGCAGGGAAGCATCATCCAACCGATATATAAAAGCGGTCCCCAAGATAACCCTGCTAATTACCGTTTAATCTCTTTAACGGATGTAGAGGCCAAAATATTTGCCAGTTGCCTCTTGGAAGAACTGGAAGCATGGGCCTTGAGGAAGGATTTGATTCCAAATTTTCAAACTGGTTTTAGAAGAGGGGAATCGACCAATACTAATTTGATTTTACTGACGTTACTAGGGGATAGGGCCAAATACAGGAAACAAAAGTTGTATATTTGTTTCATTGATTTAAAAGCTGCCTTTGATTCTGTACCGCGAAATTTGTTATGGGCGAAGTTGACCGATTGGGGCATATCTAATACCTTATTAAATATGATTAAATTGTTATACTCTAATACATGGGTACAGATCAAAGTCGGCGATGGAAGACATACAACTCGTCGTCTTGAGACTAATACTGGACTGAAACAAGGCTGTGTCCTGGCTCCTTGTCTTTTTAATCTTTTTATGTCTGACCTCCCAACTCATCTTAAACATATTAATGCCCATTCTCCCGCAATTTTAGGCAAGGAGATTAAATACCTACAATATGCCGATGATACTATTTTATTAAGTCAATCTGTCATAGGATTAAAAAGATTAATAGATTCTTTTAATCAATATGTTACCCAAAATGGACTTAAAATAAATATTAAAAAGACAAAAATAATGACTGTAGGGAAAACGAAATTAGGATTGAAAGAATGTAATATCAATGGTTTGGTCGTCGAATGTGTAAAATCGTATAAATATCTAGGAGTCACATTTAATGATAATATGTCGTTTAGGCAGCATTTTAATAACCTCGAGGCTAAGGGCACATCACTGTCATTTGCCTTTAGAAAACTGAGGGACAAGATAGCGTGCCCAAATTATGACCATCTGTTGAAGGTTATTAAATCAAAATTGATACCATCTTTAGATTACGGTTCTATTATCTTCCGTGGTAAAGACGCAAAAATCCTTGACGACATCGAAGTAAGAACTTATAAATCAGTTTTTAAGATACCCAGATATATTAGTCGTGCCAATATAAGATTAGAATTTGGCCTAAAAAGACAAATCTTGGCTAGACAATCTACATTTATAAAAACATTATTGTCATTGTCTCGTGCTGAAGAAGGTTCTCTTGCAAACCAGTGTTGGCTCGAGATGATGAGAAATGAGTATGCGAGCAGCTGGCAAATATTCCTAAAAGAATGCCTATGTAATTTTGACTGCCCAAATTTAGAAGATGAAATTAGTAGTAAAATTGTCTATAAAAAATTAATCAATCAATCAGCCATTTTTTTGTCGACTTTAATAGATAAAGATGAACTTAGGGGAAAAAATCATTTATGGTCAATTGTAAACTCCTTTGGTAAATTGGCTCCCCAACCATATTTGTCGTTTTATTTAAATCCCTTAATTAAGAATAAATTTATGTTACTACGGTTCGGAAGATATCCAACTAAAGATGGAATCCCAAAATGGGAAAATAAATGGCCTTCTAATTTGTGTAGGTTGTGTGGGTCCAGCGAGGAAACTTTAGTGCATATAGTAACTTTATGCCCCCAATTGTTAGTAGAGCGGAAAACCATCTTAAAGCCTATTTTTAATGAATTGGGGGTAAGATCTTGTAGAAATGCCATCATCTTTTGCCTCAGTGGTGTCAACGCTTACCTTATCTCTCGATTTGTTAAGTTTACTATTATAGCTGAAAGGAAACTTCGTAATTCTGTTAACTGAATGTGATAACTGTTATGACACGAAAATTATTTATAATGCTATATTACGTTTTTAGGGTTAAGTACTGTTTATTTTAAACCATTTTTAAATGTATTTTTATTGTCAATGTTGTTTCAAACGCAACTTTACTAAAGTTTCCTTCTAGAGTTATGTATGGCATATTGATAATTTTAGCTGCTAGCATAAGATATTTTATTATTTGTTGCTAAAAGTTTTCCAGCACAACTGCACTTTATTGCTAAAGGTTGCTCTAAATGCAATTTTATTATGGCTGTTTTATCTTTTGTAAACTAACATAGTTTTAAAGTGTTTTTGGAGAATATTGTATGGTATATTGTAAACAATGGCAGCTAGCACAAAGCACTTTATTTTTTGATTGCCGATCATTCGCTGCTAAATAACTTATGTTGATGATTATTTGTAGATTTTGCTTGAATATAAATGTACACTATAGTTGCAAAATATTTATGAAGGGATCATGAATTTTTCTGTTTTTTATTTGATTGTCATAATCCTATTTTTATGTGTACTTTGCTGTTTGTAATGATTTTAAATAATCAACAAATAAATAAATACTACTACTTGAGTTTAGAAACAGTAGATATTTGCACATTTCCGAAATTGGGAATACTCATACTAGCATGAGAATTATCGATCATTTTTCAAAATTACTTCTTTTTTACACTTTGTCTTTCATTTGGAAGGCAGAAATGCATCGAAAGTCAATAGGTAATAACATTTGCTTTACAAATCTGAATTACCCTAAACCTCCCAATAAAAATGGTACCTCACTTGTGTGGGTAGGCTTAGTGCCCACAACAGGAAACGGCTCACAACGCAACGTGAACACACCACATTTTCACAATGAAAAATTACCCTTTTTTTGCAAAGTGCCTAGATGTAGTTTTTGAACCCTAGCTCTGCCGGCACCTAGGGAAACCTAGCAAACCCATACATTTTTGAAAACTAGACACCCAGGGGAATCCAGGATGGGGTGACTTGACTGCCTCTCATCAGGTTCTGTTACCCAGAATCCCTTGCAAACCTAAAAAAAAGTCAAAAAAACCCACATTTTCCTCACATTTCTGTGGTGGAAAGTTCTGGAATCTGCGTGGATCCACAAATTTCCACCCACCCTGCGTTCCCGAAAGTCTTCCGAGAAAAATGGTACCTCACTTGTGTGGGTAGGCCTAGTGCCCGCGACAGGAAACGGCACAAAACGCAACGTGGACACACCACAATTTCACAGCGAAAAATGACCCTTTTTTGGCAAAGTACCTACCTGTAGTTTTTTAACCCTAGCTCTGCCGGCACCTAGGAAAACCTAGCAAACCTATACATTTTTGAAAACTAGACACACAGGGGAATCCAGGATGGGATGACTTGACTGGCTCACACCAGGTTCTGTTACCCAGAATCCCTTGCAAACCTAAAAAATTGTCAAAAAAACCACATTTTCCTTACATTTCTGTGGTGGAAAGTTCTGGAATCTGCGTAGATCCACAAATTTCCACCCACCCCGCATTCCCCAAAGTCTTCAGAGAAAAATGATACCTCACTTGTGTGGGTAGGCCTAGTGCCCGCGACAGGAAACGGCACAAATCACAACGTGGGCACACCACAATTTCACAGCGAAAAATGACCCTTTTTTGGCAAAGTACCTACCTGTAGTTTTTTAACCCTAGCTCTGCCGGCACCTAGGGAAACCTAGCAAACCTATACATTTTTGAAAACTAGACACCCAGGGGAATCCAAGATAGGGTGACTTGACTGCCTCACACCAGGTTCTGTTACCCAGAATCCCTTGCAAACCTAAAACATTGTCAAAAAAACCACATTTTCCTCACATTTCTGTGGTGGAAAGTTCTGGAATCTGCGTGGATCCACACATTTCCACCCACCCCGCGTTCCCCAAAGTCTTCCGAGAAAAATGGTACCTCACTTGTGTGGGTCGGCCTAGTGGCCGCGACAGGAAACGGCGCAAAACGCAACGTGGACACACCACAATTTCACAATGAAAAATTACCCTTTTTTGGCAAAGTACCTAGCTGTAGTTTTTGAACCCTAGCTCTGCCGGCACCTAGGGAAACCTAGCAAACCTATACATTTTTGAAAACTAGACACCCAGGGGAATCCAGGATGGGGTGACTTGACTGCCTCTCACCAGGTTCTGTTACCCAAAATTCCTTGCAAACCTAAAAAATTGTCAAAAAGAACACATTTTCCTCACATGTCTGTGGTGGAGAGTTCTGGAATCTGCGTGGATCCACAAATTTCCACCCACTCCGCGTTCCCCTTGTTCTCCCGAGTAAAATGATACCTCACTTGTGTGGGTGTCCAAAGCAGAATTGGCTAAAAACCTATTTTTAAAAAAATATAGCGATTAGAATTCTCGGTGCTATACTCTAAATCCCTATGTTTTGGGCTCTTCCTAGCCACAGGCCTTTGGCCCACCCACACAAGTGAGGTATCATTTTACTCGAGAGAACAAGGGGAACGCTGGGTGGTAGGACATTTGAGCCGGCATGGTGATCCCACGCAAAAATGTATGAAAAAAGTGATTTTTTTCAGCTAAATTTGAGGTTTGCAGGGGATTCTGGGTAGGAAAACATTGGGGGACCCACGCAAGCCATACCTCGCTGGACTCCCCCGGGTGTCTAGTTTTCAGAAATGTTTGGGTTTGGTAGTTTTCCAAGATGGTCGCCGAGCCCGGGGACAAAAACCCAGGTGCAAAACCAGGTTGTTTTGTTATAGGTCATTTTGATGTCGCCTCAATAGGTTTTGGGCCCTTGCCTGTCACGGGTACTTGACCCACCCACGCGAGTGAGGTATCATTTTTATCGGGAGACCTGGGGGAACGCTGGGTGGGAGGAAATTTGTGGATCCATGTAGATTCCATAACTTTCCCACACAGAAATTTGAGAAAAAAGTGATTTATTCAGCCAAATTTGAGGTTTGCAGGGGATTCTGGGTAGGAAAACGTTAGGGGACCCACGCAAGCCATACCTCGCTGAACTCCCCCGGGTGTCTAGTTTTCAGAAATGTGTGGGTTTAGTAGGTTTCCCTAGATGGCCGCCGAGCCCGGGGTCAAAAACTCATGGGACCCCCCTTGCAAAACCAGGTTGTTTTGTGATAGGTAATTTTGATGTCGCCTCAAAAGGTTTTGGGCCCTTGCCTGTCGCGGGTACTTGACCCACCCACGCAAGTGAGGTATCATTTTTATCGGGAGACCTGGGGGAACGCGGGGTGGGAGGAAATTTGTGGATCCATGTAGATTCCATAACTTTCCCACACAGAAATTTGAGAAAAAAGTGATTTATTCAGCCAAATTTGAGGTTTGCAGGGGATTCTGGGAAGGAAAACGTTAGGGGACCCACGCAAGCCATACCTCGCTGGACTCCCCCGGGTGTCTAGTTTTCAGAAATGTGTGGGTTTGGTAGGTTTCCCTAGATGGCCGCCGAGCCCGGGGTCAAAAACTCATGGGACCCCCCTTGCAAAACCAGGTTGTTTTGTGATAGGTAATTTTGATGTCGCCTCAAAAGGTTTTGGGCCCTTGCCTGTCGCGGGTACTTGACCCACCCACGCGGGTGAGGTATCATTTTTATCGGGAGACCTGGGGGAACGCTGGGTGGGAGGAAATTTGTGGCTCCACGTAGATTCCAGAACTTTCCCACACAGAAATTTGAGAAAAAAGTGATTTTTTCAGCTAAATTTGAGGTTTGCAGGGGATTGTGGGTAGGAAAACGTTAGGGGACCCACGCAAGCCATACCTCGCTGGACTCCCCCGGGTGTCTAGTTTTCAGAAATGTGTGGGTTTGGTAGGTTTCCCTAGATGGCCGCCGAGCCCGGGCCAAAAACTCATGGGACCAGGTTGTTTTGTGATAGGTAATTTTGATGTCGCCTCAAAAGGTTTTGGGCCCTTGCCTGTCGCGGGTACTTGACCCACCCACACGGGTGAGGTATCATTTTTATTGGGAGACCTGGGGGAATGCTGGGTGGGAGAAAATTTGTGGATCCACGTAGATTCCCGAACTTTCCCACACAGAAATTTGAGAAAAAAAGTTATTTTTTCAGCTAAATTTGAGGTTTGCAGGGGATTCTGGGTAGGAAAACGTTAGGGGACCCACGCAAGCCATACCTCACTGTACTCCCCCGGGTGTCTAGTTTTCAGAAATGTGTGGGTTTGGTATGTTTCCCTAGATGGCCGCCGAGCCCGGGGTCAAAAACTCATGGGACCCTCCTTGCAAAACCAGGTTGTTTTGTGATAGGTCATTTTGATGTCGCCTCAAAAGGTTTTGGGCCCTTGCCTGTCGCGAGTACTTGACCCACCCACACGGGTGAGGTATCATTTTTATTATGAGACCTGGGGGAACGCTGGGTGGGAGGAAATTTGTGGACCCACGCAGATTCCAGAACTTTCCACCACAGAAATGTGAGGAAAATGTGGTTTTTTTGACAAATTTTTAGGTTTGCAAGGGATTCTGGGTAACAGAACCTGGTGAGAGCCAGTCAAGTCACCCCATCCTGGATTCCCCTGGGTGTCTAGTTTTCAAAAATGTATAGGTTTGCTAGGTTTCCCTAGGTGCCGGCAGAGCTAGGGTTCAAAATCTACAGCTAGGCACTTTGCAAAAAAAGGGTCAGTTTTCACTGTGAAAATGTGGTGTGTCCTCGTTGCGTTTTGGGCCGTTTCCTGTCGCGGGCACTAGGCCTACCCACGCAAGTGAGGTACCATTTTTCTCGGAAGACTTTGGAGAACGCGGGGTGGGTGGAATTTTGTGGATCCATGCAGATTCCAGAACTTTCCACCACAGAAATGTGAGGAAAATGTGTTTTTTTAAAATAAATTTTTAGGTTTGCAAGGGATTGTGGGTAACAGAACCTGGTGAGAGCCAGTCAAGTCACCCCATCCTGGATTCCCCTGGGTGTCTAGTTTTCAAAAATGTACAGGTTTGCTAGGTTTCCTTACGTGCCAGCTGCGCTAGGGCCCAAAATCCACAAGTAGGCACATTGCTAAAAAAAAAAAGTCGTAGCCTAGTGGGCTTTCTGTTGCCCTGGGGGAAAATCGGGGGAGGGAGGTTCGTCCCGATATGCCCCCAAGGGGGGCAGAAAGACTGTGGCTATTTTTTGTGGGGGTGGGGGCATTGGTATGACCATTTTGGGCAGCCCCCACCACCACGCATAAAAAAAGCCTGCGTAATCGCTGGCGCCTAGTGGGCTTTCTGCCCCCCCAGGGGGCAGATCAGGGGCCACTGCCCCCATCTGCCCTCCCGGGCATTTCAGTTTTGGGGTTTCACTGAAATGACATCAGCGCGACGTGCGCGCCGATCGTCATTTCAGGGAAACCAGAGGGCCTCGGGAGCTGGGGAAGCTCTTCCCCAGCTCCCGAGGCTCTTTGGTGTAAAGGGAATCCCTCTGGTGCCCGCACCAGAGGGATTTCCGGGCGATGTGTCATGACGGCCTGGAGCCGTCATGAGCACACGCCCACCGTGTATCATGATGGCTCCAGGCCGTCATGAGCACGGAAAGGGTTAAGCAGCGAGTTCACAAGACATTTTGGAGTACTCCTGTAGTTCTGTTTTACACACTCTTTTACACCTTTTTAGAGGGAAGAAGCATTCAACCATCTTGAATTTAGGACTTCTGGGATATTTTACAGTAAAGTGAAAAGCAAACAGAGGTGGACCAAGGACGTGGGCATAGGACATTAAAGTCGGGATGATTGGGTAAGGAAAACTCTGCAATAACTGCTTAGTGCACTGGATAAGACTAGCATCTTAGCACCATTTCCTCAGAACATTCCTGGAGCTGGATAGAACACTCCTGAAGAAGGAGACTCGATTGGAAGAAAGAAGACTCCAAAACCAGTCACTGTAGGTGTAGCTCAATGACGACATATATGACTTTGTGGGACCCTCGCCAGCCAGAGCCTTGGAGCTTGCACTGCTGAAGGATTCTGACTTCCATTTCACGTATTAAGTCCCAAGGTAATGACTTTGACCTGAATGAACCGATTGGTGTATCTGGCCTCCCCTGCATCTTGATCGCACTGAAATCGCAATTAAGGGCTCGGTCAACCACAAACTGTTGTTTTTAAATGATACTTAACTTTTTTCTGGGTGCTTTTTGCCATACACCTTTAAAAACATATCCCCCTATCTGATGTTGATCATTTTGCTGTCTTATTGCTCATTAAAGTTTTCTCTATATTTCTAAATTGGCTTGGAAATGTTACTGTGTTGCTTTCTTGACTTTAAAATTGTTGGTACTGATTCCCCTTAACATGCATTTCTCTGGAGATTTACAGCTACTTGTGCCTTAGTTATCAAAGGTTGAGAAGAAAATCTCTAAGAAACTCACAAGAATATTAATCTATTTGGTAGGGATCCCATCTTCCCAAAATAATAACCCAATTTCTTTATCTTAGTCTGCAGGGCCAGACTGGGAACTGAAACCGGACCTGGCAAACTGCTCGGCCGGCCCCCAGGAGTGGGGAGGGGGGTGCGGCCGAGCTGTTTGCTGCGGCCGGTTTCGGACAATTTTGTTACTGGGGGCCAATATTGCCGGCCCCCAGTAACAAAAACGGCTCCCAGGGGGGCCAAAACCGGCCCCACCCTAGCGGCCCACCGGGGAAATGCCCGGTGCCCGCTACGGCCAGTCCGGCCCTGTTAGTCTGCTAGATGACGATTTATCACTTTAAAGATGATGTAAGAGAGGCTGAAAAGAATACATTCTTGATGGGAGAGCCAGTGATAGTTGACTAGGAGGAGTCTGATGTGATCAAATTTCTTGGTATCATAACTAAGCAGGCAGCCTAATGAGGGATGGCCTTAAGGAAGGAGCTGGGCCAGGAAGGAAGAGAGACTAGAAAGTAGTCTAGTCTTGAAATAAAGAGAGATAGTTCAGCCATGGATAATACAGGAGAGAGAAGGAAAGGTTTGATTGATTTATGTAGTTTCTATTAGAGTAGCATGCTTTGGCTGTTTTCTGATGCACCAACTTAACATAGAGGGGACATCAGAGTTAATCCATTGTATGTGGTTTTCTTGGCAATGGAAGTCTATTGCCAAGTAAGCCAACTACTTCCTTGTGCAAGTGTGAGAGTACAAGAAGGCATTCCCACTCTACTTGATGTGATGAGGTAGGAAAATGCCAGAGTTTAAGGGAGTAGGAAGACATCCAGGTCTCAGTGACCCTCAGGCAATTTTTAGACAGCTGATGTTACCAATAACAGCATGAGAGAGAACTGAGTGGTGTCAACATGTATGTGAGTTGAACCCCCATTACCATTCAGCAATCACTTAGCAGCTCTTTGTGCGGTTACATTAAATGAAAATGGCATTGTTGGACCTGACTAAGAGGATGAATGGCAGTACCTCCAGAACCACGCAAACCCAAGCAGGTGTGAAAAATAGATGTCAGTGTTGCCTAGTCTAATATGTCCACGATGCAGACAGGTGTAGGACAACTAGCAGTCGGGTGTTCCTAGGCTTCCGCATGTACATTATCAACCACCTGGAGAGTGAATGTCAGTTCTGCACCAAAGCGGCAAACAGACTGCGGATCAAGGAGTGGTATTAGTTAAGCGTGGTGTGATTGGAGATGGATAGTGATGAATCTTCAGTTGCTCAAGGAAAGAGATGCCAGAGATATGTAAATATTAGCTGACTGGCTATAGCTTTCATTTAGTTCACATCATAAAGGAAAAGAGCGGAGAACCGTCTTTTAAGTCAACTATGGAAAACTGTAGTGAGGGTAAAGGGTTCTGAAATGGAACACCCTCAGAGATGAGTTAGAGAGATGCTGAACTAGTTTCTTGAATAGTAATTTCAATCTCAGTCAGACTAACTGCTGATCTGTCTTTGAGCCATTGCTATTAAATTAAAATGTTTGCATCACAAGCTAATATCCCGCAGTACCACACTATGAAAAACCAAATCTATAAATGGCTTTAATGTACTCTCGTGAAGATAATGTTTAGCAGTATGGGGATGATAAAAAAGTTCTTTCCTGCATTAAGCCAAAGTAGGGACCTTCTCAAACATGTTTTAACAATAACAACTGTTTCCACCTTCATGTCCTACAACTATGTTACAAGTATGTGGATAAAGTCTGTGTGTGAACTGCTGTATTCAAACAAGTAATAATTTACAATAACTATTCAAAAGTGGCATGAGCCAGGTTTAGAATCAGATTCATTAAGCAACCTCTCACAGGTGATCAAAATTACGCCAAACTAATAGGTATAAACCCATATGCCACATTCAGAGCAATACCATGTAAATCCCGGAAAGGTATAAGCTCTCATGTTGTTTTGGCACCGGGGTGAGCTGTGAATAAAAAAGCATTGTTGAAAATTTGATGATTGTGCTCGTCTGGTGGGGGAAACGGCCACTACAACGCGGCCGTTTCCACGCATAACTTAACCACGCATGCATTACAACGCATGCGTGGTTACAACGAATAGCCTTTAGCACGCATACCTTTACTACGAGATACGTAGTAAAGGCATGTGTGTTAAAGGCTAAAAAAAAAAAGGGGGGCTTGGGGGGGTCTCCCCCTCCCCCCAAAAAAAGGGTGAAAAAAACTGGGGGCTTGGGGGGGTTTCCCCCCCAATAAAAAACGCACCTGTTGAAGATTCTATGTGGAGGGAATCGGCGTCGTTAGAGGAAACGGAAAGACACTTCCGTTTCCTCTTAACGACGTGCGACGTCAACACGGAAGAACATTGAGAAGAGACGACGTGGAGAGGTAAGGGGAATATTAGATTTAAGGAAAAAAAAGCAGGGGTCCGATTTAAGGCTTAAGGGCAGGGGAGGGGTATTTGTAAAAAGGGTTAAGGGGTGGGGGAATATCCTTTACCAAGAGTATGCCCTTACCATGCATGAATTTACAACGAAATTCGTTGTAAAAGTATGCGTGGTAAAGGAATATTCGTGGAAAAGGTTATGCATGGGAAAGGCATTCACGTTGTAACGCATGCGTGGAAAAGGCATGCGTTACAACGGAATGCGTTGTAACATCATACAACCGTCTGGTGGTAAGTCTGCAAAGGACTATGTGCAGCGGTATAGCACAGAAGAAGGAACCCCCCATAAATGTGGTTATCAGATCGCTCTCACTAGGCCCAGCTTGTTTTGTCCGGCATAGAACAAAGAAGGCCATTCCTAAGTCTGTATACCTTGAAGTAAGTAAACACAGAGGTATGTGGCCCCCTCCACTGGGAATTCATAAAAGCCACGGTTGGAACTAGAAGGGTCAAGAACCTCTTCTCCAGACATTGAACAACGAGCGAGAAGCAAACACAGTGTTTTTTTTGTCAATGGCTGTATAGAAATATATGAAGGACGCCTGCAAATTTTAATCAGAATATTCCAGAGGAAAGCAGGAGCATTCCCTAATACTACGGCAGAATGATTCATAATTCATGTTGTGGATGGATCGCAAGCGTGCTCCTAACACTGAAAAATGCATAAAAGCAACGTTTTGAACAGAGTCCTTAGTAATGCCCGAAAAATATAAATGCACCCAATATGCAAAAATAACAACAAATACATTTTTCAATCGCTATTGCCTTCAAAAGTGCATTAATCGAGCAGTCCGGAGTGTCTGCCAATTCCTCTCTCAAAAGCAGTCTGTGTCCTAATAAAAATGTAACTGTTAGGTTAAATAGATGTAAAGCAGACAACAAGAGAATTAACTTAGGACTTTTATGGCATTAGTAATGTTTAATTCATAACCTGCTTAAAATGTTGAAATAACTTTGTGTGGGTGTGTGTTTGTGTGTGTGTATATATATATATATATCCACACTTGTCGCTCCTTCCGATCACCGGACCCGTGAAAATTGGCGCGTATGCCGGCAGAGCATACCGGCAGTAATTATCCATGGAAATAATGGGGCCCTGCTTGCTCATTGAGTGCGTCTCTAAGCAAGGGACAACAACGGTTTGACGAGATATATATATATATATATATATATATATATCCACACTTTTTCACCATCAACGCGCTCTCAGAATCAGCAATACAGTCCGTAAATAGTAACAGAAGTTGTTTAATGCACAACGTGTTTCGACTGCCCCGCATATATATATCTCGTCAAACCGTTGTTGTCCCTTGCTTAGAGACGCACTCAATGAGCAAGCAGGGCCCCATTATTTCCAACGGAGTCCTTTATTCAAGCACAAACCCGGCATGCCTTTCCAAATTCAATAAAAAAAGCCCTACGCGTTTCGCAGCTCCTTGCTGCTTGTTCACGGGCTGGCACGTCAGTTTCAGGCAGATTTACGAGAGAGTTCACAATCCCCTCAATTAAATACCAAATTGCCGCCCCCTGGTGGACTCGCTCCAGTGCATACGTCACAATGGCATCTTGGGATTTGTAGTTCTCTCTCACACTCTTACCCTTCAGTGGGTTCTGCCATCCACAGTTTTTCAAGTGCATATTTGTAATTCCCTCCAGTGGGTCTCTGGAAAAAGCGTCCGGTTTTCAATAACACTATAAACTTGTCATTCTGCTGATGCGCAGGTTCCAGTACCTCGCAGCAGTCCATGTGATTATCCATGGTGGTGCGATCTCCACGACCTGGACTGGCCGTATTTATGTCGTCAAACCGTTGTTGTCCCTTGCTTAGAGACGCACTCAATGAGCAAGCAGGGCCCCATTATTTCCAACGGAGTCCTTTATTCAAGCACAAAACCGGCATGCCTTTCCAAATTCAATAAAAAAGCCCTACGCGTTTCGCAGCTCCTTGCTGCTTGTTCACGGGCTGACGCGTCAGTTTCAGGCAGATTTACGAGAGAGTTCACAATCCCCTCGATTAAATACCAAATTGCCGGTTTGACGACATAAATACGGCCAGTCCAGTAGCTGGAATGTAATAGTTTAAATAGCCTAAGCAATAGAAGGGGGCCACTGACCAGGTTTCCTAAAAGAGGCAGATGTCATAGCACTCAATAAAGGCATACCACTCGGGAGATGTGGTCTTCGAACTCAGCCCTGCGAAGTTCCAGGACAACAGTGAATCTCTAACAGAGGTATGGCAGAGTGACAGTGGCCCGTTTAATCTATTAGGAGATATACAGCTGACCTCCCTCAAGCCCTCTATCAAGGGTAAAGATGTAAATGTGGTCCCTAAGGGCCTAACAGGGCCTGTACTCATAAGCTTGGTACTGGGAAGACTACCCCTGATGTTTGTAGGGACTTTGGGGGATCCTAGGTGCGTTTGGAGCACACTCTTGAGTCAGTCATTATTATCCAACGTGGAACATCCCGACTGACTGATGAATATCTGCCTAGAGGGATGATCAGTCTGGTTACTTGGAGGGGATCGTCTAAACTGAATAGATGACGATCCAGGAGAACTAGTTCGAAACTCTAGAGCAAGAAGGTTTTCAGCAAGATCCACCCTGGTTAGGATAAGCTCAATACAATCCGACTGATGAACTGGGGAAGTGAGCCTACGCGCCTTAACGATGTCCTCCTTATCACTGAGCGGCATCCCCTAACATGCCATATCCAATGAATGGCTTTGTTAGTCAGGGAATCCGCATTCTCTATACCTTTATAGTTGTTGTACTTGGGCACATTAACCATATAGATTCTATGGCTAAGGGGCGGATTGGAGATATTCTGTTCAGCCAACCTGGCTTGGGAACTACACTGAGGGTATGGGGTCTGAGAAGGGGTATGTCTACTGTGCGATGCCTGGTCCCTTGTTGGTACTACACTACGGAAGTTATTGGAATTACTTGGGTTAGAATGCGGTAGGTGCTTATTCATAGGTGGTAGTGGCACTAGCTTTTGACTCTTAGTCACTTCAGAAAATGAGGGACGGTTGTTAGGGTTAGTGCCTGTGGCAACGGGGACTGATGCTCTCCCTGAGTTCGTGGCCTGACAAAGGAGAGGGAGATGGCTTGTCATAGCGCTGACTTTCTCTGTATGGGAGAATTCCTGTTGTGATAGGAGCTTAACCATAGAGGTTAAATCCTCAATCATAGTTTTCATGGTCCCTATTTCGAGCCAGGGCATGTTGACAAGTTGGATCATGTCTTGAGACTCAGGGGTATATTCATAAGAACGTGTGCTAAACATCTCCAAAAAATGTTAACGCAACTTTACACTTCGCAGCCCATCGCGGGAAAATAACCCCGTGTTAACGTGGAATTTACAACACGGTGGTACCATGTGATAGTCTCCCGAAACCGCGGCCAATGTCCGCGATACAACCACCTCGACGGAGATAAAAACACAAACCCCAACACCAAAAAACATGCGATGAGCCCATTCGCGAGGAGGAAAGCAGCGATAAGCAGTGCAAGGCCCGCGACACATATACGGCATGGGGGAATAAGCACAACAAAAGCAGGAAAAAGAAAGACAAACCAAACAGAAAACAGTGAAGCACAATGGAGGCAGTCGGAGCTAGCACACAGCCCCACAAGCACCATTGGCAACAAAACATTAGACATGGCAGGCCATCGTGGACAAGGTGAATGCAGCCGGAGAGCGGAGGAGGACAATGGCAGAAAACCAGAACAGCTGGAATGATGCGAAACGCACAAACAAGCACAAACACGCCAACAACCAGAAGGCAGCAATGCACACCGGAGGTGGGAGTCCAGCACCACACCAGGAGCTGGATGACATGGAGGAAATGGTGTCCACCACATCAGTCTGGAGATGGTGGCAGGAGTCGGGGACCGGAAACTGCTCAAAATCAACAGACACAACAGCAACAGGGAGAGAAACGACCAGGGACTGGGGGGACGGGGGGAGAGGGGCACAATGGCACACATGCACAATTAAGCACAGCACAACTGCAGACAAACCATGCCCAAGAGGAACAACACCAACCAAGAGCACAAGTCACACAAGTCGGCAATATAACACCACTGAACAAGCACAGAAGTGAAAACCACACTGCCTGAAAGGGAGAAGGGTGAGCCAAATCAGAGCTGAAGGGACATCTCACACACAATGCAGCACACACACATAGGAAGCAGAGCACCCCAACATCCAACACAATGTGGTACAAACACCAACATCTGCACAACCGAACACAGGACACAAGTGCACCCGCTTGTGGCCGGTAAATGGCCATACGCATCTGGCAAAGCACGAAACAGGGACATGATAATGCACAAGTACCAACCCACAGCCCTGATGGGGCAGCAATGCATGTAAGGCAGGGACCCAGATAGGCCGTGACACACACACTGGCATACAAATAAACACTCAACACAGTTGGAGACAAGTGAACGTGCGGAAACTTTATCAACAATTGCGTGTCAGTACGGCCAACGGTAGTGCCACGACATGCAGACCAATGCAGCAGCATGTCTGAATGAGGAACGTTGGAAAGCGCCCATGTCCACCCCGGGGGAGTCCATCACCAACACAAGTCATTGCCAACCCGCGTATGTTGTCCGCGCATGGATCAGGAGTCCAGGCCAATGCAGCCATGTCCACTGTCTCCTAGGGACATGTGCCCAGATCCCCAACATGCAACCAGGCGTCGGGACACGTGCAATGGGTCACATGCAGTCCTGGCTGCAGGTACCTTGTCACTCGTCCATGAACGCGAGTGCAGCAGCGTAGGCCAACATTTCCAATGCGAGATCGTTGTCCACCACATCTGACATGTCAGCGATGTAACCCATCAGCTGTCCCGGACAGAAGTGCTCACTCCAACCCCTGGCCCCAATATGCACGAAAGCCCAATCAGGGAGCGGCTCAATGTGGTCAATGCACACGACGACTCCTGCAATCTCCCAGGTCCAGTTCCCAGCATGCATGCCAAACATCCAGGCATAAATCAAATGAAGCTGGTACAAGACTGTAACAGTCCCAGGAAGCACTCTCCGAAGTAAGATGAAAAATCATCGTAAACCAAATTTCATCATTTTAAACAGTTTTCTCTTTTTTAATTGTATTTCCATTATATAATCAGTAGACAGAATATCCCAATATTCAAGTGCATGTATAATGCCAACCTGCCTTTTTACAGCATGTTAAGATAATCCATCCATTAAATCACAGAAAGTCTTCTAACCCAATGCATTTCGGGCATTCAGCCCTTCTTCAGGGGTAACTGTAAATGTTAGAAAAAACGCGCATCAGAACACAACATTTGTCACCGTATAACAAATTCCATTTTGAAAGTGCCCAATGTCTGTGAATAATAAAAAAGTACACCTCTCTGGTACTGCAACCTATCGAAAAAGTAAACAGAAATAAACAAATTCCATTTTAAAAGTGCTCAATGTCTGTAAATAAAAAAGTACGCCTCTCTGGTACTGCAACCTTTCATTCAAAAAGTGAACAAGCACTCCTACTCATAACGTCGTGTCTCCAAATAAATCCCTGTGATCATCGCTTTCGAAATCTGCCACAAAAAGTGAAAAACGTGCTCAATAACTCGTAAATCCAATTACAACCCGTGCCCCTCACTTTCAAACCCATATTACACTTCAACCCCGGAAAGTGAAATACAAACAAACCTACTCTCTTGCAACGTGCACCCTCTTACCCTGTAACCCCCTTGCTCAATGAACTCGCATCCAAAGCTACAAACTCCTCCTACCTTCAACGTTCTAATCAGTCAACTGGAAAACACCCTCCATGTTAGTTCATCGTGCGTAAACCAAAAAACCAGTTCCTCCCTTTATAACGTGAAACGTAACCCACGTGGTTCCTCCCTACGTGTAAAAAACGATCTTATTTAAAATACATGAAATGTGCTGTAATGCTCCAATGTTACAAAATCTAAATAAACATAACAGTAAAAACTCATTGAAATAAGCATGCAAAAATAAATATAAACATGACAATGGCAGTGTTTGTTGATAATATGAGCATTCAATCCCATTGTAGTAAAGTTAATTTGAATGCATGTAATCAGCGGGTGCTGGGTCCAGGTGGGATGAAGTGAAACTAGTTGATTAGAAATTGGTGATTGGAAATTTGAGAGAAACTGCGAATAAAGTAAAAAATTCTGGAGTGCGGGCCACCAATTTCTAATCAACATCCAGGCATGCCATAAACGGGCATCACGGTGACACTCCTGGTCGTGGTCCAACAGGGGCGCACACACGTCGAAATCCAGGTCAGCTACCGTAACGTTGGAGAGGCAGACATCCATGGACCACTCGAATATGCACGAGCGACAGTGCAACACAGGCTGAACGCAGGTGACGTTGGCAATGCGGAAGCTCAGCCTGTAACTGATCCGCAGCACTGCCAATGGCAGTGCCCCCAGTACATGCAGCAGACGTGTCCACGTGACTGGAGTAGAGCATGTGTCCGGGATGGTCTGCCATTGCGTCAGTGGCTCTGCTTGAAGCGGCACTGTGAGGACCTGCGCCAGTCCTGTGGATGAAACGCCACAGCTCGGAGCAATGAGCAGTGTCTGTGTGCAACGGGTGCAGGCCTGGGGTGTGGTGGGAGTACGAGTGAAGGCCATTTCATGCACGCAAACTACGACCAAGGACTTCTGCATGTGGGATGTGTACACGTTGGCCTCAGGTCTGGCAGTGCGTAGTGTGGGAGTCGCCTGGAAATGCTATCCTATCTGTCAGGGGGTGCTGGGCACATGCAAGTCACATCTAGGAGCTGCAGATATGCTACCGCCCGATAGTGCAGACAAAGGACCATTCATCCCTACAGTAACTTCACCATCTGCATGCATTCAGGAGACGTACAGAGGCCTGCCGTGGGTGTGGTGGGATGTCTGTGACCCTGGGAATCATGGATGATATGCCCAGCACGTGGCACATGTGCGGCCTCACTGTGTGTTACGTTGCCTCACAGCTGCTCCACCCTCCCACGAGCCCCCACACTTGTGTGCCCTGCGCGGTTGTATCACGTGCACTCCTACGGCACACCATTGTAATGCCTGTCCACGCATGTCCAGCGGCATGCCACCAACACCGTGACGCTGGCCTTTGAAGGTGTGCGGCCAAGTGCGTGTAGGCCAATGGTCCGGACAGGGCGGACACAAGTGTACAGTCCATGGCTGGCTGTGATCACGCTGCAAATGAGGCTAGGCAACTGACTCATGCAGCCGCAGGACTGATACACATAACACTTGGCATGCATGTGCCAAGACCCCGAGCGGTCTTGCGCTCCTACATTTCCCCGTCCGTGCGGGCCCGCCCTCCTGGTGCATGCTACATTGCAACATCGTCTACTGTGGCCCTGGTGGCGACAACACCCCAACACAGAGACACACTTACCGCACATCCTGCCCAAGGCCAGGTCCGAGCCACGCCCTGCTCCCCCTGCCGATTCAGCACACCCCTGCGCTGAACTGACGTACGCCGGACCAGCACACGCCGCTTGTGCATGCATCGTAAAGGACACAACCATTCAACCATAAAGGCCCCAGGACTTGTGCTGCACAGAGTTAGTGGCCCCGGATGCACAACGTCCTGCACGGGCCTACCGCCACGGGCCGCTGACTTGCGGGGCACTGGGGCAGGGTCACGAGTGCAGAGCAGGTTTCCGTAGATGGCAAAGGGGCTTGTCGCGGAGTGTCTCGGTGGACAGTGGAAGGTGTGCCCCCAGGGCATGATGCAGAGGGCAGAACCACGCTGAAACAGTCACTATGGTGGAGATGAATGGACCAGACACATGTCGGACACCAAGTCCGGTCCAGCCAGATGAAGATGCAGAAAACCACCAGGCCATGGACTCAGACGCCACCAAGGTCCAACCAGATAGTGCCCATGACTCATTGCGCACAGAGTTAGTGGCACCAGTGCTGTCAGGGGATGCCGCCTGCGATGAGGCGTGTCCAATGGTGTGGACTCCTCCACATCTTACCCAAGACACAGTTCCACATGTGTGACCGACTGGGCCCAGGAGGACGCAGGTGGAGTATGTAAATGGGAAAGGAGTAATGTGGGCCAGCGACGGGGGGGCCAGCGATGGTCTGCGGAGGCTGCAGAGGTCGCGGGACTGGTGCTTGGAGCTTGCACCGGCACGTGGTGGGCCCTCATCGACACACGCCGGTGTAGGCAGGTGAGCGGAGCCTCGTTGGTGCGCTGTGGCCGGCATGATGGGTCGGGGGACCAGCGGCCCGGGGTGCAGCAGGCGCACAGGGACGCAGGCCCCGCCGTGCTCGTCGCAGGACTCGTGGTGGGCCGAGAGCCGCCGCACTGGCAGACGCGTTGTCCATTCCGAATGAGAACCATGCCCAGTGCAACGGGGTTTTTGTTCACACCCCTACGCAGGCCTGGCGTACGCAGGTCCAACCCACTACGCACGCGCATGTAGGGGGGGACGTAACGTGCGACATGTCCGCGTTCTGCCCCACAGCCTGTGGGGACATGGTAGCGTCCACTGGCCACTTCACTCCATGCACCAGCAGTTGATCTCCACATGGCCATTTCCGTGGTTTGCACTCTGTGGTCTGTCCGGCACCTCCACGCCACACCTGGCATTAGGTGGGTTCACATTCCTTGATCACTTGCCGCTCTCGCACATGCCTGCTCCATGCCTCTCCTCGCATCCTGCTATTGTGTGTCTGTGGTGCCATGCCGTGGCTGGGTTGTGGGCATGGCAAGGCCAGCTTCACAATGGAGTTGTGTTGTCGTGTCTGGTGGGTTGGCATGTTGTGTGTCATGTTGAATGTAGTTGTGCTGCATGCCCATTGCCAGTGTCGTGAGTTGCATGACTGTGGGCTGGAGGTGTGTGGTGTGTTCATTTTGGTCTTACCAACGGGCACTGCATTTCCATGGGTGCCATCCTGGGAGCGCTGGGTGATGCTGGACTGTCTGGGGATGTGAGAATCATGCACTCTGCCTGGGGAGTTGGCCACGACATTGTTGAGGAGTCCCGGGCGGTCCACTGTTTCCTGCACATTCATGATATGCGTGTGCTTTCTGTTGTGGTAGTTGTGTGCAGTGTCGGCAGGGGGCACGAGGGGTACATGTGTGCAGTTGATTGGCCCTGACACGTGAGGGAATCCAGCTATGGCGTAGGGGCCTTGCTTGGTCTCCAGCAGCTCCTGTGCAGTCTGGGTGAAGTGGAGATGCTGGGGTACCAGGCTCTTGTTGGCATCCAGGACAGGTGTGATGACCTTGTATGGGGCTGGCTGTGTGACTCCTCCGACTCTGGCAGTTGTGGGTTGGATGGTACCAGAGGCCGACATGTGCTGCGCAGCTGGCAGCTTTGTCTGCGGAGGGATGTTGGTAGTCCGCTGGGTTGGTACCGTCAGCAGGTGGGGGATGTGGGTCAGGATGCAGGGGATGGTTGTCCTTTTGGGCCGGTAGTGGGCAATGTCCTCCTCTGGCGTTGGGTCTGGGTGGCAGGTGCGTTCCTGGTGGGTCCGCTGTCTTTGTGTATGCTGCCTCTGTGGTGTTCCCGGGGGGCGGGACGGGTCCTAGGGGTGGTGGCGGGCCTGGGGTGGGTGGGGGTGGTTGTTGTGTCCCTCATGGGTATCCGAGCTGCATGATCATTGTCTCCATGGCATCTGTGGGTCTTCGGGTGTGGCTCTTGGCTGGGCTCCCTTTCATGCTGCAGGTAGTCGTCCTGCTTAACACCAGCAAAAGGCAGGTGTTAAATCATTGGTGCTACCGCGGCTTATCGCCTGTTTTTGGTTCGCTTCACAGATCTGGCAGTTCGTTGTGAAAGTGGTGTTGTGGTTTTTTCGTGTGTTTTTGCACTGGAACGCCTACTCTGCATCTCATATGGGTTAGTTGGGGGTGTCCACCGTGGTGTTAAATTTTGGGGCAGTTGTCGCGGGAATACTGGTGATGTCTGCAGTTTGCACCCGCTTGTGAATGGGGTGTTAAATCTATCTCCACTTTTGATGGGTTAAGGTGGGGATAAATTGGCGGTAGGTCCTTGTGAATATCCCCCTCTGTGTTTGACCCTGTCACTACCCCTGTGCTACTAGTTAAAGGTAACTGGGGTAACTGGGCTATCTGGGACCTCTCATCCCTCTCGGTGTTAGTCAGTTCCGACAAGGGCAAGAATCGGTATGTACATACGATTGTGGGGTCTATTTGTTGTGGATTAGTCCGCGAGGAGGTGGTAGGCGAGTGTCCTACCCTCGTTGTGTCACGCTTTCCATCGACATTAGGGGTGGCTGGCCCTTTTATGCCTGGTTTACGAAACATAGCAGGGATAGCGGGATGACGGTTTAAACTTCCATTGGTGGGTCTAGGGGGGGGGCTTGTCACTATCGGATTGTGTGTTAGGCGCTGCCTCAAGTATATCCTCACACTCGCTAATGAGGGTGTCAATACGGTCTAGGACACAGTTACTACCTGCGTGTTTGTGTAGCTTTCTGCCTTTTTCCCTTTGTTAACCCGTCCAGTTCCACCGCCTCCATCCCCACTTCCTTCCATGGCCTTTCTTTTCCCCATACTTCTAGGATGTACAGCCAAACCAGAGTTGTCTGTGAATACTTTTGAATCTCACCCAGCTCCAAAGTTAAAATCAGGATATGGTTTAACATATGGACACTCCACAAATAAAAAGCAGTACGAGGCGCTTCCAAGTTCACAATTCTGCGCGGGTACTCCACCTAAGAAAATCTATAAGGAAAAACGAAGGTGATCAGTACCTCAGTGTCCAGTATAGGTCCATAGGGCAGTCCGAATTCTGGGTGATAAACGAAAGAGGGGTGGCCCTGCCCTGACTCTTCCTGGCAATGACGGGCAAGGATGGGCCCGCACGGGCGCGGCCCACGCACGTCCCACACTGCGGGGGCTTGCCAGTACTTAAATGCGCCTCCAGGCGCTGGCGAGTGACGAGGCAGAAGAGGGAGCAAAGGAGCCTGGGAGATGGAGTCCTGCGGACCCGCTGCTGCTGGCTCTCTGCCCCGGATGCGGTCATGCGGCGCATCCTGCGCTGCGGGGGCTTGCCGGTGCTTAAATGCGCTTCCAGGCGCTGGCGAGTGACGAGGCATAAGAGGGAGCAAAGGAGCCTGGGAGATGGAGTCCTGCGGACCCGCTGCTGCTGGCTCTCTGCCCCCGATTCAGTCAAGCTGTGTGTCCCGCGCTGCGGGGGCTTGCCGGTGCTTAATTGCGCCTCCAAGCGCTGGCGAGTGACAAGGCAGAAGAGGGAGCAAAGGAGCCTGGGAGATGGAGTCCTGCGGACCCGCTGCTGCTGGCTCTCTGCCCCCGATGCGGTCAAGCTGCACGTGTTACGTGTTTGTTTGTTTTTCTACCTTCTTTGTCTCCTACTCTTTTAGGTGGAAAACTTCATCGGCTCCCAAATAGGGGATACCGGCACACATAATTAGGCCATCCTCGAGTAGCGGGAAGACCACCCACCCCAATAGGGGGCATCACTGATCACTAAGGTCCTGAAGAAGTGCCGCCCGACGGTTGGGCGTAGATGGCACGAAACATGTTGACCACTTGTTACTAACGCTATCCTGGTACCTAAGGACCATAAGATAGCACCACTGTTTTTACTTAGTCCTGGGGCCCATATCTGATATAATAGTTTGCCTATGGGCTCCTGTGCCTATTTTAAGGCACTTTTTATACACTAGAACTTACCACTCATACTGCCCACCTGCACTCATCATTTGCGGCGTCCTCAGATCAAAAGAACTCAGCTAAAGCAGCCACCAGGCCCGTCAGGCATTGCAGCGCCGGCCTGACGAGGAGAGCCCAATGATGAGGCATGACACCCCAACAGGTGTGTGAGGGTATTACGATCTGAATTACAGATCTCTCAGCGACACATACTCCGGCCAAATAGCACAAATACGTGCGTCTGTCTGGCAGAGGAGCTACTTCTCATATCTGATAATCCTGATGTTAGTCCCTGGAGGAGCACAGGAGTAGGACCTCTCTAAAGATACGCTCTTCCGTCCCCCCCTTTTTTGATTTAAGTGTTATGCAGGCCACAGATCGGTTACCACGCATTGAAGAGGGACACCCCTCAGTCTCAGTCCACCAGTCATGTGCTTGGCTTGTTCTTCCGGCAGTTCCTTGTATCCTAGGCATTAGAGATTGTTCAGAGTGTTTTGGGGAATTTGCGGTGCTGCCCAGTAATTTTTAGAATAAAAGGGGTCATTTTTGATAAATAGGAGGTGGCATATTGTCCATTTGTGTCTTTAATCTCTTGTGCACCTTCCCATTTATCTCTGTTTTCTCACATACACTTCTCTTTCAACATCCTACTGGTATTACAAGTACTGTCAACATTATACAGTTCTGCATTTTTGTTTACTTTCAGCAACAATTTATGGCAAGCTGCAAACTATTCCTGTAAGGATTGTTAGTGCAGAGTATGACAAGGACGGAGTCTGGTGTGGTCTACTTTTTTCTTATATTATAAAGCAAGCCTTTGTTCTAAATGAAGCCGTTGATGGTTATTTTCAATGTAAGTCAGACTAGTGGTGTTAAATCGTATAAATAAAAAAAAACTAATACACATTAAAGTAATACTCCAAAGAGCCTAGGGTATTTTCTGTAATTTCTTTTTTTATACAGTGCCTCATGCAACAAATCTGCTGTTTTTAAGCCCTGTAAACAATAGGTGTTACGAATAATAGTACTGAATTTACTGACCGTAGAAAGACGCAAGGCTGATTCCCCCTTTCGGGCATTGAAACACTTGACATTCAAATCATAAGTGAACTCTCAAACGTACTGACCTATCTTTGACTCAAGTAATGATGCAGTGACCATTGTTCCCTAGCTAAAAATACTGTTTACGGTCTAATATGGGCAGTGCTTAATTTGAGTGTTGTTCATGAGCACCACATTCACATTCATTTATGGTAGGCATGATGAGATTAAGTGATTTGCCCAGAATCACAGGATGTTGAGGTGACGCCAAGACTCAAACCTGGTTCCCCGGCTCCGAAGTCGGCAGTTCTGGCCATTACGCCACACCCTCTTCCCACTGTCATGGTTAGTAGTTGGTTCTGTTTTAGGCAGCGCTAACAGGATAAATGTGCTGGTGCAAGCTGCCTCCTGACGAGAGCCCCAGCACTCATGTTTTTTACACATTAATCACTGAATATGGATTGAGTGTGAGAGGCCCTCACTTCCAACCGGCTTGCACGAAGTTCCTTTTAGCAAAGGAAAGGCCGGCAGTCATGATGAAGTGACAAAGCTGTGCTACACAACAGCATGCTGACAATGAACTATTATTCTCATCCGGTCACGAAATCTGGAGAGAAGCGGACCATCTTGGATCATTGGGTATAACTTCCCTTGTGGTTTGCGTCACATACATGTTAATGTATCCAGGACCTCACTATAAGAATCTCGGTTTTCCCTTCCCTAGACAAAATGCTTTCCATGGATTTGTACTGATGGACATCAAGAATACAAAAACGTATTCTGAAGAGTTGTGTTGTTGACGGAAGCGAATTTGAACTATTTTCTTTCATTTATCTGAACTCGGTTGTCACAATAAAATAATGGTTCCTGTGGCAAAGCAGGAAGGGTGCTTATATGTGGAGAAGTGTGGCTCAATGGTTAGAGCGGCAGACCCTGATGCAGAGATCTGGCCCGGGACCAGGGTTCAATTCCCGCCTCGGCGGGTCTTGGGCTCAATTTGCTCGGACCTGATAATTCTCGCCTCGGTGCCTATTCTAATCATGGGTCCCACTCTGCAACTCTGGGCAATAGCTTGCTTAATCTCCACAACGGCCCCAACAGCGCTGGGATGCCTGGCTTCACCCTGGGGGTGCCCAGGAGTGGACATTTCACAGGGAAAAGCCAGGAAGGGTTCCACAGCGGTATGCGTACAGCGCCTGGACACCCCTTTGGGGGTATGGGTGCGCTTTACAAGTACAAATTTCATTCATTTCATTTCATATATTGGACTATGTTACATAAGTATAAATGAATGTCAGGTACAAGGTATTGCAGTCCTAGTACAGACATACACATTTCTAGAATGCTAACATTGTGGTTATCTTGCAGTTCTACAGAAGTCAATTTGAAACTGTAACTCTGCTTTCACAAGAGAGTGTACACTGGTGAAGCTTGAGGTAATCATTCCAAAGATGGGGGAAGTGCTAGTGTGTCCGTGTGTGTGTATATATATGTATATTACCTACTGGTATTTCCACAGAAATATATATATATATTGCCTACTGCTAGTTTCCATAGGAAAAGCATTTTTTGTTTTGCCATTAACTATGGTGCCGTTTGACCAATCTTCACGAAATTTTCAAAATTAATACAACAATTAGTTCAGCTGCTGTGTTTAAAGTTTCTGGGTGATTCACCAAGCAGGGGCCGAGGAAAAGGGGGGGTCCCAAAACGCTTTTTCCCCATGCAATTTCCCATAGGGATTTTAGACACGACTACAGCCCAAACCGCTGAACGGAATTACACCAAATTTGGCAGAAAGTAGGTCCTGGTCCAGAAAGAGCTCTTTTTGTTATTTGGTGTAAATCCGTTCAGGAGTTTTCAAGATATTAAAGTAAATCCAAATTTATATATCTAAAGGCGCGAAGCCTTCTCAAATATTGATGATCTCGTGGAGAGATCTGATTAGCTGCCAACACTTCAACCAGGAAGTGTTGGCAGCCATCTTGGGACTCGAACTCAGCCAAATCCACCCCCGCAAAAAATGTGAAAATAAAGAAAAGGGGGCAGAGTAAGAATACCCTGATCCCCTAGCCCTGGTGCTGGGATCCCTCAGGGACTCCGCCAGGGCAAAAAAGAATTTTTGCAGCAAAATCGCGAAGATTAACAAAGGCACAGCAATTTTATTTAAACGAAGGACAGTCTCCTGTGCTTTTTTTAAACTCAGCCCCCGGATGGGCCAGGGCCATATTTAAAAATAAATAATGGGGAGGGGCGCAAGCAGCCCCCTCCTCAATGCAAGTTTGAGCCCTGGGTACCATCATCTACATGGGGAAGACCAATTCAACTTTTAATTGGAGGGGGCTGAGTGCCCCCCCCGACTAAGCTCCTGAGAGCCCCGGGGACCACCCCCTCCCAGGGGTTTTATTCCAAACAATGGAGGGGGGCCGCAAGAACCCCTCATTTCTTATGGAGGGTCCCAGAGACCACCACCTCCACGGGGCCAGAAAAAAACATTTTTAAGGGGCAGGAGGGCTGCGCGGCCCCCTTCCCGGGCCATATTCGGCCCAAGGGACCACCACCTCCCCAGGGCATACATAATTGTATTAAGGGAGGGGGGCCGCGCGGCCACCCTCCCGGGTAGTTTTTGGCACTGGGGACCACTACCTCCCGGGGCTGGCCCAAAGGAACAAAGGAGGGGGGCCATGTGGCCACCCTCCTGGAGCCACTAATGGGCCTGGGGACCACCACACCCTAGTTCCGGCTCCTCAGGAGATAGCAGCTTGCTTTCACATTGCGGGAGCTTTGACAGTTCCCGCAAAGCGAGAGCAAACAGTAACGTCGCTCCCAGCTGGCAGAAGCAGGAAAACTGCTCCTTCTCACTGGGAGCAGAGTTTTCATCTGTTTAGAGAAACAGATGAAAGAATTTCTCCCACACGCAGGGAGCTACTCCCTGCATGCAGGAGTAATGCCGGCTCCCGCTGGAGGCAGGAAGCCGGCTGTGGGGGTATTGTGTCTTCCCTCGCGGCCTCTATGTAGTCTTGTTGTCTTCTATATGGGAGGATTCATATAATCACAGATTTCTGGATGATGAGCTATGAGGAGCAATCACATTGCCGAAACGCACAGCATCTTTGTACTCTCATTGTCTCCTATATAAGAGGATTCATGAAATCAAAGATTTTTGGATGAAGAGGCACAAGGATCAATTACATTGCCGAAATGAACACAAGGTCGCTGGAGACATTTACTCGTGGTCCATTATGCAGCTGTAGTGTGGAAAAACACACTAGACATTTACCCAACTAGGTAGAAACTGCACCAGTTGGGTAGACTTTTTGTGCAAAACATGGACTCTTGTTGGATAAACAGGCAGGTGAGGTTCCGGTCTGGCCCTGATGCTCATTTCACAGAAATTAAAACTTGACGGGAAGCACTTACAAATATAAACAAAGTAGGTGCCCCAGTTGAAGCTCTAATTCTGTAAAGGAAAATGATCCTAACTTCCTGGGCTTGGTGGAGGCAAAGCAAGAGTATTTTCTCAGCAATTACACAGTGAAAAACGTTCTGAAATCCTTGGTAAAAGTTAATGCATTGTTGATCTATCAGTGATGCCATTTGAGATGTCATGAGTGATGTCTTTAGTGATGTCACTGACCATGACCATGTTATGAGTGATGTAATATGTGAGGTTGTATGCAGCGCATTATGGGGCGTAAGTTATAGTTAGCTCAGGTAACTATAACTGCTGGATTTCACTGGTTTTGTACAAGTGAAATCTGAGCCTACCTATAATTCCTTGTATCCTATGTTTTTTCAGTGAATTTCCAAGGTTTTTTTAAATCCTATTTCCTAACTATAACGTCCCTGTAACCTTTGTTCAGTGAATATATATATATATATATATTCACTGAAAAAACCATAGGTTTTAGGGACAGTTATACTTAGTTGGACATTGCACTCGTACAAAACCCGTGAAATTCCCCGTTATAGTTAGTTCAGCTAACTATAACTTGCGCCCCGCAATGCACTGCTGATGACGTCACATATTACATCACTCATGACATGGTCAGTGACATCACTGATGGATTAGCAAAATTGTTTTTAGCGCACGCTTTTAATAATTTTAAACGTTTAGCCCACTGCATTTTAGCACTCTTTTAAACTTACCTTGAACTTGCTGGTACTTGTGCTCGTCAAACATTCTTCCCGCCCCGGTCCGACGCGGCAGTTAGTGCCGATTGTGCGGAGGGCGAGGAAGGAGGGGCCAAGCACTTCCGCTTTTGGGGCTGAATTTCGGTTAGCGGTCTAGCTTGGGGAAAGAAGACCCTACTTAATGCGCAGGCCCGAGCGGACGCGCAGCGGCGAGAGCAGATTGTGGCAGAATCTGCTAAGACCCGTTTTGTGGTGGTAATGCGACAGTGCATTCTAGCCTTCTAACATTACTTTGCCTCAATACCACTGTTGTATATGGATTAGCAAAATTGTTTTTAGCGCACGCTTTTAATAATTTTAAACGTTTAGCCCACTGCATTTTAGCACTCTTTTAAACTTACCTTGAACTTGCTGGTACTTGTGCTCGTCAAACATTCTTCCCGCCCCGGTCCGACGCGGCAGTTTGTGCCGATTGTGCGGAGAGTGAGGAAGGAGGGGCCAAGCACTTCCGCTTTTGGGGCTGAATTGCGGTTAGCGGTCTAGCTTGGGGAAAGAAGACCCTACTTAATGCGCAGGCCCAAGCGGACGCGCAGCGGCGAGAGCAGATTGTGGCAGAATCTGCTAAGACCCGTTTTGTGGCGGTAATGCGACAGTGCTCTCTAGCCTTCTAACATTACTTTGCCTCAATACCACTGTTGTATATGGATTAGCAAAATTGTTTTTAGCGCATGCTTTTAATAATTTTAAACGTTTAGCCCACTGCATTTTAGCACTCTTTTAAACTTACCTTGAACTTGCTGGTACTTGTGCTCGTCAAACATTCTTCCCGCCCCGGTCCGACGCGGCAGTTAGTGCCGATTGTGCGGAGGGCGAGGAAGGAAGGGCCAAGCACTTCCGCTTTTGGGGCTGAATTGCGGTTAGCGGTCTAGCTTGGGGAAAGAAGACCCTACTTAATGCGCAGGCCCGAGCGGACGCGCAGCAACGAGAGCAGATTGTGGCAGAATCTGCTAAGACCCGTTTTGTGGCGGTAATGCGACAGTGCTCTCTAGCCTTCTAACATTACTTTGCCTCAATACCACTGTTGTATATGGATTAGCAAAATTGTTTTTAGCGCACGCTTTTAATAATTTCAAACGTTTAGCCCACTGCATTTTAGCACTCTTTTAAACTTACCTTGAACTTGCTGGTACTTGTGCTCGTCAAACATTCTTCCCGCCCCGGTCCGACGCGGCAGTTAGTGCCGATTGTGCGGAGGGCGAGGAAGGAGGGGCCAAGCACTTCCGCTTTTGGGGCTGAATTGCGGTTAGCGGTCTAGCTTGGGGAAAGAAGACCCTACTTAATGCGCAGGCCCGAGCGGACGCGCAGCGGGCACGCCGCTGGCGCGCCAAAGGCGCGCCTAAGGCAAGCCCGTCTGCGCCCGTCCGCGGCCGGTCGGGGACCGGGGCCAGAACACCTGCTCAATCAGGATCAGCCCGTAGGTATACTGCTGAACAGCTATATGCACTATGCCCCCCCATTTTGGAGATATGTAAGCACAGCTTAGCGACAGGAATCATGCACCAGAAATGTAGACACTGCACATTCACTATGGAGACGAACAAGAAACAGATAGAGACATGCCAGAAGTTTAATCTTACCCTGATTAACTGCAGATCCCTGAAGAAGCACAAACATGAAATCCACGATTATCTATTAGACATGCAGCCAGATGTGATGTTTCTTACTGAAACCTGGCTAAACGAGGACTCTACATCAGAGATCCTCGAGGCTCTTCCACATAACTATGGAATTACAAGAGTGGATCGGCCGCCTAACAGGGGGGGAGGGATTGCCATTATTCATAAATTAACGATTCAATGTACTTTAGAGCCAGCAAACATTGATGATAGCGAAGCAGGCTTTTTTTCTATAGTGGCAGCAGCAAACTATATTATAAAGGGGTTTCTAATTTACAGACCACCAGGGCCCTCCACCCGGTTTGTACCGAGCCTAATAGAGCAGGTGATTCAACCCGCTCTGCGTTATGACAAAATGCTCTTGCTGGGGGACCTTCACCTTCACCTTGATGAGCTGACTAATACTGGAGTACAAGAGCTCTGTCAGGAACTGGCTGCTCTGCAACTGACACTACAATCTGCGCTCCCCACCCACCAATTAGGCCACCTATTAGACCCAAATTTTGCCAACTGGGGGGCTTTAGGAATTGAACGCCCGATTGAAGTTCCCTGGACAGATCACTTTGTGGTTCCCTTTAGCGCCCTGGTACCCTATACCTCTACTCTTAAGACGCCAGGCGCTGGGAAACCGCATAGGAAGTGGGCTAGGTTCTCAGCAGCTAGCTTTAATCTAGCCCTCCAGCAGGGCGGACCACCTGGTGGCAATGATATTGACTCAGCCTGCAGCGCATTAGATAAGCGGATCACGGAGGCATTAGATAGAATTGCTGATAGGCGCTGGAAGTGGCGCCACGAATGTTACAGCGATGGTATGAGATCGCGGGCTGAAAGGCAGCCGATGGCGGACATGAGGTAATGCCTGGGTTTGGATTGCCACAGCACTAAGGGGGTAGATTCCTGAAAAGGCAGGTTGAGGCTGTCCAGTGTCCGGCGTGCAGAACCTAGCTAACCCGGGTGCGGGAAAACAAGGGTAAATTTAAATTGGCGGGATATCGCAGAACTCTGGAGTCCGGTGCGGAGAAGGACGTCAGGACACTGGAGCCAAGTTGTGAGGAACTGAAGGTTCTCCGCACCGGACTCCAGAGTTCTGCGATATCCCGCCAATTTAAATTTACCCTTGTTTTCCCGCACCCGGGTTAGCTAGGTTCTGCACTCCGCCTGGCTGACGGTCTACACTTTCACCACGCCGGACACTGGACAGCCTCAACCTGCCTTTTCAGGAATCTACCCCCTTAGTGCTGTGGCAATCCAAACCCAGGCATTACCTCATGTCCGCCATCGGCTGCCTTTCAGCCCGCGGTCTCATACCATCGCTGTAACATTCGTGGCGCCACTTCCAGCGCCTACCAGCCTTGTTGCTCCAGCCTCCAGCTCACCCCATACCGGGTTGGAATTATCACCGGTCCTCGGGGTCAACACTCCTTCTGATACATTCGCTTTCTAGCCCTGATGAGTCACGGGATTTCTCCCAGTGATGAAACACGTGTTGGCTGGCTTTTGTATTCAACATAGTTGGTGTTGAGATATAAATAAACTTTTTTGTTCCAATACTGATGCCGACCTCTGCATTCATATAACATTTCGTAACAGATTGATATATTGTTAATACCCTCACCGCGTGTGCCCAGGACAGTACTCATTTTACAGTGTGGATCCTGCGATTCACACATTTCCCAGGGGTTATCGGGTTACTCCCCTGACCTGGAGGCACTGCATGCATATAAGCTATAGTTAGTACACGCAATAGCCTGAGCGCCACTTTCCTGTCTTAACTAAAAAACCCCCACCTAATCTCCAGATAGAATTGCTCCATGGTCCTCGAGTGCGCCTGGGAGACAATTAAAAACGGCACCGTGGTTTAATGACGAACTCAGGATAGCTAAGTCCGCCTGTAAGCATTTAAAAAGACTTCTCAGATCTCAAGAAGATCTCAAGAAGACTGAATACAAAATCAGCCTTAAACACTATCACTCACTTATAAGAAAAACCCGGGCCGCCTACTATAGTGATAGGATTGAGATAGCTGAGAATTCCTCTAAGGAACTCTTCACTATTTTCAAAGAGATCTCGTCACTTGCAAGAACTACAGCTTCTAATATTAGCTCCGTGGACTCCTGCAACTTGGTGGCAGACTTCTTTGCGGAGAAGGTAGAAAAGATCTATTCTACCTTCCCAGATGAAGCACGTAAGGGGTGCTTTGATAGCGATGGGACGTCCAATATAGCGGAGGCAGATTGCCTTTGTGGTTTTGCTCTCCCCTCTTGCGACAATCTCAAAGACATAGCCGCAAGCATCAAATCCGGCTCACCTAGGGACCCCACTACACCCAAAGTGTTAAGAGAGAGCCTAGTAGTCCTAGCGCCCTACATCAGCCACCTCCTTGGACCTCTTTCACTTCGGGAACAGTCCCAAAAAGGTGGAAAGAGGCGATTGTCCTCCCCATAAAAAAGAAGCCGAATGTAAGCATGAGTCAATTGGAGAACTTGCGTCCGATCTCACTTCTGCCATTCTTTGCCAAAATAGCAGAAAAAGTGGTCAACACTCAACTAATAGCCCATATTAATCAACACAACCTACTCCACCCTACTCAATCGGGCTTTCGAGCGACCTACTCTCCGGAATCAGCATTGCTCCTATCCACAGAGACCATCCACAAACTTGTGGATGAGGGCCAGACGGTCGCCTTAGTCCTCTTAGACCTCAGTGCTGCATTCGACACTGTAGCCCACCCAATACTTCTACAGTGCCTCAGGAGAGGAGGACAGGCGGAACGAGCCCTAGACTGGCTGAGGTCCTTCTTATGTGACCGCAGCTTTCAGGTGTCTCAGCAACCTTACTTTTCTAAGAGCATTGCGCTGGCCCAAGGGGTCCCTCAGGGCTCCATACTTAGCCCCACTCTTTTTAATCTCTATATCACCCCATTGGCAGAGATTATTGGGAAGTATGGCATCAGTGTTGTGTCATACACGGATGACACACAACTGGTGGTGTCATTGGTGCAAGCCCATGATGAGGCAGCCATTAACTTCTCTACTTGCCTACAAGAACTGGCGTCTTGGATGTCGAACAACTGTTTAAAACTTAATGGCAATAAGACAGAGGTTCTTGTGGTAGGCAAAGCCCCTCGATTTGGTCCTCATCATGGTGGCCTCAGACTTTGGGCCCTATTCCATCCCCCAGCGAACAGGTTAAGAACCTAGGGATGTGGCTGGACACCAAGCTCTCCTTTGAGAGCCATACCAGATGGGTGGCAGGGAAATGTTTTGGGGTAATGAGAGGACTTCGGAAGACCCTTGATGTTCTTCCCATGACGGCTAGAAAACCATGGTCCATGCTCTGGTAACCTCCCGCTTGAATTACGGAACGCCCTTTATTTGGGGGCAAGTAGCAAATGTATGAAAAGACTTCAATGCATTCAGAACGCGGCAGCCCGCCTCGTTCTGATGCTGCCCAGGAGAGCTTCCTCTAACCAGGCCCTGGCATCCCTTCACTGGCTTCCGGTGAGGGAGAGAATTCTCTTCAAAGCCCTGTGTGTTAGTCACCGCATCCTACAGAGAAAAGGGCCAACCGATCTACATGATCTACTTACCCCCTACATCCCGACCCGCCTTATGAGATCATGTGGGACGGGAAAGGTTAGAACTCCGACCATCAAAAGAGCGAGAGTGGGTGGCCGATCTTTCCGTTTCCTGGCAGCCAAGCACTGGAATAACCTCCCCCTTGGTCTCCGGATGGAGCCTTCGGAGACAGTCTTTCGGAAAAAACTCAAAACTTGGCTTTTTCCGTCCTAGGCCTTCCCTGCTAGCTGTTTCACAGTACTGCTACTGACGAGTCTTTTGATGCCGCAGCGCGGGGACACACTAGTGAGTGTAGCCATGCGCTTTATAAATTTGTTTATTATTATTATTATAACTGTCCCTAAAACCTATGGTTTTTTCAGTGAATTTGTAAGGTTTTTAAATGCTAATTTCTAACTATAACGTGCCTGAAACCTATGGTTTTTCAGTGAATTTCAAAGGTTTTTTAAATGCTAATTCCTCACTATAACATGTCTGAAACCTATGGTTTTTTTCAGTGAATTTCAAAGGTTTTGTAAATGACAATTTTTAAATGTATTAATTGTTATATTTATTTTTTTGCTACTGATTTACTACATTTTTTTAAACTATTTATTTTTACATATTTTATTTTTTAAATTACATTGTAATTACATTACAAAATATACTTTCACTGAATGAATTACTTTAGTTTAAATACTTTGCAAATAGGCAAAAGACTTTTAAGTACAGTAGTTACAGTTGTTGCAATGGGCAACAAAATTTCAAACACAATGCAACATTGAGCTCAATGTGAATTTCAAGTTAAATGCAATTAGTTACTTTATGGATTACTTTTCTAACCACAGGACTGGATCCTAGATTCAGTCCTGGGACATCTCCTGTAAACAGTTGAGTAAAAGCGTTTTGGTTACAGTAGTGATTTTTAAGGAATATTATTGTATTTTAAAAGTTGACACTTAGAAACTTTTTCACATAGAATCACCAATGTTATCCTATGGGAGGAAATTTACTTAGCAGGTAAGTAGTGTTATCGTTACTTTTTCTTACTCAGTGTTGGATCCTGGATCCAGCACTGGTGCATCTCCTGTAAACAGTTGAAAGAATGCGTTTAAGTCATACAGGCGATTTTTAAGGAATATTTGTAGTTTGTGAAAATCGACACTTTGAAACTTTTCTGCTGAAAACCAGACAATGGATTCCTATGAAAGGAAATATAAGTTACTGGTAAGTACGGTTAGAATTACTTTTCAGGGTGAGTGCTGGGCTAAAAGATGCAGCACTGGGTTCTCTCCTGATAACAGGTGAGTAAATCGGAATTCGTAGTTCAGCTGATTTTAGAGGAATATTATAAAGTTCCAAAACTCCACACTTAGAAAGAAGAATTTCCAAGTTAAACCAGTCAATGTTAGCCTATGGAAGGAAATTCAAGTTACTGGTAAGTACGGTTAGAATTACTTTTCAGGATCTGTACTGGGCTCAAAGATGCAGCACTGAGGTCTCTCCTGATAACAGGTGAGTAAATCAGAATTCGTAGTTCTGATGATTTTAGAGGAATATTTGTATGTTTCAAAAATCGACACTTAGAAACTTTTTCAGCAAAAAGCAGGCAATGATATCCTATGGAAGGAAATACAAGTTACTGGTAAGTACGGTTAGAATTACTTTTCTGGATCTGTACTGGGCTCAAAGATGCAGCACTGAGGTCTCTCCTGATAACAGGTGAGTAAATCGGAATTCGTAGTTCAGCTGATTTTAGAGGAATATTATAAAGTTCCAAAACTCCACACTTAGAAAGAAGACTTTCCAAGTGAAACCAGTCAATGTTAGCCTATGGAAGGAAATTCAAGTTACTGGTAAGTACGGTTAGAATTACTTTTCAGGATCAGTACTGGGCTCAAAGATGCAGCACTGAGGTCTCTCCTGATAACAGGTGAGTAAATCGGAATTCGTAGTTCTGCTGATTTTAGAGGAATATTTGTAAGTTTCAAAAATCGACAGAAACTTTTTCAGCAAAAAGCAGGCAATGATATCCTATGGAAGGAAATTCAAGTTACTGGTAAGTACGGTTAAAATTACTTTTCAGGATCAGTACTGGGCTCAAAGATGCAGCACTGAGGTCTCTCCTGATAACAGGTGAGTAAATCGGAATTCGTAGTTCGGCTGATTTTAGAGGAATATTTGCACAATGGTGAAGGGAGGGGGCGTGGCCTGAGCTGACATCTGTGCAAACGCGCCCCGTGGCGCGTTTTAAGTTGGGGGATTAAGTCCCCTTGAATCATGAGGGTCCCTGGGGTCCAACTAGCCCACCCTGTACCTCCAGTATGCGCCAGGGAGCTGCATTGCAGAGAGTGTTCAGAGGCCACGCCCTTTTGCACCTCTCTGCAACGCAGCTCTGTGGCGCTTTCTGGACGTACCTGGTGGGCTAGTTGGCCCCAGGGACCCTCAGGATTGAAGGGGATTGAATTCCCCATCTTAAAACGCGCCACAGGCCTGTTTGCACACATGTCACCTGAAGCCCCGCCTCCCTTCACCACTGTGCAAACGCGCCCGTGGCGCGTTTTAGGTTGGGGGATTAAGTCCCTTGAATCCTGATGGTCCCTGGGGTCCAAATAGCCCACCAGGTACCTCCAGAAAGCGCCACAGAGCTGCGTTGCAGAGAGGTGCAAAAGGGGCGTGGCCTCTGTACACCTCTGTGCAACGCAGCCCCTGGCGCATATTGGAGGTTCCTGGTGGGCTAGTTGGCCTCCAGGGACCCCAGTATTCAAGGGGAGTCTGCCTCATCTGCAAACGCGCCAGGGGCGCGTTACAGAATGCTCCAAGGAGGGGTGTGGCCTCCGGCGCGATGCCGGTATTTTTTAAATTTTTTAAGAAGGGGGCTGTGTGGCCCCCTTCTTTTCTAATTTTTGGGCCCTGGGACCCCATCCCCCAGGGCCTGCCCCCTAATATTTTGTTTAAAAAAAAAAAAAAATTGACATCCCCCGAGGCATGGCCTTCTTTTTTTTAAAAATGTTATGGAGGGGGCTGTGTTGCCCCCTCCTTAGGCTCACTCTATGGCCCCGGGGACCCCATCCCCGAGGCCGGCCTTTGTTTTTTTTTGTTTTTTTAAATAAACATTTGGGGAGGGGGCCGCGTGGCCCCCTCCCGGGCCACTCCTAGCCCCGGGACCCCATCCCCCGGGCTGGCCCTCTTCCATTGGGGACCGTGGGGGTCCCCAATCCTCCCACGGTCCCGCCCGGCTCCCCGCGTCCCTCGGGAGCCGGCATGATGCTCTGACATGGGGAGCTGCTAAGATGCAGCTCCCCATGTGGAAAAGCAATGTCTTTGAATTTTGGAAAGCAGTTTCCTGCTCTCTCTTCCAAAATCCAAGCAGTTTGCTATGACAGGACGGGAGCCGCGAGGCTCCCGGCCCTGTCATAGCAGACTACAGTGTCCCGGGTAGGCACCCCGGGACACTGCAGGAGCCGGCCCTGGGGGTGGCGGTCCCCAGGGCCATCAAGGGCTCCAGGAGGGGGCGCCGCGGCCCCTCTCCCCACATCTGCAAAGCCCCGGGAGGTGGTGGTCCCTCGGGCTTCGGGGTCCAAACGGACCCCCATTTTAAATTTGTTAGTGCCCCGGGAGGTGGCGGTCCTCGGGCATGTGGGGCTGGAGCCTCCACACAGGCGATTTAAATTTTAAAAAGAAGCCCCGGGGTGTGGCGGTCTCGGGCTGCGGGAGGGCTCAGAGCCCTCCCGCACCATTTATTTCTTAAAGCCCCGGGGGTGGCGGTCCCCGGGCTTGGGGCCTTAGAGGCCCCCCACATATTATAAATAACCCCCCGCATGCCCCGGGACTTGGCCCACCCGGGGCCAATTACAACGAAGCGCGGAGACCGCGCTTCGATCGCACGGCGGGATCCGCGCACCCTAAGCGCATCCCGCCGATTTTTTTTTTACATGCTTTTCTGCCCAGGGGTCTTTGTGTGACCCCCTGAGCAGACCTAGGGGGTCAGGGTGTTTCTACCCTGCCCCCTTTGTGCGTTTTGTGCACTTGTTTCTTTTTTTTTTCTCGGCGGGATCCGCGCACCCTAAGCGCATCCCGCCGATTAAAAAAAAATGCTTTCTGCCCATGGGTCCTTGTGGGACCCCTGAGCAGACCTAGGTCAGGTGTTTCTACCCTGCCCCTCTTGCGCTTTGCGCACTTGTTTCTGTCCTCGGTTCACCGAGGATAAAATGGCTGCCAACACTTCCTGATTTGGAGTGTTGACAGCCACTCTGACAGCCAATTAGCATGCAGCTGGTGATCGGGAGGTACGCGGACCCTACTCGGCCATAGATATATATGTGACTTTACTTTTGATTTTCTCAGGAACTACTGAACGGATTTACACTCATTTAAGCAAAAGGCACGACACTGAACCAAGGGCTACCTCTTTGCCAAATTTGGTGTAATTCCGTTCAGCAGTTCGGGCTGTAGCCGCGATGAAAGGATCCTATGGAAAATGAATGGGGAAAACGCGTTTTGGGACCCCCTTTTTCTCGGCCCCGCTGACGAATCAACCCCAGACTTTCAGGCTAGGAGCGGAGCGCCCCAACAAGTTGGAAGCTTGCGAAGATTCGTCAACCGGCGCAAGAGTTATTTCAAATAGAATGTCGCGGATTTCCTATGGAAAATAGATCCTAACTATAACTATCTACTGGCGACCGCCAGTAGATAATATATATATATATATATATATATATATATATATATATATATATTATCTACTGGCGGTCGCCAGTAGATAGTTATAGTTACAACCTATTATCCATAGGAAATCCGCACATTCTATTTGAAATAACTCTCTTGCCGGTTGACGTATCTTCGCAAAATTTTCAAACTTTATGGCCCGCTCCGGTCCGCTCCTACCCTGAAAGTCTCGGGGGATTCGTCAAGCGGGGCCGAGAAAAGGGGGTCCCAAAACGCGTTTTCCCCATGCAATTTTCCATAGGAAACTTTAGACACGGCTACAGCCCGAACTGCTGAACGGAATTACACCAAATTTGTCAAAGAGGTAGTTCTTGGTTCAGAAAGAACCCTTTTTGTTAAATGGTGTAAATCCGTTCAGTAGTTGCTGAGAAAATCAAAAGTAAAAAGATAGTGATATCTATGGCCGAGTAGGGTCCGCGTACCCTCCCGATCACGAGCTGCATGTTAATTGGCTGTCAGCTGGCTGTCAACATTCCGATTCAGGAAATGTTGGCAGCCATTTTGTCCCTTGGTAGAACCGAGGGACAGAAACAAGTGCGCAAAGCGCACAAAGGGGGCAGGGTAGAAACACCCTGACCCCCTAGGTTTGCTCAGGGGGTCCCACAAGGACCCCCTGGGCAAAAAAAAAAAATAATTTTTTTTTTTAAATCGGCAGGATGTCACTGACCATGTCATGAGTGATGTAATATGTGACGTCATCAGCAGTGCATTGCGGGGGCGCGAGTTATAGTTAGCTGAACTAACTATAACGGGGAATTTCACGGGTTTTGTACGAGTGAAATGTCCAACTAACTATAACTGTCCCTAAAACCTATGGTTTTTTCAGTGAATTTCAAAGGTTTTTAAATGCTAATTTGTAACTATAACATATCTGAAACCTATGGTTTTTTCAGTGAATTTCAAAGGTTTTTTAAATGCTAATTTGTAACTATAACTGTCCCTAAAACCTATGGTTTTTTCAGTGAATTTCAAAGGTTTTTAAATGCTAATTTCTAACTATAACGTGTCTGAAAACCTATGGTTTTTTCAGTGAATTTCAAAGGTTTTTTAAATGCTAATTTGTAACTATAACGTGCCTGAAACCTCACGGTTTTTTCAGTGAATATATATATATATATATATATATATACATACACACACACACACACACACTCACTGGTAAAAAAACAAAGGCTAAAGTGACTTGCACCCCACTATGCAGAGTACTTCTATCAACGGTGTCATTTCAGTGATCTTATCAATGATGTCATAGAACATGTCATGAGTGTTGTAATATGTAAGATCATAAGCAGTGCATGGCAAGGGTGTGACTTATCGTTTTTTAAATTTAACTGTCGTGTAGTTCCTAATAATACATAAGATCTGAGCGTTTAGACAACATAAACTAAGGGATTGGTGTCCAGACTGATTCCAGACACCCCACATTTTTCTGGAAGGTCAGGCTTATATATGTGCACAGCCTCTTTACACATGGAGACCTTTATACACTTCTCCCACTTTTATAGTGGGCACATGACCCCTTATAGACATACCAGCATCGCTCTCACACAATGACCGACACGTTTTTATGGAGGTCTTTATATTTCCTCTGAAATCCAGCTGGGAGGACATGCCTTCTTATTGGCTACACTACCATGTAGTAGGAGTTTTTTATACACCTTCTCCCACAAGAACGATGGGCTTATGACTCCCTATAGGCACACCAGTACCGTCTTCCCATTCTCAGCAATAGCGGGTATTTTCCATTAAGTCTTATTGTTGGTCATTTATATCAAAGACTGTCAATTGCATAGGTGGGTATTGTATATTATGCAGATTGGATCGTTCCTAGTTATCTAGTAACTGTACATAGTTCTTATGAGATCCTCCTCCTCCCTTTGTTCTTTGTTTCTCTTCTTTCTCCTTATTTCTACGAACCACCACTTTGTTCGGGCAACTGCCATTTAGATAGGGGTGATATGGTAGATCAATCGGCTCCTCTCATACTTTAACAACAGGCACTTATTATGCCAGCCTGCAGATGCAATAAGCCAATTACGGTTCTTTGAATGTGTCTCCTCAAGTAACTTACAACACCCTTTACAAATATTTTGATAACTCCGACCCCTCGTAATATGCCTTTAAGAAATTTGATATGCATTACGTAGACGCTCATTGCACCCACGCATATACGGGGAAGAGCCACACAGGAAGTGGACTCACAGAGAGACGCCAGCTTGGGAGGCGGGAGACGGCACGTATCAAGGTAAGACCCCTTTGAAGGCCCAGCTTGTATGGTAGCTTTGTTTCTCACACATAAAGAGAAGGGGCATGATTTTACCGTCCCTATGGGTTGGATTGTTGTGTGTCGCAACCCGATATACTTCACATTGAAATGGGATGAGTGGGTCCGAATTGGGACGCCAGCCCCACTGGTATTTTTGGACATAAAAACATGGCTTTACCGCCTACATTGACTGTGTTCTCCTTTTGTTTGAAATGGACTTCACTTAATTTGACATAGAAAACATGGCTTTACTGCCTACATTGATTGTGTTCTCCTTTTGTTTGAAATGGATTTCACGTAATTCACGTAATTCTTTAAAACATCAAATGGATCCCCCTCGAACACCGAAAGACCATCACTCACGCCCTGGTCACCAGCAGACTCGACTACGGCAACGCACTCTACGCCGGAATAAACAAAAACCTCACCCGCAAGCTACAGAACATCCAGAACGCCGCCGCAAGACTGGTCCTCAACCTGCCAAAACACTGCCTCATCTCCCAGCACCTGCGCACACTGCACTGGCTCCCCGTCGAGGCGAGAATCACCTTCAAGATGCTCACCCACGAACACAAGGCCCTCCACGGCACCGGACCAGCATACCTGAACAGCCGACTCAAATTCCACGCACCCCAAAGGACCCTACGATCAGCCTTGCTCTCCTACGCCATGGTCCCCCGCACCAGAAAGACCAGATCGGGAGGCCGCTCCTTCTCCTTCCTCGCGGCCAAAGCATGGAACGCCCTTCCGCTCCACCTCAGACAGACAACATCGCTCCCCATCTTCGCAAGAAACCTCAAAACCTGGCTCTTCAACAGACCCCTCCTTGATGGAATGGAACCTGCAACCCCCCACCCCCACCCCTAGCGCCTTGAGACCCTTACGGGTGAGTAGTCGCGCTTTAACAAACCCCTGATTGATGTATGTTTACCAATATAAATGTCTTTATTGACTAGGTTCTCCTATTGTTCAAAACGGACCTTACGCAATTTTTGAATTTTGTATGATTCCAATACTAATGACAGGATAGCTTTCTAAAAAATATTTTAAAAAGCGGCACTCTCAAAGGGAAGGGGCATGACCTTGCCGCTTATACAGATTGCTTTGGCGGGTTGCCTGGACTCGCTATACTTTACATCTGAAGGAGATGTGAGCTCAAAATTGACATGCTTGCCTCACTGCGAGGTTGGATGTATTATATATTGCTATATTGCCTTGATGAATTGTTTCTCCTATTGTTTAAAAATAACTACATGGATCGCTTTAATTTTTATAAATCGTTTCGAAACGACAGGGTAGTTTTGTTATATAATCTAAATTCGCGGTAATGGGCTTTACAGGATATGGGACACTCTCAAGGGTTTTTTAAATCCTTATCCAGGATGGTGGGAACTTCCTTTATGTGCAAGATACCGCGTCAACATTGGCATAACGTTACTGTTTCCAAATAGGGTATCTTTTATTGGATTCTATGATATGATATCACCGCCATATGAATAAGTCTTATCATAACTTATTAACAATTATCTGTAGGTGCCTCCCTGCCATACACTCAGGAATCTTGATGAGATTTGCTTGCCCCTAAACATATGGGGACCCAATGAAGAACAGGTCAATATCCATACCAGGAATCTATACTGCCCTAAATGATGAATTACGGCACGCCTTTGGCTTCAACACTTTAAAAGATAAAAATTATGGTATGTCTTTACCCCTTCCTCTCCCGCATGTTGTGCTGACACCTATTCTCAATTTCACTGGGTTTATAGGTGGCACTTTCCCCTATTTATTACCATCACTGTGTGTTTACGTTTCTATATTCACCGCTACTTGCATTGATCATAATCGTAATGCTTTACAGTTATCATTGATATCAAGGTGGTACTTAACAGGGTACCTGATTAGTATGACTTGTCTGAAGGATAAATTTGCGGATTAAGAACTCGCCATTCTAAATACTTTAGTATCTTTCCTTTTAGAGTCTAAGATACTATGGAATGGAGTATATCTGGCTCGTGGCCTTATTTATCAATAGTGCCTGACTAGGCAATAGCTCTCCAATCTTGTCCAACTAACATACATGGAATGGTTGAAGTAACAAGTACTTATGAATAACTTCGAAGTAGTTTGTCTGTATGTGATGTTCTTACACTCTTTTCTGTTATTCTCTAATTCTCTATGTCCCTGTACATACCTTTAAGGAGTTTGTTTTTATATGTTATTTTTAACTGTTATATGTGTAAATGTTGTATTGCTCGGTTTTATACTATATGTATTTGCATGTTTTACAGCCCTGATGAAGTCCACATGTAGTGGACGAAACGAGTTGGCTGTTCTGTGCCATTTCTATGAAAAATAAAGATTACCTTTGATGTCATTTGAAAAGAATGGACTAACTTTTTGTGGAATTTCGATTGTGTGGTGCACTTCACATTTATTTCTTGAACTTTTCTGATCCTTTGAGGTCGCACCTTGGAAACAGCGGGTGCAGTGGATGTGCACGCAACGTTGCTCTCTACAATATATACTTGGACTTTTTGGGGGGATAAAGAGGGAGGTGCGACTGCTGCATTGGCTCGCTGTTTCATTGTTTTGCACCCCTAAAGGATATGTAAGTCTTTAGACCAGCTAGCTCACAGTGCCACTATAAGCCCCCTAACCTTACCAAGTAGCGAATAGTTTCTGGCAACTATCGAACATGACAACCCTTGATCCTTCAGGGATCGTGGAACCAGTACACCACTTTTCGTTCAGTCACTCATGCTCACTTCTTCTCAGAGAGATACACAGAATAAAAGATGGGGACGTTTTTCAATAAGCATTTACTGAACCAGTGTCATTCTAGTATAAAATACGTGGGCTGCGACAACCATTAGACAGAAACAGATATAGTCCTGGGCACACGCGGTGAGGGTATTAGTAATATAATATGTATTATTGATGCGTTATTCAAATACAATGGTCAACATCAGTATTTGTCCAAATAGGTATTTTTTTATTTCAACAACAACAACTGTGTTGAATATAGTGAACCAGCCGACACGTGTTTCGTCACTGGGAAAGGTCCCGTGACTCATCAGGGCCGAGGACCGGATAAGAATACAGCAACCCTGTGTCCTCGCAGCTCTCCGATCCGGACCCCAGACAGGCGTCTGCTTTACCCAGCCTTACACAACTCTTGATACTACTCCACTTCCCGTTCCCGGGCCTAACCTTCGTACCTCGCCTGCTTGACTTGGTACCTCATCCACCTAGCCGGACACTGGACAGCCTCCCTCCGCTACCCTTGATTCCTGCCTTCCACGATTGCCGTGGCGTACCCGCCCCATCGCAATCACGCTTGTCAGCATAGGGAGATCACCACCCGCGGTTTCCCTGCTCGCTGCATCCTTGATGCCAGCGCAGCGCCTCTTCTGCGCCATCTTCTTGTTACTCCCGATCTCGGCTTAACCCCCAACGGGTTGCTGTATTCTTATCCGGTCCTCGGCCCTGATGAGTCACAGGACCTTTCCCAGTGACGAAACACGTGTCGGCTGGTTCACTATATTCAACACAGTTGTTGTTGAAATAAAAAAATACCTATTTGGACAAATACTGATGTTGACCATTGTATTTGAATAACGCATCAATAATACATATTATATTACTAATACCCTCACCGCGTGTGCCCAGGACTACACTCACTTTATAAATTGTGGATCCCTTGATTCACAGATTCCCCGGGGGTTATCGGGTTATTCCCCTGACCTGGCAGCACCGCACTACCAAAGGTCCACTGATAGCACACGCAATACCCTGAGCGCCATTTTCCTGACTAAACACAAAAACCCCCATTCTAACCTCCAGAAACAGATATATATGATTGCAAGCACCAACAGAGAAAATAAAAGGTAGAATTCAACGATGGTGCTAAAACAGTGAATATATGCAGGCATATAGATACATGGCAATAATCAAGCGCACTCCTAAGATGCGAACCCTAACTAAGAGTACCTAAGTGTACCTAGCATGTATGTAGGTGTGAAGCCGAGAATCCCCCTATTAAATAGCCAACCCCATTACCTGATGGGAAAGAATGAAGGACACTGTCTTGGTCTCGAGTTGGACACCCCACAAGGGATGTCAGACCACTGCGTGCTGGAGGTTCAGCGTGTAGGGACTCCAGCGTCTCGTGTCAGCATTGAAGCTTCTCCTCTGGTTTGCCCAGCGAAGATGTGGTGCTTATATACCCAAAAGGTACCCTCAGGGGATCTACCTAGAATGGTACTGTGGGCCTGTTGTTCAAGGATGACGATAACGGTGACTCTTGTACAGAGTTGTTATACAGAAGATGGTAATCCTGCTGGGGGGCGCTAGGTGGCGCACATCCAAGATGGCCGCACACCTGTGAAGCTCTGGACGCTTGGCGACAATATTTGTTCATTATCCTCATTTCTACTACAGATACCTGGGATTTGCCGCTGTCTCCCTGCTCCTTGAACCATCCGTTCACTCCAGGGAAAAAACTGTGGCTCTCGGGGCTCTACGAATCCGGCTGCGGGACAGTGTGTGCTGCGGGCGCTGGGACGGGCGCTTCTGCTGGAGACTTGTTCGGCCACTGCAGCTACTCGAGCCCCGCGACTTCCCACATGGCGATAGGCCCCGCTGCGGGCTGACCCGGGCCGGAGCCCCGTCGCTGCACATAAGCTCCTTCCCTGATGGCCCCCCCCCTTGTTGTGCTGCTGACTTCTCCTCCCACGGACGCCGTATTGACCATTGGCGGAGAGGCGGTGTGAGACGCGGTAGCTGCGGAGCGTTTCTCCTGGTTGCAAGACGCGCCCTCTCCGCGAACCCTCACATCTGCAACGGACGCGTGAGTACCAGTGTGCGGTGCGCCCTCCTGCTACCCGGATCCCGTGTATACTACTTGAGAGTATATTGCATGGCGCGCCGCCCCTGGGGACACTCTGGCAACTACCCACATGGGATAATTTCTATTCTTCGCTTCCCGATCTCCCAGGGCCTCTGAGATCGGCCAGCGCTGCTTCTGCCCCACTTCAAAGATACAGCATCAGCGGCCCTCCAGACGTCGAGCGCCTCGTTTGCCTCACGGCGGGAGCCTAACAGTGCCCCTATCCACGCTTCCACGTCACTGACTGCCTACCCCCGGGCATTTTGATCTGTGTCTGCTCCTAAATTCCGGAAGGGTACTTACTCGCCCGCTGCCGCTTGCCACCAGACCTTCGCCCTCCTTTCCTCGCGGCACGTCAGGGCCTGCACTGCATACTCGGCTGGGGGATCATCAGGTTATAACCCGCTCTTGATGGTGACAACTCAGCGGGAGGCGACATGCTGTGATCTGTCTTCGGACGGTGGTTTCCTCCTTCTTGGCTCTGGGCCTCTCGCTACTACCCCCGTTCTTGACGACATCCCGTCCCCTCTGCTGGACCGCGCAGGTACATCTATGCTAGCTCGGTGGCACCAGCTTGCCCGCACTGCGGGGCTGCCTGGGCGCTTGGCGGGGTGCGATGGGGAAGCCTGATGGCCGCCAGCCTCGATTGACATTCGACACAAAAAAAGCTGCGACGAGGTCAGCCTCTGTTGACACTGCACCTGTGGATATGGACCAAACGCAACCACCCTCGCAATCTTCTGAGGATGATGTCAAGACTTTACTTCTGGCTGTACAGCAGAGTTTGTCAGCTCTATCTGGAAAAATGGACACTATGAATAACCGTCTGGACTTTCTTGTACAAAAAGTAGACAAGCATGATGGGCAGCTGAAGGAGGCGGAACGGCGTATATCCGAGAAAGAGGATACCACTACTCAGATGCAAACACAGGTAGCGCAAATGGATAAGTTGCTTAGAGTTATTGCGGCCAAAAACGAAGATATCGAAGCAAGGAGCCGTCGCAATAACATCCGCCTCTTAGGCATACCAGAGAGCACGAACACAGGGCGTATGGAGGATTATATTGAACAACTTCTAAAAAGCTCTTTTGGTGCAGACTCTTTTTCGACGCATTTGGTGGTTGAACGTGCGCATCGCTCGCTGGGCCCGCAACCCCCACCGGGAGAGGCCCCGAGACCCATCATTGTGCGACTTCTCAATTATCGAGATCGTGATGTCGCACTCCAGAAAGCCTGAGAACTTAAACCGTTGCAGTTTGAGGGGAACACATACACCATTTATCCGGATTTTACATCTGCGGTACAGGAGGCGCGCCGGAAATTTCTCGCCGTCAAACAGAAACTTCGCAAGGCTCAGATAGAATATGCTCTCTTATATCCTGCGAAGCTTCGGATTACGCACAATGGTAAACATGTCTTCTGCACAAACCCGCAACAGGTAGATGACTTTCTGAAAACCATCTTGAGGCGCTCCCCACGTCGAGACCGCACCTCCAGATCAACTTCACTCTCTGGTGACTAGACAGGGGCAGGGGGACGCAGGCTTTGTCTACCCGTCATAAGCCGCGCATGCCCTTACTGGTCCATGTTCCCAATATACTGAGACGCTGTCCACATACACATCACCCCCTATAGTACAGATGAGACTCTTGTCAACATTCTTCGCCTGGACCGGCATTCCTGTACAGAATCACGGACAGATAAGTGCCCTAAGGGCTCCGTTCATTGACTGTGTTCTAACTGTATATTTGCACTGCTTGTTGAACCGTGACTAAATAAATCTGACATATCGCCAAGCACCCTTCCCCCTCATGCCACCCTCTCCCCTTTATGGGTTGACACCTGGGGACTGCGCTGCAGTCAGAGTTAGGCTACGGGAAGGGACTATGGCCCCCTGGCGCCCCCCCCCCTATGGGAGATCCCCCATGTCACTCGCTTATTTTTGCTTTTTATTGTTATGATTTTCTCATGCTCTGTTGGCCTTATCTGGTTCGAGTAGATTGGCCGCGTTTTTGGGTGCTATTGGGTGGGCAGCAATATGCCGGCACGATTGGGGTACCGTTGTGGGTGGGGGTGGTATGGGTATTAATAGTTTGTTATGGAGTTAACTCATTGAGGTTTTTTGTTCTGGGAGGGAGGGACCTGGATGGGAATTGTTTTTATTGCTTCAGTACATATTGGACATCTACAGCTGGACATGATCGTCATTATGTGATTGGTCACTTTACCCTTCGATATTATCAGACTCGCCATACAGCATTATTACACCTGCAATGCCACCGCAGACTGACCCACCCTGCATCAAATTTATAACATGGAATGTCAGGGGTCTTCGTGACCCTCGCAAACGAAGACAGGTATTAGCATATTTAGACAGACACCGCGTCCACATTGCTATGCTCCAGGAAACGCACATAGACCCTAGACGACCTTCTTGCTTTGGCACCAGATGGGCCTCTGCACAAGTGTTCTCCTCGTATTCCACATACTCCCGGGGTACGCTTATTCTAGTCAAGAAGAATACACCGTTCATATTGGGAGGCACATATAGCGACCCCACTGGCCGCAGTTGTATACTCTGGGGTACTTTGGCCACACAATCTGTTACACTAGCTTGCAGTTATGGTCCTAATTCGGACGACCCTGATTATTTCACCACCCTATGGGGACACATACTAAAAATAGGCTCCACGCATGTCATATGGGGTGGGGATTTTAACACTACTGTTTGCCCCTCTATGGACCGCTCCAACCCCCTTCCTCACCACTACACCAACGCTCGGGAGGCCCTCTCTGGGCTGATTGCGGAACATGGCCTTGTAGACGCCTGGCGTTATGTGCGTCCCGCGACTAGAGAAGGCACTTTTTATACGTCAGGGCACGCAACTTGGTCTAGATTGGATTATTGGATCTGCTCCCGAGGAGTGACCCCATGGATCCAAACGGCTAATCATTTGGCTCGCACATATTCAGACCATATGCCGGTGTACCTTGAACTACTGCCCCCCAACTCCGTTGCCACCCCGCGCTGCTGGAGGCTAATACCAGAGGCACTCCTCGATGCTGTGTTCCAAGCTGAATTGGGGGAAGAGATCACGGATTTTTTTACTCGGAATAGGGGTTCTGTCGATGATTTGGGTATGCTCTGGGAGGCTTTTAAAGTCACGGTCAGGGGCATTTGCATATCTAAATGTTTTGGGGTGCTCCGTGATATCAGGAGAAATCTGCGGCGCCTCGAACTTGAAATTAAACAACTCGAAATGGATATGTGAGCTGCCGATTCCGGTGCCAAACGCGCCGCACTCCGTGCAAAGCTCACAGAGTACACTGACACTGCGGACCGGGAGGTAAAATTCAGGGGCAAATATTTCACCGCCCGCCGATATGGGGAGGGCGAAAGACCTGGCCGAGCATTGGCGAACGCTATTAAGACACCTCGGTTTTCTAGTTATGTCCTTGATGTGGTGGATGATGAGGGTGAACGGTTTAGAGACAGCCTTGACATACTAAACATATTTACTACATACTATAAGGAATTATACAGCTCGCAGCGTGCAGCTCCCCCTGACTTCTCCCCCTATCTAAAAAATATAACTCTTGGTTGGCTGGGGGACTCTCAGCGCGAATTTCTAGCGGCACCATTTGAGGATGATGAGCTGCGTGAGGCCATAATGCACATGGCATCGGGGAAGGCGCCGGGGTCCGATGGTCTTCCCATTGATTTTTATAAAATGTATATTGATCAGCTGCTCCCGGTACTGAAGGAGGTCTTCTTGGAGGCCCAGGAGACACAGATCCTACCCGCCTCAATGAGGGAGGCGCTAATAACGTCATTATTAAAGCCGGGCAAACCCGCGGATCGTTGTGAGTCTTATAGACCACTCTCTCTTATAACTACAGATGCGAAAATCTTGGCTAAATTAGTGGCAAACCGTCTTAGCCTACTTATGGAAAAGCTGGTTCTCCCAGACCAGGCTGGGTTTATTCCGGGAAGGGCCACCTCCCATAACCTCAGGACATTATTCTCTATCCTACAGGCAGTGGACCCAAGGTTACAACTGGTAGCAGTGTTTCTTGATGCCTCTAAGGCCTTTGATTCAGTGGAATGGGACTACCTTTTCACCATCTTGCAGTGTGTGGGACTTCCCATTGGATTCATATCATGGATCCGGCTCTTGTACACCGCGCCCACGGCGAAAGTCTTGATTAATGGACATACCTCTCCCTCATTTTCTTTGTCTCGGGGCACACGACTGGGGTGTCCACTTTCACCCCTTCTTTTTGCCCTAATTATGGAACCCTTGGCAGCAAAAATCAGACAACATTATAACCACGTGGGCCTCCGCTGTTTCCTTCGCCCGATACTCATCTCCCTCTATGCGGATGATGTTACCCTCTATATTAAAGACCCGTACCACAATCTTAACCCATTATTACGCGAGTTTGTTAAATTCGGCGGCCAATCAGGTATCCACATCAACTGGTCCAAATCACAGATATTCCCACTGACTAGCTCTGTCATTCCCTTTGAACCAGATTTTCCGCTCGGGTGGTGTGATGATGATGCCATATATTTGGGGATCCGCGTATCGGCGGATCGGGATGAGTTAATGCGAATCAATTATGGGTGTGCAATGGAACACATTACAGGCTGCATTACTCGATGGATTGCACTTCCCTTAACTATGGCTGGCCGCATATCCCTTATCAAAATGGTAATTCTCCCCAAGTTTTTATACCTCTTTCTTAACATCCCTTATGATCCTGGACAACATTTCTTCGCCTCTCTGCGGTCGGAATTGAGTCGTCTGGTATGGGGCGGTAAACAACCGCGCATAAAGTGGGACACATTAATGCGGCCTTATTCACATGGAGGCTTTGATATACCTAATTTCGAACTATACTACATAAGTGCCCAGGCACATTACGCACATTATTGGTTCCACCCACCTCGCTACACACCTCATGTCGCCACTGAACACTGGCTTGCAGACCCTATCCCACTTGATGGCGTCATTCTATCTCACACTGCACCCCGTGGACGCGGCCTATCTTCCGTAGATTGCACGCTCACAGCCTGGTCTCGCATCCTAACTCATGTGCATGCGCCCTGTTTATACTCCCCCCTCCTACCACTCACTTACCACCCAGAAATATCACTATTGCAAGAAGGCCTCTTCAAGAAAGTTGCGCGTACACGGAACATTCGCTGTTGGGGAGACCTATATACTAATGGCAAGTTCTGCACCCTCCAACAACTGTGCCCTGATCCCCCGCCGTCCAATATGGAAACGTTTTTATATGCTCGCCTTCGTCATGGCATTCAAGCTAGTAGCTTGGCCTACCTTCAGAGCCAGCAACGCTGGCCCCTCTACACCACGTATTACGTGCTCCCACTGCTTCACACTTGGTGTCTACACTCTACCACACTCTATATCGGGACGTTGAGTATCCCCTGTGCCCGGCTCGCGCCGGGTGGTCGGCGGAATTGGGTCAGGATCTCACTGATGCACAATGGCTGTACTGCTGTAAACAGACAGAACAGATCTCTTCCAATAGCAGGCTCCGAATTATTCATTATAGATTCCTGCACCGCAGCTACTATACCCCGGTTAAGCTCCATAAATTTGGGTTGCGGGACACACACAGGTGTGACAGGTGTAAAATGGAAAATGCGACTTTCTGCACCTTGCCTGGGATTGCCCAGAGATACATACCTTCTGGAGTCACGTCCTCACAACCCTGGATTCCATGATCTCTGTGCCTATCTTGAGATCCCCACTCGTAACCCTTCTAGAATACACTGAACAACTCCAAGCTAAGCACCGAAAATTTGTGTCCTTCTGTCTTGCTCTGGCTAAGCGGCAGATAGCCTGCCGATGGGGCAGGGGACGGGCACCCAAATTTAAAGATTGGCTATCAGACATGATTCTATGGCAAGATCAATTATGCACTTACGCCGAACTCCTCCCACGCTCCTCTCGTCCCCGTGACATTTGGGGCCCACTACAGACATATCTATTGGAGCACCCCTACACTGCTGCGGTCACGTCCTAAAGCCTAATCTTACTCCCCACGGAATGTGCCTACCAACGCATGATATAACTCTCCCTAATGGTACTCCTGTTGTAACATAACTAGTTCAGTACATAATGTTATACCCCCTGACGCTCCAACTCTGCTGCAGTTTGTAATGGCAAATCTATGATGGCTCGTTTGCTCTTTGAATTACTGAAGTTCCTTGATAATGCATAATTGTCCTCACTGCTAAACTATGTACCTGTCTGCTGCCACTTATGTACTCTGATCTATGTTTGACACATGTTTACTCATGCTCTAGCTGTGTGTCCACCGCATATATTGAACTTTGCTTGTATGTTATTGATGGAAAACTTAATTTAAAAAAAAAAGATGGTAATCCTGCTGTGATACTAACAATCCTCATGCATAATAAATGAGGCTAGTTTTAGAAGAAAACCACACGACATTTATTCGGCACATAACTTTTTTTTGAAGTAGTTCCGTTACTCTTGCTGAGAACAACCTGGGGTTATTCTTATACCCTTGGGGCAGTCTACAGAATTGGCACTGAGAGCCAAGCGCTGAAAAGGCTGTCAAATATCTGCTTTCAGGCGTTACATTTTGGCAAAAGAGTCCATTTGAGATATCCAGTGTTGTTTTGAATTTCTTTCACACAATGTTATTCATTAATGCGGCACTGTGTGCATTCTGTACTGCAAATGTTTTCGTGCATGTGTTCAAATGCCTATAGTCTAAAACTAGACGGTATGCATTGTCGGGTTTCATTACGGGAAACAAAGGATTATTCATGGAGGAGGTGCATTTCTCGATTACACCTTGGTATTCAAGTTGATCTAAGATCTCCCTGACCTGTTTCTTTGTGTCATGTTTTATTGGGTACTGCCTTTGTGGTATAGGAGTAGTTTTAACTGGGATTTCATGGTGAGTTGAACCAGCATCCCACCCTACATGATTGCGGTATAATGCTGGAGCTAGTGCTACTGCTCACTCCTGTGCGTATGTGTGTTTTAGTGATTCTGGAATGAGGTTGGAGAAAGCCGGTAAAATTACCTCTTCCCCCTTTGGGCAATCTATGACGAATTCAGGTGGCCATTCTCTTTCAGCCAAAAGGATATCGTAACCAAAAGTCAGGTTCTCCCAAAAGAGACCTTTCACTTTTCTAGGTATGTCCCCTTCCATTTGGAGCGTTATTTCATGTAACTGATGTGGGACATTTACCCTTGTATCAGGTGTTTCAACCATGATATGTTCATTCAATGCTGCTGTCACCAGAAATTCCATCAGGTTCTGGCGAGCTATTGTTACTTCTGCTGCACTGTCTAGCATCGTCAGAGCCCATTCCCCATTCAGTAGTTGAGTCCTTAGTAGCCTGGGCATTTCTTATTTTAAGGCCAGCTACCTGCTTCTTTTTTGAATTGAGGTTTACTTTTTGGTTTATCTTCTTTTTTGATAATGTAGTCTGTAGTGGATGTGTGTCTCTTGGCTTGACTCGCTCTTCTGATCTGTGTTCTGATCATCCTTCCCTTTCAGAGTTTTTTGATGAACCCTAAAAGGAACGAGAGGAACGTGTATCAGTATCCTGATACCTGTCAGGTTTCTTAATATTGTCACGGTTTCTAAGGTTATATTTCCTGTCAGAAGGCTCCTGTTGTGAAGACCCACCCCGTGATTGTGATGCATTTTGCTTGTTTTTTTATTGTTTATTGTCCCATTTCTTTTTAGAAGAATCGGGTGCTTGCTTTGAGTTATCCTTTTCAGGATTACCCATCAATTGTGGTTTCTGTGGTCTAGCTCCCAAATTATCTCTACCCAGTGACGCATAGGTATCTTCGATAATTTTTGGTAACTCTCGCTCCTGTTGTGCAGGAGTGCAATCCCTCAGGCGTTGGCGTATAGTCACTGCTGCTGCCTCCCCTTTTATGGTAACCAACATAATTGTTGATTCCTGGGCGAAATTGCCTATCAATTTCATCCCTAAATCCAGGGCAGGTTCTGCCCCGTACTAATTCTGTATTTGTTTCAATACTTCTAGGATGACTGCTATTGAGGGGTATAAACGGCAGCGAAAACTGTACCCCAAGTGGTACAATCCTCTGTCTGGGGAGCTATCCCCATTGGCAAGCAAATTGTCAGTATTCTGTGTTTTTCTGGCATGCCAGTGTGTGGAAAAACTGCCTCAAGATGTGCTATTTTCTGTGCTATCCAGAATGGCATTTGCTCATGTTTAGTGGGAATTCTTCCTATAATCGCATGCAGCGTTTGTGGGGTTATTTTTGTTGCGGTTACTTGCAGTTGACCAGCCTGAGTGACCCTTGTAGGTTGAAGTGTGAGTGTTCGCATCACAAACTGTGTAAGATTTCTGTAGAGTTTTATTATTTCTTTGTGATGTGGACATAAGTCTGCTGCTGGTAATGGATCAGTCTCTGGATGCGGTATGTAAGCAGCTAGGACCGGCCAAGTCGCTCCATCTCTGCTGAGCGGACCGAGTCTCACTTTATCTGGGGGATGGTGCCTTTAAACCAATTTATATGCTCTTGGTAAGTTAACAGGACTTCTATTTCCTAATATGGGGGGTAGTCATTTGGTATTTCATCCTGAGTATAAGAATGAACGTATGTATGTGTGTGCATCTGCAGGAGGGAATTTAACCCAAGAATAGAACACCTCTGTCCTGTATGCCTTGTGTGCCTCAATCACAAAGGTTACGGTCCCACCCAATGATGAGATCAAATAATCTGCTAATTTTATAGTAAGTGCATTTCTGCAATTCTCTGAAATGTTAAGAGCTCCTTCAAGCTCAGCTTCCTCCGCCCCAGCACCACTGGTACTAGCGTCTCCAGTCTGAGACATTATGAGAGGAAGTATTTTACGAAAAAGAGATAAGGTTTATGCACAATGTAGGGAACTATAATCCTTCAAGCTTGAATAAACGTACAGACAATACATAGGATATACCTACTGAGCTGCGGTGGATTTTCCCTTCCCACTCCAGACGTCTCTGGTTAAATGTGAGAAAGGGTATCTGAGAAAGCACAACTGAACTACTCAGATTTGACTGTTAAATAAGAACCAAACCAACGTTGGTGGTGCCATGTTGTGTAGTTCCTAATAATACATAGGATCTGCGTGTTTAGACAACATAAACTAAGGGATTCGTGTCCAGACTGATTCCAGACACCCCAAAAGGATATGTTAGCCTTTAGACCAGCTTGCTCACAGTGCCACTATAAGCCCCCTAACCTTACCAAGGTGCGAATAATTTCTGGCAACTATTGAACATGACAACCCTTGATCCTTCAGGGATCGTGGAAACAGTACAGTACTTTTCGTTCAGTCACTCATGCTCACTTCTTCTCAGAGAGATACATAGAATAAAAGATGGGGACGTTTTTCAATACGCATTTATTGAACCAGCGTCATTCTAGTATAAAATACGTGGGCTGCGACAACCATTAGACAGAAACAGATATATATGATTGCAAGCACCAACAGAGTAAAAAGAAGGTAGAATTCTACCATGGTGCTAACACAGTGAATATATGCAGGCATATAGATACATGGCAAAAATCAAGCGTACTCCTAAGATGCAAACCCTAACTAAGAGTGCCTAATTGTACCTAGCATGTATGTAGGTGTGAAGCCAAGAATCCCCCTAGGAAAGAGCCACCACCATTACCTGATGGGAAAGAACAAAGGACCCCGTCTTGTTCTTGAGTGGGACACCCTGCAAGGGATGTCAGACCACTGCGTGCTGGAGGTTCTGTGTGTAGGGACTCCAGTATCTCGTGTCAGCATGGAAGCTTCTCCTCTGGTTTGCCCAGCGAAGATGTGGTGCTTATATACCCAAAAGGTACCCTCAGGGGGTCTACCTAGAATGGTACTGTGGGCCTGTCGTTCAAGGATGATGATAGCGGTGACTCTTCTATTGAGTTATTATACAGAAGATGGTAATCCTGCTGTGATACTAAGAATCCTCATGCATAATAAATTAGGCCAGTTTTCGAAGTAAACCACACAACATTTATTCGGCACATAACTAGGTAAAAAGGTCAGCGCCAGAATCGTTATGTAGAGCAAGGTAGGACAAATGTAGGTAAAAGGTCGTGCATCTACCTAGGCCTATATTGGGGTACATTGGAGCTCATAACATAACTATTACTGATGAATTTCAGTATTATTTTTCAGTTTAAAATGTTATGGTTAAACTAGCACTCTCATTTAACTATAACAATACTTTAACCTTTGTTTTTTTCAGTGAATTTCTAAAGTTTGTTTAATGTAAAGTAAGATATTATTATCATACTTAACTACAAACTGACTTTAACCATTGTTTTTTACAGTGAATTTCTAGTTTTGTTAACGTAAAGTAAAATTTTATTATCATACGTAAATATGCCATTGTCCGGCCATGCACGCCCTTTGGTGGGGGCTTGTTACTTATATACATTGATGTTTTCTAAGGCATCTGCTGGTTACTGGTTGCCAGGATGTAATGTTGTAGAGGATTCCCTGATCTGCACTGACCAATCCCTGTGCCCAAACCTTGCAGGCACCCACCCCCGCTATGGCTGGCCAACTCCCCATAGCCGGCCAACCCCCCAGCAGGCACAGCCTTCAGATGCACAGCGGGTGTTGGCCGCAGGTCCTGCACCCAACCCCCCACGGCTTGACCTGCACTGGCTCCCACAGGACTCCCGCAGGATCATGGCGTCCCTTTTTTTTAATTTCACCTCAGGAAGGTCCCTCTGCGACCCCTCTCTCCCCCTCAAGGTCTAGGGGGGTCAGGATACTTCTAACCTGCACTCTTATACCTTTTTTTGTTTTAATTTTCAGGACACAGGGACCAAGTCCCCAAGTCCTGTAATGGCAGCTGCAACATATTTCTACATGTTGCAGCCAGTAAATCCAAGCACAAGCTCCTGCAAGACACTCACAGGAGTAAGGCGACCGACGGGAGCGAGGCGACCCATAGGAAAACAAGCCCGTTCAGCCAATCAGATCGTTCTAATATTTGAAGTTGCGTGCCCGCGGGACTTTTGCAAGTGTCTCGCAAACCCAACCATCCAGATGTATATACATTTTAAACCTTAATTACTCAAAACCTACTGAACAGATTTACACCAAATCACAAAACGCACATTTTCTGGGGGCCTAGCCTTCTATCAAATTTGGTGTAATTCTATTCAGCACTTTGGGCTGTAGCACTGTTCAAAAATCCCTAAGGAAATTGCATGGGCAGATTGCGTTTTAGGATCCACTTTTGTTCTTGGCCTCCCGCCTTACGGCTCACCACAAAATTTTCAAAGAAGGAGCTGAGGCAGAAAAACTTTTTGGGGAAAGTTTTATGAAGATTAGTCTACCGGCGACAAAGTTAATAACAAACTATAACTACACAGTGACAACACCCACTTTGTAATGAATATGCCACGTTATTTTGCATGCCTTTAGATCGCATGTCAGTATAACGCGGTCAGCTATAACGACCGCGTTGTTATTTCACATAGCCGTTACAACGCAAGTCGGAACAACTACTTGCGTTGTAAGGAGCGCTGGATGTTGGAATAGTATAATTTACTATTCCAACTCCAGTCTGTGCGGACACTAGGGAAGGTGTTGAATTTTAAATCCAACACCTTCCGCCCCTAACACAAGTCGTTGTTTCGACTTGCGTTGTAACGGTACGCGAAATAACAACGCGGTCGTTGTAACGACCGCGTTGTTATTGCATGCGAACTAAACGCTGCGTACTAAATGCCGTTTACCCTTTGTAATATATAGATTAATTAGATTTAAAAAATGAGAAATTCACTGAAAAAGCTTAAGGTTAAAGTGATGTTATAGTTAGATGAAAATGTTAGTTATGAGAATGAAGTAACTAAAACTTGCACTCTCGCCATGCACAGAGATGTCATTTCAAATGTCTCATTGATGTTATCAATGATGGCATAGAACATGCCATGAGTGATGTAAAATGTGAGGTAATAAGCAGTGTGTGGTGAGGGAGCAAACCAAAAAATCTATTGCCTATGGGATCCTGGCCCTAGCTATAACTGTACACTCTTGACTGCCACTGTATTATATATATGACTTGTTTTGGTGAGTTTATTGCACATAATACAGAGTTATAAATAATCCATATTTCACAGAGAACTGTGAAATATGAGAAATATATCAAAGTTGCCTGTGAAATATGGATTTGATCATCACCATGACAGCCCCCAAACCATTCTGCAGAGCTTTAACAATATTAGAATTATGCAAAATGGAGGGCCACTTTATGTAGACTAGTTATCTAAATTATATGTCAAAAATGCAAATTACACATTCTATGTCAGAATTTTGTTATCTATTTGACATAAAAACAATATTTTCATTGAAATCTGCACATTTTTCAAAATATGTGGCAAATGCATTAAATCTATATTTATGCAATAAACAATGCAGCCACCGAATTGCCTTAATTCACTAACCGTCAGCTGTGTTTTATTAATATTTATTCAAGACAGGTAAACAAAGCCTCAATATTCTCATTCCAAACTATTTACATTGTTAGCTCCTGTAGACATCCATGACGAACAGGTGTGACAAACCAAAGTGGTGGAGTCCTCTGTCTCTGTTTTTTCTCTTGCCTCATTCCCCTTTCCCCAATTCTACCAAAGACCCTCAAATTCCTGTGTATGTAGTCAATGGTGGTGCTGATGAAAGTCGGAAAAAGCATTGCAGCCACTGGATCCTGTGCACAAGGTTAGTGCATCCTGGCAAATAAGGGTAGGACACAAAAAAGCTCCTGGTGGTGATGTTCTGGGAACAGACAATACATCATGGCTTTAACATTGTGAGTAAGGTTTTAAATAATGGCTGCACCCTATGAGTATAGTTGGGGGGGTCCTTCAACTCTTATAACCAAATGTATCTGTGCTGCCTAAAAAAGTATCATCTGTTGTAAAAAGTTGCTCTTGAACAATATATTTTATTTTGTCTAGTTGACACCATGATGGCCAGTTTGTCTTTTGGTAGGTAATAAAGATACCACAAGACACCATGGGTAACACAGGACAGAAAATGTTTTTCAAGAAGAAATATATACTTTCACAAAAGGTTTGATTTTCTTTTATTCTGAGATGATATAAAAAAGCAACTTCAACTTCATGTACATTGTACTATACTCATTGGTTGTTACCATAATGTATTTTGTTAATCTAAAATGCAACTACTCCCCTGCATATAAAATAACGGTTATAATACTCTACGTTATAAAAGAACCCCACAAAACAATAAAATGGTCATAGGACATATATTGAAATGCCAGCATAACAAAAAAGATACTCATGGCCCTAGTAGGAGACCTAAGAACACAACCACAGAAAGCTTAGAGTACCGGTAGATCAAATAAACTCTCTATAAGGAACATGCATATTACTCTACCTGATCAGGTCTCCCGTCACTGAGCAGATATACTGCACATGTGCTACTATCAGCAAGAGCAAGCTGGATGGCTTGTAGTGTGTTTGTAGAACTTCCAACCTGAAAATAAAGGAATTGCTGGATGATCAAGTTTGCTATCCATATATCTTTCTTAGAGTAAATATGAAAAATACATTAAAATACAGTCTTAAAAATTGTAAAGTTTATTTGCTGCCGTATTTAGACATTGCATCGATTGAGGTTATCTGACAAAGATCCGTATGGCATCAGATGTGACAGTGCAACACCTATGACCAAAGATGACCAACGATGGCATTACATGAATTGAAATAATCCGAATGGTGACTCAGACGACGTCCTTGGGGTCCTCACACAACCCTTGCTACCACTCCCACTTGAAAACATCTAAAAAAACAGCTTTAAGGAAATTAATTTCAGATCCTACAGCAAGTGCAGAAACAAGTATATGCTATATTTCAAACACCACAAAATAAATTGGTCATTGAAAAAGTGCCAAAACATAGTGAATAATCAGTGTACCCAACTGCACACCAAGATAAAATAGTAAAGACAATGGTAAATATTTCTTTAATATGTGAATCACCCTTTTGTCATTGACAATGCTATATATCTATAATGCAAAGGTCAAAAGGTCATATCTTTGTCCGTTAGTGTTATTACCCTATATATAGACAGTCAGCCTTTAGTATGGACTCCCAGTTCAGTTCTGTTGGTTGTTCTACAGTACAATTGCAAACAATTCAAAGGTTTTATCACAGATCATGCAGGGGTGCAGCTATCACTGTGGCGCCAGGTACAGTGGCACTGAGGCCCAGAGCCAGGAGGGTCCCATTGAACCATGATAATTGCTGTATTTAACTATCTCCAACAGAAGTCAAAGGGGGCATTTTCCTTGCTTGCACCAGGGCCCATGCCATACTTGCTATTCTACTGAGATCATGATCTGAGTCATCCCGTGAGGATATCTTTTGAATATCCTGCTCCTGTCTTTCTCTAAGGCTGCTTCTGTGGTGAAGGATGGGGTGTAGGAATTTTATGATAAGGGATCATCTTTGGTCATGTTAGACGATAGGGTGGCAATTACTTTTTATAATGAACTTTAGAAGTGGTATTTGTTTTTTGTGAGGTGCGATCAAAATGTTTTTCCAATTAATTGCACATTTCTTACATTGGTAGTATGACTGTTAAATAGTGGTTACAGATATTCTGTGCATGGTGTTACTGGCTGTGTTCCATCTGTGTGTAATGTTCTGTGTGCTATATGGCGTAGAAGTCTATTCCATTTTTTAATTAAAGCCTATGTCGAGATTCTATTTATCCTCAATAAACCACGGTGTTACCAGCCGTTATTTTCGTGGTTTCTGGCTCATTATATAGAATGTCTGTTTTTCAAGACAATGTTTTGATTCATGCTCAAGAACGTTGTGAACATGACACCATCCTCAAACAGGTCCTCGCTATTTTTGATAACGCTGGGGTGGTTTTGAAAAGAGACAAATGTGGGTTCTTTAAAAGTGCTGTAGAATATTTGGGTCATGTTATCTCTTGCTATGGGGTTTGACCTAAGCCAGGGTTGATTGATGCAATTCTTGAAGCGCCATCTCCTGCTGACAAGAATGGGGTCAAGTCATTCCTAGGTCTTTGTGAATTTTATTCACATTTTATTCCAGATTTTGCATTCAAGGTCAGGCCTATTTCCAATTTTCTTAAGAGCAGAGTTGATTTTATTTGGGGTACTGATTTTGATGTTACATTTTCAGACAGTAAGCAACAGTTGTCAAGTGTGGGTGTGCTCAAACCATATGATCACAATCTGAAATGTTACTTGACGGTTGACGCAATTAATTTAGGTCTACGAGCTGGGTTATCACAAAAATCTGGAGCTCAAGAGTTCACAATAGGGTTCACTTCTAGAGAACTCAGGGACAATGAGATCCATTTTATTCTGTTATTGAAAAAGAGCTTTTAGCCTGTTGGTGGGCCATTGAGAAATTTAGAAGTTATCTGTGGGGTAGGTATTAACTCCTTATGCCTCCCTTAACCCCTCCCTTTTAGTCATAAGTGCTCCCCATTTTTCATCCGCGCCCATCTGTCCCTCCTACATTTAGTACTAAAATGTATACTTTACGTTTGCAGAGATCTCCGTAGATGGAGAGGTGATCTCTGCACAGAAAAGACAGGAGGGGAGGGGTGAGGACCTCCACCCATAGGTATGTGAACAGTATTTTGTGTTACGTTAGTAATATTGTAGTATTACTAAACGTACTACAAAATGCTAATTATGAATAGGCCCCATTGTGTTTGGCAGAACTGTTGTTACACAAGTTAGAGTTAGGGATCGAATATGGTTAAGGTTAGGTGTAGGATAACACTTTATTCTGTAACCCTTTGCCACCACAAACATTTCAACTGCAGTCATAAAACTGTGCATTGTCACGTTTGCCATCACATGTAACAACCCGCATGAACTAAGCAGAAGCTCATTGTGTGTAATTTAGAGAAACAATGGAGACTGGCTGCAAACCCTCTGGGAAACATGTAAGCTCAAGGAAATGTCACGTCAAAAACCATGCCCTTATGAAACCTGAACAAGTGTAGAACAAAAACTGGAAACATAAACCCTTTTTCTTTGCAGTCTCAAAAGACAAGAGGGAAGGAAATAAAGTCTAAGGAGAAAAGACTTGGGTTACAGTTAAAATCCTACTATGAGATTATAGCAGTGTTGCAAATATCTGTGGTCTCAGATAAGTGAAGTGATGAACAGAGTGTGGAGGACAGAGCCTCACAGGAGGAAGAAACTGCAGATCTGGGAAAATGTTGCACAAAAATTGAAAACACTCAACGGATATTTTTGCAAACACTGAAAAAAACAATAGGTGAACAAAGCTCTGAAAGGGAAATACCCCATGCACCATCAATGCTCGAATTTCAGACAGCGACATAGTTTCGATTCTCTCTCGTTGCTGATAGGTCCAAGTAACCCAGAGGTTGGCTGGTCAGGTCCACAGAAGGAGAATTTTCCATAACTTGTCCCACGGCCTCAAACTCGCAAAATGTTATTATTTCTCGCTGCCTAACGTCTGTGCACACAAACTTAAGTAACATTTTGAAAACGTTCCGAGTCCCCTCGCCGGCCGGCTCATGGTGCCAGAAGTTAGGAATGTGATCAGAAGATAGAAAAGTACTAGGCATTTGCTGAAGTTCAAAGTGCTACATTAGCCACATTCATGCTGAAGGGCGGCCTCATTTATGCAAGATGTGCACAATGCACACACACATAACGTGCACGCAATTTTAATAATGGGTGTGCAAAAAGTGGTACGCCCAGAGCAGTGTCAGAGGAGTGTCAAGAGCACACAGAACAAATGCGATGCACACTCACAAACTGATACTTTTTCTGAGACTTAAAAGTGGTTTGGGAATGCACTTGCGCCACTTATCTAAGCCCTTAACTTATCTAATGGACTTGGAAAAGGTTGTGCAGAAAGTGCAGTGAAGCACAGCGAACCATGCATAATTTACCAGATGTGTGGGGGCAGCATGCATGTAAGAAATAGCCATAGTTAAGGAAAAAGTAAGTGTAAAGTGAAAATCATCTTAGAATGTATGTATTTTTTTCTAACGCTACGCACATGTAATGTCCACAACACAAATTATACAATTCTAGGCTTAGAAAAATGAATGTTAGTCACCACTGTAAAGGGAGACCATACAGGTGCACAACACACAGTTTACTCATGGGATATACATGCACATACATGATTTAGCAAAAGGGCGTGGAACTTTTCCACAAAAACTGTATTTGCGCATTAATGCTTTTCATTCTATACATTGAATTCACATGTGTATTGACATAGAGCTATTGCAATTGAAACTAAATCATTATGATGTGTTTACTGTGTTTTTCTGTCTTTGGCTAACTAGGCCCCGGTTAGGCCTTGTCTCCATATGTGTTAAAATGGCTGCCGAATCATGATGTTCATTCTGTGATAATATTTCCTTGCTCGACAACACATGGAGCAAGATGTGCACTGTTTATTTTGTATGACCTATTGTTCTCAAAGAACTCGCTGAAATAAGCCTTTTGCTACTTTCAAATCTCTTCCTGCTAGCACACTGTATCGCATTAATTCACAATTGTTTTCTATTGTTTATGTAACTAGTTTCTTCTGACACCTGTGGATGGCATTAGGTCAAAAGGGGCGAATCAATATTCATGTAGTGGGTTAGTGTTTAGATGGTCAGGTTATGTGACGTTTTTAAAATATGAATTGTGATTTGTAGAAAGGCTCTCACCATGCTGACTTTGAAGTTTCAATAATTTTATATGCTGAAAATGGCTATATAAAGCATTGAACTTGGGGTGAGCCAGATCTTTTGGGTCTCTCCTAGGGACACTGTCTGATATTCAATTGATTTGATGCACGTGTGAGACTTGGCCTGCTTGCTGATTTGTGTTTATTATTGCATTATTCTGTATTTTAGAGCCTTCATGGCAAATTACTTCAATGCCCTTAAGTGAGATTACTACTGCATTTGCTTTCTTCTATTTTCTGTATTGCACTTTAAACCTTAATAAGCCTTGATGGTTTTTCCTAAATTTCCAATCTTGAACTCCCTTTTTGAGTCAGTCCTCTAATATTGTCTGTATTTTGATCTTGTCACTGGGACAGATTACCTCACAGACCTAGAACCTACCAACCTGGATGTGCTACTGTCACACAGATTATCTTACAAGGGCATGACTTAAAGCAAGTGTAAATGTAGTTATGCTTTGAGAAGGCGTGCCCCCACCTTTGTGAATCAGTCACTAAGAGTATCCAGCGAGTGCCTATGTGTTTCAACATGGAAATACTTGGAGGTCGCCAAGCCATGTTCCTTGCACGAAATATGGGCTGGGATAAGTGAGAATGGTGACAATTATGCAAGACAATTTCTGAAACTCAATTGCTAGGCCATGGTGTGCTAAATAATATGTGTATTTTGGTATAACCCTCAATTTTCCATGCTCTAGGCCAAGAGATATGAACTATCTTTTTTGGAAGGCGAGAGAACCGAGTGGACAAGTCACCTTCAAACAGTATTTTTTTACTGTTCTTGAAAAAGGGAAATTTGTTCTAGTTTCTCCTCGCTTAGGAGCTTGATACATTTTTGCACCACTAGCACTTAAAGGTGAAATACAGTAAAAATATATTAATTCCAAACCAATACATTTCTTAAATCTACATCTGCTGAGATTCGAATGTTGCACTCTATGTAGAAAGGTCATGTGTTTTCTTTCCACAAGCCGGGACATCTGACAACTTGGCTTGGTATTTGAAAGGCTCCTCAAGGGGTTCCAAGCGAATCAAAAAGGACATCAAAGAGCCCCCTTGTTTAATATTCATGACCAGATGGTGTTTTCGTTATTTTTCTGGTTCACTAATCTCAGACATGAGTAATACAGAAGGTAGCACAAGATGTCATGGCCTTTACAGCAGCTTTATCATAAAAAGGGTTTCACAAAATATTTCTTAGTCGCTGAATCAATTATGAGACCAAATAAAATACGTTCTTATGGCTTTAATTCAATCACTAATAAGACTTGAAATGCGGCTAAATCTAGCTAGCCTCCTTTTCAAAAGAAAGCTGAATACTGCACTGCCTTCACCATTCAATCAGATGTGTTGAAAGAAAACCGCCTCTTAAAGGGAGACATTTGATTGGCTGACTAAGGTAGTAGGAATGAATGAACGTGTCTGACGTGTTCGAAAATTTGGCATGGATGCAACGAAAAATTGAGTCACACAGACATGCCATCAAAGTCCATTCTCAGAGTATTGTCAGCGATTTACAACTGTGCTCTGATTGGACTTTATGGGTCTACAGAGCGGCTGCAAAGGTGGAATAACGTTTACCTTATGACACGTGCACCTTTATTGTTATGAACCTTCATTTTGAAATACCATCATAAATGACAACTAACTCGAAATAATTCGGCTCACTTTGACACAGTAACTGTGCTTTTACCCAGGGCACAAAATATTTTTTTACCTTGTGCGAAACTGTTCTATCGATAAAAGAACGCAACTATTAACTTAACTAGCTTGGGGTTGAATGTTAAATACTTGGGGGCTTATTTATGAGAGGCCTGCGTCGCCGGAGCTTCATTTTTTTTTACCCTCCGGGGGCACAATCATATCTATGAGGCGACGCAAAGCCACCCTGTGTGGCTTTGCATGGCCTCATAGATATGGAGTAAGACAGCACAGCGCCAGTCGATGCGTTGCCTTACTCTGCACCAGGGAGGCGTTCCATTGACGTTGCGGTGGGTTTTCCCATGCAACACCCATGGATTTTGACGCTGCCCCAGATTGACTTAATCATGTAAATCTGGGACAGTGCCAAAACCTTTCACCTCCCTAGAGCAAGCATAACTCTCCTCGTTTCTCATTCTGCAGCACACATAGAAAGAGGAAAACGCCTCTCTGGATTGTTTTTGTGCATAAAGGTGCCCCTTCCAGCACAAAAACAATCCTGCCTGCAATGGAGGCACCCTTGCACCCGGATTGTTTTTGTGCAGGAAGGGGCATGCTATAAGGTTCGCAGATCAAAAGGCGGTCAAAGTGAGGGAATGTAGTATTCCATAGTTGCAAACACTGTTCCTGTGGTGGTGCTATTTTGGTACTGTCCCCCTGCCATCACGGGTGAGAAGGTCTGTTCTGGAGCAGAGTCTCAGCCCGGTGTGCTTATGAAAAGAAAGTACCGTAGCACACAATTAAGTCGCAACAATTCTGATAAACAAACAATCCAATGATGTATGAGCAGTAGAGGTGAACAAAGGTTTAATCCATAGTTAGTCTCCAAACACAGTAAAGAGTCACACTTTACTATGTTTGGAGACTAACCATATGTCGGAGGCGCATCCCGGCCCCTGTTGCCTCATGGGGATTGGTCTATTATCACTATTGTTATAGGCTTCACACATTTTCTGGGGGTTCCTAGTGAGAGTCCTTGGAACTTACGCATGTCCTCCAGATATTGGGTTGGCAGAGAGTACACTTTACGTGATTTATTAAAAACGATGCACATTAGGACTTAGTTGGAGACTTTTGACTTGCTTTTGCGTACTGAGAACCACACAGATATAGGATTTCACATTGACTCACAGCCTTGAAAAAAGTCTTGTAGACGAAACACGTGTGAGTTGCCATTTCGTAGATGCGTTGTACATAATATGAAGACTTGGAGAAAATGTGAAGGATAAAAAAACTTTATTCACCTCTACTGCTGATACATCATTGGACTGTGTGTTTATCGGAATTGTTGGGACTTAATTGTGTGCTTCGATACCTTTTTTTCATAATCCTGATCACATTAGCCTCTTACACACAACAGGATTAAAGATAGTGGGACTTGATGACAATGGACATTGCTGAGTTAAATCTCATGCTTGGTTGCCGTCCTGTCCCTGATAAATATGGCTTCTTTAACTGTGATTGCATATCTTTATTTAACAGGAAAGAGAACAGCATCAGGGACAGGGAGCACATAATATGTGGATCTGATGTGATGTGAGGGACTACACAGTCCCTCCACCCAGAATCCCAGCAGTATGTCGTCCGTGTATTCTGTGCCAATGTGTCTATCAGAGTGGTAAGATGGACCAGGCCGCAATGTCTTTGTGTCACAATCTTGGCATCCATCTTGTGTCATTTTTCTTTCCAAGAAGACCCTTCCAGGTAAGGTCCTTACTGATGGTGAAGCCTGGAAGTGTCAACACCAGTCTCTGAAAAGAGTACCTAACACAATTTGTCGAAACTTGACTTTTTTTTATGCCACATAACATTCTGTCTCAAACAGACTTCAGGCACACTCCCCACGCACCTAACATATCAACTATATGCAACATACATTGAAGTAGCCAGGTCCTGCCCATGCTCCAAACACCATCCTCTTTTGCCAGGGGTAACATGCAAAGCCATGTCGAAGAAATTACACATTATAGGGCAAGCAAGAGCATGCACCCAACACATAGACCCACCTAATAACTCCAGGTACTCCAGTGCCTCACACCTCGGGTGGTAGCTCAGACAAAGAAATACAAAGAACTCTAGAGACAGAACATACACAGTCCACATCACAACTCTTGAAGAGCATTACGATTAAGTTTTATGGTCCAGAATAAACAAAAATGCCTCCTAACAATTAAATAGAAAAGATGCATGAATGCATCTGCTTTTTCTTGTCCCACCTGTATTTCAGAATTACTGAGGTTCTGCTATACACTGCACTACATTACTTGCTTGCTTTGTGAGATTATGGTCAACAGATGGGAACTTTGCGTAAGTACAAACTGAAAAATGTGAAGTGCATTGTGGCTGGACAGCTACCAGTTAATAGTGGACTACTATTTTCATCCATTCCTAATCCAGGGAAATCATTCAAGATCATTGATACTTTACATGCATTGGTGGATCATTGGTCTATCGGAAACTTACATTAAATTATACATTTTAATAAATGTTGAGAGGGTGGCTATTCTCTTGCACAAGTACTCAGTGAAAATGCGAGAAAAAACTAAGCTGCATAATAGTTATTGGTTGGGACACTGTTTTTATGTTGCTAGACAGCAAATCACTGATCACGATTTAGCTTTGGTCTAACATTGATAAGCAGGATTTGACCAAGAGTTTGACCTCACATTTAATGGAGATGATTTACTGGTGATCTTTACTATGCAGATTCTATTGTTTCCTCCTCACACTAAATTACATCTAGTTCTCGCCCAGAGACGGGCAATAATGGTTTCACCTGCAAATATTTTTTGAAAAAACTTACTGTCCTCTGCTTCTTTCTTCATTTTTTTTAAATGTTCTTCCTTTTTTTAAAGTTTTATTCCCCATCCTCGCTCTGTTTAGTACATGCACCATCCAGAGATGTCCTTATGGTGGTCGGTAGGAAAGAGGTTGGGGAGCCATTGTGGCGCCAAGAGGGAAAGAGTGTTAAAGAAATGAACTCCCAGTAATTAATTATACTAATGAGCATTCTTACTATTATGAGCACGCCCGTCTTATTTATCATAGCCCTAATCAAATTAGGACTTAACAAGCAATAATCTTTCCTTGCTGAACATTGCAAAATGAATATGCAGAGACTCCATAGCTACAACACCTGTCTTTAATCACTGCTGTCCCATATCAGCTGGACACCTTCTCCGGGACTGATGGACCAAACGACTGATGTACCAAAAGTATCAGGAACAGCTACCCAGGGGGTATTGCGTTGGGCACAGGTATGCATTCTGGCCCCAACTGCCATGTTACACACAAGTTACACAGAAACACCCTACATTCTGCCTAGGATCCTGCAATTCCTCGAGTTGACCTACCTAGAACCTAGATACTAGATGTCCTCTTGCCATACGTCATTAAAATGGCCAAAACTACTCTCTCTTGACAAACACTTTACCTACTGAAATGACATTCTGTACCCAAATTGAATAATGTCTTCTGCTGACATACTCCAAACAAATATCAATCACATATTCATATTTGTAAAGTGCATTCAAAATGCAAATGACACTACACATATAGTTAAAAATAAAAGTGATGGGTGGAATGCTGGATTATTCTCCGCCACTGGCAATCATTCTGTGTCACACATTCCAGTTCATTCTATTTTTGTTTTCTTTAGCACTACTGACAGGGACTAGCCACATTCAAGTCAGTCTTGGTCCTATGACTATGGGAACAGTTCAGCCTACAGTACCAGGTCATGTCTCCTAAGAACAGAAACAAATGGAAACCTAGAGCAGTCTCAACCATATTGGGCCTCATCATCCGTCAGGTGGAGAATTAGTCCTAGGCGCAGCGACCAAGACTTGTGTGCCACCCAGTGGCAGCCGCCATCCTATCTAAAGTGGTAGGGCAGTCAGAAAGGGTACGGGGGTTGGGGAATAAAATAAAAATAAAGAAGACTTACCTGCCGCTCTGCTCCCGCTGACGCTGCAGGCTGCCTCATTGCTCCTCTTGTCTGGCCCGGAGGTGGATGGACCTCAAAGCACAGGTTCCCCACCCAATCCAGACACTGCTCTCATGATATACCTAGCATGAGAGCAGCCCCAGGAATGGCCTGAGCGGCCTTGTTTGCCACTCAAACAGTTCCTGAGAGCATGTGGCTTTTCTCCAACCCGGCTGTGCAACACAGCTGGGTTGGAGAAAGATAAGTGTGCATGTCTGTTTGGCCGGCCTAAGATAGGCCCCTCCCTATCCTCATTGCATGGCTCAGACAGCGATAAATAAAATTATAATAACATTGTGTTATTATCATTTTATCATCTGCTGGCTCTGGGAAGTGGGGCGATGCTCCTCCGCCATTACGGAAGAGCTGCCCCTGGTGCTACCCACTACCTAATCACCTGTCCATCTGTCCCAATCCCCAGTTATCAACACCTTGGTTTTCTTTTTTCTGGCACTGAAGTCCCATTTGCATTTGCAGTCATCATACTGACTGGGAGATGACTAAATGCTTATGCAGTCCTGATATAGGTCTGTAATCCGTCAGTAACACCTGACCACCGGCTGTACAGTGATTATTTCCTCACACTGCTGCAGGCCTTCTCCGAACAGCATACCCAAGCATGCTAACAACTCTTAACTCTGAGATCTTGTAAGAATGCGCTTTGGGTAGGAGCGGGGAACCTTTATCAGGAACTACGTGTTGTGGAGTACTCCTAAAGCCTGATTACCACCTAAGTATTGTGTATACACATTCCCAGTGCTTCATTTGTAATATAATAGGTGCTGGTGCACAAAGCTTTGTTTAGAAGCCCACAAGGTGCGCTATCGAAGGTCAGGGTGCCGAATACCAAGGATGCATTGTCATGATTCCTCACCTTTCCTCTTTAATCTACAACCATGCACTCCTTTGCTCTTTATCTCACTCTTTCAGGTTGTCACTGTTTTTCCGTCTTTCTCTTCCTCCTTCTTTCCCCCTTCTCTCTTGCTCTGGGTCAAAGTCTGATGAGGAAAAATAGGTGCCAGACCCCAAAAATAAATACAGCTGGGCCCCACGTGCAACCACCGGCTCAAATTAAGCACTGCACAGTTCTAACTTCTTTTTTATTGTAGCTTTAGAAAAAAAATGTGTTCATGCCGTATTACAATAAGGATCTCTTATTGCTGTGAAACACTACTTTTATAGAAGTATTATAGAAATGGCGTCTCGTGTACATTTCCTTCTCAAAGACCTGACTACCCACTCTGTCATGAACTGATGAGCCACACTTGCCCACTCATTTCACTTCATAGTGAACATCTCTGGCAACTCCCTTGAGAACCTTTAATTTTCCCGCCATATAATACGTTGGAGAGCATAATAGGCTAACAAACTTCCATTTTATTTCTTCTTATTACAGGCATGTTCTGGTTTCAGAACACATCTGTATTAAGGATATGGCGCACCTAGTCAGTGTAATAAATTAATTCCGCCGATTAGCATTGTCATGGTTCCTCAGTGACAGGGCTGCCTTCACTCAAAATGGTTGTATGACGTTACAACGCATTCCGTTGCAATGCATGCCTTTACCACGCATGCGTTACAACGCGAATGCCATTGCCACGCATAACCTTTACCACGAAAATGCCTTTACCACGCATACCTTTACAACGATTTTCGTTGTAAAACCATGCATGATAATGGTATTTTCATGGTAAAGGTTATCTCCGATCCCTGCCCCAATTCCTTTCACTGCTCCCCTGCGCCCTCCCCCCTCCAGCTCTGTCTTTTTTTTTTTTATAATACCCCTTCCCTGTACCCTTGTGCGACCCTCCGCCCCCATTCCTTCTAAGAAATACCCCTGCCCGAAACACTTAAAATCTTGCCCTTCGCGATTCCCCCACCCACAAACCCTTCTATCAAATACCCCTCCCCTGAACCCTAAAAATTTACCCCTGCGCGACACCACCCCCTCATTCCTTTATTTATTTATTTTTTTAATTTTAAATCCCCCTTACCTCTCCACGTCCTCTTCTCTTCAAGCTCTTCCTTGGTGCGTTGCACGTTGTAAAGAGGAAGCGGAAGTGTCTTTCCGTTTCCTCTAACGACGCCGATTGCCTCCACATCTTTCAATAACAAACAGAAAACGACGGAAACAGGTGTGGTTTTTTTTGGGGGGGGGACCCCCCAAGCCCTCTTTTTGAATCACACGCATTTTTTGGGGGGGGGGGGAGACCCCCCAAGCCCACTTTTTTAATTGTACCTTTAACACACATGCCTTTACTACGTATCTCGTAGTAAAGGAATGCGTGGTAAAGGCTATGCGTGGTAACCACGCATGCGTTGTAATGCATGCGTGGTTAAGGTTATGCTGTTGTATTCCTCTTAGGGTGTCCGTATATAGGTTTTCCTGTATCATGTCCTTATATAGGCATAAAATCCCAGTCCTTATTTAGGCATTAAACCGTGCACTCCAAATACAGGCATGGTCTCCGACATCCGTCCACCCTAACGTCACAACGAGTTCTTGAAGAACAGACCCTTAGACTTCGGGAATTTCCCTAGCACAGGACTATTGATTTCTTCAAGGACTCATCTATTGTGCATGAACCGTTATACCTTAGGGGTTCATTCATGACGTCTTCCGCTGTCCGATTCATGTCAATGCTAACATCGTGAGGTACCTCTCAGGTATATATATACCTTCCCTAGCCCTTGTAAACTAGAGGAGACCTCGACTTCAGAGGAGCCCGTTTCCCGGCCTGACGCACTGAGAAGACGCTGTCATCCCTACACGCAGAGAGTCCAGCTTCCAGTGATCTGACTTCCCTTGCGGGGTGTTGGAGTTCAAGTCTGGCAAGAGATTCCTACCTCTCTCATTCTTAAGGTATGGAGCTGACTAGAACCTAGAGGGACTCTTGGCATACTAGGCTTAACCCCTTCCATGCTCATGACGAGCTGGACTCATCATGGCACACAGTGGTCGTGTGCTCATGACGAGTCCAGCTCGTCATGACACCCAGCATCGGAAATCCCTCTGGTGCGGGCACCAGAGGGATTCCCTTTTCTCCCCTAAAGCCTCGGTTTCCCTGAAATGACGATCGGCGCGCACGTCGCGCTGATGTCATTTCAGTGAAACCGAAACTGAAATGAGCCAAGAGGCTCATTTCAGTTTCAGTTTCTACGTGCTCAGGGGGCTATCTCAGCCCCCTGCGCACGTAGAAACTCAGGAGAGGTATCGTTGGAAAGGGAGAATCTCCCTTTCCAATGGTACCCTTCCTAGTGGATCCCTGCTTGGGGATCGCCCCAGGAGGGCGATCCCCAAGCAGGGATCCACCCACTAGGCACCAGGGAGGGGGGAGCGGCCCCTTGGGCAAGGGCCTTTGCTCCCCCCATAAACATTTTGGCATGATTAGTCTTTCTGCCCCCCCCAGGGGGGGGTAGAAAGCCCACTAGACACCAGGGATTTTTTATGGGATATTTATTAGGGGTAGGGGCTGCCCAATATGGGCATGCCAATGCCCCCACCCCCCGACGCAAAGGTACAGTCTTTCTGCCCCTCCTGGGGTTTTTTTCCCTCGATAAATTTAGGGGTGGGGGTTGCCCAAGATGGGCATGCCAATGTCCCCACCCCTCCCCCCACGAAATTCCAGACTTTCTGCCCTCCCGGGGGTTCAGAAACACCCTAGATGCCAGGGATTATTTTTTTTATAGGCCCGGGGTGGGGGCTGCCCAGAATGGGCATGCAAATGCCCCCACCCTACCCCCCAAAGAAGAAAAAGACTTTCTGCCCCCCCAGGAGGCAGATGGGGGCAATAGCCCTGACCTGCCCCCCCGGGAGGGGCAGAAAGCCCACCAAGCGCCAGGGATTTTTTTTTTATATAGGAAGGGGTGGGGGCTGCCCAGAATGGGCATGTCAATGCCCCCACCCCAAAAAAATGCTACAGTCTTTCTGCACCCCCTGGGAGGCAGATGGGGCAATAGCACCTTATCTGCACCCCCGGGGGCAGCAAAGCCCACTAGCCACCAGGGATTTTTTTTTACAAAGTTCGGGGTGGGGGCTGCCAAGAATGGACATGCCAATGCCCCCACCCACCCCAAAAAGATGCCACTGTCTTTCTGCCCCTCCCAGGAGGCAGATGGGGGCAGTAGCCCCTGATCTGCCCCCAGGGGGCAGAAAGCCCACTATGTGCCAGCGATTATGCTGGCTTTTTTATACGCAGGGGTGGGGGCTGACCAGAATGGGCATCCCAATGCCCCCGACCCCCACAAGAATAGCCACAGTCTTTCTGCCCCCTCGGGGGCATATCGGGGCAATAGCCCCTGATTTCCCCCTCCCCAGGGCGGCAGAAAGCCCACTAGGCACTGACTTTTTTCGGAATGTGCCTACCTGTTGAATTTGGTTCCTAGCTCTGCCGGCACCTAGGGTAACCTAGCAAACCTATACATTTTTTAAAACTAGACACCCAGGGGAATCCAGGATGGGCTGACTTGACTGGCTCTCACCAGGTTCTGTTATCCAGAATCCCTTGCAAACCTAAAAATGTGTCCAAAAAAATAAATTTTCCTCACATTTCTGTGGTGGAAAGTTCTGGAATCTGCGTGGATCCACAAAACTCCACCCACCCCGCGTTCCCCAAAGTCTTCCGAGAAAAATGGTACCTCACTTGTGTGGGTAGGACTAGTGGCCGCGACAGGAAACGGCCCAAAACGCAACATGGACACCCCACATTTTCACAGTGAAAACGGACCCTTTTTTTGCAAAGTGCCTAGCTGTAGATTTTGTACCCTAACTCTGCCGGCACCTAGGGAAACCTAGCAAACCTATACATTTTTGAAAACTAGATACCCAGGGGAATCCAGGATGGGGTGACTTGACTGGCTCTCAACAGGTTCTGTTACCCAGAATCCCTTGCAAACCGAAACATTTGTCAAATAAAACACATTTTCCTCATATTTCTGTGGTGGAAAGTTCTGGAATCTGGGTGGATCCACAAATTTCCACCCATCCCGCGTTCCCCAAAGTCTTCCGAGAAAAATGGCACCTCACATGTGTGGGTAGGCCTAGTGCCCGCGACAGGAAACGGCCCAAACGCAACGTGGACACACCACATTTTCACAGTGAAAACGGACCCTTTTTTTGCAAAGTGCCTAGCTGTAGATTTTGAACCCTAACACTGCCAGCACCTAGGGAAACCTAGCAAACCTATACATTTTTGAAAACTAGACACCCAGGGGAATCCAGGATGGGGTGATTTGACTGGCTCTCACCAGGATCTGTTACCCAGAATCCCTTGCAAACCTAAAAATATGTCCAAAAAAACACATTTTCCACACATTTCTGTGGTGGAAAGTTCTGGAATCTGCGTGGATGTACAAAATTCCACCCACCCCGCGTCCCCCAAAGTCTTCTGTGAAAAATGGTACCTCACTTGTGTGGATGGGTCAAGTACCCGCGACAGGCAAGGGCCCAAAACCTATTGAGGCGACATCAAGATTACCTATCACAAACCAACCTGGTTTTGCAAGGGGGGGTCCCATGAGTTTTTGGCCCCGGGCTCGACGGCCATCTAGGGAAACCTACCCAACCCACACATTTCTGAAAACTAGACACCCGGAGGAGTCCAGCGAGGTATGGCTTGCGTAGGTCCTCCAACATTTTCTTACCCAGAATCCCCTGCAAACCTCAAATTTAGCTGAAAAAATCAAGTTTTTCTCAAATTTCTGTGTGGGAAAGTTCTGGAATCTACGTGGATCCACAAATTTCCTACCACCCAGCTTTTCCCCAGGTCTCCCGATAAAAATGATAACTCACTCGCGTGGGTGGGTCAAGTACCCGTGACAGGCAAGGGCCCAAAACGTATTGAGGAGACATCAAAATTACCTATCACAAAACAACCTGGTTTTGCAAGGGGGGTCACCTGGGTTTTTGGCCCCGGGCTCAGCGGCCATCTTGGGAACCTACCAAACCCACACATTTCTGAAAACTAGACACCCGGGGAGTCCAGCGAGGTATGGCTTGCATGGGTCCCCAAACGTTTTCCTACCCAGAATGCCCTGCAAACCTCAAATTTAGCTGAAAGAAATCACTTTTTACTCAAATTTCTGTGTGGGAAAGTTCTGGAATCTGCGTGGATCCACAAATTTCCTACCACCCTGCGTTCCCCCAGGGCTCCCGATAAAAATGGTACCTCACTTGTGTGGGTACCTGAAATTTTGCTGAATAAAATTCACTTTTTTCACACATTTTTGTGTGGGAAAGTTGTGGCATCACCGGGCTGACACAAATTTCCTACCACCCAGCATTCCCCCAGGTCTCCTGATAAAAATGGTGCATCACTCGGGTGGGAGGTCCAAGTACGCGCGACAGGCAAGGGCCCAAAACGTATTGAGGCGACATCAAAATTGCCTATCACAAAACGACCTGGTTTTGCAATGGGGGTCCCATGACTTTTTGGCCCGGGGCTCGACGGCCACATAGGGAAACCTACCAAACCCACACATTTCTGAAAAGCAGACACCCGGGGGATTCCAGGGAGGTAAGGCTTGCGTGGATCCACCAACGTTTTCTTACCCAGAATCCCCTGTAAACCTGAAATTTGGCTGAAAAAATCACTTTTTTCACACATTTTTGTGTGGTAAAGTTGTGGCATCACGGGGCTGACACAAATTTCCTACCACCCAGCGTTCCCCCAGGTCTCCCGATAAAAATGGTGCCTCACTCGGGTGGGAGGCCCAAGTACCCGCGACAGGCAAGGGCCCACAACGTATTGAGGCGACCTCAAAATGGCCTATCACAAAACAACCTGGTTTTGCAAGGAGGGTCCCGTGACGTTTTGGCCTGGGGCTCGGCGGCCACCTAGGGAAACCTACCAAACCCACACATGTCTGAAAAGTAGACACCCGGGGGATTCCAGGGAGGTATGGCTTGCGTGGATCCCCCCAACGTTTTCTTACCCAGAATCCCCTGCAAACCTGACATTTTGCAGAAAAAATCCCTTTTTTCACACATTTTTGTGTGGTAAAGTTGTGGCATCACGGGGCTGACACAAATTCCCTACCACCCAGCGTTCCCCCAGGTCTCCCGATAAAAATGGTGCCTCACTCGGGTGGGAGGCCCAAGTACCCGCGACAGGCAAGGGCCCACAACGTATTGAGGCGACCTCAAAATGTGTAAAAAAAGCTGGTTTTCTGACAAAAGTCTGCTTGTCCCTGAAAGCTGGGAAGATGGTGATTTCAGCACCACATCCCCTTTTTTGATGCCATTTGCAGGGAAAAAACAAGACGCTTTCATCTGTTGCCCTTTTTTCGCATTTTTCCCCCAAAAAACAAAATTTTGCTGTATTTTGGCTAATTTCTGGGTCCCCTCCAGGGGAATCCACAAACCCTGGGTACCTTTACAATCCCCATGATGTTAGAAAAAAAGGACGCAAATTTGGCGTGGATACCTTATGTGGTCAAAAAGTTACAGGGGCCTAAGCGCACACTACCCCAAATAGCCAAAAAAAGGCTTAGCACAGGGGGAAAAGGCCTAGCAGCGAAGGGGTTAACATACTCTTAGTATACCTTAGTAAGGAATACTTCACCTACTTCATACCTCTCCCTACACCTAGGTTAGGTTAGGCACATTGGGGTAGAACTAGTTTAGAAACGCATCGTATGAGTACTCGCATTTTTAGTCTGTGTTATTTATGTAAATGAATATCTGCTAAAGATAATGCTAGCGCAGTATTATTTATTTCTACTGCTTACGCTGTACATTATTTATCTTGCATACTGTCTTGTGATCGTAACTACACACTTTACTTACACGAGAAACAAGACTGTTCAATAAATCTTTTATTGAAACGCCCGTCTATTCTTTCCGTGTAACTTTGAGGAAAACTAAGTATGCACGATTGAGCTGAGTGAAATAGTTATCTATTGTTTCCACGACTCTGGGACATGTTCTGATTCTAAAAGGGAAACAAAGTTGTCATGTTTTGCGGCTGCCAGAAACTACTCCCTTCTTGTTATCCAAGGAGTTTCTAGTGGCCTCTGAGCTAGCTGGCACAAGTAATTAAGTTTAATATACTCGATAGGGACATACTGACCTTAGTCCTATGTCAAACCTATAGGGGATATTATTCCAATGCGCAGAGCCTATTAGGGAAATAGGAGCTACACTACATGGCGCCCAACGTTTGGTAAGGCGGTAATTTAACGTTAGATACTGAGTAACTCAGCCGTGCCTTTTTCTCTCAGAGACCCCTACCCATATACTCCAAAAGACGTCTGGAGTGGGCAGGGTTAAGTATCCGCCACAGCTACATAGGGAAACACCCTATATATTAGCTGTTTGGTTTGCTCAACGTTGAAGGATACAGTGTTCCAAAATATTGTGCACCTTATCTTTGTTTCCTTGAAACTTGTTCTACATTTTTCAAAAAACAAATGACCACACGCGGGGACAATGACACCGAAAACGGTGGAGCTGCGGCTGATCCAGCCCAAGCAGCAGTTTTTAACATTACAGGTTTAAATGAAACCGAGGAGGGTGTTATAGACATCCATCCAAACTTAAGAAGAGCCATCACTCTAGAACTCATAAAACACGGCCTACCACCAAGAGGCGGTAGAGCAGTTTTCGCGATAGAGGCACACGAATCCTTTCAGACAGAGGTATTCTATTCATGGGTAATATTTCCTGAATCCAATCCAGTAGCACACGTTTCACTTCTACAAAGAAGATGATCCACCAGATGAATATATTCCTTTCGAGGATATTGAAATTCTACTAACATACCAGGAGCATCAGCTCTGGTTTAAAGGCGCCCTAAAACATCACAAAAACATTACCAGGCTCGGTCCACTAGGTAGACCAGGAGCAACATGGCTGATTCTAGCCGGCTACACACCTCATCCTGACATTGAAGAAATGGCAGATGAGGAACTACTTGTTCAACTACAAGAATTAATAAAAATCTACAGACAATTGGTCCAATATGTCATGAGGACTTTCACAGTCCAACCACCATTGACACTTCAAATCACACTCCTCAACAGGGGAATACACAAAAAATTACACCACAGACTCTATACGCAGTCATGGGTAAAATGCCCACAAAACGTGAGCAAATTCCATTCTGGATAGCTCAAAAAATTACTCAAATAGAAGCAGTATTTCCAAATACTAGCCCGTATGAGAAACACAGAATACTAACAATCAGTTTACCAATGGGGATCACACCACAACTGGAAGACTGCACCACTTGGGGCTCAGGCTTTGCTGCCATCTATACTAAAACACATGGCATTCCGTCAATTGCGGTAATACCAGATGTCCTGAAACAAATTCAAAATGAATACGGGGCAGAGCCTGCTCTAAATTTAGGTATGAAATTACTGAAAAATTTCGACCAGGTATCAACAATAATATTATCTAATATTAAAGGGGAGGCAGCAGCAGTGGCGATCCGCCAAAAATTAAGGGAATTCGATGTTACAGAACATCAGACGGAGCTACCCAGAATTATAGAACAATCTTATGCAGAATTAGGCAGAGATAGTTTAGGTGGAAGACCAGTGAAACCAAAACTATCTGAAAGTCCTGAGAAGGACTCTATTAAACAAACTCCTACATCTTCTAAAAAGAAGTGGGATACTAATAAACAACATTCAAACGAAAAACGTTCTCAATCCCGAGGTAGGTCACCTCAAAAGGAGCCCTCTGAAAGGAGGTATAACCTCAGGAATAGGGATAATTTGAGAAAACCTGACAGGTATCAAGATACTGATACACGTTCCTCTCGTCCCTTTCAGATCTCATCACAGACTTCGGAAAGAAGAGGACAATCAGAACATAGAGAAGAACGCGTGAAATCCAAAGAAGAAAAACACGCTCCAAAAAATAAAACAAAACCTCAATTCTCCAAAAGAAAGTAGCAGGTCTGAAGATCAGACATGCCGAGAATACTGAGAACACAACTCAAGAACGGAGATTGGGCTCAGACAATGCTGGACAGTGCAGCAGAAGTCACAATAGCTCGCCAGAACCTGAAGGGACTTCTGGAGATAGTGGACTTGAATGAGTACATTACAGTTGAGACTGTGGACACCAGGGTTAGTACTCCACAAAAGTTATATGAAATAACACTCCGGATGGAGGGAGACATACCTAGACAGGTGAAAGCACTTTTTTGGGAAAGACTATCAAGGGGCTATGACATACTTCTAGCAGAAAAAGACTGGCCACTACAATTTGTCAGGGAGTGCCCCCACGGCGAGGACATTATTATGCCCGCCTTCTCCAACCATATTCCAATTCATCTAAAATATACATATGCCAGGAAATGGGCAGTAGCCCAGGCCCCAGCATTATATAAAAATCATGTAGGATGGGATGAGGACTCACCTCACCATAAAATACATCTGAAACATGAACCAACTGCACAAAGGCAGTACCCAATAAAGCAAGAAGCTAAAAAACAGGTCAGGGAGATCTTAGATCAACTTGAATACCAAGGGGTGATTGAAACATGCACCTCATCAATGAACAATCCTTTGTTTCCTGTCTCCAAACCAGACAATACATATCGTCTAGTTTTGGATTACAGACACTTAAACACTTGTTGCAAAACTTTTGCAGTGCAAAATGCACATAGCACAGCATTAATGAATAACATTGTGCGTAAAAAATATAAAACCACATTAGACATCTCCAATGGTTTCTTTTGTCAAAACATAGCACCTGAAAGCAGGTACTTAACAGCATTCTCCATAATGGGGACCCAGCGTCAATTTTGTCGACTCCCACAAGGGTTCAAGAACAGCCCAGGTTTATTCTCAGCGAGGGTAACGGAGTTACTACAAATTTATGACAATGAGGCATTGTCCTATGTCGATGACATTTATCTGACAGACGATGACCTGGACAAACACTTGAACAGGGTGAGCACCATTATACTGGGCTTCGCCTCTGAGGGCTATAAGTTCAACTTTAAAAAGTCCCGAATTGCCCATCTCAATGTCCTATTTCTAGGATATGAGCTTTCAAGTGAAGGCAAGAGCTTGGCAGCTAACTTTTTAGAAAAGTGTGCGCTGCTCCAACCTCCAAAAACGCAAAAAAACTTACAATCCATCCTGGGTTTCCTAAATTTTGGAAGAACATACATTCTAAACTACGCAGAAAGGGTCAAACCTCTCTACGCATTAATTAAACCTGATTTTTCAATCAAGAATTGGACACAAGAACACACAGAAATCTTGCGTTCACTACAGGCTAACATGTTAGCGACAAATCACTTACAAACACGCGTAAGTCAACGCAACCTGGTGATCCGAATAATTTCGGGTCAATGCGGATTCTCCTACTTAACCTTCAATGAGGGTGAAAAAATACCGATCGCATACAAATCTCATTTGTACACACAAGCGGAAATGCGCTTCACTTCAACTGAAAAAATTCTGACAGCAGTTCAAACCGCTGTAGCAAAAGAAAGAGCCCTAGCCCAAGGGAAACGCATTATTGTCGTAACCCCAGTACCGGCTTTAGAAGCGGTCACAAAAGCAAGCATTCCAAATGCTAAAGCATTACATCCAAGATGGATACAGTGGGTTAATTCTCTTGCTGCAACAGATGTTGAATATGTTTTTGATCCAGATTTAAAAACACAAGCATTCCTGCAATATGAACAAGAATGTCCTCTGCCCACTGAAATTCTGCCTCTCGATCAGTACGAATTCATAATTTACACTGACGGATCCGCACAACCCGCAACAGGGGTAAGCAAGCTTACAGTGCAGCGTGTGCAATCGTTAAAGGTCGCATGCGAGATGGCATCTTCAGACCTATGGTCACAAAAACTCAATCTCTAGGAGATTGTACAGCTCAGCGAGCTGAACTACAAGCATTCAAACTGGTACTTGAAAGTACAGATCGAGAATTCCCCACACTAATAGTGTGCGATTCCTTTTACTGTGTTCAGTCATATAATGAATATATACAAAACTGGCTTGAAAATGGATTCAAAGATGCGAAAGGTGGCACAATAAAGCATAAAAGGCTTTGGGAACAAGTAGTTCAGTTGAAAAACGAACTACCAAAGGCTCACGTGATCCACACACTGAGTCATCAACGTGATGGCGTTCACGTTGCAGGGAATTCATTGGCTGACGAAGCCGCAAAGGGGGCTGTTCAGACGGCTTCCGTAGCTGCGATCACTCGTTCAAAAACAAAAATAGACAGTGAGATAATGTTGGCTGTCAATGCTAAAAGCAAAGGCAGTGGTGCAGCGTTACCAAAAAGTTTCCACTCAAGTACTCTTATGTAATTGATGCGAACAGCGTTCCTTTTGCTCGAATCCCTGGAGTGGGGGATAGGGTAATTCCAAACAAGGAACGTAGATTAGGACTAATCCTAGCAGCACACGAAGGGATAGCTTCTGCCCATGCAGGTGTTTCTGCAACAGTATCTTTACTCAAGCAAAGATATTGGTGGCCTGGCATTAGAAAACAAACGAAGAACTATGTTTTAGAATGTGATATATGCCAACAGATGAAAGTCTCCACAGTGAAACGCCCGGCGCAGACACCCCTGTTAATTTCAGACAAACCATTAGCTTGTGTTTACCTGGACCACTGCGGTCCCTTGCAAAGGGACGGTAACTATAAATATATCATGGTTGCAGTGGATTCATGCTCTAGGTTCCTATGGATATGGCCTCAGCGCTCGGCTGACGCTCGAACTGTTATAAAAGATTTGCGAGTCTTTATCGGCACATACGCAATAGGCACGCTACATTCTGACCAGGGAACTGCGTTTAGCTCTCGGGCTTACAAAGAAGCCATGGCCAGTCTGGGCGTTGCATAGCGGTACTCCTCTCCATTCCATCCTGAGGGAAATTCGGTTGTGGAAAGGAAAAACCGGGACATAAAGCAGTCTATAACAGCTAGGGTATTAGGTTCGGGTGATGGGTGGGTCAAACATCTTTATGGGGTCCAACGCTCATTAAACAATCTGCCAAGAAGTTCTCTAGGGGGGGTCACTCCATATGAGGTCCTATTTGGGACAAGAATGTGGGTACCAGATCTCGATGACGTAGGCACAGTGGTGGAAAATAAACCGTTTGATATCAAAGATCGTTTGGCTGTTTTACAGGAACTCAATGAACTGAGATCAAAACAAAGCAACGTATTCCTGCAGCCAACCACCACTGGGGAAAAACCGGCAGTTCCAGCAAGGCCTGTCTGGATTCCAAAAGTTGGGGATCTAGTCAGAGAAAAGATTGCGGACAAGAAGGAATTTGGACTTTCTTACAGACAACCAGTACCTGTCCTAGCAGTTCAAGGCACAAGAACAGTACTTCTGCCGCCCCTTGCTGGAAGAAAGGAGAAAAGATTTGTGTCCATCGACCTCATCAAACCACATTATGTGGCCAATACTAAATAGTAGGCCTCGTGGACTCCGACCTAGTAGCAGACACACTCCTCTTGCTACTATCCAAGAGGTTCAGACTGAAAGACTGATAACAATTGGGAATTCGGCAGTAACAGATGAAGGACTAAGCAACAATGCTATGGAACTCATCCCTCTTGAAAATCAAGTAACAGTTCTTCCAAATACACCTGTCTACACCAATGTAGAACGTGATCAACTGGTTCCAGCGATTTCTACAAATCCTGATGCAATTCCAACAATTGATAGAACTGCTTCTGGCTATTTCATTAACTTTGATATGTTCTCAGAAGATCCGAGTGAACCTGAAACGACGCCAGCATCATTAAAATTCAAGCAGCAAGTACAAGACTTTCTTCACTTTCTGAAAAAGACTTATTTGGTTTCTCCATGGATTGAACTCTGGATTACATCTGGACTATTTGTTTTCCTGCTCTGGCTAGCTTTGGTTACAACTGTGAGCGTGCTTATAAGTGGCAGATACATCCATGTGAATACTGAAGGAAAAGACGTGAACGTACTTTTGAAACCTCATAAATCTTCCCATCGTGAAGCAAGAGACTTGTCAACAGTGAACATCACAGCCGTTCCTATACAGGATGGTATAGTGTGGGACAAAACAGATTTTGATATCTTTGGCCCGATGGAACAATTGAACATTCCACATTTGTTTAAAATTTCACCAAGTGATCTAATTTCGTCCAGTACCTATTCAGATGATTGGGACTTTGAGACTGTTAATGACATAATGTTTGACCTAGAAAAATCTGCTGCATTTTCTAAAAATGAATATTTAGAGGGTTCATCAGACTATGAACAACTGTATTGTTATAACCACTATGGTCATCATTATTTGCATAAATCTGCATACCCTAGAAATGTGTTTATGTTAAACCAATGGGAGCATTGTCCACCACAAGGTAGTTCAATAACATTTGCTAACAAGTTTCCATATTTTTCAGGTTACAATACATCTGATCCAGAAACGTTTTACTATAAAAATGTAAACAAAACAGGACTGAAAATTATGTTAACTAATACCAAACAGATTTACTCTGCAATATTTATTGCCCAACTGTCTAGACAGGGTTTCGACTTATGGAAAGACACAATAGACACAAACACTGTGTGGGGTACTAAAGATTGGCAAGTACAGGGGATAGAAGCGTTATTTAGAGCCTGTATCATCCCTGAACAAATAATGTTTTTGAATGAAACTATCCAACAAACATCTTGTCTTGGACTAGCCAAGATCAAAGAGATGAAGACACCTTCTGTACCAACACCTGCCAGTGATAATAATACACAGGCAGCGGTGACAGTTGACAATATACTACAACTCAACAGATCTAATCCTTATTGGAAAAAATGGTTGATCTGGCCCACAGACACGAACAACTGACAGGAAAGATTCCTGAATACAACTCAGGGCTTTACTATTCATAGGCCAGAGCCACGATACGTCCAAAGACAGCATCCGGGGGTAGTAACAACATACAGTGTAGGTAAATTATACCTCGATTGGCTGCAGAAATCTGCACTACAGGATGTGAAACAACACTTATCCTTACTTAAAGAAGACGCAGACCTTAGGGAATTCTTGCTTGGACCAAGAAAACCGCGTCAAAAACGTTTCATATATGCCGGCATTTATGCTGCCTATAATGAAGCATGGAAAGTGTCACAGATGGAGGCCGCAGAACGAATACGTGAACTTGATCGTATTAATTTAGAGAAAACACTCACTGTGGTCGACAATGGGTTAACAACTTTGTCCTCTAGAATATATTCATTGGACAACATTGTATCCTCTGCTATCGACATACTAGAACAAGATTTGGCGATGTTACAGCAAGGCCAATCTCAATTACGTTCTATTGTGTTATTAAGCTGGACACTGCAATCATTGCGTGCGGGCTATGTGCCTTGGCGTTTTATCAACACGTCAGCTCTGTTTGCAGAATACAATCTAACTGATAAACAGATCGAACTGGCACAAAGAGGAGCAAGGTATACAGTGTTGAGCATTGAAAAACTGGAAAAATTACCATTCACAGTGGCAGAAAAACCAGCTACAGAATGGCTCATTCATGGCAAAATTACATTACCTGTGACTACTTTTCAGTTTCAGTATTGCCTCAGACAAATGCAAGCAGGCACATATGAAAGGTTGGGTAAGGAATACATTAAGACATCTTGGGATTTACCGTATACATATAGATGTTGGAGTGGGGATCGTGAAGTGTTTTTGAGCGGTACACACTGTAAAAGTGCACTGAGCAGTTCACTTATATGTCAGGACATTTCTTTACACGGGGCTTGCAATGGTTCTGTGGCAAATTTGTCTTGCCACCAGCAGGGTACACCAGCTGCTGTGATTAATCCAACGTTTGGACAACTTTCGAATGGGAGTTACCTCATGTTGAATGATCAGAGTTGCTGCGGCATGTTGCCAGCATCCCATATCTAGTAACGGTCAACTCTAGGGTCACTTGCTGTATGCAAGTATTGTTTGCCCCAATAAATACAGTCAGGGAGTCGCCTTTGTGGCCTTCGCTGAACGTCTCTTTTATAAGATTTGATACTTTAAGCAGAATGAAAGCCATTCTTTTACAACAAACAGTGCCTTTGACCTCGGCCAAAGAAACCTATGATCTACAAGTCGCAAGGACTTCGGCTGAGATACAGACTTTAATACGTACAAACTGCCCTATACATTTCGTGGAAATGATAGGACGTATCTTTAACATGGCAGATACAAGCGGAATTATACATGTATTTAAGAGCATCTGCTCCGGTCTGTTAACACCTTTCCAGGCAATACTCGGAATCATCCCAAACTTTGCACATTCGGTGTTTGGTGGCATACCATTAATTCTAGCACTTGTTGCCGGAATTCTATTTCTCTTCCTGCTATTACGCTATGGCCAGCCTATTCGCAGACATCACTCCGAGCGAAATGGAGAAAGCTCTCCTTGAACGAAAGTGCTGTGAGCGAATAGTACAGCTTTTGGGCATGACTCGTCTACGGGACCTGAATACCACGTGGTTCCTGTCATTCAGACCAATCTGGCAAGATTGCATCTTACCTGTCCTACGATGCCTGCTATGCGGTGAAGAATGCGTGTTGGACACCTGTCTAACATTTCCATCAGCTACGCCAACGGATATCGATACTCTGCTGGACCCGATAACGGCCCATGCTCTGTGTTGTCCCCAGAGGCTACCAATCCTGATGACAGCATTCATTGAGATCTCACAGACGCTTCCGGCTGCTGCTGAGGTACGAGAAAGATCTACAGGCACACACAGGTAACAACGGACGCGAACATTGCTGCGGCCTCATATGCTGAAAGCGATGCTTCACATCTCTGTGCAATTAATTTACTACACGAGGTGTTCCAACTGACACCAACTTCAGTGGACGATATTTTGTCTACAGAAATAGATGATCTCATGTTTTCACCAGACCCGTAAACTGACTCTGATTCAGCCTACAGTGTTCCAGAGATGCAATAACAATTTGGCCTTCATACTTCAAAAACTTGGAACTCTTCCCAAATTGGACTTTTTTCCATTTTTCGAACTAAAATGGCAATTCAATCTGCTTGAAGTAGAACTAACCTTATAGTACAGACTTCGCGGTACTTCCATAGACACTTAGTTATCTTGATTGTCTAAAAAGTTCATTAATTTCCATGACATGAAATGAATTTGATTTTGAACAAACTTATCGATCATTTTTTTTTGTCACATGTAAATATTACTGCTTCTTTCATTCATATTGCATTTTACTTAAAATTATATGCCTGAAATTAAAAGCAATGCTTAAAATGTACAGTACTTTTTGCATTCTACTAGGTTTTTTAAATGCCTTTTAAATGGTTTTAAGAAATATTTTAGCAATATGCGGTACTCCATTTAATGTTTAGCATTTTTTAAATGTTTAGCATTTTAGTATTATCGTACACACGAAAGTGGAGTGGGTGTTTTATTCCTCTTAGGGTGTCCGTATATAGGTTTTCCTGTATCATGTCCTTATATAGGCATAAAATCCCAGTCCTTATTTAGGCATTAAACCGTGCACTCCAAATACAGGCATGGTCTCCGACATCCGTCCACCCTAACGTCACAACGAGTTCTTGAAGAACAGACCCTTAGGCTTCGGGAATTTCCCTAGCACAGGACTATTGATTTCTTCAAGTACTCATCTATTATGCATGAACCGTTATACCTTAGGGGTTCATTCATGACGTCTTCCGCTGTCCGATTCACGTCAATGCTAACATCGTGAGGTACCTCTCAGGTATAAATATACCTTCCCTAGCCCTTGTAAACTAGAGGAGACCTCGACTTCAGAGGAGCCCATTTCCCGGCCTGACGCACTGAGAAAACGCTGTCATCCCTGCACGCAGAGAGTCCAGCTTCCAGTGATCTGACTTCCCTTGCGGGGTGTTGGAGTTCGAGTCTGGCAAGAGATTGCTACCTCTCTCATTCTTAAGGTATGGAGCTGACTAGAACCTAGAGGGACTCTTGGCATACTAGGCATACTAGGCTTAACATACTCTTAGTATACCATAGTAAGGAATACTTCACCTACTTCATACCTCTCCCTACACCTAGGTTAGGTTAGGCACATCGGGGTAGAACTAGTTTAGAAACGCATCGTATGAGTACTCGCATTTTTAGTCTGTGTTATTTATGTAAATGAATATCTGCTAAGGATAATGCTAGCGCAGTATTATTTATTTCTACTGCTTACGCTGTACATTATTTATCTTGCATACTGTCTTGTGATCGTAACTACACACTTTACTTACACGAGAAACAAGACTGTTCAATAAATCTTTTATTGAAACGCCCGTCTATTCTTTCCGTGTAACTTTGAGGAAAACTAAGTATGCACGATTGAGCTGAGTGAAATAGTTATCTATTGTTTCCACGACTCTGGGACATGTTCTGATTCTAAAAGGGAAACAAAGTTGTCATGTTTTGCGGCTGCCAGAAACTACTCCCTTCTTGTTATCCAAGGAGTTTCTAGTGGCCTCTGAGCTAGCTGGCACAAGTAATTAAGTTTAATATACTCGATAGGGACATACTGACCTTAGTCCTATGTCAAACCTATAGGGGATATTATTCCAATGCGCAGAGCCTATTAGGGAAATAGGAGCTACACTACAATGCGTGGAAACGGCCGCGTTGTAGTGGCTGTTTCCCACTCAAAATAAGGTAAACTGGATCGAGACAGCCCTAATACCGGTGGTTTGTCAAATAAACATTACTTTTTCCGAAGCTCAAAGATAGTGCTCAGGGACTTGCACTCTAACGTCTCTCATTATCTCCAGAACATAGGTTCTTTTAGGCAACCGGTAGAAAGCAGCAAAGCAGAGCAGGCCCTTCCAAGCAAAAAAACATAACGCTCTTCAACGGTGAAAGGCAGAGGTGCAAACAAAAGTGTGGGACTCCAGCATTTAGCCGAAAAAGCACAATTAAAAGTAAAACTAAGGGCCTTATTTAGAGTATCAGCGGATGGAAACTCTGTCACAAACGTGACGGATATCCCGTCCGCCATATTACGATCTCCAAAGGATGGGCTCGTAATACGGCAGACGGGATATCTGTCACGTTTGTGACGGAGTATTCCCCTCAGTGGCGTAGTAAGGGGGCCGGTCTGCCCCAGGCAGTACAAGTTTTGGGGGACGGTGGGACGTGCGGGATGGCAAACGCAGGATTTGTTTGCCAGCCCCCCCCCACTCTTACGGCTGTAAAGGGAGTAAGGCTGGGACCGCCACGGACAGCAGAAGGCCTAGCTACGCCACTGATTCCCCTCCGCCAAGATCTAAATCAGGCCCTAAGGTGCTTAAAAATAACTGCCACAGAGATCCTTGTCACATGGGGCACCTTCAGAAACTCTGGTTTTCCGACCTTCAACACTTTGCATTCTGGGACATTTTTTTTGCTTTCGCCATGGAAAGTATGAGCTTAAAAATCACAGCATGCAAAGTACTGTTGCTGGCTTAATGTGTCATACATGATAGTAAGCCATCCGACTGTTTTGATTAAAATGTTTTTTTAGAAAGTGGGCACGTGGAGTAAGGCGCACATGTCATACAGGATAAAATACCCCCCTGGTTTGCACTATTGAGGATATTGAAAGTCACCTCAGAGTTTTGTGACCAATAAAGGCATGTAGCATGTGACCTCATGCCTCTATATGGTCACAGAACCTGCATCTTGTTAATTTTCTTACTATGGTCTAATGACCTACTACTCAACCACAATAAGAAAATGGTTTAGGGACTAAGATGGACCACTGAACCCTTGGTGGCGGTCCACCCGCCGTATTACGAATACGGCGGTGAGACCACCACAGGATCGCTGCAACCGCTGGGGATCATGGATCTCACGGCGGTGGCGTGGTGGTCAGAGGCCATAATATGCTGGCGATACCGCTGCGGCACCACCAAGCATTTTAGGGGTTTCCTCACTGCCACAGTTTTCATGATGGTGAGGCTGCCATTAAAACTGTGGCGGTCAGGAAGCAAAGGGAGCCCTACAGGGCCCCCTGTTGCCTCAGGGCCAAGGGGTGCCTGCAGGGTGGCACATGTTGTGCTCCCCTGTGTGCAGTAACCACCTTTCCTGCACGGCATGGATTCTACAGTCCATGCCATGCAGGAACAAACTTGGCGTTCCCATTGTGGTGTCTTTTTAATAGTCACTGCCATGGGCACGCCAAAGGACCACCTGCCAGACCACGAGATTACTCATAATCTGGCGGTGGTTGAGTTTGGCGGTCCTGGAGTGGGACGCTGGCGTGCAGGCCCGCTCCAGGACCGCCAAACTCATAATCAGGCCCAAAGTTACTCTCCTGTGATTATTACAATTGAAATGTGACGTCACAATGCCTGCTGTGAGTATGTGAATGGTAGGTCCTTGAGAGAAGTACAACTACTGTCGAACCTGCAAAAGGTTCAACTGCTTTCTTAGTACTTTCTTCGTAAGTCTTTTTGCCTTTTTTGATTCTTTAGCTGATACTCAGACATGTCTAACAATATATTTATGTTTGCTGAGCAGGAGTTCAATCCTCGAAAGCAAGACTGCTTCTCAATGTTACAAAGCAGGCTGGATTTCAAACGTTTTAGATTTTCACTTATATTAAAATGTTTCAAAACATTTTCAATGAATTACATTATGCATATTGGCATGCTTATTTTAAAGTATAGATTCTGCATTTGTTCTACCTTCCAGCTACCGTAATCTCTCTTTCAGACGTAGGAGAAAGGCAACCAATGATTTAATAAAATTTGGCAGGAAGGGTAATGGTGTGGCCATGTATTAAAAGGAATAAAAGACCCCCTATCATATGTTCAAATGATATTTCAAGTCACCTTTGAGTTTGATAACCTTATAAAGGAACTTGATCTTTGACTTTGTTGACGAGCTTCAGCAGGGTCTTTGGCACAATATTAACCAGGAGAAAGTGGGCAGCTCGCAAGCTCCACACTTTAGATCAGAGCTTTCCAAACTTTGTGTCGCGGCACGCCACTGTGTCACTTGCCATGTGTGGGTGGGTCGCGCGTGTGTCCATTTTTTGTATTATTTAAAAACACGAGACGCGGTCTATTAATCATGCAGGACGGTACTCTGCATGTTAGTGATGCAGTACCTGTTCCTGCAGAAGAGGAGGAGCATTGCGAAACGGCGCCTCGTGGTGTATGGGGTGTGCGGGTGCAATCAGCCGTCCCCTGCCGTACACACAGGGCACGTCGCTGTGAGGGAGGAGGGATGCGGCGGCGCTGCTGCTGTGGAGATCCGTGGCCCGGGCTGCAGGAGAGTCGGCGACGAGAGTGGGAGCTGTGGAGGAGACCCCCTAGGAGAGCCCTGTGAATTGCGGTACCTAACGGCTGCACCACAGTGGGGCACCGGAGCTGCGATGAACCGCCGGTCCGACTTTCATAAAATGGCAGCTGGTTCACTGCTGTGCAGGGGGCGGGCCTGAACAGTGGAGATACCGGGGTGCTGCAGTCTAGCACACTCGGCATGTGAGTGACCAGGGCTCTGCCGAAGAGTCTGATGAGGTAGTTTGTGAACATTATCCATGCTGTGTGGAGTGGAGGAAAAAGTAAGGAACTGAGCCCAAAAGTGGGACTAACAGGTAAGGGAGTAGTCAAGTGGTACGTGTGTGTTTCGTTGTTTGCATGTTTCTGCCTCGGTACATGTTTCTGTGTTTGTCGGTGGTCATGTGTGTGCCCATGCTTGTTTTTTGGCTTTGTTTGTGTTTGTGTGTCTGACAGAGACATTTCCTGCTGTTGAGTCCCCCACTGGTGTATGGTGTCACCACCTGTTGTATAGTGTCTTTCTCTGGCATATTAGGTCCCCCATGGCATTTGAAGCTACTCATGGACTCTGGTGGCCGTCCCGTTCATATGGGTCACATCAGGCATACGATCAACTTTCATGGCAGCCATAGATAGACCATCCCTCCTAGGCGATGGTGCAAAACCAGCACACCTTGGCAACACCAGGCATCTTGTTGTAATGGACCACTGGCATACAGAGACCGTTCAAGCAGTAAATTGGCTCTTAGTGGAACCTGGCAGAGATGCCTAGCATAGGGTTGGCATCCTGAGCACAATGCGGCCTTTTCTGACATTTTGTGATTAACCCTGGTAGAATGTGGGCACCCCTGAAATTCAGTATCTATCACTGGCAGAAAAGGGGCGTCCTCAACATCTGGTGTCCAACCCTGGGATCTGGTAACCACATTACTCACCTGGCAGGCAGCCCTGACGTACAGTCATCCCTGAGGCGTAAACTGACCCTCTTTGGAATACTGCTGCACTCCTGGCCAATGTAAACTCGGCAAACAGTGGCAGTGTGGCAGCCACGTCCCTCTGATGAATTGAAGCAGGATGTAATACTAGGAGGTGGAGTAAGCTTGGGCAACATTTTAAGTAACCCTGGGCAATGTATGTGTTGCAATGAAGTAGACCAATCCAGGTTGTATCTTTAAGTATTTATTCCAAGTAAGATCTTAAGTAGAAGAGAGCCCCACCAGGAGCAGCCTCCCTGCTGCTCGGCCCATACACCAACTGACATTCTCACTTGGGTGTGTGACAGAGAGTCAGTTGGAGTAGGGCTGAGCAGCAGGGTGGCTGCTCCTGGTGGGGTTCTCCTCTACATGTCTTCTATACTTAAATAAATACTTGGAATGACGACCATACAACATGGAATGGACTTTCTTTCATTTACTACAGTATGTGTGTTATCTTACAAATCATATATTTTTAAAAATATCAATGAAAGGTTTCGTGAGATATGTTGCATCCCCATACATTTCGTTATTTGCAATTTCTATGACATATGTTTTGGTCCTTATCTCTTATATGCAGTTAATTTAACCTCCGGTTTGCTAGTAAAACTGAATTACTGTGTCGCGAAATTATGCATGTCTAAAAATGCAGTTAATTTAACCTCCTGTTTGCTAGTAAAACTGAATTACTGTGTCGCGAACTGATGCATGTCTAAAAAGTGTGTCACCAAAATGAAAAGTTTGGAAAGCACTGCTTTAGATAAACTTCACCAGCAAGAGTCCATGTAGGTCAAAAGTCCAGAAGATAGTCAGTGAGTGCCAGGGCAGGAACTCATTCAAGTATGTGCACAAGTTGGGCAGCTGGCTGCAACCACACTGCCAATCAATCTCAAAGGCGTGTCACAATTACAAAGGTCCAGCCAACCATGCTGGAGTCATATTTCTCTCCCCCACCCCGATAAAAGTCTGAAATGACAAGGGCCTCTCCTCATAGACAGAGACTTGGGTGATCTCTGTAGGGGCTTCTCGGTGGAAAGCAATGTGTATTCCTCAAGACCAGCTCAAAGGCACAGCAAGAATAAGAAAGGGGGCACGGGGCTCATCTCTATGGGCAGCACTCATCTTACAGTACCCAAATGGCACTTTTCACTAACGTGCAAGCAGGTGCACCAATAATGTTCATAAAACTCTTGATCATAACTCATAAACTTCGCAAACAATGATGCCAGCGATGACTGAACATACATTTTAATTAACATTATATTCAAGAAATAAAATATCCACTCGATAGAACTGGCTTCAGCCACAGTTTCTGCTATTCTTTGTTTTACACAGCAGAGGCGGGGGGGGGGGAATTAACAAAAAATGCAGTTAAAGTACTCCTCCAAAGGGAGAACGTTTACTACATTTTGGAATTCCCAAACATTGCCAGTCATATTCCAGGCATTCCACTGGGAAAGACATGTAACCTATTGCCCGGATTCCTATTCCCACATGCAATAATTTTAAATATCGTACATTTAGGTACTGGGGTACTGGTTCCCAGCGTGCAAATGTACATTTTTTCTTTTTGCTTTTTTCTGCTCCAAGAAGAATTATTTCCCCAATGGGGACAACTTTCCATACATCACCTCGAAGATTACAGGTGATGCGTTCCCATTCCCACACTTTTAAACTTTCCAACCCCAATCATTTCAAGGATGGGAAAGGGTAGGATCAGAGTTAATGAATGCTCATAATCTTACAAGTTTGTGGGTGCTCAGAAACCTACAAGACTAGCCTCGCCTTGTTCCACCCACTTCCTATCCCTTGTATGGGAATTACTACAGCATTTTTCTCTGCGGATGTGGTGGAGCAATACACAGTATTAAACCCACTTACGCTTGCGTGGATTATTGCTATGAATTTCTGGCAGGCATAAATGAAGGCATTTTCAGCTATAAAGACATATTTACTGCTGAAAATGCTGCTGTGAATTGACTGCAGGCAGTTCAGTAGGCAAATTCCTTAGATGTACTTAGCCGCCCCAAACTATGAATCAGCGGGCACTAGCCAGGACTCAGTTCGCCAGGGCTAAGGGGGACTCCCCTATAAGGGCTAAGGGTGGAGAGATCAATACATGGGATCTCATTTCTCAGATCACCCAAGGAGAGACCCAGCTGCAGTATGGTGGTCCATAGGGATTAGAGGCTGTCAAACTGCTGTTGGAAATTAAAATCGCAGGGCGATCTTCGTGGACAAATGAAAACAGTAGTGAGGACGCCAGCTGCACAGTGCGTCAAATTGATTTCACTTGTTACAAAAATACATTCAGTTTCATTGATAAAACACTCATCATTGAGTGAAATACTGTTTGGTGCCGGCAGTCATAATTTGGTTATCACACATATTACAATTTAAGGTTTCTTCTTTAAATTCTTTTAGCGGTTCTTCACACTATAAGCCATTCGCACAGGGAGCCCTGTGCAGTGATCATGTACCGTGAACTCTGTACCTAGGCAGGCCTAGGCACAAACATCTCTACCCTTAAATCAACCAGGCTGTTGTCATTGGTAAGTTAAACAGAAGTGCCTGGTTAGTAGCTAGCTATTTGTTAGATGGATCACTGAGGGAGGGAAGTACTGCATGACAGTATCACAATTACAATACAATGCGAGCAATACATTTTTCTTTAGTCATGCTAATTAAATACTGATGATTGAGACATAAGTGGCTTTCACATGAAGGTATGCAGTCCAACAACATAAGGGAATCAACCATTGACGCTTTAATACTCAAGTCTGTGCAACCCTTCACCTGATAACCTTAAAGGACCTCTACCACGAAAACCTCTGAAGGTATTAGACATTCTTGTGAAAGGTACAGTCATTCATACAATGCACGTGCACTGAACAGTGTGCCAGAGGTTTTACCTGAAGACCTTTCACCCAGAACCAGGCATTCTCCAAATTTTCTTCATTGACATCAGCAAGTTTCTCTTTCCATGGAGCTGCACGTGCATCAAATTTAATGAAGTTGAACTTGTCTTTGTATCGTAGCTGCTCCTATTAAAGAGAGCATGGACTGTATTACCAATATGATTCCTCAGCTAAGAGAAAATACATTCACAGAAACTGCATCAGACTTAGAGGGTTATTTGGAGTTTGGCAGTGAATTCACCCAAAGACTGGCAGATGTCCCATCACCGTATTTAGAATGTATACAGGGGTATAGGGTAGATGGGACATCAGCCAATTAAAATCTAAATAACCCCTTTAGTATCAGGGGATGTGGTTATCGGTTAGAGTCATGCCTTTTCCTGGAATTGACCAGAATAGCAAACACGGCATAGATGTTTCTGTTATCCACATGTAAATGACACATTGCATCTTAATTTATTGCATCTGGCCTACATGTAAATGGCACATTACATCTTTATTACATTTATCTAACCTGCATCAGCTGGAAGATTTTCTCCTTCACAAGAGATAGTTTGTCTTTCATTGATTGAGAAGTATCGATCAGGATGCAAACTTGATCTTCCAGCACAGTGCCAAAAGTTCTCTGCTCCCTTGCTGCAGCCATTTGACCCTGTTTATAAAAACCATCACGTGTTAATTTAATTTTCTGTATAATTACCTTTCCACAAAGATAAACCGTTTATTTTCTCGATTACAAGAAGAAGGAGCAACACAATTTAAATACAATAATGTCTATATTAGAATCAATTCTTCAAAGTGAAAGAAGTCATTAGGCAGATAATTCATAATGTAGATCCATTCTTCTTTATTGTAATTCAAATCAAAAAAATGTTTTCCTCTCTGGAAGTGGTCATTCGATTATTCAAATTATAGACTTGCAGCTTTGTGGTATATATCAAATCATTCTTCGTTGCAATACTTAATTCAACCCCGCTCTTTCCAGGAGTACAACCTTTCATTAATTAGGCTGCTAGCTTCTTTCAGTGGGTTGGTAGTAAGCTTAAGATAAGTTTCTTTATCGTTCAGTTGTCGTTTAATCTCATTACAATATTCTTGCCTATTCATTATGACAATGTTACCGCCCTTGTCGGCCTCTCGAATTACTATATTGATGTCGTTTTTAAACTATTAATGGCCATCCATTCATCCTTACTAAAGTTATTAACATGTCCTCTTTTATTCTTGCCAGATAGCAATTGATCTTCCAATTTGTGTAAGTCTGTGATAACATTATTAACAAAAGCATCTATTGCTGCAAATTGTGTTCCTTGGGGTGTAAAGTTAGACGCCGGTTGCAAACCACTAGAGCAAGAATAATCCACAGGTATGTTTAATAAAGAGATAATGTCTTGTTCATTATAGGTATCTCCTTCTGTTATAGATAAAAGCATTTGCACATCTCTAATGTGAGCAAGAGAGGTTGCAGACTGTATACTTTCCAAATTAACAGACTTAGATCTATCGTAAGTTGAAAAAAAACTTTTTAATTTTAATTTTCTAGCAAACTTAAACAAATTAATTTCAATATCTGTAAAATTACAGTTTGAACTGGGGCAAAAAGATAAACCCCTTTGTAACACAGAAATTTCATTAGCATTCAATATTCTATTCGACAAATTAATTACTTTTAGATTCATATCCTCCCTCGCATCTAGCGAAACATGTTCTATTTTTTGATTTTGTCCTGGCTGCGGGTGCCAATTCTTATATTGTCGGTGCCTCCGCTTGCCCCTCCTGATTGATTTACCCGATTGGCCAATTTTTGTTTCCCTCGTTTGATTCGCTGTATTTCCTCGGAAAAAGAAGAAGTATTAACTGGTTTAGATCCCAGTGTGCTGGGACCACCCCCATCCTCAATGGATGAAATGCTTGAGCTACTATAATTAACTGAACTTAATTCATCTATTTTCTCTACACCCCCGGTAACTTTAGGTTTTAAGACTTCATCAAAGCCTCTACTAAAAGTAAAGACCCTTCCCTGGTTATAATCTCTTTCATCTCTTCTTATTTTGCTCAACTTTTTCTCCTTGATTTGAATCTGATGTTTATTAATCACATCTTTTAGTATAGCATAATTTTTTTCGGTCAGTTCAACTAGATTCATATCTTTGATTTCTTTTTCCAGTTCCGCTATCTGGCCCTTCAGTTTCTCCACCTTCCTTTCTGCATTCTTGAGCATCAAAAGTACGTTTTTTAGTTTGAGCAAAAAACTCAGCCGCCAATTTCTCGCGATCGTCCTCCATCTTGGACACTTACTGATGAAACAGTTTATATTAAATTACCAAAAACGGTAAACCACGAGAAGTGAGCACTTTTTTCCTTATTACTTACTCTTTGTTTAACATTTGAATACGCCTAGTGCGCTAGTGCCGGGAGCCCTACCGCTTGAGTTCTGTTGTTAGTATTTGAGGGCGGAGACGCACAGGCATAGAGACTTTTTGGTAATTTAATATAAACTGTTTCATCAGTAAGTGTCCAAGATGGAGGACGATCGCGAGAAATTGGCGGCTGAGTTTTTTGCTCAAACTAAAAAACGTACTTTTGATGCTCAAAAGGACTCATCTAATGAGAGTTTAAGAGCAAAATTCCTCAAATTAGAAAGACTTAAAAAACTTGAATTATCTAAATGGTGGGATGGCATCACCCCTTAAAAACTATATGGATCAGAAAAGAGTACCCAGGGGTTTAAGGATCTTAATTTTTCCAACCTATGATGACTTGGATGATGACTTACTCAAAGAATGGGAGGATAATCTGCATTCTTCATCATTTTGCATGATGGGTATATTAATCAAGAATGCAGAAAGGAAGGTGGAGAAACTGAAGTGCCAGATAGCGGAACTGGAAAAAGAAATCAAAGATATGAATCTAGTTGAATTGACCGAAAAAAATTATGCTATACTAAAAGATGTGTGTTAGAAATGGGATCTCTAGTTGGCAAGGGTTTGCACCTTTGTCCAAGTAGGGACCCTCCTTCCTAGTCAGGGTAAGGGTGTTACACTCGTGAAGTAACCCCTGCTCACCCTCGTGGTAGCTTGGCACGAGCAGTCGGGCTTAATTCAGAGGCAGTGTGTAAAGCATTTGCACATAACCAACAGTAATACAGTGTAAGCACTACAAACGGACACCACACCAGTTTAGAAAAATAACCAATATTTTATATACTTAAGACAAGACCAATTACGACAAAAATCCACAATACTATACTTTACGAATGAATGCTTGATACGGTAACTTCTTCTTTGCAGGAATAGCACAAAAGCAAAGTTCGTACGAGTCGGTAGCTCCGTCCGAGCCTACCGCGATGCTGAAAACCACAGAGTCTAACAGTTCCAGCCGACCGCGTCGATACGGGCCAGCAGAGTCATGAACAGACTCGGTTACAGTACCTTTCTCGTTGTGGCTGGTATGGAGTGTACGAGCCGGTCGGCGTTCGTCGCGGTTGCGGTGCAAGACGGAGCGATGCAAGGTGCGGTGTCCCTCGATGCGGTGCAGGCAGCGGCTCGATGAGCGGCGTGCAGACGGAGTCGGTGAGTCCAAGGCGTGCGATGCAGGGTGAGACGATGCTCGATGCGGTGCTGACAGGTTGCGATGCAGGCGACCTAGCCGGAGTGCGGGAGCTGGCGTCGGACAGCGGTGCGAGTCGGAGCGGTGCGTCGCAGACGTGCGAGCGGTGCCCCAAATGCGGTGCGGTCACGACTCTTGAGCCAGTTGCAGCGACCGCGTCGGTCGGGTCCGGCTGGTTCAGTGAAGCGAAGCGATGCGAACTGCGGTGCCCACAGGTCATGGTGCAAGCAGCGGCTCGATGTTGGCGGCGTTGGACGTCGCCCACGGTGAGACCAGGGTTGCGATGCGAGCGGGGCGATGCGGTCTGCGGTGCAAACAGGTCATCGGCCAGGGATGGATTCGGTTGACGGAGTCGGTTGCAGTTCCCTTCCTCTGTGGCAACTGAAACAGCGTTCCAGAAGCGGTACCCAGAGGCTTGTGAAGTCTTTGCAGTCCCTGAGACTTCTTAACAGGAGGCCAGCTCGGTTCCAGGCCCTTGGAGATACTCAGCACAAGTTTGTAGAAAGGTCAGTCCAGTCCTTTCACTGCCCAAGGCAGAAGCAGCAGCTGCAGGCCAACCCAACAAAGCAACAACACAGCAAAGGGGCAGTACTCCTCCTGGCAGCTCTTCCAGCTCTTCGTCTTGGCAGGTTCCTTGATTCCAGCGAGATCTAAATTCATGCTGTCAGGGCCCCAATATTTATATCCCAAATTCCTTTGTTCTCTGAAGGCAGAGAGGCCTTTGCCTAGTCCAAACCAGTTCTGGAGCACTTTGTTGACAAGTCTCCGTTCCTTCTTTCAGTGAGTAGGCCAGGGACATCAGACGCACCACAGGAGGTGGAGCCAGCATTGTGGAGGGAAGGCACTGTCCTATTCAGGGCCCAGGTGCGACCCCTCCCACCCATCTACATGTAGATCTTGCTATTCAGCCCTGCGCTGACTCACCCTGTCTCCTGGCATCCCCCAGCCCCTGTCACTCACACTCCAGACAAGGAATACACAACCTCGCAGAGGCAGGCTTGGATGGTTAGACAAGAAAATACCCACCTTCTAAAAGTGGTATTTTCAAACACAGAATGTTAAAACCAACTTCACTAAAAGCTGCATTTTATCATTCTGAGTCCAGGCATACTAAACTCGAATTTCTACCATGTTCCCGGGGTCAGTTAGGATTATAAGCTGTAATAATCAAAACTGCCCGTTCTGGCCTAGGGGGAACAGGTAGCCTTGCAATAGTGAAAAACGAACTAGGCCGTAATTCACTATCAGGACATGCCACACACACCAGGGCATGTCCTACCTTTCGCATACAACGCACCCTGCCCACAGGGGTACCTTGGGCCTACCTTAGGGGTGACTAACATGTAGAAAAGGGAAGGTTTAGGGACTTGCAAGTGTGTGCACTTGCCAAGTCGACATGGCAGCCCCAGGCTGCGCACAGGCTCTGCGATGGCAGGCCTGAGTTACACTTTACGGGCTGTTTGCGTGGGTGGCACAATCCAGTGCTGCAGCCCACCAACAGCATTTGGTCTATAGGCCCTGGCACTCGCAGTGCACTTTACAAGGGACTGACACATAAACCAAATAGGCCAATCATGGAAACACTAATCCCTAACACATTTTATACAGGAGCACTTGCAGTTTCCCACTGGACCGCAGTGAGGAAAGTGCGCAGAATCATTACACCAGCAAAAACAGAGTCAAAACCGGGAGGTCAGAAAGCAAAAGTCAGGGGAAACACGCCAAAGATGCCAAGTCTAACACATGTCCCCTCCAGCTGAAAGTAGGGAGAACTACCCAACCCCATTGAAGTTCTCTTCACTAAGGCGGAAGAACCTGGACAGACCATCTGCGTTGGCGTGTTCTGTACCAGGACGGTGTTCCACCGTAAAGTCCATTCCCTGTAGGGAGATGGACCACCTCAGCAGTTTTGGATTTTCACCCCTCATTTGCATCAACCATCTGAGGGGCCTGTGGTCTGTCTGAACCCGGAAGTGAGTCCCAAACAGGTATGGTCTCAACTTCTTCAGCGCCCAGACCACAGCAAAAGCTTCCTTTCTATGGCACTCCACCTCTGTTCCCTGGGAAGTAGTCTCCTGCTAAGGAAGACTACAGGCTGATCCAGGCCCTCCTCGTTCAGTTGTGAGAGCACCGCTCCCACACCATGCTCTGAAGCGTCAGTCTGCACGACGAATTCCTTGGAGAAGTCAGGTGTCTTGAGCACGGGCGCCGTGCACATGGCTGCCTTCAGGGCATCAAAAGCTTTCTGGCAGGACTCAGTCCAGATCACTTTCCTGGGCTGCCTCTTAGAGGTCAGCTCTGTTAAGGGGGCAACGATGGTGCCATAGCCCTTAACAAATCTCCGATAGTAACCGGTGAGACCTAAGAAGGCTCTCACCTCTGTCTGGGTGTTGGGGGGTTCCCAAGCCAGAATGGTGTCAATCTTGGGTTGTAGGGGCGCTACCTGGCCGCTTCCTACCTGGTGTCCCAAGTACACCACAGAACCCTGCCCGATCTGGCACTTACTGGCCTTGATCGTGAGGCCTGCACCTTGCAGAGCCCTCAACACTTTCTCAAGGTGCTGTAAATGTTCTTCCCAGCTGGAACTGAACACAGCAATGTCATCCAGGTAGGCGGCACTGAAATCCTCCAGCCCAGCCAACACCTGATTGACCAACCTCTGAAAGGTGGCAGGGGCATTCTTCAACCCAAAGGGCATCACCCGGAATTGGTAATGACCTTCTGGGGTTGAGAATGCTGATCTCTCCTTGGCCCCTACGGTTAAGGCAATCTGCCAGTACCCAGACGTCAAATCAAACGTGCTGAGGAACCGGGCAGCTCCCAACCGATCAATGAGCTCATCAGCTCTGGGGATGGGGTGCGCGTCAGTCCTGGTGACGGCATTGAGCCCACGGTAGTCCACACAAACCGGAGTTCTGGAGTGGCACCGGGCGCCGCAGCCTTTGGGACTAAGACCACTGGGCTGGCCCAAGGACTGTGGGAGGGCTCAATCACCCCTAATGCCAACATCTTAGAGACCTCCTCCTTGATGCTGGCTCTGACCCGGTCAGTCAACCTGTAAATCTTGTGCTTCACAGGAGGGCTGTCACCAGTGTCCACGTCATGGGTACACCAGTGAGTAACACCGGGGTCAGAGAGAACAGTGGGGCGAACTGTCCCAATAACTGGCGACAGTCCCCCTGCTGCTCCTGAGTCAGAGTAGGGAGAGGATCACACCCTCTACTGACCCTTCATGCTCCTTGGTAGACAGGAGGTCAGGGAGAGGCTCACTCTCCTCTTCCACCCCATCATCTGTCGCCAAGAGCATACTCACTTCGGACCTCTCGAAGTGGGGCTTGAGGCGGTTCACGTGAAGGACCCTCAAAGGGTTCCTTGGAGCCTGCAAATCCACCAGGTAGGTGACGTCACTTTTGCGCTCCTTTACCTCATATGGCCCAGTCCACTTGTCCTGCAAGGCACAAGGTGCCACTGGAGCCATGACCCACACTTTTGCCCAGGTTGAAATTCGACCAGAGTGGCATTCTGGTCATACCATCTCTTCATTTCTTCCTGGCTGGCTTCTAGGTTCGCCTGAGCGAGTTTCCTGAAGCGGGCAGTTTGGTTTCTAAAGGCCAGCATGTAGCTAAATACATCCTGGGGAGTTTTCCTGGGAGCTCCCTCCCAGCCTTCCTTTACCAAACTCAGAGGTCCTCTGACAGGGTGGCCATACAGGAGCTCAAAGGGGCTGTACCCAAGAGACTTCTGAGGCACCTCCCTGTATGCAAAGAGTAGGCATGGCAAGAGGACGTCCCACTTACGCCTCATGGGTTCTGTTAGACCCTTGATCATGCCTTTCAAGGTCTGGTTGAATCTCTCCACCAGACCGTTTCCTTGTGGGTGGTAAGGAGTGGTGAACTTGTAGGTTACACCACACTCCTTCCACAGGGATGTCATATACTTCGATATGAAATTGGTCCCCCTATCAGAAACCACCTCTCTGGGGAATCCCACACGGGAAAAGATCCCCATTAACGCCCGGCCCACCACTGGCGCAGTCGTTGTCCTGAGAGGGATTGCCTCCGGGTACCGGGTGGCATGGTCCACCAAGACCAGGATGTACCTGTTGCCCATGGCTGTCTTGGGATCCAGTGGCCCCACTATATCCATCCCTACCCTTTCAAAGGGTGTTCCAACTACAGGAAAAGGTTGGAGAGGAGCTTTGACCTTCCTCCCACTCTTACCGCTTGCCTGGCAAGTTTGGCAAGACCTACAGTGTGCATCTGACTGCCTTTGCATTTGGGGCCAAAAGAAGTGGGTGACAAGCCTGTCAAAGGTCTTGTCCTGCCCCAAATGTCCTGCCAAAGGCACGTCATGAGCCAGACCCAGTAGGAAGGTCCTGAAGCGCTGGGGTACCACCAGCACACGGGCTGACCCAGGCTCGGCAACCTTAGGCTCACTGTATAGGAGACCATTCTCCCAGTAGATCAGATGTGACCCGGACTGATTACCAGCTGCCTGGTCTGCAGCCTGCCGCCGCAGACCCTCCAGAGTAGGGCACTCGTTCTGCTCCCTGCAGAACTCCTCCCTGGTGGGACCCCCTTCTTGCTGCCAATGGGTCAGCTCAGAGATGTCTCCCAGTTCGGCTACCTGCTCCCCTGTAGGCACCGGGCGTCCCCCTCGAGGTCCGCCTCCTCCTGGTCCGTGGGAACTTCGGGGCCGGTTTCCGCGCCCCCTGCCCTTTCTCTTGGCAGGGACTTGGGCCACTCTTTCAGGCTCCAAGTCCTCTTGATCACCCTTTTTGGCTGCCATTGACCGAGTAGACACGCATGCCCACTCTGGCAACCCAAGCATCTCCAAGTGAGACCTGAGCTCAACCTCCTTCCATAAGGACTGCTCGAGGTCGTTCCCCTTTGCGACCGGTATTTTTGCATTTGGGATGCATCAACCCAAATGCAAATTCGCAATTTAAGTAATCGCAAAATTTGCGATTACTTAAATTGCGAATGCATTTAGGGAATCGCAAATTGCGATTCCCTAAATGCAATGCATGATGCAATTTCAAATTGCGAATTCGCAATTAGGGATCGCAAATTACCATCAATTTGAACTTGATGGTAATTTGCAAAAACTTTGAAAAATGCACTAAAGTGCATTTTTCAAAGTTTCATGTTACACACACACATGCCCTTGAGGCATGTATGTGCGCAACATGTGGTAACATCTCAATTTCAGGGGTGCAACAGGGTGTCCTTTTGGCACCCTTGCACCCTTGAAATTGCATGCGCAATTTGCGAGTACCTATTTGGTACTCGCAAATTGCGCATGCAATTCCCATTCATTCCTATGGGCCTCTAGGCCCATAGAAATGAATGGGCAGCTATTCCTTAACTGCGATTCGCAATTTGCGAGTCGCAATTAAGGAATATGTAGGAATCGCAATTTTTATTGCGATTCCTACATGCATAGGGATTTGCGAGTCCTAAATAGCGATTTCTTAAAATTTGCTATTTAGGATTCGCAAATGCTGACAATCTACAGGCATAGTAGGGCTCACAACCACCCTCAAGGGACCTGAGACCCCTCCCCATTCAAAGGGAACCTGCGCCACCATACATTGGCGCTCTAAGTTGTCTACAGCAACTACTTGGTGGAATGCTCCTGGGACTACTTGCTTCTCAGACACCAGGTGACACCGGACTTAGGTCACACTGGCTCCAGTATCTCTGAGAGCCTCTACCCTGTTCCCATTAATGGTCACCCAGGTGCTATATTTCTTTGTGGTAGGGGGCACCTGGTTTCCTGGGACCATCTCACTGTCCCCTAGTGAGACAAGGGTCATTTCTGCGGGATCCCCACCCTCCTGTGGGCACCCCTCCTCCCCAAGCGCTACACTAGCCAACACTTTGGACTGTCCACCGGTGGGCGGCTGTGTCCCCTTCGGGCACTTGGGGTCCCCCTTAAAGTGACCTACCTGGTCACATGCATAACACTTGCGGGGGCCGGTCTCAACAGGCTTCCCTGTGGAGACCCCTTTCTTCTTATCACCGGGGGCTGGGAACCTTTACCCTGGGTACTAGTTTGGGGCCCTTTAGAGAACTCCTGTGCTTTACCCTTGTCCCCCCACCTTTCTGCTGGGGACCCTGCCCACCTTTGGCTGAGTCTCCCCAAACGCTTTCTTGTGGACCCTGGTACTCACCCAGCGGTCCGCTTCCATAGCAAGCTTCCTGGGGTCAGTTAGCTTACTATCACCTAGGTGCTGGCGCAGATCTGCAAAACATAGACTAGACAAGTGCTCCCATGCAATCAAGTTGTAGAGCCCCTGAAAATCTGTTACACTACTGCCCTTCACCCAACCATCCAGAGACCTGCAGAACACATCCACACATTCCAACCAAGTGTTGGCATCAGACTTCTTACTGGACCTGAACTGATCCCTGTACTTTTCAGGAGTAAGACCATACTTCGTGAGAAGGGCATCCTTCATGTCAGCATAGCTGAGGTGATACCCCTTACCCAAAGCTATCAGAGCATCCCTTGCTTCTTCCGGGAAAAGTGGCCACAATCCTGCTCCCCAATTCTCCTCAGGGACCCCATTCATGTGTATGGCTGCCTCATAACCCTGAAACCACCTTTGTATGTCATCCCCCTTCTTGAACTCCTTGCCTACGTTCTTGGGAATGTGCACAATCCTGTCTGCCTTTCTGGATGAATTGCTGCCACCATCTGAGCCTGACTTACTCCTAAGTTCTAGCTCCTTCAGTTCTCTCTCATGCTCTAAGAGCATCTTCCTCTCCTCTATGGCCAATCTCTTCTCCTCCCGCTCACTCTCCAGTCTGAGCTTCTGCAGCTCAAACTGCCTTGCCTCCCGCCTGTCCTCCAGCTCCTCTGGGGACAGACTGCTGCTGCCTGATCTGGCGGGTTCCCCCTACCCAAAAGCACATCCACCCTGGAAATAGGCTCCTCCACCTCCTCACTGAGATCACCAGGCTGCCCATTGGCATGTCTGGCTGCTACCCAGGCCCTCAGCGCCTTCTGTAGCTCCTCCTTCCTTGTGAGGCCTTTAATTTGGACTTTCAGGTTTTTACAAATCGCTCGTAGCTCCTTTACGGCGTAGGATTCCAACCTATCCTCCTCAAAGATAACTTCCAGAGATGCAACGGATGATGCAATTGATTCAGGCATGACAAAAGTAGTGAGTTGAAAACTGACGAGATCAAAAATAGGCCAAAAGAAAAAGAACCAGTATGTGGGACGTAATGGTCTGCGATATGGTAGTAGTGCACACCAATCACTGTAAGTCAAGTGCAAACACAAGTCCTATCCTCACCGCTGACGACCAATGTTAGAAATGGGATCTCTAGTTGGCAAGGGTTTGCACCTTTGTCCAAGTAGGGACCCTCCTTCCTAGTCAGGGTAAGGGTGTTACACTCGTGAAGTAACCCCTGCTCACCCTCGTGGTAGCTTGGCACGAGCAGTCGGGCTTAATTCAGAGGCAGTGTGTAAAGCATTTGCACATAACCAACAGTAATACAGTGTAAGCACTACAAACGGACACCACACCAGTTTAGAAAAATAACCAATATTTTATATACTTAAGACAAGACCAATTACGACAAAAATCCACAATACTATACTTTACGAATGAATGCTTGATACGGTAACTTCTTCTTTGCAGGAATAGCACAAAAGCAAAGTTCGTACGAGTCGGTAGCTCCGTCCGAGCCTACCGCGATGCTGAAAACCACAGAGTCTAACAGTTCCAGCCGACCGCGTCGATACGGGCCAGCAGAGTCATGAACAGACTCGGTTACAGTACCTTTCTCGTTGTGGCTGGTACGGAGTGTACGAGCCGGTCGGCGTTCGTCGCGGTTGCGGTGCAAGACGGAGCGATGCAAGGTGCGGTGTCCCTCGATGCGGTGCAGGCAGCGGCTCGATGAGCGTCGTGCAGACGGAGTCGGTGAGTCCAAGGCGTGCGATGCAGGGTGAGACGATGCTCGATGCGGTGCTGACAGGTTGCGATGCAGGCGACCTAGCCGGAGTGCGGGAGCTGGCGTCGGACAGCGGTGCGAGTCGGAGCGATGCGTCGCAGACGTGCGAGCGGTGCCCCAAATGCGGTGCGGTCACGACTCTTGAGCCAGTTGCAGCGACCGCGTCGGTCAGGTCCGGCTGGTTCAGTGAAGCGATGCGATGCGAACTGCGGTGCCCACAGGTCACGGTGCAAGCAGCGGCTCGATGTTGGCGGCGTTGGACGTCGCCCACGGTGAGACCAGGGTTGCGATGCGAGCGGGCGATGCGGTCTGCGGTGCAAACAGGTCATCGGCCAGGGATGGATTCGGTTGACGGAGTCGGTTGCAGTTCCCTTCCTCTGTGGCAACTGAAACAGCGTTCCAGAAGCGGTACCCAGAGGCTTGTGAAGTCTTTGCAGTCCCTGAGACTTCTTAACAGGAGGCCAGCTCGGTTCCAGGCCCTTGGAGATACTCAGCACAAGTTTGTAGAAAGGTCAGTCCAGTCCTTTCACTGCCCAAGGCAGAAGCAGCAGCTGCAGGCCAACCCAACAAAGCAACAACACAGCAAAGGGGCAGTACTCCTCCTGGCAGCTCTTCCAGCTCTTCGTCTTGGCAGGTTCCTTGATTCCAGCGAGATCTAAATTCATGGGGTCAGGGCCCCAATATTTATATCCCAAATTCCTTTGTTCTCTGAAGGCAGAGAGGCCTTTGCCTAGTCCAAACCAGTTCTGGAGCACTTTGTTGACAAGTCTCCGTTCCTTCTTTCAGTGAGTAGGCCAGGGACATCAGACGCACCACAGGAGGTGGAGCCAGCATTGTGGAGGGAAGGCACTGTCCTATTCAGGGCCCAGGTGCGACCCCTCCCACCCATCTACATGTAGATCTTGCTATTCAGCCCTGCGCTGACTCACCCTGTCTCCTGGCATCCCCCAGCCCCTGTCACTCACACTCCAGACAAGGAATACACAACCTCGCAGAGGCAGGCTTGGATGGTTAGACAAGAAAATACCCACCTTCTAAAAGTGGTATTTTCAAACACAGAATGTTAAAACCAACTTCACTAAAAGCTGAATTTTATCATTCTGAGTCCAGGCATACTAAACTCGAATTTCTACCATGTTCCCGGGGTCAGTTAGGATTATTAGCTGTAATAATCAAAACTGCCCGTTCTGGCCTAGGGGGAACAGGTAGCCTTGCAATAGTGAAAAACGAACTAGGCCGTAATTCACTATCAGGACATGCCACACACACCAGGGCATGTCCTACCTTTTGCATACAACGCACCCTGCCCACAGGGGTACCTTGGGCCTACCTTAGGGGTGACTAACATGTAGAAAAGGGAAGGTTTAGGGACTTGCAAGTGTGTGCACTTGCCAAGTCGACATGGCAGCCCCAGGCTGCGCACAGGCTCTGCGATGGCAGGCCCGAGTTACACTTTACGGGCTGTTTGCGTGGGTGGCACAATCCAGTGCTGCAGCCCACCAACAGCATTTGGTCTATAGGCCCTGGCACTCGCAGTGCACTTTACAAGGGACTGACACATAAACCAAATAGGCCAATCATGGAAACACCAATCCATAACACATTTTATACAGGAGCACGTGCACTTTCCCACTGGACCGCAGTGAGGAAAGTGCGCAGAATCATTACACCAGCAAAAACAGAGTCAAAACCGGGAGGTCAGAAAGCAAAAAGTCAGGGGAAACACGCCAAAAGATGCCAAGTCTAACAATGTGATTAATAAACATCAGATTAAAATCAAGGAGAAAAAGTTGAGCAAAATAAGAAGAGATGAAAGAGATTATAACCAGGGAAGGGTCTTTACTTTTAGTAGAGGCTTTGATGAAGTGTTAAAACCTAAAGTTACCGGGGGTGTAGAGATAATAGATGAATTAAGTTCAGTTAATTATAGTAGCTCAAGCATTTCATCCATTGAGGATGGGGGTGGTCCCAGCACACTGGGATCTAAACCAGTTAATACTTCTTCTTTTTCCGAGGAAATACAGCGAATCAAACGAGGGAAACAAAAATTGGCCAATCGGGTAAATCAATCAGGAGGGGCAAGCGGAGGCACCGACAATATAAGAATTGGCACCCGCAGCCAGGACAAAATCAAAAAATAGAACATGTTTCGCTACATGCGAGGAGGATATGAATCTAAAAGTAATTAATTTGTCGAATAGAATATTGAATGCTAATGAAATTTCTGTGTTACAAAGGGGTTTATCTTTTGCCCCAGTTCAAACTGTAATTTTACAGATATTGAAATTGATTTGTTTAAGTTTGCTAGAAAATTAAAATTAAAAGTTTTGTTTCAACTTACGATAGATCTAAGTCTGTTAATTTGGAAAGTATACAGTCTGCAACCTCTCTTGCTCACATTAGAGATGTGCAAATGCTTTTATCTATAAAAGAAGGAGATACCTATAATGAACAAGACATTATCCCTTTATTAAACATACCTGTGGATTATTCTTGCTCTAGTGGTTTGCAACCGGCGTCTAAATTTACACCCCAAGGGACACAATTTGCAGCAATAGATGCTTTTGTTAATAATGTTATCACAGACTTACACAAATTGGAAGATCAATTGCTATCTGGCAAGAATAAAAGTGGACATGTTAATAACTTTAGTAAGGATGAATGGATGGCCATTAATAGTTTAAAAAACGACATCAATATAGTAATTCGAGAGGCCGACAAGGGCGGTAACATTGTCATAATGAATAGGCAAGAATATTGTAATGAGATTAAACGACAACTGAACGATAAAGAAACTTATCTTAAGCTTACTACCAACCCACTGAGAGAAGCTAGCAGCCTAATTAATGAAAGGTTGTACTCCTGGAAAGAGCAGGGGTTGAATTAAGTATTGCAACGAAGAATGATTTGATATATACCACAAAGCTGCAAGTCTATAATTTGAATAATCGAATGACCACTTCCAGAGAGGAAAACATTTTTTTGATTTGAATTACAATAAAGAAGAATGGATCTACATTATGAATTATCTGCCTAATGACTTCTTTCACTTTGAAGAATTGATTCTAATATAGACATTATTGTAGTTAAATTGTGTTGCTCCTTCTTCTTGTAATTTAGTATTTGTTAGTGTGGGTGTTTTGCAGTAAACCACGAGAAGTGAGCACTTTTTTCCTTATTACTTACTCTTTTTTTAACATTTGAATACGCCTAGTGCGCTAGTGCCGGGAGCCCTACCGCTTGAGTTCTGTCGTTTATTTTCTTGGGTAACATGGTTTGTCCACTCATAGTACAATTCCCTATTAATCTTTTCTGTGCATCTTACCTTCATTTGGCCAGCTGTTGTTAAGTTTTGTAGACTTATATGCATGTCACTTTTCCAAGGGTAGATATACTACTGCCTGGGCAGGGTAGTGTTTAGGTGTTTTGCAAATTCCAGTTGATGGACATCATCAGAGGAAGGCCGAAGACTATCCTTGACCATGCAATGAAAGCCCTGTACCAATTCATGTTTATCTTTATATAAGTATACTTACTACTAGCTAACCTAGAGAAACGGGTCAAAAAAACAATATATTTCAAATGTTGTATTGTGGTCAGGAGGCTGCCAGACCACAATGATTAAGATTGTATTTGTGGGGTTGATAAATAATTTGGCCGTAAAAGGATCAAAGGAGGACACTCTAAACATTTGTAGAAGGTGACCCTTCAGAATTGATGCCACATCATCTCATCCACTGCTTCCACTTCCCTTCCCCTTGTATATGGTATAATCTGTAGGCAAGACAAGGAACAATTCAGAACCACAGGACTTGTCCCACCTGGTTTCATTAGTGGTTAAAAAAATCACTCCTCAATAAAAACAAATCAAAGAGTTCACATACATTGCAAACATAGAGAGCAACGTGCTACCCATGGTGTGTATTTGTTATCATCAATAGTTTTTTTGCCCATGATGGCTATGGGTCTTGAAATTCAGTAGTCACTGGTATTCAGTAGACGCCACATTCTAGAGTTACAAATGTCTTCCTAAGGGGTGGAAGTCTGAGGAGGCAACCCTACCAATGCACTGGTTCCACATGCAAGCAGTCCCAGGAAGAAAAACAATCACATCCTCAGCAGATATTACAGAAGTGCTCTGCATGTCAAATTAGTCTTGATCCATTGGAGCCACGATACCCCTCAATCCTTCAAGCGGCTAAAGAAAAGTCTTGATCAGATGAGAGATTATGGCAAGTTGCATCAAATGTGGGTGTCTTTCACTACAAGACCATCAGACAACAGTCATGAAATTGATGTGCCCTTTAAGCATCATGTAGGAATTGATAGTGGTACTGACAGCATCACAAGTAACACCTGGAGCCAGAATTTGAGTGGTGCACTATGACAGGTGATGGTGGAAGAATACTTTACAAGTAATTTACTAAACCAGAGACACTCTAGATTGAGATCAGTCTCAGTAGTGATAGAATGTTTGAAAAGGAAACAACGATTTTCAGGTACCAAGGACCCTTAATAGTAATGTATGCATGTACTTATTTATCCAAATTTCAGAGTACCTAACATGTTACTTTGTAGTCCTTTCATAACATTGCTAAAATAAGCTCTCAGTATTGGCCTGTGAAGCACCCTCCAGCCAGGGATGACAATGATGAATCATTTGTGTATTACTCGTGTCAGTCTGTGCAAACGGTGTGCCAGGATTCCTTAGAAGGATGAGTGGTCGCAGTGCAATCTGCCTTATGACTGAATGTCTAACTGAAATGACATTTGCATGGCTCTATAAAATGCAGGAAAAATGGGAGAGCACCCTGAGGGGGGATCTTAATGCAACTGAGAGAAGGCGGCCCTCACCTTGACAGTTTGATATTTTTTAAAAGGACATTTTCCCTCTCACAGTAGATGCCATGCTTCATCATAGTGTTGCTCCTATGTCAGCAACATCCGGTCCTAGCAGGCTCTTCCAGAGTTCTTGATTGGGAACAAGCATTTGTTTGGATTTATAAAAGACTGAGATACAAGTTTATATTTGCATTAAGAAAAGGGCAGAATTGTAATTGTATTAATAGTACCCCCATTTTAGACAAGATTATACTCCAAAGAAGAGGGTGGGGTGTCGAGTATTTATTAGGATACCTCCCTCAACACGCTTGTGCATTTTCTCGCATGTGAGTACATTATAAGCAGAGCCATTGGAATTATGCGGCAGCGGAGGGCCACATTATGCTACAGGTTTAAGTAAATGATGTGGCATGAATAGGCAAATTATGAAGCATAATGCGGCACATTTTGTGATAGTAATACTTCATTATTTTGTCATTTTTAAACTTGTTAGCACTGCCTGTGCATTTGTTTCACACCCAAATATAGCACTAAGCAACTCAAACGTGACCAGTCAACCTTTGCAAGGGCATTCCACTACGCACCAACACATGTTGCTGCGTACTTAGTAACTTTTGAACCGACTTTGCTAGAAACATTTTCTTTTTTATTAAAGTCAGCAGCAGCAGAAATGCGGCAAATCGATAAAAATGCGAAAATCGCAGCAGCCACACAATCGCATTATTCCAGTGGCCCTGAATAAATAGGAAATCTTAATGAAGGCTTAGTTGATCACAATGTATGAGTTCAGTAGTAAACATGTCAAACTCAGTGATGGAAGGCTGGGGTGCAGGATCTGGTCTTGAATTTGTAGGATATGATCCGAGCAGCAGCCTCCTCTATGGTCAGACCAACAGGTGAAAGAGGTCAGTGAACCACAACTGGTGTGGCCACTCTAGAGCTATGAGGATCACTCTGGCCTTGGAATACGTTACTTAATGATAGCTGATGGTATCAAGGGAATTGGTGGAAATGTGTATACAAACTTCACTAACAAATCAATTACTCAAATCTTTATTCGATCCATTTAAAATACAATTCATAAAAGTAAAAATACAGAAAAGATAACCAGTAATAAACATATTGGGCCCAAATTTATTTTCATAGAAGACTTCCTATGCGAATCTTCCAATTTGCCCATATGTGCAATACAATACTCTAATAATTCATGACCTGTATACAGTAAAAAATCAAATAAGAATAAAAACAAGCAATACAACTATAAAATCTTTAAAACGATAAAATTATCCCATTAAAAAACATTACTCAGAGGATAAATGGTGGCAGTGCATCACAGACCATAGGGCCACATGCATCAAAGTCAGCATTTGCGAATCCTAAATAGCAAATTTTAAGAAATCGCTATTTAGGACTCGCAAATCCCTATGCATGTAGGAATCGCAATAAAAATTGCGATTCCTACATATTCCTTAATTGCGACTCGCAAATTGCGAATCGCAGTTAAGGAATAGCTGCCCATTCATTTCTATGGGCCTAGAGGCCCATAGGAATGAATGGGAATTGCATGCGCAATTTGCGAGTACCAAATAGGTACTCGCAAATTGCACATGCAATTTCAGGAGTGCAAGGGTGCCAAAAGGACACCCTGTTGCACCCTGAAATTGAGATGTTACCACATGTTGCGCACATACATGCCTCAAGGGCATGTGTGTGTGTAACATGAAACTTTGAAAAATGCACTTTAGTGCATTTTTCAAAGTTTTGCAAATTACCATCAAGTTCAAATTGATGGTAATTTGCGATCCCTAATTGCGAATTCGCAATTTGAAATTGCATCATGCATTGCATTTAGGGAATCGCAATTTGCGATTCCCTAAATGCATTCGCAATTAAGTAATCGCAAATTTTGCGATTACTTAAATTGCGAATTTGCATTTGGGTTGATGCATCCCAAATGCAAAAATACCGGTCGCAAAGGGGCAGATTCTGCGAATCTGCCCGTTTGCGATCGGTATTTTCGTTGATGCATGTGCCCCATAGAGTTCAACTCAGTTACTCTCTAGCAGCTTACGAAAGACTAGAAACCCCAAAGTTTTCTCCTCCTTACACAGGTCCATAAGAATGTGGCTACCGAGAAACATGTAAAGGGGTCAGAAAGTTTCTTTAGAAATTATAATGCAGTTCGGCATTGCTTAAATTTAATCTTAGAATTGGGAGGATAAGTTTAACTCGTTCTTCCTTATAAAGCCCGCAAAACAAAATTATGTGTTGGTCAGACTGCTGTGAGCTATTGTCGCATGGGCAAGGTATCAATTCAGTATGCCTAAATCTCCTCGCAGGAAAACCCGACATCAGGGGGATTAAGTTCAGACGGAACCTAATTTCTGTTGCAAAAGAAACAACCAAAACAATAATTCACTATCATCCTGGACCCGAAAACAGCAAACAGATGGATAAAGAGGGCAACATTCATAATATTAACCCTTTACCAAACCTACTCACACCTCCATCAAGGGGAGTGCTTTTGTCCCAAAAACCTTCCAGATTCTAACATCCACATTCCAACTGTGGAAATATGTCAAAAGTTCCCAGGCTTCTAATAGGCAATGATCACTACCAGTGCAAAGTCCTACCACTCATTTTAAAATTGTCTCCAATTACATTTTCCGTATTCATGGCAGTATCTGGCACACCTAAGAAGGAGAATCATTTTAGATACCCTTACCTAGGTGGAGGATTAGGGCCCCTGGGCATGGATAGGAGAGAAGAGACACAAATTAAATAGTGGGTCAGCTATCAACCTGATTACTCACATCCGTAGAAGACAGCACTCCCTCCACTCCCAGAGAACGAAAAATACTGAAAACAATATTTTTGCAAAGTTCAACTTAAACCCTTCTCAGTGGCAAGACTTCCCAAGAAGGTTTTGGCAATCTCAGCTTGAGTAAAAATATATCACGGTCCTTAGTGGTTCACATTCCACTTAGCGAGAAAACCTACTGCGGCCAGGATACTTCTCAAGGACAAGTCTTTTTACACCTCCAGCAAAGTTTTTATCTGATCAGTGTATCCGAATGGAGATCAGGAAATAGTGGGAGACAGTTTTTATCTAGGATCACTCATTTCTTCAGCATTGCAGCACCTCGAAGCTCAAAAGTGAAGCATCACATTGACCGCTGTACCGGAGGCTGAGCTGTTACTTCAGGCTTTTGAAGGTAGCTGATAGTTGGATTTCACTGTCTGGCTTTCATGAGCCAAACATCTTTTGACCTGTTCCCTTAAGATCTTATCCAGCTCACCAGCCAGTGGCTCTCATGTAATGATTATTGGGATTCACAACTCTTTGAGATTTGCCCCGTCCTCATATTGTCAAAGAGTTCCACTTTTAGCTTTAGTTGTACAATGGCTCTGACTGCACAGGATGTAAAGGTGGCCGAGTCCACAATACTGTCCTTCGTACTCACGGAATCTTCCTCTAAGCTTTGTACTCTGCCGGGCTGAATCTAAAATTTCCTTGCCACTCCACCCACTCTGATACACCTTAAATCTTCTCTTCTTCATGGCCTTCTCCATGTTCTGTATTCTATTTGAGGACTGCATGCATTTGATCAATGGACTGGAGCAGGGATCTCTCCCTGTTAATCAGACTTGCTTTGTGGTGTGGTAAGTCGACCACATTGTTCAAGTCCTCCTTAATCGCTACCCTGTAGGGTGGATGGGTCCTCCTATAGAGAGCAGCGATCTTGAGCTCTGACTGGCACTGTCCGGCTCCTAAGACTCTTTAGCTATACATATTATGTCTCAGCAGATGTGCATGATGTATTCAAGTGACATAATTTACATATTTGGACTCCGGAATGCCTCTGGGTTCAATCCTTCTCAAGGAGCGCTATGCTTTTCTCCCATGGTTAGGATGCTCCTTAATGGTCTCTTGGTTGTATGCAGTATTGCATAATATAAAAAGGCGAGCATAAAGTGGACAACAGAGGGTCTTGCGGCATGCAAACTGGTGGATATTTGATACTTCAAGAACTATTTATCAAGGGTCTGTGCACATTATGCTATACTTTGTGTTGGATTGTATGTCTAGATGTGTGAAATGTAATGCAGTTGTAAATATGTGAATTTCATCTCTTTGTGCAGTTCAAATGTGTAAATCCCACTTGATGTACATGATCCCCAGGAACCCCAAATTATGTACCCCTTTCCACCCAGCCATGTTTGCCTTATATAAATACCAAGGCATGCAAATGTGTGAGGCCTGGAAGGGAGATTTTGCTAACAGAAGTTATGTTACAGGTTTTACCGGCGCTCCTGTATTATTGTATGGTCCTTTTCTCAAAGTTGCATCTTTATTGGTGAGGCTAAAAAGTATGCTTTGTCTTATGGCACCTGTTTGTATTTGGAAAAAAACGTTTAATGATATAAAAAAATTAATTGAAAAAGTGTTATCTGTTATTCTGTGTAATATTGCTTGTTAATTCAATAGAGGGCTTCCAGTTCTACGGAATTGTTTTACATTTATGTCTGTATTTATCAATTTGTATTTTTTCTCATATTATTGGTATTTATTCACATTTATTTCTTGTTGAAATATGAAGTTACAACTATTATATTTCTACATTTGTTAAACCAATATATGAACAGTCAGACTTGATTGTGACTGAAGGATTCTAATGCGCGAAGAGGCCATATACAGTCAGACAGTACAATCTCCTGAAAACATTAGTACTGTAATAACAAATAATGTATATGTGCGTATTTGCAGCTTTTTAAGCTTCATTAGATTTTTAACTCTACATGCTAACACGCACGGCTACTGGCCAAGCAGTGAAAACTGATAGCTTGGCGAGGTAGTCAAATAACACTGAATTTCTGTTTAGTTCCCGTAGCGAAAGGGCCAAAGCTGCCGAGTTCAGACCCGGCGAGCCCGGTTAGAGTCTCAGCAGCGCGCATCATCCTGTGATTCTGGGCAAATCACTAAATCGCCCATGCTTAAATCAACAAGCATTGGCAATGCCAATCGGTCTCGCCATTAGGATCTTATATGTATTGCCTGCCGATCACATAATCTCCCCGTGCCTGAATGTGCCCTTGTGTAACGTAACCGGAGCTCATGTAAAGCGCTCCAATACCTTCAGGTAGAGTTCGCGCTATAGAAATCTGCATAAAAAAATTAAACACCGTGCCAGCCTGCCTCAAGCGCTCCTCCCGAGCAGCCCTGCCTGCCGATCACATAATCTCCCCGTGCCTGAATGTGCCCTTGTGTAACGTAACCGGAGCTCATGTAAAGCGCTCCAATACCTTCAGGTAGAGTTTGCGCTATAGAAATCTGCATAAAAAAACATAAAACACAGTGCCAGTCTGCCTCAAGCGCTCCTCCCGAGCAGCCCTGCCTGCCGATCACATAATCTCCCCGTGCCTGAATGTGCCCTTGTGTAACGTAACCGGAGCTCATGTAAAGCGCTCCAATACCTTCAGGTAGAGTTCGCGTTATAGAAATCTGCATTAAAAAAAACACTGTGCCAGCCTGCCTCAAGCGCTCCTCCTGAGCAGCCCTGCCTGCCGATCACATAATCTCCCCGTGCCTGAATGTGCCCTTGTGTAACGTAACGGAGCTCATGTAAAGCGCTCCAATACCTTCAGGTAGAGTTCGCGCTATAGAAATCTGCATAAAAAAAAATAAAACACTGTGCCAGCCTGCCTCAAGCGCTCCTCCCGAGCAGCCATGCCTGCCGATCACATAATCTCCCGTGCCTGAATGTGCCCTTGTGTAACGTAACCGGAGCTCGAGTAAAGCGCTCCAATACCTTCAGGTAGAGTTCGCGCTATAGAAATCTGCCTAAAAAAATAAAACACCGCGCCAGCCTGCCTCAAGCGCTCCTCCCAAGCAGCCCTGCCTGCCGATCACATAATCGCCCCGTGCCTGAATGTGCCCTTGTGTAACGTAACCGGAGCTCATGTAAAGCGCTCCCATACCTTCAGGTAGAGTTCGCGCTATAGAAACCTGCATTAAAAAAAAAAACCCGTGCCAGCCTGCCTCGAGCGCTCCTCCCGAGCAGCCCTGCCTGCCGATCACATAATCTCCCCATGCCTGAATGTGCCCTTGTGTAACGTAACCGGAGCTCATGTAAAGTGCTCCAATACCTTCAGGTAGAGTTCGAGCTATAGAAATCTGCATAAAAAAAAATAAAACACCGTGCCAGCCTGCCTCAAGCGCTCCTCCCGAGCAGCCCTGCCTGCCGATCACATAATCTCCCCGTGCCTGAATGTGCCCTTGTGTAACGTAATCGGAGCTCATGTAAAGCGCTCCAATACCTTCAGGTAGAGATCGCGCTATAGAAATCTGCATAAAAAAAATAAAACACTGTGCCAGCCTGCCTCAAGCGCTCCTCCCGAGCAGCCTTGCCTGCCGATCACATTATCTTCCCGTGCCTGAATGTACCCTTGTGTAAAGTAACCGGAGCTCATGTAAAGCGCTCCAATACCTTCAGGTAGAGTTTGCGCTATAGAAATCTGCATAAAAAAATAAAACACTGTGCCAGCCTGCCTCAAGCGCTCCTCCTGAGCAGCCCTGCCTGCCGATCACATAATCTCCCCGTGCCTGAATGTGCCCTTGTGTAACGTAACCGGAGCTCATGTAAAGCGCTCCAATACCTTCAGGTAGAGTTCGCGCTATAGAAATCTGCATTAAAAAAAAACACCGTGCCAGCCTGCCTCAAGCGCTCCTCCCGAGCAGCCCTGCCTGCCGATCACAAAATCTCCCCGTGCCTGAATGTGCCCTTGTGTAACGTAACCGGAGCTCATGTAAAGTGCTCCAATACCTTCAGGTAGAGTTCGCGCTATAGAAATCTGCATTAAAAAAATAAAACACCGTGCCAGCCTGCCTCAAGCGCTCCTCCCGAGCAGCCCTGCCTCCCGATTACATAATCTCCCCGTGCCTGAATGTGCCCTTGTGTAACGTAACCTGAGCTCATGTAAAGCGCTCCAATACCTTCAGGTAGAGTTCGCGCCATAGAAATCTGCATAAAAAAAATAAAACACAGTGCCAGTCTGCCTCAAGCGCTCCTCCCGAGCAGCCCTGCCTGCTGATCACATAATCTCCCCGTGCCTGAATGTGCCCTTGTGTAACGTAACCTGAGCTCATGTAAAGCGCTCCAATACCTTCAGGTAGAGTTCGCGCTATAGAAATCTGCATAAAAAAAATAAAACACCGTGCCAGCCTGCCTCAAGCGCTCCTCCCGAGCAGCCATGCCTGCCGATCACATAATCTCCCCGTGCCTGAATGTGCCCTTGTGTAACGTAACCGGAGCTCGAGTAAAGCGCTCCAATACCTTCAGGTAGAGTTAGCGCTATAGAAATCTGCCTAAAAAAAATAAAACACCGCACCAGCCTGCCTCAAGCGCTCCTCCCAAGCAGCCCTGCCTGCCGATCACATAATCGCCCCGTGCCTGAATGTGCCCTTGTGTAACGTAACCGGAGCTCATGTAAAGCGCTCCCATACCTTCAGGTAGAGTTCGCGCTATAGAAACCTGCATTAAAAAAAAAAACCCGTGCCAGCCTGCCTCGAGCGCTCCTCCCGAGCAGCCCTGCCTGCCGATCACATAATCTCCCCATGCCTGAATGTGCCCTTGTGTAACGTAACCGGAGCTCATGTAAAGTGCTCCAATACCTTCAGGTAGAGTTCGAGCTATAGAAATCTGCATAAAAAAAAATAAAACACCGTGCCAGCCTGCCTCAAGCGCTCCTCCCGAGCAGCCCTGCCTGCCGATCACATAATCTCCCCGTGCCTGAATGTGCCCTTGTGTAACGTAATCGGAGCTCATGTAAAGCGCTCCAATACCTTCAGGTAGAGTTCGCGCTATAGAAATCTGCATAAAAAAAAATAAAACACTGTGCCAGCCTGCCTCAAGCGCTCCTCCCGAGCAGCCTTGCCTGCCGATCACATTATCTTCCCGTGCCTGAATGTACCCTTGTGTAAAGTAACCGGAGCTCATGTAAAGCGCTCCAATACCTTCAGGTAGAGATCGCGCTATAGAAATCTGCATAAAAAAAAATAAAACACTGTGCCAGCCTGCCTCAAGCGCTCCTCCCGAGCAGCCTTGCCTGCCGATCACATTATCTTCCCGTGCCTGAATGTACCCTTGTGTAAAGTAACCGGAGCTCATGTAAAGCGCTCCAATACCTTCAGGTAGAGTTTGCGCTATAGAAATCTGCATAAAAAAAAAAAAACACTGTGCCAGCCTGCCTCAAGCGCTCCTCCTGAGCAGCCCTGCCTGCCGATCACATAATCTCCCCGTGCCTGAATGTGCCCTTGTGTAACGTAACCGGAGCTCATGTAAAGCGCTCCAATACCTTCAGGTAGAGTTCGCGCTATAGAAATCTGCATAAAAAAAAAAACACCGTGCCAGCCTGCCTCAAGCGCTCCTCCCGAGCAGCCCTGCCTGCCGATCACAAAATCTCCCCGTGCCTGAATGTGCCCTTGTGTAACGTAACCGGAGCTCATGTAAAGTGCTCCAATACCTTCAGGTAGAGTTCGCGCTATAGAAATCTGCATTAAAAAAAATAAAACACCGTGCCAGCCTGCCTCAAGCGCTCCTCCCGAGCAGCCCTGCCTCCCGATTACATAATCTCCCCGTGCCTGAATGTGCCCTTGTGTAACGTAACCTGAGCTCATGTAAAGCGCTCCAATACCTTCAGGTAGAGTTCGCGCCATAGAAATCTGCATAAAAAAAAATAAAACACAGTGCCAGTCTGCCTCAAGCGCTCCTCCCGAGCAGCCCTGCCTGCTGATCACATAATCTCCCCGTGCCTGAATGTGCCCTTGTGTAACGTAACCTGAGCTCATGTAAAGCGCTCCAATACCTTCAGGTAGAGTTCGCGCTATAGAAATCTGCATAAAAAAAAATAAAACACCGTGCCAGCCTGCCTCAAGCGCTCCTCCCGAGCAGCCATGCCTGCCGATCACATAATCTCCCCGTGCCTGAATGTGCCCTTGTGTAACGTAACCGGAGCTCGAGTAAAGCGCTCCAATACCTTCAGGTAGAGTTCGCGCTATAGAAATCTGCCTAAAAAAAATAAAACACCGCACCAGCCTGCCTCAAGCGCTCCTCCCAAGCAGCCCTGCCTGCCGATCACATAATCGCCCCGTGCCTGAATGTGCCCTTGTGTAACGTAACCGGAGCTCATGTAAAGCGCTCCCATACCTTCAGGTAGAGTTCGCGCTATAGAAACCTGCATTAAAAAAAAACCCGTGCCAGCCTGCCTCGAGCGCTCCTCCCGAGCAGCCCTGCCTGCCGATCACATAATCTCCCCATGCCTGAATGTGCCCTTGTGTAACGTAACCGGAGCTCATGTAAAGTGCTCCAATACCTTCAGGTAGAGTTCGAGCTATAGAAATCTGCATAAAAAAAAATAAAACACCGTGCCAGCCTGCCTCAAGCGCTCCTCCCGAGCAGCCCTGCCTGCCGATCACATAATCTCCCCGTGCCTGAATGTGCCCTTGTGTAACGTAATCGGAGCTCATGTAAAGCGCTCCAATACCTTCAGGTAGAGTTCGCGCTATAGAAATCTGCATAAAAAAAAATAAAACACTGTGCCAGCCTGCCTCAAGCGCTCCTCCCGAGCAGCCTTGCCTGCCGATCACATTATCTTCCCGTGCCTGAATGTACCCTTGTGTAAAGTAACCGGAGCTCATGTAAAGCGCTCCAATACCTTCAGGTAGAGTTTGCGCTATAGAAATCTGCATAAAAAAATAAAACACTGTGCCAGCCTGCCTCAAGCGCTCCTCCTGAGCAGCCCTGCCTGCCGATCACATAATCTCCCCGTGCCTGAATGTGCCCTTGTGTAACGTAACCGGAGCTCATGTAAAGCGCTCCAATACCTTCAGGTAGAGTTCGCGCTATAGAAATCTGCATAAAAAAAAAAACACCGTGCCAGCCTGCCTCAAGCGCTCCTCCCGAGCAGCCCTGCCTCCCGATTACATAATCTCCCCGTGCCTGAATGTGCCCTTGTGTAACGTAACCGGAGCTCATGTAAAGCGCTCCAATACCTTCAGGTAGAGTTCGCGCCATAGAAATCTGCATAAAAAAAAATAAAACACAGTGCCAGTCTGCCTCAAGCGCTCCTCCCGAGCAGCCCTGCCTGCTGATCACATAATCTCCCCGTGCCTGAATGTGCCCTTGTGTAACGTAACCTGAGCTCATGTAAAGCGCTCCAATACCTTCAGGTAGAGTTCGCGCTATAGAAATCTGCATTAAAAAAAACACAGTGCCAGCCTGCCTCAAGCGCTCCTACCAAGCAGCCCTGCCTGCCGATCACATAATCTCCCCGTGCCTGAATGTGCCCTTGTGTAACGTAACCGGAGCTCATGTAAAGCGCTCCAATACCTTCAGGTAGAGTTCGCGCTATAGAAATCTGCATAAAAAAAAATAAAACACCGTGCCAGCCTGCCTCAAGCGCTCCTCCCGAGCAGCCCTGCCTGCCGATTAAATAATCTCCCCGTGCCTGAATGTGCCCTTGTGTAACGTAACCGGAGCTCATGTAAAGCGCTCCAATACCTTCAGATAGAGTTCGCGTTATAGAAATCTGCATTAAAAAAAAACACTGTGCCAGCCTGCCTCAAGCGCTCCTCCTGAGCAGCCCTGCCTGCCGTTCACATAATCTCCCCGTGCCTGAATGTGCCCTTGTGTAACGTAACGGAGCTCATGTAAAGCGCTCCAATACCTTCAGGTAGAGTTCGCGCTATAGAAATCTGCATAAAAAAAAATAAAACACCGTGCCAGCCTGCCTCAAGCGCTCCTCCCGAGCAGCCCTGCCTGCCGATCACATAATCTCCCTGTGCCTGAATGTGCCCTTGTGTAACGTAACCGGAGCTCGAGTAAAGCGCTCCAATACCTTCAGGTAGAGTTCGCGCTATAGAAATCTGCCTAAAAAAAATAAAACACCGCGCCAGCCTGCCTCAAGCGCTCCTCCCAAGCAGCCCTGCCTGCCGATCACATAATCGCCCCGTGCCTGAATGTGCCCTTGTGTAACGTAACCGGAGCTCATGTAAAGCGCTCCCATACCTTCAGGTAGAGTTCGCGCTATAGAAATCTGCATTAAAAAAAAAACCTCGTGCCAGCCTGCCTCAAGCGCTCCTCCCGAGCAGCCCTGCCTGCCGATCACATAATCCCCCCATGCCTGAATGTGCCCTTGTGTAACGTAACCGGAGCTCATGTAAAGTGCTCCAATACCTTCAGGTAGAGTTCGAGCTATAGAAATCTGCATAAAAAAAAAACAAAACACCGTGCCAGCCTGCCTCAAGCGCTCCTCCCGAGCAGCCCTGCCTGCCGAACACATAATCTCCCCGTGCCTGAATGTGCCCTTGTGTAACGTAACCGGAGCTCATGTAAAGCGCTCCAATACCTTCAGGTAGAGTTCGCGCTATAGAAATCTGCATAAAAAAAAAAACACCGTGCCAGCCTGCCTCAAGCGCTCCTCCCGAGCAGCCCTGCCTGCCGATCACAAAATCTCCCCGTGCCTGAATGTGCCCTTGTGTAACGTAACCGGAGCTCATGTAAAGCGCTCCAATACCTTCAGGTAGAGATCGCGCTATAGAAATCTGCATTAAAAAAAATAAAACACCGTGCCAGCCTGCCTCAAGCGCTCCTCCCGAGCAGCCCTGCCTCCCGATTACATAATCTCCCCGTGCCTGAATGTGCCCTTGTGTAACGTAACCGGAGCTCATGTAAAGCGCCCCAATACCTTCAGGTAGAGTTCGCGCTATAGAAATCTGCATAAAAATAAATAAAACACCGTGCCAGCCTGCCTCAAGCGCTCCTCCCGAGCAGCCCTGCCAGCCGATCACATAATCTCCCCGTGCCTGAATGTGCCGTTGTGTAACGTAACCCGAGCTCATGTAAAGCCATCCAATACCTTCAGGTAGAGTTCGCGCTATAGAAATCTGCAAAAAAAACAAAAAACACAGTGCCAGCCTGCCTCAAGCGTTCCTCCCAAGCAGCCCTGCCTGCCGATCACATAATCTCCCCGTGCCTGAATGTGCCCCTGTGTAACGTAACCGGAGCTCATGTAAAGCGCTCCAATACCTTCAGGTAGAGTTCGCGCTATAGAAATCTGCATAAAAATAAAACACTGTGCCAGCCTGCCTCAAGCGCTCCTCCCGAGCAGCCCTGCCTGCCGATTACATAATCTCCCCGTGCCTGAATGTGCCCTTGTGTAACGTAACCGGAGCTCATGTAAAGCGCTCCAATACCTTGAAGTAGAGTTCGCGCTATAGAAATCGGCATAAAAAAAAAAAAACACCGTGCCAGCCTGCCTCAAGCGCTCCTTCCGAGCAGCCCTGCCTGTCGATCACATAATCTCCCCATGCCTGAATGTGCCCTTGTGTAACGTAACTGGAGCTCTTGTAAAGCGCTCCAATACCTTCAGGTAGAGTTCGCGCTATAGAAATCTGCAAAAAAAAAAAACACAGTGCCAGCCTGCCTCAAGCGCTCCTCCGAGCAGCCCTGCCTGCCGATCACATAATCCCCCCATGCCTTAATGTGCCCTTGTGTAACGTAACCGGAGCTCATGTAAAGCGCTCCAATACCTTCAGGTAGAGTTCGCCCTATACAAATCTGCATTAAAAAAAATAAAACACTGTGCCAGCCTGCCTCAAGCGCTCCTCCCGAGCAGCCCTGCCTGCCGATTACATAATCTCCCTGTGCCTGAATGTGCCCTTGTGTAACGTAACCAGAGCTCATGTAAAGCGCTCCAATACCTTCAGATAGAGTTCGCGCTATACAAATCTCCATAAAATAAAACACCGTGCCAGCCTGCCTCAAGCACTCCTCCCGAGCAGCCCTGCCTGCCGATCACATAATTTCCCCGTGCCTGGGTGTGCCCTTGTGTAACGTAACCGGAGCTCATGTAAAGCACTCCAATACCTTCAGGTAAAGTTCGCGCTATAGAAATCTGCATAAAAAAAAATAAAACACTGTGCCAGCCTGCCTCAAGCGCACCTCCCGAGCAGCCCTGTCTGCCGATCACATAATCTCCCCGTACCTGAATGTGCCCTTGTGTAAGGTAACCGGAGCTCATGTAAAGCGCTCCAATACCTTCAGGTAGAGTTCGCGCTATAGAAATCTGCATTAAAAAAAAAACACTGTGCCGGCTTGCCTCAAGCGCTCCTCCCGAGCAGCCCTGCCTGCCGATCACATAATCTCCCCGTGCGTGAATGTGCGCCCTTGTGTAACGTATCCGGAGCTCATGTAAAGCGCTCCAATACCTTCAGGTAGAGTTCGCGCTATAGAAATCTGCATTAAAAAAAATAAAACACGGTGCCAGCCTGCCTCAAGCGCTCCTCCCGAGCAGCCCTGCCTGCCGATCACATAATCTCCCCGTGCCTGAATGTGCCCTTGTGTAACGTAACCGGAGCTCATGTAAAGCGCTCCAATACCTTCAGGTAGAGTTCGCGCTATAGAAATCTGCATAAAAATAAAAAAAACACTGTGCCAGCCTGCCTTAAGCGCTCCTCCCGAGCAGCCCTGCCTGCCGATCACATAATCTCCCCTTGCCTGAATGTGCCCTTGTGTAACGTAACCGGAGCTCATGTAAAGCGCTCCAATACCTTCAGGTAGAGTTCGCGCTATAGAAATTCTGATTTAAAAAAAACACCGTGCCAGCCTGCCTCAAGCGCTCCTCCCGAGCAGCCCTGCCTGCCGATTACATAATCTCCCCGTGCCTGAATGTGCCCTTGTGTAACGTAACCGGAGCTCGAGTAAAGCGCTCCAATACCTTCAGGTAGAGTTCGCGCTATAGAAATCTGCCTAAAAAAAATAAAACACCGCGCCAGCATGCCTCAAGCGCTCCTCCCAAGCAGCCCTGCCTGCCGATCACATAATCGCCCCGTGCCTGAATGTGCCCTTGTGTAACGTAACCGGAGCTCATGTAAAGTGCTCCAATACCTTCAGGTAGAGTTCGCGCTATAGAAATCTGCATAAAAAAAACCCCCGTGCCAGCCTGCCTCAAGAGCTCCTCCCGAGCAGCCCTGCCTGCCGATCACATAATCTCCCCATGCCTGAATGTGCCCTTGTGTAACGTAACCGGAGCTCATGTAAAGCGCTCCAATACCTTCAGGTAGAGTTCGAGCTATAGAAATCTGCATAAAAAAATAAAACACCGTGCCAGCCTGCCTCAAGCGCTCCTCCTGAGCAGCCCTGCCTGCCGATCACATAATCTCCCCGTGCCTGAATGTGCCCTTGTGTAACGTAACCGGAGCTCATGTAAAGCGCTCCAATACCTTCAGGTAGAGTTCGCGCTATAGAAATCTGCAAAAAAAAAAAAAACACTGTGCCAGCCTGCCTCAAGCGCTCCTCCCGAGGAGCCCTGCCTGCCGATCACAAAATCTCCCCGTGCCTGAATGTGCCCTTGTGTAACGTAACCGGAGCTCATGTAAAGCGCTCCAATACCTTCAGGTAGAGTTTGCGCTATAGAAATCTGCATTAAAAAAAATAAAACACCGTGCCAGCCTGCCTCAAGCGCTCCTCCCGAGCAGCCCTGCCTCCCGATTACATAATCTCCCCGTGCCTGAATGTGCCCTTGTGTAACGTAACCGGAGCTCATGTAAAGCGCTCCAATACCTTCAGGTAGAGTTCGCGCCATAGAAATCTGCATAAAAAAATAAAACACAGTGCCAGTCTGCCTCAAGCGCTCCTCCCGAGCAGCCCTGCCTGCCGATCACATAATCTCCCCGTGCCTGAATGTGCCCTTGTGTAACGTAACCGGAGCTCATGTAACGCGCTCCAATACCTTCAGGTAGAGTTCGCGCTATAGAAATCTGCATTAAAAAAAAACACAGTGCCAGCCTGCCTCAAGCGCTCCTACCGAGCAGCCCTGCCTGCCGATCACATAATCTCCCCGTGCCTGAATGTGCCCTTGTGTAATGTAACCGGAGCTCATGTAAAGCGCTCCAATACCTTCAGGTAGAGTTCGCGCTATAGAAATCTGCATAAAAAAAAATAAAACACCGTGCCAGCCTGCCTCAAGCGCTCCTCACGAGCAGCCCTGCCTGCCGATTAAATAATCTCCCCGTGCCTGAATGTGCCCTTGTGTAACGTAACCGGAGCTCATGTAAAGCGCTCCAATACCTTCAGATAGAGTTCGCGTTACAGAAATCTGCATTAAAAAAAAACACCGTGCCAGCCTGCCTCAAGCACTCCTCCTGAGCAGCCCTGCCTGCCGATCACATAATCTCCCCGTGCCTGAATGTGCCCTTGTGTAACGTAACGGAGCTCATGTAAAGCGCTCCAATACCTTCAGGTAGAGTTCGCGCTATAGAAATCTGCATAAAAAAAAATAAAACACCGTGCCAGCCTGCCTCAAGCGCTCCTCCCGAGCAGCCCTGCCTGCCGATCACATAATCTCCCCGTGCCTGAATGTGCCCTTGTGTAACGTAACCGGAGCTCATGTAAAGCGCTCCAATACCTTCAGGTAGAGTTCGCCCTATACAAATCTGCATAAAAAAAAAATAAAACACAGTGCCAGCCTGCCTCAAGCGCTCCTCCCGAGCAGCCCTGCCTGCCGATTACATAATCTCCCTGTGCCTGAATGTGCCCTTGTGTAACGTAACCAGAGCTCATGTAAAGCGCTCCAATACCTTCAGATAGAGTTCGCGCTATACAAATCTCCATAAAATAGAACACCGTGCCAGCCTGCCTCAAGCGCTCCTCCCGAGCAGCCCTGCCTGCCGATCACATAATCTCCCCGTACCTGAATGTGCCCTTGTGTAAGGTAACCGGAGCTCATGTAAAGCGCTCCAATACCTTCAGGGAGAGTTCGCGCTATAGAAATCTGCATTAAAAAAAAAACACTGTGCCAGCTTGCCTCAAGCGCTCCTCCCGAGCAGCCCTGCCTCCCGATCACATAATCTCCCCGTGCGTGAATGTGCGCCCTTGTGTAACGTATCCGGAGCTCATGTAAAGCGCTCCAATACCTTCAGGTAGAGTTCGCGCTATAGAAATCTGCATTAAAAAAATAAAACACCGTGCCAGCCTGCCTCAAGCGCTCCTCCCGAGCAGCCCTGCCTGCCGATCACATAATCTCCCCGTGCCTGAATGTGCCCTTGTGTAACGTAACCGGAGCTCATGTAAAGCGCTCCAATACCTTCAGGTAGAGTTCGCGCTATAGAAATCTGCATAAAAAAAAAACACTGTGCCAGCCTGCCTCAAGCGCTCCTCCCGAGCAGCCCTGCCTGCCGATCACATAATCTCCCCGTGCCTGAATGTGCCCTTGTGTAACGTAACCGGAGCTCATGTAAAGCGCTCCAATACCTTCAGGTAGAGTTCGCGCTATAGAAATTCTGATTAAAAAAAAACACCGTGCCAGCCTGCCTCAAGCGCTCCTCCCGAGCAGCCCTGCCTGCCGATTACATAATCTCCCCGTGCCTGAATGTGCCCTTGTGTAACGTAACCGGAGCTCATGTAAAGCGCTCCAATACCTTCAGGTAGAGTTCGCACTATAGAAATCTGCATTAAAAAACAAAACACTGTGCCAGCTTGCCTCAAGCGCTCCTCCCGAGCAGCCCTGCCTGCCGATCACATAATCTCCCCGTGCCTGAATGTGCGCCCTTGTGTAACGTATCCGGAGCTCATGTAAAGCGCTCCAATACCTTCAGGTAGAGTTCGCGCTATAGAAATCTGCATTAAAAAAAATAAAACACCGTGCCAGCCTGCCTCAAGCGCTCCTCCCGAGCAGCACTGCCTGCCGATCACATAATCTCCCCGTGCCTGAATGTGCCCTTGTGTAACGTAACCGGAGCTCATGTAAAGCGCTCCAATACCTTCAGGTAGAGTTCGCGCTATAGAAATCTGCATAAAAAAAAAAAAACACCGTGCCAGCCTGCCTCAAGCGCTCCTCCCGAGCAGCCCTGCCGATCACATAATCTCCCCGTGCCTGAATGTGCCCTTGTGTAACGTAACCGGAGCTCATGTAAAGCGCTCCAATACCTTCAGGTAGAGTTCGCGCTATAGATATTCTGATTAAAAAAAAACACTGTGCCAGCCTGCCTCAAGCGCTCCTCCCGAGCAGCCCTGCCTGCCGATTACATAATCTCCCCGTGCCTGAATGTGCCCTTGTGTAACGTAACCGGAGCTCATGTAAAGCGCTCCAATACCTTCAGGTAGAGTTCGCGCTATAGAAATCTGCATAAAAAAAAATAAAACACCGCGCCAGCCTGCCTCAAGCGCTCCTCCCGAGCAGCCCTGCCTGCCCGTCACACAATCTCCTCGTGCCTGAATGTGCCCTTGTGTAACGTAACCGGAGCTCATGTAAAGCGCTCCAATACCTTCAGGTAGAGTTTGCGCTAAAGAAATCTGCATAAAAAAAAATAAAACACCGTGCCAGCCTGCCTCAAGCACTCCTCCCGAGCAGCCCTGCCTGCCGATTACATAATCTCCCCGTGCCTGAATGTGCCCTTGTGTAACGTAACCGGAGCTCATGTAAAGCGCTCCAATACCTTCAGGTAGAGTTCGCGCTATAGAAATCTGCATTAAAATAAAACACTGTGCCAGCCTGACTCAAGCGCTCCTCCCGAGCAGCCCTGCCTGCCGATTACATAATCTCCCCGTGCCTGAATGTGCCCTTGTGTAACGTAACCGGAGCTCATGTAAAGCGCTCCAATACATTCAGGTAGAGTTCGCGCTATAGAAATCTGCATTAAAAAAATAAAACACCGTGCCAGCCTGCCTCAAGCGCTCCTCCCGAGCAGCCCTGCCTGCCTATCACATAATCTCCAAGTGCCTGAATGTGCCCTTGTGTAACGTAACCGGAGCGCATGTAAAGCGCTCCAATACCTTCAGGTAGAGTTCGCGCTATAGAAATCTGCATAAAAAAAAATAAAACACCGTGCCAGCCTGCCTCAAGCGCTCCTTCCGAGCAGCCCTGCCTGCCGATAACATAATCTCCCCGTGCCTGAATGTGCCCTTGTGTAACGTAACCGGAGCTCATGTAAAGCGCTCCAATACCTTCAGGTAGAGTTCGCGCTATAGAAATCTACATAAAGAAAAAACACCATGCCAGCCTGCCTCAAGCGCTCCTCCCGAGCAGCCCTGTCTGCCGATCACATAATCTCCCCGTGCCTGAATGTGCCCTTGTGTAACGTAACCGGAGCTCATGTAAAGCGCTCCAATACCGTCAGGTAGAGTTCGCGCTATAGAAATCTGCATAAAAAAATAAAACACCGTGCCAGCCTGCCTCAAACGCTCCTCCCGAGCAGCCCTGCCTGCCGATCACATAATCTCCCCGTGCCTGAATGTGCCCTTGTGTAACGTAACCGGAGCTCATGTAAAGCGCTCCAATACCTTCAGGTAGAGTTCGCGCTATAGAAATCTGCATAAAAATAAATAAAACACTGTGCCAGCCTGCCTCAAGCGCTCCTCCCGAGCAGCCCTGCCTGCCGATCACATAATCTCCCCGTGCCTGAATGTGCCCTTGTGTAAGGTAACCGGAGCTCATGTAAAGCGCTCCAATACCTTCAGGTAGAGTTCGCGCTACAGAAATCAGCATAAAAAAAAAAAACACCGTGCCAGCCTGCCTCAAGCGCTCCCGAGCAGCCCTGCCTGCCGATCACATAATCTCCCCGTGCCTGAATGTGCCCTTGTGTAACGTAACCGGAGCTCATGTAAAGCGCTCCAATACCTTCAGGTAGAGTTCGCGCTATAGAAATCTGCATAAAAAAAATAAAACACTGCGCCAGCCTGCCTCAAGCGCTCCTCCCGAGCAGCCCTGCCTGCCGATCACATAATCTCCCCGTGCCTGAATGTGCCCTTGTGTAAGGTAACCGGAGCTCATGTAAAGCGCTCCAATATCTTCAGGTAGAGTTCGCGCTATAGAAATCAGCATAAAAAAAAAAAAAAACACCGTGCCAGCCTGCCTCAAGCGCTCCTCCCGAGCAGCCCTGCCTGCCAATCACATAATCTCCCCGTGCCTGAATGTGCCCTTGTGTAACGTAACCGGAGCTCATGTAAAGCGCTCCAATACCTTCAGGTAGAGTTCGCGCTATAGAAATTCTGATTAAAAAAAAACACCGTGCCAGCCTGCCTTAAGCGCTCCTCCCGAGCAGCCCTGCCTGCCGATTACATAATCTCCCCGTGCCTGAATGTGCCCTTGTGTAACGTAACCGGAGCTCATGTAAAGCGCTCCACTACCTTCAGGTAGAGTTCGCGCTATAGAAATCTGCATAAAAAAAAAAACACTGTGCCAGCTTGCCTCAAGCGCTCCTCCCGAGCAGCCCTGCCTGCCGATCACATAATCTCCCCATGCCTGAATGTGCGCCCTTGTGTAACGTATCCGGAGCTCATGTAAAGCGCTCCAATACCTTCAGGTAGAGTTCGCGCTATAGAAATCTGCATTAAAAACATAAAACACCGTGCCAGCCTGCCTCAAGCGCTCCTCCCGAGCAGCCCTGCCTGCCTATCACATAATCTCCAAGTGCCTGAATGTGCCCTTGTGTAACGTAACCGGAGCGCATGTAAAGCGCTCCAATACCTTCAGGTAGAGTTCGCGCTATAGAAATCTGAATAAAAAACAAAAAAACACTGTGCCAGCCTGCCTCAAGCGCTCCTCCCGAGCAGCCCTGCCTGCCGATTACATAATCTCCCCGTGCCTGAATGTGCCCTTGTGTAACGTAACCGGAGCTCATGTAAAGCGCTCCAATACCTTCAGGTAGAGTTCGCGCTATAGAAATCTGCATAAAAAAATAAAACACCGCGCCAGCCTGCCTCAAGCGCTCCTCCCGAGCAGCCCTGCCTGCCCATCACACAATCTCCCCGTGCCTGAATGTGCCCTTGTGTAACGTAACCGGAGCTCATGTAAAGCTCTCCAATACCTTCAGGTAGAGTTTGCGCTATAGAAATCTGCATAAAAAAATAAAACACCGTGCCAGCCTGCCTCAAGCACTCTTCCCGAGCAGCCCTGCCTGCCCATTACATAATCTCCCCGTGCCTGAATGTGCCCTTGTGTAACGTAACCGGAGCTCATGTAAAGCGCTCCAATACCTTCAGGTAGAGTTCGCACTATAGAAATCTGCATAAAAATAAATAAAACACTGTGCCAGCCTGCCTCAAGTGCTCCTCCCGAGCAGCCCTGCTTGCCGATCACATAATCTCCCCGTGCCTGAATGTGCCCTTGTGTAACGTAACCGGAGCTCATGTAAAGCGCTCCAATACCTTCAGGTAGAGTTCGCGCTATAGAAATCTGCATTAAAATAAAACACTGTGCCAGCCTGACTCAAGCGCTCCTCCCGAGCAGCCCTGCCTGCCGATTACATAATCTCCCCGTGCCTGAATGTGCCCTTGTGTAACGTAACCGGAGCTCATGTAAAGCGCTCCAATACATTTAGGTAGAGTTCGCGCTATAGAAATCTGCATTAAAAAAATAAAACACTGTGCCAGCCTGCCTCAAGCGCTCCTCCCGAGCAGCCCTGCCTGCCTATCACATAATCTCCAAGTGCCTGAATGTGCCCTTGTGTAACGTAACCGGAGCGCATGTAAAGCGCTCCAATACCTTCAGGTAGAGTTCGCGCTATAGAAATCTGCATAAAAAAATAAAACACCGTGCCAGCCTGCCTCAAGCGCTCCTCCCGAGCAGCCCTGCCTGCCGATCACATAATCTCCCCGTGCCTGAATGTGCCCTTGTGTAACGTAACCGGAGCTCATGTAAAGCGCTCCAATACCTTCAGGTAGAGTTCGCGCTATAGAAATCTACATAAAGAAAAAACACCATGCCAGCCTGCCTCAAGCGCTCCTCCCGAGCAGCCCTGTCTCCCGATCACATAATCTCCCCGTGCCTGAATGTGCCCTTGTGTAACGTAACCGGAGCTCATGTAAAGCGCTCCAATACCGTCAGGTAGAGTTCGCGCTATAAAAATCTGCATTAAAAAAATAAAACACTGTGCCAGCCTGCCTCAAGCGCTCCTCCCGAGCAGCCCTGCCTGCCGATCACATAATCTCCCCGTGCCTGAATGTGCCCTTGTGTAAGGTAACCGGAGCTCATGTAAAGCGCTCCAATACCTTCAGGTAGAGTTTGCGCTATAGAAATCTGCATTAAAAAAAAAAAAAACACCGTGCCAGCCTGCCTCAAGCGCTCCTCCCGAGCAGCCCTGCCTGCCGATCACATAATCTCCCCGTGCCTGAATGTGCCCTTGTGTAACGTAACCGGAGCTCAGGTAAAGCGCTCCAATACCTTCAGGTAGAGTTCGCGCTATAGAAATTCTGATTAAAAAAAAACACCGTGCCAGCCTGCCTCAAGCGCTCCTCCCGAGCAGCCCTGCCTGCCGATTACATAATCTCCCCGTGCCTGAATGTGCCCTTGTGTAACGTAACCGGAGCTCATGTAAAGCGCTCCAATACCTTCAGGTAGAGTTCGCGCTATAGAAATCTGCATAAAAAAAACACTGTGCCAGCTTGCCTCAAGCGCTCCTCCCGAGCAGCCCTGCCTGCCGATCACATAATCTCCCCGTGCCTGAATGTGCGCCCTTGTGTAACGTATCCGGAGCTCATGTAAAGCGCTCCAATACCTTCAGGTAGAGTTCGCGCTATAGAAATCTGCATTAAAAAAATAAAACACCGTGCCAGCCTGCCTCAAGCGCTTCTCCCGAGCAGCCCTGCCTGCCGATCACATAATCTCCCCGTGCCTGAATGTGCCCTTGTGTAACGTAACCGGAGCTCATGTAAAGCTCTCCAATACCTTCAGGTAGAGTTTGCGCTATAGAAATCTGCATAAAAAAATAAAACACCGTGCCAGCCTGCCTCAAGCACTCTTCCCGAGCAGCCCTGCCTGCCCATTACATAATCTCCCCGTGCCTGAATGTGCCCTTGTGTAACGTAACCGGAGCTCATGTAAAGCGCTCCAATACCTTCAGGTAGAGTTCGCACTATAGAAATCTGCATAAAAATAAATAAAACACTGTGCCAGCCTGCCTCAAGTGCTCCTCCCGAGCAGCCCTGCTTGCCGATCACATAATCTCCCCGTGCCTGAATGTGCCCTTGTGTAACGTAACCGGAGCTCATGTAAAGCGCTCCAATACCTTCAGGTAGAGTTCGCGCTATAGAAATCTGCATTAAAATAAAACACTGTGCCAGCCTGACTCAAGCGCTCCTCCCGAGCAGCCCTGCCTGCCGATTACATAATCTCCCCGTGCCTGAATGTGCCCTTGTGTAACGTAACCGGAGCTCATGTAAAGCGCTCCAATACATTTAGGTAGAGTTCGCGCTATAGAAATCTGCATTAAAAAAATAAAACACTGTGCCAGCCTGCCTCAAGCGCTCCTCCCGAGCAGCCCTGCCTGCCTATCACATAATCTCCAAGTGCCTGAATGTGCCCTTGTGTAACGTAACCGGAGCGCATGTAAAGCGCTCCAATACCTTCAGGTAGAGTTCGCGCTATAGAAATCTGCATAAAAAAAATAAAACACCGTGCCAGCCTGCCTCAAGCGCTCCTCCCGAGCAGCCCTGCCTGCCGATCACATAATCTCCCCGTGCCTGAATGTGCCCTTGTGTAACGTAACCGGAGCTCATGTAAAGCGCTCCAATACCTTCAGGTAGAGTTCGCGCTATAGAAATCTACATAAAGAATAAACACCATGCCAGCCTGCCTCAAGCGCTCCTCCCGAGCAGCCCTGTCTGCCGATCACATAATCTCCCCGTGCCTGAATGTGCCCTTGTGTAACGTAACCGGAGCTCATGTAAAGCGCTCCAATACCGTCAGGTAGAGTTCGCGCTATAGAAATCTGCATTAAAAAAATAAAACACCGTGCCAGCCTGCCTCAAACGCTCCTCCCGAGCAGCCCTGCCTGCCGATCACATAATCTCCCCGTGCCTGAATGTGCCCTTGTGTAACGTAACCGGAGCTCATGTAAAGCGCTCCAATACCTTCAGGTAGAGTTTGCGCTATAGAAATCTGCATAAAAAAAAATAAAACACTGTGCCAGCCTGCCTCAAGCGCTCCTCCCGAGCAGCCCTGCCTGCCGATCACATAATCTCCCCGTGCCTGAATGTGCCCTTGTGTAACGTAACCGGAGCTCATGTAAAGCGCTCCACTACCTTCAGGTAGAGTTCGCGCTATAGAAATCTGCATAAAAAAAAAAACACTGTGCCAGCTTGCCTCAAGCGCTCCTCCCGAGCAGCCCTGCCTGCCGATCACATAATCTCCCCATGCCTGAATGTGCGCCCTTGTGTAACGTATCCGGAGCTCATGTAAAGCGCTCCAATACCTTCAGGTAGAGTTCGCGCTATAGAAATCTGCATTAAAAACATAAAACACCGTGCCAGCCTGCCTCAAGCGCTCCTCCCGAGCAGCCCTGCCTGCCTATCACATAATCTCCAAGTGCCTGAATGTGCCCTTGTGTAACGTAACCGGAGCGCATGTAAAGCGCTCCAATACCTTCAGGTAGAGTTCGCGCTATAGAAATCTGAATAAAAAACAAAAAAAACACTGTGCCAGCCTGCCTCAAGCGCTCCTCCCGAGCAGCCCTGCCTGCCGATTACATAATCTCCCCGTGCCTGAATGTGCCCTTGTGTAACGTAACCGGAGCTCATGTAAAGCGCTCCAATACCTTCAGGTAGAGTTCGCGCTATAGAAATCTGCATAAAAAAAAATAAAACACCGCGCCAGCCTGCCTCAAGCGCTCCTCCCGAGCAGCCCTGCCTGCCCATCACACAATCTCCCCGTGCCTGAATGTGCCCTTGTGTAACGTAACCGGAGCTCATGTAAAGCTCTCCAATACCTTCAGGTAGAGTTTGCGCTATAGAAATCTGCATAAAAAAAAATAAAACACCGTGCCAGCCTGCCTCAAGCACTCTTCCCGAGCAGCCCTGCCTGCCCATTACATAATCTCCCCGTGCCTGAATGTGCCCTTGTGTAACGTAACCGGAGCTCATGTAAAGCGCTCCAATACCTTCAGGTAGAGTTCGCACTATAGAAATCTGCATAAAAATAAATAAAACACTGTGCCAGCCTGCCTCAAGTGCTCCTCCCGAGCAGCCCTGCTTGCCGATCACATAATCTCCCCGTGCCTGAATGTGCCCTTGTGTAACGTAACCGGAGCTCATGTAAAGCGCTCCAATACCTTCAGGTAGAGTTCGCGCTATAGAAATCTGCATTAAAATAAAACACTGTGCCAGCCTGACTCAAGCGCTCCTCCCGAGCAGCCCTGCCTGCCGATTACATAATCTCCCCGTGCCTGAATGTGCCCTTGTGTAACGTAACCGGAGCTCATGTAAAGCGCTCCAATACATTTAGGTAGAGTTCGCGCTATAGAAATCTGCATTAAAAAAATAAAACACTGTGCCAGCCTGCCTCAAGCGCTCCTCCCGAGCAGCCCTGCCTGCCTATCACATAATCTCCAAGTGCCTGAATGTGCCCTTGTGTAACGTAACCGGAGCGCATGTAAAGCGCTCCAATACCTTCAGGTAGAGTTCGCGCTATAGAAATCTGCATAAAAAAACATAAAACACCGTGCCAGCCTGCCTCAACCGCTCCTCCCGAGCAGCCCTGCCTGCCGATCACATAATCTCCCCGTGCCTGAATGTGCCCTTGTGTAACGTAACCGGAGCTCATGTAAAGCGCTCCAATACCTTCAGGTAGAGTTCGCGCTATAGAAATCTACATAAAGAAAAAACACCATGCCAGCCTGCCTCAAGCGCTCCTCCCGAGCAGCCCTGTCTCCCGATCACATAATCTCCCCGTGCCTGAATGTGCCCTTGTGTAACGTAACCGGAGCTCATGTAAAGCGCTCCAATACCGTCAGGTAGAGTTCGCGCTATAAAAATCTGCATTAAAAAAAATAAAACACTGTGCCAGCCTGCCTCAAGCGCTCCTCCCGAGCAGCCCTGCCTGCCGATCACATAATCTCCCCGTGCCTGAATGTGCCCTTGTGTAAGGTAACCGGAGCTCATGTAAAGCGCTCCAATACCTTCAGGTAGAGTTTGCGCTATAGAAATCTGCATTAAAAAAAAAAAAACACCGTGCCAGCCTGCCTCAAGCGCTCCTCCCGAGCAGCCCTGCCTGCCGATCACATAATCTCCCCGTGCCTGAATGTGCCCTTGTGTAACGTAACCGGAGCTCAGGTAAAGCGCTCCAATACCTTCAGGTAGAGTTCGCGCTATAGAAATTCTGATTAAAAAAAAACACCGTGCCAGCCTGCCTCAAGCGCTCCTCCCGAGCAGCCCTGCCTGCCGATTACATAATCTCCCCGTGCCTGAATGTGCCCTTGTGTAACGTAACCGGAGCTCATGTAAAGCGCTCCAATACCTTCAGGTAGAGTTCGCGCTATAGAAATCTGCATAAAAAAAAAACACTGTGCCAGCTTGCCTCAAGCGCTCCTCCCGAAGCAGCCCTGCCTGCCGATCACATAATCTCCCCGTGCCTGAATGTGCGCCCTTGTGTAACGTATCCGGAGCTCATGTAAAGCGCTCCAATACCTTCAGGTAGAGTTCGCGCTATAGAAATCTGCATTAAAAAAAATAAAACACCGTGCCAGCCTGCCTCAAGCGCTTCTCCCGAGCAGCCCTGCCTGCCGATCACATAATCTCCCCGTGCCTGAATGTGCCCTTGTGTAACGTAACCGGAGCTCATGTAAAGCTCTCCAATACCTTCAGGTAGAGTTTGCGCTATAGAAATCTGCATAAAAAAAAATAAAACACCGTGCCAGCCTGCCTCAAGCACTCTTCCCGAGCAGCCCTGCCTGCCCATTACATAATCTCCCCGTGCCTGAATGTGCCCTTGTGTAACGTAACCGGAGCTCATGTAAAGCGCTCCAATACCTTCAGGTAGAGTTCGCACTATAGAAATCTGCATAAAAATAAATAAAACACTGTGCCAGCCTGCCTCAAGTGCTCCTCCCGAGCAGCCCTGCTTGCCGATCACATAATCTCCCCGTGCCTGAATGTGCCCTTGTGTAACGTAACCGGAGCTCATGTAAAGCGCTCCAATACCTTCAGGTAGAGTTCGCGCTATAGAAATCTGCATTAAAATAAAACACTGTGCCAGCCTGACTCAAGCGCTCCTCCCGAGCAGCCCTGCCTGCCGATTACATAATCTCCCCGTGCCTGAATGTGCCCTTGTGTAACGTAACCGGAGCTCATGTAAAGCGCTCCAATACATTTAGGTAGAGTTCGCGCTATAGAAATCTGCATTAAAAAAATAAAACACTGTGCCAGCCTGCCTCAAGCGCTCCTCCCGAGCAGCCCTGCCTGCCTATCACATAATCTCCAAGTGCCTGAATGTGCCCTTGTGTAACGTAACCGGAGCGCATGTAAAGCGCTCCAATACCTTCAGGTAGAGTTCGCGCTATAGAAATCTGCATAAAAAAAAATAAAACACCGTGCCAGCCTGCCTCAAGCGCTCCTCCCGAGCAGCCCTGCCTGCCGATCACATAATCTCCCCGTGCCTGAATGTGCCCTTGTGTAACGTAACCGGAGCTCATGTAAAGCGCTCCAATACCTTCAGGTAGAGTTCGCGCTATAGAAATCTACATAAAGAATAAACACCATGCCAGCCTGCCTCAAGCGCTCCTCCCGAGCAGCCCTGTCTGCCGATCACATAATCTCCCCGTGCCTGAATGTGCCCTTGTGTAACGTAACCGGAGCTCATGTAAAGCGCTCCAATACCGTCAGGTAGAGTTCGCGCTATAGAAATCTGCATTAAAAAAAATAAAACACCGTGCCAGCCTGCCTCAAACGCTCCTCCCGAGCAGCCCTGCCTGCCGATCACATAATCTCCCCGTGCCTGAATGTGCCCTTGTGTAACGTAACCGGAGCTCATGTAAAGCGCTCCAATACCTTCAGGTAGAGTTTGCGCTATAGAAATCTGCATAAAAAAAATAAAACACTGTGCCAGCCTGCCTCAAGCGCTCCTCCCGAGCAGCCCTGCCTGCCGATCACATAATCTCCCCGTGCCTGAATGTGCCCTTGTGTAAGGTAACCGGAGCTCATGTAAAGCGCTCCAATACCTTCAGGTAGAGTTTGCGCTATAGAAATCTGCATTAAAAAAAAAAAAACACCGTGCCAGCCTGCCTCAAGCGCTCCTCCCGAGCAGCCCTGCCTGCCGATCACATAATCTCCCCGTGCCTGAATGTGCCCTTGTGTAACGTAACCGGAGCTCATGTAAAGCGCTCCAATACCTTCAGGTAGAGTTCGCACTATAGAAATCTGCATAAAAAAAAAAAACACCGAGCCAGCCTGCCTCAAGCACTCTTCCCGAGCAGCCCTGCCTGCCCATTACATAATCTCCCCGTGCCTGAATGTGCCCTTGTGTAACGTAACCGGAGCTCATGTAAAGCGCTCCAATACCTTCAGGTAGAGTTCGCACTATAGAAATCTGCATAAAAATAAATAAAACACTGTGCCAGCCTGCCTCAAGTGCTCCTCCCGAGCAGCCCTGCTTGCCGATCACATAATCTCCCCGTGCCTGAATGTGCCCTTGTGTAACGTAACCGGAGCTCATGTAAAGCGCTCCAATACCTTCAGGTAGAGTTTGCGCTATAGAAATCTGCATTAAAATAAAACACTGTGCCAGCCTGACTCAAGCGCTCCTCCCGAGCAGCCCTGCCTGCCGATTACATAATCTCCCCGTGCCTGAATGTGCCCTTGTGTAACGTAACCGGAGCTCATGTAAAGCGCTCCAATACATTTAGGTAGAGTTCGCGCTATAGAAATCTGCATTAAAAAAATAAAACACTGTGCCAGCCTGCCTCAAGCGCTCCTCCCGAGCAGCCCTGCCTGCCTATCACATAATCTCCAAGTGCCTGAATGTGCCCTTGTGTAACGTAACCGGAGCGCATGTAAAGCGCTCCAATACCTTCAGGTAGAGTTCGCGCTATAGAAATCTGCATAAAAAAAAAAAAACACCGTGCCAGCCTGCCTCAAGCGCTCCTCCCGAGCAGCCCTGCCTGCCGATCACATAATCTCCCCGTGCCTGAATGTGCCCTTGTGTAAGGTAACCGGAGCTCATGTAAAGCGCTCCAATACCTTCAGGTAGAGTTCGCGCTATAGAAATCTACATAAAGAAAAAACACCATGCCAGCCTGCCTCAAGCGCTCCTCCCGAGCAGCCCTGTCTCCCGATCACATAATCTCCCCGTGCCTGAATGTGCCCTTGTGTAACGTAACCGGAGCTCATGTAAAGCGCTCCAATACCGTCAGGTAGAGTTCGCGCTATAAAAATCTGCATTAAAAAAATAAAACACCGTGCCAGCCTGCCTCAAACGCTCCTCCCGAGCAGCCCTGCCTGCCGATCACATAATCTCCCCGTGCCTGAATGTGCCCTTGTGTAACGTAACCGGAGCTCATGTAAAGCGCTCCAATACCTTCAGGTAGAGTTTGCGCTATAGAAATCTGCATAAAAAAAATAAAACACTGTGCCAGCCTGCCTCAAGCGCTCCTCCCGAGCAGCCCTGCCTGCCGATCACATAATCTCCCCGTGCCTGAATGTGCCCTTGTGTAAGGTAACCGGAGCTCATGTAAAGCGCTCCAATACCTTCAGGTAGAGTTTGCGCTATAGAAATCTGCATTAAAAAAAAAAAACACCGTGCCAGCCTGCCTCAAGCGCTCCTCCCGAGCAGCCCTGCCTGCCGATCACATAATCTCCCTGTGCCTGAATGTGCCCTTGTGTAACGTAACCGGAGCTCATGTAAAGCGCTCCAATACCTTCAGGTAGAGTTCGCGCTATAGAAATCTGCATTAAAATAAAACACTGTGCCAGCCTGACTCAAGCGCTCCTCCCGAGCAGCCCTGCCTGCCGATTACATAATCTCCCCGTGCCTGAATGTGCCCTTGTGTAACGTAACCGGAGCTCATGTAAAGCGCTCCAATACATTTAGGTAGAGTTCGCGCTATAGAAATCTGCATTAAAAAAATAAAACACTGTGCCAGCCTGCCTCAAGCGCTCCTCCCGAGCAGCCCTGCCTGCCTATCACATAATCTCCAAGTGCCTGAATGTGCCCTTGTGTAACGTAACCGGAGCGCATGTAAAGCGCTCCAATACCTTCAGGTAGAGTTCGCGCTATAGAAATCTGCATAAAAAAATAAAACACCGTGCCAGCCTGCCTCAAGCGCTCCTCCCGAGCAGCCCTGCCTGCCGATCACATAATCTCCCCGTGCCTGAATGTGCCCTTGTGTAACGTAACCGGAGCTCATGTAAAGCGCTCCAATACCTTCAGGTAGAGTTCGCGCTATAGAAATCTACATAAAGAAAAAACACCATGCCAGCCTGCCTCAAGCGCTCCTCCCGAGCAGCCCTGTCTCCCGATCACATAATCTCCCCGTGCCTGAATGTGCCCTTGTGTAACGTAACCGGAGCTCATGTAAAGCGCTCCAATACCGTCAGGTAGAGTTCGCGCTATAAAAATCTGCATTAAAAAAAATAAAACACTGTGCCAGCCTGCCTCAAGCGCTCCTCCCGAGCAGCCCTGCCTGCCGATCACATAATCTCCCCGTGCCTGAATGTGCCCTTGTGTAAGGTAACCGGAGCTCATGTAAAGCGCTCCAATACCTTCAGGTAGAGTTTGCGCTATAGAAATCTGCATTAAAAAAAAAAAAAACACCGTGCCAGCCTGCCTCAAGCGCTCCTCCCGAGCAGCCCTGCCTGCCGATCACATAATCTCCCCGTGCCTGAATGTGCCCTTGTGTAACGTAACCGGAGCTCAGGTAAAGCGCTCCAATACCTTCAGGTAGAGTTCGCGCTATAGAAATTCTGATTAAAAAAAAACACCGTGCCAGCCTGCCTCAAGCGCTCCTCCCGAGCAGCCCTGCCTGCCGATTACATAATCTCCCCGTGCCTGAATGTGCCCTTGTGTAACGTAACCGGAGCTCATGTAAAGCGCTCCAATACCTTCAGGTAGAGTTCGCGCTATAGAAATCTGCATAAAAAAAAAACACTGTGCCAGCTTGCCTCAAGCGCTCCTCCCGAGCAGCCCTGCCTGCCGATCACATAATCTCCCCGTGCCTGAATGTGCGCCCTTGTGTAACGTATCCGGAGCTCATGTAAAGCGCTCCAATACCTTCAGGTAGAGTTCGCGCTATAGAAATCTGCATTAAAAAAAATAAAACACCGTGCCAGCCTGCCTCAAGCGCTTCTCCCGAGCAGCCCTGCCTGCCGATCACATAATCTCCCCGTGCCTGAATGTGCCCTTGTGTAACGTAACCGGAGCTCATGTAAAGCTCTCCAATACCTTCAGGTAGAGTTTGCGCTATAGAAATCTGCATAAAAAAAAATAAAACACCGTGCCAGCCTGCCTCAAGCACTCTTCCCGAGCAGCCCTGCCTGCCCATTACATAATCTCCCCGTGCCTGAATGTGCCCTTGTGTAACGTAACCGGAGCTCATGTAAAGCGCTCCAATACCTTCAGGTAGAGTTCGCACTATAGAAATCTGCATAAAAATAAATAAAACACTGTGCCAGCCTGCCTCAAGTGCTCCTCCCGAGCAGCCCTGCTTGCCGATCACATAATCTCCCCGTGCCTGAATGTGCCCTTGTGTAACGTAACCGGAGCTCATGTAAAGCGCTCCAATACCTTCAGGTAGAGTTCGCGCTATAGAAATCTGCATTAAAATAAAACACTGTGCCAGCCTGACTCAAGCGCTCCTCCCGAGCAGCCCTGCCTGCCGATTACATAATCTCCCCGTGCCTGAATGTGCCCTTGTGTAACGTAACCGGAGCTCATGTAAAGCGCTCCAATACATTTAGGTAGAGTTCGCGCTATAGAAATCTGCATTAAAAAAATAAAACACTGTGCCAGCCTGCCTCAAGCGCTCCTCCCGAGCAGCCCTGCCTGCCTATCACATAATCTCCAAGTGCCTGAATGTGCCCTTGTGTAACGTAACCGGAGCGCATGTAAAGCGCTCCAATACCTTCAGGTAGAGTTCGCGCTATAGAAATCTGCATAAAAAAAAATAAAACACCGTGCCAGCCTGCCTCAAGCGCTCCTCCCGAGCAGCCCTGCCTGCCGATCACATAATCTCCCCGTGCCTGAATGTGCCCTTGTGTAACGTAACCGGAGCTCATGTAAAGCGCTCCAATACCTTCAGGTAGAGTTCGCGCTATAGAAATCTACATAAAGAATAAACACCATGCCAGCCTGCCTCAAGCGCTCCTCCCGAGCAGCCCTGTCTGCCGATCACATAATCTCCCCGTGCCTGAATGTGCCCTTGTGTAACGTAACCGGAGCTCATGTAAAGCGCTCCAATACCGTCAGGTAGAGTTCGCGCTATAGAAATCTGCATTAAAAAAAATAAAACACCGTGCCAGCCTGCCTCAAACGCTCCTCCCGAGCAGCCCTGCCTGCCGATCACATAATCTCCCCGTGCCTGAATGTGCCCTTGTGTAACGTAACCGGAGCTCATGTAAAGCGCTCCAATACCTTCAGGTAGAGTTTGCGCTATAGAAATCTGCATAAAAAAAAATAAAACACTGTGCCAGCCTGCCTCAAGCGCTCCTCCCGAGCAGCCCTGCCTGCCGATCACATAATCTCCCCGTGCCTGAATGTGCCCTTGTGTAAGGTAACCGGAGCTCATGTAAAGCGCTCCAATACCTTCAGGTAGAGTTTGCGCTATAGAAATCTGCATTAAAAAAAAAAAAACACCGTGCCAGCCTGCCTCAAGCGCTCCTCCCGAGCAGCCCTGCCTGCCGATCACATAATCTCCCCGTGCCTGAATGTGCCCTTGTGTAACGTAACCGGAGCTCATGTAAAGCGCTCCAATACCTTCAGGTAGAGTTCGCACTATAGAAATCTGCATAAAAAAAAAAAAAAACACCGAGCCAGCCTGCCTCAAGCACTCTTCCCGAGCAGCCCTGCCTGCCCATTACATAATCTCCCCGTGCCTGAATGTGCCCTTGTGTAACGTAACCGGAGCTCATGTAAAGCGCTCCAATACCTTCAGGTAGAGTTCGCACTATAGAAATCTGCATAAAAATAAATAAAACACTGTGCCAGCCTGCCTCAAGTGCTCCTCCCGAGCAGCCCTGCTTGCCGATCACATAATCTCCCCGTGCCTGAATGTGCCCTTGTGTAACGTAACCGGAGCTCATGTAAAGCGCTCCAATACCTTCAGGTAGAGTTTGCGCTATAGAAATCTGCATTAAAATAAAACACTGTGCCAGCCTGACTCAAGCGCTCCTCCCGAGCAGCCCTGCCTGCCGATTACATAATCTCCCCGTGCCTGAATGTGCCCTTGTGTAACGTAACCGGAGCTCATGTAAAGCGCTCCAATACATTTAGGTAGAGTTCGCGCTATAGAAATCTGCATTAAAAAAATAAAACACTGTGCCAGCCTGCCTCAAGCGCTCCTCCCGAGCAGCCCTGCCTGCCTATCACATAATCTCCAAGTGCCTGAATGTGCCCTTGTGTAACGTAACCGGAGCGCATGTAAAGCGCTCCAATACCTTCAGGTAGAGTTCGCGCTATAGAAATCTGCATAAAAAAAAAAAAACACCGTGCCAGCCTGCCTCAAGCGCTCCTCCCGAGCAGCCCTGCCTGCCGATCACATAATCTCCCCGTGCCTGAATGTGCCCTTGTGTAAGGTAACCGGAGCTCATGTAAAGCGCTCCAATACCTTCAGGTAGAGTTCGCGCTATAGAAATCTACATAAAGAAAAAACACCATGCCAGCCTGCCTCAAGCGCTCCTCCCGAGCAGCCCTGTCTCCCGATCACATAATCTCCCCGTGCCTGAATGTGCCCTTGTGTAACGTAACCGGAGCTCATGTAAAGCGCTCCAATACCGTCAGGTAGAGTTTGCGCTATAAAAATCTGCATTAAAAAAAATAAAACACCGTGCCAGCCTGCCTCAAACGCTCCTCCCGAGCAGCCCTGCCTGCCGATCACATAATCTCCCCGTGCCTGAATGTGCCCTTGTGTAACGTAACCGGAGCTCATGTAAAGCGCTCCAATACCTTCAGGTAGAGTTTGCGCTATAGAAATCTGCATAAAAAAAATAAAACACTGTGCCAGCCTGCCTCAAGCGCTCCTCCCGAGCAGCCCTGCCTGCCGATCACATAATCTCCCCGTGCCTGAATGTGCCCTTGTGTAAGGTAACCGGAGCTCATGTAAAGCGCTCCAATACCTTCAGGTAGAGTTTGCGCTATAGAAATCTGCATTAAAAAAAAAAAACACCGTGCCAGCCTGCCTCAAGCGCTCCTCCCGAGCAGCCCTGCCTGCCGATCACATAATCTCCCTGTGCCTGAATGTGCCCTTGTGTAACGTAACCGGAGCTCATGTAAAGCGCTCCAATACCTTCAGGTAGAGTTCGCGCTATAGAAATTCTGATTTAAAAAAAACACCGTGCCAGCCTGCCTCAAGCGCTCCTCCCGAGCAGCCCTGCCTGCCGATTACATAATCTCCCCGTGCCTGAATGTGCCCTTGTGTAACGTAACCGGAGCTCATGTAAAGCGCTCCAATACCTTCAGGTAGAGTTTGCGCTATAGAAATCTGCATAAAAAAAAATAAAACACTGTGCCAGCCTGCCTCAAGCGCTCCTCCCGAGCAGCCCTGCCTGCCGATCACATAATCTCCCCGTGCCTGAATGTGCCCTTGTGTAAGGTAACCGGAGCTCATGTAAAGCGCTCCAATACCTTCAGGTAGAGTTTGCGCTATAGAAATCTGCATTAAAAAAAAAAAAACACCGTGCCAGCCTGCCTCAAGCGCTCCTCCCGAGCAGCCCTGCCTGCCGATCACATAATCTCCCCGTGCCTGAATGTGCCCTTGTGTAACGTAACCGGAGCTCATGTAAAGCGCTCCAATACCTTCAGGTAGAGTTCGCACTATAGAAATCTGCATAAAAAAAAATAAAACACCGAGCCAGCCTGCCTCAAGCACTCTTCCCGAGCAGCCCTGCCTGCCCATTACATAATCTCCCCGTGCCTGAATGTGCCCTTGTGTAACGTAACCGGAGCTCATGTAAAGCGCTCCAATACCTTCAGGTAGAGTTCGCACTATAGAAATCTGCATAAAAATAAATAAAACACTGTGCCAGCCTGCCTCAAGTGCTCCTCCCGAGCAGCCCTGCTTGCCGATCACATAATCTCCCCGTGCCTGAATGTGCCCTTGTGTAACGTAACCGGAGCTCATGTAAAGCGCTCCAATACCTTCAGGTAGAGTTCGCGCTATAGAAATCTGCATTAAAATAAAACACTGTGCCAGCCTGACTCAAGCGCTCCTCCCGAGCAGCCCTGCCTGCCGATTACATAATCTCCCCGTGCCTGAATGTGCCCTTGTGTAACGTAACCGGAGCTCATGTAAAGCGCTCCAATACATTTAGGTAGAGTTCGCGCTATAGAAATCTGCATTAAAAAAATAAAACACTGTGCCAGCCTGCCTCAAGCGCTCCTCCCGAGCAGCCCTGCCTGCCTATCACATAATCTCCAAGTGCCTGAATGTGCCCTTGTGTAACGTAACCGGAGCGCATGTAAAGCGCTCCAATACCTTCAGGTAGAGTTCGCGCTATAGAAATTCTGATTAAAAAAAAACACTGTGCCAGCCTGCCTCAAGCGCTCCTCCCGAGCAGCCCTGCCTGCCGATTACATAATCTCCCAGTGCCTGAATGTGCCCTTGTGTAACGTAACCGGAGCTCATGTAAAGCGCTCCAATACCTTCAGGTAGAGTTCGCGCTATAGAAATCTGCATAAAAAAAAATAAAACACCGCGCCAGCCTGCCTCAAGCGCTCCTCCCGAGCAGCCCTGCCTGCCCATCACACAATCTCCCCGTGCCTGAATGTGCCCTTGTGTAACGTAACCGGAGCTCATGTAAAGCGCTCCAATACCTTCAGGTAGAGTTTGCGCTATAGAAATCTGCATAAAAAAAAATAAAACACTGTGCCAGCCTGCCTCAAGCACTCCTCCCGAGCAGCCCTGCCTGCCGATTACATAATCTCCCCGTGCCTGAATGTGCCCTTGTGTAACGTAACCGGAGCTCATGTAAAGCGCTCCAATACCTTCAGGTAGAGTTCGCACTATAGAAATCTGCATAAAAATAAATAAAACACTGTGCCAGCCTGCCTCAAGAGCTCCTCCCGAGCAGTCCTGCCTGCCGATCACATAATCTCCCCGTGCCTGAATGTGCCCTTGTGTAACGTAACCGGAGCTCATGTAAAGCGCACCAATACCTTCAGGTAGAGTTCGCGCTATAGAAATCTGCATTAAAGTAAAACACCGTGCCAGCCTGACTCAAGCGCTCCTCCCGAGCAGCCCTGCCTGCCGATTACATAATCTCCCCGTGCCTGAATGTGCCCTTGTGTAACGTAACTGGAGCTCATGTAAAGCGCTCCAATACATTCAGGTAGAGTTCGCGCTATAGAAATCTGCATTAAAAAAATAAAACACCGTGCCAGCCTGCCTCAAGCGCTCCTCCCGAGCAGCCCTGCCTGCCTATCACATAATCTCCAAGTGCCTGAATGTGCCCTTGTGTAACGTAACCGGAGCGCATGTAAAGCGCTCCAATACCTTCAGGTAGAGTTTGCGCTATAGAAATCTGCATAAAAAAAAATAAAACACCGTGCCAGCCTGCCTCAAGCGCTCCTCCCGAGCAGCCCTGCCTGCCGATCACATAATCTCCCCGTGCCTGAATGTGCCCTTGTGTAACGTAACCGGAGCTCATGTAAAGCGCTCCAATACCTTCAGGTAGAGTTCGCGCTATAGAAATCTACATAAAGGATAAACACCATGCCAGCCTGCCTCAAGCGCTCCTCCCGAGCAGCCCTGTCTGCCGATCACATAATCTCCCCGTGCCTGAATGTGCCCTTGTGTAACGTAACCGGAGCTCATGTAAAGCGCTCCAATACCTTCAGGTAGAGTTCGCGCTATAGAAATCTGCATTAAAAAAAATAAAACACCGTGCCAGCCTGCCTCAAACGCTCCTCCCGAGCAGCCCTGCCTGCCGATCACATAATCTCCCCGTGCCTGAATGTGCCCTTGTGTAACGTAACCGGAGCTCATGTAAAGCGCTCCAATACCTTCAGGTAGAGTTCGCGCTATAGAAATCTGCATAAAAAAAATAAAACACTGTGCAAACCTGCCTCAAGCGCTCCTCCCGAGCAGCCCTGCCTGCCGATCACATAATCTCCCCGTGCCTGAATGTGCCCTTGTGTAACGTAACCGGAGCTCATGTAAAGCGCTCCAATACCTTCAGGTAGAGTTCGCGCTATAGAAATCTGCATAAAAAAAAAACACCATGCCAGCCTGCCTCAAGCGCTCCTCCCGAGCAGCCCTGCCTGCCGATCACATAATCTCCCCGTGCCTGAATGTGCCCTTGTGTAACGTAACCGGAGCTCATGTAAAGCGCTCCAATACCTTCAGATAGAGTTCGCGCTATAGAAATCTACATAAAGAAAAAACACCATGCCAGCCTGCCTCAAGCGCTCCTCCCGAGCAGCCCTGTCTGCCGATCACTTAATCTCCCCGTGCCTGTATGTGCCCTTGTGTAACGTAACCGGAGCTCATGTAAAGCGCTCCAATACCTTCAGGTAGAGTTCGCGCTATAGAAATCTGCATAAAAAAAAATAAAACACCGTGCCAGCCTGCCTCAAGCGCTCCTCCCGAGCAGCCCTGCCTGCCGATCACATAATCTCCCCGTGCCTGAATGTGCCCTTGTGTAACGTAACCGGAGCTCATGTAAAGCGCTCCAATACCTTCAGGTAGAGTTCGCGCTATAGAAATCTGCATAAAAAAAAATAAAACACAGTGCCAGCCTGCCTCAAGCGCTCCTCCCGAGCAGCCCTGCCTGCCGATCACATAATCTCCACGTGCCTGAATGTGCCCTTGTGTAACGTAACCGGAGCTCATGTAAAGCGCTCCAATACCTTCAGGTAGAGTTCGCGCTATAGAAATTCTGATTTAAAAAAAACACTGTGCCAGCCTGCCTCAAGCGCTCCTCCCGAGCAGCCCTGCCTGCCGATCACATAATCTCCCCGTGCCTGAATGTGCCCTTGTGTAACGTAACCGGAGCTCATGTAAAGCGCTCCAATACCTTCAGGTAGAGTTCGCGCTATAGAAATCTGCATAAAAAAAAATAAAACACCGTGCCAGCCTGCCTCAAGCGCTCCTCCCGAGCAGCCCTGCCTGCCCATCACACAATCTCCCCGTGCCTGAATGTGCCCTTGTGTAACGTAACCGGAGCTCATGTAAAGCGCTCCAATACCTTCAGGTAGAGTTTGCGCTATAGAAATCTGCATAAAAAAATATAAAACACCGTGCCAGCCTGCCTCAAGCACTCCTACCGAGCAACCCTGCCTGCCGATTACATAATCTCCCCGTGCCTGAATGTGCCCTTGTGTAACGTAACCGGAGCTCATGTAAAGCGCTCCAATACCTTCAGGTAGAGTTCGCTCTATAGAAATCTGCATAAAAATAAATAAAACACTGTGCCAGCCTGCCTCAAGCGCTCCTCCCGAGCAGCCCTGCCTGCCGATCACATAATCTCCCCGTGCCTGAATGTGCCCTTGTGTAACGTAACCGGAGCTCATGTAAAGCGCTCCAATACCTTCAGGTAGAGTTCGCGCTATAGAAATCTGCATTAAAATAAAACACCGTGCCAGCCTGACTCAAGCGCTCCTCCCGAGCAGCCCTGCCTGCCGATTACATAATCTCCCCGTGCCTGAATGTGCCCTTGTGTAACGTAACCGGAGCTCATGTAAAGCGCTCCAATACCTTCAGGTAGAGTTCGCGCTATAGAAATCTGCATTAAAAAAATAAAACACCGTGCCAGCCTGCCTCAAGCGCTCCTCCCGAGCAGCCCTGCCTGCCTATCACATAATCTCCCCGTGCTTGAATGTGCCCTTGTGTAACGTAACCGGAGCGCATGTAAAGCGCTCCAATACCTTCAGGTAGAGTTCGCGCTATAGAAATCTGCATAAAAAAAAATAGAACACCGTGCCAGCCTGCCTCAAGCGCTCCTCCCGAGCAGCCCTGCCTGCCGATCACATAATCTCCCCGTGCCTGAATGTGCCCTTGTGTAACGTAACCGGAGCTCATGTAAAGCGCTCCAATACCTTCAGGTAGAGTTCGCGCTATAGAAATCTACATAAAGAAAAAACACCATGCCAGCCTGCCTCAAGCGCTCCTCCCGAGCAGCCCTGTCTGCCGATCACATAATCTCCCCGTGCCTGAATGTGCCCTTGTGTAACGTAACCGGAGCTCATGTAAAGCGCTCCAATACCTTCAGGTAGAGTTCGCGCTATAGAAATCTGCATAAAAAAAAATAAAACACCGTGCCAGCCTGCCTCAAGCGCTCCTCCCGAGCAGCCCTGCCTGCCGATCACATAATCTCCCTTGCCTGAATGTGCCCTTGTGTAACGTAACCGGAGCTCATGTAAAGCGCTCCAATACCTTCAGGTAGAGTTTGCGCTATAGAAATCTGCATTAAAAAAAATAAAACACTGTGCCAGCCTGCCTCAAGCGCTCCTCCCGAGCAGCCCTGCCTGCCGATCACATAATCCCCACGTGCCTGAATGTGCCCTTGTGTAACGTAACCGGAGCTCATGTAAAGCGCTCCAATACCTTCAGGTAGAGTTCGCGCTATAGAAATCTGCATTAAAAAAAAACACCGTGCCAGCCTGCCTCAAGCGCTCCTCCCGAGCAGCCCTGCCTGCCGATCACATAATCCCCCCGTGCCTGAATGTGCCCTTGTGTAACGTAACCGGAGCTCATGTAAAGCGCTCCAATACCTTCAGGTAGAGTTTGCGCTATAGAAATCTGCATAAAAAAAAATAAAACACCGTGCCAGCCTGCCTCAAGCGCTCCTCCCGAGCAGCCCTGCCTGCCGATCACACAATCTCCCCTTGCCTGAATGTGCCCTTGTGTAACGTAACCGGAGCTCATGTAAAGCGCTCCAATACGTTCAGGTAGAGTTCGCGCTATAGAAATCTGCATAAAAAAAAATAAAACACAGTACCAGCCTGCCTCAAGCACTCCTCCCGAGCAGCCCTGCCTGACGATTACATAATCTCCCCGTGCCTGAATGTGCCCTTGTGTAACGTAACCGGAGCTCATGTAAAGCGCTCCAATACCTTCAGGTAGAGTTCGCGCTATAGAAATCTGCATAAAAAACAAATAAAACACCGTGCCAGCCTGCCTCAAGCGCTCCGCCCGAGCAGCCCTGCCTGCCGATCACATAATCTCCCCGTGCCTGAATGTGCCCTTGTGCAACGTAACCGGAGCTCATGTAAAGCGCTCCAATACCTTCATGTAGAGTTCGCGCTATAGAAATCTGCATTAAAAAAAAACACCGTGCCAGCCTGCCTCAAGCGCTCCTCCCGAGCAGCCCTGCCTGCCGATTACATAATCTCCCCGTGCCTGAATGTGCCCTTGTGTAACGTAACCGGAAATCATGTAAAGCGCTCCAAAACCTTCAGGTAGAGTTCGCGCTATAGAAATCTGCATAAAAAAAAATAAAACACCGTGCCAGCCTGCCTCAAGCGCTCCTCCCGAGCAGCCCTGTCTGCCGATCACATAATCTCCCCGTGCCTGAATGTGCCCTTGTGTAACGTAACCGGAGCTCATGTAAAGCGCTCCAATACCTTCAGGTAGAGTTCGCGCTATAGAAATCTGCATAAAAAAAAATAAAACACTGTGCCAGCCTGCCTCAAGCGCTCCTCCCGAGCAGCCCTGCCTGCCAATCACATAATCTCCCCGTGCCTGAATGTGCCCTTGTGTAACGTAACCGGAGCTCATGTAAAGCGCTCCAATACCTTCAGGTAGAGTTTGCGCTATAGAAATCTGCATAAAAAAAAATAAAACACTGTGCCAGCCTGCCTCAAGCGCTCCTCCCGAGCAGCCCTGCCTGCCGATCACATAATCCCCCCGTGCCTGAATGTGCCCTTGTGTAACGTAACCGGAGCTCATGTAAAGCGCTCCAATACCTTCAGGTAGAGTTCGCGCTATAGAAATCTGCATAAAAAAAAAACACCGTGCCAGCCTGCCTCAAGCGCTCCTCCCGAGCAGCCCTGCCTGCCGATTACACAATCTCCCCGTGCCTGAATGTGCCCTTGTGTAACGTAACCGGAGCTCATGTAAAGCGCTCCAATACCTTCAGGTAGAGTTTGCGCTATAGAAATCTGCATAAAAAAAAATAAAACACCGTGCCAGCCTGCCTCAAGCGCTCCTCCCGAGCAGCCCTGCCTGCCGATCACACAATCTCCCCTTGCCTGAATGTGCCCTTGTGTAACGTAAACGGAGCTCATGTAAAGCGCTCCAATACGTTCAGGTAGAGTTCGCGCTATAGAAATCTGCATAAAAAAAAATAAAACACAGTGCCAGCCTGCCTCAAGCACTCCTCCCGAGCAGCCCTGCCTGCCGATTACATAATCTCCCCGTGCCTGAATGTGCCCTTGTGTAACGTAACCGGAGCTCATGTAAAGCGCTCCAATACCTTCAGGTAGAGTTCGCGCTATAGAAATCTGCATAAAAAAAAATAAAACACCGTGCCAGCCTGCCTCAAGCGCTCCGCCCGAGCAGCCCTGCCTGCCGATCACATAATCTCCCCGTGCCTGAATGTGCCCTTGTGCAACGTAACCGGAGTTCATGTAAAGCGCTCCAATACCTTCAGGTAGAGTTTGCGCTATAGAAATCTGCATTAAAAAAAAACACCGTGCCAGCCTGCCTCAAGCGCTCCTCCCGAGCAGCCCTGCCTGCCGATTACATAATCTCCCCGTGCCTGAATGTGCCCTTGTGTAACGTAACCGGAAATCATGTAAAGCGCTCCAAAACCTTCAGGTAGAGTTCGCGCTATAGAAATCTGCATAAAAAAAAATAAAACACCGTGCCAGCCTGCCTCAAGCGCTCCTCCCGAGCAGCCCTGCCTGCCGATCACATAATCCCCCCTGCCTGAATGTAACGTAACCGGAGCTCATGTAAAGCGCTACAATACCTTCAGGTAGAGTTCGCGCTATAGAAATCTGCATTAAAAAAAAACACTGTGGCAGCCTGCCTCAAGCGCTCCTCCAGAGCCGCCCTGCCTGCCGGTCACATAATCTCCCCGTGCCTGAATGTGCCCTTGTGTAACGTAACCGGAGCTCATGTAAAGCGCTCCAATACCTTCAGGTAGAGTTCGCAATTTAGAAATCTGCATAAAAAAAAATAAAACACCGTGCCAGCCTGCCTCAAGCGCTCCTCCCGAGCAGCCCTGCCTGCCGCGTCACCTGACCTCAGAGAGGGGTGCTGACTGCGTGTCTGCTGCTGCGGACGAGGATCACGCGCCAACAACCACCCTATTGGGGGGGGGGGAATTGGCACTCATAAACATCAGTGCAGCTGAAAAAATATGTGTGTCTGTACACGATTGCCAGAAGTTTGCACTCGATCAACATCACACGCTTGGCTTAAACAAGTCACATTAAATAAAAACTCAACACACGCACCTTCTACTTCCCCAGCTCCTTCTTACACAATCAATGTACTGCCTTCGCCCATCCCACCCCTCCTCCACAGTCCTTCATTCACCTACTCATCCTACTAAGAAATATACACGTAACACCACTGCCTCTACCACCCGCTGCCATTTCACATGAAGCCCTGAGCCCCGAGTTTTACCCCCCTTCCCCTCTGCACCTCTGCAAACACTGATGCAGCATGATCGGAGCCAAACCTCTGACTGCAACTTCCACCTCTGCTGTCCGGGCTCGGACGCATGCCAGGTCCAGCGCCTCGCCATGCATGGAGGAAAGCTCCTCTGCCCAGGACCACTCAATGTGCTCCGATGAGCACAGTCCTGCAGAAGTACACTGCACCTCCAGCCGGTCGCGGGCAGGCAGACAGGCTCCGCTCACACACACGGTTCGCCTAACTCATAAGAACAAGTGTGCGTACATATCACCAAGTTATAACAATAACCAGCACGCACTTTTTTTCTAACTTTAACACCGAGCGCAGTGTCCTTTATGCGGGCGCTGCGCTCTGTGTTAAAGTGAAAAAAAACCAAAAAAACAGCGCGGTGTCCCTGAAGTGGACGCCGCGAAAACACAAATAAATAAGCAAGAGGCAGAGGCAGACTTTTGGCGCGCATGCGTACGATGTATAGCATCGCGCGCATGCAAGAGTCTAGGTCAGGCAAAATAGAGTGCGAATGCAGCCAGCCAATCAGAGGGGCAAAAAAGCATTTACAAATGCAATAGGACTCGTATTTACGCAAGTCCTATTGCATTGTAAATAAAACTGCGGTCGTCGAAGAAGGCAGGAACAGGAGTGGGTGGGGGGGTTGTGGTTGGCAGAGAAGTGACGGATTGCGGGAGGGAACTGGGGGAGGCAGGGGAACAAAACAGTTTTAAAAGTAAACGGGCCGATAGCTATGGAAGGAGAAAAATGACGACATGGCCGTCAGGAGGCGGGATTAAGTTGAGGAAAACGAATCAGATTGCAGCATTTAGGAATTCGGCCAATCAAAAAGATAGGTGGAAAGTGGGCGGAGCTTACCCCACTATACTGTATACAGTCTCTCGACGAGACAGAGCATGCGCTGCCTAGGCGAGACCTAAAAATATTTATGTGGCCTTGTGGAAAGTAACCTGTGCTCATCTAAAGCTCTCAAATACCCTCGGATCGAGCTCGTACTTTATAAAACTGCAAAAAAAGACTGACAAGGAAACAAAATGTTTATGTCTGCATTTATAAGTAAAAATCAGCAAAAACGAAAAGCTGGGAGCAACAATAGTGTATCTATTTTTTGATATTATATTCACCTGTGTAAACTGAATACATGATTTTACTATTTTACCTTCATTGGGCAAATCTGTCCACCTACACCAAACCGGTTTGCGGACCACTCCAGCATCTGCCCAAATGTAAAATGTTCCTTCCCTGCAACGATGAGTTTCACTGGCACACGTACAACTGAGAATGCCTAATGATTTGTAATTGATTACCGGTGAAACAAAAAAAAGTGGAAAAACAGAACCATAATTTGTCACAAAATGCTCTATTTGAAACATTTCCTAGAGTACAGATTTTACTTTTAGAGCAAAGCCAAGAAACCCACCTTCTCTCCAGTTGCTCAAGAGCAATTTTCATTCTTTCTTCATACCATCTGCACTTTTCGCTTGTGACATACACATGCACCACTGACCCATCTTTCCATCGAGCGTGCACAAATCGGTCGCAGTACTTGGCATTGACAAACTTCCTCCTCTTGTCCTGTAAAGGGACATAATGATACTGGTGTAGGTGATATTGGAGATTCTCTGCACTGCAACATCAGAGTCTACTAAGTTTCGTGTAATATTTATAATTTAGGCAGAAATGCGTCATTTCACTGAGAGTAGATGCGGCAGGTATTACCATGCAAAATTATTGACAACATTTTAATTTAATATTGACAACATTTTAATTGTCTGTCCTAATGGTAAATCTGAGTAATTATGGTTCATATACTTTGTCTACTATTTGAACTGGTTATGGATATTCATGACGTTTATACAAACTTATGTTTTAATTATGTAGAACTGTGCTAAAAGGGTTTTCTACAGTATTTCATTTTTATCGTTTACTGTTTTGATTTTTTGTAGTGTTTTTGCCGAATTTTAATATTATAGTTTTTATTGTACGTTATGTATGAACTTTATTGATTTTCTGTATATGCTTTGTAATTTTAATTAACACTCTGGGTCACAGAGTTTTTTTTTAAAAATAAAAATAATTTTGAGCGCTACATCTCAATTTGGGGTATATATTTGACATTACGGGGCCATTCCGATCTCGGCCGGTAGGGCACCGAATCGGATTCGGCTGAACCGGATCCGATTCGGAGCCCTTTTTCCCGACCGAATCGTACGTGCGTCCGGGCGAACGAGTACGATGCGAGCGCGTGCAAATTCGCCGACCGACTCGTACGCCCGTCCCAACCGCACCGGCCGACTCGCATGGATGCGCTGCACACCTCGCAATGGAGACATTCCCCGGCCGGGCAAGTACGATGCGCGCCGCGAGCAGTCCGACTGACTCGCGCCGTCCGGCTCGAAGAAGCAGTCGGAGCCGTACTTTGGGGGTCCGTGTCAGACCCCCCTGTACGCGTAGCCGCGCGAGTCGCACACAGGGGGGACCCATGGGTCCCCCCTACCTGTGCGTGTACGGCGCGAGTCGCTTCGCCACGTACACGCTGTAGGGGGCGCCCTTGTCCGCCTCGCATTCATTGAGTCAATGGGAGCCCTCGTACGCGTTGTACGACAGGCTCCCATTGACTTCAATGGGAGTCCGACCGACTCGAGTCCGATAGCATACGTGCGCATCGTACTCGTTCGGTCGGGCTGCTAGGGTCCGATTCGGTCGGAAATCTCTCCGGGTCCGGCTCGGTCGGAGAGATTTCCGACCCGAATCGGAATCGGCCCCTAAGTTTTGAAAGCACTGATCGTGTGAATGGTGTTTGTATAGTAAGGCTGGCATGCTAGTAGGTAAAAGTGTTGATGCTACCTTATTCACCCAGGGGAAGTTTTATTTCTCTACTGGTTTACAGTGCCCTGTTCCCTGGGACAGTGGGGCCACCTCTCTAGTTTAATTACTATTATTAATTATTAACTCATACAAATGCTTACAAAGAGACACTTTTAAATGTTAATATTCAGCATACTGTCAATTACACTTAATTATCTTGGCAAATACTTAGTACCACAACCAGCACTGAAAGATTATAATGACTACACCTATACTTATTAAAGTGAACATGAAAATATATTAGAGGCATTAGAGTCATGTGACAAAAATCCCAACTAGCAATATATCTGTGATGCACTGTAGGGAATGATTACAACTTTATACCACAACCACATGACTATGTAGATAACATTTCAACGCCTTATCAAGCTTGTACGTTTTATTTGTTCTCCTTAGCGAAGATTCTCTATTACAACCATGTCACTAAGGTCAAACAACCAATCTAATTTTAGCTTGAATTTTCTCTTCCTAAATCTGAATATGTCTTTGATGCTGTTAATGATTTTTGAACAAACACTCCCCTCTCCATCCTGTGCCCTCATGGGAATGTTACTTAGTCAAACATTCGTCCAGCAACTGAAATTGATAAAGAAGTTTCAGCTTTGGCAAAAACGTGGTAGGGTTAAAGCAAATTTTAACTAGGAGAAAATTGTGTACAGTTGTTTGTTCAAAATAGTATGTTATTACAATGTTGTTTTGTAACACACCTGTGTGTGTGTAAGTCGGCTAGGATGGTCTTGAGGTTGAGTGAAAGTGACACAAGGAAAAGGATAGGAAGCAGAAAACACAGGGAAGAGTTATAGCAGTGGCGGCTCGCAGAGGGAATGCTGTGGGGCGGTGGTGCAGGGTGGGGGGTAGTGGAGTCAGACATAAGATGGCAAGGAGTAAAATAAGTAAATAAATAAATAAAACTATTTACCTTGCGCTCGCTGCACCGCCAACTAGGCGATGCAGCGAGCGCAAGGTAAATAGTTTTATTTATTTACTTACTTTACTCCTTGCCGTCGTATGCCCGACTCCACTACCCTCCACCCTGCCCCGTCCCCATCCCGCCTCACAGCATTCCCTCTGCGAGCCGCCACTGAGTGATAGTAAATGTATGAACTGTAATGAAAACCAACCGTTAACAGGGATGAGCGAAGTTAAAGGCAAAGTGTGTGAGCAAATATTCAATGAATATGAGAAGAACAATAAGTGTTCAACAATGTCAAGTTTTGAAGAACAAGTCAAAAATCCCACAATTTCTAATGCCAAAGATGTTAGGTGATGCCACTATAGACTAATGTACCAATAACATCCCTGGGGCTTGCAGAAAGTGCTGCAATGTCCTTACTTGATAGCCTAACACTAAGAATAAGTGTAATACAATCTGATGGAGGCGTGTGGTCAACTCACAAACTGAATGTGTGTGGGACCTTTAATAATGAAATAAGGGAGAATATGAATAGTGTAAAGCACATAGTGCAGGTACAGACCCAATCAGGTTTAAGAAAGAGGAGGGCTGTTAAACTACACAATAGCAGCTGCTAGAGCAAAGCTGTAGATTACAATGTCGTTCATGGTACAGCTTCTCGTTGTCAATTAAGTAAGCTTCTTTGATGTAGGAGCTATGGCGGGAATGGGTAGGAAGATCTCTTCATAGAGAATGAACTAGTTAATCACCACTAGACAATTATTAAATAATTTGTCATTGGTTATGTTAATATCTGCTGTGCCTGCAATAAGAAGTAAAGTGGAGTTTGTGGGATTTAGACCAGTAAAAATGATAGTTTATGGGAATCAAGTATGAATTGCTAAACAAGATACTGAGGATGAGTTATACAATATTTTTGTTCCAATTTCAGTTGAAGTCAAGTCCAAATAGTCTTGAGTTCCTTCATGAGGGACATATCCGTTCAAGCTCCATATGCCACTCTATATGCCTATCTGCCCTTTTCCAAGGAAAGTACTTTGAAATGCCGCTCCTACTACAGCGTGCTCAGGCATGAATGCCCTTTTGCAGAAATGTCTGAAGAGTTTGGTCTGAAGGGTTTGGTGATATGGTGCTACCAGCAACATGCTCCCTTATGGCACTTACTGCATCTGTCTGTAGCGATTTGTCCTCCGGCCTTGTCTGGATGTCCACAACACCGTCACTGTGTCGAAAGGCACAGTCAGCAAGAGCATCGTAAATAGTCAACTTCTGGACCTTCAGGCTGTACTTCTGAAGCCATTCCCTTGAGCTCACATAATCGTCTGACTTGGCCTGACCCAATGGATTCTCGTTCTTGACTGTGAAACATAAAAGACAATTCTAAAACCAAGACACAGTCATAACTGTTTAAAAAGATGCTCACATAATCGTGCTAAACCATCTTTGGTTAATGCACAATTAATATCAATATTATTGTATACACCAGTACTCATCTACTGTGACAGTTCTTAAAGTATAATAATAATAATAATGACCAGTTATACTAATAATAATACTTCAAAAGATTTCTAAATTACACACCACAAACACAGCACTAACAATAGGCGTGGATGTGTTTAGCATTTGTGGATTTAGTGATGATTTACATGGTGGGGAACTGGTCTTACAAGTAATGGTTCCTTTCATGTCTGTGTGTTCTCTGTGTGACAGTTATTGGGTCAATGAAGCTAGGGAGCTGAGCCATTGTTGCTTGCAGTGGAATTTATCTATTAGTTTAAGTGAAAACACACAAAACCTGACGGTTACTCTTTTCCCGCTTGCCCAATTCATGCAGTACACTACGGCAGCAATGGATAACTTTTCCCCGAATAGAGATGACCTATATCCGTTTTTTGGGGGGGCTCAGCTGCCCTAGAAAATAGACTCTGTTGAATGTTGGGCCGCAGCCATATTGGGTATCTAAACACAGGGAATGGGCCAGTGCGGGCCCACTCGTCTTACTTATCGACTATGCCACAGTGGCACTGGAGACATACTTATTATCCCCCCCTTCGCTAAACAAAGAGAGAGTAAGGGTAATTCGTTGGGAACAAACTCCCAGTCCCCTAAGGTCAATATATCGAAAAACAAAAAGAGGGAGTGTCCCCAGGACTCAGCGTCCTAGTTGTTTTTGAAAAATAGAGAGCGATAGTAAAGAAAGAATTCTTTCTTTATTTAAGAAACCCCTCACTCACCCACCTAGTTGGTGACATGCTTCATCATTGGGGTCCACCCAAGTAGCCGAATGCCACTTGGGTGTGCTTCAACGCCTGAACTACAGCGGAGCTGGTTTTTGAGTAATGTGAAGAAAATGTGTAAGTGGATTAAAATTGTCTTTGTTGTATTCCCTAAGATTTTTATTTGGAGCAACAAGACAAAATTTAAAACCAAGTGAGATACTTAAAATGGCTCTATTGACCAAAAAGTATCGGTGTTTAAGTGAAAAGATTGTCGGTCAACATGTTTCAACCTTTTAGTGTTAGTACAAGGTTTTCGTCAGGACCAAATGTGTGAACCGGGAGGTCTGCGCACGCTAAGGCGCACCCGTCCCTGGTTCCGCAATTCGCCAGACCGTGTACTTACGGTTAGGCAACGTTACAGCCTTCAGTGAAGGAGGGAAAAAGAAAATATTAGGAAACTAATTGTAGTTTCGCCCCATGGACACCGTGGGGGGGCTGGTTATAGATGCATTAACCTATAACTGTGGAGCCCGCCGGAGAACCTGCAGTGTGGCCTCACGGGGCGAAACTACAATTAGTTTCCTAATATTTTCTTTTTCCCTCCTTCACTGAAGGCTGTAACGTTGCCTAACCGTAAGTACACCGTCTGGCGAATTGCGGAACCAGGGACGGGTGCGCCTAGCGTGCGCAGACCTCCGGTTCACACATTTGGTCCTGACGAAAACCTTGTACTAACACTAAAAGGTTGAAACATGTTGACCGACAATCTTTTCACTTAAACTCCGATACTTTTTGGTCAAAAGAGCCATTTTAAGTATCTCACTTGGTTTTAAATTTTGTCTTGTTGCTCCAAATAAAAATCTTAGGGAATACAACAAAGACAATTTTAATCCACTTACACATTTTCTTCACATTACTCAAAAACCAGCTCCGCTGTAGTTCAGGCGTTGAAGCACACCCAAGTGGCATTCGGCTACTTGGGTGGACCCGATGATGAAGCATGTCACCAACTAGGTGGGTGAGTGAGGGGTTTCTTAAATAAAGAAAGAATTCTTTCTTTACTATCGCTCTCTATTTTTCAAAAACAACTAGGACGCTGAGTCCTGGGGACACTCCCTCTTTTTGTTTTTCGACATACTTATTATGACACATGACCGATGATCGGGCCTTTTGGTTGGTGGCCAAGTCATGCAAAAACAATATAGACCCTGTTGAAGGTTAGGCCGCCTCCGGAAGACCTTGAAAAAGAGAAAAAAAGATGTGCATTTGTTAATGTCCTGAGGAAGAGGATAAATAAGTGAGGCTACAACGCGAGGAGTTCATAAATAAAATATGGACTCTTTATGTTATAAGGATTTATATTCAGAAACAATGTCATGGTTTACCTGAAAGGACATCTACCTCTTGGTGTTGACTCTGACATGCAAATGGGAGTGTCACACCTTCAAAACAAAAACTGTACAAGGACTAGAGAGTTCATGCACGATTTATGGACATTGGAAAATGTAAATATGCTTCAGTCTTGCTGTGATCATGTTTTAATGCCTATGTGCAATGAAACTCTAATAAATCTTTTTGATGATCATATGTCTTGAAACTAATATATTTAAGGGAGTCAAAATGTCAGAATTCTGGTATAGCAAATATTCTTGAATAATTGATTCTAAGTAATATAATGGTATCAATAATCACAAGTGTTATTGTGTTAAAATAATTTATTAACATTTATCCCTGAGGGAGCTTTATACACAGTTGCTCGGTTAATATCCAGGTACTATAGGGGTTATCCAGGTAATCCCTTACACTTCACATGAATGTGCTATAATTTACCAAGTATTCATGGCACATCTCAGTGGGCACTTTCACCTTGCCTACCTGCTTTCTGCCATTCCATTTCGCCCTAGGACACAGCCAGTAGAGATATGTTTCAAATTTAATAACACACTACACTATCCATGTCAGTCCTATTCATGACCCAAGCACAAATACATGCAGTATCAAGCTGCTCCAACAAGTTTACCACTTTTTATAATAAGGTCCTACTCTGCACATTTCACTTATTGATGCTCTGTAAAAGCCTTTCGACTAAAATGCTAAATGGGTCAAAGGGAGACTCAATGCTCAAAAGATTTGATGACCGCACCATTCCCAAGGATAGATAGGACAGATGTACAAGGTGAAGCCCAGGAACAGTATGGAGAAGGCAGACAACCTAAATGCGAACAAACAGTGAAGGGAACCACTCCTATACAAATACACTGGGTTACCACTAGGGATCTACACAGGTAAGACTCAGAACTTCCCAGAACAACAGGAAGGTCAATGTCTCTCTGCAGATTATTCTTAGGACAACATATAGCAGAAGACAAAGGTTGGGGCAGGAATGGCCTCCTGGAAACCAGGAGCCAACTCCTGTACAAAGGAATAACCTTACACACCGGTGAGAACAAAATATCACACTTATCAGATGTAAGAGGAGAATGTGGAGCAAGCACTAGGACCTAAAAGCTGTATCAAATAGTCAGGATCTTGGCATTTAAGGACAAAATGGAGAACAAATGGGCTAGTCAAGCACAAGCATTCTAGGAAATGCAACAAGAGACTGGAACTTCAAGGGAACTGGAGACTGCAAAGAAAAACATTAGAAAAAGGAACATAACAAGGGGCAAAATCTGGGAGAATGGGGAGAAACTACAAGAGCTATGACAAACAAAGGAATAAGCAAAGAGAAATAACAGCAGGAACAGAAGGAAAAAACTAGGGACAATTAGAAAGGAAGCAGCCCAGGGACTGCACATGACTATAGAAAAAAGGCACAAAAAGGAGAAAAACAAATCAATGCAGGGCTGGGAGAAATCTGAAGCAAGCTGCACAGGAACAGGGCACAGGTTCTGGCTGAAGCATAGTAGTACAGCAACAATGGTTCGGAAACCAATTCATTCACACCAACTCAAAATGAAAGAAGAAAAGGTACCAACAACAGTCGACTTTAAAGTAAAAAAAAGTATTTTCAATATTGAAAAAATATTTACAAAAACATACAACCTTATAGACATAAACCAAATACCTGTGCTCACATTGTTACGCATACAAGACATACATAATATATACAGTGTAAAGAGAGAACAATGGCAACAAAGGGAAAACAACATAATGAGAATCTTCTGTATTATGACAAGAACATAATGCAATCAATGCTTAATGCCAGTTAGCCATATGTAAATAATTTTTCTTCTTTCATTTTGAGTTGGTGTGAATGAATTGGTTTCTAACCATTGTTGCTGTACTATTATCTAATCTCTGGGTAGTAGGGCTGCCCCTGTTGGGTGTACCGGCTGAAGAAAGGCAGGAACTCGACAAACAAACAGGCAACAAGTCATCCAGTACAGAGAGGTTAAAACGGCAGTGCACAAGCAGGGAGCTTCAAGCAATGGCAGCTTATAACCAGCTCCAGGCAGCAGCAAGCCCAGGGTGGAGTGACATGATTGGCAGCATAAGACTAGTCACAGTTGTGTACAATTCCTATCACTCACAACTCCTAGAGGACAGAATCCAGTGCTCACGAACAGCAGAACCACTTCCACTGAAAGCAAAGCCCAGTGGATGCTGGGCCTTATTTAATACTTGGCAGTGCATCACAGAACTTGCAGTCCATGGAAGCAAATGCATGTTTTTCAATGTTCACAGGATTGAAATGGAAATCAGGCAGGAATCATAAAGTGACTTTGAATACATTTTAGTGGTGATTTCCAGACTGTAGTCGGTCTATGAACAGTGCCCTCCAGTGGCGAAACAATGGAATCGTTACACAGGGGTCTTGGTCTTACTTGCCAGGAAAGTTGGGCATATGGGTTTACCACCTGAAGATGATGCAACAGACTCTGAAAGTGATATGAGTAGGTAGTGGGGAGTCAATGGAGGCCTCTCAGAGGAGGGAATGTGATTTTTTTGTGTTTCTTTAGGCCTTTGATGATATAGATGCAGCATGGAAAATGCTCATTCAGGGGACACTCGCATGAGGGACGATGCCTCTTCTGAGATGCTACCGGACCAGTGCTTGGATGGTAGGATTTGCAGAAGACAGGCATCTTCTTTGAAACGTGGGTTATGAAGCTGAGGCATTTATCAATGTGGAATTCCAAGGATATGGTACTTTTGATAAGTCTTGTGTTGAATCTCTGGTGGCCTTGGATCAGTCAGGGATTCTTCCTTTCCTATACTGGTTAGTTACGTCACTGTGCCAGACAGTGCCAGAAGCACCCAGTTCCTCCTGGCCTGAGATAAAGTGCTTGCCACTCTTCAATAGGTGCCATCTTGGAGCACAAACATGATCATGTCACGCATTGCTGCTCCGATCATCCCAAAGACTCCAGACAAGGACATCAAACTACAATGCTACTCTGCTGCTTTCCAAATAGCTACCTCTGTCAAGAGAAATCACCCCCATTTTCAGAAAGGGAGCAAGTCTGAGAACAGACCTTGTAGAAGCAGACTCTAAGAAATGCAAACTTTCTTGAGCTACCTTATCAACCTCTATACACCCTTGATATGTACAGGTTGTTCTCAATCTCTGTCTAAAAATGGAAAGTCCAAAGTCTAAAGTTGTACAAATCCCTGAGTCACATACAGAAAGGGGCCATATCACTCCTGATACTGAAGAGTGTTAACAGAAAGGAGCATTGTGAGATACATACAATCAAACATAGATAGCTCATTCACAATATGGAAGGATCTGAAGCAACTCAAAGGTTGTGCACAAAGATCCAATGTCAATATGGCAAAAAACAAAAAGGCAGTTTACCAACGAGTAAAGGGGAAAGGCACTAGCTGCCACCAGTAGAAGCACCTCTTTACAAATATGTGGAGAGCAAAAAAATTGCTGCAAAGGTTTACTCTTTCTTAATGCCATTACATCGCACCTTGTTAGATTCCAGGACTGATTATGCTATTGATTAGGGAAAGGGTGCCACTAATGAACAATGTAGGGCAACTTGAGGTAAGACAAAGGTTGTAGTTATGTCACTTAGACTAGATCTTAAATCAATATATGAGCTTGATGATAATGAATATGAGCCCTTAGAGCATGATCAAATATAAGCTAGATAAGTGTAATCTATGTCCCATCAAGGCTTTAGGGATATAACTCAGCTTGCAATACACTGCATTTTGTCTATTATGGCCAACCACTGACTTTGTCCTTAGACGTGCAAAGGTCTAAACTAAAAATTGTGGCCTACTTTGTAGAGATTACTATGATACTGTCCAAACGATGCAGAGTGATTTTGTAAATGTTCTTTTTCCCCTCCACATTTTAAATGTTGATTTCACAGTCTTCTCTTTTTTAATAAGGCTGGTGGCATCATGAAATCACTGTCCATCCCAACACAAACTCTTTGAGGCGCCTAGGAGGACTTTCATTTGAAAAGGCTGAGGGCATATCTAAACTATCTGAAGGAACCCCTGTTGCACTACAGTGCTTTGTGACCAGTTTTCTTCATTTGCTGCATGGCTAAACCAAATCAGAACTGTAGAATCTACATGTGCTAGCAGTGTTCCTACTGGTAAAATGTGGTACTTGAAATGTAAGGCGACCTGTAATTTTTACCAAAATATGAAAAACAGCTTTATTCGTCAGATAAGGTCTCTCTAGTTTATCCTCAATTACTCCCGGCCTTAAATCCAAAACTAGAAATTGGGGGAAATTGGAGATCGAAGCTTTGAATAAGCTCCTATCCAAGCCTGTCCCCAGCTTTAGCCCAATCTCTATAGCAGACGAGGATGCCACACATAATTGGATCCATAACTCCATTGATGCTTGCCTACCGTCGTCTGTCAAGATGGTGAATAATCACCGGCCACCTGCCCCCTGGTTTTCCGAGAGGCTAAAAGTGGAGAAAAGCAAATGCAAAGTACTAGAGAGACGCTGGAGAAAGAATTACGCTCCAGACGCCAAATTAGCATCTAAAAAGGCAAAAAGAGATTATCATTCACTTTGTAAAGTTGCACGTGCAGAGCATGTGACTTTTAACATTTCCAAGGCACAGAATAACTCCAAGACGTTGTTTAAGCTTGCTAAAGAACTGTCTGGCGCGACATGCCAACCTAAATCCCCGGATCTTACTGAATTGCAATGTGAAGATCTTGCTAGGTTTTTCCTTAACAAAGTTGAAAAAATATACTCCACACTTATTGAATCCAAGCCTACCAATGCCATACTGCAAACTACGAATCCCTCTCAGTTAATTAGAAGTATGGGACCGCAGGTTTGTGTGCCCTCTGCACCTACCAATAAATTAGAAACTTGGGCGCTCCTTGATAGCACATCTTTCAGGCGGATTTTGGACAGCTTTAGATCTGGTTCTCCCAGGGACCCTATTCCCATCACTGTGCTTCAGAAACTTGAACAGTCCTCCTTGTTGTTAATTATGGAGTTGCTCAACGCCTCCTTAAAGGAAGCAATGGTTCCATCAACATGGAAGCATCCGATGGTTCTCCCACTTCTAAAAAAAGTTAATGCCGACCCCGCGCAACTGTCTAATTTCCGGCCCATCTCCTTGCTTCCAGCCTTCTCCAAAGATTTGGAAAAGCACATTAATCTTCAACTGACGGCATTTGTTGAATCCCAGAAATTTTTGCACGGCTCACAGTCTGGTTTTAGACCAGGCTTTTCAACTGAAACTACTCTGCTTGGAGTCACAGAAATGTTACGCAACCGTGTTGACTCTGGGGACACCGTGGCACTCATACTCTTAGATTTAAGTGCCGCTTTTGACACGGTCTCTCACACCGTGCTATTGCATGCTCTGCAATCCTTAGGAATAACTGGTTCTGCACTCAACTGGCTTGCTGATTTTCTGACTGATCGCACGTTCCAGGTCTTCTCCCCCACGGCCAGCTCCAATACTCATTTCTCACCTTATGGGGTTCCTCAAGGGTCCATCCTCAGCCCTCTTTTGTTCAACATTTATGTCAGGCCCCTGGCGACGATTGCTGAAGATGCAGGGTTGTCCCTTTTCTCCTATGCCGATGACACCTAGATTGTTTTCTCCCTTTCTGCTGAAAGAGCGTCAAAATCATCTTCCCTTCAGTCTGGGCTGAGGAACATAGCAGGATGGATGCAAGCCAACCTGCTCAAACTCAATGGTGAAAAGACGGAGGTGTTGATTTTGGGTAAGAACAAAGACCTATGGGGACCTCAACACTGGCCGCCTGAAATGGGTGCTCTGCCCCAGCCTAATCATCAGGTCCGGAATTTAGGTGTTATAATCGATGACCAGTTATCAATGAAGCAACAAGCGGTGAAAGTGTCTTCAATCTGCTTCACTATCATTAAATGGCTCAGGAAAATCCTTTGGATGCTGCCTTTGTCTACGCAACGTACCGTGGTCCAGGCTCTTGTCACTTCTAGACTGGACTACGGAAACATTTTGTATCTAGGAGCCAATAAGGATGTGTTACGTAAACTGCAGATGGTGCAGAATGCGGCGGCTAGGCTACTTTGTAAGGTTCCTAAAACAGTTTCCATCTCAGGTTCTCTTAGGGATCTACATTGGCTCAGGGTTGAGAATCGTATTAAATTCAAAGCCCTGAGCTATATGTTCAAAATCAAAGTTGGTAAGGCACCCCAATACTTAAATGCTTTAGTTCATCCTTACCTCCCACCACGTTTCTTACGTTCCACCACTCAGGCAAAATTTACGGTGCCTAGGACCAGATTGTCGCGTATGGGCGGCCGGTCCTTCTCTTGTCTAGGTCCCTCTTTATGGAACTCCCTCCCTACGTCACTTCGGACTGAAACTATTTACGAGAATTTTCGTAAGTGTTTAAAAACCTGGTTGTTCAATATGTAGAGCACTTTCTTTTTTCTTTTGCTCCTATCAGGCGGCGCCGGGAAACCCTTGGGTAGCTGTGCGCCTTATAAGATTAAAATAACATATGCTTTGCAACTTAAGACAACTGTTAAAAAACAAAATACAAGCTAACCATATAGCGCTTAAAAGCCAGATGACTTATACTCATTCTAAGCAATGTAGAGCACATAAAAAAAATCAATAAAATGGTTACAGTACCTTCAATAGTTGAATACGAAGATGATTGCATTGCAATAGCCTGGATTTTTATCAGAGTGTTTCTGGCCTCCTCCATCTCTTGCCAAATCAGGAAAACATCTTCTCGAACACCAGCTCCTGAGACCAAAAATATATTTAGTTGGTTTTGCATAAGAGTGGCCCAAATAGACTAAGTAGCAAAAACAGCATAAAGGATAAAAATCTTGTAATTAATATCTTGCTAGTAAAATGAGCCAAGGCTTCATAGCTTTTATTACATTATTTTGCAATTGAATTTATGCATGTGCTCTATGAACTGTGGTACACTACATGATGAGGGATGAATCAACCAAACATTGGCCCAATGATAAATCACTGGGTGTTGTATTTTCGGGTTTTCAAGTTTCAGGTCTATTTATTTGTTTGATTTCTAACAACAGAGGCAATACAAACATATAAAAAGCCAAAATAAATTACAAAATGAAATGTTTTTTATAAAAAGTAACCCTTTTCATAATTCCCCAAATGCAGCAAAAGACTTTCACAGCTTAAAACATAGGTGAATATCTTTACCTTTCATTATATATTACACAAGTTGCTAGACTAACAAAGTTCCTAGAATAACAAAACATGGATCAAACTTTGAGCAGCAGTTTGACATAAAGGACACTTCTGATCCTGACTCCACTCTATTTTACAGGGCACCCATACGCAGGGCCGGACTGGGAACGCAAAGCAGCCCAGGCAATTTTCTTGGACCAACCCCTGAGGAAACACTTCCTGGCCCCTGGAGGCTGGAAACGCTTGCTTGCTGCTTTTGTCACTGGGGACCGATACTGCAGCATCGCTGAAAACCCGGCCTCCAGTAACAAATCTGCCCCCCTCCGCTGCAAAGCCAGTCCACACCCTTCCAGCCTTCCTGGGAAACACCCGATGCCCAGTACGTCTGTAATCAGTAATTGATTTATCCTTAATTTCAATATCCACCTGGCTGGATAGCCATCATATACTATTTAGGCAACAGTGGCTGCTCTACATTGGCTACGTTAACTATATGTCTGTATTCAGAACTACTTTGACAAGTACCTGACCTGATTTTGGTAAACTCCCAGAGTAAACTTATTCATGGCATGGGGCCCTCTTTTAAATTTAGCATCGGAGAGGCATGCCTAACTCCAGCCTCAATACAAATCTTTTTTTCTTTCTTCTGCTTGAACGCTCACTTTAATATTTCAGGTTTTTTTTCTTTCCTGTTCTTTTTCGTTCTTCTTTTTTTCCTTTATTTTTTCTTTCTTTATCTTTTTCTTGAGAACAATTACTCCCCCTTTTTTTTTCCTTAAAGCCAGCTATACTACACAGTGCACCAGGATGGTTTTGCCTTGCATGGTTTAAACAGTGCACTGAGTGTTTGGTAGTCTCACCCATAATTTGGTGGAGGTTTAAAGTAGATGTAATATAATGTAATCAGGATATATATTTGTTTGTTGTAGCCCTGATGAAGTCTGTGGTTATTACCAATAGACGAAACACGTGTTGGCAAAAACTGTGACTGTCGAGAGCGTTGATGAAGAACTGAAGCGCAATCAAATATAACAAGATATGGAATAAAGACCAAGGATGAAAACTTAAAGATAACTACTGTGTGAATTAATTACTGTCATGCACTACATGATTGTGGCTCAGGAAATTGATTTTGTATTCAAATCTTGGGGTATTTTGTGCCACTGTCAGACAATGTTTCACGATATACAGTGTAGAACTTCAGGCCCATAAAGTAAAAGCTCACAATGTTTAGCTCAAATTTTCCCTTACAGCGTGGATTGTTTTATGACCCATACTAGCATTCACTTTGTCCTAGGTGCCTGCAAACCTCCTGGATAATGGAATCAACAAGATTAGTAAATGATTAGTTAGAAGCAAAAATGACTCCCGAATAACAATTTCTAGTTATTATATAGAGTGTAGGGTCACCCACTGTCCATGAAACATTGTGTTTTGATTACCTCCATCTGAATACAATAACCTTTGTTTTACCTTCAGTGCTCTTTAAATAGTTACACTTGCAATATTCGCCAAACTTATTTAAAAAATGTTGTTTACCAATTGGGGGTCAAATCAAAAAGTACTGTGTCTGCATTAAATAGACATCGGATACTCTCACGGGGCACCTTTGTCTGGAAACAGTGTGCTTGTTATAGGGCTATTGGATCACCAGAAATGTAAATGGCTAAAAACAAAGGTGCTGAGATGCAACCTTGTCTAAGCTTGTTTTTTAGTGACAGTGAATCGTTCTACCCCAGCTAAATTCTGATTCATGAGTCATTACTGAGTTCAATTAATAATCGTAGGCAATTTACCTGCTGTTTCTACCCATTTTTTTACAAACTGTTAAAAAAGATATTTTGGGAAACTTTTATTACAAATGTCTACCTGGGCAATTATCCTGTAGCTTTCTGGAAGAGTGCAATCCCTTTTTGTATAAATCGGTATTTGTATGCTCCCGCTACAGGACTCAGGGATGGTATTATATTTCGCAACTGCATCAGTCCAAGATTGTAACAGTGATGCCCAAGGTTTTGACTGAACTACTGTCTAGCCCTCGATCCCTTGAAGAGTTGATGGATTGTATTTGATCCTCTAACTATTTTTCTGAAGGTGGAAGAAGTATAGCCTGTGAAAGGTCTACTTCTATCGCACTTTTCTTAGTCATAACGCTTTTTACCAAATTTTCATCTGATATTAGATTTCTTCTTATATGTTACAATTTAATGTATACACATTTGCTATATAGTTTACTAATTTGCTCAGTCTTGCTAAGCCACTGGTAGGGCTAAAATACTTTTCTATTATCTAGGAAATTCTCAGTCAGTCCCCAAATGTTTTAACCCCTTCGCTGCTAGGCCTTTTCCCCTCCTGTGCTAAGCCTTTTTTTGGCTATTTGGGGTAGTTCGCGCTTAGGCCTCTGTAACTTTTTGACCACATAACGTATCCACGCCAAATTTGCGTCCTTTTTTTCCAACATCATGGGGATTCTAAAGGTACCCAGGGTTTGTAGATTCCCCTGGAGGGGACCCAGAAATTAGCCATAATACAGCTAAATTTTGGTTTTTTGGGGAAAAATGAGAAAAAAGGGCTACAGATGAAAGCGTCTGGTTTTTTCCCTGCAAATGGCATCAAAAAAGGAGCTGTGGTGCTGAAATCACCATCTTCCCAGCTTTTAGGGACAAGCAGACTTTTGTCAGAAAACCAAAAATTTTTACACAGTTTTGGCATTTTTCTGGGACATAGTCTATTTTTGCTATTTTTTGTGCTTTCAACCTCCTTCCAGTTAATGGTAGAAATGGGTATGAAAGCAATAATGGATCCTGGAAAGCCATACATTTCTGAAAAGTAGACAAAATTCTGAATTCAGCAAGGGGTCATTTGTGTAGATCCTTCAAGTTTTCTTTATAGAAACAAACAGTTAAATATAGGAAAAATTGAAAATTAGTTGAAAAAATCAGCCATTTGGGTCAACGTTTTCACCTGTAACTTTTCTAATTATGACAGCTATTTGAAAGCAATATACCGTTACATCCGCTGGACCTTTCTGGTTGTGGCGATATATAGGACTTGTAGGTTCACCAAGAACCCGACGAACCCAGAGCCAATAACTGAGCAGCGTCTTGCAATGGTTTTTTATTATGTACCGGGTATATAGCAATTATTCTGGGAAAATTTATACATGGAAAAATCGGTATGAAAGACACCTATGTATTTCTGAAATGGGAACAAAATATAGAGTTTAGAAATAGTAGATATTTGCACATTTCCGAAATTGGGAGTACCCATACTAGCATGAGAATTATAGGACATTTTTCAAAATGACTTCTTTTTTACACATTGTCTTTCATTTGGAAGGCAGAAATGCATCAAAAGTCAATAGATAATAACAGTTGCTCTACAATTTTGTGTTACCCTAAGTCTCCCGATAAAAATGGTACCTCACTTGTGTGGGTAGGCCTAGTGCCTACGACAGGAAACGGCCCAAAACGCAACGTGGACACACCACATTTTCACAGTGAAAAATGACCCTTTTTTTGCAAAGTGCCTAGCTGTAGTTTTTTAACCCTAGCTCTGCCGGCACCTAGGGAAACCTAGCAAACCTATACATTTTTGAAAACTAGACACCCAGGGGAATCCAGGATAGGGTGAATTGACTGGCTCTCACCTGGTTCTGTTACCCAGAATCCCTTGCAAACCTAAAGTATTGTCAAAAAAAACAAATTTTCCTCACTTTTCTGTGGTGGAAAGTTCTGGAATCTGCATGGATCCACAAAATTCCACCCACCCCGCGTTCCTTAAAGTCTTTCGAGAAAAACGGTACCTCACTTGTGTGGGTAGGCCTAGTGCCCGCGACAGGAAACGGCCCAAAACGCAATGTGGACACACCACATTTTCACAGTGAAAAATTACCCCTTTTTTGCAAAGTGCCTAGCTGTAGTTTTTGAACCCTAGCTCTGCCGGCACCTAAGGAAACCTAGCAAACTTATACATTTTTGAAAACTAGACACCCAGGGGAATACAGGATGGGGTGACTTGACTGGCTCTCACCAGGTTCTGTTACCCAGAATCCCTTGCAAACCTAAAAAATTGTCCAAAAAACACATTTTCCTCACTTTTCTGTGGTGAAAAGTTCTGGATTCTGCGTGGATCCACAAACTTCCACCCACCCCGCATTCCCCAAAGTCTTCCGAGAAAAATGGTACCTCACTTGTGTGGGTAGGCCTAGTGCCCGCAACAGGAAACAGCGAAAAACGCAACGTGGACACACCACATTTTCACAGTGAAAAATGACCCTTTTTTGGCAAAGTGCCTAGCTGTAGTTTTTGAACCCTAGCTCTGCCGGCACCTAGGGAAACCTACCAAACCCACACATTTCTGAAAAGTAGACACATGGGAGATTCCAGGGAGGTATGGCTTGCGTGGATCCCCCAATGTTTTCTTACCCAGAATCCCCCAGAAACCTGAAATTTTGCTGAAAAAAATCACTTTTTTCACACATTATTGTGTGGGAAAGTTGTGGCATCACCGGGCTGACACAAATTTCCTACCACCCAGCATTGCCCCAGGTCTCCCGATAAAAATGGTGCCTCACTCGGGTGGGAGGCCCAAGTACCCGCGACAGGCAAGGGCCCAAAACGTATTGAGGCGACATCAAAAATGCCTATCACAAAACGACCTGGTTTTGCAAGGGGGTCCCATGACTTTTTGGCCCGGGGCTCGGCGGCCACCTAGGGAAACCTAGCAAACCCACACATTTCTGAAAAGTAGACACCAGGGGGATTCCAGGGAGGTATGGCTTGCGTGGATCCACCAACGTTTTCTTACCCAGAATTCCCTGCAAACCTGAAATTTTGCTGATAAAAATCACTTTTTTCACACATTTTTGTGTGGGAAAGTTGTGGCATCACCGGGCTGACACAAATTTCCTACCACCCAGCGTTCCCCCAGGTCTCCCGATCAAAATGGTGCCTCACTCGGGTGGGAGGCCCAAGTACGCGCGACAGGCAAGGGCCCAAAACGTATTGAGGCGACATCAAAATTGCCTATCAGAAGACGACCTGGTTTTGCAAGGGGGGTCCCATGACTTTTTGGCCCGGGGCTCGGCGGCCACCTTGGGAATCCTAGCTAACCCACACATTTCTGAAAAGTAGACACCCGGGGGATTCCAGGGAGTTATGGCTTGCGTGGATCCACCAATGTTTTCTTACCCAGAATCCCCTGCAAACCTGAAATTTTGCTGAAAAAAAATCACTTTTTTCACACATTTTTGTGTGGGAAAGTTGTGGCATCACCAGGCTGACACAAATTTCCTACCACCCAGCGTTCCCCCAGGTCTCCCGATAAAAATGGTGCCTCACTCGGGTGGGAGGCCCAAGTACGCGCGACAGGCAAGGGCCCAAAACGTATTGAGGTGACATCAAAAATGCCTATCACAAAACGACCTGGTTTTGCAAGGGGGGTCCCATGACTTTTTGGCCCGGGGCTCGGCGGCCACCTAGGGAAACCTAGCAAACCCACACATTTCTGAAAAGTAGACACCCGGGGGATTCCAGGGAGGTATGGCTTGCGTGGATCCACCAACGTTTTCTTACCCAGAATCCCCTGCAAACCGGAGTGATGCACCGTTTTTATCGGGAGACCTGGGGGAACACTGGGTGGTAGGAAATTTGTTTCAGCCCGGTGATGCCACAACTTTCCCACACAAAAATGTGTGAAAAAAGTGATTATTTCAGCAAAATTTCAGGTTTCTGGGGGATTCTGGGTAAGAAAATGTTGGGGGATCCACGCAAGCCATACCTCCCTGGAATCCCCCAGATGTCTAGTTTTCAGAAATGAGTGGGTTTGGTAGGTTTCCTAGCTGGCCGCCGAACCCGGGGCCAAAAACTCATGGGACCCCCTTGAAACCAGGTTGGTTTGTGATAGGTAATTTTGATGTCACCTCACTAGGTTTTGGGCCCTTGCCTGTCGCGGGTACTTGCCCCACCCACGCGTGTGAGGTACCATTTTTATCGGGAGACCAGGGGAGCAGAAAGGCTGTAATGGTGGCGGGGATGTGGGCATTGGCGTGCCCACTTCGGGCAGCCCCCACCCTAAAAACAAAGGCGCAAAAAAAAATCCCTGGCGTCAAGTGGCCTTTCTGCCGCCCCGGGGGGGGCAGAAGGACTGTTTTGGTGGCAAGGGCGTGGGGGCATTGGCGTGCCCATTTTGGGCAGCCCCCACCCTAAAAAAATTGCACAAAAACAATCCCTGCCGTTTAGTGGGCTTTCTGCCCCCCCAGGGGGGCAGATTGGGAGCTACTGCCCCCATCTGCCTCCCAGGGGGGCAGAAAGGCTGTAATGGTGGCGGCGGGGTGGGGGCATTGGCGTGCCCGTTTTGGGCAGCCCCCACCCTAAAAAAAATTGCACAAAAAAAATCCCTGGCGTTTAGTGGGCTTTCTGCCCCACCAGGGGGGCAGATTGGGGGCTGCAGCCCCCATCTGCCCCCCAGGGCGGGGCAGAAAGGCTGTAATGGTGACGGGGGTGGGGGCATTGGCGTGCCCGTTTTGGGCAGCCCCACCCTAAAAAGAATTGCACAAAAAAAAATCCCTGGTGTTTAGTGGGCTTTCTGCCCCACCGGGGGGGCAGATTGGGGGCTACAGCCCCCATCTGCCCCCCAGGGCGGGGCAGAAAGGCTGTAATGGTGACGGGGGTGGGGGCATTGGCGTGCCCGTTTTGGGCAGCCCCCACCCTAAAAAAAAATTACACAAAAAAAAAATCCCTGGCGTTTAGTGGGCTTTCTGCCCCCCCGGGGGGGCAGATTGGGGCTACTGCCCCCATATGCCTCCCAGGGGGGGGCAGAAAGGCTGTAATGGTGGCGGGGGGTGGGGGCATTGGCGTGCCCGTTTTGGGCAGCCCCCACCCAAAAAAAAACGCGCCAAAAAAAATCCCTGGCGTTTAGTGGGCTTTCTGCCCCACCGGGGGGGGCAGAAAGGCTGTAATGGTGACGGGGGTGGGTGCATTAGCGTTCCCGTTTTGGGCAGCCCCCACCCTAAAAAAAAATTACACAAAAAAAAATCCCTGGCGTTTAGTGGGCTTTCTGCCCCCCGGGGGCGGCAGATTGGGGGCTACTGCCCCCATCTGCCTCCCAGGGGGGGCAGAAAGGCTGTAATGGTGGTGGGGTGGGGGCATTAGCGTGCCCGTTTCGGGCAGCCCCCACCCTAAAAAAAAATGCGTCCAAAAAAATCCCTGGTGTTTAGTGGGCTTTCTGCCCCCCCGGGGGGGCAGATTGGGGGCTACTGCCCCCATCTGCCCCCCAGGGGGGGCAGAAAGGCTGTAATGGTGGCGGGTGGGGTGGGGGCATTGGCGTGCCCATTTTGGGCAGCCCCCACCCTAAAACAAATAGCACACAAAAAAATCCCTGGCATTTAGTGGGCTTCTGCCCCCCCGGGGGGGCAGATTGGGGGCTACTGCCCCCATCTGCCTCCCAGGGGGGGCAGAAAGGCTGTAATGGTGGCTGGGGGGTGGGGGCATTGGCGTGCCCATTTCGGGCAGCCCCCACCCTAAAAAGAATGCACCAAATAAAAATCCCTGATGTCTAGTGGGCTTTCTGCCCCCCCGGGGGGGCAGAAAGACTGAACATTGGCAATTTTTTTGGGGGGAGCAAAAGCCCTTGCCCAAGGGGCCGCTCCCCCCTCCCTGGTCCCGTCTTTCTACGTGCTCAGGGGGCTGAGATAGCCCCCTGAGCACGTAGAAAGTGAAACTGAAATGAGCCTAAAGGCTCATTTTAGTTTCGTTTTCAGTGAAAGGAAGTCAGCGCGACGTGCGCGCTGATCTTCATTTCACTGAAAGGGAGGGGGCCTCGGGAGCTGGGAAGCTCTTCCCCAGCTCCCGAGGCTGTGGGGAGAAAAGGAAATCCCTCTGCTGTCTGCAGCAGAGGGATTTCGTGCCCCTGGCCTCATGACGGAATGGTTCCATCATGAGCACAGGGGCACCAATGCTCATGACGGAACCATTCCATCATGAGCATCGAAGGGGTTAAATCTTTTGTTCTTTAGTGCAGCTATCAAATCTTTCCAGAATTTTCCGATGCCTCAAATTTACTTTCTCTGATTATTTTCTTATATTTTCATGTAAAATCGTTTATATAAGAATCTCTCTCCTTTTTATCTAATTTAAAAGACTGTTAGATTTATTTATTCAAATGTTTTCTGGTTTTCTTTTCACATTTGCATCTCCCCTTATCACATAATAAATCAGGGAAGTAGAGCTACCATTACAAAATTTATTATGTGCTGATTGACAACTTGCTTATCTTCTATTAATTACTGACAAACGATATCCTTGGAGGACAATATCCAATTCTTTGCATCTTTTATTTGGTTTCATTTTAATACAAATCGGAGCAGGTATGACCATACTTTCCTCAATTATGTTGTACAATGGTTCATCAACACTCACATGGTGCAACATTGCTTTAAAGTCTCCAAATAGTATGATATATTAGATATTTCTGCAAGCAATTCTGTCAGGACCGGAGGCTTCGGATCATGCTATACTTTCTTCACTTTATTTTTCCAGCAGCCATTTTGTAACCATTCAAAAAACCACATTTTCCAGAACACCAGGGAAATTGGGAAAACAAAGAACAGACAACAAGTCCATAATCGTCCTCAGCCAATCAGGAGCCAGGATGCAGCATATAGCCCTTCCTTAGTGTCCAGGTCTCCCTCTTTGTTCGCTGATCGCAGCCACAGATAAGTGCTTTCCTGTTTTTCTCGTATTGGAATGTAATTGCAGGCCTATTGCAGTGTAGGTGTTTAGTGTTTTGTGTTAGTCGCGGGACCGCTTTGCGTTCCTACGCGACTGTTAAGGCATAATTAGGCTTTCCTGTTTTCAGTTTCTATTTTTGGTAAATTCTGGTGGGGTTTTTTCAGTGTTTTCAAGTGATTTCAATACCTTTAAAAAACAGTGGTTATCAGTGATTACACATTTTCGCGCCATTAAAAACAACAGAAACAGTGTTTTTCCAGTGTTTATGGAATGTTTTGCTTTTATTATTGCTTGCTTTCTACACTGATAATGCATGGTATATAGAAGGGTGCGTACAGTGTATATGAGGTCCAAATACATTTTTGCAAATAAAACCTATTGTAGTACACCATATAATACTTCTTCAGTGAGTTTTTGGTCATGTGCGCTCTCTTTTTCCTTCCCATGTAAACTTTTTTCTGTGAAAAGGCCCTCTCAACATTGGCACTTGAGACAGGCAACGCCAAAACAGCCAGTACACAATCTGCTAACTCTGGCCACTGACATAGCTTTCCATGCCAATACTGGTGCACTTGAAGATTGTGATTCACTGGGCAGGTTCTGCAACATTTGTGTTGAACTAGGCGCTTATACCCTCAGTTATTGAAGTGGTCAAAAATGAAGCAGCACTTTTGAAACTACTGAGAAAATTCTATGCATCATTGCAAGCCATTTCTCATATATTGTAAAATAAAAGTTCCTGAATTGCTCTTCAGCATTGCTTTGTTTACCAAGTGGCAAGCACTCTAACATGGAACATGTTGCAGTGCCAAAGTCACTAAGGGTGTCACCCAGTCTACTCTCAAGGAGTTGTTTCACATCTACATCAATTATGCTGAACACTTGGCAGACAAGGGTGTTTTCAGACTCTAGTTTTTATATCATGTCCACTACAGCAGTTATGTTTTCCTGTAAAAATTTAAGAATGCAGTAGAGTGTACTTTTTTCACATCACTATCAGAATGCGACCAAAGATCCTCATGTTTCTTGCCTTTGGCATCCTCACTCAGCAAACATTCTGTAAACGGTTGCCACATGGATAATATAGCATTCACAGCCCCTTGGGCTGAAAACCATCAGCTAAGTGACACAGTTGGGATAACCCTTTCTTTGATGCCACAGAAAGCACAAATTGAGAAATGTATGTGTTTTAGTTCCTGCGCATAATAAAACAATGCACCAGAATGGACTAAAAAGTCAATAGCATTCTTCATTAACTCTGAAGATTGTAAAGATCCTTTCAGCATACCATCTAACAAGTGGCAAGGATCTCTTACAGGGAAGCACTTTAGCTCAGGTATCGTTTTTGACAGGTCATCACACAACTTTTTCATATACATAGCTGAATCCCTGCAAATACAAACAATATCACTCCAATCTTTGTTGAACTTGGAAAGAACCTTTTTGCAGCAGCATTCCAAGTGACACTGCTTTCCATGTTCCATCCTGTCATGTTTTACCACTATCCCAGATGCTTGGTGATAGCACTCTTTTCACATATACTTGTCACTATACCTTGCATTGAATGTTTAAAGGCTGAGGTGTTGACAAGTCACCTACTATCAATACTGACTCACTAGAAACTGGGGGCTAATACAGCAAGGGTTTTTACCTATTCTCTGTGGGTAAATGTGATGGCACATATCGGGAAAGATGATTCTGAAACCAGCCAATTTACCTATCAATAAAAGAATCAAACGCAGCCAAAATATCAAACATGATTTTGATATTTCCTGATTCTCTACAGTTTATAAAATAATTAAATAAGACCTAAAACAAGCTTCTAAACCCTGCATCTTTAGACCAAAGACCACAAAACTGAAAAAAGCAAAAGGAAGAAGAAACAGCATTTTAGTGACATCCCTAAACAACAAAACTCAAGCAGAATAATGTTAGCCCCGTCTTTCTTGCTGCTAGCTTGTATAACAAAGTTACATTGTATTGGCCCCTTCAGGAAGAAAAAAAATGACTCTTTCACTCTCCTTTTCCTTTCTTTGAATGACATTTAGTTTGTTGTTATGCAGGTGTTTTTTCAGTGTTGATATGTTTACACTGGTGAGGGCTATTTCCCTTTCGGTGGGGTTTTATCAGTTATTATAGGTTTAAACCTAAAACCGGACAGCCTAGGCATAATGTTATCCCTGCTTGGTGGCGTAGTGTGGTGGTGACCTCCAACCGCCAGGTGGCGCTGCGGGAGCGCAAAATCTTTATGGCCGTGACGCGCGAAATTTGGTTTCCCTGACAGGATCCAAAATTTGCCCGTCGCCTGCCAGAGCCTCTGCCAGCCCCTGGAGATTGACGCCCTCTGCGAGGGTCTGTACAGGCTAAGAAGCCTGCTTTGTGTTGGATACCCCGGGGGATCACTGGGGTAGGTGTTGTGAGTGCCCTTATAGATGCCCACTGGGTCAGTAGTCGGCAGGTTGGCCAGGGAAACCTGCGGGGGACACGCTCCCAGGAAGATATTGCGCCTACCAAAAAGCTGAAAGGCGGCAGGGTGGTGTTCCCTGGGGCTCAGACCCCCTTGATTGTAGGGCTGAGCCCTATCTGAAAATTTTCGCTGGTCCCCAGCGTCCACTGGGCAGCACTTAGAGGCTGCAGAGAGGTCCTGCGCCGTCCTGCTTCTTGCACAGTAGAAGTATTCTGTGGGAAAGCCCTGTCAGGGTTCTAGTTAGCCTTAGTGGGCCGCCACCATGGAAGAGCAGGCAGACATGCAGTGGGATGAAGACCCCGTAGCCCAGCTCCCTTGGGATGACGAGTTTTATGACGCGGTGGATGCGTCCATCTATAGGGCAGTAGAGGAGGTTATGGCACCCATGGAAGAGCATCTAGCTCAGCAGATTGCACGGGAATGCGCTAAGTGGGGCCCCCCTCAGGGTACAAACCCAAAAAATGCACAGCCAGAGCTGGGGAATTCCCATCCTACCCCTCCTAAGTGCCCCAAAACCGATGGTGTGGACCAGGATGCCTTCGCCCGTCTGCGGGAGGCTTTCTTGGCCCAGAACCAGTCATTTCCCACTACTTCAGATCCCCCTCCCTGTCCCCAGTACACCTCGGCCAGCGACCCCGACTCAGGGGGTGGGGGATGATGCCCAGGGGGACACTGATGAGGAGTATGGCCCCTCCCGGCCTTGGTGCCCCACGACCCCAGCTGTGCCTACTGGCCTCCAGGGGTCGGGGGCGCTTCGGACATGCTGGACCCGGAACTAATTCTACACCAGTGGTCCTCTGAGTGGACAACCTGCGATAAGGTGGCCAACTATGTGGCCAGTAGGATTCGCACCCCCATGGGCAAGGAGGCCCACAGCAGCCTCCGGACGGAGTGCCCTCGTCCTTCCCTCGATAGCAAAGTGGCCCAGATCCCAGAATTGGACCCTGGGATGGCCACGTTCCTGGCCAAATTTATCAAGGATCCCAAAAAAGGGATTGATAGATCCTGGCGAGAGTGTCAGGATAAACTCTTGGATGCTCTAGGCCCGATAACGATGATCCTGGAAATGGCGGAGGACGCCAAAGCCTCGGGAGCCCTTATATCCCCAGAGGCCCTGTCCGGTTGGGCGCAGCGTGCGGTGGTGTTTCTGGGTAATTCTAACTGCGCGCTCTCTACTGAGCGAAGGCGCTCTTTCTTGATCAAGGTGGACCCGAAGTTGGGGGACTTGGCGGATTCTGAGGCGGGAGCAGAGGCCCAGGGTGGTCTATTTGGCGAGCCTTTTATGAAGAAGCTTGGAAAGTTCGTGAATACCTTCAAGTCCCTGGACAAGGCCCAGTCATCAATCAAGGGGGTCTTCTCCTGCCGGGTATTCCGTGGGGCCGGTCGAGGTAGGGGCCGCTCGACTGGCCTGTCCTCCCAAAACTCCAGAGGGCAAGGCTCCAGGCACGGGCAATTCCAGGACCAGACCCGCTACAACAATTTCTACCCTTCCCGTGGCAGACGCGCCCGAGGGCGTGGATTTCGCGGAGGTGACAATGCCTCAATCTCAGGTGAGTGTATCTACGTCTTCCCTCTTGCAAGTGGGCGGCCGTTTGGCCAATTATGTGCATGTTTGGGAGACGGTCACGAGCGATGCTTGGGTACTGCAAACTGTGCAGGGCTTTCGCATAGAGTTCTGCGGCTCCCCGAGCCAGTGGGCAAGCCCCAGGCCTATCCAGTTCTCACAGCAAGATGTAGAGCTTATCGACGCAGAGGTGGCCTCCCTCCTTGAGAAAAGGGCTATCTGCCCCTCGACACTGCATCCGCAAGGCTTTTTAAGCAATATCTTTTTGGTAGACAAGGCGGATGGGGGACATCGCCCGGTGCTGAACCTGCGCGAGTTCAACGAGTGGTTGGTTTACCGCCACTTCAAAATGGAGGGGATTCACTTCTTGAGGGACGTGTTGCGAACAAACGATTGGATGGTCCGTTTGGACCTAAAAGATGCCTACTTGGCCATACCAATTTTCCCTCCACACAGGAGATTCCTACAGTTTCTCTAGCAACAGCAAGGCTACCACTTCACCACTCTACCTTTCGGGCTTTCCTCTGCTCCGTGGTGTTTCACAAAGGTACTCAGACCGGTTGTGGAGCACCTCAGAGCGCGGGGAATACGCCTTATTGTTTACCTCGAGGACATGCTTCTGTTGGCGCAAGACCCGCAGCAACTACGGCTGCAGTTGCAACGGGCGGTCGACCTGTTAGAGGGACTGGGTTTTGTCATCAACGTCAAGAAATCCCTACTGGTTCCCACTCAAAAGGCTACTTTTTGGGGATTCGTCATGGACTCTATCGAGGCTACTCTCAGCCTGCCTTCGAGGAAATTGTCCAAAATCCGACACGAGCTTTGCAGTACGCTCACCAAACAGAGAGTAACCCTCCGGCAGATTGCCCGGCTAGTGGGGCTGTTGTCGGCCTCCATCCAGGCCATTTTTCCGGGACCGTTACATTATGGGGCCCTGCAGAGGCTGAAGGCGATTCATTTGCGGAAAGGTCTTCCATATTCTCACCCAGTAGCCCTGTCCGAAGAGGCTCGGGAGGAGATTCGCTGGTGGCTCACGCACATGGAAGCGTGGAACGGCCGAGCGATATTTGGCTCCACTCCAGACCTGGTTATAGAGTCAGACACCAGCAGGTCAGGTTGGGGTGCCCGGTGTGGGGATTTCTCCACAGGAGGTTCTTGGTCACCGCAGGAACAGGTGCTGCATATCAACTGTTTGGAGCTACTGGCGGGCTCCTTCACTTTCCGGTGCTGTACCAGGGACAGTATGCAATCTTGCGTCCTTCTCAAGATGGACAACATCTCAGCGGTCAGGTACATAAATCACCTAGGCGGCACTCGATCGAAGGTTCTTTCAGACCTGGCAACAGATTTCTGGCAGTTCTGCCTCAACCACCAGGTTTCGGTGACAGCAGAGTACCTCCCGGGACTGGAGAATCAGGTGGCGGACTGGCACTCTTGTCATTTTCGGGACTCCAGTCTTTGGAAGTTGCATCCGGATGTTTTTGCAATGCTGCAAGACCTTTGGGGACCTTTTTCCATGGATCTCTTTGCCCCCAGACTGGATCATCAGACCGCCCAGTTCTTCAGTTGGAGGCCGGATCCTCTGGCGGCGACCACGGATGCTTTCCTGCAAGATTGGGTGCAGGAACGAGCCTATGCGTTCCCGCCATTTGCGATGATCACGAGGGCTTCGGCTCAGATCAGGCGACAGCGCGCGGAGGTGGTTCTCATCACTCCGATTTGGAGATCGCAAGTCTGGTTTCCAGTTCTACTGGAACTTTCTTGGGATTCTCCAATCCGTCTCCCCCACTTTCCAGAGTTGCTTCTCGACCCGAATCGAACGCCTCATCAGATGGTTCTGGAAGGGTCCCTGTACCTGATGGCGTGGAGGATTACAGGGGTAGATGGTCAATCCCAGGCCTTTCGTCGTTCGCTGGCGACCTCTTGTCAAGAGCATGGTCAGACAGCACGGTCAAGAGATACCGGTCAGCCTGGAGACGATGGTGCCATTGGTGTGTGCGATGGGGTAGTGATCCCGTGGGCGCAGATGTAGTGTTGATCTTAAATTTTCTGGCAGACTTGGCCCAGCAGGGACTGGTCTATCGCTCTATCAATACTTTTCGGTCCGCTATTTCAGCGGGGCACGTCCCGGTGGAAGGAGTCCCGGTGCGGGAACATCCATTGGTATGTCGTCTCTTGAGAGGGATCAGATTGTCTCTACCTCCAGAGCCACGATATTCAGCACTGTGGGACATTAACAAGGTCCTTAACCTGTTTTTATCATGGCAACTGAATGATTTTTTGTCTTGTAAGGAATTGTCGGCTAAACTGGCAATGCTTCTCTGTCTCATCTCATGTAGACGAGTTTCAGATGTTAGGGCCCTGGATATTACGGGCAGAATTTTTTCCCCGACGGGGGTTTCTTTCACGATCTGCCAAAGAACAAAGAGTCATACCAGGGTAATAGATATTTTTCCAAAATTGTGTGTTGTGCAATACTTGAAAGCTTATGAGGAGATGACCTCAGAGCTGAGGCCTCTGGGGGAAAGGCAACTCTTGATTGCTCTCAGGAAACCTCATAAGGCGGTTTTGTCACCCACGATTGCTCGTTGGGTGCGATGGGCCATGCAGGAGGCAGGTATCGACCTGCAAAGTTTTGGCGCTCATTCGGCTAGAGGAGCAATGGCATCCAAAGCCTTCTCAGTAGAAGCGCGTTTGGAGGACATAATGAATGCGGCTGACTGGTCGTCGGACTCAACCTTCAAGAGGTTCTACTTCAAGCCTATTATTGACATGGCTCATTTGGTGGTAAGTAAGCTTTAAACTAGCATAATCCAAAGCCTCCGGTCCTGACATAGAATGAAAGATTTCCTAGCTATCGTAACAGAAAGTTTCAATTCTATTAAGGACTCGGAGGCGAGGATTATCCCACCCGTGGAGTTGCTCCGGATGGCCCGCCCGTAGAAATGATGACATGAGTATGTTGTGAAATGGTTATTAGAGTCATATTCCAAGGTTTCCTCTAGACTGTTAGTAGTTGCAATTCTGAGCATGCTCCTCTCTGGGTTAAATGTTGAAAATCTCAATTTTGCATTCTATAATTGTCGTTCTGTGGTACTGATCCAACTTTTTTGATTCCAAGAGGGGATTCGAGCAAACAGGACTCGCAAGCAGAGACAAGTGGCGTGACTCGCGCAACGAAAGAGCGAAACCTGGACACTAAGGAAGGGCTATATGCTGCATCCTGGCTCCTGATTGGCTGAGGACGATTATGGACTTGTTGTCTGTTCTTTGTTTTCCCAATTTCCCTGGTGTTCTGGGAAATGTGGTTTTTTGAACAGTTACAAAATGGCTGCTGAAAAAATAAAGTAAAGAAAGTATAGCATAATCCTCACCTCCGAGTCCTTAATAGAATTGAAACTTTCCGTTACGATAGCTAGGAAATTTTTCATTACACTAAAGATTTCAAATAATCATCAAATTGTATTCCTAATGGGGTGTATATGTTCACCATACATAACCCAGCAAGGTTCAAGTGAATTACCTGATCAACTGCCATGCAAAAAAGATAAAATAGCATCATGAGAAATCTACTTTGATTAAGACATACTTTTTCTGTTTCACTATTGAGGGAAGTAGAAATCAGATTCACCATCTTCATCCCAGAGAGACGGCCTTACTTTCCTTTTAATGGTTTCATTTCATATGATTTATAGTCATTAAACTCAGTTGATATATTTTAAGTGTTACCTGGAGGATTATTGTTGCTATTCTATTCCTAGCTAATTCCTACTCTAAACCTCTCCATTGCCTGTGCAGACCTGCAATATTTCATGTCATTTATTCAACAATTCTTCATTAAGAACCATACGGCCTCTGTGCTGGCATTTCTCATGTTATTGATGCCGCTATCCATTTCCAATCCCAATTAATGCCAACTTTCATTTGCAATTTCTTTAACGAAGACTAAATTATCCTTACCTAACTTGTTTTTGTAATGTGATCTTATGGGCAAGATTTGTTTCCAAAACGTCTTATTCCAAAATCACTGTAATGCTCCAGATATTTTTCTGAATTTGTATGCAGTTTAGATAAATTGATTTTCTGTACTTTTCTCCATCACCTATTCACCACTATCAAATCAGTCCCAAATTTCCTGATTCTACTTATTTTAGGATTTCATTTACTTTACCACTACAGTTAAATGGGCTCTTGCCTTGTTCTACTTTTTATTTCCTTCTGCATTATTTTAAAGCTTACTAGTCCTAAATTCTTTAATGTTATACAAAGGACTGAATATAGTAGGTTTATGATTTTTTTTTCTATCCATGCAATCCATTTCTTCATCTGTTCCAAAAACATGTTTAATTGTTTTAATTTCTTGATCTAGATGTATAAATCTATTTTGTGGATATGGATTCTCCTAGACAATAAGGGAATCTGCTTTACGCTCTGTTGGTGACCCCCAAACATTTTGTCTTCACCCCTCCTGCTTTCTGAATTTCGTTTTTATTGGCTTTAGGACGTTCTGCACTTTACCACTGTTAACTTGTGGGAATGTGCTTGTGCTCTCTCCTTTAAACATGGTAAAATTGGCTTAAACCTAATTGGCACATTTATTTCCTTATAAGTCCCTGGTAATGTGGTACTACTTGTACCCAGGGACTGTAAATTAATAGGTATTAGTAGGTCTGCAGCACTTATTAAGCCACACATTTAAGTAGCCCTTTAAAACATGTTTCAGACCTGTTATTGCAGCCTGTGTGCAGTTTTAAACTGCCAATTCGACCTGGCAAAATAAACCTTTTGCTAGGCCTAAACCTATCTTTTTAATATATACACGTCACCCATAGGGTAGGCCCTACACAGCCCACAGGGCAGGGTGCACTGTATTTAAAATGTTGGACATGTACTTTTACGTTTTACATGTCTTGGTAGTAAAAAACTCAAAAAATTCATTTTTCACTACTGTGAGGTTTACCTCTCCCACAGAATAACATTGGGTTACCTTATTACATTTAATAAGTGCTAACATTTGATTGGGAAGAGGTAGAAATAACATGTTTGAACTCAAATGAATTAGAATTTAAAACCCTCTTTAATGGAAAAGTTAGATTTTAGATAACAATTTTGAAAATGCCACTTTTAGAAAGTTGGCATTTTCCTGCCCTAAACTTTCTGAGGCCTTCTAAGAGTTTCCAGCTGCCTGGGTCTGTTAATTGCTTCCCCATCAGAAATGTATATTGGGCGGGGACATTCAGCAATAGGACCAATGTGTAGCTGGGAGAGGGCAATCCTGCCAGGATGGGAGGGTCCGATCTGTTTCCTGCCCCACTTACATTTCAAAGGCTGACTCCAGCACCCTCACAAAGAACCTGACACTAGTCTATTTTCACCCCAGATCCCTTGGAGCAGGGAAGAAGGAAATTCCAGAACCAACTGGGGGGGGGGGGGACTCTAAAAGTTTCTTCCACTTCAAAGCTGGCACCAGGTATAAAAATAGGGCCCTCAACACCCACTCTTCAGTTCACTCATAGATCTGTGGAGGACCCCCAGAAGGACTGTCTTGCACTTCAGAGGACTACCCTGCTGCTGGAGGCCTGCTTTGTACTTCAGAGGATTGCCCTGCTGCTGCATGCTGCTTGAAGCCTGCCTTGTTCCCTCAGAGGACTGCCCTGCTGCTTGAGGGCAGCCTTGCTGCTTGATCCCAGGACTACCAGAGTGACTCAAAGGGCTAGTTGGTTGGCCTCCTGTCCTGAGTTACAGGGATATAAAAAGCTTAAACAACTTGATCCCTGCACCAGGACCCTGCCTTAAGTGAGTCCTACTCTCCAGGAGGTGCCCACCCAGTCCTGGACTCTTGGCGGTGGTACTAAAAATGCCCAAACAGCCAAAATCCAAACCTTGATACTTGGAAAACAAAAAGTGCTCTGAGAACCGAAAGGAGGCAGGGACCTACCTGGTCGCCAATCCTCCCAAGGTGCATCGCCAGTCGGCCTGACTTTGTGGCACCTCCTGCCACGTTCTTCTCAGCAGCAAATGCTGTCCAATGGCTCCTCTTCAGAAGGGTATTTGGCCTCCTGGGGATTTTCGACTTCCAAAAAGGAAACTAAATCCAAACGTAGAAATCTTCACCCCGACTTCATCCAGCGGCTCCCCAACGACGGAATCTCCTCCTCAGACACCCCCGGATGCCTTGGCCCAGTGAAATTTACCTTCTCAGACATTTTTCTTCAAAATTTCTTCTAAGTTCGAAAGTAAGCCGAGATAGGGCCGAATCCACCTTGTGCATCGGAATAGCGCTCCATCGCAGTCGGCCATACTTTCAATTTTGTCCGGGTCTTACATGACTAGATGCCCGTGGTTACAGCTTTGAGCATTTAGGTGCAATTTTAACTGAAACATGTAAAAATGTATAACTTAGGTTCTACTGATTGAATTTTTGTTGCTCTGGTGTCAAATTATTTATTACATTTGTATTATTACTGTTTGAGTGTTGCATAAATATTTAACCACTAAGTTAAGCCTGACTGCTTTTGTGCCAAACTATCAGAGGGTTAAGCACAGGTTAATTTAGTGATTTTTTGTGATTCACCCTGACAAGGATTGTGTTTAATATTTGAGTGGGGTTTCCACCCCTCTCAACTAATAATCCAATGTCTTTCAAATGTACATTGTGAAAACTCAGTGTACCAGCAGCCTGACTCATGTGCTCGTACTGTTGCAGCTTACTCGTGCCTCAGACATTAGAGGCATTCATTAGCTCACTGGTACTAGGCTACAGCACAGGGTAATTTATTGACTTTTTGTGGTTGACCTTGACAGTGATGGTGTCTTTTGGCTTTTTGTGAGGATCATCACTCACTTAGAAAAAACATTTTCCTACACTCTCCATAATATTTCTCTCTTGGTTAGTGTTAGCAAGGTGATTCCTGGTTGGCTGAGGTATGCACCCAGGCCAGGCAGGAACAACCACTCTAGTCAGGGTAAGCTAGATACACACTAAAAGATAACCTGTGCTCACCCTCTGGTAGCTTGGCACAGAGCATTCAGATATAAATAGGCAATGTGTAAAGTATGTGTACACCACATTCACACAGTAACACAATGAATACATCACAAAAAGACTTCCCACACGTTCAGAAAAAAGGATTTTTTATATTCTGAACAAAACGAGACCAAAATGACAAATGTCCAATGTATAGAAGTTGAGATATTGAATTTTAAAAGAATAAATGCAGTAAAGCACTTAGAAGCAAGTAGTGCTAAAAAGTTACTTTAGGACATGCTGGACCGGGGCAAAGTCAAAGTTCGGTCTGGCCACGATAGAGCACCGGTAGGCTACAGGACGCATGCAGGCCCCGGTGAACAAAGCACCTTTCCTGGTCGCAAACAGCATGATGCGTTGATGTCGAGGTCCGCAGGTGCAGGATCCGTCGATCTTCTCCGCGCGGTGAAGGTGATGCGTCAGTTCTGAAGACGGGTGCCGGAGTCAAGAGGCGTCGAGTGCTGTGCTGGATTCTGCCACACAGTTACAAGTTCAGTAGTGTCTGATTTGATGGGGTCAGAGACCCAGCACTTATACCCAAAAGTGCCTTTGATGTAGGGGTGATTTCAAAGCAGCTCTCTGAAGTGCACCAGTATCCCTTTCATCCCAGTCCTGCCTGCCAGGCTACCTGTGGGAGGGAATCAGTACTTTATGTGGGGACAATGCCTATTCAAGTGAAGTGTTAGCCCCTCTCTTCCATCGTTCCATAATGCCCTGGCATTTCTAAAAGAGTAATGTTGAATCCAACTTCATCAGTAAGGAGGGTTTATCATTACCATTCGAAAGATATGAAACATGAAAAAGCTACTCCTCTCTGATCAGAAATTACAACTTTAAAGTGTATTAAGGAATTCTCAATGCTAGCCTATGAGTGGGGTAGGCCTCACAGTAGTGAAAAACGAATTTGGGGGTTTGTCACTACCAGGACATGTAAAGATTAAAAACACATGTCCTACCATTTACTTACATAGCACCCTGCCCTTAGGGTTACTTAGGGACTACCTTAGGGGTGTCTTATATGTAAAAAAAGGGGGATTTGTAGTGTTACACCATAGTTTGCTGAAACACTACAATCAACACTGAGTGTGGTGTAACACTACCGTCAACACTGAGGGGGATGAAAATTGTGGGCTGCATGTACCATGATGCAAAAGAGCAAACTTTTCTGGGATGTGATGCAGTGTCTGGCCACACCCTTTTCCCTGCCCAAACTGATTTTTATGACCTCCTCTACCATTTATCTCATGTTCCTAATGTCCCTTTTTGTAAAAATTGCATTCCAGCCCATTGATTACACTTCATCTAGCCCAAGCCGGAGATTCCGCCCCGGGTGTGGAGATTCCGGCCCGAGCCGGAGAGTACTGCTTGAGCCGGAGATTCCGGCCAGACTGCAGACATAAAGATATGACTCATAAATGACCTCTGTGAATACCAAAAGTCGTAAAGTTAGACTTTTGTCTCAGATTGCCTTTGTGAATCGGGCCCATAGTGTTTACAGATAGCCAACATCTACAGTGTCCCAATGCCTGCCAAATTTAGTTCCACTTGTGCATCGACGCGTTACGGTGGGTACCAAACACTTAAAATCACCTTCTTCAGGACAGATTGATTACTCCCACAGACATGTATTTAAAAACAAGGTGCTCCAGACTTCCCAGTATGTAGGTTTGTTTCCTGTGTTTTTAGACGATTCCCACTACACCCCATGAGTACTCGTCCCGTGTGGTCCCGGAAAGATCAAAAAATAGGAGAGAAGGGCTGCTTTCATGCCCAGGGGTGCTCAAAATTCACTTCTCAACATATAGGGTGGTTCAATCACCCAATTAGCTCAGTCCTTCTTCTCCGAGAAATACAGCCTGCTCCTTCAGTCAGCAAGAGGAATGGCTCCTTGTGCCTAAACCTTCCAATTATCAGGAGGCGTCTTCCGTCCTCTCATTAACATATTTTAAAACTACTAAAATATGTTAAAGGAAGGATAGAAGACGCGGAGCTAATAGATGTGTGGCGACAATGTAATCCGACAACAAAAGCTTACACGTTATTTACAGCCGCTCACCAGACATACGTACAGATAGGCCTCTTTCTAACTTCCCCATGCCTTACCTTAGCTACAACATCAGTGGACATTGGAGTGGCGGCCCTCTCCGACCATTCCCCTATCGCCTTCACATTAGAACTACCCAGGGCGGCACCTCACCAACGCACCCAGTTTCTAAACCACAGACTACTCACATATGACTCCAACATCTCCGAAATCAATGACACCATCCGTGCCTACCTGGACACTAATGATACACAGAAGACCCCCATAGCTATATTATGGGATACCCTGAAGGCTGTCGTCAGAGGCCACTTCAACGCTATAGCGGCTATGCTTAATAGGGACAGGAAGTACAAACGCACTCAATTGGAGGAGGGAATAAGGGAACTAGAAGAGGTACATACAAACACAGGCTCCCTCAAAACAAGACGCCAACTCAGGACACCCCGCAATCAACTTAAGGCCCCAGATATGGACAAGGCGGAGTTTGGTCTCCTGCGTACAAAACAGAAATACTATGCAGGGGGTAACAAAGCGGGCCGCCTCTTAGCTCAACGGCTCCGTGCTCAAACTATACAGCAACGGGTAACTAAGATAGTAGGGCCACAGGGCAATCGAGTTTCGCAGGACGAACAGATAGCACAGGAACTCAAACCATTCTATGCTACCCGGTACACAGCACAAGCGATTGACATGGGCGCCGCTGAAGCATACCCAACTTCCTGAAAGTGAGGCTTCTAAGCTGGATAAAGACATTCACCCTGATGAAGTAATCATGGCCATACAACGTCTGCCTTACGGCAAAGTGCCTGGACAGGATGGCTATCTGTCAGAATTCTATAAGGCATTTGCAGCCCCCCTTGCCCCCCTCTTAGCATGCATATATAACTCTTGCAGTGACACTGGTGCCCTCGCGGACTTTATGAGGATGGCAACCATTGCAATCCTCCCTAAGCCTGGTAAAGACCCAGCGTATTGCACCTCATACTGACCCATTTCCTTGCTAATGTAGATGTAAAATCTTTACTAGCATCCTGGCATCTCGTTTGGCTCCCTACACGCAAGGCCTTATTGACCCCAACCAAGCCGGGTTTATACTCAAGAGAGGCTGCAGCATTAAGCACCTTTGCACTCCTTGATAAGACACAATGCTCAAGTCTGCCAGCACCTCTCTTATACGTCGATGAAGCGAAAGCCTTCCACCGCGTACATTGGCCATACCTCCAATTTGTGCTTGCCAAATTTGGATTGGGGACACGATTTTGACGCTGGATAGGGTGCATCTATGGAGACCCTGAGGCCAGGGTTAGGAGGGTTAACGGAATGATGTCCCAACCTTTTGGGGTAGAATTGGATACCCATCAGGGTTGCCCATTGTCCCCATTATTATTCGCCCTTTATATGGAGACATTTGCTGAATGGGTGCGAAGGTACCCACTTGTAACGGGCATACCGATGGGGGGCAGGGATCATAAGCTGGCGTTATATGCTGACAATGCCATGCTTGCGGTGACACATCCATTCACTTCCCTACCGCCGCTCATGCGTGAAATGGAAGACTTTGGGCAGGCCTCCGGATTCAAAATTAATCTTCAAAAAAACCAAGCCTTTAACCTCACATCTCCAAAGATGATCAAGCCAAACTTGAGTGTTTATTCCTGTATAGTGGGCTACTCAGGGAGTTAGGCATCTGGGCCTACAGCTCCGCCTCACAATGAAGTGCACTTCAAATGATAACTACACCACTCTTCTCTCCAACACCAGATCTGAACTTTCCTCATGGAAGAAATATACACTGTCGTGGCTAGGGAGACTTGTGCCTGTCAAGATGACCTTGCTCCCCAGAATCCTCTTTATCATGCAGACGCTGTCCTTGCAACCTCCTACACACATCTTGGACAGATTACATCTCATAAACGATTTTATTTGGACAGGGAAGAAGGCACGTATGGCGAGGAAACAGGCAAGCACTGAGAAACAGTGGTGCTTTATAGACCAAGCGATCGCCAGCATACACATATGGAAGATATCATAGCTCGCCAAATTGTATCGCCCACCAGGAGTTTATATTTCTCCCGTCAGCCGGGCAATGGTGGGAGTGTGGGACATAGTTCAAGAATCAAGACTCCTTTCCCCTTAACTCCATTTATAGGAAATCCAGACTTCCCCACAGCGTCACAAGGGTCCACTTTTCTAAAATGGCAAGAAGCCAACTGTTAAAGGGGGGGATTTTTTTGATGCGGCTGGGATCATGGATTTCTCACAATTCCAATCTAATTATGGCCTTCCCACCACTGCATATTGGCAATACATCGCCATTCGCCACTGGGTCATGCAACCATGCATTCATCCCCACGCCAGCAATCCACTTACACTATTTGAAAAATGGCTTCTCACTCGCCAAACTGACAAATGCCTTCTTTCAGATATCTACACATTCCTCCACACACCTTTAACCCACACCAAATCACCAGTGCAGCGGCGATGGGAATTGCAGTGCAAACGCATATTCCCACCCAGTGAATGGCATGCCATCATACACAGAACTCGTGCTTCAGCCTGTAGCACATCGGGCAAATAAATAGTTCTTAAAATAGTGCATTATTGGTACTACACTCCAGCTAGGGTAGCTCAGTGGAAACCGGATGGAGATTCCACTTGTTGGAGACACTGTGGCCACACAGGCACTTTAAAAACATTTGCTCTAGCACTGCCCCAAAATCCAACAGTTCTGGTTGGACGCTCTAGCAGATATAGACGAAATACATGACACAGAACTACCTAGATTTCCTAGTTATATCTTACTAGGCTTTCAAATGCATTAACCTATCCTTTGAAATCAGCACGTGGGTGGGCTATCACTCTAACACTTTGTGCGGCCAAAAGAGGTCATGCTGTCCCGTTGGGGTACCGATGTTGTCCCGACACGATTAGAATGACTCCACAAATTATGGGAACTCTTGGGAATAGAGAAACTAACAGCAGTAGTAACCCTCACGTTGCCAAGGTTTGACAAAACATGGAGATCTTGTATAAGACTTTTATCCAATGAATTTCAGGAACTGACTTGCCCAATCTATCTCTGCATACTCCGCCTCACGGATCTGACCCACACTAATGTCTGAAACGCCAGGCTAGCCATCTTTATACCCTCTCTTAAATGCGCTCTAGCTTCATTAAACAATACTCTCTAGGATCTGTTGAGCCCCTGTGTCCTCACCCTTTCCACCCTGACTTTGCCCTTTTTCGCCCTCCCCTTGATGCCTGTTGTTGTCTTTTATTCCATTGTCCCTCACCGGCCTGCGGATGTAGGTGGGATTTTGTTGTATTTTATCCTGGTTTAAAAACAATAAACAGATTTAAACCTAAAACACCTAGAAACTGTCCTAATCATTGTATGCACTGCTGGCCTTATGGCCAATCCATTTAACTGTGTTCTCGTTGCAAAACATGTTAAATCTTTAGAGTACAAATTACAGAAAGGAACAATTTGTACCCAAGTCTACAAACAGAAACCCTACATAAGATGTCCCAACCAGCTACAGAAAGAGAGAGCTGACCTTTCCTGGGATTTGACGGCTTGTATTGCTGTTTTTCTGACATGGCCTTCCCTCTTAGTGAGATGTTGAACAAGCATCGGAAATGCAATCGGTCTCGCATTTGTTTGAGTTAGAGCTATTGGCATTGTAAAAGGCAATGTCTCTTACCTATGTGTTATGGAGTGTATGTATGTGGTGTATAGTGGAATTATGTCGGTTGGATTGGATTAGTTAGGTGTGGAATTGTGTGGCATGGAATTGTATGGTGTGGAGTGGATTTCTGTAGTAGAATTATGTGGCATGATGTGCTGTAGAAATATATGGATAGTAATTATGTTGTATTCAGTGTAGTGGAATTATGTGGATTGGGATGATGTGTTATGGAGTGGAATTATGTGGAATTGTATTTTGTGCTGTGGAGTGGCATGTAGTGGAGTTTAATTATGTGTTGTGCTGTTGAATTTTGTGGCACGATGTGGAATTGTGTGGTGCGGATTGGATGTATGTGGTGTGTTGGGTAATTGTGTTGTTGAGTTGTATTATGTGGTTTGGTGTCGAATTATGTGGTGTGGATTGGAAATGTGTGGAGCTGAATTGTGTGGCTTTGAACTGTGTGGATAGCTTTGCGTTTTTGGTGACGAAAAGAACAAATAGGTAGGAGCTAAGCTCCAGATCTGTGTCTTTGGACGTTTAAAAAAAGGAAAGAGTTAGAGCTATTGGCTTTGTAATTGTAAATGCTTCTTACCTATGTGTTATAGATTGGAGTGGATTTATGTGGTGTGTAGTGGAATTATGTGGGTTGGACTGTTGTAGCATTGTGTGGTGTGAAACTGTGGTGTGGAGTGGATTTGTGTAGTGGAATTATGTGGGATGGTGTGCAGTTGTATTGTGTGGATAGTAGTTATGTGTTTTTGAGTGTATTGGAATTATGTGGAGTGGGAGTGTGTGTACTGGAGTGTAATTATGTGGAATGGTATTTTGTGTTGTGGAGTGTTTTGTAGTAGAGTTGAATAATGTGGTGTGCTGTTGAATTTTGTGGTATGATGTTCAATTATGTGTTGTAAATTGGATATATGTGGTGTGTGGTGGAATTGTGTTATGGAGTGGAATAATGAGGTTTGGTGTTGAATTATGTGGCGTGGAATGGATTTATGTGGAGTTGAACAGTGTGGCATGGAACAGTGAGGTGTTGAGTGGAATTATGTGGCATGGTGTTGAGTGTATTTATGTGGATTGTTCTTATGTGGCACTGAGTGGATTTATGTGGGGTGGATTTATGTGGTATTAATGTGAAAAAACAGTTAAACATACAAATTTAGCAACACGACATTATCGTAAGTAGGATAAATCGATTTATTTATCCAGCACATTTATGGTGTAAAAAACATTCAAATCCTACAGCAGTTAATGCAGAAGTCAAACTATGCCACACACATAGTTGCCACAAATATAGTTAACACAGCATATGTGTTGGACATCAAAGTAAGAACAAAGCTTTTTGAATTAATGTTACAATGTGGCTCAGATTACAACAGCTTCTGCCAGGAATGATATTATGGTGTGAGATGTGTGGGTAGGTTTTAAAGTAAGGACAAGGAGAGAAACGAGAGTTAGAGCTATTGGTGTTGTAAATGCAAATGTGTTTTACCAATGTGTTATAGAGCATAGTGGATGTATGTGGTGTATAGTGGAATTATGTTGTTTGTTTTGGAATTGTTAGTTGTGGAACTGTGTGGCGTGGAGTGGATTTGTGTAGTGGTATTATGTGGCATGGTGTGCAGTTGAATTATGTGAATAGTAATTATGGTGTATTCTAGGGTATTAGAGCTATGCTTAGTGGGATTGTGTGTTATGAAGTGTTATTATGTGGAACGTTATTTTGTGTTGTGGAGTGGTATGTAGGGGAGGTTAAATATGTGGTGTTTTGTAGAATTTTGTGGTATGGTGTGTGATTATGTGGAGTGTATTGGATATATGTGGTGTGCTATGTAATTGTGTTGTTGATTAGAATGATGTGGTTTGTTGTCAAATTATGTGGTGGGGAATGGAAATGTGTTGAGTTGAATAGTGTGGCTTGGAGCTGTGTGGGGTGGAGTGAAAATATGTTGCTGAAATTATGTGGCATGGTGCGGAGTGTTTTTATGTGGGTTTTTGCTATGTGGTATAGTTTGCTTTTATGTGGTGTGTAATTATGTGGTAGTGAGTTGAGTGTTATGTGGAGTTGAATTATGTAGTGGTGAGTGGTATTATGTGGAGTGTAAATATGCTGGGTGGAGTTGATTTGTGTGTTGGTGAATTGTGTGGTATTGGGTGTTAAACGAAACATCCAGGTATGCCACATGGTACCCAGGAGAGTGGAGTAAAAAATAAATTAAACTAGATCCTCTGTTAAATTTTTTGTAGTGTAATTTTATCCTAAAATGCAAACAGTTTAAGTAAAAACTGTTTAAACAAGAATAATCTCTCTCACACACACAAACTCCTTAATGCAACAGTGGGGAGGCACACACGGAGCAAACACATCCCACCATTATTTAGATTTCCCTTGGCAATGGCCATAAAGATTACATGGCTTGACCCAGGCACCGTAAATCCACCATTAGCAGTCAAGAATGCAGAGAAGGTAAACCAGGCAATGGGGGACTGCGAAGCATGTGCGCTCGAGAAGCAGTACAGCTTCAGACATGGGTCCTTTTAAAATCTAAGCAGTTTGCAGTAAGAAACAAAAAGCCTAAAACTGTCAACAACCAACGACGCTATTTGCCCTGTTGGCATGTTTATAGTGCCAAGCACCGGTGGGGCTTCATTAAGCGATTATGTAGGCAACTGCTTTATGGAAACACCACAAAAGGGCACAAGGTGCCAGATAACAAAAAACGGTCTCAACATGTCTTTGTTGATATAGGAAATGGAGCAACCAAACTGCAAAATTCACTTCTTCCCCATGACATTCTTGAACCGGAGTTGGTGCCAAGAGACCATTCAGTTTGAAGAATAAGCGATGCAGAATTTAGTATAGTCCATGAACAGGCAAAATCTATTGAATTTAACAGAAACACATCGTTTTCACCCTGTACAGTAGTTAAACAAATTAACTTAATGCACAGTGAGTAAAATAAGGTAAAAATAACCCTCATTTTCCTACTCGTTATAGGAAATCCTGTTTGTGAAGGGTTCACAGGCGTGAAGAGTTGTTACTGGCCCGGTGTGATGTTCCGGTCACCCTCTCAAGTGGGACTGTTGGTCTAGCTTCATAGCACATGAGGCCAGATTTCACGAGAAATCAGGCTGCGTGAGTTGCTCTGTTTCGCTGCAGGCTGAGGACAGAACTCCGCTCTGAAGGGGTTTGCAAGTTGCAACGCAGGCAAATTAAATTAGTAATGCTTATGCTGCGAACCGCAGCAAGGGAACAACAGGCAACTGCAGAGACAATTAACATTGTAAAGGAAACGAAAAACTTAATTAAGCTAAAATCTAACAAAAAAGGAAAGTAAATTCCGATCGCAACCATAGATGAGCAATGCCCCGCATAACCCTTTAATGGAAAATGAGGCATTCAGGTGAAGCAGGAATAAACAGACAACAGTGCACGGCAGAAAAATCATCAATGGGCAGAAGACAAAATATGACAAAGGAGGAGCGAAGGACGGTGCGCAGCCCTGATGATGGAGCGGACAAGACATTGCCTGAGGCGGAGCAACAGAGCGTGGACCTGGGAATGATTTTATTTTCTCTGGGTGATAATAAGCTTTGAGGACCAGGGAGTCTCGGGGTGATTCTCACTACCGGAATGATAAAACAAAGGCCATCAGAAATGTGGGGCAGAGAGGGCGGTATTTCTCACTCCCCACACTTCGTTTCAGGTCTCTTGTGCTGTGACATTTAGAGTGAGAGGATGTGGTGCAGCGGTCAGAGCTGTCAACTCGGGATTTGGAGAGCTGTGTTCGAGTCTCAATCAATCAATCAATCAGGGAATTGTAAGCGCGCTACTCATCCGTGAGGGTCTCAAGGCGCTGAGGGTGGGGGGGGGAGGGGGTGTGCAGGTCCGTTCGGCCAAAGAGCCAGGTCTTGAGGGTCTTCCCGAAGGTGTTCAGGGAGGGGGCGCGTCTGATGTCTGCCGGTTGCTCGCTCCAGGTCCTGGCTGCAATGTGGGGGTACGATCTTCCACCTGCTCTGGCTCTGTGGATGCAAGGGGTTTCGGCTAGTGCGAGGTTGGCAGATCGGAGGTTTCTTTTGGGTACGTGGAAGTTTATTCTGTCGTTGAGGTGTTTGGGTCCGTTGTTGTGTAGGCATTTGTAGGCGTGTGTAAGGATTTTGAAGGTGATTCTCTTCTCCACGGGGAGCCAGTGGAGTCTCCGCAGGTGTTGGCTGATGTGTTCATGCCGGGGGATGCCGAGGACGAGTCTGGCTGCGGTGTTCTGTATTGTCTGGAGTTTGCGGAGAAGGGACTTGTTGATGCCGGCGTAGAGAGCGTTTCCATAGTCCAGTCTACTGGTGATGAGTGAGTGGGTGACTGTCTTCCTTGACTCCGGGGGGATCCATTTGAAGGTTTTTCGAAGGATGCGGAGGGTGTTGAAGCAGCTGGAGGTGACGGCGTTGACCTGTCTGTTCATGGTGAGTGATGAGTCGAGTACGATGCCGAGGTTTTTGGCGTGGTCTGAGGGGGTAGGTGGGCTTCCGAGGGCGGTGGGCCACCTGGTGTTGTCCCATGCTGAAGGGGTGGTTCCGAGGACGAGGACTTCTGTCTTCTCTGCATTGAGTTTTAGGCAGCTGTTGGTCATCCAGACTGCGACGTCTTGCATTCCCTTCTGAAAGTTGAGTTTTGCGGGGGTGGGGTCTCTGGTGAGGGAGAGGATGAGCTGGGTGTCGTCGGCGTAGGATACGATGTTGAGGTTGTGTTATCGGACGATGGTTGTGAGGGGGGCCATGTAGATGTTGAAGAGGGTCGGGCTCAGTGATGACCCCTGTGGGACTCCGAAGGTGATTTCCGTGGGGGCGGAGAGGAAGGGGGGTAGTCTGATCCTTTGGCTTCTTCCGGTGAGGAACGATCGGATCCAGTCCAGGGCGGTTCCTTGTATGCCAGCTTCGTGTAGTCTGGCGACTAGTGTGCGGTGAGAGACAGTGTCGAACGCTGCAGACAGGTCGAGGAAGATGAGGGCTGTGGAGTGGCCTTGGTCCAGGAGGGTGCGGATGTCGTCTGTGGCGGCGAGTAGGGTGGTCTCGGTGCTGTGGTTGCTTCGGAATCCGGATTGGGACAGGTCGAGGACGGCGTTCTCTTCGATGAACCGTGTCAGTTCCCTGTTGACTGCTTTCTCTGCTACTTTGGCTGCGAAGGGGAGGAGCGAGATGGGCCGGTAATTCTTGAGGTCGGTGGGGTCAGCCGTGGGCTTCTTGAGCAGGGGCCTGACTTCTGCGTGCTTCCAGCTGTCTGGGAATGTGCCTGTTGTGAAGGTGGTGTTGATGGTCCGTTGTAGTTCAGGTGCGATGGTGTCCGCGGCTCTGTGGTTGATGTGCGGGGGCAGGGGTCGGTAGGGGCCCCCGAGTGAATGCCTTTCATGGTCGTGGCGGTGTCCTCGGTCGTGATTGGTGTCCAGTCGGAGATGGTGGGCTGGCTGGTGTCTCTGGGGGGCGGGGGGCTGGCTGTGGCGTCTTGTGGGTGGTCGACGAAGTTGTCGTAGAGTGTTCTGATCTTGAGGTGGAAGTAGGTTCCAAGCTTGTCGCAGAGGTCTTGGGACGGAGTGATGTCTGTGGCTTCGCTGCGTGAGTTGGTGAATTCCTGGATGACACTGAAGAGTTTCTTGGAGTTGGTGAGGATTTTGTTGTGGATGAAGTTCCTTTTGGTTGTTCTGATTTGGTTGTGGTAGTCCGTCATGGCGTCCTTGTAGGTGGAGTAGTTGTCGGTTGTCTTGGTGTTCCTCCAGTTTTTCTCCAGGCGTCTGCAGGTGCGCCTGGCTTCTTGGAGATCGGTGGTGAACCAAGCTGCTTTCCTGGGGCATTGTTTGCCGGGGTTTTGTAGCGGGCGAGCTTGTCTGCACAGTTAGAGATCCAAGTGTGGAGTCCTCTGGCTGCGGTGTTTGCGTCTGGTGCCCAGGTGGGGTTGTCTCGGGTGAGGGTGGAGTTTAGTTGCTCGTCGGTAACCTTGCTCCAGTTCCTTCGTGGTGGGCCAGGGTGCTTTTGGTGCCTTGGGTTTGTCGACGGTGAAGTGCACGCAGTGGTGGTCGGTCCATGGTGGTTGCCTTGTGTGGTTGAAGCGAACGTTGTTGCCTGCGGCGAAGATGGGGTCGAGGGTGTGTCCTGCTCGGTGTGTGGGTGTGGTGACGAGTTGGTTGAGTCCAATGTTGGCGAGGTTGTCACGGAGGATGGTGGAGTTGGGGTCGCTGGGGTTGTTGAGGTGGAAGTTGAGGTCTCCGATGAGTATATAGTTCATTGATGCAATGGCGTGGGGTGCGATGAAGTCGGTGATGGTGGTGGTGAAGGAGGGCCGGGGGGTCTGTAGACGAGGGTTCCTCAGAGTGTGGTGTTAGGGCTGGTCTAGATCTGGAAGTGCAGGTGTTCGGCGGAGGGGAAGGTTTCGCTGGAGGTGGTGAGGCGGAGGGTGCTCTTGTGGGCGATGGCGAGGCCCCCTCCCGGGTGGTTGGGGCGGTCCTTCCTCTGGATCTTGTATCCGTCCGGGATGGCGGTGTTGATGTCGGGGGCGGAGGCGTCGTTGGTCCAGGTCTCTGTGAAGAAGGCTATGTCGGGCGAGAGAGAGTCAAGTAGGTTCCAGATTTCCATGGCGTGTTTGTGTACGGAGCGCACGTTGAGGAGGATGCATCTTAGGGTGTCGTTGGCGCTGGTGTCTGTGGTGCCGGGGGTCGGGGTGGAGGTGAAAGTCTGACGGCAGTGGTGGCAGGAGAACTGTCCGTGGGTCGAGTTCGGCGAGGCTTGTTGGCAGTCTCTGGGTCTTCCGGGGTTAAGTGCGAGGAGGGTGGCGGAGTCGTATCGGTGGAAGGTCGTGGATCCAGAGTTCCTGGCGCTGGTCGCGGTCGGGTCGCGGACGGGCGCAGACGGGCTTGCCTTAGGCGCGCCTGCTGCGCACATCCGCTGTGCGACCGCGCAGCGGCCGCCATTATGTAGGGGAGGGAGGAGGGACAAGCAGCTGGGAGGCGGGAGCGGTCGATGAGAGGGGGGCGGGGCCGCAGGGGCAGCAGCGGCGGGAATGGAAGTGGGGAGAGCGGAGAAAAACGGCGCAACAGATTAACAGCACAAATAGCAGGGGAAAATAATGACAAAACAGGGTCTTATGACAACAGAGCACAGTTAGCAGGAATAGAAACACACGACAATACCAGGAATAGAATTTAGCAGGAATGGAAATAACACGACAATGTCAGGGGCAATCAGGCAGAGTCACCCAGAGGAACTGCAGGCAGGGGTCTCGAACCCCTCCCAGGAGGAGGCAGGAGGCTCGGCGGCGGCGCAGTGAGGAGCGGAGCTGCTGGGGAGAGAGTATGCCTTAGACCAGGGGTCAGAGGTTTTACTCGCGCTCCCCCGCAGCGGCCACCATTATGTAGGGGGGGGCGGTGGGACGAGCAGCTGGGAGGCGCAAGCGGTCGAGGAGAGGGGGGCGGGCCGCAGGGGCAGCAGCAACGGGAATGGAAGCAGGGAGAGCTGAGAAAAACGGCGCAACAGATTAACAGCACAAACAACAGGGGAAAATAATGACAAAACAAGGTCTTATGACAACAGAGCAGTTAGCAGGAATAGAAACACACGACAATACCAGGAATAGAATTTAGCAGGAATGGAAATAACACGACAATGTCAGGGGCAATCAGGCAGAGTCACCCAGAGGAACTGCAGGCAGGGGTCTCGAACCCCTCCCAGGAGGAGGCAGGAGGCTCGGCGGCGGCGCAGTGAGGAGTGGAGCTGCTGGGGAGTATGCCTTAGACCAGGGGTCAGGGGTTTAGACGTAGGCTCAACATCCTTTGATTTTGGGCAAATCTCTTAAACTCCCCATGCCCCTATCCACTAATTTAATTAAATAAACAAAGGAAAAAACAAGCAGATTAAGTGACGGCACTGCAAAAAACCTCGTGACCTGTCATGCACGAAGTAAAAAAAATGAAAAACAGAACCCTTAACACGAGCAGAGGCAGGCCAACAAAAACTAGGGTAGCCGACTTTTAAACTGGGGAACCGGGTTCGAGTCTCTTTGGCATGCTCAACAATTTGCGATGAAGAGTTTGATATGCGAGGGGGTAGCAGGATGAGGGCGTTTGGTGCACGAACAGGCGCTCTCTGGCATTTGATCTCTGTCTTTGAATGCTTAGCAAATGTCACCGGGATAACAGCATGATTCAGAGCCCTGTTTATAGAAACAGCATTGGAGGAAAGGTAAGATTAGATCAAGAATGCTCAGCAAACGAAAGAGAAGCTTCGCCAAACAGGAACAGGAAACCAAGAAAAAAAAGTCCCCCAAGGACAGATAAACATGACAAAGCGCAATGATACTGTAGTTAGTCCCTGCACTGTGGGAAGGAACGAAAGTGAATAGGAGGGACAAAGAGGCAGGACTGACCACTGGCAAGCAAGGACGCTGAAACAAGCAAATGAGAAGCAAGGGGAATGGCTTTAATCCCACAGAGATGTATACTGACGTATACACGCGGTCGTACGCTTACGCTCGACCAAATAAAGTAGACACAAGGTCGTACGCTGACGCTTGACCTAAACAGGCGATCCTGGCAAAGGTTCCCTGGGGAGAGGCCCAGAAGGGGGCTTTCCAAATATTGAAGGTGACTTTGGGCGCAGAACCAATCCTCCAATGTCCAGATTTCACTCTATTGTTTATCCTACACGCAGGTGCCTCTGGAATTGGTTCAGAGGCTGTTCTCTCTTAATCATTCCCTGATAAGAAACACCCCATTCTCCTCATTTGTAGGAAGCTGCTTCCGCACTAACTGGTATGCGCCATCTTGGAAAAAATATCTGCCCATTAATTGGGATATGGAGTCCCTTTATTAATATTTGCTAGGATGCCACTTCACCTTTCAGAAGGACCGTGCTTCCATGACTTGGCTAGCTTCCCATAAGGATTCAGATCATTGAGTCCTACAGTGTTTATTATCCCAACAACCACTTTCTTACTCTGAAGTCCATTAGGTTGGGTCTTTTTTTGTTGGTAATACAGATTAGCTGCCCTGCCTGAACAGTATAGCCTATTAGCAGATATATGCCACAGGGTCGCAGTGTGGTCTACACTACATTGGTTCACAAACATTGCGGAGCACATAAACAGAGACTTACCATTCTGTCAGGATGCAGTTAGGGCTACTACCCTGAACATGGGCATGACGCAAGGACTCGGATACAGATTGTCCCAGCACCTGATCTGGCTTGAAAGCAGCAACTCACACAATATCATACCACAATTGTTTTCTACACTGTCAGCTCCCGTTGAAGGGGTAGCTGGAGATTTGGATGGGATAGGTAATGAAGAGGAGAATACGAACAATTTTCAAAATGTCCTGCAGAATTCATCACTCCCAGACGATAGTAATGAAATTTCGGATAACCCAATTTTTGATGCAGATATTAGACAAGCCATATAGTCTATGGTAAACAGGAAATTGCTAGGCAGATCAACTGTCAACAGAATTCTACCAGCCGCGGCCCGTGCAGGTAAGAGCGGTAGGGCGGTGGGGCCGGGTTGTGGGGGGGGATTAGACAGGTGACCACGAGGGAAAATTAAATAAATAATTAATTTTCCCTCATCGTCGTCTGTCGAAATCCCACCCCCCAACCCGGCCCCACTGCACTTACCTGCACGGGCCACGACTAAATTCTACAGAAATTATATAGGATAGTTTTATAGTACACTATCAGAAGGATACAACTTGATTGAGGTAATAATGGGAATCATCCATAAGGATCAAACAGGCTTCGTAAAGATAAGAAAAGGGCCAGACAACATCAGACAACTCATAGCGATTATGCAAATAGTGAGCAACAGGAATTAGGAAAACATTGTTCAGGGATTACACACTGAGAAACTGTCAATAATGAGAACTGGGAGCATATTTTAGACGCAATGATGAAATGAACTTCTGCACTAATATTACATACTATAAAAAGGTTCACAAGCTCAAATCAATACAAATTGCCCACTGCCCAAAGAGAGCACGATTATAAGGGACAGGGCCTGACTGGGAACCAAAGATAACCTTGGAAAATGTTGTCATACCAATCCCCATGCTTCTTGGATCACCGGAAGAGAGGTTTGGTGAAGTTGTCCCCACAAACAATATTTGGAAAAAATGGTGGAGAATCTTGCATTTTACAAAATATCTTTCATCACATACTACCTTTTTTGAGAGCCCCCTTTCGCCTCAATCATCTTTTCTTCTGCTCGCTCATCTTTTCTCTCTATCACTCTTCCGCTTCCTCTAAGCATAACTTCATAAATGATTTAATCTTCACTGCTACTTCCTTCTGCTCCCTCCTTACTGCTCTCTCCTTCTTCTCTTTTGCTGTTACCTCTGTCTACTTTCTTTATCACTCACTCTTTCTCTCCCCATCTCCTCCCACTTAAACCCCTCACTTTCTTCCTAATTTCCTACCGTATAATCCTCTCTCTGTCTCTACCTTTCCTTGCTCCTCCTGCTTTCTTTCTCACCCTTTTCCCACTACCTTCCCTTCTCTCTCTTTTTCCTTCCTTCTCCTCCCTTCGAGTCTTCTTACTCACCCTACAATACGCCCCTTTTCTTTTCTATCCGTTTTCTTTATGACCATACTTTTTTCACACCCTCGTCTCAAACCATGTTGGTCCCCCAAATGTCAAGAATTACCACCGATATACTTAGGCTGAAGTTTAGCCAATGAGTGATACGATCATTCCATGAAAGCTCCATAGATGCCATCAACATGCCACTAGGTATCATCAATATGTCAAGGCCAGTGTTTAGTTAATGGGGGCACCCCCACACCACAGATGCCCCAAAGTACTAAGAATTATCACCAATAAATGCCAGGGCGAGGGGCCAGTGCACTCGAAGTCTGATACACACCTTCACCACCTAAGCAGTTGCCCAGGCACACACTCACTGGCCCCCATTCTCTCTCACATAAAACCACACAGCACTCAAGTGATTTTTTGATATAAGCATCTGCTGTGCTGAGTGCTTGCATTGGTGCCACTCCAGTTCTTAGCTCTTTCACTTGACTCTCTGCCTGCTCCATAGACTGCTCAGCACAGGCAGCTTCCATATCACAATTCCAGACACTTTAGAAGTCTGATATCACATCTACAGTGTGACTGACAGGGCAGGGTCAGATTGGGACCTAAGCTGTCAATCACACTGTTCGTATGCCATCAGCTCTGCAAAACAGTATGGTGGCAGCCAGGGGGTGGACTGGAGAGAGTGACGATTCATGGGGGCAGGCAAAAACCAGCACCAAGGAAAGCAGCACAGTGGGGTATCGACTGATATCCACTTTGGCCTGTCTGACCTGCAAGGGGAATAAACATGGTTGCCAGCTAGCTACCGTCATTCAACATAGTTATCCACCCCTTAGCAATTGCAGTGCCAGTTTATGCTACGATCCAAGATATTCAGATAGGCTCTGAGGAATTCCAATGTCCTTTGTGTGTAGATGACTTTCTGCTTATGCTGGCTAACCTAATTTTATCCAATCATTAGATTTTGCAGATAAATGTGGCCACTTCTCAGGCTACAAACTTTCTTATACTAAATCCATCTTAATATCCATTCCCAAAGACACCATAAACAATAAGTACTCTTTGCTTCCCTTTAAACGGGCATCTAAGCAAGTGATATATTGGGTATCACAATCACTGAAAACTTTTTGCGTCTACAGTAAATGCTGCTAGTAATAATTGTACGTCTCCTGGCAAAAGCATAGCAGATCAAATTATTTTATGTATTTAATAGTTCTTGTTTTTGACAATGTTTTCTTCAACATTGTTACTTTTTGTCAAACGTTGAGGTCCAATTAGACATTTCTGATAAACTTTGTGACTGTAACTGGAAAATTGGATAAATGTGAAACCATAATAGTGAACACATTCCTCCCATGTGCCTTTGTCTCATGCCCATATGCTCGCCTCGTTCCTTAGTTCTAAGATCCAGTACAAAATGTGTAATTGATAGACAATTGTGGGAATGAAGGGCGTGTGTTTGCGACTCATCAGATGAGTAAAATCCTCATTCTTACATTCAGTTCCCTCAATTCTCAACCTGTGCTGGTAATATAAAATAGCAACTAAAATTCATTGCTGTTCACAGTGACAGTCAATAATCTGTCCAATGAGTGTCAGTCCTAGATTACCTGGCAAACAAGTTGTACTTAAAGACTACATACATACCTGGTAGTTCAAGAGGCTGCCTCACATATTGGGTGCCTGGATTTGCAAATGGTCAGAGTATATTTTAACTCTGAATGAGTTTGGCATGAATGTGTTTTCCAGAAAGGAACTATGCTGGTTGGAACAGCATGATTAGATACAACATACCATTCAATAAACGTGAGGTGCTTTAGCTGCCAACCTGTCATGGGCATTACCTCCATACGGAATACAGACTTCTGACATTAAAATTGAATTTTTCATATGATTAATGTCAAATCTCAGAGCTATTTTTATCCAAAATATGTGCCTCTCTTATCCTGCAAATGTGTTATTTAGCGAGGAACAAAGATAGATTTGTTTGTGTGTTTCTAGGTGGAAATCAGCCAATTCTACGGGGATAAATAGATGACTGGTCTATGTAGCAACTTATCCTTGAAAAAAAAATGTATGGCTCAGGTGCAAAAAATAGCAGTACTCATTTACAAAGAGTGCTGAAATAATAGAGTCTCTAACTGACAGGTAATGCACTGTGAGTTACTGTTTTTCATTTTTTTTAAATGTATGTATTAAAGTATGTAAGAGGGTATGTGTTTAAGTTTTAAATAGCACAAACCTAGCTAGTAAGCAACAATACCTTGTACGCCGTAAAGGCAGTGCTTAATTTGAGCTGGTGGTTTCCGGTGCTCAGCACCGGAAGTTAATTGTCAACACCAGCACTTATGGCACTGTTTGTCTAAATTAGAGATGAATACAAAAACAGTTGCTTATTAATTCAATATACATTAAAATGGACTAATACTTGCTGCCCAAGCCATTCTGTAGCTTTAAGGGCCTCGAATAGTCTGAATTGTCTCACTTGCAGGTTGTGATGTTTAAAAGTGTGTTGGTTCTGTCACTGGTGGCGCCGGCAGGGGTAATGCGTGGTGCGAGCAGAAGTGGCCCCCTGACAAGGGCCCTGGCACTTAATTATTTTAAAAATTAAGCACTACGTAAAGGTGATCAGGTTTGTAATGGTTGGCAGTTCTCTTTTTTTGGTTTTGGTTCAGGAGCACGAAAAAATTTACCTTTTTATGATGATGGATGGAGTGCTCCTTAAAGAGATCTGTCATGAGCTCCTTATGGAGATGGAGGAATTAAGGAGCTAACTATATCTTTGGTGGAATGCTTATTCCGTAGTCTTGCATTTTTAGATGTCCCACTTCCTAGATGACATGTGTGGGATAGCTTTTATTAAATATTTATGTGATGTTACATACAGTACAGGCCTTTCTGCGTGTTAGCATGGCCACTGCTTGAGCACAGAAGTCACTGAAGTGCAAGACAATATTTTAGGGCACAGAAAACAGGCATGTTTAATACTATTGTGGGCCGTTCAGCTTTTTAAAGTATGTGTGCTGAATTGTCTTCCTGATATTTGAACAAAAGCATTATTTACCGTTCAATGCAATAGGAATGAGTTGAGCATCAGCAGGCCCCTCCTCATGCCATAGATTTTTAAGTATGAAAAAAGGTATACAATCTATCGGGAACTGGGGTGAGAGTTGCTGGTAGACGAAGGTCCGGCTTCAGGCTTATTGGAGTAAATGTAGGCAGGCTATATATATATATATATATATATCTAAGTATATATATATATATATATATATATATATATATATATATATATATATATATATATATTATCTACTGGCGGTCGCCAGTAGATAGTTATAGTTAAAACCTATTATCCATAGGAAATCCGCGACATTCTATTTGAAATAACGTTGGCGCCGGTTGACGAATATTCGCGAAAGTTTCCAACTTGTTGGGGCGCTCCGGTCCGCTCCTATCCTGAAAGTCTCGGGGTGATACGTCAAGCGGGGGCCGAGAAAAAGGGGGTCCCAAAACGCGTTTTCCCCATTCATTTTTCCATAGGAACCTTTAGTCGCAGCTACAGCCCGAACTGCTGAACGGAATTACACCAAATTTGGCAAAGAGGTAGCCCTTGGTTCAGTGTCGTGCCTTTTGCTTAAATGGTGTAAATCCGTTCAGTAGTTCCTGAGAAAATCAAAAGTAAAGTCACATATATATCTGGGCGGAGCCTAACCACACATGTCATCGTGAGATCTGATTGGCTGTCAGCACTTCATCCTGGAATTGCTGGCAGCCATCTTGGGACCAATATAAATGATAGTACCTCATTGAAATGCATTGTAGTGAATAGAAGATTTAGAGGGTCACCAAAAGGAGAACTATAAAGGGTGATAACAGGCTTTAGTTACATTAGAATTTATTTGTTGATGGTACCATTCTAATTTTAGGAATTGTGGTGTATTCTAAGGTGATTTTACCATGTGAAAAACCTTCTGCTGGGATATCATGAATCATGTTTGAGAGAACACTATTTTCTCATGCTTGTCCCATGGAGGTTTGGAAGGTGCTCCAGAAGCTAAAATGAGAGCATATTTTCTGTAAATTCACATTATCTTTCTCACTCATGTGAGAATGAAGTCTGACATTCTCAGTAAAACATGTACATCCAACAAGGGCAGAGACTGTCAGTTGATTCCTTTGTGTTCTACTGCAGCTTCCCAGAGTGTTCTAAAGAACAACTAGAGTGCTAACAGCCTTACTTATGACAAAAGTATGGCACACCTGAAGCCATCTTGATTGGAATAAACTGGTAACACTTAAACAATTTAATTTAAAAAGGAACAAAATGATGGGGTTCATTTTGTCATAGAAATTATGGTTAGTGCTGTAGAAAGAAAAATTAGGACATGTTTCAAGTGTGATCTCAAATATCTTCCTGTTATATTTCAACAGGAGCAGCCTGCCAGTTGATGCCTTTGTGTTCTACTGCAGCTTCCCAGAGTGTTCTAAAGAACAACTAGAGCGCTAACAGCCTTACTTATGACAAAAGTATGGCACACCTGAAGCCATCTTGATTGGAATAAACCAGTAACACTTAAAACATTTAATTTAAATAGGAACAAAATGAGGGGTTCTTTTGAAATAGAAATTATGGTTAGTGCTGCAGAAAGAAAAATTAGGGCATGTTTTAAGTGAGATCTCAAATCCTCTTCTATTTCATTAGAAAATTCTGACATGCAGACTGAAACAATCACTTTCAATACCAGCAGCAGACTACCAGTTAACTCCCTGGTGAGCAGTAGCTTTACTCCAGTGATCTAATGAGCAACTAGAGTGCTAACATTCTGAATTTATGGCAGATGTGAGACATCTGAATGCCTTCTTGATGGAATCAAAGTAAAAAACTGAAAGCATTTCCTACTGAGGAGACTGCAGTAAATGAAGAAATTAGGAAACTTCATAACAAAGAAGTCTTCCAAGATGGCCACCAGTGAAAAAAGAGCCCAAATGTAGCACAAATATTACCCAGATGTAGCCCACATATAGCCCAATGACAAAAGTGTGCAAAACACTTTTTATTTTTAGTTTTTTGCAGTTTTATGTAGTGCAGACTGGTCAGGTATTGGAGCATTGCATCTTAAAACATGACCCCCCTACACTACAAAAACACCACTGCACTACCTTAAACCCTATAACACTACCCCCAGCACGACCCCCTACACTACACAAGCACCACTGCACTATCCTAAACCCTAAAACACTACCCCCAGCACGACCCCCTACACTACCCAAACACCACTGCACTAACCTAAATCCTAAAACACTACCACCAGCACGACCCCCTACACTACCCAAACACCACTGCACTACCCTAAAACATGACCCCCTACACTACACAAACACCACTGCACTACCCTAAACCCTAAAGCACTACCCCCAGCACGACCTCCTACACTACACAAGCACCACTGCACTACCCTAAACCCTAAAACACTACCCCCAGCACGACCCCCTACACTACACAAACACCACTGCACTACCCTAAACCCTAAAACACTACCCCCTACACTACCCAAACACCACTGCACTAACCTAAATCCTAAAACACTACCCCCAGCACAACCCCCTACACTACCCAAACACCACTGCACTACCCTAAAACATGACCCCCTACACTACACAAACACCACTGTACTACCCTAAACCCTAAAACACTACCCCCAGCACGACCCCCTACACTGACCGAACACCACTGCACTGCCCTAAACCCTGAAACACCAGCCCCTGCATGACCCCCTACACTGCCTGAACACCACTGTACTGCCCTAAACCCTGAAACACCACCCCTAGCACGACCCCCTACACTGCCCGAACACCACTGCACTGCCCTAAACCCTGAAACACCACCCCCAGCGCGACCCCCTACACTGCCCGAACACCACTGCACTAAACCTGAAACACCACCCCCTGCACAACCCCCTACACTGTTCGAACACTTCTGCACTGCCCTAAACCCAGAAACACCATCCCCAGCACGACCCCCTATACTGCACGAACACCACTGCACTGCCCTAAACCCTGAAACACTACCCCCAGCAAGACCCCCTACACTGCCCGAACACCACTGCACTGCCCTAAACCCTGAAACATCACCCCGAGCAAGACCCCTACACTGCCCGAATACCACTGCCCTAAACCCTGAAACACCACCCCCAGCAAGACCCCCTACACTGCCCGAACACCACTGCACTGCCCTAAACCCTGAAACACCAGCCCCAGCACGACCCCCTACACTGCCCAAACACCACTGCACTGCCCTAAACCCTGAAACACCACCCCCTGCACGACCCCCTACACTGCCCGAACACCACTGTACTGCCCTAAACCCTGAAACCCCACTCCCAGCATGACCCCCTACACTGCCAGAACACCACTGCACTGCCCTAAACCCTGAAACACCACCCCCTGCATGACCCCCTACACTGCCCGAACACTACTGCACTGCCCTAAACCCTGAAACACCACCCCCAGCACGACCCCCTACACTGCACGAACACCACTGCACCGCCCTAAACCCTAAAACACTACCCCCAGCAAGACCCCCTACACTGCCCGAACACCACTGCACTGCCCTAAACCCTGAAACACCACCCCCAGCAAGACCCCCTACACTGCCCGAACACCACTGCACTGCCCTAAACCCTGAAACACCACCCCCAGCAAGACCCCCTACACTGCCCGAACACCACTGCACTGCCCTAAACCCTGAAACACCACCCCCAGCACGACCCCCTACACTGCCCGAACACCACTGCTCTACCCAAAACCCTGAAACACCAGCCCCAGCACGACCCCCTACACTGCCCCAACATCACTGCACTGCCCTAAACCCTGAAACACCAGCCCCAGCACGACCCCCTACACTGCCCGAACACCACTGCACTGCCCTAAACCCTGAAACACCACCCTCAGCATGACCGCTACACTGCCCGAACACCACTGCACTGCCCTAAACCCTGAAACACCAGCCCCAGCACGACCCCGTACACTGCCCGCACACCACTGCACTGCCCAAAACCCTGAAACACCAGCCCCAGCACAACCCCGTACACTGCCCGAACACCACTGCACTAAACCCTGAAACACCAGCCCCAGCACGACCGCCTACACTGCCCGAAAACTACTGCACTGCCCTAAACCCTGAAACACCACCCCCAGCAAGACTACCTACACTGGCCGAACACCACTGCACTGCCCTAAACCCTGAAACACCACCCCCTGCACGACCCCCTACACTGCCCAAACACTACTGCACTGCCCTAAATCCTGAAACACCACCCCTCAGCACGACACCCTACACTGCCCGATCACCACTGCACTGCCCTAAACCCTGAAACACCACCCCAGCACGACCCCCTACACTGCCCGAACACCACTGCACTAAACACTGAAACACCACCCCCTGCACGACCCCCTACACTGCCGGAACACCACTGCACTGCCCAAAACCCGGAAACACCACCCCCAGCACGACCCCCTACACTGCCCTAACACCACTGCACTGCCCTAAACCCTGAAACATCACCCCCAGCACAACCCCCTACACTGCCTGAGCACCATTGCTCTGCCCTAAACCCTGAAACACTAGCCCCAGCACGACCCCCTACACTGCCCGAACACCACTGCACTAAACCCTGAAACACCAGCCACAGCACGACCGCCCACACTGCCCGAAAACTACTGCACTGCCCTAAACCCTGAAACACCACCCCCAGCAAGACTACCTACACTGGCCGAACACCACTGCACTGCCCTAAACCCTGAAACACCAGCCCCAGCATGACCCCCTACACTGCCCGAACACCACTGCACTGCCCTAAACCCTGAAACACCAGCCCCAGCACGACCCCCTACACTGCCCGAACACCACTGCACTGCCCTAAACCCTGAAACACCAGCCCCAGCACCACCCCCTACAATGCCCGAACACCACTGTACTGCCCTAAACCCTGAAACACCACCCCCTGCACTGCCCCCTACACTGCCCGAACACCACTGCACTGCCCTAAACCCTGAAACACCACCCCCTGCACCACCCCCTACACTGCCCGAACACCACTGCACTGCCCTAAACCCTGAAACACCACCCCTGCACCGCCCCTACACTGCCCGAACACCACTGCACTGCCCTAAACCCTGAAACACCAGCCCCAGCACCACCCCCTACAATGCCCGAACACCACTGTACTGCCCTAAACCCTGAAACACCACCCCCTGCACCGCCCCCTACACTGCCCGTACACCACTGAACTGCCCTAAACCCTGAAACACCACCCCCTGCACCACCCCCTACACTGCCCGAACACCACTGCACTGCCCTAAACCCTGAAACACCACCCCCTGCACCGCCCCCTACACTGCCCGAACACCACTGCACTGCCCTAAACCCTGAAACACCACCCCCAGCATGACCCCCTTTACTGCTCGAACACCACTGCACTGCCCCAAACCCTGAAACACCACCCCCAGCATGACCCCCTACACTGCCCAAACACCACTGCCCTAAACCCTGAAACACCACCCCTGCACGACCCCCTACACTGCCCGAACACCACTGCACTGCCCTAAACCCTGAAACAGCACCCCCTGCACGACCCCTACACTGCCCGAACATCACTGCACTGCCCTAAACCCTAAAACACCACCCCCCAGCACGACCCCCTACACTGCCCGAACACCACTGCAATGCCCTAAACCCTAGAACACTACCCCCAGCATGACCCCCTACACTACCCGAACACCACTGCACTACCCTAAACCCTAAAATACTCCCCCCAGCACGACCCCCTACACTACCCGAACACGACTGCACTGCCCTAAACCCTAAAACACTCCCCCAGCACGACCCCCTACACTACCCAAACACCACTGCACTGCCCTAAACCCTAAAACACTCCCCCCAGCATGACCCCCTACACTACCTAAACACCACTGCACTGCCCTAAACCCTAAAACACTACCCCCCGCATGACCCCCTACACTACCCACATACCAATGCACTACCCTAATCCCTAAAACACTACCCCCGCACAACCCCTACACTACCCAAAGACCACTGCACTACCCTAAACCCTAAAACACGACCTCCTACACTACACAAACACCACTGCACTACCCTAAACCCTAAAAAACTACCCCCAGCACGAACCCCTACACTACCCAAACACCACTGCACTACCCTAAACCATAAAACACTACCCCCAGCAGTACCCCCTACGCTACCCAAACACCACTGCACTACCCTAAACCCTAAAACACTACCCCCAGCAGTACCCCCTACACTACCCAAACACCATTGCACTACCCTAAACCCTAAAACACTACCCCCAGCAGTATCCCCTACACTACCCAAACACCACTGCACTACCCTAAATCCTAAAACCCTAAAACACTAACCCCAGCACGACCCCCTACACTACCCAAACACCACTGCACTACCCTAAACCCTAAATCTACCCCCAGCATGACCCCCTACACTACACAAACACCACTGCACTACACTAAACCCTAAAACACTACCCCCAGCACGACCCTCTTCACTACCTAAACACAACTGCACAATTTGTTACAGGCATTGCAACGCAGGCCTGTGGTGCTTACTGGAAGTACCTGGTGGGCTGGTTGGGCCCCAGGGACTCTCAGGATTCAAGGTGACCTAATCCCCCAACTTAAAACGCGCTACGGGGCACGTTTGCACAGTGGTGAAGGGAGGGGGCGGGGCCTCAGGTGACATGTGCGCAAACACGCCCTGTGGTGCGTTTTAAGTTGGGGAGTTAATTCCCTTTGAATCCTGGGGGCCAACTAGCCCACCAGGTACCTTCAGTAAGCACAACAGAGGTGCGTTGCAGAGAGGTGAAAAAAGGTTAGTGGCCTCGGACCGCCTCTCTGCAACTCAGCTCTGTGGTCCTAACTGTAGGTACCTGGGGGGCTAGTTGGGCCCCAGGGACCCTCAGGATTCAAGGGGACTTAATCCCGCAACTTAAAAACGCGCCACGGGGCGCGTTTGCACACATGTCACCTCAGGCCCCCCCTCCCTTCACCACTGTGCAAACGCGCACTGGCTCTGGTTAGTCAGAGTCAGTTACCACCAGTACCCGTCTGAAAAAGTTGTGGGCACAGGATGATTTTGCAACAAGGCCTCTTTCTGCTCCTCTGTTGGTTCTTTCTGCACATCTTTTGCTTCTTTCTGTGCGTTTTTTCTTCTTTCTTCATATGTCCTACCTCTGTTGGCATAGTTAGAAACTAGCATTTAAAAAACCTTTGAAATTCACTTAAAAATCATAGTTTTCAGGCACGTTATAGTTAGAAATTAGCATTTAAAAAACCTTTGAAATTCACTGAAAAAACCATAGGTTTCAGGCACGTTATAGTTAGAAATTAGCATTTAAAAAACCTTTGAAATTCACTGAAAAAACCATAGGTTTCAGGCACGTTATAGTTAGAAATTAGCATTTAAAAAACCTTTGAAATTCACTGAAAAAACCATAGGTTTCAGACACGTTCTAGTTAGAAATTAGCATTTAAAAAACCTTTGAAATTCACTGAAAAAACCATAGGTTTTAGGGACAGTTATGGTTAGTTGGACATTGCACTCGTACAAAACCCGTGAAATTCCCCTGTTATAGTTAGTTCAGCTAACTATAACTCGCGCCCGCAATGCACTGCTGATGACGTCACATATTACATCACTCATGACATGGTCAGTGACATCACTGATGACATCACTGATGACATCTCAAATGACATCACTGATGACATCATCCATGTGATAATTTCATGCATCTTCTCACACCCTAATATAACTTTTGATACACCCACTCTAAATTACAGACTGCCATTCTCAAAACCATAGACACTCCAACACCAAAAACTACATACCCACTCACTGATTCTTAGGTCTACACACACATCCACTCACTCACCTGTACAGTCACTCATACTTACAGTCACTCAGTACAGGACTATCATATGCACTCATACACCTATATAAACACTCACACACCGCCACTCATCCATAGAGGTACTCACACACCTAGTCAGTCATGCAAAAAATTAATCACACACCCATTTACTCACCTATACAGTTATACACACACCAGCTCACTTACTCATACAAATACTAGCACATTCTTACGCTCTTATACAATAACTGATACAAGCACACACACATCCATACAGCCACTCTCACAATAACACACTCTCACTTATAGCCATTTAAATACTCTAACACACATATATACTGCCTTTTACATATGTAGTTACTCGCACATGTACCTCTGAGATATACATTCACTCACTAACACACCCATACACACACTCACCCACCCAAGCAGTCCATCACAGATGCACTCTTGAAATCATGCACCCAGTGAATCACCCACTCACACATCTATGTATAGAGTCACACACACCCCACCCACACAAACACTCAGGCAGCCATACAGATACTCAGAGAACCAATCAATAACCCATATAGACACTCATGTAGCTATTCGCAAATCCATGCATCCACTTACACACCAACAAACAGACGGATACAGACATTCACACAGTTTAGTCACTAACCCATGCATTCAGTAAGATACGTTTAATCACTCACTTGTAGAGTCAGTCACTCACGTACTAAATCATCCATTCAGACACTTATACACCCACTCATTCTTCAATACGCCTTTCCCTATATATATTAAACATATTTAAACTTTACAGAAACACACAGTCACTGGATGATGTCATCAGTGATGTCATCAGTGATGTCATTTGAGATGTCATCAGTGATGTCATCAGTGATGTCACTGACCATGTCATGAGTGATGTAATATGTGACGTCATCAGCAGTGCATTATAGGGCGCGAGTTATAGTTAGCTGAACTAACTATAACAGGGGAATTTCACGGGTTTTGTACGAGTGCAATGTCCAACTAACCATAACTGTCCCTAAAACCTATGGTTTTTTCAGTGAATATATATATATATATATCCATATGTTCAGCTCCTGCCTGACCCACTGGGAGAACACTTTTGATTTACACAAAGGGCAAAACGGCGCCCACTTGGTTTTATTTTTTTCAAAGGAACTACGAGTACCAGCATGCCAGTAGGCACACGCCCACTAGGGCGGGACTTGGACCCTTTATCAGATGTCCCTTTGAATTGCCGTTATGTTTACCTTCATTCTGCCCGTGAACAAGAACACAGGAGTGTTCAAAATGCGTTGGGCTTTTACTTGGCAAGAGGGGCAGACTGTATTATTGCAGAGCTGTTTTCCTCAATTAAAGGTCTGCAACTCCCCGTTTAGTGGCTTTTCCTCATTGGGCTAAATTCTTTGTGGATGTTGAGTGGCCTGGCTTGGTCGCGGAGACGCCCTGCCGTGAGTTCTGCGGATCCTGTGTTTGAAGGTTCAAACACTGGAACGGGGGGCCGTATTGAGGAATTATCTACGATCAGCTCGGCGAGATGTTTAGCTCCTGCCTGACCCACTGGGGGACACTTTTGATTTAAACAAAGGGCAAAACGGCACCCACTTGGTTTTATTTTTTTCAAAGGAACTACGAGCACCAGCATGCCAGTAGGCACACGCCCACTAGGGCGGGACTTGGACCCATTATCAGATGTCCCTTTGTATTGCCGATATGTTTACCTTCATTCTGCCCGTGAACAAGAACACAGGAGTGTTCGAAACGCGTTGGGCTTTTACTTGGCAAGAGGGGGAGACTGTATTGTTGCCGAGCTGTTTTCCTCAATTAAAGGTGTGCAACTCCCCGTTTAGTGGCATCTCCTCATTGGGCTAAATTCTTTGTGGATGTTGAGCGGCCTGGCTCGGTCGCGGAGACGCCCCGCCGTGAGTTCTGGGGATCCTGTGTTTGAAGGTTCAAACACTGTGGAACGGGGGGCCGGATTGAGGAATTATCTACGATCAGCTCGGCGAGATGTTCAGCACCTGCCTGACCCACTGGGGAACACTTTTGATTTACACAAAGGGCAAAACGGCACCCACTTGGTTTTATTTTTTTCAAAGGAACTACGAGTACCAGCATGCCAGTAGGCACACGCCCACTAGGGCGGGACTTGGACCCTTTATCAGATGTCCCTTTGAATTGCCGTTATGTTTACCTTCATTCTGCCCGTGAACAAGAACACAGGAGTGTTCGAAATGCGTTGGGCTTTTACTTGGCAAGAGGGGGAGACTGTATTGTTGCAGAGCTGTTTTCCTCAATTAAAGGTGTGCACCTCCCCGCTTAGTGGCGTCTCCTCATTGGGCTAAATTCTTTGTGGATGTTGAGTGGCCTGGCTCGGTCGCGGAGACGTCCTGCCATGAGTTCTGCGGATCCTGTGTTTGAAGGTTCAAACACTGGAACGGGGGGCCGTATTGAGGAATTATCTACGATCAGCTCGGCAAGATGTTCAGCTCCTGCCTGACCCACTGGTGGAACACTTTTGATTTAAACAAAGGGCAAAACGGCACCCACTTGGTTTTATTTTTTTCAAAGGAACTACGAGTACCAGCATGCCAGTAGGCACACGCCCACTAGGGCGGGACTTGGACCCTTTATCAGATGTCCCTTTGAATTGCCGTTATGTTTACCTTCATTCTGCCCGTGAACAAGAACACAGGAGTGTTCGAAACGCGTTGGGCTTTTACTTGGCAAGAGGGGGAGACTGTATTGTTGCCGAGCTGTTTTCCTCAATTAAAGGTGTGCAACTCCCCGTTTAGTGGTGTCTCCTCATTGGGCTAAATTCTTTGTGGATGTTGAGAGGCCTGGCTCGGTCGCGGAGACGCCCTGCCGTGAGTTCTGCGGATCCTGTGTTTGAAGGTTCAAACACTGTGGAACGGGGGGCCGTATTGAGGAATTATCTACGATCAGCTCGGCGAGATGTTCAGCTCCTGCCTGACCCACTAGGGGAACACTTTTGATTTAAACAAAGGGCAAACGGCACCCACTTGGTTTTATTTTTTTCAAAGGAACTACGAGTACCAGCATGCCAGTAGGCACACGCCCGTTTAGTGGTGTCTCCTCATTGGGCTAAATTCTTTGTGGATATATATATATATACATATAGATAGATAGATATAGATAGATAGATAGATAGATAGATAGATAGATAGGGTTTAGAAGTAAAATAGGCACAATTGAACAGTGTCTAAACCTTAACCTGATCATTGGCAAATACACCATAGCTCAAAAATCTCCTATTTATTTGGCTTTTATGGATCTTACCTCAGGCTTTGATTATGTTAGCAGGTCACGCTTATGGTCTATTCTTTTAAAATATGGTCTGGATGAGGTTTTAGTCCACTTTTTAGCTTACTTGCAGAAGGACTTGAACGCTAGGGTGAGGATTAGCAAGAGCGGGAGGTATCAAAAGACATCAAAGTAGTCAGAGGGGTCAGGCAGGGTTGTGTCCTGGCCCCTCTACTTTTTATTTTATATATTAATGATTTACATAAATCACTGGTTACACTTTTTAACGATGTTCTGAAAATCAATGGTAACACACTTCCCGCCCTTTTGTACGCCGATGATGCGGTCTTAATCGGCAGCACACCTAATGCATTACGCGTCTTAGTGCGGGGTTTTGTAGATTTTATGACCAGCTTATATTTATGTACTAATTTTTAAAAATCGTTTTTAATGGCTTGTGGGCCGAAAAAGTACCCTATAAATACCATCACTATAGACTCACAAAGTTTACATTGCACTTGCACTTTTCCTTACTTGGGGCTGGTATTTGCAGCTAACGGTTCTTGGGTCGACCATGTGGTGTATGGATCACTGACAGAATATCGAGGAGCAAAATATCGACCGGGCAAAATATCGAGGAAAAAATATAGAATGCCAGAATATCGAATTCCTATCTACAAACAGGTAAGTACAAAAATATAAAATCCAAAATATCGTTGTAAAAAATATAGTTAGTCAAAATATCGAATTTTTAAATGTCTTAAAAGTAATGTAAAATTAATAAAATAATACATATAATTAACTAAAACATACTTAAAAATACTTAAATAACCTTAATATTAATAAATATTTAATGTAAGTTAAAAAAAATAAACATGCAATTTTATTTTTGAATACATATATATATTAACGTAATATTAATAACAAATATTCAATATTTTTAGCGTAGGATAGCGGGAGGGTAAAATTTACTATTCCCACTTCAGTGAGTGCAACAGTAGGGAAAGCGTTGGATAGCGTGAGGGTAAAAATTACTATTCCCACTCCAGTGAGTGCAATAGTAGGGAAAGCGTTGGATAGCGTAGGGGTAAAAATTACTATTCCCACTCCAGAGAGTGCAACAGTAGGGAAAGCGTTGGATAGCGTAGGGATAAAAATTACTATTCCCACTCCAGAGAGTCCAACAGTAGGGAAAGTGTTGGATAGCGTAGGGGTAAAATTACTATTCCCACTCCAGTGAGTGCAACAGTAGGGAAAGCGTTGGATAGCGGGAGGGTAAAATTACTATTCCCACTCCAGAGAGTGCAACAGTAGGGAAAGCGTTGGATAGCGTAGGGATAAAAATTACTATTCCCACTCCAGAGAGTCCAACAGTAGGGAAAGTGTTGGATAGCGTAGGGGTAAAATTACTATTCCCACTCCAGTGAGTGCAACAGTAGGGAAAGCGTTGGATAGCGGGAGGGTAAAAATTACTATTCCCACTCCAGAGAGTGCAACAGTAGGGAAAGCGTTGGATAGCGTAGGGGTAAAAATTACTATTCCCACTCCAGTGAGTGCAACAGTAGGGAAAGTAATGATTTAATATTTAAATTTAAAAAAATTATCAATACCAATATAAAATTAATTAAAATTAATTACCAATTACAACATATTTAATAATTAATTAATTATAAATGCCAATAAATATTATTTATTAAAAATTAATTACCTATTAATAATTAACAACCAATTAATTTTCAATACCAAAAATTAATAAGTAATACAAAATGTTTACCAATTAATAATTAATTAACAGTAAATTAATTATCAATACACAAAAATATTTTCAATAATTATTTAATTACAATTAAATTACTTCCCACCCTATTCCCCTATAAACCCACAACCCGCTCAGAATAATAAATTAATACAATTACTATAATTATCAATTAATCAATTAATAAAAATTAATTACCAATTAATACAAATTAATTACCAATTAATAAAAATTAATTACCAAATAAAAATTAATTAACAATAAATTAATAATCAATACCAATAAATAAAAATAAATAATTACTGAATTACAATTTAAATTACTTCCCACCCTATTCCCCTATAAACCCACAACCCGCTCTGAATAATAAATTAATACAATTAATATAATTATCAATTAAAATTAATAAAAATTAATTACCAATTAATAAAAATTAATTACCAATTAATAATTAAATAACAATGAATTATTTATCAATACCAATAAATAAAATTAAATAATTACTTAATTACAATTAAATTACTTCCCACCCTATTCCCCTATAAACCCACAACCCGCTACAGAACTAAAACGCAAAATTAAATTAAAAATAATTAATAATTCCTAAAAATTAATATTTAATTTACTATAATTAAATTACTTCCCACCCTATTCCCCTATAAACCCACAACCTGCTACGGAATTAAATTACGCAAAAATTAAATAACATAAAATTCATTACTTTAAAAAATTAAAACATACATTACAAAAATAATACATACTTTTAACACATATACTAACACTTAAAACACTATAAAAAAAATCGATATTTTTAAAAACTATATTATGACTGTCGATATTATGACAATCGATATTTCTTACCTAAATTTCGATATTCTGCACCACTATATTTTGGCAATTCGATATTCTGTCCATTCTATATAAAAAACTCGATATTTTGGCAATTCGATATTAAAAATTCGATATTAAGGGGCCGATTCTGATGCGGGTTGGAAAAGCTTCCCGACCGAATCGGTTGGGAAATGGTGTCCGACCCACTCGGATCGGGAAAGTCCGACCGGCGGAGTAGGATGCATCCGGATGCTTCCAGATACGATTTGGTTGAACTCCCATTGACTTCAATGGGAACATTTGTTCCTAACCGCATCAGAATTGGGCCCTCGGTCGGGAAGACACGTTCCCGATCCGATTTGGAAGGAGCAAATGCCGTTAGGAGGCCTTCCTAACCGCATCAGAATCAGGCCCTCGGTCGGGAAGCTTTTCCAACCCGCATCAGAATCGGGCCCTATGTCTGTTCACCGTGGTGTATAGCAGGAACAAGTTTTCTAAAGCTTTCAACTCAATCTTTGGTCTTCTGCAACCCAAAAGGACAGAGGTGGTTTTAGCTAGTACTAAGATTTTTAAATCACAATGTATCCCTACCGCAACATATGGCGCAGAGGTCTGGGGTTTCACAAAGTGTAATAGTGTTCAGGGCGAAGAAAATAGATTCTGTCGAAAATTCCTGGGAGCCCCGTCCTCCACATCGCAGTATGTCTGCCACATTGAATTGAAATTGCCTTATGTTGAAGATTATATCAAGGCTCGCCCGGCCATATTTTGGCTTGCAGCCTGGAAGAACCCGGCAGCGACCCTTACTAGGGATATAATAACAGACTGCCTTAAGTGTGAGCAGGGCAGGGATATACCATGGCTCGCCGCTGTAAGGGAGAGTTTGAGCAGTGTGAACCTTGTGCACATTTTTCGAAATCCCACTGACTCAGAGGGTATAAACAAAAAAGCCCTTCAGGAGGCTCTGTATTTACAGTACAGCAAAGCAAGATACGAAAAGGAGGCCCAGAAAACCTCTGTTGTTAGGTACATGTCTAGAGAGGTTGCCTCTTACCTGCCACCCAGCTACCTCTTAAAACCGATGGGTCACTGAGAGAGAGGTCTGCGTTTTCGTTTAAGGGCAGGTACACTGAAATTTTTACTTTGCTTTCCTCTGGGGTACAATGCCAATCTCGACCAATTGCCATGTCCTTGTGATGATCATAGTAGACAAACAATGTTACACTTTTTAGTCTATTGTAATTTTTATTTAAAATATACAAAATGCTTTTTGATACCATTTTTTAAAAAAAGCTTCCCCGTTCATTATAAAGCAGCTTACATGAAAATCCTCAAATTGGAAGAGGAAGAATTAATCTTCTGCGTAGGCTCGTTCCTAAAAGCTGTAGTACGTGCTCGTAACACTATGGGGCCGATTCCGGCCGGAAATCTCCCCGACCGAGCCGGACCCGGAGAGAATTCCGACCGAATCGGACCCTAGCAGTCCGACCGAACGAGTACGATGCGCACGCATGCTATCGGACTCGAGTCGGTCGGACTCCCATTGAAGTCAATGGGAGCCTGTCGTACAACGCGTACGCGGGCTCCCATTGACTCAATGGGTGCGAGGCGGATAAGGGCGCCCCCTACAGCGTGTACGCATCCATGCGCATCGCGGCGTACATGCACAGGTATGGGGGACCCATGGGTCCCCCTGTGTGCGACTCGCGCGCCTACGCGTGCATGGGGGGTCCGACGCGGACCCTCAAAGTCCAGCTCCGACAGCTTTTACGAGCCGGACGGGCGCGAGTCGATCGGACTGCTCGCGGCGCGCATCGTACTTACCCGGCCGGGAAACGTCTCCCATAGCGCGGTGCGAGTCGTGTCCATGCGAGTCGGTCGGAGCGTGTTGAAGCCGCGTTCGAGTCGGTCGGCGATTTCGCGGGTGCTTGCATCGTACTCGCTCGGCCGGACCCGCGTACAATTCGGTCGGGAAACAGGGCTCCGAATCGGATCCGGTGAATCCGAATCCGATTCGGAGCACTACCGGCCGAGATCGGAATCGGCCCCTATGTGTACTCTCTGAAGGCGGTTTCTCTTTAACGATTTTACATTATACTGTAATTATGACCATCGTTAATTAATTTTCTCTCAATTTTTATGACATAGATCATGTATAAACTGAAAGGCCCTAATTGGAAATTGTTTTTATGACGTTCTATGTTAATTGATTTTATCTTTCTTATCGACTTGTGTACCATTATGCTGCTATTTGATCTGTGCTTTTATGGATATATTGGTATCCAAATAAAGATTTTTGATTGATTAAGATAGATAGATAGATAGATAGATAGATAGATAGATAGATAGATAGATAGATAGATAGATAGATAGATATAGTCTAAAACAACTACACTGTATACTCAGTGGAAGGGGTGAGAGACATCTGCCAGTTTTCCTTTTCTCCAAAAACGCTGCACTTTCATTTTGGACCTTAGAATATTTACCGAGAGTTTTGTGATTTCTATTGCTGTTTTGCCATCCTCCAATGATATGTCATTACACTATGGGGTCGATTCCGATTCGGGCCGTAAAAAGCACCGACCGACCCGGATCCGGAAAAAATACCGACCGACACGTACCCGTGGCGCACGACACGCCAAGTACGATGCAAGGCGCGAAAAATCCGACCGACACGTACCGAAACCAAGTCGACCAACCGAGCCGCACGGAAAACAGCAATCCGGCCGGAAAACACGCGAATACAACCGACCGACACGCACCCGGAACAAATCCGACCGAAACGTACACGCGAACTCCAAAACGCAAAGTACGATGCAAGGCGCGAAAACCACGACTGAGCCGGACGGAGGACAAGCCGTACGACCGACACGCATACAAAACCGAGCCGAAGCAACACAATACACTGCGACCGACGCGTACGCAGCATAGAAAACTGCACAAACACAGCGTGAACGAAACGGAGAACACCGTACGAGACCAATGCAGGGTCCGACTCGGTCACAAGAACGTTTCCAACATACACAAACAGCACAAAGGAAAAATCACCCAAAAAAAGGCCAAACAAGCAATTACCAAGCCAATAAATACTGGGGGGTGGGGACAGAGAACAAAGACACACCCACAACTCCACCTATATAAAGGACACAAATCACTACCATGAGCCTTTGCAAATGCCATTCCACTGCCAGCACCCAAGAGAAAGCAACCACACACCCACAGCTCATCCCTCACACAAGCCACACACCATCAGCACACCAACAAATACCTACCTCACATACACCCAGCAAAACACACACTCACACACCCTCACCTGCACACCAACACACACATCACCCACCATCACCACCCATCACCATGCCCCCCAAGAAGAATCCCAAGTTCCTAGATAGTGAATTGGAAGTCATGGTAGACGAGATCCTCAGGGTGGAGCCACAGCTGTTTGGCACACTGGTCCAACAGACCCCCATGTCGCAGAAAACCAAGATGTGGGAGAGGATCATCAACAGGGTGAACGCACAATCACCATGTCGGCGCACAAAGACCGACATCCAGAACAGGTGGTATGACGTGCACAGGAGGGTACGGAAAATGCTGACGCAAGACTACATCAACAGCCAACACACCGGCAGTGGCCCTCCTGCCAAGCCAATATACCTCAGGCCCTGGGAGGAGAAGGTGCGGGCCATCCTTCCGCCAGTGAGCGTATATGGACTAGAGAGGACATCCCAGAGCCTGGTGAGTACACAACAAATGTACACAATATACTGCCACAAAACACACACATCACTGTCAAGGGAGAGTCAAACCATGCACTCATAGCAATTACACAGCAACCAGAACAGAATCATCCCAAAATGTGTATGGCAGTCAGATAAACACAACACATGCCATCAAAAAGTCACATCCAACTGTGCCAACACATGTACAAACACAACTACAACTACAGCTAGGCAGTGGCACAAATAGAACTAACAAACACATCCACACATGTAGCCACCACAACAACACCAACACACAGTGAAGACCACTCAAAGGAAGGAATTCTGTGTATGCTGGCCAAGTCAGTGTAGCCAATAGCATCGTGGGAGTCGCAGTCACACATATTGCCCCCCACAACTGTCCCATCAACACCACCATGAACCATGCGCACATCACAGGGAGTGGAGAAGGACTCACAAGACGGCTGACACTGGCTACTGCTGTGGGGAGCACAAGGCCCTGCTGGCAACTGTGCACCAACAAACAGCAGGACACCACTGACTGACATCCTGAGAGACAACTTACACTCCCTGCAATGCAAGCACGTTCCATGGTGGGATATCTGGCTAGCTGGGTGGGAAGGAGGACTTGCAGCACTGACCATAGTCACAAGCACCTCCCCTCCCCCCCAACACAAACTCCACAGAACCCACCTGGTAGAATGCAATGCCCCCCATCCTAACACAAGATCCCACAAAGAACCACCACCCTGGGTTATGTTGTGTGAAGCACAGGGACACTCTTGGGACTCTTAGCCAAACAACTGCCAGGACAACACTCCCAGCCATCCTGTCAGCACAGCTAGCCCACCCCACAGGGAAGCAGAATCAAAAGGAAGGAAGCATGGGCATGCTGGGAAGGGGGGTGGAGGCAGTAGCATGATGGGAGTCGTCGTCACTGATACTGGTCACCCCCACAACTGACCCATCAACACCACCCTGAACCATGCTCACATCACAGGAAGTGGAGAAGGACTCACAAGATGGCTGACACTGGCTACTGCTGTGGGAGCACAAGGCCCTGCTGGCAACTGTGCACCAACAAACAGCAGGACACCACTGACTGACATCCTGAGAGACAACTTACACTCCCTGCAATGCAAGCACGTTCCATGGTGGGATATCTGGCTAGCTGGGTGGGAAGGGGGACTTGCAGCACTGACCATAGTCACAAGCACCTCCCCTCACACCCCCCCAACACAAACTCCACAGAACCCACCTGGTAGAATGCAATGCCCCCATCCTAACACAAGATCCCACAAAGAACCACCACCCTGGGTTATGTTGTGTGAAGCACAGGGACACTCTTGGGGCTCTTAGCCAAACAACTGCCAGGACAACACTCCCAGCCATCCTGTCAGCACAGCCAGCCCACCCCACAGGGAAGCAGAGTCAAAAGGAAGGAAGCATGGGCATGCTGGGAAGGGGGAGGAGGCAATAGCATGATGGGAGTCGTAGTCACAGACATAGCTCACCCCCACAACTGTCCCATCAACACCACCCTGAACCATGCTCACATCACAGGGAGTGGAGAAGGACTCACAAGATGGCTGACACTGGCTACTGCTGTGGGGAGCACAAGGCCCTGCTGGCAAATGTGCACCAACAAACAGCAGGACACCACTGACTGACATCCTGAGAGACAACTTACACTCCCTGCAATGCAAGCACAGTCCATGGTGGGATAACTGACTGGCTGGGTGGGTGGGAAGGAGGGCCGGCTGTCAACCAAACACAACCAATGCAGACCATGTTCACACCCCAGAAAATACATAGAAATGCCCAAATAATGCAGGACAATGTGCCACAACAATATCAACCCCTGACTGTGACGACTTAGGACAATGCAATGTACAGGCCCGCACCCAGAGGCACAGTCACAACTGTCATGTGTCAACCATTGATGCCTGCAGAAACATAACATACATTGTTTGTGTCTCCCAAAAACAGGTGATGATGGGGACACAGCAGCAGACGCTGAGGAGTCCCAGTCCCAGGCTCAAGAGGATGCCGAGCTCACTGGCGTCGTACAGCCTCTGTCCTCCTCGGACGATGAAGAACAACCTGGCACATCCGGTGCAAGTCAACATGCAGCACCAGCAGGACCACCAGCTGCAGCACCAGCAGGACCACCAGCTGCACCCCCTGCACCCACCCCTCCAACGACTGTCACCACGAATACCATCCCTGCCGACATGGACAGAACAAGGAGCAACACCAGCACAGTGACCCTGGACCAACCTGGGGCCATGGACACCACCACCACCACCAACCCCCAAGGTGGACCAGGGTTATCTGTGCGTGCCACTGCACACACTGCACATGTCAGCAGGGGTGGTGGGAGGGGTGGGAGACAGAGGTCGCTGCTTGCAGACGTTGCTGGTGTGCATGATGACCCACAACTGGTACGCATAGCTGATGCGTACCAGTCCAGCACCGGAGAGCTCAGCCAGGTAGTGGGGCTCCTCAGAGACATTAAACAGCAGCAGGCTGCCCATCATGCCCGCTTGGACTCCCACATGTCCCACGTGGAGTCACACATGTCCCGTGTGGACTCACACATGTCCCGCATGGAGTCCAAGTGGGATGCACTGCATGAGATGACGGCGGTGCACAGGGACATTTTACAATGCCTCCGCCAGATGAACAGCAACCAGTCCACACCTCCCTGTGTGCCAACAACATCTGGTGCCGAACAAACTGCAACTGCCACAGGGAGGGAGGAGGACTCTGGCGGAGAGTCCCCTGCACCGCAGCAGCCTGTACTTGAGGGGCCCCCCAAGAAGAGGGGTCGTCCGAGGAGGGAAAAGTGAGAGGCCGATGGCCAAGCGCAACTCCCAGGAAGCCTGAACCTGTTCTGGATGTTCGCCTTTGTGCACAGACTGTTCACCCTGTTGACGGCAACACTACTCCCACACATTGCATGGGGAGTACAAGTTGGACCAATGTGTCAGACAACTGTGGCCCCGATACTGGGGATCCTGTCTACCAGGACTTTCAATTCACCTAGGAACTTGGGATTGCAAGATTTATGTACAGCACAACCCATCCTATGCACTATTAACACAAATGTATCACAATAAACACACTAATACACCATACTTGCCTCTGTCGTGATTCCAACGTGGGTGCTGTTATGGGGATGATGAACTGCAAAATTACACTGTGTATGCGAACTGCAACAGCAAGGACAACACAGGCATGTGAGTACAGGCAACGTGACACACATGAGGGAGGCACACCACCAGGGCTACACAACACATACACACCTAGGCCATCTGACTCATTGCCTACACTGATGTTGCCAGGGAAGACGGTGCAATGCACAGACACCACACCCATTCCCAGTTGTAGTCAAGTAGCCCACAGGTGCAGTAAGCAAATGGCAGTCAAATGTGTGACCACAGACAACGCACATCACAAAGTGAAGCACAGGTTTATTACACAGTTGCAACATGCCGTAACCACTACAGATGCAAGGTAACCCCACCTGGCAGCGGGCACACAGTCAACAACTGTAGACGGAAGGAAGTCCATGGGTGTGGCGCACATCACCTGTAGGGACACAACAGCTACCAGCCTGGATGTGCAATCACGTCGTCGGTGGACACAGTTGACCAAACGAATCTGAAAGTACCCTGTGAAGGACAGAAATGACACACAGTCAAAAGCAATGGAGTACAGGACAGAACAGCAAAACTCATGCACAATACATGTTACAAGATACCCACCCAGAACCAAGTTAGCATGTCAACACTGTTGGGGAGTACAGCCCACCTGTCACCACACATCGCAACACACATCCAGTCAAGTAGCCCATGGACACACTCCAACAGCACCAGAGCACCACCCACACATCATGCCAACTCACATCATTGACATGACACCTCAGGATACTCACATTCAGCTAAAGAAGTTGGTGATGAGCTGTGTGCGGACATCACCATCACCATCATCATCATCATCGTCACTGGCATCGTGGTCCAGGCCAGGATCCTCCACAGGTGGCGGATGTTGGTCATTGTCATCCTGGATGAGAGGCAACTCCTAACGCACTGCCAGGTTGTGGAGCATGCAGCAGACGATGATAATCTTGCACACTTTCGCTGGGGCATATGGGAGGGACCCTCCGGTCTTGTCCAGGCAGCGGAAGCGGCTCTTCAGGAGACCAAAGGTCCGCTCAATCACTCTCCTGGTCCGACCATGTGCCTCATTGTAGCGCATCTGGGCTGGTGTCACAGGGTTCCTGAGGGGTGTCAGCAACCACGGCATGTTGGGGTATCCCGAGTCACCTACGGACAGACAAGTGCACATTAGCTGACTTGGAAAAGTGGGCGGAATACTACAGATCAGATCACACACAATGGCACAAAGTCAGTACACACCGACAAGCCAGGCACGCTGGTTCTGCATCTGTGCCATCATCCTGGGGATGCGACTACTCCTCATCACAAAGGCATCGTGTGCTGAACCAGGGAAACGGGCACACACGTGTGTGATGGTCATGTCTGCAAGACACACCACCAGTGCATTGACCGAGTGGTAGTGCTTGCGGTTACGGTAGGCCTGCTCCTGGGCCTGTGGTGGTACCAAAGCCACATGTGTCCCATCAATGGAGCCAATGACATGCTGCATCCTCCCCAGGGCATAAAAGTCACTCTTCACGTCAGTGAGTCGTCGCAGTCTAGGGAAATAGATGTACCGGTTCAGGAAGAGCAACATTGCCGCCAAAACATCGCGGAGCACACGGCTGAACATGGTCTGTGACATCCCACCAGCAGTCGCCACAGTATGTTGGAAGGTACCAGTGGCAAAGAAGTGTAGGGCTGCCATCACCTTCACCTTGGGGGTCAGCGCTGTAGGATACGGCCGGCCAGGCTGCAAATGTGGGGACAACTGCACTGCCAAATCCTCAATCAGCTGCCTGGTGAAGCGGTACCGTCGGATGCTGTCCCGTTCCACCATCGTTGCCAGGTCTGGGAATGGCCGATGGACAGCAGGAGCCCTGCAGTGCAGAGGAGAAGTAAGCAAGATTGTCAGTCACCCCACATATGCGGCATTGAACACACTCAAGATCCCAACATACATCATTATGATGCACAACTACATGAAGTGTGCAGTACCGGAAGGACATGTATGGTACATACATGGCCAACATCTGTCAACACGGTCCAACAGGTGGCATCAATTAGTCCCAGGTTGGCCCATTGGATATCATGAGGCCGTGTCACAGTTCCCATCTCCTGCTGCCGTGTCACAATAACCCCCCACAGTGACATGTGAGGACAGATGTGCCCCAGGCACCACAGCTCAACGACAGGTACATTCCCAGGGACCCTGTAATGCCACATGGACACTGGCATCACATGGAGTATCATGTATACACCACAGCAAAACAACCATGACCCCCACAGGTAGTGGCCCCACTTGCCACGGCAGGACAGACATGGACGTCTGTGACACACACGCACAACATCAGAGTCCATGCACACACAACGTGGATGTGGAGACTGTCTCCCATTGTGCACATGAAATCAGAGACATTGTAAACATTACATGCACAAAGACTGTGGAGGACCATCACTATTGTGCCACTGGGACACCCTGGCTCAAACATACCGTCCCACATGGGACTCACGGGGTATGTGACATGACATACACATACACCACTGTGAAATGTGACCATGGCACATGCACAGATATGAACAGTTGCACATCACAGTGGTCATGTACACGTAACACCCAGGATCCTGTCCCCATGAACACGTGCACAGCCTGGGGGTGGCTGCCCACAGGTGACACCCACAGGACAACATGTACACCAACATACACACAATAGTAAATGCATCCTTACATGCCTTAGGATAAAGTTTGGACAGGCTGTCGTGATGTAGGTGTGCCCCTCACTCCCTGGGAGCTATCTGTGGCTGGCATATGTGCATCTGAGACAGGCATGCTGACATATGCCAGTCACATGTACAGTGATGCGTTGAACCGCAATGGACCGATCGGTGCCTCCGGCCGGCCCATTGCATTCAATGTGTGCGGTGCACGCGTTGTACCCCTGTGCGCGTTGAACCGCAATGGACCGATCGGTGCCTCCGGCCGGCCCATTGCATTCAATGTGTGCGGGTACGCGTTGTACCCCTGTGCGCGTTGAACTGCAATGGACCGATCGGTGCCTCCGGCCGGCCCATTGCATTCAATGTGTGCGGGTACGCGTTGTACCCCTGTGCGCGTTGAACCGCAATGGACCGATCGGTGCCTCCGGCCGGCCCATTGCATTCAATGTGTGCGGGTACGCGTTGTACCCCTGTGCGCGTTGAACCGCAATGGACCGATCGGTGCCTCCGGCCGGCCCATTGCATTCAATGTGTGCGGGTACGCGTTGTACCCCTGTGCGCGTTGAACTGCAATGGACCGATCGGTGCCTCCGGCCGGCCCATTGCATTCAATGTGTGCGGGTACGCGTTGTACCCCTGTGCGCGTTGAACCGCAATGGACCGATCGGTGCCTTTGGCCGGCCCATTGCATTCAATGTGTGCGGGTACGCGTTGTACCCCTGTGCGCGTTGAACCGCAATGGACCGAGCGGTGCCTCCGGCCGGCCCATTGCATTCAATGTGTGCGGGTACGCGTTGTACCCCTGTGCGCGTTGTACCGCAATGGACCGATCGGTGCGCACCCATTGACAATGGGCTTGCCTGGCAACGGACGCGTTTTCGAATTTCGAACGAGTCGGTTGCTGGAAATTCAGTTGGTCACCCACAACAATGTTGCAAAATCATGTATGTCATGAAGTTGAGGATTTGAAGGATGCTGTGGGCGTGTTTTGGTGCTGCTATTCCATGGATTGGCCAGATTCAGAAGATGCAAACGACTTGGACCTATCACTTTGGACACAAGGGACAGTATCTGCCTCTCCAGCACATATATATTGCTGGCTGTTCCCCTGAGAGCTCACTTGCCTGCACTACATGCTCCAGGACGACATCTGCCACTGCACTGCTGCTGTCTCTGCCCCTCTGGACCCTGCAATGGCACGTACTGTGGAGAGAGCCCCAGCCTTCAGCCTTGAAGAGAACCAGGCCCTGCTGGACAGCCTACTTCCACAGTACAGCAAGCTGTATGGGACACCAGGGGAGCAGGTGAGTGTTCTGTGCACTGCCTTTCTGAATGTGCATTTTGTGTGACTAGCAAGGCTGAGAGTCTGCACGCCACTGGCTAGCAGGCTCACTGAGTAGTTGTCACCCCCATAGTGTGTAGTGACTTGCACTGGACAGGTATGGTGCAGTGACAGTGCATTTGAACATGGTTTTACTTCCCATGCAATGATACCATGTAGTGACGTCTGGCAAACTGTCCATGGTCAGCTTTGCACTGCCTGTGTACATCATGTGCCCCTGTGATTGAGACATGTATATACAACTGTGTCATGCACGGATATGTTGCATGTGTGGTAATGGCCTTTTCACTTTGTCATCCTGACAGGTTAATGCCCATCGGAAGCAGGAAATCTGGAAGGACATCGTCCGGGCTGTCCGGTCCGTGGGGGTCTACAAGCGCCGGATCCGCAACTGCCAGAAGAGGTGGCAGGACCTTCGGGGCTGGACCCGGAGGATTGCACGGGTCCAGCTGAAGCTGTCGCCTCCTCGCAGGAGGGGCGGAACACGGACCCTGACCCCCACATGCTCCAGATCCTGGCGGTGGTGTTTCCAGACCTGGATGGGCAGCTGAAGGCCAGACAGCAGCAAGGAGGGGTGAGTCAAAGACTGCACTGTGAACTCTGTATTACATGCTTTGTGCCCTCCTCTGGCCTGGTTCAACTGCCACAGTGCAGCAGTCATGTTGTCCAGGAGCCATGTCCCTCTATTGTGCACTGCCCACTGCTCATCTGATACCCAGGTGTGGCCCTTACATTCAGGGAATTGTGTCACTTGGGACTGTGTCCTTGCAGTTTGCTTCACTAAAGGTGGGGGACAGCATCTGTTTCCCTAACTCTGTTGTGGGCATCATGGGTGGGTCCATTGTTCACACAACGCCTGGGTTTGGACATGTGATCTGCGTGTTGCTTTGATATGCGGTCCACTTGCTGAGCTGAGCCACCACATGTGCCTGGGGTATGTGGCACACGCACATGCAGCGGGTGGGAACAATGTTTGGGCCCCAGGAGTGTGCAGATTACGTGTTTCACACATACATAGCCAGCTATCCACTGTCCAGGGCACATCCCTCATTCATGTGGAGCAGGACAGTCATGCCTACTCCAGGCCATGCAATGCACTCTGTACTCCCACTCCCGTGTATCAGCTGACACATTGTGCACAGTGATTTGACCCCTCAGGTGTCTGCCTCTGTGTCAGTGTGCTGTGGATTAGTTGCCAGGACTGCTGGGGTGTTTCTTGGTAGGGGCTCAGCATGCCCCTGGAGATGTGACCATAGGAGACGATACTTGTGTGTCACATAGGTGTTTGATCAGCTGCCCGTGCAGACTGGGGTATGCGAATGTGAAGTTCAGGCAGCTGTTCCCCATTCACAGCAAATTGTGAGGGGCTCAGGTTCCGAGGGTAGTGTCACAGGTCTCCCATATGTCCAATAGGTGTGACCTGGACAGATGAGGGTTAAGATGATGTGTTGTGTGGGGGATGTACATGTGCACTTGTGCAGCTCCAGGACTTGCATTCCCCATGACCTACTATTGTGACACAGTGCATAGTGTTGTTGTCTGGCTGCCAAGTCATACATCACTGAGACAGTGATGTATGACTTAGCAGTCATGCCTCTGCCATGGCATGTGTCAACTTATTGGTGGTCCTGCAGGGGAGTGACATGTGCTACATGCACACCATAGTGGCGCTGGCTATCAGGACATGGGTGCATCATGGTGTCTGTCGCTGGTATGCATCACATGCATTTCCTATTTGACTCTGGGCATCCCTTTCATCCGGAAACCTGTACTGACTCAGTGGCAAGAGCTGTGATGTGTGCATGTCCACATGCCACACCGTGTCCTCTGCACTGTCCAACTACTGTGTACTTGGTGCATGTGTCCACACTGGGGTGTTGCAATCCAACAGACACCAGACAGATGGGTGCAAGGCCATGTGGGATGTGAGTGCCATGCTTGGCATCAGACTGACAATTGGCTTCTCCTGTTCAGTTAGGGCACTTTTAGCAATGTACAACTAATGATGCCAGGGCTTGCTCTGTAATGTGCTGTGCTCACAGTGGTGTGTGCGTTTGGTGCAGGTGACTGATGTCTGTCTGTTTCCCCATTGTTTGCAGATACATCCACGGCCACGGAAGGGGACAGCTCCACGGACCAGGAGGAGCCAGAGAGCCAGACTGGGTCAGCAGCCGAGGAGTGGTCGGAGGGACCCAGTGGCACGGAGGGCGAGGGGAGCCACACCGAGGAGTCCTCAGCACCATCCACCTCAGCTGAGGACCAGAGCAACTCGGAGGATGACTCCCTTGTGGAGGCGGGTGTCAGCAGCCACCACACCCCAGCTAGTGTTGCTGTCCCCGCCACCACCAGCACCACCACCGCACTCCCATCGGCTCCCATTCCCCAGGTCCGTGGAGGCTCCCATGTTCGGGAGCGTGTCTCCTTTGGCCCAGGCACCGCACCCCTGCCCCTGTGTCCCCTGCTGCCCTGAGTGAGGAGTCTGTGTACCTCCTTCGCCAGCTCCATGTAGGGCAGACAGCCATGCTGAGTGTCCTCCATGCGCACACCGCACTGTTGACTCAGCTGGTGTCGTTCATGGAGGGCATCTCATCGGGCATGTCTGACCTACAGAGGGGCAACAGGTCCATGGACTCCTCCCTGACGGCAGCAGTGTCCCTCCTCAGACAGTCCCTCACCCCTCCTGCCTCTGCTCCATCCACACTCCCCAGCACCTTACCCGTCCCAAGCACACACACACCGGCACAGGCACACACCAGCACACACACGTCCAGCACACAGACACACACGCCACAAACTAAACGCACACGCACGCACAGTCAGGGGACTGAAACCAGACTCACAGGGGATGGGGCCCTGGTACACACACACGCATCCACGGGCACTGCGCAGTCCTCAGTTGCCTCTCCTCCAAAGCACCCTCCCTTGCCTCACCTGCAACCCCAAAGACCCAGCGCCTCTTCCTCAGTGACCTCGGCCTCTTCCCCTCCGATCCAGCTGCCCCAGCATCCAGGGGGAAGAGGAAGCCCCCCACACGGAGCAGAGTGCCCCTCGCCCCCGGACATCCCTCCCCCAGGTGCAGACAGACTGAGGCCCCCACCCGCAAGTCCCCCGGAGTGCTAAGAGCAAGACCCTGCCGCCGCCCTGCAGCTCAAGCACCAGGTCTCCTTCCTCCATCCCTCAGGCCCCCACTCCACAGGTGCCCCCACCACACCCTGCCCCAGGTTCCCCCACCCACAGATATACCATCCCCAAGAGGCTCCGGCCTTCTCCCCCTGCCACTTGCTCTCCCGGAATCACACCCCCGCTGCGCTTGTCTGTGCCACTGATGTGGTGAGGGTGTCCTCCCCCTCTGTCCAGCCCACCTTGCCTGTTCCCCATTCTCCTCCCCTGGTGGTAGGCACTGCAGTGGAGTCCACTACCACCCTGTCTGACTTGGGCACTGCAGTGGCAGACCTGTCCACTCCATCTGCAGGGTCCACTGCAGTCGTGCCGGCACCCACAACATCTGAGCCATGCCCCCCAGTTGTGCCGGCACACACCATGTCAGACACCTCCACTGCAGTTGTCAGTGGCTCTCCAGCACCCACCACCCCTTCCCTGCTTCCTCCTGGTGAGCCCTGATCCTGTCCCTGCGGTGCCTGGCCTACCCCCCCGGTTGCCCCTCCTAGTGGATTGTCCCTGGTTTTGTGCAGGCATGTGTAGGGTGGCATCTGCCACTGTCACCCACTTGTGACTTTGTTGATGGACTGGCCATTGGCCTTTGTTTATGTTCTACCGGACTTCTACTTTTAATGCCACATATGCTGAATAAAGCAACTTTCTGTTCTCTAGTGCTTTTGCTTCTGATGTACATGATGTTGATGATGCTAACCATGCCCTTGCTGCAGTGATGGTGATATTTGGTCTCATGATAATGAAGTGTTACTGTGCAGGAACCCATGTGGTCCAGGGGGAATGTGTCCTATCCTGTGGTGTATCCATGTCATCCATAGCAGCATCTGAGGGTGTCATGTGTTCAGTATTTGGCAATGGGATTTCCTACTTAGATTGGCAATTTCACATCTGTGGCTTCCACCCCTGCACATCTGTTGTGCCTGCCATTGTTCTATTCGTCTACTTCCCTGACCGTGTGGCCATCTCCAGTGAACATGCAGGTTTGGGCATCAATGGGGAAGGACTCATCTGTGTTGTCAGTGCAACATTGCTATACAAGTGTGTTGGATCTGTGCTGATGATTCCGTTGGCACTTCCATGACCAGGCTGATGGGACGGGAGCCCTCATTTGGTGCTAATTGTTGATTGTGTGTCCCATTGCTGCCATGGTATGGTATCTGTTCGCCTCACATCTGCAGTCTCCACAGGGTATCTGCATGTGTGTGCCCATTGGTGCAAATATGTGGGTCTGCATTCGGATGGTCACTTCTGTCATTGTGTCATTGATGATTGTTGACGGTGTCAGCCCCCATGGGTGTTGTTTGTCTGCACATGGCCAAAGTTATGTCTTATTTGCACTGCAGGATTTGGCTCCCCCAATTTATGTTGCAATGGGACACATACACTACTTTGCCACTGATGTGTTTGTTGTTCTGTGAGCAGGAATCATCCATGCAGTTTGGCAGTTGCACCTCTTACTTTGTCAACACTTACCTTTTGGTCACTGTGATGATGGGGGTTTGGACCCCATTGCCACAATGTTCAAAATGTGCTGCAGCTATGGACCCCACTCTTGCCTTTTGGTCACTGTGATGATGGGTGTTTGGACCCCATTGCCACAATGTTCAAAATGTGCTGCAGCTATGGACCCCACACTTACCTTTTGGGCAATGTGATGATGGGTGTTTGGACCCCATTGCCACAATGTTCGAAATGTGCTGCAGCTATGGACCCCACACTTACATTTTGGTCACTGTGATGATGGGGGTTTGGACCCCATTGCCACAATGTTCAAAATGTGCTGCAGCTATGGACCCCACTCTTGCCTTTTGGTCACTGTGATGATGGGTGTTTGGACCCCATTGCCACAATGTTCAAAATGTGCTGCAGCTATGGACCCCACACTTGCCTTTTGGTCACTGTGATGATGGGGGTTTGGACCCCATTGCCACAATGGTCATGGCCTGCTTGCGTTGTGTGTGCCACACACATATTTGTGTGGCACATGTGCTAGGGGGTCACATTGTATGTTCGAAGTCATGTTCGGTGTTGTAGGCATTTGACACAGTCTACACACGCTTGTCATGGTGTTGGGGGGATGTCTTCTTCTTGCATTCCCTAGGTTGTGGTGTGCTGGTTGTGTCATGCATTGTCCATCCTATGGGTGGGGGTGGTAGTAGGCATCCTGCCCCCCCTGGGTGAGGGTGGTAGTAGTGGTAGGCATCCTGCCCCCCCTGGGTGAGGGTGGTAGTAGTGGTAGGCATCCTGCACCCCCTGGGTGAGGGTGGTACTAGTGGTAGGCATCCAGCCCCCTGGGTGAGGGTGGTACTAGTGGTAGGCATCCAGCCCTCCCTGGGTGAGGGTGGTAGTAGTGGTAGGCATCCTGCCCCTCCTGGCTGAGGGTGGTAGTAGTGGTAGGCATCCTGCCACCCCTGGGTGAGGGTGGTACTAGTGGTAGGCATCCTGCCCCCCCTGGGTGAGGGTGGTACTAGTGGTAGGCATCCTGCACCCCCTGGGTGAGGGTGGTACTAGTGGTAGGCATCCAGCCCCCCTGGGTGAGGGTGGTACTAGTGGTAGGCATCCAGCCCACCCTGGGTGAGGGTGGTAGTAGTGGTAGGCATCCTGCACCCCCTGGGTGAGGGTGGTAGTAGTGGTAGACATCCTGCCCCCCCTGGCTAAGGGTGGTACTAGTGGTAGGCATCCTGCCCCCCCTGGCTAAGGGTGGTTGTAGTGGTAGGCATCCAGCCCCCCCTGGGTGAGGGTGGTAGTAGTGGTAGGCATCCTGCCCCCCCTGGGTGAGGGTGGTAGTAGTGGTAGGCATCCTGCACCCCCTGGGTGAGGGTGGTACTAGTGGTAGGCATCCAGCCCCCCCTGGGTGAGGGTGGTACTAGTGGTAGGCATCCAGCCCACCCTGGGTGAGGGTGGTAGTAGTGGTAGGCATCCTGCCCCTCCTGGCTGAGGGTGGTAGTAGTGGTAGGCATCCTGCCCCCTGGGTGAGGGTGGTACTAGTGGTAGGCATCCTGCCCCCCTGGGTGAGGGTGGTACTAGTGGTAGGCATCCTGCCCCCCTGGGTGAGGGTGGTACTAGTGGTAGGCATCCAGCCCCCCTGGGTGAGGGTGGTACTAGTGGTAGGCATCCAGCCCACCCTGGGTGAGGGTGGTAGTAGTGGTAGGCATCCTGCCCCCCCTGGCTAAGGGTGGTAGTAGTGGTAGGCATACAGCCCCCCCTGGGTGAGGGAGGTACTAGTGGTAGGCATCCTGCCCCCCCTGGGTGAGGGTGGTAGTAGTGGTAGGCATCCTGCCCCCCCTGGGTGAGGGTGGTACTAGTGGTAGGCATCCAGCCCACCCTGGGTGATGGTGGTAGTAGTGGTAGGCATCCTGCCCCTCCTGGCTAAGGGTGGTAGTAGTGGTAGGCATCCTGCCCCCCCTGGGTGAGGGTGGTACTAGTGGTAGGCATCCTGCCCCCCTGGGTGAGGGTGGTACTAGTGGTAGGCATCCTGCACCCCTGGGTGAGGGTGGTACTAGTGGTAGGCATCCAGCCCCCCTGGGTGAGGGTGGTACTAGTGGTAGGCATCCAGCCCACCCTGGGTGAGGGTGGTAGTAGTGGTAGGCATCCTGCCCCCCTGGCTAAGGGTGGTAGTAGTGGTAGGCATCCTGCCCCCCTGGGTGAGGGTGGTAGTAGTGGTAGGCATCCTGCCCCCCTGGCTAAGGGTGGTACTAGTGGTAGGCATCCTGCCCCCCTGGCTAAGGGTGGTAGTAGTGGTAGGCATCCAGCCCCCCTGGGTGAGGGTGGTACTTGTGGTAGGCATCCTGCCCCCCTGGGTGAGGGTGGTAGTAGTGGTAGGCATCCTGCCCCCCTGGGTGAGGGTGGTAGTAGTGGTAGGCATCCTGCCCCCCTGGGTGAGGGTGGTACTAGTGGTAGGCATCCTGCACCCCCTGGGTGAGGGTGGTACTAGTGGTAGGCATCCAGCCCCCCCTGGGTGAGGGTGGTACTAGTGGTAGGCATCCAGCCCACCCTGGGTGAGGGTGGTAGTAGTGGTAGGCATCCTGCCCCCCCTGGCTAAGGGTGGTAGTAGTGGTAGGCATCCTGCCCCCCCTGGGTGAGGGTGGTAGTAGTGGTAGGCATCCTGCCCCCCCTGGGTGAGGGTGGTAGTAGTGGTAGGCATCCTGCACCCCCTGGGTGAGGGTGGTAGTAGTGGTAGGCGTCCTGCCCCCCCTGGCTAAGGGTGGTACTAGTGGTAGGCATCCTGCCCCCCCTGGCTAAGGGTGGTAGTAGTGGTAGGCATCCAGCCCCCCCGGGTGAGGGTGGTACTAGTGGTAGGCATCCTGCCCCCCTGGGTGAGGGTGGTAGTAGTGGTAGGCATCCTGCCCCCTGGGTGAGGGTGGTACTAGTGGTAGGCATCCAGCCCACCCTGGGTGAGGGTGGTAGTAGTGGTAGGCATCCTGCCCCTCCTGGCTAAGGGTGGTAGTAGTGGTAGGCATCCTGCCCCCCCTGGGTGAGGGTGGTACTAGTGGTAGGCATCCTGCCCCTCCTGGCTAAGGGTGGTAGTAGTGGTAGGCATCCTGCCCCCCCTGGGTGAGGGTGGTACTAGTGGTAGGCATCCAGCCCCCCCTGGGTGAGGGTGGTACTAGTGGTAGGCATCCAGCCCACCCTGGGTGAGGGTGGTAGTAGTGGTAGGCATCCTGCCCCCTCTGGGTGAGGGTGGTAGTAGTGGTAGGCATCCTGCCCCTCCTGGCTAAGGGTGGTAGTAGTGGTAGGCATCCTGCCCCCCTGGGTGAGGGTGGTACTAGTGGTAGGCATCCTGCCCCCTGGGTGAGGGTGGTAGTAGTGGTAGGCATCCAGCCCCCCTGGGTGAGGGTGGTAGTAGTGGTAGGCATCCTGCCCCCCTGGGTGAGTGTGGTAGTAGTGGTAGGCATCCTGCCCCCCTGGGTGAGGGTGGTACTAGTGGTAGGCATCCAGCCCACCCTGGGTGAGGGTGGTAGTAGTGGTAGGCATCCTGCCCCCCTGGCTAAGGGTGGTAGTAGTGGTAGGCATCCTGCCCCCTGGGTGAGGGTGGTAGTAGTGGTAGGCATCCTGCCCCCCTGGCTAAGGGTGGTACTAGTGGTAGGCATCCTGCCCCCCTGGCTAAGGGTGGTTGTAGTGGTAGGCATCCAGCCCCCTGGGTGAGGGTGGTACTAGTGGTAGGCATCCAGCCCACCCTGGGTGAGGGTGGTAGTAGTGGTAGGCATCCTGCCCCCCCTGGCTAAGGGTGGTAGTAGTGGTAGGCATCCTGCCCCCCCTGGGTGAGGGTGGTAGTAGTGGTAGGCATCCTGCCCCTCCTGGCTAAGGGTGGTAGTAGTGGTAGGCATCCTGCCCCCCTGGGTGAGGGTGGTACTAGTGGTAGGCATCCTGCCCCCCCTGGGTGAGGGTGGTACTAGTGGTAGGCATCCTGCACCCCCTGGGTGAGGGTGGTACTAGTGGTAGGCATCCTGCCCCCCCTGGGTGAGGGTGGTAGTAGTGGTAGGCATCCTGCACCCCCTGGGTGAGGGTGGTAGTAGTGGTAGGCATCCTGCCCCTCCTGGCTAAGGGTGGTAGTAGTGGTAGGCATCCTGCCCCCCCTGGCTAAGGGTGGTACTAGTGGTAGGCATCCTGCCCCCCCTGGCTAAGGGTGGTAGTAGTGGTAGGCATCCAGCCCCCCCTGGGTGAGGGTGGTACTAGAGGTAGGCATCCTGCCCCCCCTGGGTGAGGGTGGTAGTAGTGGTAGGCATCCTGCCCCCCCTGGGTGAGGGTGGTAGTAGTGGTAGGCATCCTGCACCCCCTGGGTGAGGGTGGTAGTAGTGGTAGGCGTCCTGCCCCCCCTGGCTAAGGGTGGTACTAGTGGTAGGCATCCTGCCCCCCCTGGCTAAGGGTGGTAGTAGTGGTAGGCATCCAGCCCCCCCTGGGTGAGGGTGGTACTAGTGGTAGGCATCCTGCCCCCCCTGGGTGAGGGTGGTAGTAGTGGTAGGCATCCTGCCCCTCCTGGCTAAGGGTGGTAGTAGTGGTAGGCATCCTGCCCCCCCTGGGTGAGGGTGGTACTAGTGGTAGGCATCCTGCCCCCCCCTGGGTGAGGGTGGTAGTAGTGGTAGGCATCCAGCCCCCCCTGGGTGAGGGTGGTAGTAGTGGTAGGCATCCTGCCCCCCCTGGGTGAGTGTGGTAGTAGTGGTAGGCATCCTGCCCCCCTGGGTGAGGGTGGTACTAGTGGTAGGCATCCAGCCCACCCTGGGTGAGGGTGGTAGTAGTGGTAGGCATCCTGCCCCCCTGGCTAAGGGTGGTAGTAGTGGTAGGCATCCTGCCCCCCTGGGTGAGGGTGGTAGTAGTGGTAGGCATCCTGCCCCCCTGGCTAAGGGTGGTACTAGTGGTAGGCATCCTGCCCCCCTGGCTAAGGGTGGTTGTAGTGGTAGGCATCCAGCCCCCCTGGGTGAGGGTGGTACTAGTGGTAGGCATCCAGCCCACCCTGGGTGAGGGTGGTAGTAGTGGTAGGCATCCTGCCCCCCTGGCTAAGGGTGGTAGTAGTGGTAGGCATCCTGCCCCCCTGGGTGAGGGTGGTAGTAGTGGTAGGCATCCTGCCCCTCCTGGCTAAGGGTGGTAGTAGTGGTAGGCATCCTGCCCCCTGGGTGAGGGTGGTACTAGTGGTAGGCATCCTGCCCCCCTGGGTGAGGGTGGTACTAGTGGTAGGCATCCTGCACCCCCTGGGTGAGGGTGGTACTAGTGGTAGGCATCCTGCCCCCCTGGGTGAGGGTGGTAGTAGTGGTAGGCATCCTGCCCCCCTGGGTGAGGGTGGTAGTAGTGGTAGGCATCCTGCACCCCCTGGGTGAGGGTGGTAGTAGTGGTAGGCATCCTGCCCCTCCTGGCTAAGGGTGGTAGTAGTGGTAGGCATCCTGCCCCCCTGGCTAAGGGTGGTACTAGTGGTAGGCATCCTGCCCCCTGGCTAAGGGTGGTAGTAGTGGTAGGCATCCAGCCCCCCTGGGTGAGGGTGGTACTAGAGGTAGGCATCCTGCCCCCCTGGGTGAGGGTGGTAGTAGTGGTAGGCATCCTGCCCCCCTGGGTGAGGGTGGTAGTAGTGGTAGGCATCCTGCACCCCTGGGTGAGGGTGGTAGTAGTGGTAGGCGTCCTGCCCCCCTGGCTAAGGGTGGTACTAGTGGTAGGCATCCTGCCCCCCTGGCTAAGGGTGGTAGTAGTGGTAGGCATCCAGCCCCCCTGGGTGAGGGTGGTACTAGTGGTAGGCATCCTGCCCCCCTGGGTGAGGGTGGTAGTAGTGGTAGGCATCCTGCCCCCCTGGGTGAGGGTGGTACTAGTGGTAGGCATCCAGCCCACCCTGGGTGAGGGTGGTAGTAGTGGTAGGCATCCTGCCCCTCCTGGCTAAGGGTGGTAGTAGTGGTAGGCATCCTGTCCCCCCTGGGTGAGGGTGGTACTAGTGGTAGGCATCCTGCCCCCCCTGGGTGAGGGTGGCACTAGTGGTAGGCATCCTGCACCCCCTGGGTGAGGGTGGTACTAGTGGTAGGCATCCAGCCCCCCCCTGGGTGAGGGTGGTACTAGTGGTAGGCATCCAGCCCACCCTGGGTGAGGGTGGTAGTAGTGGTAGGCATCCTGCCCCCCCTGGGTGAGGGTGGTAGTAGTGGTAGGCATCCTGCCCCCCCTGGCTAAGGGTGGTAGTAGTGGTAGGCATCCTGCCCCCCTGGGTGAGGGTGGTAGTAGTGGTAGGCATCCAGCCCCCTGGGTGAGGGTGGTACTAGTGGTAGGCATCCTGCCCCCCTGGGTGAGGGTGGTAGTAGTGGTAGGCATCCTGCCCCCCTGGGTGAGTGTGGTAGTAGTGGTAGGCATCCTGCCCCCCTGGGTGAGGGTGGTACTAGTGGTAGGCATCCAGCCCACCCTGGGTGAGGGTGGTAGTAGTGGTAGGCATCCTGCCCCCCTGGCTAAGGGTGGTAGTAGTGGTAGGCATCCTGCCCCCCTGGGTGAGGGTGGTAGTAGTGGTAGGCATCCTGCCCCCCTGGCTAAGGGTGGTACTAGTGGTAGGCATCCTGCCCCCCTGGCTAAGGGTGGTTGTAGTGGTAGGCATCCAGCCCCCCTGGGTGAGGGTGGTACTAGTGGTAGAGCATCCAGCCCACCCTGGGTGAGGGTGGTAGTAGTGGTAGGCATCCTGCCCCCCTGGCTAAGGGTGGTAGTAGTGGTAGGCATCCTGCCCCCCTGGGTGAGGGTGGTAGTAGTGGTAGGCGTCCTGCCCCCCTGGCTAAGGGTGGTACTAGTGGTAGGCATCCTGCCCCCCTGGCTAAGGGTGGTAGTAGTGGTAGGCATCCTGCACCCCTGGGTGAGGGTGGTACTGGTGGTAGGCATCCTGCTCCCCCTGGCTAAGGGTGGTAGTAGTGGTAGGCATCCAGCCCACCCTGGGTGAGGGTGGTAGTAGTGGTAGGCATCCTGCACCCCTGGGTGAGGGTGGTACTAGTGGTAGGCATCCAGCCCCCCTGGGTAAGGGTGGTAGTGGTGGTAGGCATCCTGCCCCCTGGGTAGGGGTGGTGGTGCGCATTCAGGCCCCTGTGTGCATATGTGGCATTGGTGATGGGCATCCCGCCCCTATGGTGCTGCTGTTGCTGGTGTAAGTATATTCTGCATCCCTGTGTGTGTGTGTGATGTGTCGTGTACGTGTTGTATGTGTTTTGTGGTTGGTGTCTGGCTTACCTTCTGCGCCGTACGCATCCGTGCCTGTTCCGGTAGTAAATGTAGAATATTGGTATGATCGGGACGAAGGGATTCATGGTTGGTTCGTGTCGTTCGTCCTTCTCGTTGCTTCGCGTCGTCCTCGTCGCTTCGCCTCGTCCTCGTCGCTTCGCGTCGTCCTCATCGCTGCCGTTTTCGTCTCGGAGCCGTGGATCGTGTTGTGGCGCGAATCGGAGCTTATGTGCGCCTCTCCCGGATGCTTTGACGTGCCGTGCGTAGCGACGGGTTCGGCACGTACGGAAAGCGCATCGTACTTGTCCGGCCGGACGGGGCTGCATTTTTCCTTCCGTGCGACTCGATTCGGCGTTTCCGGATTCGCCTCGGTCGGAGAACAGGACCTGGTTTGAGTGAGTACGGCTCGGCCGGATTCTTTGCTGTTGTGCGCATCGTACTTAGTCGTTCGGTCTGCTGTACGGATCGGTCGGGAAACAGGCTTTCGCATGGCTTTTTTCCCGACCGAATGGTATTGGGTGCGCCTCCGACCGAGATCGGAATCGGCCCCTATGTAGGGTAGAAGTTTGTGTACTTGCCCTGAAGGTGATGCATCAGATACTGGAAATTATGTGGACATGTAGGACTATGTAGTGTAGTTCTTTCTGGTTACGGTGTTGTGTTCGGGTGGACTGAAGTTAGAAATATGGGACGGAGTTAGTAGGGCATTGCCACCATCCATGTGAAACAGGACAACGAACTGCATGGTGCTTCAAAAGTTAGTTTCACAGAGGTATGGTCTGATCTTCTATGTCAGTGCAAGCTGGTAGCAGAAGTGTGCATCTTTTTAGTAACATGTGGCTTGAAGGAGAGGTCACTGTCTATGATCAAAGCACAGCATTTTGCATTTGGTATGAGTTGGGGAGTAAATCTGTCCTGCTTCATTTCAGAGACCTGGTTTTGGATCTGGGCTTTTCGGAGCAACAGGTGATGAAGATGAATTAAATCTTGGCAGGGTTTAGTTTGAGGTAGGCACCAGACATCTAGGGGCCAGATGTACAAAAGAAGTGCGAAGTGCAAAATGGTCGCAAAGTGGTTTGCAAATAGAAAAACAGGCGTTCACCATGTACGAAAGCCATTCACAAACGATGTTACCGGTTTGCGAGTCAGTATTTTTTGTGAACGGAGATAGCGATTCAGAAATAGGAAATCACAAACAGCAACTCGCAAACGGGATGTTTGAGGCAGTCGCAAATAGCTATTAGTCCAAATTTGAACCGTTTGCACATGCAATTTACCACAAATTCAAACCAGGTGGTAACTGGGTGCAAACTATGAAAGCAGGCCCAGAATGCACCACGGGTATCCACAATGGCTGCCCTGTACATGATAACAAGGAAGATACGCACACTGGCTGCTCAGCAGAGTAGGAGGCGTAGACAAGAGAGGATACTCAGAGTCAGGCTGCCCATTTTTGACTAAACAGAGGAAGTAAGTAAGTAAAATCTTTTTTATGCCAAGGCATCTTGGTGGTAGCTTCCTAAAACTGAGCTGAAAACGAGAGGTGACCTACTTAATGCTGGAGACAAAAAGCCAAGTCTTCAAAGATTTCCTAAAAAGGACCCCGTTCATCTGAGCTCTCAACGAGAAAGGCATGGAGTTCCACAGCTTACAGGATAGGTATGAGAAAATTCTACCAACCCAGTTAGCCTTCTTTATTTTAGGACTGATTACTAATTTAGCAGTGGCTGATCTAAGGTCACATTGGTACATGCCAAGCAAAGGTTTTCTGAAATTATTATACACAGGGTCTAGAATTTTACTCGTTCTCCAAGAGGCAGCCAATGAAGGTCCCGAATACTCTTTGAAATGGGGATAAATTTGGGAATTTTTCGAAGCAGGCGGACTGCCGCGTTCTGCAATAATTGTAGCTTTGAAAGGAGATGTTTGCGGATTCCCAAATAGAGAGCACTGCAATAGTCTATCCTGGATAAGACCAAGGCAACCATTACCATTTTTTAAATATCAAATGGCATAAACGGAAAGACCTTTTTTAAGTATCTTCAATAGATAAAAACATGAAGACATGATGTGATTGATCTGTTCAGAGAAACAGAGTTGGCCATCAAAAGGAAGAGATATTTGACAAATAGATGCCAAGTAGAACTGTCATTTTGGAGTTAATTGCCCTTTTAAAGCCACATTTAGAAAGCAGAACTCTGCACAACAATTCTATCCCCACCCATGTCCAGGTGTTGTGCTCGTTACACGTATTAGCCACTGGCAGTTACCAGGATGTGGTAGTTGTTGCAGGTGGGATGTCACAAAGTGCACTTTCGTGTTTCTTCTGCTCATTCCTCGATTCCATGCTTCTCAACATCCACCCCCACATATACATGCACAGGAATAATGAGGAAATGTGTATTACAAAATTGCAATTTTACAGGATAGCAAAATTTCCACAGGTCATAGAGTGTATAGATGGGGCCCATGTGTCCATATGTCCTCCTTCCTATCGTGAATACCTTTTTAGAAACAGGAAAAATACGCATTCCCTCAATATACAAGTAGTTTGCAATGCCCACAACATAACAACTGACATTGTCTCACAATATCTAGGGAGCACCCATGACTCCTTCATGTTTAGGCACAGCGGAATATACAGACGACTGGAAAGTGGGGAGTTTGATGATGGATATTTATTAGCTACTGACAAAGAATCTAAATGCTGATATGTAAGTGCCCAATCCTCACAATATGTATGTTGTCTCACACTAATATATGTGTTTCAGGTGACAGTGTGTATGCCCTACGTCCCTACCTTTCTCCCACCACCCAAAATGAAAGGCAATACAACATTGCACATCGTCGCACCAGGACTGTGATCGAGCGGACATTTGGACTGCTCAAATTACTTTTTTTCGCTGCCTCTATATGAGTGGGGGGGCCTTACAAAATATACCAGAAACCGCTTGTAAGATTGTAGCAATGTGTGCGATCCTACACAATATTGCCTGCAGTAGAGGCCTACACATTGCGGTGTCTGACTCTCATTCAGAGTAGGAGGATCCTGGCCCACCTGTTCAGTAGCCAACAGAGATGAGCAGAGCAGTAGAGGTGAGAAGGCACAGGGACAACATTGCTAAACATTACTTCTCAAGGTAAGACATGTTTATATCCACAATACTGTAACAAAATGGCACCACACATGATTGATTGCTCAAAGTAAAGATACATTTAATGTCAGGTGTTACAAAACAGTTGACAGAAAAGCTGTCATTCTCATGCATTTTGACACCATTAAGTCAACATCTTTGTCGGTTACACCCCCAACAACAAATAAAAAAACAAATATAGCCACTCCCGGATTGTCGTCCCTCAATTATATCTTTTAACTGCATCCAGTATATGATGTGCCACCATGTTGAGGTGCAGGAGTGCAGCTGCTATTGCATCGCAGCACCCATGCATCTGTGGCAGAGATGCTGCTGACGCTGGACAACTCACTATCAGTAGCCTCTGCACCCACACCACTAGCAATTTGCACAGTTTGGATTGCCTTCACTGCAGCGGTTATCTGGCCAATGCCACTCGACACAACCCCACTCAAGTGGCCCATTTCCACCTGTAGCGTCACAGTACGCTCCAACAGTGTAGTGATGGCCTTTGCAAGCCTTCCAAAGGATGTGGTTATGGCATCCATGCAGACAGCACTGCTCCTCTCTCTGCGCCTTTGAGTGCTCCTGTCCTCTGACATCTCAGTGCAGAGTTTCTCAAGAGCACATGTCAGTCTGTCCATTTTTGTGTCCATGCTGGCCTGTTTGTCTGCCAACTGATTAACCACTGTGCTGAACCCCACAGTAATGGACTGTTGTATTGTCTGCAATTTTCAGGTGACCAATTTAATTTGTTTGTGCTGCAGGCGCTGACCCTGCGGCTTTGATGCCTCAAGCTTATCATACACCACCTGTTGTTCTGCAGTCGCCTGAGACCCAGAAGCCTGCAAAGTGTGACGGCGCCTACGGGCATGCAGAGTGGAGCGCTGCAGTCAGGATCTGACGACTGGCTGCAGGGTTGGAGTGGGCGGCTGTATGACATCCTCTATTCTATTTAGGGCCAGTCATGTGTTTTGATACTGGCAACCAGAAAGCAAATAGTGGAAACCATACTTCAGATTCTGTGAGCGCTGAGATTGCAGAGTAGCTATAGTGATGGCTGATATAGGAACCCCTTCAATGGGTTCTTCTACCGCCTGTTCACCTCATTGTGATGGCAAATGCAACACGATAAAGCTGTAGTGTGACACTTGAGGGTTAGCCTACAAGTTTTCCAGTAGTCCAGGGAAGATACAAGGCCTGTTTCTGAGAATAAGGGCCCTGATCGTTGTCTTATTCACACTCCAATCAACACTTGTCTGATGACTTTCAGTTTCCAGGGTTTGGCAACGGGTGAGTGGGAAGTGGATGATTTCCTTTGTCCCTGATCTCTCTGGCTCCTCTATGCATAACCACTGTTTCCGCTTATCCTGGCTCTCTAGCCCTATTTAGGAGGGAGGAGGCAGTAGGGGTGGATGTATTACCATGCTCAAGGATTGATTTCCTTTTCTACAATAGGTCTCTGTGAATCTAGAGTGGCTTCTTCCCACTTTCCCCTTTTGTCTCAGATTCCATATCCTTGCCTGGACAGTTCAGGAGGCTAGCTACTCTGGATTTTATCTCAATCCACTTTCTTCTCCCTCCTTAGTCTTCAAGTCTCTTTATCTCACTCTTGCATATTCTAATACATCTCTGCTTTTTCCTGGTTTCACCATTTTCTTCCTACTTTTTTGCCCATTTTATGCCTTTCCCTCTCTTGCTCTGGATCAATGTCTGATGATGACAAAATGTCCTGTTCCCCAAAATTTAGTGCCAGTGCCTATCACCTGCAACCATCAGCACAAATTAAGCATTGCCTGCGTCTGCTTAAAAATGTGGTCACTGCTGTTCCTTTATCTAGGCATCTGACCAGCAGAAGTGATTAGAAGCTCCACTAGGCTGCCATCCAGGGGTGGTAGAAGGATGGAAGTTGGACTCAAGGAAATGTGATGTTTAATGGGTTCTGTAATGCCTATGAGGATGATATCATATTGGGCTTTCCATTTCTTATTGGAAGATGTCATAGGTAACCATGAAAGCCTTTAGGGAGCCCTAGGATTTTCTGCATCTGTATGAGGAGTTAGTCTCTAAACTACTTCAATAATTCTCTTTGGAATGCCTGGTAATATTTCAGCTGATCTTCATGCAGGAATTCCTGTTGATGTTGGCTTTTCTGAAGGAAACTTGAGGCCCTTCACTCTCTGGATGTCTGCAGAAAGACTGCTGCTAACTGGATCATATGGAGTTACAATAGGTGAATGGATTTGTTCCATGATTTCTAAGGTTTATTCAGAGACAGGCAAAGAGACGGTTGGGTTGGGTCAAGATCTCTTATGTAGAATTAGGTCTGTCTTCTCTACGGACCCCCAAGGCGGAAGATCTCTACAATCCAACTTCCTGTTTCCACCTTTGCCACCCACTACAGGATGGGAATGGGGAATCCTGGGGAAGAGGAAATTGGGGAACGGTCTTGTCTGCTGTTTCGTATGCTTGAGGGGTTGGATAATGTAGTATGTGTGTCGCATTACTAAGTGCCTCTGGTGTGTGTTGTGTACCTACATTAATAATCAAGTTGTCTGATCTGTGAAGTTGCTTCCTTCTCCTATGGACATTGGATTCCTTCATGCCACCAATAAAAATTTTACGAATTTTATGTTTTGGGAGTAGACGGAGATGTGGATTAAATACTTCAGAATCTTGCATACAATGCACCTATATGTGTGGCAATGCTTTGATCAATTGGACTATTTGTCAATATGATAGGAGGCTCTTTGGGCTCTCGATAAGGTTCTTGCATAGGAGGTAAGTCCTCCACCACTTTCTGCTTTGCACAGAAAGTTTTTGTCCTGAAGAGACGCATACATTCCTTCCATTAGAGCTGAAACATTGACTACTTTTCCCAACCAAGACCACCCTTGAAAGACTATACATGTTGTCTAGTCGGGATAGCGGTTACCTTGCATTGACATTTAATTATTTATCCACATATCCATTTATACAGAGCATATGGCAAATGAATATATATTTGTGTTGTGAACTGGTATATTTGGTCTCTTTTTTGTATACGGAAATTCGATCACATACATATGGGTTCTCACCAATGCGGAACCCTACTTCTCTAATTTATATTTCATAGAAGAGGCAGCTAGAGGCATTGTTTCTTTATAATGTTGTGTAGCTGCAACACTAACACTGGTGCTGTGGCTAGAGTACATGTACCCCACCACGCCCTATACAAGAATGGGGTGAAGAAAGGATGAGGAGATAGCTGCCTCACTACTTATCAGTACTACTTACTGGTGGATGGTCTAACTTCAAGTTTGGGATTGGAATTTTATACCAGGGTGTTTGGAGGTGGTGTATCAGTTAATTGGCAGGGTGAGAAAAGCAACATTTGGCCTAGGGTTCCCCCTCCCACAAGTAGTGTTTACTGGTAAGAGACCTGTAAACGCAACTAAAACAGGCCCCACACTTTAGGATATTTAGAAGGCAACAGGTTATTCAACTGGGATATGAGGATTTTAATGTGTTAAAAGTAGCTAATGTGACAAAAAACATTTGGGCCCTAATTACGAGTCTGGCAGTCCGAGGACCGCCAGACTCGCGTGGACGCGGCGGTGGCGGTCTCCTGACCGCCCAATTACGACTCGGCAGTGGGACCGCCATTGGACCACCTACACCGCCAGGGAACCGCCGTTACCTGGAGGTGGCGCGGCGGTCTTGAGGCCACAATATACTCGGCGGGACCGCCGGGTCACGACAAGCATATGCCAACCTTCTGATCATCCCCAGAACCAAGAAAGTCAACTGGGGTGATAGAAGATTTACAGTGGCCACGGCTAAACTATGGAATTCGCTCCTCATACAAATCAAGACCAGTCCTACCTTGTTATCATTCAGGAAACAAGTAAAAACTTGGCTCTTTGAACAATAAGTGGCCAGCCCTCCGCTAATCCTTACAGTCCATAGCGCCGAGACACCCATGGGTATTTGTGCGCTTTAGAAGTTGTTTAAATAAATAAATAAAAATAAAATTATGAGTTTCCTCTCCACCAGGGTTTACATGGTGGTTCCTCCTCCATGTAAACCCTGGTGGAGAAGAAACAAAGGCGGTTCGACAGGGCCCCCTTGTGCCTCACGCCGTGTGGATGCACACAGGGGGACACAAAATGTGCCCCCTGCGTGCATGCAAATCAGTTCCTGCACAGCATGGACTTTCGAGACCATGCCGTCCAGGAACTGTTATTGACGTTCCCATTGCGATGCCTGTTTTTAAAGGCACCCCCATGGGAACGCCAATAAAAAGCCCGACAGACAGAGGAAACACGTAATCTGGCAAGCGGCCTCATCATGGGTTTGGCAGTGCAGCGGCGGGGCAGACCCGTCGCCGCGCCGCCAAACTCGTAATCAGGCCCTTGGGGACTACATTAGAGTTTGCATATAGAAAACATTTCAGAATATGGCTAAGCTACATATTAAGAGTACACACGACATGACAATATATGACATTCTTACCTGGAGGTGTGCCTCCTTTAAACTTTGTTTCAGAAACCTGATCCTCTCTATTTTCTTCACCATTTGTTATGCACCTGATGTTCCTATACTCCGTTATCTCAGCAAATGCATGAAATCTGTAACATACAATGTGATGGTAAAATAAACTATAACAGTATTTTTTTTTAATTATCATTAAAAAAAAATCATTTATCCCAAAACAAACTGTGCTGATACGAATGACTGTTTCAAAAATCCTACCCAATTTCTACATAATCTGTAAAATCCAGTAAACCACATCTGAGACAGATGGCAAGATCTCCCTAACTTCTGGATTTAGGGGCCGATTCCGATCTCGGCCGGTAGTGCTCCGAATCGGATTCGGATTCACCGGATCCGATTCAGAGCCTTGTTTCCCGACCGAATCGTACGCGGGTCCGGCCGAGCGAGTACGATGCAAGCACCCGCGAAATCGCCGACCGACTCGAACGCGGCTTCAACACGCTCCGACCGACTCGCATGGACACGTCTCGCACCGCGCTATGGAGACGTTTCCCGGCCGGGTAAGTACGATGCGCGCCGCGAGCAGTCCGACCGACTCGCGCCGTCCGGCTCGAAAAAGCTGTCGGAGCCGGACTTTGGGGGTCCGCGTCGGACCCCCTGTACGCGTAGGCGCGCGAGTCGCACACAGGGGGACCCATGGGTCCCCCTACCTGTGCATGTATGCCGCGATGCGCATGGACGCGTACACGCTGTAGGGGCGCCCTTGTCCGCCTCGCACCCATTGGAGTCAATGGGAGCCCGCGCACGCGTTGTACGACAGGCTCCCATTGACTTCAATGGGAGTCCGACCGACTCGAGTCCGATGGCATGCGTGCGCATCGTACTCGTTCGGTCGGACTGCTAGGGTCCGATTCGGTCGGAATTCTCTCCGGGTCCGGCTCGGTCGGAGAGATTTCCGGCCGGAATCGGAATCGGCCCCTAAGTCTGGAGTCTCAATGATTTTGACCATTTACTGGGTTTCAATGCCCCTGTATAAAGCCTATGGCATTTAAAAGAAAACCAGGGCATATGGACACAGCAATACCACTTGCACCCTTTAACAGTCCATTCCAAGCCTTTCTCTTAGGGCTACCTGCTATCGTCTGGCAGGAGCACGGAGGTGTGCAGGTTGTGTAGTCTATGCTGTGTGCCTTTAACACAATGAGGCACAGATTCTTGTTAGGTTTGACACTTGGAGAGTGAGGATTCGAAGGAGTTCTTCAGTAGTATGGCCTATACCGCAGCATTCATCATAGGAGCTGGCAATTGACATTACTGCTAATTAAAGGAAATGGCAATGTATATTGTTGGACGTAATGGAAACTGGCATACGTCTAATTAAGACTGGAAACTGGCAATTAGCATGACTCGACATAATGTAGGACTGGAACAGTTAGTCAGAAACGCTGCCATTTACTTGGTGTCCTGTAGCTTAGAGAAATGCTTGTGGGCTGTTGTGATCAATCCCTGAAAGTGCCTATGGTCCCATTCAATCCACAGTCCTCTCCCAGTGCCTGCTCCTCGATGAGAGCCCAGCTTGCTCCCATGACTGAAATCAGCAGCTCAAAGTAGTTAGATCTATGAGTCTAGTAAAAAAAAAAGTTACTTGTGCAATGGTGCAAGAGCGAATCTGCATGTACTTGTGCAAAGAGTGTTTCACCTATGTGTGAACAGAGTAAACTGGAGTAGAATGCCCACTTAGCTCGAAGCAGTAATGAAAACATGAGTGTTAGAAGGTGGTTCTGACACTCTGGGCCGCCCGGATTTTTCGCTTTTTGAGCATCTATTTGTTGAGCTTTTACTGTGGGAGAGCCCCATAAGTTGGGACTCACCCACAGTGAACTCATGATGAAAGAGACTGCATGTGGATTTTACTGGTGTCCCCCTAGCTTGACTAGGCCGCTGCGCAGCAGCTGGAGTACGGGGCACCAGGCTGGTTACATGCAGACACCTGTGTACATGCGTGTGCACACGTGTAGGGGCTGCGCAGGGGAGATTCCTGGCGTGCGCAGTCCAGGAGCAGCTACAAAGTGAATGGTGTGGCAGGACTTATGCAGAAGTGGGTGGTGACATGGAATAGGCTTTATACACTGGGAAGAAACATGCCAGGGAAAGTCAGTGTGCTTTACTGTGTTTTTCACTTCATTATTCCCCTATGGGGAAGTGGAGCCCATGGGCTAGTGTCACTTTCCTAAAGCCTACAGATTCCAGACATGCACTAAAGTCCACTGTAACGGGTGTGAGAAGAAGTATTCTGCAGAGTCCGAAGTCATATTTGTACTGCTTTTTGGTCATCCAGAAATGTCACATTTCTCTGAGTCAGTCATAACCAGGGCCAGGCTGAGGGCTGACCTCAGCTGGCTGGATTGATAACTTTTTTTTTCCACAAGCTAAGGCCTCCTCTCCACGAAGAGAAGATGGGTGGGGCTACAGGCCCATCCATCAGCAGCTATCACTGGTGCCAGGCACCAGGCTGCACCAAGGAGGGAAGGGCTCTTGTTTCAGAGAACATTTGGCCAGAGACCCTGGACTACGCCATTTTGAACCAGCCCAGAGGCTGGACAAGAAGGAGGGAGCAGGGGCAGGGAAGTGATGTGTCGCTGTTTGATAGGACAAACAGAGACTTCCTGCCAGCCCCCTACTCAACTTTTAAAAAGTGCTTGAACAGGAAGAGAAGCTCTCTCTGGGGTGTGGTCTGCTGAGGCGGAAGGGGCTGGAGCCTGGCAATGGGCAGTTGGAAGGAGGAACCCCCTGACTGCCCCCCAGGCCCCTAACAGCGCCAGAAGAAGAGCCCAGGACCGGTGCGCAGAAGCAGGGGCCTCTGCGCAGGGAGAAGAGAGGCCCAGGAGGAGAGCAGGCGAAAGGCTGGCGCAGGGAGCCAGTGAAGACCGCTCCCTGCAGGATGCACCCTCTCAGAGACCCAGAGGGCAAAGGAGAATGCTCCCAGTGGCTGGGGAGCGCCACCCGGAGCAAGAAGACGCGAAAATGGAGAAGATCGGACCCCTGGGGGCTGAGATATGCCCCCCAGAAGGTACGCGACCTTTGATGGGACCGACGACGAAGCACGTGGGGCTCCGCCGCCGGTCTGGAAGATGCCCCCGGGGTGGGTCAGGTCCCGGGGGCTGCCCCCTAAAGAGAAGTAAAGACGGGGAGCGCCGTCACGCTCCCCGTGAAGGTGCCCTGTATGGGGGCCAGGTGCCCACCCTGGCCCCCACCGAAGAGGAAGGCGGGGGAGCGCCATCGCGCCCCCCGCGAAGAGGTGCCCAGGGGCCCGGGATCCCATCCAAGGGCCCCGAAGAAGTAAAGTCGGGGGAGCGCCGTCGCGCCCCCCACGAAAATGAGCCCAAGGGGCCCGGGACCCCATCCCCGGGCCCCGAAGTAAAGTCGGGGAGCGCCGTCGCGCTCCCCGTGAAGATACTCCCTGGGGGGCCAGGAGCCCACCCTGGCCCCCGCCGAAGCAAAGACGGGGGGAGCGCCGTCGCGCCCCCGCGAAGAGGTCGGGAGGGGCCCGGGACCCCATCCCCGGGCCCGAAGCCAAGCCGGGGGGAGCGACGTCGCACCCCCCGTGAGGAGGAGGAGGGGCCCAGGACCCCATCCCCGGGCCCCGAAGCAAAGCCGGGTTGCGCCGTCGTGCCCCCCGTGAAGATGGCCCGGAGGGGCCCGGGACCCCATCCCCAGGCCCCAGAAGTGCTGGAAGGAGGCGGGGGGGGAGTGCCGTTGCACTCCCCCGAGGTCCGCCGGATCGGCGAGAACCTCCAGACCAGAATGAAGGTGCCGGCTCCCGCGGCCGCACACGGAGGTGCGGGTCGCACAGGGAGCCGGCGGGGGCAGCCAGGGGTGGGCTCCCTGGGCTGCCCTCCACCACAGATGGCGTGCGGGGGTCCCGGGTGGGACCGAGACCCCCAGAACCAAGGCAACAGCGCCAGGGGCCCGGGTGGGACCGGGCCCCCACCAGTAGCAGGAGCGGCCGGGGGTGGGCTCCCCGAGCCGTAAATACGGTACCTGGGGGTCCGGGTGGAACCGGGCCCCCACCGAGGCCCAGGAAAGCGGCGAAGCACCAGCGCGGCTCTCCCGGCACAGCGGGAGAGCCGCTCATCTGATATTCAGGAGAGGAGCACGAAGCGCCCCAGAATGCCTTGCCAGGCATTGGAGAATCTGTGTTTTGGTGCTTGTGGTGGCCCCAGGAGGACGGGGTCACCACCAACTTGGTGCAAGGATGCTGGGGAGCTGCTGGAGAAGCGCAGTCTCCCCCAGCACGAAGTTAAGTCCCACCCTAAGTTTCCTAGGGATTTGAAAAGGATAACCCCTCAAGGGCTCAGCCTGCTTTATTACACCTTCTGGGCTGGAACTTTTGTTCTACAGCTGAGGGTGTATTGCGAAGTGCTTCATGGAGTGAAGGGCTGAGTTGGGGCTGTCTGGAGAAGGGCATCCCCTGTAGGTGAAGAGGTGTAATTGCACCAGAACTGCATTTACTAACGGTTATTCCTTTTTAGAGGGACTGAAGGTCACGTATGTAATGTGAAATACCTGTGTAAGGTGATGTCATAAGCAAAGTGGGGTTATGTTGCCAGACATTCCTTCTAGGGTGTCTGGCTGTATATGCATAATCCTGTGATTTCATCTGTGATGCATTTAGGGGCTGTAATTGCAATGCATTCTAATGTCCAACAAATGTGATGAGTACTGTCATTCTAAGGTAATGCGTAAACATGTATTCTTGCTGCTGCGCTTAAGTGAGGAACAACCCCGACTGTTAGCCCTGAAGATGTAGGGGTGCATACTGTATGGTCAATATAAGATGCTCAGTCAGGGTTATGTGTCACTAGGGCAGGTGAACCTATTTTTAATGCGTGTTGAGGTAATGGGGTGGGTCGCCACTGGGATGGTGCCAGTGCGCAGGGCCCTCGCTCCAGGTTATGCTCAACACACTGCATTAGGGGCAAGATGATGTGCGTACATGGGAGTGGTGGTACTAGACCCCACCCCCCCCCTGCGGGAGGGGTGGAGATGTTATGCAATGTCACAAAGTAATTCCAATAGCTTATGTATATTTGTAAATTGGTGCATAGTATTGAGTAGTGTGTGTGTTTAATAAATGTACTCTTACTAGTAAAGCAATGTACAGACTGGACAATCAATTATTGAGTGTTATTTCTGCGCACCTGCAAATGGCGATTACTAGCCCACACCACCTCCCTTGAGTAAGCCTCAGACTGCTCTGCAACGCTACCCTCTGAGAGTCAGGCGCTACAATTGGGTGTTTGGTTCCCAGTGGAGGACAAATGTAGTCATGTTATTTGTGCAGGCCTCACAGATGCTGCCTCGTTTTCCAACATTGGTGTCTAGCGGCGGGAAACATAGTATCCCATTCTGGTGCGCATTTATAGCATTTGATAAGTCCAGTTTTGCCACACATTACCTATGCAGTAATGAGCAAATGGAAGAGCGCAAGGCTCTGAGAAGGGTTCAAAGTTTTGGTTATGTGAACTAAAGGTATGGGAAAGGAAAGCCCCGCGCACATATGTGTCATGCGAAGATATTATGGTTTAAATGTAAACTGTATTGATATGACCGCGCTATGTTGATTATCATGTGCTAGCGGGATGGTGCTTTCCAGGAAATGATTGCATACAAATGTTCTAAGCCATATTGTACACCTTTGAACCCTAACACTACATGCACTACACCTGCATGAGGAGGGTGTCTCCTCAAGAGATAGGGACAGCAACTGATACCTACATCACAGGAGGGGGTGTAGGGGTGGATTGACCTTTGTGGGGGACATGAGAGAGAGGGGGTCCTGGGAGATTCCCGCGCTTTTAAGGGCAGGGAGGGTTTCCACAGAAGGGGCCCCAGGTATCCTTCCCCGCTGAAAGTTTACTTGCCATTGGCGCAGGCCAAAACCACTGGAAGGGTGGGGCAGGAGGTTTCTTTACCCCAGGTAGTAACGCCCCAGGGGTTCCCAGGGTGGGGGACCCCAAGGAACTTTTCCCATGGTGGGAGGAGGGTGTGGTAGAGTTGGGTGTCCGGCAGGCCCCCCAGGTTGACTGGTGGGGAGGTGAGCTACCCAGGGGTGGCCCCTGGTAGTGGGTGGCCCCAAAGGAGGGTAGTTCTTGAGTGATGGTGTGTAGTGGTAGCCCCTAAGGTACCCTAGGTGGGCTAGGTAACTGATCCAGTGGAGATCTGAGTGGGGGTGATGTACTCCCTGGTTTCCAGGTGAAGGGTTGGTGGCGGACCCTGAGGTGTCAGGGTCCGGTCAGTGGTTACCCCGGGGTGGCCCATGGTGATGGGTGGCCCCAAAGGAGGGGTAGTTTTCGAGCTTGGATGTCACCCTGGAGCTAGTGTGGTGAGCCTGAGGTGGTGGCTGGGGCGATGCCTGGCCAGGTGACCAGTCAGGTAGGTCCTGTGGGACTTGAACCCAAGGACCAGGAGCATGAGGGTGTTCCCCAGCTCGATGCAGGAGGTGGACTTCTGCAAGGTAGTACCACCCTGAACACAGGTGGGGCCTATCTTAAGTGACGGGACCCTGTGTTTCGCAAAGGGGTGGTGCAGGCCTAGCCGGGATCTTTAGGGTCCCTGGCTTGGGGTGGTAGTACTACCCTGAAGGCAGGTGGGGCCTATCTTAAGTGAAGGGACCCTGCTCTTCATAAGGGGTGGTGCAGGCCATCCAGGGACCATGTAGGTCCTGGGCGGTCTCCCAAGGCACTGCTGGGAGACCGGGAGAGCCATGAGAGGTGGGCCTGGGTCTAGCTAACTCGGGGCCCACAGGCTCTCTAAGGGTACTCCGGGAGGAGAGCGCGCCTCTCGGAGGGAAGGGTGCATAGGCCCTGTTCTCGTAGCGGAGAACCAAGAAGGGGTCTAGGTTCCTGGGGTAGTTTCCGTGTGGACCTACTGACGGGGGGAATGAGCTGTAGGATGTCTGACGAGGCACCCCCAGTGTTCCTCCCTGGCACTGCCAGTGTGGTAGTGAGGCCGGTCTGAGGTCCTATCAGGGAGCCAGGCCAGTGGCCAAAGGGTGCTTTTCTGTGTGGGGAAAGCACGAATGGCTGTGCTTTCTTTAGGGAAGCCAGTCCTCCCGAAAGGGTGGTGGCAGCAGAATGACCTCAGCGGCAGGCTGAGGGTGAGGGTCCAGAGAGGTTGCATCTTTGGGGTGCAAGGACCAAACGGAGAGAGGGTACTGGTTGGACCAAACTCCAGAAGGGAGACCAGCTAGTGACCCAGGGAATGGGATGTAGACCTATCCCCGAAGACCGCATCGGTGCTGAGGCACTGGACCCTTGTCCAGAGAAGGGGTAGGCATAAGGTTGCATGCCCAAGGCCAAAGGTGGGCCTAGTTAGGCTGAGTCCATGTAGACCATGAGTGACCTAGAGGTATCTAACCTAGAGCCCGGAGGGTTCTTAGGGTAGTCTGGGATCCCTGTCATAGGTGGAGATTTCATGGATGGGAGGAGTAGGTGGTCTGAGCGGATAACTGGTGAGTAAGGGGGGTCTGGTCAGAACCCCTTATAACTAGTTATCGCTGACTACGGGAAGTGTACCCATGTAGAGTGGCTATTTCTTCCCTGTAGGAATCAGCTGGGCGCGGCGTGTGTTAGAAGGTGGTTCTGACACTCTGGGCCGCCCGGATTTTTCGCTTTTTGAGCACCTATTTGTTGAGCTTTTACTGTGGGAGAGCCTCATAAATTGGGACTCACCCACAGTGAACTCATGATGAAAGAGACTGCATGTGGATTTTACTGGTGTCCCCTAGCTTGACTAGGCTGCTGCGCAGCAGCTGGAGTACGGGGCACCGGGCTGGTTACATGCAGACACCTGTGTACATGCGTGTGCGCACGTGTAGGGGCTGCGCAGGGGAGATTCCTGGCGTGCGCAGTCCAGGAGCAGCTACAAAGTGAATGGTGTGGCAGGACTTATGCAGAAGTGGGTGGTGACATGGAATAGGCTTTATACACTGGGAAGAAACATGCCAGGGAAAGTCAGTGTGCTTTACTGTGTTTTTCACTTCATTATTCCCCTATGGGGAAGTGGAGCCCATGGGCTAGTGTCACTTTCCTAAAGCCTACAGATTCCAGACACGCACTAAAGTCCACTGTAACGGGTGTGAGAAGAAGTATTCTGCAGAGTCCGAAGTCATATTTGTTCTGCTTTTGGGTCATCCAGAAATGTCACATTTCTCTGAGTCAGTCATAACCAGGGCCAGGCTGAGGGCTGACCTCAGCTGGCTGGATTGATAACCTTTTTTTCCACAAGCTAAGGCCTCCTCTCCACGAAGAGAAGATGGGTGGGGCTACAGGCCCATCCATCAGCAGCTATCACTGGTGCCAGGCACCAGGCTGCACCAAGGAGGAAGGGCTCTTGTTTCAGAGACCATGTGGCCAGAGACCCTGGACGATGCCATTTTGAACCAGCCCAGAGGCTGGACAAGAAGGAGGGAACAGGGGCAGGGAAGTGATGTGTCGCTGTTTGATAGGACAAACAGAGACTTCCTGCCAGCCCCCTACTCAACTTTTAAAAAGTTCTTGAACAGGAAGAGAAGCTCTCTCTGGGGTGTGGTCTGCTGAGGCGTAAGGTGCTGGAGCCTGGCAATGGGCAGTTGGAAGGAGGAACCCCCTGACTGCGCCCAGGACCCTAACAGCGCCAGAAGAAGAGCCCAGGACCGGTGCGCAGAAGCAGGGGCCTCTGCGCAGGGAGAAGAGAGGCCCAGGAGGAGAGCAGGCGAAAGGCTGGCGCAGGGAGCCAGTGAAGACCGCTCCCTGCAGGATGCACCCTCTCAGAGACCCAGAGGGCGAAGGAGAGTGCTCCCAGTGGCTGGGGAGCGCCACCCGGAGCAAGAAGACGTGAAAATGGAGAAGATCGGACCCCTGGGGGCTGAGATATGCCCCCAGAAGGTACGCGACCTTTGATGGGACCGACGACGAGCACGTGGGCTCCGCCGCCGGTCTGGAAGATGCCCCCGGGGTGGGTCAGGTCACGGGGCTGCCCCCTAAAGAGAAGTAAAGACGGGGAGCGCCGTCGCGCTCCCCGTGAAGGTGCCCTATATGGGGGCCAGGAGCCCACCCTGGCCCCCACCGAAGAGGAAGGCGGGGGAGCGCCGGAGCGCCCCCCGCGAAGAGGTGCCCAGGGGCCCAGGACCCCATCCCCAGGCCCCGAAGAAGTAAAGTCAGGGGAGCGCCGTCGCGCCCCCCACGAAAATGAGCCCACGGGGCCCGGGACCCCATCCCCGGGCCCCGAAGTAAAGTCGGGGAGCGCCGTCGCGCTCCCCGTGAAGATACTCCCTGGGGGGCCAGGAGCCCACCCTGGCCCCCACCGAAGCAAAGACGGGGGGAGCGCCGTCGTGCCCCCCGCAAAGAGGTCGGGAGGGGCCCGGGACCCCATCCCCGGGCTCGAAGCCAAGACGGGGGGAGCGCCGTCGCGCCCCCCCCGTGAGGAGGAGGAGGGGCCCGGGACCCCATCCCCGGGCCCCGAAGCAAAGCCGGGGGGCGCCGTTGCGCCCCCCATGAAGATGGCCCGGAGGGGCCCGGGACCCCATCCCCGGGCCCCAGAAGTGCTGGAAGGAGGCGGGGGGGAGTGCCGTTGCACTCCCCCGAGGTTTGCCGGATCGGCGAGAACCTCCAGACCAGAATGAAGGTGCCGGCTCCCGCGGCCGCACACGGAGGTGCGGGCCACGCGGGGAGCCGGCGGGGGCAGCCAGGGGTAGGCTCCCTGGGCTGCCCTCCACCACAGATGGCGTGCGGGGGTCCCGGGTGGGACCGAGACCCCCAGAACCAAGGCAACAGCGCCAGGGGCCCGGGTGGGACCGGGCCCCCACCAGTAGCAGGAGCGGCCGGGGGTGGGCTCCCGAGCCGTAAATACAGTACCTGGGGGTCCGGGTGGGACTGGGCCCCCACCGAGGCCCAGGAAAGCGGCGAGAGCACCAGCGCGGCTCTCCCGGCACAGCGGGAGAGCCGCTCATCTGATATTCAGGAGAGGAGCACGAAGCGCCCCAGAATGCCTTGCCAGGCATTGGAGAATCTGTGTTTTGGTGCTTGTGGTGGCCCCAGAAGGACGGGGTCACCACCAACTTGGTGCAAGGATGCTGGGGGAGCTGCTGGAGAAGCTCAGTCTCCCCCCAGCACGAAGTTAAGTCCCACCCTAAGTTTCCTAGGGATTTGAAAAGGATAACCCCTCAAGGGCTCAGCCTGCTTTATTACATCTTCTGGGCTGGAACTTTTGTTCTACAGCTGAGGGCGTATTGCGAAGTGCTTCATGGAGTGAAGGGCTGAGTTGGGGATGTCTGGAGAAGGGCATCCCCTGTAGGTGAAGAGGTGTAATTGCACCAGAACTGCATTTACTAACGGTTATTCCTTTTTAGAGGGACTGAAGGTCACGTATGTAATGTGAAATACCTGTGTAAGGTGATGTCATAAGCAAAGTGGGGTTATGTTGCCAGACATTCCTGCTAGGGTGTCTGGCTGTATATGCGTAATCCTGTGATTTCATCTGTGATGCCTTTAGGGGCTGTAATTGCAACGGATTCTAATGTCCAACAAATGTGATGAGTACTGTCATTCTAAGGTAATGCGTAAACATGTATTCTTGCTGCTGCGATTAAGTGAGGAACAACCCCGACTGTTAGCCCTGAAGATGTAGGGGTGCATACTGTATGGTCAATATAAGATGCTCAGTCAGGGTTATGTGTCACTAGGGCAGGTGAACCTATTTTTAATGCGTGTTGAGGTAATGGGGTGGGTCGCCACTGGGATGGTGCCAGTGCGCAGGGCCCTCGCTCCAGGTTATGCTCAACACACTGCATTAGGGGGCAAGATGATGTGCGTACATGGGAGTGGTGGTACTAGACCCCACCCCTCTGCGGGAGGGGTGGAGATGTTATGCAATGTCACAAAGTAATTCCAACAGCTTATGTATATTTGTAAATTGGTGCATAGTATTGAGTAGTGTGTGTGTTTAATAAATGTACTCTTACTAGTAAAGCAAAGTACAGACTGGACAATCAATTATTGAGTGTTATTTCTGCGCACCTGCAAATGGCGATTACTAGCCCACACCACCTCCCTTGAGTAAGCCTCAGACTGCTCTGCAACGCTACCCTCTGAGAGTCAGGCGCTACAATTGGGTGTTTGGTTCCCAGTGAAGGACAAATGTAGTCATGTTATTTGTGCAGGCCTCACAGATGCTGCCTCGTTTTCCAAATGAGCAACTGGAATCAGTAGCATGTTGGCAATGATGCTTACATTAAAATAGTGCTTTACTGTCACGTCCCATAGGAGGAACACTGCAACTACACGCTAGAATGCGTTATCGGCAGTAGAAAACTACAGCCCCCATGATCCTTTGCGGTTCTGGCGTCAATGACGTCAACACGCGCTGAGACAATTCCATGAAAATAGCTTCCGGGGCATCGGAGAGGTGCCGATTACTCTTTGTAGGAGCTGCGCCGATGACGAGAGGAGGCTGGTAAGGGTGCTTTGAGCACCACGCTTCATTTGTTGGTTATTGGGAAGAGGCAGCTCTTTCTTGAGTGGCAAGGGCGATGAGCTGTTTTTCACGTTGCTCCGTTGGTTGAACCATATTTACAGGTTCATTGCGGAGCAACTGTCTTGGTTGAGCTCAAACCTAGGGAGGAATCACCCCAGACGTTACCATGTCTTTTCACCAGTTGAGGATAACCTGAGATAATGTCTACGCTGATCTAGTACTGGGCATAGTGACTACCGAAGCGTTTCCCTCGTTGGTGAACCGGCAAGCAGCGGTTCGTGCGGGAAAACGCCCTTACGAAACAGATGCAAACTGTTTAAGACATTGTTGGGTCCAAGGGAGAAACGAGGAGTTTCTTACCGGGAAACCATTCTTTATTCGTTGTTGCCTATTTCATTTGGCCATTTAACCAAGAAGCATTGGGGAAAAGAGCCGGATATGTTGCGTGTCTGCCTGAGTGTATGCGGTGCATTATGGTCTATGAAGTCATACCTGTTTCTTTGTATATTTCATTAGCAGGAGTGCAGTGAGTGAGCAGGAGGATAGCTCTTCCGCACCCCTGTTTCAGCCTTCATAAGATACCTAAATGGTAGGTTAGATAACTATAGCTCCCGTCTCCAGAAACTACTGCGATAGGGGATGTTATTACACTAGTTGACTATATGCTTTTCTTTTAGATCAGACTGAGTGCCACCACATACCATATAGGTTAACCGATTTCGAGGAGAAGTTATTTTTATTTTACAGGTATGGTTCCCTAGATATGTACCAATTGAAAAAAGGGGTAAGGGTAGGAAATAATTCTACACTGATGTTTACTGATCCCTGTGTCCTTATATTACAGGTCTCCCTCCCTGCTGTTCCCTTCCTTCCCTTCCCCCGCTTGATCACTCCATAGTGTCTGTGTATATCTAATCAGACCGTGGGGGTGTCGAGAGGTGGACCATTATTGAGCAACGTACGATCCTGAGGATTCCAGGCCACGACAGAGTAATCGGCCCACGGTTTATAATCCTCCCGGTCGTACGTTGAAGTATGGCTACTTTAGAGGACGTGCTTGCTGCGTTACACATAGTACAGGCGGAGTTGGCAGCCTCCAGGGTAGAGACAGCCACACTACAAGCCACAGTAGATAGAATGCAGCGAAACCCTTTCAGTGCAGGCATACCGTTAGCATCCCACTCGGCCCCTTTAGTGGTAGAGATACCCACTCCTGTTCCTTTGGCCACACCAGAGAGGTATTTCGGGAAAGCAGCAAGGTACAGGTCTTCCTCACCCAGGTTCTGCTGCATTTTTCATGTAAACCTAAGGCGTTCAATACCAACCACGCGAGAGTGGCCTTTCTGATTTCCTATCTGGCAGGGGATGCAGCTCAATGGGCGGTTCCTTTGGTTAAGAGAGACGATCCCCTGCTATACGATTGGGATTCCTTTATTAAGGACTTTGAAAGAACTTTCAATCGTCGAACGGCCACTCTTTCAGCTGATAAAGATCTGTTGGAGCTACGACAAGGGAATAGAGACCTTATTGCTTATCTAAATGATTTCCGTCGGTTGGTTACCGAAACCGAATGGCCAGAGGCGAAACAATCTGCCATCTTTCATAAAGGTTTAAGAGAAGATATGAAGGACGTGCTGGCCCAAATCGAGCCCCAACCCGCAACATGCGAAGACCTGATTAGTTTGGTTCTCCGGTTAGATCATCGCCTCAGCGAAAGGAGAGGGGAAAACAAACGAAGAGACCGAAGCTCCTGGAGAGCAGATCAACCCCGAAACTCTGAATCCTCAACGGCCGCCAAAGCCGAACCTATGGAGATAGGGGCGGTCCGTTCCACCCTCACTAACGAGGAAAGAGAATACCGGCGAAAGAAAGGGTTATGCATCTATTGCGGGAGGAAGGGCCATTACATTAGGGAATGCACCCTGAGATCCAAGTACCCTCGCACGGAACCCCGCAGACCGCAAGCACTTGCATCCGACGGTACGATGGGAAACGACAGAGCTTGAAGAAAGGAGAAAGGGATTCTTCAAGCCCAACGTATATCCCTTCATTGAGTGATGACATCTTGTGTGTCAGACAACATTTCTTCGTGGAACTCACCCTGTTGGTAAAAGGGGAATGGAGTCAAGTAACAGCTATGTTGGACTCCGGGGCCACCGGGTGTTTTATTGATCAGGAAGAAGCATCACGGTTGGGTTTGGTACTTCGCGAGAAAGAGAAACCGGAAGCGGTGTTCGCAGTGGATGGAAGACGCTTAGCTGCAGGTCCTATCCGTTTCCAAACGGATAATTTGGAAGTACGTCACGGACTCGACCATGTAGAAACGCTCGCTTTTAGCGTGATTCAAGCACCCCAGTATGGGATAATCTTGGGGTTGCCCTGGTTGAGGCAGCATAATCCCCAGGTGAACTGGGTGGAAAAACCGTCCGCTTTACCTCCGAATATTGTTCTCTACATTGTGTTCCGTCGACACACAGTCCCTCGCAAGCCTTGGCTGTGCTACACCACATCGCCACAGCCGCAGAACATCCGGTTAAACTGCCCGAAGAATACCAGGATTATGCGGAGGTGTTTAACGATATCAAGGCCGAGACGCTTCCGCCTCATAGGCAATATGATTGCCAGATCGACTTGGTTCCAGGAGCCCTAGTGCCCACCGGAAGGGTTTATGCCCTAACTGAACCTGAGAACACACACCTGCGAGCTTATTTGGATAAATATCTGGCGCTGGGGTTCATCCGTAATTCCAAGTCTCCTGCAGCTTCTCCGTTGTTTTTTATCCCTAAAGCTAACGGCGAACTGCGCGCATGCATAGATTTCAGAGCGTTAAACGCCATCACAATTAAGAACCGTTATCCTCTGCCATTGATACCGGTGTTGTTGGAGCAAGTCCAGAAGGCTGTCATATACACACGGCTGGATCTCAAAGGGGCTTATCATCTGGTGCGGATGCGCGAGGGCGACGAGTGGAAAACGGCCTTCAAAACACGTTACGGCCTATATGAATACCTTGTCATGCCCTTTGGGTTATGCAACGCGCCCGCGGCGTTTCAGTTCTTTCTGAACGACGTCTTGCGTGAACATCTGGATCGATTCGTTATCGTATACATTGACGATATTTTAATCTATTCGTCCACTATCGAAAGCCATGTATCTCATGTGCGTGCCATCCTTCACACCCTACAAGAACACAACCTCTACTGCAAAATCAGCAAATGTGAATTCGGAGTCTCCACAGTAGAGTTCTTGGGCGTCATGCTAACCCCTAGGGGACAGGAAATGTCCGAACGGAAAATAGCAGCAGTAAGGAACTGGCCTACCCCAGCAACCGTTAGAGACATTCAATGCTTTCTTGGGTTTGCCAATTTTTACCGACGGTTTATTGGTCGGTTTTCATACCTGGCAACTCCACTAACCCGCTTGTTACAGAAGAAGGTCCCTTTTCAATGGACCGAAGAGACACAAAAAGGGTTCGATGCTTTAAAAGAAGCATTTGTTTCCGCTCCAGTATTGGTGCACGCCGATCCTGAACAGCCGTATATAGTAGAAGCGGATGCCTCCGATTATGCGGTAGGAGCAGTGTTGTCACAACGCCATACCAACACAGGTCAATTACACCCGGTGGCGTTTAGGTCCAGAAAACTTAACTCGGCGGAACGCAACTATACAATTGCGGAGAAAGAGCTGCTCGCGATCAAGGATGCCTTCCAGGAGTGGCGTCACTATCTCATGGGTGCCAAACACATGGTTACGGTATTCACGGATCACCGTAACCTCCAGTTCATGACTGCAGCCAGACACCTCTCCCCCGACAGTTACGGTGGACTTTGTTTTTTGCTGAGTACAATTTCCTGGTCACATATCGACCAGGAAAGGATAACAAAAAGGCTGATGCCTTAACCCGTCAATCCAACACACAACCGGTAGAGGAACCAGAGGAGAAAACCATCATCAATCCGCATAACGTTATATGCACCACAGTGACGGAACCTTTCCTTAGGAGCATTGCGCGGCACATGCTTAACGAGGGATGGAAGGCATGGTTGGGAAGGCATCCAGAGTGGAGGATAAAAGACGGTCTGCCTATTCGAGGAAGACAACTTTTGATCCCGATCCTCTCGCTAAGGAGGCGTGTTTTCAATTGGTGCCACACTCTACCCAGCGCAGGACATAATGGCGTAGAGAAGACCACGGAAAGAGTGTTACGCCAATTCTGGTGGCCCACCGTACTTACAGACATTCGGTTATGGGTCACGGACTGTTTGGTGTGCACACAAATGAAGGCCTCACACACCAAACAGGCAGGACTTCTGCAACCCTTACCAACCCCTGACCACCCGTGGGAAAATATATCCCTGGATTTTGTCGTAGGCATGCCATCGGACAAGGGGCACACGGTAATCCTGGTCGTGGTGGACTACCTTACCAAAATGGCCCATTTTATTGCCTGCAGAAAAATACCCACATCGGGCCAGCTGGCCTATTTGTTGCTGATACATGTGGTACGGCTACACGGGTTACCTCAGGTGGTGGTTTCGGATCGAGGTTCCCAATTCACAGCTAAGTTCTGGAAGGTGTGGTGTACTGCCTTAAAAATAACTCCTAACGTATCCACAAGTTTTCACCCCCAAACAGATGGCCAAACCGAGAGAGTAAACCAGACACTAAAGCAATACCTAAGGTGTTACGTGGATAACACAACGGACGCCTGGGTTGAGAATCTCTGGTTGGCAGAGATAGCCTATAACAGCGCTACACATAGCTCCACGAGACACTCTCCCTTCTTCTGCAGTTATGGTTATCACCCAAGATTCATTCCATTTGTACATCCTGTTAGAACTGAGAACATACCGGAAGTAAAGGATAGGATACTCCATATACAGAAAACATTAACAGAGGCACAGAATAGGCTGAGAGAGGCAAAAGAACGCTACAAGGCATACGCCGACCTGAAACGGCGTCCAGGACCCAGCTACAAGTTAGGGGACTATGTTTGGCTGTCCACCCGGAATATCCGGTTTAAGAAGTATAGCGTTTTTAGTCCTAAATACATCGGTCCCTATAAAATAGTGAAATTCATAAACCCCGTAGTGGTTAAGCTGGCCTTACCCTCCTCACTGAGAATCCATCCAGCGTTCCACACTTCCCTGCTCAAACCCTCTCGTGCAGCGACCAAAGGGGGCATACCACCAGTGTTGATAAATGGGGAGACGGAGCATGAAGTAAGAGGTATCCTGGATTCCAAGATATACCGTACCAAGTTGTGGTATCTAGTAGCTTGGAAGGGATACGGAAACGAGGAGAACTCTTGGGAGCCCGCGGATGGGGTTCATGCCCCTCGTTTTGTCAGACTGTTCCACACTCGATTCCCTAAGAAGCCGTGTCCCTGTCAGTGTTCTTTGGGAGGGGGTGTACTGTCACGTCCCATAGGAGGAACACTGCAACTACACGCTAGAATGCGTTATCGGCAGTAGAAAACTACAGCCCCCATGATCCTTTGCGGTTCTGGCGTCAATGACGTCAACACGCGCTGAGACAATTCCATGAAAATAGCTTCCGGGGCATCGGAGAGGTGCCGATTACTCTTTGTAGGAGCTGCGCCGATGACGAGAGGAGGCTGGTAAGGGTGCTTTGAGCACCACGCTTCATTTGTTGGTTATCGGGAAGAGGCAGCTCTTTCTTGAGTGGCAAGGGCGATGAGCTGTTTTTCACGTTGCTCCGTTGGTTGAACCATATTTACAGGTTCATTGCGGAGCAACTGTCTTGGTTGAGCTCAAACCTAGGGAGGAATCACCCCAGACGTTACCATGTCTTTTCACCAGTTGAGGATAACCTGAGATAATGTCTACGCTGATCTAGTACTGGGCATAGTGACTACCGAAGCGTTTCCTCGTTGGTGAACCGGCAAGCAGCGGTTCGTGCGGGAAAACGCCCTTACGAAACAGATGCAAACTGTTTAAGACATTGTTGGGTCCAAGGGAGAAACGAGGAGTTTCTTACCGGGAAACCATTCTTTATTCGTTGTTGCCTATTTCATTTGGCCATTTAACCAAGAAGCATTGGGGAAAAGAGCCGGATATGTTGCGTGTCTGCCTGAGTGTATGCGGTGCATTATGGTCTATGAAGTCATACCTGTTTCTTTGTATATTTCATTAGCAGGAGTGCAGTGAGTGAGCAGGAGGATAGCTCTTCCGCACCCCTGTTTCAGCCTTCATAAGATACCTAAATGGTAGGTTAGATAACTATAGCTCCCGTCTCCAGAAACTACTGCGATAGGGGATGTTATTACACTAGTTGACTATATGCTTTTCTTTTAGATCAGACTGAGTGCCACCACATACCATATAGGTTAACCGATTTCGAGGAGAAGTTATTTTTATTTTACAGGTATGGTTCCCTAGATAGGTACCAATTGAAAAAAGGGGTAAGGGTAGGAAATAATTCTACACTGATGTTTACTGATCCCTGTGTCCTTATATTACAGGTCTCCCTCCCTGCTGTTCCCTTCCTTCCCTTCCCCCGCTTGATCACTCCATAGTGTCTGTGTATATCTAATCAGACCGTGGGGGTGTCGAGAGGTGGACCATTATTGAGCAACGTACGATCCTGAGGATTCCAGGCCACGACATTTACATATCATGGCAATATGATCTATGCCTTGGCAATAGTTCCGTAATTACAGTACATACTAGGGGAATGTGAATTATGGTATGATTGCCAATAGTGCTCTATAAATCAAGAAGATGTTGATGTTGGCATTGCAATGTTGCTTAACATAATGTGCCAGTCTGATTTCTGGCATAACAGTGGTGCTGTGCAATGGCACTTTATATAGCTGAGCAATATAGTATCATGAATGAAAACGGTGCTTTGCATGTAACATGGATTCGGGCACAACAGTGGTTTCAAGATGTAATGGGAATGCAGAAAATGGCATGGCAATTGTTCATACTGTGGCAATGCAGACACTAGTATCACGACAGTACCAGTCACCTAATGGATGCCTCTAATGTCTGAGGCATGAGTAACCTGCACCAGTGCTAGCACATGGGCCAGCCTGTTGATACACTGAGTTTTCACAATGTAAATTTGTAAGAAATGAGTTATTAGTTGAGAGGGGTGGAAGCCCCTCTCAAATATTAAAAACAATCCTTGTCTCAGGGTAAACCACAGAAAGTCACAAAATTATCCTGTGCTTAAACCTCTGGTAATTTTGCAAAAAGTGGTCAGGCTTGCGCTAGATGCAATGTGTCTGTGTGTATTAATGCAGCACACAAACAATAATAAAGTGAAAATGCAACACAGGACAAACAAATCCTGAACCAATTTAGAAACATAGAGTAAATTTTAATAAATAAAATGACACCAAAACAAATTAAATCCAATCAGTAGGACTGGAGTTACGAGTTTTTAAAGTTTGCAGTGAAAAAATAGTGCTTATAAGCACAAAGTGCCAGCTGCGGTGATCTGGTCGCAATGGATCGGGACAAAGACACAAGTTCAAGCTGACCCCGATAGAGTGTGGGCCAGGTACAGGACCAAGTTAAGCCAGCTGAGAGTTATACCTTTGTGTGTTTGGGGTTGAGATGCGTCGGTCTGCGCCATGCTGCGTCGGTTCTGCTGAAGTCTCTGATCAGGAGCAGCAAGGTGCTACGATGTGAGATCCTCTGTCATGCTGCATCGGTTCCAATGAAGCCACTGCTGAGGAGCGGTGAGGTGCTGCGATGAGAAGTAATGTGTCGCATTGCGTCACCTGCATCAGTTCCATTGAAACCTTCAGTTGCGCCAGGAGGAGTACACCCTAACTTCTGCCAAAGGTCCAGGACCTGGGGGTACCATTTGGTGATCTGGGCTCACTCCAGAAGAGGCCAGCTGCAGGGCTCAGGCAGGCCCAATTGATGCCTGTCTGCTGGGCAGTTGCAGGGTAGGTATCTGGAGCTTGCTGCATCCCTGTAGCTCAAACAGGAGGCCAAACAACGAGTCCTTCAAGTCACTCTGGTGGTCCTGGGTTCAAAAGAGCAGGTTCTGTCTTGTTTCCTCAGGCAGCAGGGCAGCAGAGCGGTCCTTCTAGCAGCAAGGCAGTCCTTCTTCTGAATCTTCCACAGGTCCAGATGTGATCTAAAGAGGAGTCCTGGGGGTCCAATATGTATACATGGTGCCAGCCTTTGTGTGTGGGTGGACTTTCCAGAACCACATCTGGTTCTGGAAAGTTCTTTCCTTCCCATGTCAATGCTCCAAACTGCCTGGGGTGACAAAAGGCTGGTGTCAAGTTCCTTTCTATGTGCTAAAGGCAAGGCCCTTAAGTGGGGCAGGTTACTGCTATGCCCCTAGCCATTGTGGCGGGATGGCCCATCCTGCTAACACCGAGTCCCCTTTGTATCACTGTCTGGGAGGAATACACAAATCACAGCTGCAGAACCATTCACAGCCATGTGACATGTGACCCAGGACACTGGCAGAAAGCACAAATGGTTGGGACAAGAAAATGCCAATTTTGTAAAAGTGGCATTTTCAAAATTGTGACTTAGAATCCAACTCAGCCCCACCCATCAACATATAATGGCACCACTTGCCAACATCATCCGATAACAAGACATCACCGTCATCTCCTACGCCATTGACATCAAATTCATCCTCTCCCTGACAGACAAAACAACCACCACCAGGACCAACTTCACCAACTGCGACAAACTCAACATGATGGCTCAAGTCAACGCAGTGTGCACCTCCTGCTTCCACTTCGTACGCATGCTTCAAAAGATCTTCAAATGGTTGCCTCAGAACACCAGATGGACCATCACGCAAGCAGTCATCACCAGCAGGCTGAACTACGGCAACACTCTGTATGTTGGAATCTCCAAACAACTCCTACACAGACTCCAGACCATCCAAAACACAGCTGCAAGATTCATACTGGACCACCCACGTCGCACCCACATCACACCGCTGCTCAAGAAGCTTCACTGGCTCCCCATTCACATGCGCAGCCAATTCAAACTTCTCACGCACACATACAAAGCCCCAGGACCAGAATACCTGAACAGTCGTTTGCACTTTCGCCAACACACCAGATACCTACGCTCTGCCTCACTCTCAGTCGCACACATTCCCTGCATCTGCAAAAGCAAAACTGGAGGTCGCTCATTCTCCTACATTGTACCCAAGACATGGAACGACCTCCCTCAACACATCAGAGCCTCCTCCTCACTCCTTGAGTTATGCAAGAAGCTGAAGACCTGGTCTTCGTATAAGCACTTTGAGGACCTCACACCTACACACCTTCACAAGGCCTGGGTACCCTCTCGGATGACTAGTGCGCTATACAAATCAATATAACATAACACATAATATAACTTTACCATTAAAGAGGATTTGAAATTACAATTCATTTGAATCTAAACGGCATATCTCTATCAGCTCCCAATCCAATGTTATAAGGTAACCCAGTGCTAGTCAATGGGAGAGATAGGGCTTACCACAGTGAAAAACGATTTTTAGAAGTCTTTCACACCAGGACATGTAAAACTTAAGTACGCATATCCTACTTTTTAAATACCATCACCCTGACATATAGGAGCTCCTAGGGCCTACTTTAGGGGTGACTTATGAGTATTAAAAGGAAGTCTTAGGCCTGTCAAAAGAATTATTTTGCCAAGGTGAAATGACAGTTTAATACTGAACTACAGGCTGCAGTGGCAGGCCTGAGACATGTTTTAAAGTGCTACTTTAGTGGGTGGCACAATGAGTGCTGCAGGCCCACTAGTAGCATGGAATTTACATGCCATGTGTACATACAGTACAATCTACCAGGGACTTACAAGTAAATTAAATGTGCCAAGGGGTGGAGGCAAAAGGTTTGGGGAACTCCCACCGAAGGGTGTAAGGTCTAACAACTTTGGAGATTATTAGGAGCACAAATTTTTTTGTCGGTTTTACTTGCACAGGAATAGAATAGAGATTGACATAATGTAAAAGCAGTGTTTTTGCTGTTGTCACAGGATTTTGAGTCTGCATTGATTCAGTGTGCTCTGAGTTAATCTGGCATATAATTTTTTTTAGTCACATACATATTGCTACTAGGCAATCAGGCATACCCTGAAGTATTGAGATTTTTCATTAGTTTCCCTTTTAGAAATGTCTACAAATCCTTGGATATTGTTATCAATATTTGACAACTTGTGCTATAAAATACACCATTTGGGCCCAACCAGTCAAGGAGAGGGCTGAGCTTGCTCATTATATCAGCTCACATTTTGAAGTGAAGTCAGATTGGAAAACCTTTGCCAGGCATGATTTTGGTTCCCAATCCACTCTGAATACGGGAACTGATAGGTACGGGAAACACCAATATATACTGTTCGGCATAATTGAAACTGACAATGTGTATTACTAGGCATGAGGAAAACTGGCAATGCATGTGGGACTGGGAGTATCCAACCAGAGCTTAGAGTAAACTATCTCAGCACTATTCTGGCCTTGTGTGCATCTACAGGAGACTATCTTGTCATGACAGAGGTCCTCCACTTGGTGACATCAGAGAAGGTGGGAAGACAACTGTACACCGCTAGGTCTGCCTCTGATCATGTTAGATAGGTCTACTTCAGAGTTTAAGCCCACAGTCCCTAATCCATCATGCCATCAATACAAGAACCAACTGAGTCACACCGCAGGAAGAGAGTTTATCTCTGGCCACCAGACTCCTTGAATTCTTTACAGTTTATAGCAGATTCTTCGTGAGTCATTTGTAAAGCTTAAATAGTTTTGGACACCTTGGTTGTAAGGTGGACCCATGCAACTAGGCTAGCTGACTTTGCAAAATACCCTGGGACCATCACTGCAATGCAGGCTCACATGATTATTCCAAAGACTCTCATGGCATCACAGCATGGGCAGTCCTAAAGCAGAGGAGGAGCCAGCACAGGCCAGGGTGCTTGCATAATCTAGAATGCAGGACACCATTGGAGCGACCCATGGCAATGTGTGAGACAGTGAAGTGAGCTTTCCATTACCACTGTTGACCTGCATTTCCGCTGAAGTTCCCATTCTTCTTGATTGTACCCTCTTCAATTTGGTTTATACATAAAAATTTTGAATTTTTTCTAAAAGATATCCCCGTGTTTCTCTGTCTTTACATCTATTCAACGTTTATGTTTTTTTAATTTTGACGTATGCATTGATTTTTCAAAGGCTCAGGATCTGATTGGACTGAACCACCAAGTCATTCGATGTATATTACACTGAAAGTCATATGCTTTCACAGGACTGACGCCCGTGTCTGAGCTACCTTGAGTCCAATGACTGTTCCGACATTCAAATCTCGGGGCTAATTTGACTCCTCTGAAAATTACTTTAATCTTCCTGGGTCCAATTCAATTACCGGACCTTTACAAAGGGTCTTTGTTTTATGCAATATTCAACGTCCTGAAGATGGTCTAACGGACACACGCCACGAAAGACCGAAACGTCGACTCTATCATCCATTTCCCAAATTTTTATTGTTTTTTAGTGACTGTTATCTGTATTTCCAGACATGTTACTTCTTTAATTATTTTGGAATGGATGTATATATTCATGATTTGCAGGACAATTTGTATATCCTCTTTCATGATGTTTTGCTGGATTAATTCTTCTTGATCGTACCCTCTTCAATTTGGTTTATACATAAAAATTTTGAATTTTTTCAAAAAGATATCCACGTGTTTCTCTGTCTTTTCATCTATTGAACGTTTATGTTTTTTAATTTTTGACGTATGCATTGATTTTTCAAAGGCTCAGGAACTGATTGGACTGAACCACTAAGTCATTTGATGTATATTACACTGAAAGTCATATCTTTTAAACGAAATCCCTTGTAGGCACTTTCACTTATAGTTGATCTTTCTGCCCAAGCCTCCAAGGGTATATTGGGTCTCCCCACGTCCGTATTCTTATTGTATTACAGGCAGTGCACTATCAGTTAATCACGCACCGGGATTCCCGCTCCTCATCTCCCTAGTTAGATGACTCCACCCACTAAAGAACCTGAGATGCCAACACTTAGGTGCATGACTTGAATCGTACGGGGTCTGACCAACCCCCAGAAGGGACGACAGGTGTTGTTCTACCTGACCTAACACGGCACACAGATAGCTTTTTTACAAGAAACCCACTGTGCTCCGAACTACCCTCAACCGTTACGCTTCTAACTGGGGGAGAATCACTTCTTTGCCAACTATAGCACATATTCCAGCGGTGTCTGCATCCTAGTTCACAGGGCGGTCCCTTTCAAAGTGCGTGAGATAATTACTGACCGGGAGGGCCGCTATTTATTAGTTTCTGGCACGCTCGCCACTATTTCCCTTTCGCTGGTCAATATCTATCCCCCTAACATGGATGCCCCTGAAGTTTTCTTGAGCATTTCCACGCATCTCGCCAGGTTGCATGCTGACTCTATATTAATGGGGGGAGACTCTAATCTCACACTTGGTTCCTCTCTGGTTCGACTGGCACCAGACATATGACCAAACCCCGCTCTACACAAACGCTATCATCCCTCCTCCGGTCCCTTCTCCTTGCTGATACCTGGCGCTCTAAGCACCCGCTAACCAAGGGCTATACCTTCTACTCTGTCCCCCACGGATCGTGGTCACGCATCGATTACTGGTATCTCACTCCGGACCTGTTGCTCGCTACCGTTGATATTGAACATCTCCCCCGAACCCTGTGGGATCACTCTCCAGTACTTCTGACCCTATAGTTCCCCAAGATAGTGTTGCCTCGTGCAACCTGGCGCTTTCCTATGGCTGCGCTACTCAATGACATTTTCAGAGTGGAGGTTCGGGACATAATTGTTGAATACTTCCAACTCAACACTGGGACCGTACAACAATATTCAATACTCTGGGAAGCTTTCAAAGCATACATCAGAGGGGTATGCATTGCTAAGCACTCTGGGGTGCTCCGTTCCATACATGGAGAACTAGCCTCCATTGAGTGGGCATTGAAGGATCTGGGCACACAGGCCCTAACTGATGACCCCCCTCCGTCATTACATCGGCACGCGGCACTACTGCAAGAGTTTCGGGACTTTGCGAGTCGTGAGGTAAACTATCTGGGCAAATATGCGCAAGCACAGGTTTATGGCGAGGGCGAGCGGCCTGGCCGCATGCTGGCCAGACTGCTCCGCCCCCCATATCAGACTTCCTTTATTACGCACCACCGGCTGAATGACGGTTCCTCCGTCACGCACACCATAGGCATCTCTTCTGCTTTCCTAACTTACTATACCCATCTATATACATCGCGTGGTGTCACTACTGAGAAATCACTGGCTGATTACTTGTTAGAGGTGACCATGGTCTGGTTGGAGGGGGGACAGCAACAGTTCCTAGCCCTTGTCTATTTCTTGTGATGAGATTTCGCAAGCCATCAACGGCCTGAGTGGCACACGCGTCCCAGGTCTTGACAGTTTCACCAGGGATCTTTATTAGACTTACAAAGCATTATTGATCCCCAGCCTATTGGAAGTCTATGTAGAATCCCTAACATGAGGAAGCCTCCCCCAACAATGCGCAAGGCAGTGATCACCCTTTTGCTCAACCCTGGCAAACCCCCAGACAGCTGTGCCTCGTACAGACCCCTGTCACTATTAAACCATGACTATAAGATTCGGGCTAAGGTCCTGGCTACTCGCCTTTACCTTCTTATGGACAAGATAATCTCCCCATTACAATCTGGGTTTATCCCGAATCGGTCCACATCGGTTAACCTTCGAACTGTATTCGCTGTCCTGATCTCCCTGCCGCAGCGGTTTTACTCGAAGCCGAAATGGCGCTTGATTCACTAGAATGGTCTTTTCTGTATGCTACCTGCAGAAACTTGTGGCGCCTAAGGGATTTCATGACCTTGTTTGCCTACTGTACACTGCCCCACTGGCCCGACTAAGAGTGAATGGCACCTTAACCGACCAGTTTGCGATAACCCGGGGTACTAGACAGGGGTGCCCCCTATTATTATTCATCGCCATGGATCCCCTTGTGCGGCATTTTCAAGAGCGCCATCTGGCGAGTGGGCTATGATTCCACTGTGGCCCCCTTTTAGCTTTCCTGTACGCTGATGATGTGATGTTGTTCATCAGAGACCCCAAGACCAATCTCCCCCCTCTACTTCGCGAGGTCATTCGCTTCAGGATGCTCTCTGGTCTTACTATCAACTGGAGTAATTCTGAAGTTTTCCCTCTGACTGACACCACTGTCTCCTGTCCCCTGGAGCTCCCCTTAAAGTGGTGTACAGATCCCCCCCAAATACCTGGGTATTTATCTCCACTGAAATAGTGCTGAGGTCATAAGCCTCAGCTATGACCCCGCAATCGACAGGCTGTCATCCCGAATCGATTAGTGGATTAAACTTCCCTTGTCAGTCGCTGGTAGAATTGCCATCATTAAAATGGTGGTGCTACCCCGTTTTTTATATTTATTTCTTAACATCCCTATAGTTCTGACAAATAGTGTTTTTGACACCTTACGTAGTATGCTCACACATCTGGTGTGGGCCGGTAGACAACCAAGAATCAGCTGGCAAACATTGACTATGCCCTACGCATGTGGGAGGTTCGGGGTCCCCGACTTTTATCTCTACTATCTAGTAGTGCAGGCACACTTTGCGCACTACTGGTTCCACCCTGATGCACGCCTTCAATTTTTGAAACCGGAGTGGACTCAAGCCCGCCCATATCCTCTCTCCACTATTATGCCATGTGGCCTACCCAGGACTCCTTCAGAGATACAGACGCTCCAGACCACACACTGGGCCGGGACCAAACTCCAACGATACCTTGGCTTTGATCTCTTGTACTCTCCACACATTCCTCTGCCTGATAATCCCTGGCTTACGATGACTACAGAGGTACTTACTAAGCGGACTCTGACCACATACTACTCCACAGACTGGGTGACCTCTTTGTAGATGCCACGCTACGCTCAGTCACCTCACTGACGGAAGGGCATAAAGTGTCCCATATGGACAGATTCATTCTCTATCGACTATACTATACCGTTCGCACTACACTCCCAGCCTTTCCATCGGAGCCTTTGGACTTTCTGCCACTCTACATGGTCATTACGACCCCAGATAATGCCCATTTGATCTCTCGATTTTATCACGCGTCTCTCTCGCTGAGACCTGCCGTGGGAGGGGGCGCTCAAGTGGCATGGGAGAGAGACTAGGGGAGCCCACTACCAGATGCAACATGGTACTCCTGCTGTGAACAGACTCGTCTAGTATCCAATAATCACTGACATAAATTGCTACACTTCAAATACCTGCACCGCGCATACACCACTCCTGATCTCATGGCCATAATTGACCCTACCAATTCACACTGCTGTCCAAGGTGTGCCATGGAGCATGCCAATTTCTCACATCTGCAAAAAGAGCAATTGATGGACAGAATGCAGAACAATGTCATACATTCACGCCAGTACAGAGATCTGGGCCTGAATCCATCGTTTTTTTGCTCCCCATGCCATTCCAGTTTTAACCCTGCCATATGCAAATCAGTCTTGACCCTGCGCCCAATGGGAACAGTCCATCCCGAACTGCCAGGCCAGGTCCTCCCTGGACTGGAAACAAGCATCCTAGGACCGGTTCCAGGGTTTCACCCCTCAACAGCCAGGATATGGAGAGTTCTAAATTGAAATGCAGAGCCTTAGGCTGATGAGCTGATCTTTTCTGTAGCTGAATAATTGTAGTAAAAGTTCTTCTATGCTGAGTAGTTCACCACAGCCACCTTATATTCTGGGGATTTCCTACCAGATATTTTGGTTTGTAGTGTTTTAGCCAGCTTATATCAAATAAACCCACTCCGGGCTTGAACCTAGGTCACCTAGTGCTTCCACCAGCCCTGCTGAGGATCAAATTAGGAGGGAAGAGTTAATCACCTACCCTGCTACTGTAGGGCAGCTTGACACCCACCTAATGTATGTTCTACTGTCACTGTTGTTTGATTGACATTTTATTGTTCCCATTTGAATCATAATTTTCAAGGGCTTTCTTTCTGTTGTCTGCAGCTCTAATTCTTCACGTTGGAAGAAGTCAGTACTCTCGCTCCCACATCTCTGGCAAGTACTGCAAATTATGGCTCTCTTCACTGGACACTCAAAGCCTAAGTCCTTCAAAGGAATAGATCCTCTGCAGTACACAGCAAAAAGATGTCTACTAAGGCTACACTCTTGTACTGCTGCTAATTTTACAACTTTAAAACATGGCCAGATTCATTCTACTCTTTTGCCAGCTACTGCTGCCACAACAAGTCATGTCCAAGTCTCCAAACAACAGTAACCTTAACCACGGAATACAAACATATAATGCTTAATCTTGAGTTCCCTGATTAGTTGACCGTGATAGTTAATTCCACAACAAAATAGTCATGGGTCTTTTCTCTCCTCAAGCAATTTCCTCCTTCCCTCTGCACATTCAATTTTTCCTTTCTTTAAACATATAGGCTAATATGTTTCATGTTTTTGCTTTTAATTTTTTTTATGTGTTAAACACTGTTTCTTTTTTATACAAAGCTTGTTTCCTAACTCATATGATATTAAAAGGTTATAAAAAAATACACCAGCCCTGGTGGAATTTTTGTGCTTATGGAATTAGTACTTTTGAATAAATTATTGGGTTAACACTGGCAGGTGGAATGAATGAGACCACTTTGTAACATCTAGGTTTTAACTTGAAGAAAAGCCTTGTGGTAAAGGATGTTTAATTAAGTTTGCAAATATAGCATGAATTATTGTATTGGTATGAAAAAACATCTTATTTAATGCATTGCGTTCTGAGACCGTATACCCAATCTTTAATACCCTTTAGTATTTTTAGCCACTCCATAAACCATTTTAATGGAGCAGGAAATAAAGTGCATTGCCTGCACAAACAGACTGGCAGTACTACTAAATGGAAGTCATCCATCAAAAGGTGACTGAGTGCCGCAGTCTGAACAAGAAAGATAAGAACCCAGTCACTAAACATGCATTGTTTTATGCAACGGTTTTTGTTTCATACCTGCCAGAGGTTTGATGGCTTAACTCTTTCATGAACAGCAGGGTTTCTTTGTCAGTGGAGTTGAAAGACACTGTGTGAATAGGGCATGGACTCCCTGATAAAAGCTGATAAAGTGACTGCTGCAAACGGTCTGGCACATCACCCACAGCAAAATAATACACAGCTTGAACCTGTGGAACAGATAGAAAGATTGACTGTAACAAAAGCACACTTTAAAGTCAGCCCTCTAGAACAGCGGACACAAAGGTGGCCTTACTGAAAAAGTCACTCATGGGGACACGTTTTTCAAGACACGGGATTAAGTCCAGAATAGAGCAATTTCTATTATCATTTGCCTTCCCACGGACACTTATCCTTAATTAGCAAACAGCAGTTGTAATAGCTAAACAAATGGTTTATGTTGACAACAAAAGTTGAGTAATATTCAGCTATACACGTATTTATTTACTGCACTGCACCTGATTCACAAAAAATATAAAATCCAGACCCGCGTAAATATATTTCTCTGGTTTGGTCAATTTGTAAATTTGTTGTCATTCACAAAAGAGTCAGTGTAAATTACCACGTATACATACATCATTTCTAGTTTTTCTCATTGTGTATTGGGTGCATAGTCTACGGTTTTTTAATAGCTCTTAAATGTGCAGCTAGTGTGTCTGTTGCTCATGGTCTGGTAATTTATCAGCCAGTTTTCAGTACTTCTTTCTAGTAAAATCATCAATTTCTAGCCTGGAGAAAGTATATTGTTTATTTTTCATACCTTAGCTATATTTTGGCTCTAAATCTCATATCTAAAACGAATGGCTTTGCTAAATGTTCTCCATCCGTAGCCGTGGGTGTAAAAATTGCATCAAAGCATGAAAATACCAGATCCTGATTCACAAAAACTGTGGATCCGAGGATTTAGATGACACTTTTCCACAGCAGAAATTGCAACAGATGTCTAGATTTGTCAGCCAGCGTAACTGGTACATGGGGAGGGCAAATGTGATGAACACCCACAATGTTGTGATTATTCACAGGTACTTCCAGTAACTTTGACACTAGCTGTTCTTCCAAGAGTTAACCTTCAAAAAGTAGCCATAGGTGGTGCAGGATTTCATCAATGCGAGGTAGCTTGGAACATTGGCTGATTTACATATGGTTGGTCCCTACCTGTGGTGTCACTGAATGGTATAAAGCCGAGTGAATGGAATCCACCCACAGTAATTTCCAGCCATATAGATTGATTCAAGCATTTCCTTCGATCACTTTTACGGTAAGTGAGTGCCATAGGAACGCCAGTTGCACGTCACTGATGAGGACTGAGAAGGCTGAAGCAGGCCTAGCGTAGCATGTTGTATCATTCATAGAATACAGGGACTAGCAGTTCAGGCTTAATTGCCAATTGTAGCCAGAGCCAAGGCTAATGGCATCTAGTAAATGTTAGGTTGAAGTGACAAGGATAAGGAGGAAAAAATGATGAACTTGAATTTGGCCAGCGTAATTAGCTGTGGTTCAGATGTGATCAGGCATTCCCAAGTCGCCCAATGTGGTGTGGGAAAGCTCAGATGTGGGTCCTAAGCCTGAGGTGAGACTAAGATGCACCTGAGTGATGAGTCCCAATAAGGCTGAAATAATGTAATAGAATCTGGTATCTAGTATTTTTTTTATGGTGTAACAAATAAAATCTAATAATAAATGTATTTATTATTATTACATACAGGTACATTTTTAAGTATTGGACATTTAACATTACACGAAGTAGTTTTGATACTATGCCCAATCAAGCAATTTTCTAAGAATAAATCAGATGAAGTTAATTACTATATTCACTATTAAACAGTTGCATTCCTCTAATGCTTGGTCACACATAATGTTAAGAACTTTTGCTGAAACATAAAAACTTACAGACTTGTCACCCATTGCTTGAAGAATAGCCTCGCAGGGACCATTTTTGCCAGCAACTCCCAATTGCTCCAGCCTCCATATCCACTGAACAGCACAGTTGATGGCATGTGATGAAACATAGACAGATTTATCTTGCCACCTCACAACATCCTCTGCAACCCTGCAAATCACAAGAGTTTAGATTTAAAGAAGTAAATAGAACCACAAGGGAGATTAAACTTCATAATTCTCACAAATGGCTGTACTGATCATTCCACTGGGTAATAGTCATCTGAAATCTAAAAACTAGTTGACATGCGAACGTTCCACTGTATTTGACAACCATGCTCGATTGTCACAATAAGGATACTGAAACTGAAATCTGTTTTCTAGAATGTTAAAATTTACAAAAATATTAGACACTTTGTAAGCATGTCCTGTATGCTACAAATATAGAGGTGTTTGGGGATAGGTGTTATACTAAATTTGACACAGTTTCACTTGTGTATCTTTCATGAATCAGTCAGAGGGGCATCCATTTCACATGGGGCACACAATAAGCTACAAAGAAATAGGAGCAGTTGCCACCACTTTCTCAGCGTAATCTGAAATCCATAAAAAATTACAGATGCTATACTGTTTAAATAGACATCTTCAAAAATAAATAATGATGCCAAGAAAAGGAGGGGAAGAGTTGTAGAACCTCTGCGTAAGAGATAAGTAAGTTCAGGAACCACAATTATTTTGCAGTTATTGGTCATACCAAGGACAAACTACGTTTTACAATACCCAACACAGATCTCAATGAAGACATTTCTTTCCAGACAATATACACTTGTCCAGACAGAATTTCTCTGTGTGTGTGTGTGTGTGTGTGCGTGCGTGTGTGTGTGTGTGTATATATATATATATATATATATATATATATATATATATATAAAGCCATTCAGGATATTCTGAACAAAGCTAGTTAAGACAGGACAGAGTCTCCTAGAATCCTGTCCAAAAACTGCACCCAACAGATGGGTTTAAGGCTTAAACTTATTTGTTAAACAAGGTGAATTCTACTGTGTACTACATGGCTAAAATATCTTCTATGGAGCTGGAAGAATCAATCTCAACATATAAGGTCAATAGTAATGACAAAGGAGTCATTAAGCAACCCATTTGAGCAACAATTCTTTCTCTACATGCAGAACTCTATGCGGTGTATGAAGCCCAAACTCGCCCCAAAGACTTCTATAAATCAATCCAGAAAGAAGTAGACTATAAAGACCTATTGTACTGAATGGAATTACAGTTTGTCTCCTTTTCAGATACAATATTTGATGATCTGTGGTCAACACTAAGCCGCACAAGCAGCCATTGACCAAGAGGCATATCTAGTTGGAGGCCTGCAAACTAGATGCATATAATAAGGTACCTGCCATTTCTCAAACCCAAGTTGTTTGGACCATATCCCACGAGGATGGTACAGCAATTGGTAGAACATTAGAAAATTATGTACCCTATACTTCTACTCTACCAGCTCTATATCCATCCTTACAAAATGACAACCTACAGACATTAAGGCTCAGCTGCGTTTTGAGGGAGTGTCTGAGGTGAGGACAAAAGGCAAGCTACAACGTGCCACTCTACAGCAGCCTGCTATGAACTGAGTATTCCCTCTCAGACTCTAAGCCCCAACCACAAAATAATACTGGTTATTGTTTAATTAATGGCAACAATTACAGTGTCACATACTTCACTAACAAGATATATTAAAATACTATTAACAGACAGAACATTCATTGAAAGGACTGTAAGCGCTACGCCTGAAATTAAGAAACTAAAAATAAATTAGTTAAGGGACTATGTCAGTATCATCTACTTTATAGACACTCATAACCTTAAAAATAAAAATAAAAAAACAGTTGGAGGTGTTTGTCATTTTTCTTCAGATGGTCCAGCAGCTGTGATCTTTGGGTGAGAGAGATGGTTTCAGTTATTCCAACAAATTCCAGGCATCCATTTTTATGTAATCTTACTACCAAGTGTCCCGTTTATGCTTAGGCTCTTACAAAGTGGATACCGTCTATTCTGAACAAAGCAATAAAGGTACCATGGGGCCAACGTGGATTAAATGCATATTAACTTCATTTCACTTAGGAGATTCATTTGGAAACCAATACATTATATTTAAATTTAGCCGGAAACTTTCAAATTTCAGCTTATGCCTTTGTTTTTCAACACCCTCCCTTCATGTCTCTTTATTTTACTCTTTTTGTTTTTTTCATCTCGGACATTGCCATTTGTTACTGTGTTTCTATCTTTCTCTTCTTTGTTCTTGTTCCCTTTTCAGTCTTCCTCTCTCTTGCACTCTCTTGCGCTTTGTCAAAGCATGTTCTTAAAAAATAAGTCCTGCTGCCCCCACCTGCCTGCAGAAAATGTGGCGCTGCAATTATATATATATATATATATACAAAAATATTAAAACAACAGTTAAAACTAGTATACTTATCAACCCAGTAAAATAAACAATTATATTTTGTTACATAACATTGGCATCAATTAAAAGACCTTAAAATAACTCATAACACTCATATGAATAATCCCTGTTATGATTCATGTCAATTGCTACAGCCCCGACCTACATGATCATGCATTGCAAAACTGAGCATAAAGGTCACTAGTTTCCCTTACAGACAGAAAGCTCTTGGGCGCAAGTGACAGCCCTGGAATTTTGTAGCCGAACCTTTGACTATTTTCTTCTTAGGTCAGAAAGTAAATGACCTAAAAACAGAAAATAATTATCATAGTCCCTGAAATAGTCATCACAAGCACAAGTCAACTGTGACTGACCTTTTCATTTTGAAAAGTAAGACAATTCAAGGGCACAAACCAAAGGCGAAGCTTCATTAGAAAAATGAGAGAGCATTTGATGCTTATCATCATCACGAGACATTCGTCTTCCATATATAGTATTTTTATGTACAAGGCCCCAGGTTACAGTAAATCTGTAGTTTTAAAATCCTCAACAGAGCACTGGTCTAAGAAATGACGTTTAGGCAACTGACAATTGCTGAATCAATGACAATAAATGTGTAGATTAAATGTAAGACTTCTTAAAACCCAGTTCCAACTGAGAATTTCCAAGGTTGGACAGCTATGGAAGCTTTCCAATGTTAGCACTCTATAAGATATGACAATATTATTTCTCTCTGGTTTTGCTCTAACACATGCCGATGCACATGAACATGTAACACAATAGGAACACAACTCTCTTCATGATGCATAACACCAAAACGCTTTAGTCATAGACCACTCTACTTGCCAACAACTTTCCAACCTCCTAGTCTATGCAAGTGCAGATACCAAAAGCTGTGGTACAAAGTTATAGGGCATGAGTACTCGCAAACATTTTCCCAGGGGCCAAAAGGTGTGGTCTGTGATGTGATCGAGGGCCGCATTGATGCCAGCGGGGTGCCGTCGGGCGGGGGGTGCGGGGAGCATTGGCGGTAAGGTGGGTGTAGGGGAAGCAAAGCATATACATCTAGCTGTTGAATTGCACAATGTGAAACCAGAAAAGCTGGGATTAGTCCCCGCTTTCCCACTTTGCCAAATTGTGTGATCCTAGGCAGTTGTTTTATTTCACTTTCCCGTCTTTATCTTCATTATCACATATACGAGGACCTCGAAATACATGACTTTAGGATGCACGCTGTACAAAACCTTCTCCTGTGTTTGATTTAATAAACTATACTGTTTTACTTTTGAAATAGGAACCCAGGTCACCCTAAGAGTGCACATAACAACTAACTTGCCTCTTTAGTTCACTATTGGCATTGTTGTCAGGGTGGGGGAAGAATTAATGTTTTAAAATTCATGTTTAAAAACGTTCACTTTATAATAATATTTTTCAATGCCCTTAAATACACTTTTGAATCTTGAAGAGACTTTATCATATTTTTATACTTTTGCTGCAAGATGGCTTTAAAAATGAAGGTGCTCCTGAAGTTAAGTGGTGCAGGGCTCAATAGTTACTTCCTTTCTTTAACACCAAATAACTTTTAAATAAATGCTTGCCTGTTTATTCAACATTGTTCTTATTGTTAGCATCTCTCTAGTAACCAGCAGCCCAGTGCTGCTGTTGACCAGGGGGCCGCATGTAAAGGTCAGGAGGGCCGCATGCGGCCTCCGGGCCCTACTTTGAGTATCAATGTTATAGGGCTTGCCGCTGTCCACCACACTGCTTTACACCTTTCGGACACTAACCTGTCACACTGCACTGCATCCAGGAACACTAACACTGTAAAATGCATTGAATCCAAAGGATACTGTTAGTTTAATAAGAGAGCTCCTCCATAGATGGGAGAAGTAGGTGGGGATTACAATAACCGATAAAAGGATAATGGAAGTCTTCCAGTTTAGTTAAGAATCGTTATGTGGGGCCAATTATAGACATATACATTTTTATGACTTATACATGATCTGTTATACTCCCAAGGTTTAGAGTAAGTATTAACTATGTATTCCACCCTTTTGCTTAAGATGTCAAAATAGTAGTTCTGTAGATTAGAGGCACACGATTGGGCCCTGTTTCAGACTAAGATCCTTTTGGGATGACATTTTACAGTTTGGAAGTTCAATGATAGATGATTATATTTCTGATAATCCCCAAATAGCACAGTTAGGATCCACTATAAATCTGAACATACTTGAAAGCTCAACGAGAAAATTCATATCTATTGTCGTATCTATTGCACGTTTTCTAATTACGTAAAAAATGGAAATCAATACCTACACATACCTCAATGGATTGGTATGAAAAACACATAGCAGCAAGTGAATGGAATGCATTGCATACATAGTATGCTTTGAGGTCCATTACTTCAAAGACATTTGTAAACACATGGAGATTTTGTTTTCAATTAATTGCTGTTCTCACAACATATAGTGAAATTTTTCTAGGGTTTTAAGGACTTCCTCTATATTTATTGTTTCTGAACTGATATGCACAAAATGCATAGAGTACTTTTGTCTGAACTAGTCAAGGCTTTACGTTATCATTTGTGGTGATCTTTAGATCAAGGACTATTTTATACACCTTTTTATGTCTTTTGTACATTGCATGTAATGTATTTAGGCTAACTCAGTTAATTTGTTTGCAACTAGTTTTTCTACCTTAATAAAAAAATTCATCCTACGGACACTAACTCACCACACTGCCTTGCATCCTAGGAGCATATTGTTTGAGTGTCTCTCCCATATGTGCCCATGCAGGCAGTGAGGATGTTTAATCTGTGTGGTCTCTACTGGGCAAGACAGAGAATCATGTCTCCATCATTCCTCTTAAACATTCTTGTTCTTGAGATAGAGCAAAGGACCTCATTTAGTGACTGTGAATAGTATACACTAGGCCCTATTTACAAACAAAGTAGTACATCCGCACCCTTAGAATAAAGTCTACATATGGATGCAGATTTACTACATTAGGGAATTGACAAACATTCTCAGTAGTACGCAAGGACAGCTGACTAGGCACAGGTTTACAGGCGCATTAATAAGAATGCCATGTAACATCTCCCACCGGCTCCTATTCCCATTGTGTGAGTGGACGGGCCATGATTCATAAAGGGTGAAGCGTCAAGTGAGTCACATGCCCCTCCCATCCCTCAACAATGATTAAAAAAAAGCATATTACATTCTGCGTATCTGCATGAATAGTTTATGGAATAATACTCTATTTATATTTATTACCATTGTTCAGGGAGGGGCATCATAAGTCACTTGAGGCTTCATCTGTCGTTAAAATTATATATATATATATATATATATATATATATATATATATATATATATATATATATATATATATATTCCACTCCAAACTCCCACAGCGATCGGCTGAACTGGGACACGGACACCAGTTAAGTGCTTTTTTCTTCTTTATTCAATCATGCTGTTCCATGGCAAGATGACGCGTTTCGCCCACCTAATGGGCTTGTTCACATAACGAGCCTTTTAGGTTCATTCTGAAATACAACAAGCAAGAAAGGGCGATCAAAAAGATAATTGGAAAAAATTGGCTCCTAATTCGCAGTGATCCTGTAATTGGAGGGGCAGTACCCAAAAAAACGGCCATAACGTACAGCAGGGCCCATTCAATGAAGGATGTTCTTGTCAAAAATGATCCTGGCATCCCGCAAACAAAAAGTTGCTGGCTAAGTCAAAGAGTAGGTTTCTATAAGTGCAAAACTTGCAAAGCCTGCCAATACGGAGTAACTACAACATCTTACAAAACTCCGTTTGGGGGGCAAGACACAAAAATCAATAAAGTTCTAAATTGCAAAACGGATCATGTGGTGTATGTGCTGGATTGCCCTTGCAACCTGAAATATGTAGGAAGTACCATCTTACAGGGACACAAAAGGGTGCTCCAGCACATAAGAACAATCAAAAACAATGATCAATCATACCCAGTGTCACGTCATTTTAACCTCGTACATGGTGGAAGTGCAAAGGATTTGAAATATTTCCTTATCGACTCAGTCCCAACAACTAAGAGGGGTGGTGACCGAGAAAAAGCACTCCGTAAACTGGAAATGCTTTACATACTAAATCTTGACACTAAGCATCCTAAGGGTCTGAATTCCACTGAGGAACTCCATGCGAGCCTTCTCAACTAAAATAACCAAGTATGATTAAGGCACTTTTTTGAACCTACACTAAAACGGCAAGGCAGTTTCTCTCAAACAAAGATTATGACAAAAACACTTGGTTTTATATTAATGCCAGCCGCATTCCGCATAGATTTTAAATAACACACACAGTAAGATAGGTTTTTACACAGAGTTGTTTTATACTGAAACACTAGTCACTTTTTTTCTTAATATTTTTGCACATAAGTAGCACCTTGTGACGGACGGGTAGATATGTTATACACTGTTATACCAGATATGCCCTGTTTGGATATTGACACAAATCCAAGAATAAGGTCCGGTATTTGTACCAATACTTGTCAATAGAAAAACGGTTCTTTTACAAAAGAAACAGAGTTTTTTTAGAAGGTTGATTTTAGGTATTTATACCGATATTTGAAACATCCTATGTAACATGGAGGTACCTATGTACAAGTTGGTGTATTAATATGTATTAATATTTATATATGTATATATTTATATATTTAACTTCTTAGTTATCTATTTATTTATTTAACTATCTACATCGCAACACAGATGCCAGCAGCAAATCGTCTGAATTCTTTGCCTTTAAAAATCTTTGTTGTAAAATTGAAAGCCACGTTTTAGAATTGTAACTTGAAACCATGAAAATGAAACACCGATGTGTTTTGTTTACGGGCATACATTTGTATTTCTTCCATGTTCATTGTCACCAGTGTTAATTCATTGCACTTGTCACTTTAAGAAATTTCACGAGGAAAAGCTTGGTAAAAAATGTATTTAAATAGACCAGTCTGCTGCAAGCGCGTCATGTGATCAAGTCCCCTGTGAGGGACGAAACGCGTCATGGCTGCTATGATCTGTTGGGAGCAACAATAAAATAGCCGGCAGAACTTACCACGTGGTCCGTGCTCTTTCTTTGCCAGTGGAAACGAGCGAGATGGGAAGGAGTAGCTTGGATATATATATATATATATATATATATTCCACTCCAAACTCCCACAGCGATCGGCTGAACTGGGACACGGACACCAGTTAAGTGCTTCTTTTTCTTCTTTATTCAATCATGCTGTTCCATGGCAAGATGACGCGTTTCGCCCACCTAATGGGCTTGTTCACATAACGAGATGGACGGTTAAGACTGCCTTTATACAGCATGCACCATGTGACTTCTAAAATGACCCAGTGAAAATGGTGGACAGACTATACAATCATTATAAATACCATCTTGGTACTAATACTAAATTGATTAAAATATTTTGTCATATACAAAATATCATAATGTACAAATACTGCTATCTCAAATGTATAGGTTGGGCAGAATCATCATTTAAACCATTGATACTGACAGTTTTAACGCTAGTGGCATGTAGATGCAGAGTTGTAATGGATATTGTAATTCAGCCATTAATGATTTTGGACCTGGATTCTGGGCTGAAACCATACAATTATTTAAATATAGAGATGTGCAAATGTCGCACATATCTAGACCTAAAAATTCAGATACATAACATTTTGAGGTAAGGCAATACCGGAAACAAATACCACTCGATCCTTATTATCCCATAGGCGCATAGTGCATTGATGTTAAAATAAACACATAGCAGTGTTAATGAGCCAAGGCTTTACAATAATATTTTTATGTGCAAAACCTGCAATAGTTGTTTAAACCCCAAATGTTTGGTTCTATTTAAATTTTGGTAGACTCTCCAAATGTGCAAATATGTTCACGCAGGTACAAATAGAAAAGGTATAAAATATCTATATAAATATATATATACACACAGTAGCTGCCTTCATGTATCAAAAATAAAGTGCATAGTGCAATCTTTTATACGCATGGCGCTAAGTCATATTTTAAACATGTGTGCACATCAAACTAGCAGCTTATAAAACTGTAAGTCTAGATGCCTGTTGCGCCTGCTTAAACACAACCTCATATGTCTCTAATTGTATCTTAATACTAACTTCTGCAAAAGCCTGGATAAAGTAACTCTGAGTATCAGGTTTTGATTCTTATTGCCCACTCAGCATGTAATAGAAATATGGATATATTAGTACTTCCCAAGACATACAATTATATATAAATAATGTATACGTTGTCTGTCAAACTTTGTGAAGGTGCAAGAATAGTGCTAGTGCAAACATCTACATAAAGTGCTTTGTCTAATTACAGTAAGGGAAATAAGCAGCATTAAATTTCATTGCAGTCTGCATGGTACCACATACAGCATTCGGAACTGATTAACTGTATACGCTCATGAAAGAGAGTAGATACTAGAGGAAGTTGTATAGCTCTTCCCCATTGTTCAATCCATTTGGGGCTCTGGTATCTAGCTCTAGTATAAATTTGGATTCAAGTCTTCTTAGGAGTTTTTCCCTGTTGCCACCTCTTCTTAGTGGGGGTATTGAAGCAATGACAAAATATTTTAGATCATTGAGATTGCTGCCATGCACAGATTTAAAATGCCTGGCTACTGGATATGACATGTCGTTGTTTACTATAGCTCTTATATGTTGGAGAATGCGCATGTGTACAGGCAATTTTTTGCTGCCTACATATTTAAGCTCGCAGGAGCAAGTTAACACATAAACCGCATATTCTGTGTGGCATGAGTATCTCCCCTGCAGTTTGCAGTTTTTTGGGCCATATACTGTGGTATATTGTGTTGTGTTTATACCAAATTTGCAAGCGCGGCAAGAGCTACATTTTACAAATCCGTTTGTTGGACCCAACCACATAGTGGTAGGTTTAGGTTTGTTAGAAACTAGCTCAGGACTACTTTTTACTAAATCTGTGTGCATGGACTTGGCCTTTCTAAAAGTCAGAGTGGGTATAGTTGGAAGCATGCTCCCCAAAACCGCATCAGTCTGAATTATTGACCAATGTTTATTGATAACGGTCCTGATCTTTCTATGCTGACTACTATATGTAGTTATCAATCTCATTTCTGCATTGTTTTCTATTTCTTTTCTTTCTCTTTGGTTTTCTCTTGTGGTATCAGTGAATCTATTTCTGATATCTCTTGGTTGTTTAGCAGATCTGTGCGGGTTTGTGTTCTAACTTTTGCTAGGGCTTGTGTAATGATGGTGTTATCATATCCTCTAGCTCTAAACCTACTGCTACTCTCTCTGATGCAACTTTCAAATGTTTCATCCGTGCTACACAATCGGCGTAGTCTTAGGAATTCCCCATAGGGGATACTCCTTATTAAATGACCTGGATGAAAACTTGACGCATGCAGCGTTGAATTGCCTGCAGTTTTCTTTCTATGGAGAGTAGTCTCCAGTTTGTCTTTCTCAATGTATAGATGGACATCTAGAAAATCAACTGCATCATGGTCCACTGTGGCTGTAAATTGAGGTTATTGCTGTTGATAGCCTCAATAAAAACTTTAGCAGATTCCTGTGTGCCTTTCCATATCAAAAATATATTGTCGATGAAACGCATCCAACAAAGGATGCGATCACCCCAGATCTCCTTATGCTCTATCTTGAGAACCTGCTCCTCCCACCAGCCCACGTGTAAACACGCATAGCTGGGGGAGAAGCAGGCTCCCATGGCAACTCCTCTTGTCTGCTGATACATGTCATTATTAAACATGAAGAAGTTGTTATCCAAACAGAACTGAATCATTTCAACAATCATTTTGCCATGTCTGCATGTTTCAATGGGCCTAGTCATCAGGAAGAAATCCCCAGCATTAATCCCGTCAACATGATTTATGCTAGTGTACAATGCACATATATCTAACGTGATCAACTGATACTCTGCCGTCCATTGTATGCCATGAATAGTTTATGGAATAATACTCAATTTATATTTATTACCATTGTTCAGGGAGGGGCATCATAAGTCACTTGAGGCTTCATCTGTCGTTAAAATATATATATATATATATATATATATATATATATATATATATATATATATATATATATATATATATATATATATATATATATATATATATATATATATATATATATATATTCACACATCAGGATTGCCCAGATTCAAGACCGCACTCCGTAGCTGGTAAGTAACATACTTTATTTCAGAAGGCATCCAGCTTGGCATCCCCACAGAAAACATCCCTGGCCTTACGCGTTTCGAATCTCTTTTGATTCTCATCAGAGGCCCATGTCAGCAGCCTCTATTTTCAACTGCATTCTCCCGCTCGAGTTTTATTCAAATTGCTTGGCTTCAGGTGTGCCTCCAAGGTGGAAAAAATTTCATTATTTACAAAGCACTCTGGGAGATGTAGTTCATTTAATTTCTTTCACGACCCTCCAGTGGGTTTGGTTGCTGCACTTTGATATGGGACAATGTTTATAGCCCTCCATTGGGCTTCAGGATGGAACTCTGGATGCCTATATTCAAATCACCAACTGCGCCCGCACAGAAGTGGAATCTTCCACCCCTTGGGTCCTTTGTTTTCTGTGGGGATGCCAAGCTGGATGCCTTCTGAAATAAAGTATGTTACTTACCAGCTACGGAGTGCGGTCTTGAATCTGGGCAATCCTGATGTGTGAATATGACCGCAGCGGTTCCAGGCCGCGTGAGACGACGCACCATCTTTAAATTCAAAGGACCCAAGGGGTGGAAGATTCCACTTCTGTGCGGGCGCAGTTGGTGATTTGAATATATTTGATAGGAAATGCTTTTTTTGTGGTGCTAATACCCTTGGCACCGTTTGACAAATCTCCACAAAACTTTCCAAAAAGGTGCTACTTTCTTACTAATTTGTGCATGGAAAGGTTCAGGGTGATCCGTCAAGCGGGCGCTGAGAATTACGGGGGTCCCAAAAGCCCAAAATTCTGATTCATTTAACATAGAATTCTTTAGGCAGGGCTACAGCAAAAACTGCTGAACAGAATTACACTAAATTTGGCAGAAAGCTAGATCTTGGTCCACCAATTGTGCTTTTCGTGATTTGATGTAAATTCATTCAGTAGTTATTTAGAAATTAAGGTATATAAATAATTGTATATCTGGACAGTTGGGTCCGCGAGAGGCTTGAGAGACTCTAGTGGGAGTGCCAATTTAAAAATGGAGCGTTCTGATTTGCCCAGGGAGCTTTGTTCCCTCGGGCCAATTTGCTCCAGTGGGAGGGAGCACTCTGATTGGCTGCCAGCAACATCAGATAAATGTTGCTGGCAGCCATTACAGGACTCTGGGACTTAGTCCCCTGTCCTGAAGTTTGAAATAAAATATATGGGGGCAGAGTAGGGATACCCTGCCCCCCTTAGGGACCATGGAGGGACCCAGAGGGACCCTCCCTGGGTCCAAAGACAAAAGAATATCAGCTGATACCCCAAAAAACCCAATAAGAATAAAGAAAAGGGGGCAGGGAAGGAATATCCTGACGCATAGCCCTAGTCCGGGGTTGCCCCAGGGACCCCGCCAGGGCATAAAAAGCATTTTTTTTTATGTTGCGCAAAAAATTGCGAATTCACTGCTAAAAAATTTTCAAGAAACAAGCACTGTGTCCCACGCTTGTTTAAACATCGGCCCTTGGATGGGCCATGCGCCGGGGCAAGGGGGTATTAAATAAAAAGGGAGAGGGCACAAGTGCCCCTCCCCCCACTGACAGTTTAACCCCTTCCGTGCTCATGACGAGCTCAGCTCGTCATGCTGCGCGGTAGCGCTGTGCGCATGACGAGCTGAGCTCGTCACGACCCCACCCGCGATCGGAATGTCCAGCACACGAGCGGAATTCCGATCGCGGTCAAGGGGTTAAGCCCAGGGAACCACCACTTCCTTGGGGCTTTATTTATTAAGCGCAACATGTGGCTTTACTGTATGATGCCTTTCTGAGTATGGCTCTGAACTAACATGCTTTGTAAAAAGAATCTTAACGTGGTAATGCTTTGCGCTCACAGTTTTCTTGCACTATACGTAGGTTGTGTCTTGTAAAATGCACCCCCAGTCCTAAGAGAAAGACACGTTGCATCTCATAAGATATGTTTCTTATTAACACCGAGGCCTACCTGCAATTTAAAAGGTGAGGCAGGCTGTGCTCTTTTTTTTTAACAGAATTCAAACTTTGAAAAACAACTGTAAGGGCAAGTGGTTAAGTGAAGCGCTGAGGACATTTAGTTTTTGGCAGTAAAGGCAGGCCTGACGTGCTACAGGGGCGTGATGTTGCCATTTTCTAAGCATGTCACTGGGTGACTCCATACTGCATACCATTTTGTGTTCTAGGCTGAGCGGGAAAGATTACAGGAAATTAGGCTTGAAATAGAAGCTGTGCTTGTTGTCTGCCCAATAAAGACTGAGCCTGTAACTCCTTTTATACTCAATGTTTATTGAATGGATGTAGAATTGTGTTTTCTTGTCTGTGAGGTGTTTAACACTTTTTGGGAAAATGTTTGATAATTGTCCAATGCTCTAAAAACAAATTACAATTATTAGTATTTTTCTATCTAGGCAGATTCTAAGTCAAACAAGACACCAGAAATTTTAAAAGTCAAAGGTGTTTACAGATAGCCTTCACTGGCTATCTATCAACAAAATAATTACCTTTAAGCTCCTCAAGCATGCCTACAAAGCCCTCCATAACGCTGAACCAGCATACCTCAACCACCGCCTCTCCTTCTACACTCCCACCAGACATCTCTGCTCTGCCCATCTGGCCCTGGCCACCATCCCACGGATCCGCAAGACTACGGCTGGAGGAAGATCCTTCTCCTACCTCGCTGCGAAGACCTGGAACTCTTTGCCTCTGCACCTCAGGCAATCACCATCGCTGCCGCATTTCAGGAAGGACCTCAAGACTTGGCTCTTCGACTGAACCGCAGATACCTCCCCCCTTCGGCGCCTTGAGACCCTTACAGGTGAGTAGTCGCGCCTTATAAGAAATCTGATTGATTGATTGATCCCCAACTATTGTTTAGACAAAGTAAAATGTTGATTTTACCACTGTGGTGGGAGCTCGGATAACGGTGCATTTAAATTACAAAATCTTAGTTTTTGTGTTACTGATTTTCTTACTAGACAGAGTGTAACATTTCAACAGACTCACTAGTTTTGACATTTCCACCAAACCAAATAAGACATTATGGGTTCTTTTGACAACAATCACTCCAAAAAACTTGTTCCATCTTGCAAGATTCAATAAGGTCATCAAACTTGTTCCATCTACATGGTGTGCAGTTTTAATCAGGGCCTGTGCCAACTCTAGGTTGGAGTACTGTATTGTTCCTTATGATGATGATGAGAGATTTATAAAGCACGACAATACCCTGGGGTTTCTAGGCGTTGGTTTTGAAAAATACCGAACAGTGAGGACAGAGGAGTAAAATTAAGCTGTAAACAACCACGTTTTTAGGCCCTTTCTAAATTTAGAGAGACTGGGTTATTTCTTCAGCATGGTAGGCAGAGCGTTCCATAGGCTAGCAGTTGTAGCTGTGGAACTCTTGCCGCCCCATCTAACCTTGTTGACTCTAGGAACAATTAGATTTCCCAGTTCGGCAGATCTGAGGACTCTGGCTGGAGTGTTATGCTTTAAAAATTTCGCCAGCTGTGTGGCCCCATGTTGTTAAGAGATTTAAAGGCAATACATAGAGTTTTAAATTGAATCCTCTTGGCTACTGGTAGCCAGTGGAGTCAGACTAAAGCTGTAGAAGCTGAATCAAATTTAGAGATGCCCAACAGTATTCTTGCTGCTGCATTCTGAGCTGTTTGAAGTTTGTTAATGCTGCGCCTCGGAGCACTGGAGAAGAGGGCGTGGCAGTAGTCCAGTCTCGAGGATATCAGCACTGATACCACAATGCCCAATGTCGCCCAGCCCTGTTTTTCCTTCAAATGTTACCTGACCCTTTTGTATGTTTTTCCCTTGCGTCTTTTTTATGTCTGTCCCTAGCAAAGCGGAGATCGATTAGCCCATAGTGTCCCCCTAATTGATGATTGCACTGTTGAGTATGTAGTTTGTATATCTAAAAGAATTTATTAGTGTTTTATTAATTGTATTTTTAACCTAACTTTTTTTCGGGCTTTTTACCTGTAATTACTAATGATTTATTATGAAAATGAGATATTTTACTTGATTGTATGTTTGACCTTTTATACTTTTATGACCTTATTGTTAAGGCCGAAAAAGTTAATTGAACTGAACTGATACCATAGTCTTCCTTAGATCCATAGGTATTGCAGGAAGGATTTTCCTCAACATTTTCATAATAAAGAAACAGGCAGAAGTGACCGAGTTGATTTGTGCCTCAAAGGACAGCTTGGTGTTAAAGATGACTCCTAAGTTATTTGCTTTGTACACTGGATTGGGTAAGGAGTCAAGTTGGGCCGGCCACCAGTTGTCTGACCAAAATGATGGATTGTTCACCAGCAACAAGACTTCAGTCTTGGAAGAGTTCAATTTCAGACAATTGTCTGACATCCAATTTGCTATATGGCTCATACAGTCGCGAAACCTGGATGCTGTCTGGCTAGCAGAGCTGCTCACCGAGACGACGATCTGAGTGTCGTCCGCATACGACACAATGGCAAAACCATAACTTCTTACTAGGCTGGCAAGAGGGGTGACGTAGAGATTAAAAAGCGTTGGACTCAGAGAAGAGCCCTGGGGAACCCCGCAGGGCAGAGTAAAGGGGGATGACACAATGTTCCCCAGAGCCACTTCCTGAGATCGCTCAGACAGAAAGGAGCCTAGTAGGGACAGCGCCTTGCCCCTGATCCAGATGGAACTCAGCCGGTCCTGCAGCAGCCCATGATTAATAGTATCAAAGGCTGCTGACAGGTCCAGGAGGATCAGAGCTGCGTTCCCCCAACTGTCTAAGATCTGTCTGAGCTCCTCTGTGGCGGTAATAAGAGCCAACTCTGTGCAATGCTGAGCACAAAATCCAAAACTGGGAGGAATCCAGGATGGTGTTGTCCTTGATAAAGACCTATAGTTCAGTATTTATCGCCCTTTCAATTACTTTCGCAGGAAAAGGGAGTCTTGATATCGGTCTATAATTGAGGGTCTCCTTAGCATCCAAGTTAGGTTTCTTTAATAAAGGAAGTATAGAGGCTTTCTTCCAATCCGTTGGAAAGAGTCCTGTGGTGAACATTGAGTTACAGATCACCGTTAATGAAATAGCTATAATTTCTGGTGCGATATGCAAAATTTTTGGAGGGCATGGGTCTGAAGGAGAGCCAGATTTAGTAGCAGCGATAAGCTTGTTGGTTTGTTCGGCTGTTAAAGTAGTGAAAGAGGAAAGGATCTGGGGGGCTGATTCAGAGGTATGCTGTATTTTGACAAGGGAAGTTAATTGAAACTTTTTGAGTTCTGCCGGTGTTTGAGCCGGATGATTATCCTGCTGTGCAAACAGGTCAAAGACAGACTTGACTTTATGCTGGAAGGGTTCTGCTAATGAGTTGCAGAATTCTTGACTAATACTTATATCAGGTGCAGTTGGCAACTTTGCTAGTTTCTTTACTGTAGTAAACAAGGCTTTAGGACATCTATTAGCCGCTGTAATTTCCTTAGAAAAATGTAGAGCCTTTTCCCTGAGAATAAGTTTTTTATAGGTTTGAAGGGATGACTTATAATCCGTTTGAGTAATTGCATTATCTTCAAGTCTCCACTTCCTCTCTAATTTGCGACATAGTTTTTTCTGGGCTCTCAGGGTGTAATTGAACCATGGTTCTGATAGTGTTCTCCTGGATCGATGACACTGTTTAGGGGGCGCTAATTGTGTCATAGCCGAGTCAACCCAAGAGCGGTATTGAGCGGCGGCGTGATCGGAATCAGTGAACAAATTAGTTCGAGTTTTTAGGAGAGTCGAGTTTAGAGAACTAGCCTCAACTTTCTTCCAAGGGCGACTAACATAGAGTTCTTCTCTGGGTGCTTTAGGATGATCTTTTTGCGGCAATTGAATATGAAATGAAATGAAATGAAATGAAATTTGTACTTGTAAAGCGCACTTATACCCCCAAAGGGGTGTCCTGGCGCTGTACGCATACCGCTGTGGAACCCTTCCTGGCTTTTTCCTGTGAAATGTCCACTCCTGGGCACCCCCAGGGTGAAGCCAGGCATCCCAGCGCTGTTGGGGCCGTTGTGGAGATTAAGCAAGCTATTGCCCAGAGTTGCAGAGTGGGACCCATGATTAGAATAGGCACCGAGGCGAGCATTATCAGGTCCGAGGAAATTGAGCCCAAGACCCGCCGAGGCGGGAATTGAACCCTGGTCCCAGGCCAGATCTCTGCATCAGGGTCTGCCGCTCTAACCATTGAGCCACACTTCTCCTCAAATAGGACAGCCTTATGATCAGACCAGATCATAGGCAGAGCTCCGGTCCAGCTTATAAGGGGGTTATCTGTAAAAATACCATCTAAACAGTGTCCCGCATTGTGGGTTGAATCCATCACAAGTTGACTCATCTCTACGCTATCCATTTTTATCTAAGAGTGTTTTTGTATCTGGATCGGCGAGTTTTTCCAAATGGAAATTAAAATCCCCTAGCACCGTGAAGTTAGGGTGCTCGACTTTATGAACTAAAAAGGTACCTAGATTGTCTAAAAAGTGACCTTGGATTTAGGCGGACGATAGAGTAAAATTCCATTAAAGGAATGTTGGCCGTGCAATTCAATTTTAAAATCAAAGGCTTTACAGTCCTTATTTTCCGTATTCACTTTAATACAGGACTTAAAGCTGGATTTGAGAATAAGGGCAATGCCCCCACCTTTCTTCCCAACCCGGTCTATTTTATGAATTTTGTACCCTAAAGGTAAGGCCAACAGTAGATTAGGGTCCGAAGAGGCATCTGCCCAGGTCTCTGTAAGAAAAGCTCTTTCTATTTGATTACCCTCCATAAATTCTCGAAACGCAATAGCGTTCTTGATTAACGACCTCACATATTAATAAGAGCACAAGATATTCCTCTGGGATGTGCCTTAGTAGTAGTGTGGGTTTGTGTAACTGGTGAGGTATGCTGGATGGTTAGGCCGCAGTTCATGCACCGCGCTCCCCCCTGGACTAGGTGGGGGTCAATGAAAGGCCATACTTACCTGGGCAGTATCAAATACAGGACTAACAAATGCACATGGCTTAGGTCACAGACAGTAGATTGATAAGTGTTCGGTGACTGACAATGAAAGGCCATACTTACAATGATAAATATGGGTTACACTGGCTTTTTGGGAAATTGAGAGCTCACTTGAAGTACCTGTGTATTATTCGTAAATGTCTACATGGGTCAGCTCCTAAATATATCCAAGACAAAATCTTTGCTTATCTCCAACCAAGACATTTGTGTTCTGCTAGTCAACCTCTCCACTATGTGGGGAATGCAACGGGAAACTTATGGTACCCACCTATGGAGCACTCTTCCTTTTGAAACAATAGAGACAAAAACATATTACACTAAGTAATCCTAAATATAAATATTGAAGATACGGGGGCGTGGCCAAGCAAGATGGCCGACTAGACACTCCTTGCGAAGCTCCCGCCGGTGAAATCGCAATGCTGCAGTGTGTCGAACTCCGGAGGCCTTTGGAGCTGCTGGGGCGCACGGAGTTGGGGGACACAGACTGGGCTGAGCCAGGCCTCATGATCCTGGGCCTGAGGTCTGCCATGGCCCGTGAATGTGAAGGCGGGCCGCGCACCTCAGGCGGACTCAACTGCGCGTGTGCCGGAGACTGAAACTGGGCCGAAGATTGTTTGGAAACATGTGAGCTGCCCGGAGGTGTTGGAGGGTCGAGACCGACCCACCGGTGGCAGCTGTGTGAGACCCGTGTGAGACGGCAACGGACTACCTTGCGCTGACCCGGATTGAGCCGAAAAACAGTGTCAAGACTCGGCAGCAGAGAAGCAGTTGGTCTACAACCCGGCCCCCTGCGAAGGTCAAGTGCTATACAGTCTACAGCAATTGGAAGACGGCTCGAGCGATTGGCAGCCATAAGGGCCTGGAGCATGCTTGCCTGGAGTGTGTCCGCTTTAGGCTAGCGCTAGGAGCACATGTGTCTGAAGCGCCGTTTTCACCCCGAGAGGCTCCTGTGGACGGGGGCTGGGCTGGCAGCCAGTGTTCCCAAGTGGTGTTGCCACTGAATGGAGGGTATTGTCTTGCTGTGCCCGGAGGGGAGCACTGTGTGCCACATGGTGAAAGGTCCAGTGAGGCAGGAACGGCGCGTGGCACTTGGACGGCTCCGGAGAACCCCTGCCTGTTGTCGTGATGGTAAGTGAGAGCCCACCTCTGATGCCCAACTTCTGATGCAGCCTTAATAAGGCTATAGGAGTTGTGAGACAGTTAGGAAGACGACTGGTCACAGCGTGTCCCCCTCGGGGTTGCGGACTGCCCTGGAGGCACCGGGCGGCAAAGGGGAGTTCCAAGTAGTCCCCAGTGGCCAAGTGGAGGCAGAAAGGGGCGAAAGTGCCTGACTCACCCACAGATTCAGGAGCGTGATTGTGCAGGCCACGAGAGGGCATACAGCGCCTTTTTACTGAGGGTATATTGAGTGCAAGACTGTGGTTTTGGTGCAGGGGGTGGAACTGCAGCTGGCCCCAGTGGATTGGCCCCTAATTTTCTGTTGTGGAGTGTTTCCATTAAGCCCTGGAGAGTGCCTGGAACTCTTAGACATGTAGAGCCATCTCTCAGAATGATTGCTGGTGAAGCTGTTCTCTGGCTCCCCAGCCAGCTCTGGGGCTACCAACAACATGGTGAAAGATAGTGTGTCCAAGCCCACGCAATCGAACAAAATTATAAACTATATTCACACCATCCATCCAGAGGATCCAGTCAAAGGCAAAGGGCCCGGATGACGGGGCCGGAGAGAAGGTGAGCTAAGCCCCGTCTCTTGCAGATATGCTGTTGGCGATACAAAGCTCACAGGGTGAAATGGTCACTAAAATCGACTCAGTCGCAGTTGAAGTCAATTTACTTCAGGTTTGCTTACGGAAGGTGGAGGACAGTGTTACCGCCATGGAATAACACATCGACACCCTACAACAGAATGTCCATACCCTACATGACACAGTTTCTAACCTCCAGAAGCTGACGGCCTGACTAGACGAATGAACAGAAGATTCTGAAGGGGACTCTTGGAGAAACAATCTAAGATTTGTGGGATTCTGGGAGAGGGCAGTGGGACAATCAATGGAACTGTTCCTAGAGGAATGTATTACTACCCCTGTTCTCCCTATGAGACTATCCTAATTTTTCATGATTGAAAGAGCCCACAAGGCACTGGTCCCCTTGCCAAAACCTGGGGCCCCACCAAGAGCCATAATCGCCTGCCTGTTCAACTTTCGTGACCAGGGATGCCATTCTTCAGTGTGTTCGCATACAGGGCCTGCTGCTGTTTGAAGGGAAACCCATCTCAATATTTCCCAACTACACACCAAAAGTACAGGAATAACAGAAGACTTTTATGTCCGTCAAGAAAAGTATGAGAGACTTAAACATGAAACACTGTCTGATTTTTCCTGCAAAACTGCATGTCCTGCACGAAGGAAAGGTATTGTTCTTTTTTAGTTCCGGAGAGGTCATTGACTGGTTAGACACTTTGGCAAGGAACACTGGCCAATACACAGGATGTCAGGGCTCGACTCTGCCGAGCACACAAAGACAATATGCCCACCTTCAGAGACAGAAAGGTCAATGGGGGAGCTTGGACCATAATCGACAAGCAGAGAAAATTGTGCTCTGCTTTGATGGTACCCTTCTAGCCACGGATGTAGTGCGAGATTCGAGAGACTCATTCCAGAAACGTATAAATGACCCCGGCCTAGCCAGTGATAGCATAGACCTGGAGTGCTCCCTGCGCTATGTTCGCCTGACAGTGAGTATTGACAGACCCCATCAGGGAGTGAGCCAATCGGAGAGTCTGCTAAGCCTTCCTGGCTGAGTTGGAGACAGTGCTGATGCTGCCTGAACTATAGACTGGTCAGTGGTGGGGGCTCTGGCCTGGCTTGTTGTTGGGTGTGGGAGAGGATTAGCATATTAAGACGTATCAAGATTAACTCTACTGTATCGAAAAAATGCAGGTGGGAGAGAAATCGGAGAGAGGCAAGTAGACACGGAGAGGTTACCTGAGTGCTTCTGCCCTCTAGCTTAGCACAAAGTTTCTATTAGAACGGAACTATTCTCATTCTGATATAAGGTTGTGGGAATGGTGTGGCAAAAGCTGGCTCCCGACTGGCCAGTTGTTGGACGGGAGGTTTTGGTCAAGCTGCCCATGGGGAGCGGGGAGTTGAGGAGGTGTTCTGTTTTTAAAGGTTTGAAAGGTTGGGGGATTACATGCTGCTCTTGTACACTGTGGTCCTAGTTGCTACTCCCTGAATGCCTTGATGTGGAGTGAGCTGTTGGGGAGGCCTGTCGCTTGGAGTTGTGGGTGAGGTTGCCAATGACTGCCAATGGCGTACCAAGTAACTAAGCTTATGACCTGGAATGGCAGGGGTATTGCCCAGTTTGAGAAGCGTAGAGGAGTGCATGCCTATCTGAAACGTTATAATGTGTCTGTTGCATTTTTAAAAGAAACACGTATTAGGGGGATTGCATTAATGGTCTACAGAAGCGGTGGTGGGGACAACTGTACGTCACCTCATACTCTAGGTATGCCCGGGGTGCGCTGATATGGGTGACCCGGGGGTCCCATTCCCCCACATAGGACATGTTCTTGACCCGGAAAGCAGATAAGTGATATTGTATGGAGCCCTAGATGAACAGGAGGTGCGTCTGGTGAGCGTTTACACTCCAAATACTGACTGCCCAGATTTTTATGCCGGAGTTGCAGCAGCTGCATCGTTGTACCTTGATGTAGACATCATTATGGCAGGTGATTGTAATTGCGTCCTAGATGGTGCAATAGACCTGGAACTGCCCAGACGCCATACTAAGCCACACCTGACAAAAGCATTACATGACATGATGCAGGGGTTACACCTCCTTGATGTATGGCGGGACAGACATCCAACAGAGAAAGTATTCTCCTGTTACACTCCAGCAGCAGAGACTCATTGCCAATGGGGCTGCTGTTTGGTTTCCAGTGGTACGGCGCAAGGGGTGTCACAGACTTCTTACTTAGCCCACTATTTATCAGACCATTACCCAGTTCTGATGAGTTTTTGGAGAGAGTGTAGACTCCCAGCGATACCACTGTGTCAACTACGGGCAGAGGCATTAACGGATCTTCCATTTGAAGCGGCGGTCAGCGAGACATTAGCACACTACTTTACCGAGAACTGGGACACTGTGGCTAGTAGGGCAATAGACAGCGAGGCGTTGAAGGCTGTCCCATGGGAAGTATGCCTCATAACAACTAATGTGGTTAAGCAACAATTTGAATGGGATATGCAAATGCACGAAGAGGAACTGGGAGCTATAGCGGCAGTGCTTCATTTGCACCCAGACAAACTAGCGAACTGGTGTGAGAGCTGCAAAGTATTACTGGATGACCGGCGTAGACTCGAGAAATATACATACACTGCGTATCGCCAGCGGCTACATGCAGATGGTGACAAAACTGGGTCAGTGCTAGCTCGACTGGTCCGACAGGAGAACCCTCAGACCCCAGTCCTGGCAATGTATCACAATATGGGGACCCTGGTCTGTTTGTAGCGGGCCATCAATGGGTCTTCCGAGCCTATTTGAGTAGACTTACACTATGCAGGGGGTGAGTCTGATGGGGCATGTAGAGGAGCAGCTGGCAGGAGTACCTCTTCCGAGTCTTGACTTGGAAGACCGCGAGGGGTTAGATAGACCTATTACTCGTGAGGCGATTTTTTGGGCGATGCAAGGGCTCAAAACTGTAAAATCTCCAGGAAGTGATGGTATGCCTGCAGAATTTTATCACAGATACGTAGATATGGTAGTTGACAGACTATTGAAGGTCTACGAGGAGGCTCTCCAAAAGGGTAGACGTCCGTCCACAATGCATGAAGCACTAATAGTGATGATGCAAAAACCAGGCAAGGATCCAAATATGGCCTCTGCGAAATGGCCGATTTCCCTCTTAAAAGAAGTTGTTAAGCTCCTCAGCAGCATACTTGCGGTGCACCTGCTCCCCATCTTGCAGCCTTAATACATGCTTATCAGTCAGGATTTATCCCGAAGAGAAGTACCCTACACAATCTGTAAAGGCGTTCGCAAGTATATTATGCCCCACACCTGCAAGACGATGCCTATGCAATGACACTATTGGATATCGAGCAAGCGTTCGACTCCTTAGACTGGAACTACCTCTGGCAAGTGCTGAAGAAGGCAGGTATGAGCCCTAAGTATATACAATGGGTTTGGCTACTTTATACTGACCCTTGTGCTAGGGTGCGATCGGGAGGCGAGGTCTTGAAAGCCTTCTGTTTATATAGAGGGGCCAGGCAGGGGTGCCCTTTGTCACCACTTCTGTTCGCACTCGCGATGGAGCCAAGGGCAGAGAGATTGCGCAGGACAATGGGCCCCTGGGGGGTCACAGTAGGGGAGACTACACATTTGGTCTCCCTCTACGCTGATGATGCCCTGATATATCTGAGACAGCCAGTATATTCTTTACCAACACTTCTGAACGTGATGCAAGAGTTCCAGGGAAATTTCAGGGCTCCACTTGAACCCGACAAAGTCCAAACTGCTTCCACTGGGGGGATGACTGAGGTGCCGATCAAGACACTAATGCAAGTAGGGCTCCCCTGGGAGTCAGACGTGTCCGCTACTTCGGGATCAGACTGACACACACCGAACAGATGTTCTTGGATCTTAATATCAGGAGGGTGGTGGATGGACTACGTGCATCAGTCAGGTTCTGGAGGGATCTTCCTCTGTCCCTAATGGGCAGAATAACCATAGTAAAGAAGATCATGCTCCCGAGGTGCCTATATGCACTCAAGGACACTCCATACGCGATTCCTAGACTCTACTTTAAATCTATTGACAGTCTTATAGGGGACTTGCTGTGAGCAAACAAGTGGAAACAAGTTGGGTTGTTCACACTAAAAAGGACCTGGAGCCAGGGGGGTCTAGAGATCTCAAACATAGAGCTATACTATATGGCACCGCATTTACAGAACACGGTCCACTGGCTTGACCCTAAGGACCCCTGTGAAAAAGCACTCCTGAGGGGCTCTCTTGCTGGGAGACCACTGCCTGTCTTGTTGAGTGGGTCGCGGATTCCCCTGAATACACCCTATATTATACACCAGTTGTCCGAATTGTGGGAGGGGGCGGTTTAGAGAGTGATTTGTTGTGCACCATATGCCCCGAACATGCCACTGTGGGCTATATAACTATTCCTAAAAATAGCAGATTCCATGTCAGTGCAGAGGTGGAGGGATGGGAGCTGTAACAAATTGGGGGACCTATAACCTGGTTGGAGGTTTGTCACACGGGAAGATGTTACAGAGTCCTTTGCACTAGGAACAGGACAATATTTACCGAAAGCAAATATCTCTGCGACAGAACGAGACTTGTGGCCGACCTTTCCGGGTGCGCTGCTGTGCTCCAACACACTGGTGACATTGTTGGAGATGACTTAACCGCAGACTGATATCTCATATCTGTTGAGCAGTGTGCGACAACCTCCCGGTGATGCCACTTTGCATCCAAACCAAATGGGAGGGGGGTGATGGAGGAACCCATGATTGCAAAAGACTGGGTACGGGTACATGAGGGAGTATGGACTGTTAGCTCCAATGCCAGATTTAAATTCATACAATACAGTTATGTGCACCAAACCTATCTCTCCCCAAAAACTTTGTATCCCATATATACTACTCGGTTGGATGGCTGTGCGCCTTATGGAGGCCTGATGGCAGACTTCATGCACATGGTGTGGCCTTGTCCGTCCCTCTCTTCATATTGGCAGGTGGTGTTGGAAAACCTGAATAGAGTCACTGGTTGGACCATACAGCTAGAGGTGCTACAAGTGGTGCTGGAGCTGATTCCCTCCCCTTCCAATAAAAAACTAAGTAGAAAGTTTGTCTTACTTGGCTTACTGTTAGCAAAACACTGCATAGCCATAAAATGGGAGCAGAACCCCCAACGTATATGGACTGGCTCAGGGATGTTTCCGAATGGGCGACTGCTGAGGAGTTTCGAATGAGGCATGTCGGCAGAGATGAAAAACTGGAGGATGATTTAAGAGCTTGGGCAGCCATGTTGTCTGATTTAAATGAACCCCCAGAGGATGTGTCACTTGGGGAACCAGCTGTGTGATGTACCTGACGGCCACCCAGTTATTGGGGAGAAGGGATGGATTCTGAATCCTATGTGGGAGCGTAGACTGCCATCAAAGACTGATTAATATTACACTGATGTGATTGCCTGGACTGTCTGTGGGGTCATGTACCAGAGCAGGGGAGGGTGGGAGGTTTGTTGAGGTTTGTTTAATTGGTCTTACCAAGGATCACCCACTGATGTTGAAATGCAAATCTGCTGATTATTGCTGATGCCAATTGTATTCTATGAAACCTCAATACAGAGAATTTGAAAAACAAAGTATTGAAGATACTCAATTAGTAAAAACTAGAAAGTTTGAAACCGTGAAAGTGGGCAATAGCACAAAATAGTGTACAACTATTATAAACAAGAGCACCAATCAATGGATGACATTGATTGCCAGCTTCAACTCCTCAACATGTGAGTAACTGCACTCAGTGCCTTCGGTACAGCAGTGAGTTTAGTGGTCCTGCTTCCCCCACCTCCAGTTCCTTCATTCTCCAAGGCAAGGCACTCACACTCTGATGAGCTTCAAGTTCCAGACTTAAACAAAGATGTTGGCTCATCAAGTTCAGAGAAGTGGAGGAATTACACTGACATCTGTATCACCAGCTTACAGCTGCGCTTTCTTAAGATACAGGGACCCAAGTACATACCTACGGGCTGAAAGGGTTAAGAACAAAGATGATGATGAAGCTCATGATATTGGCACATTCACCTGCTCATGTGGTCACGCCCACCCTTCCTAATGCAAATTTGGGCGGTTCCATTATATCTTTGTATTCCAGGAAGGGCTTAATAATGCCTCCGGGTATTTGATTTTCTTAACTCTGGTGCACTTAAGGATCTAAATGGTGTCCTTTCTGAAGGTCAATTTTTGTTGACCCATTAATTCCAGTAATTTTTGGAATGAATGAGCGGAGGTACTTTACAGCCTATTCATATTTAATTTCATCAGATAAATCATAAAGCCAGACATCATTTCTGCAGTCACACTTTCTCGTTTCTTGTTTGTGCTTTTAAGGTAAGCGACATTTATTTCAAGCTGAGATAGTTTTCTGGCAACATCTTTGGCTTTAATTGCTGTTTTTTGGATTCCAATCCAATAGTCGTTCATTTGTGGCAGTTGTTTTTATTTATTGCTTTTATGAAAAACTCAGGAGTTAGGATTTCATTGAGTAAAAGTTAGGTTTTTATCAGCAAAAGTTGGGTAGTTATTCTATTCTGAGATTTACACCACTGTAGACAGTAAATCCTTTGTAGTCCTCAGGCTGGGCTAGTTCCATAGTTTTATGGATGAAGCATGTATGTTAAAAAAAAAAACGATATTATGGTTTTGTTAAGGAAGTCATTTCAAATCAATGGTGCTTATGGGTTACTTCACAAAGTGCAGCCTGGACATATTCATAAGGGGAAAGGTAACCCGACTTTTTGATGACACAGGCGGGGCAGCCGGGACTTAATGGCAATCGAGCAGCATAGTCACTTCGATATGTGCTATTTTTTCTTTTCGTACTGAAACTGAATAGAACTGCGAGTTTTAGGTGGTCGAGGAGGTAAACATCAGTCACCCCGCATCCGTCACCCAGCATGCTATTACAACGCGGTCGTTACAACGACCGAGTTGTAACAACGCAATACCATTACCCCGCAAGTCAAACCACGACTTGCGGAGGGGGGAGAAAGTGTTGGATTTAAAATCCAACACCTTCCCTACTGTCCACACAGACTGGAGTTGGATTAGTAAATTATACTATTCCAACATCCAGCGCCCCCCTCCGCAAGTCGTGGTAACGACTTGCGGGGTAATGGTATTGCGTTGTTACAACGCTGTCGTTGTAACGACCGCGTTGTAATAACATGCGGGGTGAGGGAAAGCGGGAAAAGGAGTTATATTCGGTTGAGGATGTTACTATCCATCTGGCAAGGCTGTGCTACACCGAAATGCCACTAGTGAGTCTTTTACTGTTTCTCGCAGTAACAAGTTGCAAAAACATGTTTTGCAAAAACACAGACTGCCTAAAAACATTACATAAATATCTGCCTACAAAAACTCTCGGCCTGTATTTAATGCCTACATTCATCCAAAATGTGCCCGCCACAAATAAAATTACTAACACTTCTTCTTAATCTAGTCGCAGCATATTTTAGGATTTAACAGTGGGATTTCGTGCAGGTTTTGTGTGGAGTACTTTTTGTGACGTTTAGATTTTAGGAGTCTATGTTTTGTAGTATGTGTTTATGCAGTAGAATGTGTTTGCATTTTGAGTTTTCACGTGCTCCTTCCTGCTTTCATTTCAGTAGCACGGGTGGATGTGCAAGCACTGGTGAAAAAACCGCAATAATGGAGCTCCTATGTTTGAATGCAGTAATTGAATCTAATCATTATCAACACTTCAGAACTTCATTTATAGCAGTTTTGCTATTCTGTCTTCTCTTTATACTGTATAATGCGAGCCACAATAGAAAATAAAAAAAACTTAGGGGCATATTTCCAAGAGAATGGCGGAGTGCGGCGTTAAGCCAAAATTGCTAACGCCGCGTTACGCCATTCTGAAAACGCAGGGATGTGCCGTAGTTACAAGAATGCGGCGCACCCCTGCGTGTCCCCTAGCGCTGGCACTAAATTTAGCTGCCTAGCGCCAACGCAGGCACACTTTTACCATAGTGTAATGGTGTCTGCGTTGCGGGGAATGATTGTTGATGTGCAGGAAGGTGTACCTTCCTGCACATAAACAATCAGTAATGGCGATTTGTAACTTCTATGTGTGCTGCATTCTGTAGTACACATAGAAGTAGCAACTCATCAATTTTTAAAGATTGTTTATGTGCAGGAAGGGACACCTTCCTGCACATGAACAATCATTAGTGGTGATTTGCTGTTTCTATGTGTGCTGCAGAATGCGGCACACATAGAAACAGCAAATACGAGGAGAAATTAATAATTTCTCCTCGTTTAGCCAGGTTAAGACCAGGTTTTCCCTGGTCTTGTTTATGGCGCTGCCTCCTATTTACTCCACCCTTGTAAATAGGGGGCAGCGTCAAAAAGCAATGGATGTTGCTGCGTAACGCCCACCACAACACCCATTGCCCGCCCCTTTCACGCTAAGTGCTGCGTGAAAGGGGGCCTTATTCACAAAGTGGCTTTAAGCCACGTTGAGTGGCTTAACGCTGCCTTGTAAATAAGGCGAAGGGCTTATTGCCACCAGAACGTCACAAAAAGTGACATTCTAGTGGCGATAAGCTCTTGTAAATATGCCCCTTGGTGTTTGGTCAGACGTACAGCATGTAGTTGTCGCGTTTAGTTTGAGTGAAAAACTTTAGTCTTAGTAGTGTAATTTTTTATTTCCCTCTTGTCAATTGAAATTTACCTAATTCACTCACTATCCTGATGGGTTTGAAACAATCTTGGATGTTGCTCTTAAGGAATACTCGACATTTTTTCAAATTGCAGACAGTATTTGTTTGAACACCATGTACATACCTAATGTGTGTAGTAGAGCTTCAATTCAATGTGTTTAAGAACTTAGTCCAACTGTCGGACATCTTTATTTGCTATACGTGCAGTATCGAACTTCAGATCCCCGTAAACTGGTCTTCAGGGAGTTGCTCTGTACAGCGAACCAGCACTTACAATTGTACATAGAATTCCGGATCTGTATGCAATCTACTTATGAGGTCAATGTCATTCCTAACATCTTCAAAATATGTGTGCTCTGATTCCGATCTTTGTTTTTCTGCCTTATTGCTGTAATGATGCAGAACTCTTCGGAAATTCACCTTTGTTTTTGCCTTCCAGGCCAGCCTTTCCACCTGCTTTGCATATAAACTCTCCCTAGAGTAGAGGAAAACTACCAACCTCCCTCAAGACAGGGTTGGCCTCTCCTACTCTGTTGTCCAGTCTACAGAAGGAGGGGGCATTTCATCACCGAAACATGCTTTTATAATGCAATTTACGTGAAGTCCATCCAAAACATTGGCATACCCCATAGTTGTTTATTTATCCAAACCTGCACCTAGAGGAATGCCATCTCACATAGGTGCATTTTACAACTTTCCGGGATTTACAAAGGTTTTTCAGGCTTTATGCTTAGAAGCCAATGCCAGTCACAACATTCCTGGCAAAATGCTGGAAACATTTAGTGGATCCTTTTTCTTCTCTTTGGTGAGATGCTGGCACCTTTGTGTGGTGCTTTATTCGTAAAAGAATAAATGCAAAGGTCAAAAGTTTTGGCAGAGAAGACCATGGGCAACACTACTGAATGTCAGCGTGTCAACTACCAAAGCTGCATAGTCACGATTCCGCTTTATGTCCCTTTCATACACCACTAGACATTCCCTGCTCCTTTATTTCACTCTTACTGGTTCATGTTTCTCCCTTTGTCGTAGCTTTTCGATCTTTTGCCTTCTCTTTTTTTTTACCCAATGTGGAGTTTTCCCTCTCTTGCTCTGGGTCAAAGTCTGATGAGGAAAAATAAGTTCCAGTCTTCAAAAATGAGTGCTGGTGGGCACCACCTGCAACCACCAGCTCAAATTAAGCACTGCCTGTGCAATGTGACAGACATTTTTATTTTTTGCTATGGGGAAATGTTTTCTGTTAATGGAGTAGATATTTGATCAATTCGAGAGCTAGAATGGGCTGGAGAGAAATCTAAGAGTTAGTGAGTGTTCCTAAACTTTCCAGGGAAATCCTACTCTGGAACACCCTCATTACCCTACTTGAGTGGAATTAACTCATGACCAATATTAAATGTCATGGGGTAAGACTGAATATGAGTAAAATAACTTACAACTGGAAGATCACCTTCTGTGAATAACTACAGTCATCAATTTGGCCTTTTAGGCACACGAGTTAGACTTAGAGACAAATGGCTTTTCCAGTGGAACGTCTTGCTTCTAAATGCTGATGTAATGCACGCCTTTAAGCTATCCATCATGTAGTGCTCAAGACCTATAAAATTTTGGATAGCTGTCTTTTAAGCAGTCAGAAATATTCTAAGTACAAAGACATTATTGAACCCCTACAATATTAGCAGAAGAGATTTTTTAATATTAGTATAATCAGCATTGAGAAAACCGTGCTTGCTCTTTTTCTTCAAAAGTGAATAAGATGCAAGAAAAATGAATATGGAACAAATGGGAAGATGATCAAGGCAAAGAAAAAAAGAAGTGTTTAACCAGATATAGACAAATTCAAGTTGAACCTCCAGGAGGTATTGTTTCCACTCAGTTCATGATGCATATGTGTAGTTTAGAGAAAACAAATCAACTGTAGTTTTGAGATCTGCAATTAAAACAGGGTAACCTCAGAAGTGTTTACTTTCCAATGTATTGCTTTTGTTTATTTGCTACTCTATTCCTCCAAGCTTACTTTATGACATCCCAGCTGTAAACTGGCCCTATGTCATGAGGGTGCATTTCAGCCACTCCTGGATTTGCAGGTGCCACTAAGTTGCAATGCCATTGTACTTGATATTTACATTATTGGTATGGGCTTATAAATTTCAGCATGGTTAGTTCTATGTGGCTTGAGGTCATTTCACAAGTAAGTAGCATGCATTGGGCAAAATACTCCACCATGAAAAAAAAAAAAATCTATGCCTGTTAGTACTGTAGAAACGATTCTGACATTTACAATTAATCAAAGAAATATTCTCACATGGTAAATGCAGCCATCAGAAGTGATGAAGAACTTCTAAGACAACATGCTGAGAGCAAGTGTCAGTAAGTGCAGTATGCTTACCGAATCAGATTAAAACGGGAAATGCGGGACACTTGCTCCCTTAGAACGAGGCACAGTGCATCACGGCACATATCAAATTCCCTTTTAGACAAGCTTCCAAAATCAACAACAATGGTGATGGAGTGCTCCTGGATCACACTGAAGAGCTGGCGGCTCCCACTTGTAAGCCAGTCCATTCTCTGTCGGTATAGCTCAACCGCTTGAGTCAATGACTCCACCTTCTGCAGCACGGTCTCGTTTCTGGCTGTTATCTTGGAACGGTAACATAGAAGAAGAATGAAAAAATAGGAGTGCGTTAATGCAGACATTACAGAGCGAGAGGTCTGCAGAACTTTAGAGGCAACAAAAAAAGCCTTCAACATTACAAACTGAAGAAGTTATAATACTGATGTCATGTCACACTAGACGTGAAGACACTAGCAACTGAATAGATAATTTGGAGTTGAATAATTCATCATCTGTTTTACAAGTCAGAGAAGATACAGGGCCTGAGCTAGGCTTAGACGGATGGAGTAGAGTCCTTCAGGATGGCAGACGACATTACCTCCACCATCCCGACAGTACTCAGTCTGCAAAATTTAGATATGACCTCTAGCCCAGTGCTTATCTCTGTACCTTGAAAGGAACCACTGTCACAGTGGTTCCCTTTATGGTCCAAACGTTTGGTGGATGGCCACAGTTTATTCTGACGGCCATTCACCAAACTTTTAAACTTTTTTGGGTTTTTTGGAAACAAATTCCCAAAGCAGAAGTTTGTTTCTAAAAAACTAAAAACGAATGACCCCACCTCACTGCGGGTTCTCTCTCAGGGCGCGGGGGTCATTATTTATTTTCTGTCCCTCTCTGCCAGGTTGTACTTGGCAGTGACGGATAGAAAAAATTACATTAGACTGTATACCGTAAACAAGGAAGGCGGTGTAATGCCCTTCCTTTGACAGGTGAAATTTCTATAGCAGAGCGGAGTGCTCATCTGACTACATAGAAAACATACATTAAGTAGAACATTTTCTAAAACCAACATTTCTCCCAACTGCTAATCTAAAATCTCTATGAACAAATAAAAGAGTACTGGAAAGGCACCGGAAGAAAATATATAACCCCAATGACAAACTGATACTCCACTATGATTCCAGAATTTATACAGCTACTAAAAAAAAAAAAATACTTCATTACTCCAAGTGTAACCAAGAAGTGACCTGCCCATCTGGAGCTTTGCAAGATAATTATGGAATTTCATAACACAGAAAGCTCTACTTCTGAGGTCATGCACCCACAACAACTATGCAATTCTCTAGCAAAGCAATTCATCTTGAATCCAAAAGACCTGAAAAAATATCTTGACAAAAATCCAAAGGCTACCAAATCAACTCAATGCCTTGTCTAACCTCCCAACCCAGACAATGAATGAGGTTACCCTCCTTCATACCCCCATTTTCAGAATATTTCTTCAACTTTATAAAAGCTGGGCACCAGCAGATGCGTAACCTGTACACATTTTGGAGAACATCCTCATCAATATCTCTGCAGCCATTAAAGGCAGAACTGTCATTAACCACTCTATAGAATCAGGACTTTTCCCAAACAAACTCAAGATGTCCTACACCAAACCCAACAGATTCTTACGAGCGCTGGGCAATTTATACTAGCCAATTTTAGGCAAATTCATTGAAAGGTCTACCGTCAGTCAATTATCAACTTTCGCCAATGGAAACAGCAAATCTTTTAGTCAAAAGAACCTGGAACATGCCCTAGTCAAAGCTGGGAAGACACATTGATTGTCACATGGAATCATATTACTACTAGAGTCAATTTAAATGGCTTTGTGGCACTACTACTACTAGACCTCTCCTCTGCCTTTGATAAAGTTCATCACCTAACATGGTACAAAGACTCAAACCCATAGGTTTCTTCATAGCTCCCTTGATAGCAGTCCCTTCAACATATCCTTACCGCATTTCTCTTCTGCACATTTCCCGTCCACTGTATCTCACTTCTCCTCTTCAATGAGTTCTTTAGGCAGCTACCCAATCTAATCTCCTCCTTCAAACTCAAATGGTACAATTATGCTGATGCTACCCAAAACATACTGAAGCTCGACAATCTATCTTGGTTCCACGGCCATATATCAAGTTTAATGTATTAAAAACCCCGGCTTGGGAAAATCTTGTGTGCTCAACAGAGCGATCATAGCTAATATTCTACCGTCCACATGGTATGGGCCTAATATCGAGTACACACCCTAGCATAACTAATCACACCCTGGACATTCCAACATATAACAATATATTGCATTTACTGCGTACACAATCCAATCCAATTCAATCCAATAGCATTTATAAAGCGCACAGCTACCACCTACGGTGGTGTCCCGGCGCTGTGAGGTTAAAGCAGTGGGGGGAGGAGATGAGGCTAGGACAGATCAAACAGCCAAGTTTTCAAGGAACTCCTAAAAAGGGATTCGGACTCAGCCTTGCGCAGATGAATGGGCATCTCGTTCCAGAGGGCGGCTGTTCTAACTGCGAAGGCACGCCCTCCCAACCTAGCTCTCCGAAAGCGGGGAGCACGGAGCAGCGACTGAGAGTTTGAGCGCAGAGTTCTGTTCTGGTGGTATATCTGGAGTCTCTGCCTAAGATAACCAGGCCCACCGTCTCTAGTCGCTCTAAAGGCCAGAGATAAGGCCTTAAATTGAATTCTCCTCTTTACCGGCAGCCAATGTAGGCTGCGCAGATGAGGGGAGATGTGGTGCCGAAGAGGTACCTTTCTAATAAACCTAGCTGTTGCATTCTGGACTGTCTGCAGCCTTTGAATAAGATAGGCCAGAAGGCCCAGATACAGGCTGTTAGCATAGTGCAGCTGAGATGTAATCAAGGCATGGACAATGGTGGCCCGACAGTCCATAGGCAGAAGATGGAGAAATCTACGCAAAGATTTAAGTTTCCAGAAGCACGCTCTGGAAACTTGGCCAATCTGGGCCTTAACAGACAGTTCAGAATCGAATCTAAAGCCTAGGTTTCTGACCGAAGATACACAAGCACTGGTAGTGGGAGAATTGTCCATGAACTGATTGTCCTCATGATGTCATCACTTCAAGCAAGGGGGAGAGGGGGGAGAGTGTTTATAGGGTTATTATGTTTTTTGAGACACTAATGTAACTAAGGTACAAGCTACCACGCCACAAATACTTAACTGTGTAATGCTTAAGTGTCTGGATACTATTTGCTGGTACACCTGTCATAAATGAGTGACCTGTATACACCTTACAAAACCCAATAAAGTTTGTGAAAAAAAGAAAAGTTAAATGTGTCAAAAACAGAGATACTCGCTACAGAAAATGGACCAACTGCTATCCCCCCACCTTTGGACCAACAGAGCTTGGCAAATCTCCAAACTGATAAAATCAAGTAAGGAATCTAGTGATGTTTAAGGGTTCTAATCTCTTCCTACTGGCACATGTTAATTAAGTTAACAATTGGTCTTTCTTACTAATGTGTTGACCATGTTAGGTTGAAAATGTCCTTACCTAGGTTTTCCTCAATTGGTAGCAGCTACTATTGACCTCCAACTCTCCAGTCTAGACAATGCCATTTATAGAGACTAAACCATTCCAACTACATATACCTCTTCACATAACCCGCAAATTTCAGCGACTCCAGAATGCATTTGTGACACAGTTCCTAAGTCAACAAATTTATACTTGGACTTCTTCAGTCTCTCAATCATTACACTGGCCACTGGTGGCTAGAGGTATTACCAATAAAGCAATGTGCATCGCACATCAAGACATCTACAGCACTGAACCACTTTTTATAAAGCATAAACTCTTTACCTTCAATCAAATTAGATGAATTCACTCTAGATTGGCCTTTGCTCTTGACCAGTCATTTTTTCAAAAAGCTTTGCTAAAATATGGATTTCACTACGAGACAGAAGCAAAATAATTGACAACCACCATGAATTGTGGAAACAATTAAAACATCTGGTTCTTCCCATGCACATAGCTTGCTATAAAACACACCTCTCCTAAAAAGAGCTAGGCTATTAAGATCTGGGGTGAGTGAGGATGTAGCATTCTTGCAAAACACAGGGATTTTACTGTGGGTGATGGAGAAGAGGAGAAACCTAGCAATGTTTAGTTCTCTGAGAAGCCACTCTTTAAATTTGTTAGGAAAATGGCTTTTTAGAAGAATGTTTTTATTTAATAATTTATATTAAAATGGATGAATATTGTAACAATTATGGTGTGTAGCATTTCTACTTCAGGTATGAGGAGTTTTGATAAGTAAATATTTAATAAGTAATATATGATCTAGGTAAGTGTTCTTGATTTGTATCCCTACAGAAGTGTATTAAATTACTCCATGCTTATAGACAATTAAAAATATTGGTGAAGTACTTTGAGCTTTGAGGGATGCTGTTAAATGCAGACAAGGAAATAACTGAATCACTGTGCAGCATGCATGTTATTTTTCAAAGTGTCATTGCTATTAAATTAATTGTTCTATCATAGGTGGCTGTGACACTCTTCTAGTTAGTTATATGTTGCTCATCACATAATTACAGCCTTTGCTAAATGGTCCTCAGACCACACCTTGTGAGAATTCTTTCCTAGAAGTCTTCACAGACTTTCTTAGACATCCATCAATCTCAACATTCCTGACCTGAATCCATCACCTTCACCACACAGTTTCTCATAATCTAATCATTTAGAGGTTGCAAGTCTGTCACAACAGGTCAAATAAAGAACTTACATAGTTGGACTAACTGTGGATTGAATCTTTACCCCATACATTACCTTGTAACTCTAGCTGTACCCCATTGGTTTTGCTGTTTTTACCAGCATCAGCAACAGTGATGCAAATAAAACTATAGCTAAAGACATTCCTGTCTTCAAGAGTCAAATGGAGGAGAGATCATTCAGTGACACTACCTAGAAAAATCTATGTGGGTAGTTGGTGTCATGGCTGGTGAGCTTTCTCCTTCAAACTGTGAGAACATAATTCAGATTATACATTTTCTTTTCTTGTGCCTTGGGGAATATTTTAATAATCAGTTCAGACTCCAAAGCTCATAACTACAGTTTAATTACAACACTGAGTTGGGCAGAGGCAGGAAGGGAAAACTAACATTCTAGGAGGCAGGTATACCCTTACTATGATGCTGGCTTTGATTATGTTGGGATGTTATAATGCAAAACTGTTGTAACATTATTTTAGAATATTCAGTGATAAAATAAACTATTATCTCTAAAACCAGTTGTGTATAATGCATTGGCCTCCATGAGTGGTTATACAGAAGCAATATATACAGTGATAAGTAGAGTTGAGCACTTCTTTTCCAAGACACTGATTGTATTCCAGTCCTATGATCCCAGGAGAGATGTTTTCAGGCATGAGTAAAGTGGGCAATTGCCAATGACCCCCTCCTTGCAGAGGCCACCTGGGAAAGTGAACTTTCTCTCTAGCTCACTTATGTGAATTTCTGTATCTCAACATTTAATGTGCGTTTCAATATTATTCAGTACACAGGGCTCGAATTGGCAGTAAATGGGTAATGAAATTCAAAACAAGTTGTTCCAAACAGGGCCCCCAAAATATTTCTTGCCCAGGGGCCACCAAAATCCTTAAGATGACACTGGAAAACAGAACCATGATAAATTCTTCTACATCACACAGAAAGATCTCTTTACCAAAAATTCTTTACAATAATATCAATATATCCCCTCTAACATTTATGGCATATCAAGAAAACAGAAGCAGATCTCAGGCTTGCCAGATCAATGACGTGACCATGTCTGAAACTTCAGAACTAGAATACCAATACTTACATTGTACACTCTGCCATCTTTACTGCGTTGACGAAAAAGGCCATTTACATATCGAGAGGAGAGGGGAATTTCCAAAGTGCAGGCATAATCTACAATGTAAGAATGAAAAACAGTGAAATAGAACATTTACAAACTAAAGTTAAGCAGTATGGTGCTTCCATTAATCACACGACAGAATAGCATTTCCCCGTTGTCCTCCTATTAGCATTCAGTAGTCTAGATGCATATTAAAAAGGGTTCAGTCACAAAAAAGAGTAAATCTAGGTAAGTAGAGTTACGTCTCAAACATTTACTAAACAATGCATTAGCCTATTATTTACAAATTACATGATACAATGCCGAAATGAGTGTCCATATTCTTTTATGAATATTAATTCTAAAACAGGTAGGATCGCAACAGTGACAGTGCATGGCAACAGTGTTAAAATCTAAACATAATTCTGCAGATTGTGCTTTGCCAAAGTAACCTAGCTCTTGCCTCTCCTGGTCTCTGTACTTTGCTCAAGATTAAGGCACAGGCATCCTACTGACGCTCTCTTTCTGCATTCACTCTCAGCAAAGCATGGTGCATGGCCAGACCAAGCTTTTCTGTTCCAGACCTGCTTATGCAGGGAAGCAGGGAAGCAGGTCTGGGACAGGTGCCATTTCAATGAAGTCCCAGCATCACAAGTATTCCTATGGAAATTTACTGTAGCTGGGAGGTAATATTTGCAATGTTAGTGTGTTCATACCCATGCCTCTAGTCATGCCTGAAGATACTCCTCCCATAAAAGCTGAAGGAGCAACTATATTTTACTACATAGGTGAGATCAATCTGAATTCCCTCTACCACAAGGAATTTAAAATATTGCCATTTACTAAACACGTTATGTTCAGGATCAACATCCCATTGTCCATTGCTTACTGAATCTAGATTTCCTGAAAGTAATGCATTTCTAGAGTTCATTACGAATGCCTCCGGGTTGGATGCAAAAAGCAGATATACAGGTGTATGGAATTTATCATGTACAATAATTATCACCTATTCTGAGTTTTGCTGTGAAAACTGGGCACAACATGTTGATTTCTGGACATGCTGCACCAAAATATGCATGTTTGGGTATGAACCAGACATTTTTCTCCCAGTAAATCTCAGGAGGCTTAACCTACTGAAATTTACCATGGGAAAATTGCAAGGGGGGCTGTTTGCTGCAAAATGTGGAATTCCGGAATATGCAGTGAAAGTAACTCATAATGTGGACTAAAGTGGAGGCAGTTCAAATACCTAAATTGTGAGCTCCAGTTACCACATGCCTTTTGCATATGAATAAAATCATGTCAGTCTCACTTCAACCACTTGAGACTGGTTAACCTTTGAGGCATGGGGTGATGCTTCTAGGCAACTGGAGAGCAGATGCAGGATTGGAGGGTACAGTGAAGGGGCCCCACTCCAAAGCCAGCCCCAGTTGTAAAGAGTCTGGGGATAAAATTAGACGCCAAACTCTCCATGTCCCACCAAGTTTTTGCCGTGGTGGGAACATGCGTGGGGCTGCTAAGACTGCTACGCAAACTTGCCCCCCTTCTGTCGTTCACAGCACTCCGCATGGCAGTGACTGCACTGATTATCTCTCGTTTAGACTACGGGAATTCACTGTATGTTGGCCTTTCAGAGAAGCAGCTAACAAAACTCCAGGTAGTCATGAACGACGCTGCCAGACTGATTTTCAGGCTCCCTAGGAGGGCCCATGCTACCGCGCTACTACAGCAGCTACATTGGCTCCTAGTGAAGCAGAGAACCAGATTCAAGGGGCTATGTATAGCCCATAAAGCAATCCATGGACCGGCCCCAGCATATATTAAAGAACGCTTGGTAACCTACATACCAGGGCGCTCCCTTCGGTCTTCAGATGCTGGGTTACTATCCTGCGCTCGCTTCCTGAGCTCCTCCAAGGGGGGCAGAGCTTTCTCCACATTGATCTCCCAGTTCTGGAATAAGTTGCCGGAAGGCCTCCGCAAAGAACCAGCACTTCTCCCTTTTAGGAAAAAATTAAAAACCATCCTTTTCACAGAAGCCTGGGGCACAATCTTGGCCTAGTTAGGGCGCACTACCCAGTAGAGTTGCTATGGTGCCTTCTCTCACAGCGCTTAGAGACCAGTTGGTGATATGCGCTTTAGAAGCTCCAATTAACATAACATAACATAAGATATTATCTAGTGTGCACTGTGAAAGAATCACGTTCCAGCAAGGGAAGTTTTTGGAATGCAGGGTCTGCAATGCTGCAGGGCATGGGACTATGCCAAGTAGGGGATGCAGAAGAGAAATGTGACATATGATATGGGATGGAGTCCGGTTGTCATAGGAAACATACTAATGAGTAGAGGAGAACATCTATGTCAGCAATGTAGGATGTGTTTGAGATTGGACACATACATGGGATACAAAGTGGAAACTGGATATGCATGTCGCTAAGAACAGTGCAGACAACGGCCATGGGGACAAAGGGGAGAAGCAGTATGTCAGACTATTGGGAGCAACTTAATCTACTGTAATATCATCAAATTAACTGCTACCTTTTGCTGAGTCCCTAACCAAATGAAAAAAGAATCAAGCATCTAATGGCTTAAAGAATGCAGTCTGGTCACATGACACCACCTAATTATATGTTTCTTTCTACTTTACCTAATCTTGTTAGAGTTATGGAAAAAGAAAACTGTGAATGATCCATTTAAGCGGTTCATTGAACACAATAAAAGAGGAAAGTAAAAAAAGGTATTGCATTGTTGCTGGTTCCTGTTAAATCAGTCAGCTGAAGTTTACAACAGTGACCACCACATCCTCTTAAGGAGGCTTAAACATGTTGTGGTATGTGATTTAGGGCCTGATTACGATCTTAGCGGATAGGGTTACTCCATCACAAACGTGGCAGATATCCCATCCACCAAATTACAATTCCATTATATCCTATGGAACTTGTAATACGGCGGACAGGATACCCGTCACTTTTGTGACGGAGTATCCCATCCGCCAAGATCGTAATCAGGCCCGTAGTCCTAAAATGTAATCAATAATTTCTACTACATTGACTTTCACCTATTGAATCCCACAATGGTCAGCTATGTCTACAATGTTTTAGTACTTATCTCTTGACTATTAATGTGGAGTAGTTTCCTAATGACATGAGGGTAATGTATGAGTTACTTTTAAATATTTCAATTATGTCTTCATTATTTTACTGGTTCAAAATGATCTCAAAATGCACCATTGCAAGGCTGCCTCTAAAAAGTGATTTGGAAAAACATTAAGCAGACTTTGCATGCCAAATAGAGTATGTTCTATAAACAAATTCTGACATAGAAATAATAGTGATACCTAAGAGGTGATGGGAAAACAAAAAGAGTTTTAAATAACACGTTCCTTTTATAGAGTCATAAAATGAGTAAGCAAAAACTAAACTAACAAAATATTTACTGCTAAGAATCTATTAATTTTGATAAAGTGTTCAGATGGTAATAGAGGAAGGACTCTGCCTGCAGTAAGAAAGTGATAGGATTAACTAAGGGGAAAGGGCTGCAAGTAAAGCCAGTGCTTCAAGAGCATAAAATGGTGTTTTACAGTGCAACCAATGTGGTACATTTACCTAGGAAAAGAGGATGGTGTTTGGAATGTGTTCGTTGGTGACAGGCTATGCCCAACTTATGAATGAAAAATATTCAGTTAAGTGGTTAGGTGGTAGTATAGTGGAAGTGTATATTTAAATGACATGAGTGTGGATATGGTGAGTTAGGTAAGGTTGTTGACAAACTAAATTTTATAATCTGTTTTATTTCAACCTCTCTTTTACAGTGTCAGGGGTAGTTCTGTTTTTAACTCAATGTTAAGGGTTTACTAATGTTGAAGAATATTTTAAAAGTAACTTGAGTATATGATAAATGAATTAGATAACTTGTGCTTTTGTTCTGAACCTGATGACTGAAATTCTACTAGAAAGCAATCTAAATAAAAATTGCATCAATAAAAATGAAAACTTTCAAGCAAGAATACTGTTGGAGAAGCTTTTTTCAGTCATCAGTGACTTAAGAGTATTAATAATCCTACTAGTCACTACCAAACATTCGGATAACATCCAAAGTCAGATACACATCTACTTTTAAGTAGGGTAAAAATAATGAGACATAATACTGTAATGATGGAAAAAGCAATCTGGATGTCCATGTCATTGCTTTAGAGGTCTTTTATTTTCACATTTTAAAGTTGGCAAACCTTGTATGGAAGTAATTACATTTCAACTGAACAAGAATTTGCCAGGCTTTTTGGTCCAGCTATTTCAGATTTTTTTTAACTCTTTCCATTGCTCAAGTAGCTCTTATTGATTTTGAAGAATGATGTACATCTTCATTAGAGAAAATAACACTGGTTCCAATCAAACCAAAATATTTGTGCCAAATGTGCCACTTATACATACTCTCTAAAGTCCTGGAAAAAGTGATTGTACAGAATTTTCAAAGTAATTTAGAAACATCCAGTAGCAAGATGGCAGATTATGCCCGAGTCAATAGACCTAAACGAATTTTGTGAATGAATGGGGCATACCATGGTCACTGCTGATCAAAACAAACTGTCGGCCTAGGAGCTACTGGATTGATTAATAGTGCAATACCGTCGACCAACAACTAATTTAAAGATATGATGACAATGGTCTCCATGAGGAACCCTCTTTTCTTCTTTCACTTCTTTGCTTTCGACTAAGAAAAAAGAATAGGCTGAGGGATCTAAATAATAGTGGTCATCTGGCATGGATTATGTTCCATGTATTTAACCACTTGGCTCTCCTTTCTTGCTTAGCCTTTTTTATTTCACTAGTCAGACTCCGACAAATATCCTACACCAATAGATTTTTAATTTACTGTCATAGATAGGGGTGGATGAGGGTTCAGCGTGTTTTTAAGAATAAATTCCTGGTGAGATTACTTTATTCAAAATTGAAAATGAAATCATAACAGACAAGGGTGAAACAGGAAATCCCCTGCCATTTTAATTCAGAATCTAATAAAATTGCATTATTTAACTTTTAATTTGGTTATGGTTGCATGTTTCACTGTGAACTTTTTTCTGAGCAGGAATGATGATGACAACAAATGGTACACTAAGGAGGTTGTTAAGGATATGTGACTTGTCCCTCTTATTGCTAAGCTGAAGCTGCTTGTTATTGTTATTATGAGTTTGGCGGTTTTGGAGCTGCCCGCCACACCAGCGCCCCGCTCCAAGACCGCCAAACCCATACTGTGACCGCCTGCCGGATTCTGTCCAGGTTGGGCGGCCCTGCGGTGCTGGGCCACTGTGGTGCCATCTTAAGGCTCAAATGTGAGCCTTAGCAAGGCACCACAATGGTAATGAATGCCACTGCACGTTCCTGCACGGCATGGACTGTTAAGTCCATGCCCTACAGAAACTGGGGGTGCATGAATACAGGGGGGCACACCAGGTGCCCTCCTGCATGCATCTCCTGGCGCAGAGGCAACAGGGGGCCCTGTAGGGCCCCCTTAATTTCCTCACTGCCACATTTCTCATGGCAGTCGCACTGCCATGAAAATTGTGGCAGTGAGAAAAGTAGTATTATGCTCGGCAGTGCGCAGCGGCACAGCCAGCATATTACCAGCCTCACACTGCTGCAAGACCACCAGGGATAGCGGATCCCTGGTGGTAGCTGTGGTTCTGTGGCAGTCCAACTGCCAAAGTCAAAATATGGCAGGTTGACCACCACCACGAATATGGCAGTCCAATAGACTGCCGTAGTCGTAATAAGGCGCTCGGTCTCCAGGCTGGAATAGGTCACTTGGGCAGTTCTTGCAGATCACATTGGATTAAGGAACACCACAAGTCAAACTCAAGGTTAAACTTAAATGCCCAGTGCTTTACTTTTGTTGTAAAGAGAAGGGCATTGTTGCAATAGTTGCTGTATAAGGATAACGATGTGACCATGTTACAAGACACACACATAGTGAGGAAGAATATAGCAAGGGTTCGATGTTTCTGGTACCCGACACAATGCCACTCTAGTTGACACAACAAGACTAAAGAGACAGCAATATTACTTAGAAAAGGTGTACAGTTTCAAATGGAGAATACATTTCATAATAAATATACGTTTAGGAATCAGAGGTATGCTAGGAAACCATCTCATGCTCTTCTCCATTTATGGATGGGAGAGAAAAGTTTTACTCTGACCTATTCCCAATTATCACAGATTTCACTAGAGAGAAGGCACCAATAGGAGGGGACTTGAACACTAGATTGAATCCTGCTCTGGATTGCTCCAAAGTGAATGCATGTTACATCAACACATTGACATGAGGGATATAAGATCTAGATCTCCTCGACATATGGCGAGTGCTACACGAAGGTGAATATAACTTTTATTCAAGGGTTCACAAATCAGACTCAAGTTTAGATTATGTATTACACAGCAGGCCCATGGGGCCACCAGTACTTTCAGCTACTACAAAGCTGAGGTTTCTTTCATATCATTCTAATGCCAATTTGACAATAGTCTTGGACATACCAAGGACAGCAGAAAGATTATCATGGGCAATGAATGAGATTCTTTTTAGAGACAAATTCCTACAATCCTCAATATAGGACACATTAGAGGTGGGAAAGAAATGACATGGGAATCACCACTTGGGACAATTCTTGGGATGCAGGAAAACCAGTAAACAGGGGCGAATCAATAGTAAAGGTAGGTGAGATGACAAAGGAAAAGGAATTAGACCTAGAACAGAACACTGTCAAATTGACAAAGTTACATAAGACAACAGGAGCAAGAACCACACTTTTTACAAACAGCTAGAGGTGACCTTGAACAGAGATTGATGAGTGAAACTGCTTGAAACATTTTATATACACATCTATTATATTACGAGAAAGGCAATAAGGCAAAACATCTGTTCACACATGTTCAGAATTAATCAATCTCACAATAAGACACAGGAAATAATAGATGACACATACAATGAAAATAAAACTGCCAATATTTTGAAGGCCTTCCAAGATTACTACATGTCTTTATATGAACCCCAAGGCTGCAAATTAAGAGACATGAATACGCACCTAGAAAGAGTTGAGCTCCCCAATAGATCCAGAAAATAAAGAATCTTTATAAGAGCAGATCTCCAGCAGAGGTTATGGAATTCATTGAAAATCTGGCAAATAATAAAGCACTGGGCCAAGATGGATTTGCATAATTGTTTACAAGGCCTTACAAGAACTGTTAGCAGTTTTCTTGTCCAAAGTGTTTAATTGTTTCCTGTCATCCAACACAGTGAATAAAATAATGCTAGCGTCCACACTAAGGGGCCCGATTTATACAAGTAAATGTAAACATGTAAATATGCATATGTATATTTACTTCCATGCCAAGTTTTAACTCTCCACTTATTTCTATTAACCATTTCCAAGTGGAGATTTACACTGAAGTGGAGACTTACTTAGCTCGTCACAATATGAGGGAGGTACCCTGATACTAAGAAAAGGGATGGGTATGTATACTACAAAACAAGAAGTTCCCTTTTTCCAATGGTCAAAGTAAAACACACTAATAATGTAAACCACAGCACAAGCAAACCAGATATAATGAATCCGTGACCTAAATTACAACATCATTAAAAATACAATCATTACGTTTCCAAGTTGCTGAAATTATAAACCAACAAAGGGGATTAATCCACAATTAAAAAAAAAATAATTATAAAATAAAACATGTTATACAATGTAGAAAAGAGATTTCTTGTGAAAAAAATTATTAAAAACTGGTTCAGTTACTTCACACAATTTCACTTCAATTAATTTCCATAATCTTATCAATTAAGTGAATCTTCACATACTTTTAAACACATCAATTAAAAAGACAATATATTGGCAAATACATTAAAAAAAATTATAATTAAAAGAACTGTCGACGCGGCGTTTCGGTGATAACAAGTGTTTCGTCACCTTCTTCAGGACAAGAAAATCAATATTTTATCTAAATGACAATATAAAAACAATTATATTAAAATCAAGAAAACATTCTTTATATATATTTCATAAACCTATACAAATTTAAGCAACTCGGAAAAAAACAATTTAAAAATATTCACCTTTGGGGTGTGTCTGGCTAGGGAAATAACCATTACTTCTGGACGACGTGTTTGCATGCAAATATCACGATCTATATCTTTGCTTTCCAGAGATGGAATCTTTTCTCCACAAGGGTGGCTATGCCTTGTTTCATTGTGACATTTTGGATGCAATGGATTTACATGTGACTTTGTAAAAGCCTCTGGTAAGGAATTCGACTCAAGCAGATGAGGCACGTTGGGCTCGTGCCCTCACAAGGTGTTGGTGGTTGGAGTATACATCCTCTATAAAATACAAGTTTATGTTTGTTTGTATTAACTTGAGCCTTTCCTATTTTCAGATGTTCTAAATAAATTGTTGATGGCCCCCGTCTTCCCCTCTTCTCTTTGCTCCTTATGCATTTGTTCTGTCTTGTAGCGCGCTGAAGAAGATGGTACTGTATTGTGGTCTTGCACCGAAACGCGTGTCTGGGCCTCTACAGTCTGAATGTGAACCAGAAGATCGCACTACAAGTGTCATTGTGAAATAACTTGAAAAGGATAAGATTCTGTTGTTTAATCTAAAACTAAACTGTCTTTCATTAGAATGAAAACTATGGATTTGTATTAAAAGATCTATGTGGTAATACACCTTGCATACAAGGGTCCGGTCTGGGTCCACACGCTATACTGCTTTTAAAGGTTTGTAGTTTGAATGAGTTACAATGAATGAAGTATGACTGGCACAGGTATGAGTGGGAATGTAACATTTTAGAACGAGTGGAACATAGAGTGGAACATAGAGTGGTTTGTGAAGAATAATATATTTGTAGTATGTATTATGCACTAAATGTTTTGTGAAGTCAAAATGTATTGTGAATCTTTGAATGATATGGCACGAAAATGTGTTTATATATGTTAAAAATATGAATGTTACAAAAAAAGTTCATTGAATTAATCCACTTTGTATGTCGTGGCTCAAGAGTACATTATTATATTAACTTTGATGAGTTATACCAATATTATGGTGTGGAGTTGGCTGATTTAATTGTGTTTGCAGTTTCTTTACCCTGGTCCTACCACTCTATCATTTGCTTTTCAGTGGACATCCTGTGTTTAGTTGCATCTGTTATACTGCATACAATTTATGAGGAAAAGATTAATGTTACAATTATAAAAAATAGAATTTAAGTAAGAATGATCTAACAATAATAATATTGACAATCATTGCAGTTTTGTTTTTATGGTAAAATTATGTTAAATGATCCCTAGAGGAATACCTTTAGTTGTAATATATTCTCATTTGGGGCTGGAATCACACTAATCTAGCATGTGCACAGATGTATAAACCCATTTCGGGTAATGGGAAGTTCCAGACCTTATCTGTGACCTGGAGTGGTGCAAAAAGCATTCCCTCATAGTGGGCACAGGACTACAGTACATGCCCTGGATAAATCACATATAGCAGTGGTGGCAGCACACTGAGTTTTTGTGGATATATAGTGTGACCAGACGTATTTCTGTGTGTTACGAAGGAAGGGTCTACTGGACCCGCTCATAAAAAATTCCACTGTTATGTACACCCTAAATACTTGAGCTGATGTTCCCTGTGCATGTCAAGAGTATGCATGTGCAACAGTCTGTATGGTGAGAGTCTAAGTACTGGGACCAGCAGGATTTAGCATGGCCAAGATAGAGGTTGGATACAGATTCCCCAGACTGTAGTAGTGTAGTGTCTACATTCCTGCGGCCAGAGGGTGGACACCCAGATACTGAAGGGAGTAAGGATGGAGACAGGGCTCCCCTTGAAATTTCAATGGAATTTCAATGAAAATCATGTCAATAAGCTGCTGATCAAGGGGACAGAGTTTCTAGGCACTGCCTGATCTTTTGTCTACCCCCAATTACAGCTTCAAGAAACCTCATGACAAGCACGTGCAGTGCTCTTCACTGTGCCCTGCTTTTGGATACTTCAACTCAGAGTCAACATCATTGCTACCTACCCACGTTACACAAAGAATGTGCTTGAGGAACAGCCAGAAAGTGAACTACCTCGAAATTAATTGGGTTATTAGTTGAGGGTGGAGAGTGCCCCACTCAACTAATAATCACAGTCCTTGTCAGGGTGAAACACAAAAGCCAATAAACAAACCTGTGCTTAACCCTCTGGTACCTTGGCACAATAAGCAGTCAGACTTAATTGAGAGGAAATGTGTAAAGTATTTATGCAGCACCTAAACAGTAATAAAGTGAAAACAAAACAGAAGAAAAATCCCAGACCAATTTAATAAAATGGAGTAAAGTTTAATAAAAAGAATGACACCAAAACAACAAGAATCCAGTCAGTGAAATCGGAGTGATTAATTTTTAATTCTCATTGAAAATAGCGCCAAAAAGCAGAGACCACCAATTGTGGTTATCTGGTCACGGTGGACCAGATCAAAGTTAGAAGTACAGGTTTGTCCTGCTGAAGAGTTTACCTTCTCTGAGTTCAAGTCTACGCTGGGAGCTACAGTAGAGCTTCACATTGGCGGTCTAAGCACGGAGAACAATGTCATTATGAGGAACAGGTCGGACATTGCAGATGGTTGGTGTTTGGCGCGACGCAGACAGTCGCCATTGGCGCTTTACCTCGTAGCTGAGGCAAAGAGTAGGTCGTCAGTGGAGTTTCACATTGGCCGACGCTTCACGGACTGTCAGGGAGCGACGCAAGGAGTATGTTCACAGTCACAAAGAGCCCAAAAACCTCTGAATCCTCACTTGGAACTCAGGACCTTGAGGGCACCTCTTGGGGTTGGAGCTGGTCAGCTGGGCAATTATTGGGCCTATGCCCAGCTCTAGTTCAGATGAACTATGAATACATGAAGGACAGAGCTTAATTTGAGCCAGTGGTTTCTGGGGCTGTGTACCGGCACTTCATTGTCAACACCAGCGCTTCTGACAGTCTGCCACAAGGTTGTGCTGTCTGGCTAATTTAGAGACGACCATAACAACAGTCAATTATTAATTCAATATGAATTAAAAATGACTTACCTGACGCCCAATCCATTCTTATAGCTTTAGGGGACTAGAATAGTCCAAATTGTCACACTTGTAGGAGTGTGATGGTTAGTAGTTGTGTTGTGTTGTCATTATCATTGGCAATGGCAGTATAGTACAGGCCGCAGTGGCCTCCTGATGAGAGTCCTGCCACTTATTTTGTTTTTTACAAATTAAGCTCTGATGAAGCAGGCTCTGATCAGATGGTTTGGGATGAAGCCAGCTCAGTACCTTCAGAGTTTCAAAGAAAATAAGAGAATGAATGGTGCTTCATTTAAAACTGAAATTTTTGGTGTGTTGTGTGATTGGAATAAGTATGTACGTGGAACGAAGGCCAAGGATTTTTTTGCCCTCAACCAATTTATGGTGACAGAGCATCTTAAGAAATACTGCTCTGCCCCAATTAGACAATACCTGTCTGACCTGACAGAGAAAGGTCCAGAGAAGCTTTCAGTGCTGGGTGACAAGTGGTTATCTAATGAGGTTAACAAAGAGCTGGAGCAGCATAGCTCTAAGTCAAAGAGAGAGAGTGATCGATATTTTGTACAACTATATTTTTGATATCGATATTTTTTTACGATATTTTTGTACTTACCTGTTTAAGTATAGGGAGTCGATATTTTTGCATTCTATATTTTTACCTCGATATTTTTTACATCTATATTTTTGAGGTCGATATTCTGTCAGTGAACTAAAAAAGCAAGGTTCTGGATGGCTCTTGGGCAATGATCTTATTAAGCCAGGTTTAATACAAAGACCAGAAGCCTACATAGCTTCGACCATGCCAGCTGAGCAGAGAACAGGTTGCACATCAGTCTCAGGAAAAGACTGGACCTGGATTTGCAAGGACCAGAGAAGGGTAGTGAGTGGCTCAGGGTAGAGTGTGAGTCCATCCTCCAAAGGGAGAGGAGGATGAGAAACCTGTTAGAACAGTTGAAGTGTGGATCACAATCACATCTGTATAGTTTGTTAGCTGCTGAAAGACCTAGCCGGGAGAAACTCTGTCAGGCACAAATTCAATGCCTTACACTTGTAGAGCTTTGGAAGGAAGCCCAGGAACAGATCAGGAAAGGAGTGGTTTGAAGGCATTATATTGGCTGATATACAGTGAGCCCGTAAATCCTAAGCTGGGAGCTATCAAGAAGCTGGTAGTTCGCCTAGTGCACAGGAAGTTCCAAATTGTCACTGGGCCACAAGTTTCCCTTAGCAGGCCACTTAGGCATTAACAAGACCCAGGGTAGGTTCTATGCTTCTTTTAATGGCCAAGAATGCACCAAGACGAACAGGTTCTGTAGAACCTATCCTACTTGCCAACTGAGTGGTAAGTCAGGTGGTAAGGTCAAGGCACCTTTAGTGCCACTGCCTGTATAAGTGTTCCATTAGAGAGGGTTAACATTGGTCCATTTGACCCCCACCCCAGAATCATGCGACAAGTATAACCTGGCTGAGATAAATCATGCCACCAGGTATCCAGAGGTGGTCCTTCTGAGGAGCACTATTGGTAAGCTACTAGCTACAGATCTCCTAAGGATCGTACACAGGTCTGGAATTCCGAAGACAGTGATTTCTCACCGGGGAGCAAACTTTATCTCTCCGTATGCAACACAGGTGTGAGAGCAAGTTGATGTGACCTGCAACTTCTCCAAAGCCTACCACCTGCAAACCAATGGGCTGGTGGAAAGTTTCAACAAGATCCTTGTTACTTTACCAGACAACGTCAGGAGGGAGTGGGAACTTCTGCTTACATGTCTCTTGTTCATCTATAAAGAAATTCCACAGAAAGGCGCTAGGTTCAGTCCCTTTGAGCTTCTGTTTGTCCACCTCATAAGTGAACCCTCAGAGAAGGTTGGGATGGAACTTCAGAGTCATCTCAAGAAGGATGTGGTGAACTATGTGATTATCCTCAGGAATTTGTTGACACAGTGCATTAATCAGGAGAAATAAACCTTCAGGCATGACAAGATTTGATGAAGAAATATTATGACTAGAAAATGATGGTGGTTCAGTACCAGAAAGGTCAGAAGGTGTTGATGCTGAAGCCCATTTGTTCAAGGTTTGGAGCTTTGGAGGATAAGCAGTGTAGCCCATTCAAGGTAATTCAGAAGGTATGTGGAATGTGAACAGGGTTAAACCATATCTCCACAGGGATTTTACAATAAAAATCTGGCAATGGAACAAGAAGTAGAAGACAGTGATTCACTTCCTTTGTTACCTATTGCAAAGTGATGAGAATTATGCATTTCTGGAAGAGGTACAACTAGCCCTTGAGCTGATTGCTGAATAACAAAGAGAGGGTAGAGAAGTGACGGGGTGATATTCCTATTTGTTTTTACTGACTCCAGGGTTGACAACTCTTTCTGTGCACACCACAGATACAGGGAGTTGTTTGCCATTGAAGAGCAAGGTTTACAGGATGTTAGATCGAGTCTAGGCAGATGTTATACTTGGGAGTTACTGAGCATTCCTGTAGTCCTTAAGCCAGTCCAGTAGTGTTAGTGTTGAAGCAAGGATCAACAGACTTGCATTATTGCATGGAATTCAGGCCCTTGATGAGGTGATCAACAAGGAAACACACTCGCTATGTACCAGCTGGAGGCTGCTCCCTTCTTAAGTACTTGTTCAGTGGCTACTGGGGGATTGTTACCACTTTACTGCAAAAGTATGACTTTTGGGCTCAAGATTGCTTATGCCACTTTTCAGCACATAGTGAATTATGTTCCCTTATTGGAAGAGTTCTTTGTTGCCTACCTGGATCAGAACTGACAATCAAAGCACCCAAGGCCAGGTGAGGCAGTCCTCTGTAATCAACTTTGGACATCAGGTGGGCAATGGGAAGATCTGGCTGCTGGATGCTATGATCCGGTATGCACTGGAGTGGAAGGTTCCATAAAACCCAGAGTCAAGTGGTAGCATCTTTGTGGCAAACTATGTGTCCATAGCTGCAGCATGACAATCCCGACATCCAAGAACCAACCTGAAAAAGTGATTTGGACTGCAGAGTGTCAGAAGGCCATTAAGGCCTTTGAAGGCCTTGGGAAATAGCCAGACAGGGTAACAGACTGCAAGGTTTGCAAGAACCAAAGCCCAAGATGGCCGACAGGTGAGGAGCTCCGGCCGGGAGCTCCCGACGAGGGATGGCCTTTTTGGCCTTAATCCCCCGATATCTACCTCCTACCCGGACCCCTTTACTCACCTGGGGTCATGCTTCGACTGCGGTCCTTGTCCCTCCAATCCCCGGCTTTGTGGCTCAAGATCCTCAGATGAAGGCGTGATCGAGGTCCCGACCGCGGAGACCGAGCCATCTTGGCCGATGTCCGGTGGAGCTCCTTGATCGACTATAGGGGAGACTGGCTCCGGCTTTTGCCGCCTCAGCCGTCACCTACCCAGCCGGACTTCGGGCACAGCTCTCCTCGTCTTCTCCGCTGTGTCGCTTTCTTCCCATGCCTCCCTGATTAGATACCAAGATAAAGTTGATCTTCTTTCTTCCTGGATGGCTGCTGGAGTTATGGCGGAGGATCTCTCTCTCCTCCGACCGTAGCCTGACTTTCCGGAACTGAATCGCAGTTTCCTGGCGTCCCGCTGCACAGGAACGTGAACCGACGTGAACGCAGCAAAGATTACCACACGACGCTGCTGTACTGCACCATTGAACCCGCTTTCCTTTTTCTCCGAGTTGCTCGCCCTCCTGGCTAAGCAACTGCCTTCCTCTTCCGAGACGATTGTCTCAACGCCCGTGCTGACGTCCCCGGAATTGGAGGACCCCGAGAGTGATCTGCGTCCCTTTACCTTTTCTCCCTCCTGAACCGACGGCTGCATTCCCATTCATCTCCGCTTTTGGGGTAGGTTCTTTAATGCTGGCTTCTTATTCGGACTTTTGTCGACCAGCGATCCCGCCATCTTGTCCAGGCAGTTTATGGGGTCTTTGTCCTGGCTCCTCCATTTTGCAGATCCGAAGGTCCCCCTGATTGTTCCTCGCCACAGGTCAGCGCCCTTTACCGCCAGATTGTCAATTCGCTCTTTGTTGACCCCCTCTGAGCCTCCGGTCTTGCATGACTTACTTACTCTAACTTTATTGGTATCCACGGAAGTTTTCATCGCCATGACCGGTCTTCCTAGCCTCGATACGTATTCCTACCCCCTTGCTTTTCCCCCTCTACCTTCTGTGCTTCTCAGGACATTTCTGTTTCCCCAGTTTCTGCTTCCTCTCTCTAGTATTGCCCAGCGCTGGGATGCTCCCGGGTAGCCATGCACTATATATATGTTTTTTTCATTTCATTTCATTTCTTCCATGTTATTTTTGGCACCATCAACGGATGTTATTTATTTAACACGGTCTTTTTTTATGCTTTGTTATGCTCTTGAAACTACTGTAACTATGTAACACTGTTCTTTTGTAAACATTATTCCTCATGTAAAGCGCTCTGATACCTCTGGGTCTAGCCAGCGCTATATAAAACTTCTCAAAAACTTCTCAAATAAAACTTCTCAAATGAAAGGTGGCAAAGTCACAAGTGACCTGTGTGCAGAAGGGGACCCCAGGTCACCCTGAATGGTTCAGATCGTGAACCGCATCAAGACATCTGCAAATATCAAGTACTGTGTGTGGCCAGCAGTCTGCCATGGTCAAGAGACTGGAGCTGCCAACTTTTTTCCCACAGTTGTTCTTAATTTAATGTTTGAAAAACAGCATTGATGGTAGGGTCACCGCACATCGTAAACGTATCATAGAATAACATCTGCCCGCTATCGCAGCACACAGTACAGTGCTTGCCGCAATCTACAATAGCGAATATAAAGGACACTGGAAAGTAGTAATGGTAAAGGGAAACCAATAAGGTAAACCAAGTCAACAGCCAAACAAGCTGGCATAGTGTGAAACAAAGATTCAAGGAATGCACTGAGAGGGTCGTTGTGTGTTTTTCAATATACCTATTAACTCAAAAAAGAGTGGGAGGGGGGAAAGGAGGGGAAGCAAGAATAGTAGGAGAGGGTGCCTAGGTTTTGTATATCTACTCTATATATTCAAGTGTGTAAGTGTAAGACATGTTCAAGCATTATGTGCAGCATAATGGTCTATGCGGTTTGTCATCAGTTTTAGTTTCAACCACTCTCAAAAAATCATCCCACTGTACCGGATTTGTTTGTGCTCCCATGTCCCCTCTGTTGTTTGGTGAAACATCCATTTCTGCATTTATTTCCCTTTTTAGATCTCTGAGCCAACATGTTAGGGGAGGAGCTAACTCAGATTTCCAAGCCTTTGCTATTCTGCGTTTTGGAAGAATGAGGGCCAGGTCTAAGAACCGTTGTGTCTTTTTGGTGTCTTTGGTACGTTTTGCCAGGCCTAGGAAACAATGTGCAGGATCTGCAGGGATCTGCACCCCTATTGAATATCATTATTATCTTGTCACTGCGCCCCAGTACCCCACGATCTGTGGACAAAGCCTCACCATGTGGTAAAAATCAGCATCTTCATCCACACATTTCAGCAGCTATGGGTAACGTCTGTGTACATTAGTGTAAGGCGTGCTGGGCTCAAATATGTGTGGTGCAGATAATTGAATTAATTGCAAAATTGAGGTGGGCATTCCAGAAATATCTTTGACCATAGAGAAGCATGCCTCCCATTGGGTATCCTTTATGCCTTGCCCTAGACACCCCTCCCAGTGTCTCTTCAGAGCAGGTAGGCACAGCCTTTCCTTGGTTTGTAACGCACCATACAAGACCCTCACTGCCTTGCTGGCCCTTACATGTATCAATATTGTTTGCAATACCTGCGATGACGTGGGGACGTCTTGCATTTTGTTCCAAATCAATGAGAGTTGGTGTGTTAGGGCAGAATACGAAAGGAAGCTGCCTGCAGACAGCCCCACAGCTTCTGTTAAGTCCTCAAGCTGCCGTAGTAGCCCACCAGTAAAGAGATCCCCCTCATGTAAGGAGCGCCACATCTGTCCAGGTGTGAGTGTAATGCTTGGGGCACACCTCCCTTCAGCCTGGTACTACCCATTGGGGAAGATCTGGAGCATAAGGGATACATCCTTTCATCAGCTGGAGGCTCGTATTCCATTTGAGGTGTGCCCCTCGCATCAGTGCATTCCGACTAGAGGGGGATACTATCCGTGTCGATCCCATCACCCACTCAAGTATGGAAATCGAAGTTGGGGATGGGGGCCAGCAGTCACTGCTGAGCCAGTGCATAGACCATTGTAACTGGGCTGCTAAGTAGTAAGAGTAATAATCTGAGGCCTGAAACCCCCTTCTCTGTCATTGGGGCATATAGAGTGGAAAGAGCAACTGTGCGTCTGCTGGTGCCCCATATTAGTGTAATCAATTGATATTGCAATTCTCTAAAGAAGCTCCATTCCGGTGATGCAGGGATTGCCAAGAAAAAATACAATAAGCGGGGAGCACCAGCATCTTAGAGATTACAATATGTCTCATCAGAGACAGTGGCAAACTGCACCAAAAGTGAGTCGAAGTCGTTATATCGGTCTGTGCCCTTCCAAGGTTACCAGCTTCACGTCACCCTCTGAATGGTAAGTATGGACCCCCAGGTATTTAAAGGTCTCAAACTGCCAGGAAAGTGGGGTAGTCAGTAATGTCATATGTTGGGCCTCAGTTAGATAGGTTAGGGGGAAGAGACACAACTTGTTCCGATTAATCTTGAGACCCAAGACCCTGCTGAAGTGTTCCAGGAGAGTGATCACTTGCTTAATGTTGTCCCTGTTTTCACAGAGATAAATCAGGGCATCATCTGTGTATAGCGATATTATGTGCCATCTCCCTTGTATCCATATCCCCCAGTCAGGTCCTCTAGCTCATAATGCATATGCCAATGGTTCCATGGCGAGCGCAAATATGACCCGTGAGAGAAAACAAACTTGACAGGTGCCCCATCTCTATAGTAAAGGGGAGGAAATTACTTGACCCGTTTTTAAACTGGCAGCAGGATAGGAGTAGAATAGTTTGACCCAGGAGAGGAACCCCTCTCCAAATCAGAGTTTGCAAAGCACCGTTATGAGATATGGCCACCCCAGAGTATCAAAATCCTTTTGATGTCAAGGGATGCCACCCACAGGGAAGTCCCGGAGGAGCATGCCCAGTCCATGACCATAAACAAGCGAAGTAGGTTCAAGAAGGTGATCCTGCAAGGGATAAAATCATTTTGGTCCGAGTGAACCAGCGTCAGGGCTACAGGTACCAGATGGTTAGCTAGGATCTTACCCAATATCTTATAGTCTAAACTTGAAAGGGACAGCAGGCCATAAGATTCCAACAACAGGAGGTCTCTATCAGACTTTGTAAGGACTGTAATTATTGCCTCACATAATGAGCAGAGGAGTTGGCCCTGTTCCCTCACTGCCTCATACATCTGCAACATCTGGGGGATCAATTGTTGTGCAAACTCTCCATAGAATTCCACAGGGAATCCATTGATTCCAAGTCTCTTGCCTCTCACCATTTGTTTAATGGCTTCGTGTATCTCCTCCACTACCAGCAGAGCATCCAGGGTGGCCCGCTGTTGGGAGGAAACTGTTCGCATGTGTAAGTCTTCCAAATATACCTCATTAAAAAAGACTTCCACTGTCTCCAGAGTGGCATATAGTTCTGTGTAATAGGAGACAAATACCTTGCTAATCTCGACGTGGGCATTCGCTAGAGTCCCTTGTTGGGCCCTTATTGCCACTGTTGACACAACAGCCATGCAAGCAGTCATCCCACCGTATTACCCTCCACATGCTGACGAGCAGTATAATCTCTGTAGTCACTTTACATAGCCAAGACAGAGCAGTATTGTAGTCCTGTCTCGCTTGTATTGGGTGGGGTAGGGCTTCGGAATTGCTTAATACATTAAGTTCATGCATGCTGATCTTGGTCTCCAGCCCATCAAGTTCCCCACAAAGCATCAGTCTGCCACAATAGATTTAATGCAGTGCCCCCTTAAAATGACCATGAAGGCCTCCCATTCCACGAGTGCATCCGTTGCAGTACCAGCGTTCTCACGGAAGCAATGTGCCACCTCTTCTGAAAATGAGGCTCAAAGTTTGGTATCCTGGAGTACTTCTGCACTGAAGCGCCATGTTGGTATGGCCAGTCGGAGGCTTCCCCAGTTGAGGGACAATCTGAGGGGGATGTGGTCAGAAAATGTACAAACCAGGTACTCCACAGTTCCCATCTTGTTAGCCACCTCGTGGCAGCAATAAAAAAGGTCTATGTAGGTGTTCAAGTCATGAACCCCTTAGTAATGGAAATATTCCGACCCCTCTGGGTAATGGAAATGGCAAATGTCAATCATTTGTGTGGGCACTGCCCACTATTTCTTCATGGATATGGACTGAGCGCCAGGAACGGGTGGGGTGGATCTGTCCCAGTCCGTATCTGGAACTGTGTTGAAGTCCCCACCCCAAATACAGGGGAAAACGTGTTTGTGAAAAGACAGGGCATAAGAGTGTCCATGAACGACGCTTGGTTTATGTTGAGTGTGTAAAGCACAATCAATGAACGTGGTGCCCCATCTAGGAGGCCTTCCACTACTACATATCACCCATCAGGGACTACGGAGGAGGTCTGTACTGTAAAGGGAACACCTGGGGCTATCTATAATAATACTTCCCTGGCATATCAGGAGAATGTGGTGACTCCCACTACACGCCGCTATCGTTTGCTAAGTTTCTGGACTTTTTCCTGATTGAGGTGAGACTTTTGTAAAAAAGCAATATGTATGTGACAACGCTTCAGGAGTGAATGAATCTTATACCTTTTGACACAACTGTCCATACCCGTAACGTTCCACATTAGGAGATTATATTAGGGTCTAGTAGCATCAGCAGTGGCTCCCATAGATTGTAGTGTGAATAGAACCCCGATACATCCTTTCCCTGCACCAGCATCCCACCCTCCCAGTGTCACAGTAATCTCGACAGCACTCCTGCAAAAAATAAGGGTATGAAGAACAATAAAATGGAACTCAGTAACCATCCCAATGCCCCTCCTCAGGTTGACACACCAACGGATGCTTGACCAAATACACTGTGTTGTTAGCATAGTCTCCTCCAGTGTCTTTGGGGGACTTTAGAGGGTGTTGTAAAGCAATGTCGTCCCAGGTGATGGGTACAGTTCCCTCCCGGCCCAAGGTTACCTACATGGGTCATCATTGCACACAGTACAGGCTTGTTTATTATGTAGATCTCACCCCAGTCTCCTATACTGAGAACTCATCCTAGCGTCAGGTAGTAGAGAGCGCCACATCATCTGTCATGGCAGTCAGTTCCGCACCATCACGAAGGATCAATTCTGCCAAAGCCAGATCGGCATTGACGTAGTCCAGAGATGGAGCCAGTGAAAGTCTTGAGATTGCCGGGCTTGAAGGTTCAAGGTAAGAGCCTGTACGCTACTCCACTTCAACCACCACCAGCTCTCGTTCCTTGGCCGCTTGTTGTCTGGGTTGGCCAGCCTTAAGTCATCTCAGGGGCTGCATTCTGGTTCGCACTGTGAACCCTCCAGGGACATCCTCTCCTCTATCACCCGGCGTTGTATCTCCATTACTCTCCAGCCAATCCCACACGTCGCTTGGTGAGGTGTAAAATGCAGTGCTGCCTCGGTGCATGATCTTAAGCTTGGCAGGGAAGATATGGGTGTAGCGAATATTCCACTCTCAAAGGTGTTGTTTCACCATATGATTCCCTCATTTTTTGCAATTGCGAGGTGCAATCTAGAAAACAGTGACCTTGTTGTTTTCTACTGACCAGGGGCCTTTCGTGCTGGTTACCTGTAGGATGTTATCACAGTACCGATAATTAGTCTCGCCACCACAGGTTGTGGTGGAGTGCCCGTGGGGGGGTGGGGCATGGACAGACCCCTGTGGGCATGCTCAACAGAGAAAAATGTTGACTGTTTGTCTCCCAGCACCGTATTGAGTAATCACTCTTTCAGGGGGACTTTCATGCTAGGGCCCTCTGCACGTTCAGGAAGCCGAACGATTCTACTATTGTTCCGACATGAGCAGCCCTCTGCATCATTGGCCCTCAGTTGCAATTGTTGAATATCTTCCTGCAGGGTTTGAATTTGTGCCTGCGCGTTCGAAACAGAAGGACGTAGGGGGCAATGTCAGATTGGTTCAGATCCATCCTCTCCTTCAACTTCCTGTGTTCAGCTTGTAAGAGACCCATGTCTATATTGGGTTCAAGCATGGTTTTAATATCTAGGATAGCTGCAAGGATCTCAGAGATCTTCCACGTATGTTCATGCAGTATCTACTCCACCGCAGTGGTGGGTTGGGAGCTCGCGGACTACAGAAATATGTTTGTCCGCCCTGTGTCTTCCTGGGAGGGAGTCTTGCCACCTTTAGGTTTCCCCATCATAGGCTGCATTGCTGCACTGATATGGTGGTTGTTGTGTTGAGGGTCGGGCTGCACTGTAGATAGTGATATCAGGCTAGAAGTCTTCAGCTGATGTGCCTTGAATGGGAAGAAGGGGGGAGAAATACAAATGTCAAAACGCCTGCGCATGAGGGACACATACAGAATTTCAAAGAAACGGGATCCCCAGCTATAAACTCACCCCGGAGTGAGATCTGGTTCAGGCATAAGGAGATAGTGAGGCCTCTGTATTTTGTCCACTCAGACCTCATGCCCCCCCCAGTCAGGGAGGGGATGTCTGGTTGAATTGCATACATGGTGCAGTCCTCTCCCACATCGTGCAATGCTGCCCGCAGGCCCCGCTGGCAAAGGCACACCGAAGGGCCAAGGCAAGAGTGTTTCCAGGGGCCAGCTCTTTAGGGTTGCTGGGTGGAAGGGGGGGGCAGATTTCAGTCCTGTGGCCCCCACCATTGGATGCCTCTCATCTGTCTAACAGGAAGTTCCCCCGTGACACCTCCAGTCTCTGCACTCATTCACGTGGGCAATGCGAGGGGTCAGGGCTGCATGATTTCTGCCCACTGATTCTGTACGGCTGAGCTCTCGCCTGCATTGGTGACTAGGCCTTGGACAAGGCCCAAGCAAAGTGCTCACCGGAAAAGAGATGAGGATCCATCTGGGGGCTTTACTCACACTCTCCCCAGGTAGGGCTATCCGCCACTGCTCCAAAGGGGCACACCTCAGCAGGTCACTGCGACCCCCACCGCACCCATGGGAGCGGTGCACATGGCAGGACTGCTGGATCTTTTCCCCCCGAGTTTCAGCAGGCCACACTCCCTGCAGCAGTGGCTTGGCCACAATCAGGATCCAATAAATCTGCCTGCGGGGTGGTCAAAGGGCCCCCCGCTATCACTTTGGGCTTGCTGGGGGTGCAAGATGCACTACAGAATATGTGATACTGGGAAGGAATATCTGAGCTCATGACCGAGCATCCATCTCAGCCGCCATCTTGGCCCTGGAACAGTTAGAAAGCTCTATCAATGCTAAGGGTGAAGCCCTGATCAGCTTGGATACCACAACTGCTGAAGAACTCCACAAGATCCAGATCAGCCAAGAGGCCATACCAACGTCTTGTCTGCACCCGGCCTAGGGAGGCCCCAACTGCTGAAGACAAGAGTGGCTACAGGAGCTGCTGCACTGAGATCACCAAGTCATCAAGTTCCGGGCAAGGCAGCAGCCATGATTCTGTCAGCTCAAGACCCACCAAAAGAGCAGGACCACTGCAGACATCTATTCGGCACTGCTCCAGAGTACAATAACAGCATGCAGGCATCTGTGGGCCTCAAAACTGTGAAAGAAGGAGAAACTGAGCTACAGACTAATGTGTACAGGACAAACTCCAGGATTTGTGTGAATAACCACCAAGAGGTTAAATTCAAAATGAACTGTTGGGTGCATCTATGACTTGGGGTGATTTGAGAGTACTGCACCTGTGCCTAATCAGTGCCTCGTCCGAATTATAAAATAGGGATTATAGAGTTCAGCACCTCAAGGAAGATTGTAAACCGGAGTACAGCCCTATATCTGATTCCTCTAATTATGCTGTGTAGTAGTATTACATTATGCTGTGTGATTAAAGTACTTTCTTTTAATTAAAAAGATAAGCACTGGGCTGGATAATGTTAGGGTGTCTCTTGGTTGCCTGTTGGCTCTTGCCCCCTTCAGTACCACACTTAGAAGCATTTGACTGCTTGCCATGCTATCCTGAAAGTGACGTACAGAAAGGGAGTACTTGGCCCTATTTTCAAAGCCACAGTAGAATGGACCCCAGATCACTAGTGGCAAACAACCTCAACCACCACAGCCAGGTAGCTCCTGCTAGTCCTGTTCCCCCCTCTGCACCCACCAAATGAAGCCTAACATATTTCTTTTGGGATTTATCCCCTTACCTTGTACTCCTATCAGCAAATACAAACAGCACATATTTTTCTAGGTATCTCTATACAAGTAAAACATGTTGCCGCTCTGTAATTTGTTGCAATATACTCTGCAATGCTGAAGCTACATGCCTGATAAATAAATTGTATTTCCGGCACTGAACCCATAATATCATCAATACTTTGTCATATACATTGGAAGGATTTTAGTGGATACTGTCCACAAAACACCATACTTACTAGCTCAAATACCTATTTCTAATACCTATATGTTTTGGACAATGTCACAGCATATAGGTCAAAGTCCCTGGACAGAATTCTGCAAAAAATGTCATAATTTGCACCAACAGATTTACAACCTCAAATGTGTACGGATTTTCAAAGTTTTAGAAATTAACTACATTTTTCAAGCGTTGCCCTCGAGACCTGCAACAACTGTGGGTTTTCAGTGCTCTTCAAAATTGTTCTTAAATTCCTATGTGAGACTATGGAAAACGTTTTTCTAAAGCGCAGTTGTACACAATGTACACTTCTGTATGAACAAAAACATTTGCACAGTAGCACTTTTTGTCTACACAAGTCAAACACTTCTACATAAGGACATTTCCTTCTCTGCACTCCCAATCTTTTTTGGGGTGTTCGGAGCCTATTCCTAACTATCAAAAAGGATTTACCTCTGCCCTTGAGAGAAGAAAATCTCAGACTGTTTCCAGTATTAGATTAAACTGGGAATATGTCTGGGATTTTTCAAGAGTTTGAGAGTGCTCCCAAACTAGCCAGGGCTTCCCTGCCCTTGAATGCACACTCCCTGCCCCTGAACTAGGATCTCCCCAGGTAAAATATTATACCATACTGGGGTGATATTGTATAAGGGTAAATTGATTCACAAGTGCAAGTTCACCTTTTGGTGAACAATTGTACATGAAGCCACTTGCACGTGTAAGTTGAGCATACAGAAGCAAACGGCTTTGTGAAACAGTCTCTGGTGCATCTTGGACCGATCTCGGACCTAAAGGCATAGAATCTCTTTAACCAAAAAGCACATTTTTGGAAACAATGGAGGATGCAGTATGATTCCACTTCTCTGTCATTGTGCTCATCCAAATTTCTTCCCATATAAGCAAACCAATTTTGTGACCCGGATCTTGATCCAATTTTCTTGGGAGTAGTTCATTTTGGAAATGCAGATCTTAACTTTACTCTTATTAAAAATTCTTTCACCACCCTCACTTAAGTTGATAATATTGAACAGAACCTCCTCATCTCTATCCGTTTTAAGTTTCGGTTCAACCCCTTGTAGGTGAAGATTCATAATATTTTAGATGAAAAACGTCTATGTGATCACCCTACCTGTTGTCAAGACTTGCCTGCAAATTAATCTTGCACTACTGAAGCCTCTGGCGATACAATGAAAACATAACAACACTCATCCCTTTATGGGTACCTACGACTATTCTCAAAACAGTAAGCAAATGCCTTACTTAGCCTTACAAAGTAAAAATTAGATAATAAACCTGTTGTTACTTTTGGCAAAATTTAAAATTAATAATGTGTTTTAATAGAATGATAATGTAACCCACGAATAATTATTTTTTAACACTAAACACCCTCCATTTCCACTATCATTGGTAATACTAATATTTGGATTGTATTAACTTAGAGACCAGATATCTGTGGGAAATCCAGAAAGACTCAGATTATAGAACATAAATGAGTTAGTTTAATACCAAGGAACAACAAGTAGCCATCAACAAAATATTAAATGTGACGCTAATTCTATCAACAAATCTAGTAAAAAAGGTGCACATTTTTATAAATGTATTTCTAGGCCAAGAGCATCCAGATCTTCCACAGTAAAATTCCAGTGCAGAATTTTCAAAGGTTTTGCCACAGCCAGCAAGCTTGCAATGCTAATCTACTGCCATCCCCAAAGATAATCTCAATCACCCTTTTTAAACTAGACAGGAGAATCAGCTTTGGATTAAATCTTTTTTTATCAAAGTGAATCTGGGTTACCATCAAGGGAAACATCTGGCAAGCATCATCTTATTATTAGTTTTATTTAAAGCACAGTCCAGGAGAAAATACATGTAGGTCCCAGTTACAGGGGGGAGGGGTTAAGTATTTTTCTGTACCTAGTAAATATCAAAACCCTAGGGAGCGGTATTTGCTGGTTGTGGTAAACTTCTTCAGTTCTGAATCGTCTTAGTGAATTGTGGAATTTGTGCTTTCTGAGGCGAATTGTGCATGTCTCACTATATACTGGGAATTTTCTCCCAGTACATTTTGGCAGATGACCAGCTGAAGCTTACCTGGCGAAAATTGAGAAGTGTGTACCAATGACTGCACATCTTAGAATTCTGAACCTCACACAACCAGGGGTTGGAGCAGTGTTGTGAATTTTATGGCCCCTCCTGATCGGGGCCTTAGTTAAATCTTCTAATTGTTACAGATTGCATTATTGGTTGTGTTTTGCAATGTCATCAACACAGGGCTTATTACTGACCTGTGTTTTTGTAAAAATTAAATGTCTAGCTCATAATGGCCCACATTACTCGTTATTCTTTAAAACATTCTGTTTCTCGTATTACCTCTTCTACTTTAATATCTTTGCAGGCATTGCCCCATTTTCTCATAGGAGCACAATGTACGTAGTAATTGCCCCATAATCAAATGACATTCGAACTGTACACAAATCATTATACAACAATTGTTCATTAACTTCAAACCAGTTATAAGAGTATCAAAAACACCGGTATAATTTAGGATATGTTTAACTTTCTCTCCTGCAAAAGCCAAGATCAGAACTTTCAATTAATATTCATAACATTATACTTTAACTAGATTTAATGGGATAATTGTACCCCTAACTGGTAACTCTCAATGGAATTCATCTGGCACATAATCAATGATGTTCAGTTATTGTATCCAACTTTAGTTTGTGGGTCTCAAAGCTTGTGGTTTGTTCCATGTTTTTCTCTTTTTGCTTTTGTTGCTCCCTCATTTGTTCATTGCTCACCTTCCGAAAACAACATTAGAAGCTTCCGAACTGGCAAGCGCAGACCAGTTGGCGTCTGCTATTTTATTCATTTGTGATTTTATATACCACAAACATTGCCCAAGGGTATTAGTGGGCTTTATAAGGGAGCCGATAGTCATACATGTATATCAGTGTCTAATTTTTCTCAAACCACTCCTCAGCAAATGTTCCTGAGTTATTGAATACTATATTTATACTTAAAAACTACACCAGAATACATCAAACCATAATATTATAAAGAGATGCACCATTCAATAACTCAGTTACTGGTGAGCAATCCATCCCTAATCTTGGCAAATATGTCTTATCCTCAAAACCACTGAAGGTACAAGCCAGCCTCCAGACCATAGTGCAACTATACATTATGGTGAGGCACAAAAAGGGAATACAAATGTAAAAAGAAAACATATCAGTTCCAGCAATTTTTCGTATATTACAGAGGTTTAACTCACACAAGTTTCTATCTTGTACAGGATTCAGGGAGAGGTTTAAATCCCATGCAAGCAATGTCATTGTTTCTTGTCTATCTCGGGACAGTGCTTTGGTAAAAAAAAAACTCCTTCTGGTTAGATACTTTAATTTGCCCACTCTTATGACAAAATGAGCCTATGACACAGACGAACAGCCCGACTGGATAAACTGTCCATCCAAAAATGACAGTTTTTGCTAATGGATGAGAAGAAGTACAATTTGAGGTTGAGACAAAGCTGCCATATGAGGTGCAGTTAAATCATCTGAACTTCTCCAAGTAGGTTTGTTGGATCATTACAAAGTGTATTTTTTGCATAGCAGAAAGTTTAATAATCTGATATGCTTCTCTAAGCCACCAAGCTCTCTTACAGCTAAGGACAGAAAAAGCAAACTTAATGGAGATATACCAAGAAAACTCCCCATCCATGTACATACTTTTTCTCTAGTGGATAATTAAAGGCTTATTTAAACTATGATGGCAAGTCTAAAGTCGTCCGCCCTTGTGACATACATTTTTCAAAAAGATTGCTCCTCTCTGAAGGAGATGCTACGAGAGTAGGGGGAAGCATGCAGGCCAATCTGCCATGCCATGGTGTCATGGGGTGACTGTTGTCACATATGTGAGTCTTAGGAAAGTACCCTGTAAGAAAAATAAATTAGGTTATTTGTTGAGAGGGGTGGAAGCCCCACTCAAATAATAAACAATCCTTGTCAGGGTGAACCACTAAAGTCACTAAATGTACCTGTGCTTAATCCTCTGGTAGCTTGGCACAAAGCAGTCAGGCTTAACTTCGAGGCAAAGTGTAAAGTATTTATGCAGCACACACACAGTAATATGGTGAAAGCATAACACAAGAAAAATCCCAAACCAATTTAGAGCAATAGAATAAATGTTAATAAATAAAATGACATAAAAATGAACAAAATCCAATCAATATAACCGGAGATTTCTATTTTTCAAAATATCTGGGTAAAAATAGCACCAAAAAGCAGAAAGTGCTGATCACGGTAATCTAGTTGCGCTAGACTGGGCGAAAGTCAAAAGTTCAGGCCATCTACAATGGAACGTGGGTCAGACACAGGCACAAAATTAATCCCACTGAAGAGTTACCTTCTCAAGTCCAGCACAAAGAGTTCTATTCTCGTTGGAGGGAGCTGCAAGGAGGAGGCTTTCGGTTCGAGGAACAGGTCAAGCATTGCAGATGGTTATTTCTGTAGCGCGAAGAGCCAGCCATCGCTGGAGCTTTGTGATGGTTGGTCGTCGCAGACGGTCACTGTTGGTGCAAAGTGCAGGTGTTGTGTTGCTGGTTGTTGCGGACAGTCACTGTTGGTGCGAAGAGCAGGTCTCGCTGGAGCTTCATGTTGGCGGGCATCGTGGGCGGTTGATTCTTGGCACAAAGAGGTCCCTTCGCGGTTGCGAGGAGCCCACACTTCAGTATTTTCACTTTTTCTTGAGGAGGGGTTCTTACACATGCCAGTCAAGAGTCAAGCACCTGGGGGCACCTCTTGGGTATCAGGAATCACTCCAGCAGAGGCCAGCAGCAGGGCTCAGGCTGGTACAGGCAGCACCAGATGGTGCTGGTGAGCTGAGCAGTTGCAGGGAGGTATCTAGAAGCTTTGTGTCTCTGTAGAACACACAGCAGTTCAGCCAACTCACCTTTGCAGTTACTTTGGGTAGCCTGAATTCAAGGCAAACAGGTCCAATCTTACTTCTTCAGACAGCTAGGCAGTACTTCAGGCAGCAGGGCAAACCTTCTTCTGAATTTTCCGCAGGTCCAGTAGTGTTCAGATGAGAAGTTTTGAAGACCCCATTTATATACCTGCTGGCAGTCTTTGTGTGGGGGAATTTCCTGACCTACTGCCAAAACTGGTTCTGGATAGTTCTTCTTCGTCCCCTGGACCTGGCTCCAAATTGTCTAGCATGACAAAAGGCAGGACAGGCCTGGTGTCAGGGCAGGTGACAACTCCTCCCCAGCTATCCTGTAAGGAAGACCCACTCCCCTCACACCTGGCCCTTTTTTGTTCCCATGTCTGGAACCAATACAGCAGCGCCATTCACAGTCATATGACTCCGTACACTGGCTTAAAGGCACATTTGGTTTAGGCTGAAAATGTCCACTTTCTAAAAGTGTCATTTTAAAAATTGTAACTTAAAATCTGACTTTACCATCAGAGAGGATTTTAAATTACAATTCATTTGAGTGTAAACATCATGTCTCTATCTGTTACCAATATGAAGTTAGTACATAATAAATGTAATAAGGCAACCCAGTGTTAGTCAATGGGAGTGATAGGTCTTACAACAGTGAAAAATGCCTTTAGGCATTTTTCACTGTCAAGGCATGTAAAACGTAAGCAGACATGTCCTACTTTTTTTAATACCATGCACCCTGCTCTAGGGGTGGTTAGGGCCCACCTTAGGGGTGACTTATATGTTTTAAAAAGGAAGGTTTAGGCCTGGCAACAGGTTTATTTTGCCAGATTTAAACTGCAGATTAAAACTACACTGCAGGCTGCAGAGGCAGGCCTGAGACAGGTTTTACAGTGCTATTTTAGTGGGTGGCACAATGAGTGCTGCTGCCCACCAATTGTATTTAATTTACAGGCCCGGAGTACAGGTAGTACCATTTACTAGGAACTTACAAGCACATTAAATGTGCCAACTATGTGTAGACCATTGTTACCATGTTTTAAGGACAACGCACAAGCACTTTAGCACTGGTTAGCAAAGATAGGGTTCACAGAGTCCTAATGCCAACAAAAATGAGTTCAGCAAAGTAAGGGAGTAAAGGTATAAAGTATGGGAGAATATTACACCAAGGATGTAAGGTTTAACAGACCCTAAAAAGGGGTTACATTTCCAAGACCCACATAACAAATGCCTCTGACAAGCTTCAGTCAATTTCCACTGTACTAGGATTATTTTCAACCTTTTCTGCTTCATGACCAGCATGGTTTCGAAGGCAGGGCCCAGACAGAAGGGATTGCAGTGGAAATGGTGTTGGAGGGTCCACCTTTAATTGGGTGGCCCCTTCAATGCCATTCTGGTCAATGCCATCAGCATGGCAGGAGACACTTCATGGAGGAAGAGAAGAAACATGGTGGCTGCCAGGCATGCCTGATTAGCATGGTGGAAGTGTTGTGACTTATATGAGTCCTGGAAATGAACCCCAAAGAGGCTGATTTCCAGGACAACATAACTAATGTACCTGACATGCTGGGAGATTTCTCCTGCTATATGAGAGTCATTTTAAAACTTTTTCTACTATCCTCATCGCCAGTGCAGCCAAAATATTGGTAGAGGTGCACAGGTTCAGGGAAGTGTTAGAAATGGGATTTTTGGTAGGCTAGGGCTTGTGCCAAAGCCAGGCAGAAACCACCACTCTAGTCAGGATAAGGGAGTTACACTCCTAAAATAACCCCTGCTCACCCCCCTTGGTAGCTTGGCACGAGCAGTCAGGCTTATCTTAGAGGCAGTGTGTAAAGCATTTGCACATAACCAACAGTAATACAGTGTAAGCACTACAAAAGGACACCACACCAGTTTAGAAAAATATCCAATATTTTTATATACTTAAGACAAGACCAAAAACGATAAAAATCCACAATACAGTACTTAAAAATCTTCAGTTATCCAAATATGCTTGAAAAACAGTTCCTTGATGTCGATAGCTCCGTCCGGGGCTATCACGGCGTCGTGAGCAAACAAATCCAAACAGTTCTGGCTGACCGCGGCGTCGCGGACCAGCTACGGTGTCGGGAAGACCCGCAAACAGTACCTTTTAGAAATGCAGGTCGTCGGTGACCTCTCATTGAGCTTCCGAAAGCACAGCGTCCGTAGGCGTCGGTTCCGGAGATCGGTGCCCTTGAAGTCACGCGCGTTGCAGATCGAACTCCTCTCTGTTGAAGTCAGGAGTGCTGGCGTCGGCAGGCGTCGGGTGCTGCAGTGCGAGGTGCGGCGTGCGGTGCCCTCAGGTCGCGGTGCGAGCAGCGGCTCGGTGGCGGCGTCAGATGGCGTCATCGGTAAGACCAGGGTCGCGGTGCGAAGTGAATGCGGTGCTTGTTGTGGTGCTGGCAGGTCGCGGTGCAAGCAGCGGCGCTGTCGTTGCTGAAGCGTTGTCGTCGGCTGACGAACTGGAGTCGATGGCGCCGGCATCGGTAGACCAAGGCTGCGGTGCGTCGTGTAACTTTACAAGCGGTGCCCTCGAACCACGGTGCAAGCAGCGGCGTAGATTTCGGCGTGGAGCGGCTGTGTCGGGGATACCAAGGCGTTGTCGTGAAGCGAGGCGGTGCGGAGTGCGGTGTCCACAGGTCGTGGTGCGAGCAGGGGCTCGGTGGCGGCGTCAGCAGGCGTCATCGGTGAGACCAGGGTCGCGGTGCAGCGTTGCGGTGGTGCCCTCTGCGGTGCCGTCAGGACACGGAGTCGGCAGCGGCGTCGTCGACGTCGTCGGGTTGCTTTTTCTTCTGTTGCAGCACAAAAAACACAGTTCCCAGTGCTGAGGGCAGAAGAGCTTGACGTCTTTGCTTTTCCTGAGACTTCTTGAACAGGGGGCAAGCTCTACCTCAAGCCCTTGGAGAAACTCACAAAAGTAGATTGCAGAAAGTTCAGTTCAGTCCTTTCACTGTCCAAGACAGAAGCAGCCACTGTAGGCCAACACAACAAAGCACACAGCAATGTGGTAGTTCCTCCTCACAGCTTCTCCAGCTCTTCTTCTTGGCAGTCTTCTTGGTCCAAAAGAGTTCTAAAGTTCAGGGGTCTGGGCCCCAATATTTATATCCCAAAATCCTTTGATCTCTTAGGCAGAGAGTGTCTGTGCCCAGCCAGAACCAGTTCTGCCTTCTCTGGTGTGGCTTCCTGGCAGGAGGTGGAGACGGCATTGTCAAAGGCAGACCAGGCCCATTCAGGTGCAAGGAAATCTCCTCCCCCTACTCTAAATGCAGCCCAGGTCTATTCAGCCCTTTCCTGACCCACCTAGACTATCCGGAGCCACTCCTCCTCCCCAGCCCTCTGTCATCCAAAACCCAGACAGTCAATCCACATTCTAGCAGAGGCACACTGGATGACTGAGCAAGAAAATACCTACTTTCTAAAAGTGGTATTTTCAAACACAGAATGTAAAAATCACCTTCACTAAAAGATGCATCTTTAGATTCTGAGTTCAGGCATACTAAACGTTATTTTCCTACCTAATTCCCCAGGCCAGTTATGTTTATAAGATGTTATAAACAAACTCCCCATTCTGTCCTGTGGGGAACAGGTAGCCTTACAATAGTGAAAAACGAAATTGGCAGTAATTCACTATCAGGACATGCCACACACACCAGGGCATGTCCTACCTTTCACATACACTGCACCCTGCCCACAGGGGTACCTTGGGCCTACCTTAGGGGTGACTGACATGTAAGAAAAGGGAAGGTTAGGGCCTGGCAAGTGGGTGCACTTGCCAAGTCAACATGGCAGTACCAGACTGTACACAGGCTCTGCAATGGCAGGCCGGAGTTACATTTACGGGCTGTTTGGGTCGGTGGCACAATCCAGTGCTGCAGCCCACCAACAGCATTTGATTTACAGGCCCTGGAACACGCAGTGCACTTTACTAGGGACTGACACATAAATCAAACAGGCCAATCATGGAAACACCAATCCACAACACATTTTACACAGAGAGCATATGCACTTTAGCACTGATCAGCAGTGGTAAAGTGCCCAGAGTCCTAAAACCAACACAAACAGGTCAGGAAAAAATAGGAGGAAGAAGCAAAAAGTTTGGGGATAACCCTGCAAAAAGGGCCATTTCCAACACAACGCCCTTCCGGCCTAAAGCCAGGGTAGACCAATCCATACCTCGATGGGCTTCCCTGCTTGGGGCGATAGAACAAGGCACCTGGCCCGCAACAGCAGGGTTTTCTTCCCGTTCTATGCCTTCCTGAACCTAGTTGGATCCCTCTATCCATACTCTCAGGGCCCACTAAGCTGACCCATGGGGAAACCTTCTCCTCACCTGTGGACCCCATCTGTGCAGCATCTAAACTTACTTTGCTCACAGATGTGTCCCAACAGGCAGACAGTACCCACATGGCCAACACAATGGTGCGGCCCAGTCCACCCCCAGGGTGTGACTCCTGTCCCCGTCCCAGGGGCAGCTCTGTCCACCAGGACAGCCAGCCACAGTGGCCACTGACAAATGTCAGTGATGAGAGCCAGGCCTTATGCCTTTCAGGCCACTCCAACCGCTGTGGCGTCAGAGAGTGGGGGGCGGTAGCCCCAGGTGCCTGGCACCCTTTCTCCACTCTCCCCCCGCCAAGTCAGGTATGGCATCCTGACACTGGCCCACCAGCCCAGGGTCTGTACCCGGCGGCTGGACAGGAGACTGAGGTGGGCTCTCCCACACCCTCTCCTTCTCCCTGGGGCTCTGTACCCTCCCACCTGGAGCTGTACCCTCTCCAGAATTGTCAGGGCACCTGTGGCAGGTGTCCTGCACAATTCGCCCACCAGTTCAGGGGTGCTATCCTGCAACTGGTACACCAGCCCAGGGTCTGTACCCTGAGGCTGAACAAGGGACTGGGGTGGGCTCTCCCACACCGGGTCCTCCTCCCTGGGGCTCTGTACCCTCCCACCTGGAGAGGCACCCCCAGAAGACAAACTGGTAGGGGCACTGTTAGCAGTCGCCCCTTCCCCCAGGACAGGGGGGACACCCTGAACCTGGTCCTCCAACCCAGGGTCTGTACCCTCGGGCTGACCAGAGGTCTCGGGCGAGGCTCTCCTCCCCTTACCTTTCTTTCCGGGGTTCCGCACTCTCCTCCCAGGAGAAGCACCCTCAGAAACAAAAACTGTCAGGACGCTGGAATCAGTCCTCCCAAACAATTCTTCCACCAGTTCAGGACCTCTTTCCAGCAACTGGTCTCCCAACCCAGGGTCTAAACCCTCAGGTTGCACCGGGGTCAGAGGCGAGGACTCCCTCCCTCTGCACCCCCTTCCAGAGTTCTGCACCCTACCACCTGGAGTGGTACCCCTGGAAGACAAACCGGTCAGGACACTGTTTACAAATGTCCTTCCCTCCAGGTCAGGCAACACCTGAACCTGGCTTCCCAACCCATGGACGAAACCCTGCGGCTGAGCACCCGCCTGGCACACCAGGACTTCCTGGGGAGCACGCATGCCCCCCCAAGGGTAACACATGACTCATGTGTTGTGTGACAGTCTGCCCGGCGCAGATCTCCCGACCCCTGTCCATCTGACAGTGCGCAAAGATCCCCCAGGACAGAAGTGGTGTCACCATGGTCACTCCTAGGAGGCTCAGCCCTTCTGGCTGGCCCCTGACCCACTGGTTCTCCCACTGGGGAACGCATCCCCCTCTCACCCCTCAATCTGGACTTCTGCACCCTCCACTTAGGAGCGGCACCGCCAGACACCAGAACCGCTGGAGCTCTGTTTACAGACACTCCACGTTCTCCTGACACTAGGAGATCCCCCTCAACGGATGGCCTACCAGTACAGCCTAGGCTGCCCACCTGGTGTTTCCTCCTGGAACCACCCAGGCTCTGGGACCGGGTTTTGGGCACCTTGGGCCGCAGCCCATTCCCACTCCTTCTCCGCGGAGACAGGACGTGAGTCCATACACCCTTCCCACGACACCGGGACCTATCTGGGCTACCACGAACCTTTCCCACCACCCTTGGTTGGGACATACCTAAGCCACTTTCTTCTGGGTCACCCGCAGATGCTTCTCCAGACCCTCTGAAATCCACCAAAAGGTCTGCCTCCAGTGCATGCTCCCTGGGGTCAGAGAACTCACACTCCACTCGGTGTTGGCATAGTTCTGGAAAATAGGGACTTAAAATATGCTCTCCAACAACTGAATCACACAGCCCCACACAGGTGTTAACCAAACTACCCTTCACCCAACCATCCAGTGCCTCAGAAAACTACCCCACATCATTCTCACAAGACTGGTGAGACAGTGTCTGACTGTTGCTGTCCCTCAACCCATACTCTTCTGGCTGGTCTCCATACTCACTTACCAGGGCTTCTATCATGGGGGACACCCTCTCCCTGCACCTCTCATCTAGAATCAGTAGAGTGTCCCTCCCACAACCAGGAAAATGATCCCCTGTGCCAGTTCCCCAATCCACCTCAGGGACACTGTGCACCACTGGAGTAACCTCACGATCCTGAACCCCCTGGTGTATGTCAACCCCGTCCTTGAAGTAGGGCCCCAAATCTGTGTGTGTGTGTGTACCTCATCCTCAGTACTGGACCTAACACTTTTGCTGCCACCATCTGGGCTGGGCCTAGCCCTACTAGCTTCCCAGTCCAGCTCTCTCATTTTAAACTCATGGTCTAACATCATCCTTTTCTCCTCCATGGCTAACTTAAGCTTCACCAGTTCCACAGCAACTGACCTTGCTTCCCGCCTGTCCTTCAGCTCCTCTGGGGACAAGGCACTGCTGCTGCCTGGTTTAGAGGGTGCCCCCCCTCCCAAAAGCACATCCACCCTTGGAATAGGCTCCTCCACCTCCAGGCTAAGATCCCCAGACTGCTCACTAGCATGTCTGGCCGCTACCCAGGCCCTCAGCGCCTTTTGTAGCTCCTCTTTTCTGGTGAGGCCTCTGATTTGGATTTTGAGGTTTTTGCAGATCGCCTTCCACTCCTTAACATTGTAGGTTTCTAACCTCTCCTCCTCAAAGGACACTTCCAAGGATGCAACAGATGATGCAATTGATTCAAGCATGTTGTACTAGAAAGTTCAAGTTCAAAACCAATGGAAAGGCAAAAGTAGACCAAAAGAAAATAGTATGTGGTACGTAATGGTCTGCGATATGGTAGTAGTGCATACCAATCACTGTAAGTCAAATGCAAACGCAAGTCCTATCCTCACCGCTGACAACCAATGTTAGAAATTGGATTTTTGGTAGGCTAGGGCTTGTGCCAAAGCCAGGCAGAAACCACCACTCTAGTCAGGATAAGGGAGTTAAACTCCTAAAATAACCCCTGCTCACCCCCCTTGGTAGCTTGGCACGAGCAGTCAGGCTTATCTTAGAGGCAGTGTGTAAAGCATTTGCACATAACCAACAGTAATACAGTGTAAGCACTACAAAAGGACACCACACCAGTTTAGAAAAATATCCAATATTTTTATATACTTAAGACAAGACCAAAAACGATAAAAATCCACAATACAGTACTTAAAAATCTTCAGTTATCCAAATATGCTTGAAAAACAGTTCCTTGATGTCGATAGCTCCGTCCGGGGCTATCACGGCGTCGTGAGCAAACAAATCCAAACAGTTCTGGCTGACTGCGGCGTTGTGGGCCAGCTACGGTGTCGGGAAGACCCGCAAACAGTACCTTTTAGAAATGCAGGGCGTCGGCGACCTCTCGTTGAGCTTCCGAAAGCACGGCGCCCGTAGGCGTCGGTTCCGGAGGTGGATGCAGGAGTCGTCGGGGCCCTTGAAGTTACACGCGTTGCAGATCGAACTCCTCTCTGTTGAAGTCAGGAGCGCTGGAGTCGGCAGGCGTTCGGTGCTGCAGTGCGAAGTGCAGCAGTGAGGCGTTCGGTGCCCTCGGGTCGCGGTGCGGCGTCGGTGAGACCAGGGACGCGGTGCGAAGTGAATGCGGTGCTCGTTGCGGTGCTGGCAGGTCGCGGTGCAAGCAGCGGCGTCATCGTTGCTGAAGCGCTGTCGTCGGCTGACGAACTGGAGTCGATGGCGCCGGCGTCGGTAGGCCAAGGCTGCAGTGCGGGATGAGGGCGGTGCGTTGTGTAACTTTACGAGCGGTGCCCTCGAACCACGGTGCAAGCAGCGGCGTAGATTTCGGCGTGGAGCGGCGTCGTCGGGGATACCAAGGCGTCGTCGTGAAGCGAGGCGGTGCGGAGTGCGGTGTCCACAGGTCGCGGTGCGAGCAGCGGCTCGGTGGTGGCGTCAGCAGGCGTCGTCGGTGAGACCAGGGTCGCGGTGCGGCGGTGCCCTCTGCAGTGCCGTCAGGACACGGAGTCGGCAGCGGCATCATCGACGTCGTCGGGTTGCTTTTTCTTCTGTTGCAGCACAAAACACACAGTTCCCAGGACTGAGGGCAGAAGAGCTTGAAGTCTTTGCTGTTCCTGAGACTTCTTGAACAGGGGGCAAGCTCTACCTCAAGCCCTTGGAGAAACTCACAAAAGTAGATTGCAGAAAGTTCAGTCCAGTCCTTTCACTGCCCAAGACAGAAGCAGCCACTGTAGGCCAACACAGCAAAGCACACAGCAATGTGGTAGTTCCTCCTCACAGCTTCTCCAGCTCTTCTTCTTGGCAGTCTTCTTGGTCCAGAAGAGTTCTAAAGTTCAGGGGTCTGGGCCCCAATATTTATATCCCAAAATCCTTTGATCTCTTAGGCAGAGAGTGTCTGTGCCCAGCCAGAACCAGTTCTGCCTTCTCTGGTGTGGCTTCCTGGCAGGAGGTGGAGACGGCATTGTCAGAGGCAGACCAGGCCCATTCAGGTGCAAGGAAATCTCCTCCCCCTACTCTAAATGCAGTCCAGGTCTATTCAGCCCTTTCCTGACCCACCTAGACTATCTGGAGCCACTCCTGCTCCCCAGCCCTCTGTCATCCAAAACCCAGACAGTCAATCCACATTGTAGCAGAGTCACACTGGATGACTGAGCAAGAAAATACCTACTTTCTAAAAGTGCCATTTTCAAACACAGAATGTAAAAATCACCTTCACTAAAAGATGCATCTTTAGATTCTGAGTTCAGGCATACTAAACGTTATTTTCCTACCTAATTCCCCGGGCCAGTTATGTTTATAAGATGTTATAAACAAACTCCCCATTCTGTCCTATGGGGAACAGGTAGCCTTGCAATAGTGAAAAACGAAATTGGCAGTAATTCACTATCAGGACATGCCACACACACCAGGGCATGTCCTACCTTTCACATACACTGCACCCTGCCCACAGGGGTACCTTGGGCCTACCTTAGGGGTGACTGACATGTAAGAAAAGGGAAGGTTAGGGCCTGGCAAGTGGGTGCACTTGCCAAGTCGACATGGCAGTACCAGACTGCACACAGGCTCTGCAAGGCAGGCCGGAGTTACATTTACGGGCTGTTTGGGTCGGTGGCACAATCCAGTGCTGTAGCCCACCAACAGTATTTGATTTACAGGCCCTGGCACATGCAGTGCACTTTACTAGGGACTGACACATAAATCAAACAGACCAATCATGGAAACACCAATCCACAACACATTTTACACAGAGAGCATATGCACTTTAGCACTGATCAGCAGTGGTAAAGTGCCCAGAGTCCTAAAACCAACACAAACAGGTCAGGAAAAAATAGGAGGAAGAAGCAAAAAGTTTGGGGATAACTCTGCAAAAAGGGCCATTTTCAACAGGAAGCATATGACATCACCAGCTATGCACACCGCCATAAAACCTTTCTACAATTTGGAATGATTTAGCAAGAAAAATGCACATTAGAAAACTGGGTCTTGACTTAAATGAAAGAAATGTGGCATACCTTGTTTTTGCAAGAATCCAATCTGTTCAAAGATCTGGGAGAGGGTCAAGTTGTTTCTCTTCAGTCCATGAAGCTGAAGCCACTTAGGTGATGAAACAAGAGCCTGCACGTCCATCTCCCATAGGGTGGATTTAGATCCTGGAACTTTTGTACTACAGAGATCCCCTTTGGCAATGGCAAGTAGATCAGACTTCGGAAGGCAAGCCTTGTTTTTAAGATCAAAGTTCCCATCTGTCACTGTAAAACAAGTGTGATACCGTTTTTACTAAATACTGCCATATATTTTTTATTTCATTTTGAAGTTATATTTTGTATTCGTTTTTTAAAGTAGTTCTAAAAATATTTACCAATGTCACATACTCTTCAATAACCACACGCTATGCTTCTATTGAAACAATGACAAAAGTACCATAAATTCTCCTAATTTAAAATTTGTTTACAGAGGGTGTTTCTACTTCTTTGAGATCATTGTGTTAAATTCAAGCACAACTGGCCATATATATTAAGGAAAAGTGAACAATAAACTTTTCAGATGAAAATTTATTCAAAATCCTGGGACCACATTTCACACTTATTCTTAGAGAGAATTGACCAGGAGTGAGGACACATCCAGAAGGGTGGGGCAAAGTTTTAAATGGCAAGGCAAGGACCTCAACTTAGCTTGGGCAATATTTACCTGGAAGCCTTATCAGCAGGCCAAAATTGCAATTGCAAACTGGATACTATCTCTTGGTATAGAGAGAAAGGATCCAGTTAATAAAAGTAATCAAAGGAACTCTGTTTCACTTAGTGGCACGCCCTTTCACTATTCCATTCTTCTCCATTCGTTTCTTGTCAGCCTTTTACGCTCTCCTTCTACCTGCATACCTGTCCTCACACATATTCACCCTCTCAATGCACTCAAAAGGTAACATGACCCAAGTTACCAGAGGGCTGCCTCAGTAAAATTCCTTCAGTGCATGCTGTCCACAGTCTATCAAGGTATGGTACAGGGAAAATACTGGATCTCTTGCCTGTGTATGATATGCACACTACCTTATAATGAATGTGAACATGCTTCTGTAATGCAGAAAAGTCACTAGTCACTCAACTGTGCGTTGGTTGGTCCTCACAAGTGTCTGTTGATCTGATATTGTGAACTGAATCTGTGAATCTTTCAGATTACTGGGTCTTGAATTAATGGTAGCACCAGCAGAAGAACTTCATTTGAGCCATTGGTTGCATGTGGGACCCTCCGGCACTCTGTTTTGTGATCTGGGATTTATTTATCATCATCAGTCTTAGATCCAGAACAAGAGGGAGAAACACAGCAAAGGGGGAAAGACTGTGGAAAGGAAAGACAGAAAAAAAATGGCAAAGGTAGAAAGCAGGGCTGAAAAAGAGCTTGCAGGAATGAGATAGAAGGGCAAACAGAGCAGGGTGATGGATGAACAAGACATGAGGTGAAATCAAGACAAGACAGCCTTGCAAGAAGGGGGAAGTGGTTCCCTTTGCACAGCTGCAGAAGGAATATGAGCTCACAGACACAGAATATTTTAGGTATTTGCAAATAAGGCATGCCTTGCAGGCGGTCATCCCGAGGGGAGAATCTCTTGCAGAGTCCACCCAGTTGGAAGATAGAATCCTTGACGGGCACATGCCCCAAAAAGCCATCTCACTGACTTATCAGAAATTAATTAATAACATGACTGATCCCCTCCTACGGCTACGTGAACAATGGGGTGCTGACGTAGAAGAACTGGAAGATGAGGACTGGCAGGAGGCCTTAGCATCCCCTCGGGAGGCGGCGATCTCATCCAGACTTAGACTTGTGCAGCTCAAGGTTCTGCATCGAGCGTACTTATCGTGTCCAGCGCTTGTAAAAATGGGCTACAGAGAAGACCCTGGTTGTGTAAGGAAGTGTGGCCGGGAGGGTACATTTATCCATATCATATAGGAGTGTATGTACATTCAGCGGTACTGGTCGGCAGTGACTCGCTGTATGGGAGAAGTTCTGGGAACCCAGATAGAGAGTGGGGCGGGACTGTGCCTCCTACATATTTGGGTACCCACTGACCTTAGTAGTAAAGCAAAGACCTGGGTGACACTGGGAATGACAATAGCGAAACGTAACATTGCCAGGTTGTGGGGAGCAAAGGAGGCGCCTACACCTACGGCATGGAAGAAAGACCTAGATTGGTGTATTTTGACTGAGCGATCAATATACGAATCAAGGGCTGTCCAAATGGTCACAAATATGGGGCAAATTAAATGAATACAGAGGAGACATCTGTGAACCACCACGAGCGATTAATCCCTTAGCCCTTGACTCAGATTGAGTAGCAAACCTAGGGACCTCTACACTAGAGAAAGGATAGGTAGCATGGGGTGGGAAAAGACTCATATCCGGTTTCATGTAATGCTCTGTATAAGTGTATGACTTTTATTGTCTTATGTCAGTTTTGTCATCAATAAAAAGATTTAAAAAAATAAAAAAGACAAGACAGCCTTGATATTCGGCACACTGAGATTCGGCACCATCACCAGTGGGCTTCTGAGGAAAACTTTGGGCCCCAGGAATTCTTCTTTTACAAATTAAACACTGACTAGAGGACTTGTTTTTGCCTTTTCACTAGATCATTCTGTTTGCTGTAACCTGAACTTAAACATTGCTCGAGGGTTTGCATCTTACCTTACCTGTGAACCATCTTTTTTATGCTTACTGTGATCACTAGCACAAGACTGACAGTGCATACTCCTGTATCATAAAGCAGCCATTATTTATCCAAACAGACTTCACCTACCCAGCCTCCATGAGCCACCATAGGTGGGAATCCTTGTTTAGTTCTGAGAGTTGCATTTTGATGAAATTCTCATGTCTTATTGTTTCCATAACCACTGGCTTATAGATAGAACATGTACATCCTCTAGCATATTACCTATCTTGTTCTCTGTCAGAGGGACCTGCCATTTACAATTATGCCTTGCTTCACAACAATACTACAGCCTTTATGCTATTATCTATGGAAGAGAAGCAGGGCATAAAGGAAATAAATGTCTGTCTCCCTCTATATACTAAAGCCTTAGCAGATATTATAAGCGCTGGACATATTTACATAAAATGAAGATAATACAGATGAGGTTTAATTAAAGAGAAAACCTTTCAGCTTGTTCATGGAAGCAGATATTTTCTTCTACTCGATGCTGCAACAGGAGTTTTTCCCATAGACTAGCTCCAAATATTGTTGTTTTTCTTTACAGACTATCACAAATTGGTCTTGCCAACAAAGTACCTTTTGAACCACATTTTTAAATTGATCAGGGCATGGGACCACAAAACTTTAATCACCAGTGTGTTGGTTTAAATAACATCCTTTTATACACTGGCTACCAGTGTCATTCTACACTAGGCTTAACGTGAGGTCTTACTGCAACCTAAATTACAGTTCTGGCATCCACATTTTCAATCCTCTCCATTCAAGCAATCAGCTATTTGGTGAATCCTAAGTTTAGAGCAACTCCAGGCATGTACAAATAACTCCTCCAGTCAGTGTGGCTTCCCCATTTCTTCAATATATGGTTGCAATCTAAGCAGGTGTTTTCAATAGTATTTCTTTACCATGACCTTTTTCCTATGGGTCCACAAACAAGTTTGGGGCCAGAGGTACTCTTAACATCTTTCACTTGTTTTTTTGTTCAGGTAGGTGCTGTGTTAACCGACATATTCATACAGTCAACATAAAGAAGATGAGTATAGCTTTCTAACAAAAGCTCAGTTTTGTACAGTGACCTACCAATGCAGTGGAATCACTGGAATGGTCCCTTTTAATACAGAGAAAATATTTACTGTCTTGAAAGTTTTGAAAGCCCATGCCCCTACAAATCAGAAGATTAAGTGATATTGTTGAAACAATGGGACATCATTTGGGAAAAACAAAAGAGTGGCAGGTGGAATGCTTTAATTAATGCTTGAATTAATCTCAGTGACCAGAAATTACTTTTTGAGCTGGACTGCCAATTTTGGACATGGCCAAGACTGATTTGCATATTGTTGTTCCTTGTCTATAATAACCCAGTGAGCAAAAAAACAATGGGCTTGAATGTGGGTCAGAGTAGTTAACTGAGGCTCAGATTAATTCAAACATTCCACCAATCACAGTTTTGGCTATCTCAATGTGACAACGGTATGCTGCCTTGTGTCCTGTATCTCACTGTTCCATAGGATTTAAGCTACATTTCACTGATGAGGCCCAATAAGCTTGAAACATGTCTTGGGTAACTTTTGTCCCCATCTAGAGGGGATGTGGTCTAGCAGTTCAAGTTGGGCTATCTCTTTGAGACAAGGCAGAGACCGAGAGACTGTTTGCTGGCTGTACATCTATGAATGTGGCATAACGTTTTGAAACTCGATGCAAGCAAGTTGGAGCAGCATGTCAAAGAAAAGTACTCAGGCCTGTGGTCGGCTTATATGGGACATCTTTGATTCAACTTTCAAGTGTTAACTTTTGGGGGGGGGGTGCAAATTACGCATTGGCTTTCTCTCCCATTATTGTTGGCAGGTCGGATAGGGCTTAAGAAGACGGCGATTCTTCCAAGGTAAATGGATCTATTTGTATACCGGTGCCACCTACGAAATGCTTCTTCAGTGCACTTTCTTCTCAGCTAGTTAGGTTGACTTGTGCAGGGAAAAATCCCAGAATTAAATGGGATCCACTCACACTTCCCTTTCATCATGGCAAGTTTGAGGCTTCGGACCCGGAGCTATATTATATGTGTGCACATGCTCAATTTTCTCTATATTGTTACTACCTATATCCATATATGCCACCTCTAGTGATTGAAAATTATAGTGTGCGGTTGTTGATAGGTATGCTCACTCCACATCATACGCGAGTGATGCTATGCTATGGGATTTATAGAGCACATGGCGACCCAAAGGCATCCCAGTGCTGGCAGACGGAAGTACCACTACACCAAGGCCAGAAGTGTTACCTAAGGATCAATTGCTAACAAGCCATGTCTTAAGCGATGGCCATTGTTATGTGTACTGTACAGGCATAAAATGGTCTTTGCAGGAGGGTGGGTCTGGCTAAATTTACTCCTCTCTTTTGTCCATCGACCATCACCCATTGCTGCCAGTTAACCATGAACAAAAGACAATTTCTCAATTAGCCTCTCGTGGCCTGCAGCGCTGGGGAGACTTGTACATTAATGAATTCTTTGTCATGCTTGAAGATTTCAAAAGGATTTTGCTGGACATCTTTGAACATATTCTTATATTGCTGGCTTTCAGGATCATGTAGGTCAGACTTCCCAGAGTTTCCCAAAGAGCACTCCCAATTACAGTCCTTTGGAATGCTGGTATATGCCACTTCCCACAGACATCTTATCTCTAATACGTCGGGCGAGATGCCGGTGTTTGCGTTGGGGCTAGGGTTGGATTGGAGGAGGAGCTTGGAATGCCATTAGAAGAGGAGTTGTAGAACTTCTGCAGTTCCTAAACTGGCCTTACCTTCCCTGGTAGTGGGTTATGTATCATACACTTTACATTCTTGCAGTGAGCCTACTATACTCCTAAGACTCTTCGGAAATTTGGCCTCAGAGATGATGCAAAATGTGTAAGATGTGGTAAGCCAGACGCAGGTTTTGCTGTTGGCCTGTTCATTTGGCGAAATCCAGCTGTATTGGGACATAAACTAAATGATGTCAGCACTGACATGATTGGCTAGAGGATGCCTCTGGATCCCAGAATTGCTCTTCTAGGGTGGGTTAAGGAGAACACCTCCCCTAATAGGAGATTTGTAGCACTAGCGCTTCTGCTGGCCAAGCATCAGTTGGTGCGCCGCTGGGGGAGAAGGAGGGCACTGAAGTTTAAAACTTGGCTTGACTGCCTTATATACTGTAATGAGCAGATGGAACTATATGCAGAACTGATGCCACTAACGTCAAGGCCTAAATATATATGGGACACTTTAAGAGCCTATTTACTCACCTCAGTCCCTTGATATACCTACTATGTAATAAACTAACCTGTGATTCTACAGACATGTACTTTCTATTGTATAGTTAACAATACATATATATCGACTAGGAATGCCACTACCATACCCTAAAGTCTGAAGAGGTCTTCAAAATGTACTAATATTGAGGTATTATAATTTTTTGCATTCTTACTCAGTCTAATGTGTTATTGGTAACAGGATGTACCTTTGCGGTGTGGATGGACAGTCGCCTTAGGTGACTGTCCTTTGAATATACCAGCCCAATTGTAATAACGCTAATTGCTCTTGGTGATAATGTTGTAATGTTAACCTGAAAAATTAAAATTAAATTAAAGAAAAGAAAAGGTATTTGGGGGGAATATTCAATCTGTATGTATTGCTGAAAAAGCAATTACATTCTATTGTTAGTTATTGTTTTTACCTGTTGTGGTTGTGAAGGAAAACCATTACTGTGTTACCTAAAAACACACCATACCTCCTCAGAAGCCTCATGTATTCATTCCAGATTGGATAAGTGCCATCGTATCTATCTGGATCTTCCAGGATACTTGATGGCCTTCCTTCAGTGCGCTCAGAATTCCAACCAGAGGATGGCTAAGAAACTGAAAAGAATTTGACCTGTTGCCTGTAGGGAGCTTCATTGGCTGGGCATTTATCAAAGAGCACAGTTTAAACATCTCTATTTATGTCACAAGCTTTCCTATGGACAAGATAAGTCTACTCTATCCAATATTTCTGCGTCACTGTGCACCAAATCACTCCTTGAGATCCTCTCTTTCCTTTCAGTTCCATTTTCCAAGAGTTAAGAGACTGCAAGCTGGCAGCCAGACTATTAAGCATTTAGCACCCAAATTGTGGAACATTCTACTAAAGAAAACTGATAATCACAGGACCTTTGTAAAAGGCATCAAAATGGGTAATTTCTTTAAGAGTCATTTTCTGCTTGTTGGAGATATGTTGATGCATCAGCATTAAGAATAAGAAGCCTTTTCCGGTATACAAGAGCTACGCAAATTAATAGTTTGCCTGCGGTTGGTCCCGGTCTATAGTCGCACATTGAGCAAAAAAAGACATGGGCTGGAATGTAGTTCAGAGTAATTAACAGTGACTGCAATATTTTCAAGCATGCATCTTTCATTTTTTTGGTACTCTTAGACTGCCCTTTGGAACATCAAACATATATTTGAACATGAGCTTCATATGCATTAATACAGCCGACCTCTTTGTCACGAAAGAGATAAACCATTAATTTAGTTCCTCTGAAGCACCCAAAAACTCAGGGCCTGATTACGAGTACGGCGGTCCCAAGACTGTTTATAACTAGAAGCAATCCAGAGGCATCAAGGAGCTCCAACATATCAGCATGTATATAAAGAGCAGTGCCTCCCTCCATCCATCCAAAACCTGGAGCCTTCCTGAGGAGGGATGAACAAAGCAAAGTTGCTGGGTGGTGCTCTGGAAAAGAATGATGGATTTAACCCAGATCTCTTGACTGAGGGTGAATGTTTTGATTTGTTCTCCATTCCGTCCATCAATTGTGTGTCTTTTGCTTTCTCGCCCAAAGTACGCCGGGTGTGCCCAGACGTGGGTCCCGAACTCACTGTGCCACTGGATTCAAGCTCCTCCCTCGCAGCGAGGGGGTTGTAGCCGGCACCATGACTAGGATTCATGGTGCGAGGAGGATTCCCAATGATGAAGCATGCCACCATTGGTGGGTGAGGGAAACCGTCCTTAAAAGGGACTCCCCCCTGTAAGTAAGCCCTTATTTTCTGTGGTTCTTTCTTTCACATTACTAGACCCGAGGACCTTGAGTGTATTGGGTTACTTGATCTGGGGAGTTTGCCCTCGCTGGTCTTTCAAATCTCCTCAGGCCCCCATTGTGTATATATACCTGGGCTCACTGTGCCACTGGATTCAGGCTATCCTGGCTGATGAGGGGTGAATCCCCGAAACCGGTCCTGGGATGCTTGTTTCCGGTCCAGGGAGGACCTGGCTTGGCAGTTCGGGCTGGACTGTGCCGATGAGGCACAGGGTCAAGACTGATTTGCATATGGCCAGGTTTAAACCTGGGTGGCATGGTGAGCAAAAGAATGATGGATTTCACCCAGATCTTTTGACTGGGGGTGAATGTTTTGATTTTGTTCTGCATTCCGTCCATCAATTGTGTGTCTTCTGGAAATGGGATAGGGTAGTCTGTTTACTCATGTGTATCAATACTTAGGTCTGCCAGTCTGTGCAGATGCTGTCTTCTAGGTTTCCAAGTACTGAATGCTTTTAGCCCCCGATAACGTGACTGGCTGTTTACTGGACACTTATGGGGAAAGGACACAGCACAATAGTTATCATTCTCTAAGGGTGAATCTGGATTAGTTGGTAACTCCCCGAAATGGGATAGGTCTGTAAATCTGGGGTTGACCCACAAATTTTAGGTTGGATGGTAATGCAGTCATCAAACAAGCACCCTGTGAGCCAAATGTTGTAAAGGATGATAAAGTGTTTGTAACATGCAAGTGTAATTCTGAATCAATGCTCGTATTACTGACCAGCAGCTACTATTTTTGGTAGGGAAATATATTTCTTGACACTTGCTACTCCACTGCCTCTTGATAAGCCTGGGTGAACGTTGGCTCTGGGTTTTTCTTGAATGGCTGATACTAGAACCATAAAGTACCACAAGCTCAGAGCAAACAAGCATTGGCATAGCCAATAGGTCTCGCCTTTGGGACCTTATAAGTGTTTAGCCATGCAGCACATTTTCCTGGGTGTTGTGCAGCCACGAATTGAAGAGCTATACAACTGCTACACACTAGTTCAAGTAGTCTGATTTAGAAATATATGCTTGCATTAGTAAACATTTATGGACACATTGTAAGGCACTTTAAAGCACAAAGACAAGTGCCTCGATGCAAGTCAACAGAGCTATAACATTCTTTATGCGGCCATCATAAAGCTGTTTCCTTAATAAATGTTACCAATAATCCAAGTCTGAGCCTCGCAATGAACAGCTGCATTCAAGCTGAATCCACCGGCCACGGATCACAAGAATAAAATTAAACAGCGCTCTAAAACAAGCAACGGCTACAGCAGCAGAGAGTCTCGCTTCAGCCCCCAGGGCGAGTAGGAGGAATGCTGTGCAGGCAGCTAAGACTGCCTGGAGAGTGCAAGTACGGGTAGATAACAGTACTGTACATGGAGCTGAGTACCTGGAGAGTGCATGCACGGGTAGATAACAGTACTGTTCAGAGAACGAAGATTGTCTTGAGAGTGCCTGTATATGGAAAGTGTCTGTACGGGTAGATAACAGTACTGTACAGAGAGAGAAGATTGTCTGGAGAGTGCCTGTACGAGTAGATAACAGCACTGTACATGGAGCTCAGTACATGGAGAGTGCCTTTACAGGTATATAACAGTGCATGCAGGGGGAGCTAAGACTGTCTGTAGAGTTCCTGCACGGGTAGATAACCGTACTGTACAGGGAGTTAAGGTTGCTTGAAGAGTGCCTCTACAGGCAGTTAACCGTACTGTACAGTTGGAGTGCCTGTACGACAAAATAGTGCTTTACATGGAGCTAAGAGTACCTGGAGAGTGCATGCACGGGTAGATAACATTACTGTGCAGGGTGAGCTAAGCGTCCCTGTACGGGTAGATAACAGTGCATGCAGGGGGAGCTAAACGTCCCTGTACGGGTAGAGAACAGTGCATGCAGGGGGAGCTAAGCCCGCCTGCAGAGTGCCCGTACGGTTAGATAGCAGTGCATGCAGGGGAGCTAAGCCCGCCTGTAGAGTACCCGTACGGTTAGATAACAGTGCATGCAGGGGGAGCTAAGCCCGCCTGTAGAGTACCCATACGGTTAGATAACAGTGCATGCAGGGGAGCTAAGCCCGCCTGTAGAGTACCCGTACGGTTAGATAACAGTGCATGGACGGGGAGCGAAGAGAACACAGATGTGGAACAAACAGGACATATGCGGGGATCTAAGAGTGCCTTCACATGGTGTTCAGACCACATATACGGCGATCTCAGAGGACATGGGGGCGGGGGGCTAAGTGTCTGAGCAGGGAACTAAGTTAACGTGCACTGGAACTCGGTGTGCCTGCACGGGAGCTCAGTGTGCCTGTAAGGAGAGACTGAGATCTACAGTGTGACTCCTGCCCAGCATCTGGGGCCGCTGCCCCACACTCCTGACACTCACCACCTTGAGCAGGGAGCAATGGTTCTCTGCTCTGATGGAATTAGTCTGGTGACCCCACACCTGGGGTTTCCGTCCGGTGAGCTCTCTGAATGAGCGGCCTCAGTTCCGAGCCGGACCGGGGCAAGAAGAGCCAGGCAGGAACTGTCATCAATGGGAGAAGAGTGCTTTCCATTCCTGGCTCCGGGAGCCGGGGCGGCGGGGGCGCAGTGCCTCCAGACCCCCACAACTGGCAGGGGCAGCGCAGAGCCGGGCCGGGCCTGGCACAGCCCGCAGGTACACACGCAGGAGCTCCGGTCATGCTCGGCCAGAAAGCTGCAACAACGCTGCAGATGTGCACTGCCGTAAAAAAGTTCAGCACTGACTTCCTGAGCAGGACAACACCACCCCATCCCCACAAGCCCTCTACCCTGTTAAAAAGACACACGTGCACTCCAGTGGAGAGCGCTACTTACTGCTGGAGTCCTCTTCTGCCTGCACTTTGTGTGCTGCCGTCACCGCGGGAGGGAGTCCAGGCATGCACAGTCCTCTTCCTGGGTGCAAGGTGCTCGTCCCACTGGATGCCGATTTTGCAGAAAAGCTTCACCAGGGACCGGATTCCAAAAGGGGAAAAACAGGAGGAAAAAGAAATGTGCGTGTGCGCCAGAGAGTGAGGAAGCAGCTCTGCCTGTCGGTGCTGCTGGCTGTGATCAGTGACTGAGCTGCTGCACTAGTCTCAGGAGACTCCTGGCAGCTCACACGGACAGGCACACTCCACACTGCATCTATTAACGAGCAGCGAGGCAGCTAGGGAAATGGACTCCAGGCCAAGGGGCGCACGCAGCTGCGGCTGTCTCGGCAGGGACTGGAATCAAGTGCCTAGCACTCCAGCCGCCGGCTTACACACACACGGGCTTCTTTAGCCTAAGAAAAAACATCCCTCCCATCCCCTCCGGCTTCTAGCTCTAACTTGTGCATTTGAAACAAAGATCACAGCGCCATGAAACCGTCCAACTGTGGGGGACAGATCTGAATATGGAACCAGAGGCAGTTCATTGTATGTGCATGCCTGCAGGTAAGAGGTAACGATGGAAATGTTCTCTGTGCAGCCCCGAGCATCCAGTGCTTGCCCCCTTCCAGATGTCTGGTGTGTAAATCTCGAAGAAGGGCTCTGTGAAGCTTGGACGGTAACATTCAGGGAGCCGCTCGATGAACGACTACAGCGCCTGTCTACTTAACGGCAGCAATTTCCGATTCTTGCTATATATTTTATACATATCACAGAGTTTGTTCAAGAAGGCAAAATTAGACATTACTTACTGTTTTTACAATTCAGAAACTGGCCCCGTCCCATTCTTTTTAAAAAGTTTCAGCGAGACCGGGGTACAGTCACCCCTTTGAGGGAGATGGCAGGCCATTCTTGGTGTTTTAAGAGACTTTTTGTTTCTGAACTCGTATCTGATTTATGTTCGATCTCGGAGGGGTGGTGGGGGCGGGCAAACACGGCATCAGAAACACGCCTAACATAAAGAACAGCGTCCCGCGAGTGGTGCGGGCACGCTGTAAGGAAGAAAAAAACAAGGAATGCAGCTGCCACACTGCGCGCCGCTGCTCGCTCCGGCAAGCAAAACGCTGTGGGAGTGAACCTTTGCAAAAGAGGTGGGACATGCGCCCGCCTTTAGCCATTTGCAGGCTACGATAACGAAATGACACAGGCAACAACCAACCCAATGCGTGGGGGGAGTCAGACCCACAAAAAGAAGTTTAGAGTGCTTACAAGAAGCCTCGCAGAGCAGCGCATGTGCGCTGGCTGAGGCTCGACTTAAAAACAATGTTCTTATTCTAGATTTACATTGAGTGCGTCTTGCTGATATTGCCGGAGAGCCTATAAAATGATACTTTTCACAGTGGAGAAACCATAAATTGTCCATGAGCTGTAACAATATAATAATGATGTACTCACCATCACTGCAGGGAAAGTTTGCCCAATGCATTCCTGACATTGTGGACCCCAATGCCTGAAAGTAAGGCAGTGTTTCTGCTGGACACTAAAAGAATGCCTCTTCCTCCTCTTTGTGATGATTCCCATCAGAAGGCACGACAAAAAAGAGTGTCAGTCCAACCTCCAAACCAGTCACTATGTAAATAAGAAAAAGGGACATCAGAAACGAGGAAAACATATACAAGAAGACTTATATAAATTACGATATGTTTACACTGTTTGACCTCACTACTTATGAGTTCATTCAGAAACATTAAAGCTCACTCATTGCAAGATCTAACTCACACAAGGTTAAATGTCACACTTGAAAAAAAAAAAAATCATCGATGCACAAAATTAGAAAACTGTACTAAATTATAGATATTAGTCAATTAATAAAAACATTTAATTTACACATAATCATGCTTGGCTCATATATAGAGTGATTAAACAAAAATTAATATGAAATATGCTTCAAATTAACACTTACTGACCAAGCTCTATCTGACAAGTAATGCTTGAATCCACTTTCTAAATGGTTATCATAAAACTAGACTGTCTACTTCAAATCATCTTCCCATCTCTACCCAAACTTCCCCCACCTAGATTGAAATTTCTTAAAATTATTGATTCTCAAGTGATCCAATATTCTAGCTGACTCAGGAGTGGCGTCTCAGGATCCCACTTAGCGAGTGAATGTGAGGACAATATGGGGTCTATTCAGAAAGGTAAATTTACATGTGAGTAAATCCACAAGTGTAAATGTATTGTTACACTTTGTAGTTGATTTACTACTATTGGGTACTTTTGGTTATTCACTAGTAACTCTTCACGCATAGATGGGGGTCTCCAACAGTGGTGTAGAGAGCTCCCTATGGTAAAGTATATACCTTACAAGTTTATTAAACTTTAAAATATATATATTTCTATAACACATATTAGTGTAAATTAATTTTATATATTTATTTTAAATGTGGAATTTTCTTTAAAAAAGGCTACACACTATTAACTTAATTTTAAATTCAATATTTAAATACATTTTAAATATATTCAATTAGAATTATTTTTTTAAAGGTTTAAAAAATCCCACCTAAAGAATAATGTTGATATTTATCTATTTTGAATTGAAAATGACCAAAGGTTATGTCTAGAATTAATTTAAATTAATGTATTTTTTTTTAAATAGTCAGATTTCATTTTAAATTTACAAAAGGATATTAAAATATTTTAAAATAAAAGTATATTTTTTATTTATGTAAATTTTTAACATTAAAATACATATATATATATATATATATATATATATATATATATTTAAAAGTCTAAATAAGTTGATTTATTCTAACATTATATCCTGTGTGGTTCAATTTTAGGTCCCTGCCACCATTATTTTATATGGGAGGGTGTTGCAGTACCAGTGTGTCCATGTGTGGCACTGGACTTGCTCAAGGTCTTAGCTGGAGTACATATAGACTGTTTTTTTTTTTTGGCTGTAGTAACTATAGAAGTGCAGTTTATGGATAGCATATGGCTTATTCTTTTAAGCTGCATTGTTTGTATCTCCCATACCCCTCCTTAACCCTACCTTAAGCCCTCCTTTCTATTCCCTAAACCCTCCCATTTACTACTAAGTATGCCTCATTTTCCAGCCACTCCCTTGTCTGTTCCACATGTACTACTAAAACGTAGGCGTACTTGTACAGAGATCATCACTGTCGGAGCAGAGATCTATGCACATAGAAGATAGAAGAGGCGGAGACCTCCGAACATAGGCTAGTGAATAGCATTGTGTAGTACATGCATAGGACCATGCTGTACTACTAAACATACAACAAAGTGCAATTTGTGACTAGGCCCCTTAGAGTTTTCGTGCGGGTGTAAATTAGTGAGTGGGCTATGAGCACTGAGACAAAGAGCAGTTTTTTATCCTTCATTGGACATGTCATCTCACTTTATATAACAATGCCAATATATCAGTTTTTGTGGATTTGGTGAAAACTCACTTCCTATCTCATCACCAATATGTTTGAAAATTGGCTGCCAAAAATGTTTTAATAAGGGACACTGCTGGAATATATAGTCCCATTCATGCTGTGCAATGGGTATGATGAAGACAACTGAGGGGAAATTTGTGAGTGGCTTAATTCTCAGCTACCAAACTGTAGATGCTCTGATGTTTGTCAGACAATTACATGTTTTCATAGCTCTAGGAATGGAGATAGTCCAGGCAGTATCCAGTTTCTTAATTCATTCTTAGATACTTTTTAGGTCGAAGAGGGAAAGTGAGAGCGGAAAAGAGACAGAGACAGAGAGAGAGACAGAGAGAGTGTGTGTCCATCTTGTAACCACAAGGATTTTATGATCATTAAGGTTTGATCTAGTCACTAGTTAGCAAACTGTGTAAATATCACAAGGCCAACTGGTTAGCCTCCCTGGAGATGCAGTAGGTCTAAAAGTAGACTGCTGTGGCAGGTAGAGTTGAAAGAGATGTGCATTAATGGTGGGATGTCTCCTGGAAGATTAAGCAGAAATCTAAAACCAGTACTTTTGCATGCAGTTTAATCTATTCATTTGAAAGGATCATTTGTAAAGGTATCTTTAATGTGCTCCTTACCATATCTGTATCAAGCTTGGTTACTTGGAAGAATGTTTATCAGTTACATTGTGGTTGTTTGATGGATTGATATATAGACACACTGTAGTTGTAACAAGGCTAGTTGAGTATTTTTTATAGAGCGTCTTAGAAAATACAGGAATTTGTTAAAAGGTTACTGTCTAACTATATATGTAAGAAAGAAAAACTAACAATAGTAAAAATGAATCACATCAAAGAGCAAAGCATACATTATAGATGCAAAGGCAAATTTACACCTATGACATCACATGGTATACTAAATACACAAGTGGGTTAGAGAATTTATAAGTATTTCTCCCATCATCTTTTGTGTGTTTAGTGTGTGGTATACCACCGCTGTATCTGAAGTGTTATGTCATATGACAAAAATATGCATCCACTGCATTGAACTAACAATGACAAGTTAAGTAGATGTATATTTAAGGCTAGTAAATATGTACTTACCTTGATGATGTAGTGGTAGGCTATTTGTTTAGTGTATGTGATATTTTTTCATTGTGATGTTACCAAATTTCTTATAGTGTATCGGCCCTCTGTACGATGCATAGGGGGCAACGGAAGCCACACCTGCATGCTGATAAGCAGAATAGGGTGCATATGATAGAGAAACGAGCGAGGATACACTTGCAGGCAAGTGGACCGCACTCTGCAAGAGCTATCTACAGCCACCACAGTTAATGCAACCCCTGTAGGCGGCGACCCCCCCCCCCCTCGTGCCCCCCACCGCCAGGGACACATAGGGCCATATCTGAACATGAATGCATGGACCGCAACTCCCGGGGGTACATAATTAATGTCACCAAATCCCCCCAAGACAGACATACACCTATAGACACAGATTGATGTCCTCCACTCTAATTCCTCAACTCCCCCGTCCACACACATGCTGACAATAGATGCATACTCTCTGCTTGACCGCTGCCACATTTGTTAATGTTAATGTTTATTGTTTCATCATCTGTAAAAATCTGGTTTTTCAAGACTAAGATGCTGATCTCAATACTGTTAATGTCACATGACCGCACTTCTACCTAAAATGAATCCATCATGTATGCTTGGTTTATCTGTGATGTGCTGTAAGACCATCCAATAAAGACATGTTTAAAAAAACGTTCTTATAGTGTCATAGGGGCCGATTACGAGTCTGGCAGTCTTTGACCACCAGACTCCCCGTGGCGCAGTGGTGGCGGTCCTGCGGCCGCCGTTTTACAGGGCAGCCATTTGGACCATCCACCGCTGCGTCGGCTGCGCCAGGGAACCGCCGTTCCCTGGCGGTGGTGTAGCGGACAGGGGTATCCAATATGCAAGGTGGGACTGCCGCGGTCTGCCGAGCATATTTCGAGTTTCCCCACCACCAGCCTTTACATAGCGGTGAGCCTGCCATGAAAAGGCTGGCGGTGGGGAAACAAAGGGGGCCCTACAGGGCCCACATGCCCGCGCTGCCATTGGGATGCATTCAGGGGGGCAAAATATGTGCCCCCCATGTTTGCATGCACTTCAAGTTCCAGCACGGCATGGATTTCACAGTCCATGCCATTCTGGAACTTCTTCTGCGTTCCCATTGCGGTGCCTGTTTTCAGGGCACTGCCATGGGAACGGCAAAAGAAAAGCCCACCAGACACGAGTTGTACTCGTATTCTGGTGGGCGGACCATGCACAGCTTTGGCGGTGCTGTGCCGGCGCAAAGCCGGCGCAGCACCACCAAAGTCGTAATCGGGCACATAGTGTCTTACGGCTACTAGAGCTTGATATCCTGTGGTTCCTCAAAATATTCATTTATATGCTTTTGTAACCATAACAGTGGCACTGAGTGGTTAACTCATTCTCAGCAATATATTTTATTTTGTTTAAAAACACACCAGAATTTATTAATTAAAACACATAGGGGATCAGAGCTAAACCAACATTTACCAATAACCAATCTTGCAATCCTACAGGCAAGGATCTGATGTTTTCCCTGCTTCATCAACCACAATTATAATAGCAGTAGAAGAAGTATACTAACATTTCCCCTAAGCTGCTATCTGCCATTTAAATGTTTCGAGTATCTGTGAAGTGCCTGGAAAGTGGCAAACATGTACAATCTTAGCTTAGCTTAGTTCTCCGAAACAACTTGGACACCTCAAACCCACTTCAAATCACATTGGTAAAGTCTCTCCTAAGTATACTACACTCTGAATGTGGCCAGTTGTGTCCAGTAACATTGTAAATTAAATATAATTTAGCAGCTATCAGATATCGGGAAATAATCTAGATGTCCCTTGACAAAATAAAGATTATGCATTCTAATTCTTCCATCCATTGTTCTTTCTGTACATTTGCTTTCTTAAATTATTATTATTAATAGACCTCGGAAATCTAGCCCAAAGAGATTAAACTCAGAAATTACTGAACAATATTGTTGGAAAAACATTTGAAACCTGATTATCAAAGGGTTTTCCCCATTGAGTATCTATGGAGAAAAGTGTTTATATACAAGGGCCACATGTTCTCGCATTCTAAATCAAAATAGATTCATGGCCTGCTTTTGAGTTTTGCGAACAAATTACTCCATCACAAACGTGACAGATATCCTGTCTGCTATATTACAAGTGCCACTGGATATAATGCACTTTTAATATGGCGGGTGGGATATCAGTCACGTTTGTGACGGAGCAACCCGTCCGCCAAACTCTAAATCAGGCCATTAGTTTGCAAGAACTTAAAGAATTTCTCCTTTGGCATATTGTTTGTTGAATTCTGAAAAAAGATGGTACCGCCTCTCAAAGCAAAAGCTGTACAACAGTCTTGATACTATTGCCAACCAATCAGTGACATTCATTGGAAGTCAGCTGGTGCAGGAGGAGGCAGAAACAGAGACTATCCATCAATCAAGCATATACCTTAATCTGCGCACTACCAAATTTTGTAACTTTAGCATGCCATATTGATTACAGCATGTACAGTTTTGAGTCTAACCTTTATATTAAAACAATTACCTTAATACTGAACATTAATCCATTTTACTCTGACATTTGATCAACAGTTTACTGTTCATATTTTTCAATTGAACTCTAGTAGGGTGCCCACCCCTTTGAGCAAGAGTTTAAAAAGATGGAACGTATGAACGTAATTGAGAGGGTTTTTGGCCCTAAACCGCGGGTGTCACCCATTGTCATTACGGAAAAACCCAAGCAGCCTGGAGCCATCGGGGTCTATATTGATAGGTGCCTCCCTAACTAGACGATCAAAGAGAACGGAACATAACCCAGACCATGGACGACTTATAGCGACCTTAATGGGGCACAGTGGTTCTCAAAATTAGATCTCAATGCGGGGTACCACTAACTACTGTTGGATACAGAGAATCACTACATAATGACCTAACTCAACACATCTTGGACTGCGGCTACACAAAAGGTTAATCTTCGGAATATCGTCAGAAGCCTAGGTGTTTCAAAACACCATAAAGGGAAACCTTCTCAGGGCTACAAGGGGTCCTGAACATCAGGGACCATATTCTGATTTATTTGTCCACACTAGAGGGATAGCACTTGCATGCCAGCCTACAGAGGATCAGTGAGCATGGGCTCACCCTAAACAGAAAAAAATGTTGTCCTTCGAACCAGAAATAGAGTTCTACGGATATGTGTTCTTGAAGGAAGGAAAGTGGTAAACATCCAGAAGTCTAAACCCATCAAACAAGCCCCTGCCCCGCAAAGTCCCTCAGAGGTGCAGGGTTTCCTCTGCATAGCAACACACTGTGGCTGGATCATCACAAACCAGCCACAGTGTGTTGGCCACTAAGGGTTGTGATGAAAATCACTGCCAAATAGGACTGGGGCACAAAAGCAGAAGCTGCTTTCAGAGAATCAAGCAAACCTTGCTACACAACATTACTATGGCCTACCTTGATCCCTTGAAGGCCAGGGAGCTGATCATTAATGCCAGTCTAGTGGGGCTGGGTGCATTTCTTATACAACAGAGTGAGCCAGAGATGTGGGCCCAATCGCCTTCACAAGGTGAGCCTTGATGGGAACAGAAAAACGCTATGCCTTGATTGAGAGGGAAGCCCTCACAATATAGTCGGATGTAACCACTTTCACTTATATCTCTATGGCTGCAAACTTAACGTGATCATGGAGCCCAGACCACTGGTTAGCCTATTTGGAGGCTCAGCCCCTCACCCATTGCCCTGGATCAAGAGGAGAGCCATACACCTGCGACAGTGCTGTTCACAGTGGCCTATGGACCAGGGATAAGGAACCCAGCTGTCTTTCTGTCGCAACACCCCCACGGGCAAGAGGCTGAGCAGACCACCGGGAATGGAGACACAGAGGAGTACTTACGAATGGTGGCACATAGGGCTTGCCTGAAGGCGATGACACTTGAGAAGATCACAGTAGCACCCCAAGTGACGATGACTTCCAGAATAGTCTCGGGATGGTACGCTAGTGAGAATGGAAAACGTTCCTTCACAATGCCAACCAGTGGGTGCAAGCAGACAAGAACAGCCTGTTGGGGCTAGAGAGGGTGAGAGAGGAGCTAAGTGCCACTCTGAATGGCCTCCTCATGAGAGGAAACTGAATAGTGATCCCCAGAATGCAGCACCAAAGGTAGGGAAGCTGGCCTACCTGGCCACCAGAGACCATCCAAAACCAAGGTGCACCTCTGCGAGAAAGAATGGTTCTCTGTCCTCAAGTAGGCAGTCAATGAAGCTGTAAAGCACCGTACAGTGTGTCAGCCCGCTGGAGGGGCCAGTGCCTCAGCACCCATAGAACATTAGAACCTTTTGAGGCACCATGGTCCAAAGTCAGTCTGGATTTTGGGATTTTTCCCCGATGGGTGGCTCACCATGGGGATGGTGGACAGATACTCAAAATACCCAATTGTGGAGGTGACCAACTCCAAGGCATTTCAAAAGAATACCTCTCCTGGAAAAGACAGTCGCCAGATTCGGCGTCCTATAGGAACTCTGGACCAACAATAGGCCCCTGTTTCAAGGGGCTGAGTTCAGAGAGTACTTTGAATATCTGGGCATTCATCGTCGGAAGATCACAACCCAATGGCCCCAGGCGATTGAAGATGTTGAGAGCTTTATGTGCACCCTCAATAAGGCTCTGCGTAGCACCATAGAGTAGGGCTTCATGGAGGGTAGCCTTATTCGACCCAACCACCAACCAAGCCCAGCAGAGGAGAACAAATGATCAGCATAGCCTCAGCTGACAAGCCGGAAGTTCAACGCTTGTGCCCAGCGACTGGGTCTTGTTAGCCCCCTGCCCCAATCAAAGCTGGTTTCTTGAGATTACATAGCCTCATGCTGTTTCAGCGGGGTTTAATCTGTATTAGGACTGTACTCAAATGAAGCAATGTGCAGTGGTGATCAGAAGGTACTCCATTTTGAGTGTATTCGATAGGAGATACTGCAGTAACATCCATGTTTGAAGGTCCATAAGTGTCAGTGGAAGTCTGCCAATGTTTTCTAAGAAACTTTCATATACATCTGAAAGTCATAAGAGTACATATGATAAGAGATGATTGAAAGTCTCGGAAGCGAATGCATGGGTTCAATGTAAAGATTTTTTTTAAATCAATGTAGATAGAAAAAAGCTGTGAAGAATAAAGCTGTGGAGAATTCCTTGTTGGAAAGACGAGAAGTTGAGAAGAAAGTTACACATTTTTATTTGTTGAAAGCAGTTTTCTAGGCATCAAAACCACCATTTCAGAACTGTACCATTTATTTCTATAAATTCTTCCAAACTTTTTAGTAGAAAGGAATTATTGACCGTCTCAAAAACAAGTGATAGATTAAGAAAAATGAAACATTAATCTCTTTTACCTGGTATGTGCAGAGCATCATCCACTACGTGTAACACAGAGTCTGTACTGCAACCAGACTGCTCTTAGGGGGCTAGTCATATCCTTTTTTCGGGGCCTCTGTCAAGAAAATTGATGCAGGGACCACTGGACACTTCTTCTGCTATTGGCAGGTAACATAAGCACCTAATTCTAAGTATAAAAAACATGTTTTCCAGGGAAAGAGAAAAAATGGCATATGGTGCCATATAATGGTACAGCAATGTCAGTCGCCATGTAGTGGTATGACAATGTCAGATGCCTCACTGTGAATGGCAGGTGTTTTTAAAAAATCCATAAATATATTTTGGTGCAAAAGCGCATGGTCCTGTAAGGTATGGCGGGGGGTCATTATGCCTTTTATACGACCCACCTTTTACTTGTCCGGGTTGTCAAGATTATTTTAAGCGTTATAGAACTTTGGCATAGAAGGCAATATTTGATACATGGTGTTAAATGTGTACGTCTTCTGGATACGCACCAAGTTCTGTTTTTTTAACAAACAGGCAACCTTTCGGGTAATCCTGGACAAAAGCTAAGGAGCTATTTGTTTGAGGCACAAGGTAAAGCCTTGGAACCTCTCTTGTAAAGTAAGATACATAATCTATTAATCAATCAATTGTATACCCTGAGGATTCCTTATTTTGATGTTATGTAAGAGAAACAAGACAATAGGTCAAAAGAGGGACGATGGGCTTTTGGCAAGGTCCAGCATATGTGCCCAGAGTCATGAGAAAAACAAGTAATATGCTGTTCCTGTTTTTCTCTTTTAAACAAGACAATAGTCCCTTTAAACATTTTAAAGGACATGCTTAGCTGTCATGTACCAATACCAACATGCATTGAAATGTCCAGTTAATATGGAGATAAAAAAACTATGGTGATTTTTGGATTAAACCAGAAAAGAAGCATTTTGAGCCAAACAACCTGCAGGTACATAGAACCATCAGTTTCATTTGTAGCTCCACAATACATGAACTATTTAGTTGAAAAATGGTGAAAGAGGGCTCTATTCACAAAGGGCAGGGTGGAAAAGAAAAGAAAAAGCATTCATGGGAGTGCTGCATTTTGAGCCAATTTCTAACTTTTTTAGTTGTAGGTTTTTCAAATGCTCAAATGAGCAACATTAAAACATTTAGAATTTCCCCCAGGAGGAAAATTCTGCATGTGTAAATATGATGCAAATGTGCATCAACACACATTCCCTTACAGCACGAAACATGAGTTGTTCCCTCGGACTACGCAACCTATCAACACATTTCTTCCTTTGAACTGAGCACATATGTGTGTGTTTCCAGGGTGGCAAACTGCCTGCAAGGAGAAGGTGAACACTCACAAATGCATACGTTTGTAGGCATTTGCCTACTCCAAAGAATGACTCCCCCAGAACCATCCACTGAAGTGTCCATAAACCTAATTTTGTAAATGTGGCAAACCTGCCACACACTTTCCAATCACAAAAGTCCTCCAGTCCTGCCTCTATGGATCATGTTTGATAATTTGGGTTCACACAAAGGGAAATCTGTACGTGTACTTTGAATTTAGGTGCACAAGAAGCTTTGGGAACTGGAACCCAAGAGATTGGATAAAGGAGAGAATAGATGATACATAATGAGCAATCTTATGGTGGGGCATACCTCTGAACATGCTATATAGTTGTACTTAGTGCCACAGACAATGAAATTCTGGTTGCATCTCGTCATTCTATTGAAGCGCTGTGAAATAGATAACTAGTTTCAAGGGTCAATGAACTGGTTACTTTGTTAGCAAAAGTGACATTTGATTGAGGATCATTAAAAGCTGTGGGTGCATCCTATGCTAGAATTCAGTGAAAATGTATAGGACGCAGGCACATAATACTTGTAGTTGTGATGTTCTGGATACACGTAACCTCTATGAACTGTTTGCACGTACACTTCCCACTTACCTCTTTGGTTCTTTTGTTCCGGGTTCTTCGAGATTCCTTGCAGTGTCAGATTTTGAAGCAAAACCACATGCAGACCCCGGGCTGCCACTCAGAGTACCTGTCTATGTTTACCTTAGGAACCGATCGCAGTTGCCAGGACTTATCCAATCACCACTCAATATTTCGGAAATAGGCGGGCCCCAGCCTGGTTTGTGGGCAGTGATTGGCGAACTGTCAGCCGGTGTTCCTGGCGTCCCTCCTCTTCCGGAAATTCTGCCTGCCCTCGCTCTGCCTTCGATTCTTGGTCTGATATTGTCTCTGTGGGACATAACGATGACAAAGGCTACCTTCAGTTTCTAGGTGTACTTCGAATGGTGTTCGGATTGGTTCTTTTTTGGGATGTTGATTTACGTATTCGCATTTGGGGCAGTTGTAGAATTGCTACAGGTTTGAAGCTGAATGATGTGTGTGTAAAGAGCGTCTCGTTCCCTAGGTAGCTAGACCTTCAGGCATAATGTTCTTGCATAATCGCACTGATGCTGAGAGTTGTTAGACTTTTTCGTTTTCTCAGTTACATCCGAAAGGAAAACTGTGCAACCCAGTTGTAAGTACCCTTTTTAGGTTTCGCCTGCACAGCGCTTTCGCTGGCCGTGAGAAATCTATTGTTTTTAAAATAAACTTTTTCCTGGCTTCTCATTGGTTCCCGTGCGTGCCACTTACCTTTCCTCCATTTCTATTGGCTGTAGCATATTTTCCTGTATTTATCAATGCTTGTTCCTCCTCTGCTTCTCTTATCAGTTTCCCACCGCCCACATACTGTTAGCATCTGCTTTGGTGGAACTATATTTTCATAAAGATTTGCCTTTTACTCTTGCAGCATATTTACATAATTTATCACCCAGAGAGATTAAGTGATTTGCATAGAATCACAGGATGTTATGCAGGTGCCCCAAAACTCGGACCGGGATCTCTGGCCGCTTCGCCGCATCCTCTCCACTCTGTCAGGGAGCCCTTTCCTTCTGCTGGACAATGATTGATGAAAACAGCTCTTTATTCATTACATACCCAAAACCGATGCATTCTGAATGCTTGTTTTTTTGGTTGTCTTTTTTTGGGCGAAGCTGCAGTTTTGACCACTGTTGTCACAAAGATGACCTGCCGCCTCATTAAATTATTAGGATTGTTTTGCAGAGGTTGGCTGCCTACCAGCGAGTGCTTTAGGTGGGATTTAAAAATAAGGGCTTGGGTCAGGGTTCTCGGGCTTGACCAAAGAAGTATAACTAGAAATTCTTTATAAAAGTGGTGGACTATGTGATTACAACATGGCTTAATACATCTAAACTAGAATCTAGTGCTTTATGGAATGTCTCAATCACTCCTGTTTGCCCCTTCATACCACGTTCCTCTGCAATCTCTCACTTTGTTAGGCACTTATGCTCCGTTTCTGCTGACATCTTTCTGAAAATACTTTTTTTACACACACACGCACACACACACACGTATGTTTTTTGCAAATTAGGCACTCAACAGCTGTATAAGCCTCCATCACACTTTCACATAAAACGGTAATTGCATTTGGCACATAAGTGACCATCACTCAGTGTACTCCACTGAGACGCTAATCATTGGTGACAATGCACTGTCAGAAACTTGTACTGGCATAGCCTCATCTCTGTATTTCTCAATCTTGCCCCATCATCAACACCCAAAAACAACCTGAACTCACCCAGACAACTAGAGTCTGCCCTGTACATGAGTCATCTGTTGGATGGACACAACTACATAAACACAACTCTGGAAAAAGCAAATACTCTTTGGGAACACAACTCATTCCATCGGCTGATTCTACTCGCTGGGTTTCGAAGCTCTATAGTATGATATCACAATCCTCGACAGCCGCTGATTTAGCTAGGATAGCCTGGGAATCCGAATTAGGGGTGGTTATACCTATCACCCAATGGAAATTTTGCTGTGCACAGACCGGTACTGTATCCATTAATTATAGACATAAGCTATTACATTATACATTTCTGCACCAAGCATACATTACCCATGGTAGCTGTAGAGAATTGACTCCTATTCCTCTCATATTTACCAACTTTGCCAATGAGAGGATGCAGGTTTTCTGCATCTTACCTGGAAATGCCCCCCCTATTCAGGCATACTGGCGAGAGATCCTTCTTGTGATAACTGACATAACCCAAAATTCGCTCTCACCAGAACCCCTGGTGACCCTTCTCGGCTACGTTTGAGAGGTCCCATCGGGGACTAACGCTTAACTACAATGGCACTTCTCCTCACCAAACGTAGCGTGGCTCTATATTGGTGATGAACCAGAATTCCAACTGTCTCTGAATGGCTCAGTGACATGGCAGTTTGGAATGACTGGGTGAAACCTATGGTCTCCTGCAACCACCTACGTCTCGGCCATGAGATATATAGGGACAGTTCAGAGCCTAACTCCTGCGCAATGCACCATACGACCCCTCAACCTGACCAGGGGATGAGTTTGAGCAGACTCCGGCCACTTAAATTTCATCTAAGAAATACGATACATGCACACTCACTCCCCCGATCCATATTGACAGTTCTCCAGTCTGCATCCCCAACTGGCTCCTCTTTACTCTTAATTGATACTGCTTAAATGCTGCGGCCATTCCTGGTAATCGTATATGTTTACTAGTGTATGTAGTATTTTATTCGATCAATAAATGATCATTCACAGAAAAAAGTCAAAACAGCTCACATCATACATTAAAAGCTTTTAGGAAGAAATATAAGTAGAATCACATCATAAAAACATCATAATTGTAGGCTAAGTTAAAAAATAAAACATATAATATTTATCAGAGCTAAAATTTCTAGAACAACAACCTCATGCAGAGTCAGGAAAAATCAATATAAAATCCATCAAGAGGAATGACCAGTTATAGCAAGTATCTCGTTAATATGAACACAAGCCATTTAGGATCGTTTGAATGACAAAAGACAACATGCAGGAATTATCCACTTTTTTCTAATGTGTGCATAATAAGGGAAGATAAACATAAAGTGTTCTATAGATTCAGGGCCTAGACAACACACAGGGCACAGTGGAGTTACAGAAACATTCTTCCATTTACTTTTGGTGGCATTCAAAGGCAAAGCCCTAAACCTAAATTGTAAATAAAGTGCACGTGCATAAGGAGGTTCAATTTCATCCATAAAAATGTGAAACTGGAAGCAATTTTAAAAATCTATCATTTGAAGTGCCTGGTGCTACAGCGCTAAAACATGAGTGCTCAGTTTAATCCCAAATTTTTTTTTTAATTTGGGGAAGCACTTTTTCAGTTATGGATTTTGGCTCCTCCCACAGAACCCCCAGCCCCAATTTGAACAGCCACTGCTTGACCTCCATAAGCCAACCCAGTTGCCCATCCTGTTTTTCAAGGGTGAGTAATTCATCTACGGCTTCCTTGACCGGGATCTGAGTATTACTGGTCCAAAGTCTTACCCAGAACACTAGGACCTTCAGAACAGCAGTAAATGAAATGGGCTTTAACCCTAGGTCTAAGCGTACTGGGAGTAGTGGAGTATTTATTGGTAGATTTAAAATTGATCTTATAAATTTATTTTCTGCCACCTCTAATTGTTTCAATTGCTCCATACACCACAATTCGGCACCATAAAGGGCAGTGCCCAACCCTCTGGCCCGATGTATTTTGATTGGGGGGGGGAATTAGGCGGAAAGCAGATCAATTACATTTCTTAATAATTGCACTATCTACATGCTGGAGTGTAAAGGTGCTCTTTTGTATCTGGGATGACCATGTCAGATTACTAGTTAATCTAACAACAAGGTAATCAAAAACCTTAACCTGATTTAAGAAATTTGGACCCAGCCTCAGTTTCCCTTTAAAAGATTTATGTGGGTTAAAAACTATACACTTGGATTTAGAACAGTTAATTTCAAGACCTCGATAATTGCAAGCTGTTACAAACCTATTTAAAACATTCTGGATGCCCATTGGAGTTTTGGAGATAAGCAGCTTATTGTCTGCAAAGAGAAGGGCGGGAATTGGTCTGCCTGCTAATTTTGGAGGATCACCCCCGCAGTCATATAAAGCATTGATGCGTCCATTCATGTATAAAGTGAACACGATTGGAGCCAAAACACAACCTTGTCGTATCCCTTTTGAGACACTTATATTTTTAGATAAATCTCCTCCAGAGCTCCACCTAACTTGGGTTTAGTTATCTTGGTGCAGTTGCACTAAAAGTTGTAGTAGACCACTAGGCAATCCAAGGGCAACCCATAGTTTAGCATGATTAGTAGAATCAAAGGCTGATTTGAGATCCACAAACACAACCTACAGGTGTCCCTTCTTTTTTTTTTTTAAATCTTTTTATTAAAGTTGGAATCATAGAACAACTGAAGTTAAACACATTTTACGAGATAATCACAAAGTTGGTAATCAAGATATTGTTGCAGACAGCACCAGTCACTTGCCCCCTTTTACATATCATCAACTTTAACGTCTAATGCCGCCCTCCATGTCCGTTTCTTTGTATTGAGGGAGAAATACATATATATCCCCTATGAGCATGCCAGTTTCCCCACTTTCGATCCCACTTCCGGGGGCATCCCCTATTTACAAAAAACGTTTTTTCAGCCAGCATGCACCAGTCCATATCTTGCTTCCATTCTTCAACTGTTGGTGCCTCCTGTATTCCCCACCTACGCACAATGTTTTGTTTTGCTATTACCATCCCCAGAGTTGGCCATGTTTGTCCTATGCAGGTCAGATCTGTTGCCTCTCCGATATTGAGGAGGAATATCTTCGGCTGGGGTGACAGTTCATTGCCACATACCTGTTGTAACTGTAACGTTACCCCCTCGCAGTATTGTTGAATTATCGGCATTCCCATATTATGTGGGAGTATGTACCGACTTTATATACAATTCATGTGACATAGTGCGTTTTCCTTTTTACCCATTTTTACCGTTGCTTCACAGGAATAATACATCCTATGTAGTGTTTTTAGCTGTATCAGTCTAAGTCTAGCTGTTATAGCCACTTCTCGTGGGGAGGACAGCGCTTGTCGCCATTCGTCTTCCTCGAGGTCTCCCAAATCAGTCTGCCACTGAGAGTAGAGCCGTGTTAGTGGATCAGGGAGGTTGTTAATTATCTTTTGGTACATCATGGAGATGGCTCTCCGAGTCATGCGGTCTGTGAGCAATCTGTCTTCTAGCAGGGTGGCCTCTGGTAGGTTTTGGTCAGATGGGATGGCTGCTGTCAGTGCTTGTTTGATTTGTGTGTAAGGAAATTTCTCCGTCTCTGCCATTTCATACTCTGTTTGTAATTCTGCGAATGTGAGTATTTTTCCCCTGCACCAGAGATCACCTACTTTGGATATCCCAATGGTGTCCCATTTTTGGAATCCTTGACAGGTACGGAGGTTCCCCAATAGTCCTGCCTCCCAGAGTGGGGTAGCCTGTGTCAGTTTGTTGTATCATCCTAGTTTCTTTGTCACTCAGTGCCAATGGGAGATTGTCTACTCCGTTGGGCCTGTCAGATGTTGGTGGTTTGGAATATTGTATAGGGAGGTTTTATAGCCCCCTGGGCCCATGAGCCAACAATCCATCCGGTATGCTGGGTCGTCATGAGGGCGGTGTACCCAATGATTTGTAACCATTAGTTGGGCCGTCCAATAATATGCTCTCACATCAGGCAGCGCTATCCCACCATCATACCATCCCCGGGTCGATTTGTGGGTTGCTATCCGTGTTGGCCGGCCATCCCATAGTAATCTCCTAATTTCCCCTTCTATCATGTGGAAGTAGGTCTCAGGGACCTTATATGGTGTATGTTGTAGGATATAGAGGAACCTAGGTAGGGCCATCATTTTAAAGAGGGCCGCTCGGCCGAGCAGGGACAAGGGCAGAGATTTCCAATGGCGCATGTCATGTTGCAGGCATGTTATCAGACCCATGAGATTGTGTGTATAGAAAAGGTCAGCGTTGGCCGTGACGAATATACCTAAATACTGGAAGCCCTCTGTCACTATCGTTGCTTCACAGTTTGGAGGCAGGATTGGAGGAGGGCCTCTTAGTATGTATATGGTGGATTTTGACCAGTTTATGGATTATCCTGAGTAATTCCCGAAGTTGGTGCATATTTGGAGTATTCTACTAATTGAGGCTCTGGGTGACGCAGCGTAAATTAGGATGTCGTCTGCATATAAGGAAATTCTGACTTCCCATCCCCTCATCCACTTCAGACTGTGGATCAATTGGTCCCCACATATCCAGACTGCTAGGGGCTCTAGGACGACGGCAAATAAAATGGGTGACAAGGGGCATCCTTGTCTCGTGCCACGTCGGAAAGCAACCTTTTGAGAAATGTGGCCATTGACCACCACTTGCGCTAGTGGACCTGCATATAGCAGCTGGATCCAGGCCATGAACAGGGGCCCAATTCCTATTCGCTCTAACACCGCAAACATGTAGGGCCATTTGATGGTGTCGCAGGCCATGCGGGCATCCAAATATAGTATTACAGCGTCTTCCTTAATCGTGTCCCTTCGCCCTATCACCCCGTGGAGGCGTCGCAGATTGAGGGCTGTATTGTGTCCCGGCATAAACCCCGATTGGTCTGGGTCAATTAGTTTGGTCATGACTTGAAGCAGCTACGTTGCAAGTATTTTTGCTAGAATTTTGATTTCTACGTTGAGCAGTGAGATGGGTCGGTAGGAATATGTGTTTTCTGGTATGTATGACTACTATGGATGCTAGTCTCTGATCGTCAGGTAAAATGCCCCGTTGTTTGCTGTCTAAGTACATTTGTCGTAAGTGTGGGGTTATGTTAGTGGCTGTTAGTTTATAAAATTCTATAGGCAGGCCATTAGGTCCCATCGCTTTCTCTGATTGTTTACTTCGGATCGCTGTGGCAATTTCGTCGTCAGTGAGGTCGGCATCAAGTTGTTGCCGGTCCTCTTGCAAGAGCCTCAGCACAGGAAGGTCGGCTAGAAGGTCTTTGGCCTCTTCGGCAGTAGCTGGAGCAGTAGGGGAATATAGATTTGTGAAATGCGCAGGGAAGGCTTCCGCTATTTCCTGAGGATCAGATACCGTCGAACTACCTATCATTAATGTGCCTACCCATCTGTTTGCTTTTTCCGCTGATCCAGCCATGCAAGGAGTTTCCGGGCCTTGTCCCCGTGTTCATAGATTTTGTGTTGAGGTATTGACCTCTGTCCGTCTCTGTTGCAAGGATAGTGTATTCCTGTCTTTTAACCTCGAGTGCGTGTTTGGTTAGATTGTTCGGGTGAGTATAAAGTTTCGTTCACATTGTAGTAGTTCTGTCTCAAGTACCTCTAGGTGTTTTTTCTTTTGTTTTTTATGACCTGTTATTAATGAGAGCGCTTGCACCTTTATTACCATTTTAAACGCTTCCCAGAGTATCTGAGGAGAGTCTACGGATCCTACATTTTCTTTAAAGTAATTATCTGTGGATACAGTGAGGCTAGTTTTAATATTAGGGACATTGAGGTACGATGGATTAATTGAGATTGTCTTGCGCTCGGGTACTGTCCCCATCGTGTAGCGCGCCCAGATCGGGGAGTGGTCTGAAATACCCCTTGCTAAGTGAGTTATTTCTGTGAAGTTTGGCAACTGGTTGGCCGGTGTAATGATTCTGTCTATTCAAGAATGACTATTGTGTGCCCCGGAATAAAATGTGTATTGTCGTGTAAGAGAGTTATTTATGCGCCATACATCTACCAATCCTAGTGCATCCAAAAAGCCTTCCAAGTGAGATTTGGGGAGGGGAGTGCTTCTAGGTGTCAATCGTTCTTCTTGATCACAGAGCGTCATATTGAAGTCCCCTCCGAGTATGATGTCTCCCAGCGGGAAGTTCATCATTATCGTGCTCATGTCTGCTAATGCAGTTTTATGAAGTGCTGGGGGGACATACATTGAGACAATGTTAAAAACCCTGCCCTCCCAACTGCCTGATACGGCTGCAAAGCGGCCATATTCGTCTGTGTGGGTTTCGGCCACTAAAAATGGAAAATTGTCACGTAGGAATATGCCTATCCCTCTAGATCATGTAGTGAAGCTGGAGTGTGTGATCAATTTATATCCCCATCTGTTGATTGCGTTGCATGTGTGTCCAACTAGGTGAGTTTCTTGTCGGAGGACCACATCGGGCTGGTGATGCTTAATATATTGGAGGACTATTTCCCTTTTGATTTTATCTCCCAGTCCGTTGACATTCCAGGAGAGCAGTTTCAGTGATTTCTCAATCTTCCCTATCTTTGTCATTGTTGGGGTAAGCGTTGGTTCGAGTTTCGCTTAAGGACAGTATCTGTTGCTTGGCTGTAGTGGTTGTGTGTTCGGAGTGTCATAGTTGGCTTGTGGGTGATGCTGGATGTGGGCGCAAGTGCTGTTCTTCTGTCTGTGGTTTAAGTAAAAAGATATCTAGTTGTGATTCCTTGTTAACCCAACCAATACTAAAACTATTCGAAATAACATAACTACCCTCCCCCTCCCCTGCCTCCCTGCATGACGGTTAGTAAACCTTCCACCCTCCCCCCCCCCCAACATTGCAGAGTGCCTGTCGGCCTACCCCCCTGTCGGTAGGAGTGTGGACCTAGTTGTCCCGCCCACGATCCCCAACTATGTGTATTGTTAAAGCACATTGCTATACATTACATTTCGTAGTACATTTCTTCTTGTCGTTGGTTCGGTATCCCGCTGAGCCACAGGTGTCCCTTCTTGATCGTAACTACCTTCCATATAAGTAATAAGGAATGGAACACCTGGTCCAAAGTGCTTGTGGATACCATGAAACCAGCTTGCAAGTGGGACCGTAATTTGCAAAAAACTTTCTGTGCGATATCTATGAGGCTAATAGGCCTATAATTGGAGGGGTCTCCTTTTCCCCCTTTCTTGAATATGGGGATTAATTCAGCACCATTCCAGGTCCCTGGGATAGCCCCCCTTGTGCGATAGCATTAAAAACTAAGTGAAGTAAAGGGCCCCATATATATGGCACAGAACGCTAGAGATCTCAGGGTATTCTGTCTAACCCTGGTGATTTTCCAGATTGCAGTGTTCTAATTGCGGTTACAGGTGAACATGCCCAAAGGCAAGAGAAAGATTCAATAGATTTACCAAAGTTGTGGCAATGTGGTGCAGAACAGGAAGAGGCACAGAGTCGCGGGGTGAACTAAATGTTACTGCATTTTAAAGATCTAAAAGTAAGCTTACAGTAAGATCAGGAAAGTCCAAGAGCATTGCTTCGGGCTGTACGGGTGGTGGGGGGTGGATCCATTTCCTGAGTGCTCCTCATCAACTGGGCCATCAGGAAAGGAAGAATAGATATCTAGAATGTTTTTGTGTAAGAAAAGGGCCAAGTTATGACTGTGATCAGCTGAAGCTTCCAGGACGGGGCTGGATGATTTAGGTTCCGTTAAGTCCTTAAGACTCTGGAACATCTCCTTGGGTGAGTTGGCAGATTCCTAAATTTTTGAGGAGAAATAGGCCGATTGAGCACCTTTTATTTCCACATGATATGTTCTAACTGCGCTCTTGTAATTAGCTTTGTTGACTTAATTGAACGTTTTTCTCCAACGTCTTTCAAGACGTTTGCAGTTCTTTTTAGAGCCAGCAGCTTGGCATTAATCCAAGGGAACTTTTTTTCTCATTGGGAGGTCTTGTGCCACTTAGCTGTTGGAACTGAGTCTATGGAGTTGGTAATCCATTCATTAAAACTAGATGTAAAGGGAGTAATGCCTTCTCCCAGAACCGGTCTCGTAGTCTGTAAGGCAACTGACCGGTCCTCCATGTTTAGCTTAGACCAACATCTTTCAAACCGTCTGGCCAGAGGTGTGCTGGTAGAAGAAGAGGGCACTGTTAACCAGAGGGAGCAGAAAGTGGTCCCACCAGGTCAGCGGGGTAGAATTATGCACCTGAAGATTGTTCATATTGCTTAAAACTAGGTTGATGGTTGGACCTGTCTCATGGGTAGGCCCGTCAACCAACTAAAACCGTTCAAGAGATGCTAAGTCTTGTAGCCAATTCATAGAGGCTGCGGAGTCAGGGCCATCAAAGTATAGATTGATGTAGGAAAGTAGGATCTGCTTTCATGGTTACCCCCACTTTTGCTGGTGTCATTATGTTTTTCTGACTAGTCTGACTGGGATCCTGCTAATCAGGACTTGAGTCTCTGTGCTTCTACCCTAAATTGGACCATGGTGAGTACTTAGGTACTCCCTACATTGGCTACTGGTGTAACCTTGTAAGTCCCTCGTATATGGTACTAAAGTACCCAGGGCATAGGTACACCAGGGGTCCCCCATAGGCTGAAGCATGTATTATGCCACCTATGGGAGACCACTCAAATTGTGACTACAATCCTGCCATTGCAGCCTGTGTAGGCTGGTGCTAGAACCATGTATGACAGATATAAGTTTTATTATATCTGAGGTCACTGCACTTAAAACCTATAAGTCACCCCTAAGGCAGGCCTTTAAATCCTGAAGGCAGGGTGCTTGGTTATAAGTGTAATGGTGCCCCTGCATGAGCAGGACACCACTACAATCCTTGGAGTCCATTCTCCCGGGTTGTAAGTGCATCAGCCATTACGATACATAGAGTGGCCATGGGTCATTACGCGATGGCTAACTCTAAACTGGCTGTAATGAACCCTGGCGTGTTTGGTATCAAACAAGTTGGAATCATACCCCAACACCGTAAACGGTATTGGAGGTATGATTCCATGCACTGTGAGGCCCCTCCGGGAAGCCCTCGGTGCTCCCAGTGCCAGTCTTCCAGACCCAGACAGCAAACTATGGCTGATGCCGACCAGAGACACGATTCTGCCCTCCTGCTGCTGAGCCAAGTTCGAGCAGGGGAAGGCAGGACAATAGGTTTCCTGTCACAGGGAGGTGTGACCACCTCTCAGACAGGACTTAGTGTATTGGGCCAGGGTGAGGGCGCTTGCCAGCGCCACTAGACTGCTTTGAAGGGCACATTTGGTGCTCTCCTTGCATACTCCAGTTGGAACCAGTTCAGGGAGCCGTTGGCTCCCGCTCTGGTGCGAAACTGGACAAAGGACATGGGAGTATCCTCCCCACTGTCCAGCCCCTCCTGTGGGAGGGACTCCTGAATCGTCCCAACCCTTTCTTTATGGTACTTGTTATGTTATGTTATGTTACTGGGTATTTGTAAAGCGCGCGGCTACTCCTGAGAGTGTCTCAGCGCTAACTTAACCCTATTGACAGAACAGTTGGAGCGCATCAGCGGGTGCCTCGCCTATTGTTGAAAGAGCCAAGTTTTAGCTTTCTCCTAAAGCTAAGGAGATCTTGCACCTGTCTCAGGGGGGGCGGCAGGCTGTTCCATAGCCTAGCGGCAGCCACCTGGAACGAGCATCCGCCCATACGCGAACGGGCAAACTTTGGCACGATCGACAACCTCTGAGTTGAGGACCGCAGGATTCTGGTTGGAGCATAGGGCTGGATTCTGCTCCTGATGTAGGGAGCCCCTATGTTGTGAAAGGCCTTAAAGGCCAGCACCAGGGCCGGGTGAAGAACTTAAGGGCTTACCTGTGGGTGGTTCCTTAGATTCGTTGTGTTAAAAGATCCAGATCCGAAACCACTTCAGCTTCAACCATCTGAGCACTTTGGACTTCGTTGGACTTCCCTTTGGGAACCGAGATTGCACCGGGAAGACTCCTGCTGCTCCTGGTCTCGTCGTCTTGCCAGTCCTCTGCGTCATCTGTGCCTGTGCTCCAACCAGGTTCTTCACCCGGCCTGTGGACATCCAAGACACCCGAAGGAATCTCACTTGGAGTGAAGGTGCCATTTCCCTGCACCTGCAGGCACTGCAACAAACCTGACTGGTCTGCTGTTCCTGAGCTCCCACGGACTCTGAAAGGTTCAGCAACACAAGTGGTGGTTTTGCAACTCCCTCAAGGCATGCACAGTCTTCACAGCAAGTTTGAAGCCAGTATTCCTTGTCGGAACTGCTCGAGCTGTACCCCTGTGCATCGCGTCGACTTGCCGTTGCCAAGGCTTGTTGACTCTCTTCACCAGAGATCTTCAAGCTCCAAGAAGCACCAGCCTCCAGCATCTCTTGCTATCAAGATCTTTGTCCTCACCACATTCTCTGCACCGTGGGCCTGCATCAGTGGTGAGCTGCTTGAGGTTCTCTTGTGATTCCTGTGCCTCCGGCCTGTGAGTCCTCTTGAGGGTCTTCTTTGGTTACAGTGGGCTCCCCTGCTTGCTTGGGGCCTGCTCGTACTCACCTGCTTGTGGTGAATCACTTGGACCTTGCTAGTCCAGACACTGCACCTTTTTCATCTACTAAGTTTGTTGCCGTTGCCAAGGCTTGTTGGTGCTCCCGACGGACACCGACCTCCTGGCTCTTGACATTCGACGTGGGACAGCTCATGAATGGCTCCTGGTTTTCCACAGTGTCGCCTGGTCCGCACAGCTGCAGCGCCAAGGTTCCCCTCAACTCTCCTGCATCTTCCAACATCGGTGGGCATTCGGCTTCCGTGCCTCTTGGTCACTCCTGAGTGGCATAGACTCTGTCCCCTCTACTTGCAGGTACCTCTCATCCTGAATCCACCTTTGGGTTCCACCGGGCTTTTTCACCTTCTTCGCCAGCGGCATCTGCACTGAAGTCCTCCATTGTGGTCTGCAGCAGTTTCCGACGTCACTTCACACCTATGCACCCGGCTTCCCTGGTGTAGGTATCCTGGTTCCCGGGGTATCCACAGGGGGGACTTTCCAACCTTCCATCTTCCATGGGGTTTCTTCAGGGTCCTCTGGGAAGGGTCTTCCTTTTTAAAAATTGCAACCGCAACTTACCCATTGATTTGTTTTGAGCACGCGGTCGTGTTCCCACTCTGCACACAGCCTCCATGGGGTTCCTGGGTACTTACCCTGGGTGGTTCCTTGGGTCCCCGGCTCTTCAACGTCTTCTGGGTCCAGTCTTGACTTAGTTCGTGGTTCGCATTCCACTTTATTAATTTATGGTTTGGTCTCCCCCTGGAGACCACTGTGTATTTGTGCTACTTACGTGTTCTATTACTGAAGTATTGTGTGTATTGTGATTATATCTCCGGGTAGGAGATATTGCAATGTGTTAGTGAGTGTTTATAATAAATAAATATTTTTATAACTACACTGTGTGGTTCTTTTTTCACTTAACCTACACTATATGACTAGAACCGGTAAAACAAGCTGCTTTACACTCCTTCTGGACTAAGCCTAAAGGCTGCTCTCCACAGCTACCACTTAGAGAGCTTTCTAAGGTTGTCTAAGACCACTAAAATCACCATAAGGGTCATCTGGATTAGTGCAGGGTGCTACACTTACATAAGTGAGCACCATATACTAAGCCAGCCTCCTACAATTGAAATCATCTAACATTGTCAAATTAGCCCTCTTTATGGCTAGATTTGCGATCAGGTCGGGAAAGATCTGTGAAAAATGGGAGTATGGGACAGGCGGTCTGTATAATAAAACCCCTGAGAAAGTAAACGTGGGACTCAATGTTATCGCGAATAGAAGTTCTCAATTGTAAGGGGCGAGAACATACCTTTTATCATATCCTTGAATATAATGGCAATACCTCCTCCACCCTTTCCAAATCAGTCTAACCTGGAAATACAATAACCTGGAGGTATCAATCAATCAGGGGTTTGTTAAAGCGCGACTACTCACCCGTAAGGGTCTCAAGGCGCTAGGGGGGGGAGGGGGGGTGCAGGTTCCATCCATCAAGGAGGGGGTCTGTCGAAGAGCCAGGTTTTGAGGTTTCTTGCGAAGATGGGGAGCGATGCTGTCTGTCTGAGGTGGAGCGGAAGGGCGTTCCATGCTTTGGCCGCGAGGAAGGAGAAGGAGCGGCCTCCCGATCTGGTCTTTCTGGTGCGGGGGACCACGGCGTAGGAGAGCTGGGCTGATCGTAGGGTCCTTTGGGGTGCGTGGAATTTGAGTCAGCTGTTCAGGTATGCTGGTCCGGTGCCGTGGAGGGCCTTGTGTGCGTGGGTGAGCATCTTGAAGGTGATTCTCGCCTCGACAGGGAGCCAGTGGAGTGTGCGCAGGTGCTGGGAGATGTGGCAGTGTTTTGGCAGGTTGAGGACCAGTCTTGAGGCGGCGTTCTGGATGTTCTGTAGCTTGCGGGTGAGGTTTTTGTTTATTCCGGCGTAGAGTGCGTTTCCGTAGTCGAGTCTGTTGGTGACCAGGGCGTGAGTGACGGTCTTTCGGTGTTCGAGGGGGATCCATTTGAAGGTCTTACGAAGGAGGCGGAGGGTGTGGAAGCAGGAAGACGAGACGGAGTTGATCTGGCGGTCCATTTTGAGCTCGGAGTCCAGGATGATTCCCAAGTTGCGTGCGTGGTCCATGGGGGTTGGCGGGTTTCCGAGGGCGGGGGGCCACCAGGTGTCGCTCCAGGCGTCGGAGTTTGGGCCCATGATGAGTACTTCTGTTTTGTTGGTGTTTAGTTGTAGGCAGCTGTTTTTCATCCATTTGGCGACGGTAGTGCAATTATAGGAGCAGCTCATCCAGTCTAGGGTATTTCTCACTTTATAATCTGATACCTGCAGTCCTGAAATTATAATGTGATAAAACAGGATAAAGATGACAAGAAAACAAGCACTGACAAAGCCAACAAGTCTCATCTCCAAAATGTCAAGCTATTGACTTTGATAGCACTTTCTTGCAACCACATGCATGTGCATGCATGAAGACGCATATGTATGCATGCAATGGTAATTTTGGAATGGGTTTTCTAATAAAGAAAACCCATTCCAAGATGGTCGCGGACATCTTGATGCATGCGCCCGCATGCGTAGTGACGCAAACATCTTGACCCATGCTTGTGCATGCATTGTTACACTGGCAGCCATTTTTATGTCTCACCCACAACTTTCAGCTGTAGGCAAAAGCCTCTTATGGACCATACCAAAAACTTACGCAGGGCTTCGAGGCCGCCCATTCCTTAACATTGGTTGGTTTTAGTGTCTCTCGCATTTGCTTGCTTATTTGAGGGCTTGCCTTCCTCTTTTTATGTTTGTCCCTCTCTTGGAACATAGCCTTATTACCTTCCTTTTGAATAGCTGATTTGTATCCTTTCATTACTCACATTTAGGCAACTACTTGCAACGTTAAGCAAACCATGAGAGTGCATGTCCTTTCTTGTTCTCTATTGTGCTGCTTCCTCTCCCTTCAAATACATGCTCTACGTTGCTCCCCCATCACACACCCCCACCTGCTCCTTCTTTGCTCCCGTACCTCCCGTGGGCCTTAAAAAAAGGTTTCATTTTTTGTAGGGCTCAGCAGCTGTAGTTTGCTGCGGGGCCACTCTTTAGTCCAGGAAGTGATGCATAACATTGGGAAAAAGCATTGGCAAAGCCAAGCGATCAACAAGGTGAGCATTACTGGCCTTGCCAATGCCTGTTAATTTATGCCTCTAAAATGGCAGAGGCCTGTGTTAGATCGGCAATGTAAATATATAAATGCCTGTCTCTCTTAAAAAAAGATATTAAATCAAAATTCACACGGGAAGGGCATGAAAAGTGGGACGGGCAGCCATCATCGGAGAGTGGAGGGAAAGGGGGGTCAAAAGAGAGTGCAAACAATAGGGTGGGAGTTTGTTAAAACAAAATGAAAAAACTGGGTAGGAGTGGGGGAGGCAACAAAGAGGGCGAGGAGAGGTTCTGTAAAATTGACAGGGATGGAGCAGGATGAAGACAGAGCAAGAAAAGACATGCATTCCCAAGAAGTGCTTACAGAAAAAGAAACAAAGTAGTCCGTTGAATACAAGCTAGGTCAGCAGTGGAAGGATACAAGTTAACCAATAAAAACACTTAGACTGAAATGCTCCTGGGCAGAACATGCATATGAATAGCGGGTAAAGCTATTGAATCAGTAGCAGGGAAGGGATCTAGTCAAGTCAACAATGGCTTCCAATTATTAGCAAGGCGATGACCCAAAGAACACAGAGGGCCTGATTTAGATATCGGTGGACGGGTTACTCCGTCACAACGGTGACGGATATCCCGTCCGCCGAAATCTAAATTCCATAGGATATTATGGGATTTATATTTCAGCGGACGGGATATCCGTCTGCGGTGTGGCAGAGTAACCCGTCCGCCAGTATCTAAATCAGGCCCTAAATGTGTATTGAAAACAACAGTTCTGTCCTCTCTGTAGCCAAGATCTAAAAATGGATTGGATGAGCCACTCAAGTATGCAATGCAGAAACTAGTAATTGTTAAACTGATTGTGAAATGCTGGCAGACCATAATGATCCTGATAAAATACATTGTACTGGGTGAATATGTTGGAGGGTTGTGATATAACTGTATTAATATTTAGGAATATCAGCAGACTTCAGTGCACGGCAGTCATCAGATCTTTGTAGTGGCAATATCGCTCAGGACAGACATGAGACACAGACTCCATGTAGTTGGGTCTCTGAGTCACTGCAGCACTTTTACTTCAGGTTCAGTGCATTGTGTCACCACCTGTCCATCCCTGCACTTATGGTTATCACATGGCCACCGGGGTTGGTAGCATCACGGCCTTCCCTCTGAGTGCAGAATTCATCCCAGGTATCTTGAAACAGGGCCAGGAGTCCACATCTTGCAGCTTTTGTAGTAATACTTCATGTCTCAGTGTGGCTCTAAAGCTCTTTAAATAATGGGTGTTTATGGTGCCTAATGATGCCTTAGGGTTAATGTGCCTAGCCTAGAGTTCTGCATGTTAAAATAAGTCACAGATTTGTATTTTTTAACTTTTTTTTTTTGTTCTAACAAACATGATGTTAACATAAATGCAAAGGTTTAGAAATCAGTGCCTCACTTAATTTCTAACACAAACAATGTTTATTCTCTATCTGTGGTACTCTAGCTTATCCCGAATCGCAGGTGTAGTCTTGGAATGTGAGTGCCCCAGTAGTACAGCCATCCTTTCTCTTCATTGTAGTTGTATGATCACTGGGGACGACTAGACTTCAAAGGGGCATTCATTAACTAAAATGGAGGGGGGTGAGAAGGAGTGAAAGGTGAAGAGTAGGAAGGAAGGTTTAGCTAAGGAATGGTGTAGAAGGGAAGATGAAGTAAGAGGATGCAGTGCTTATACTACCAACCTATTTGTGGAAATAAGGATGGGGAAGGTGTGGTGGCTGGGTGAGTTGGTGATACCATTGGAAGAAACCGCAAAGGAGAGCCCACAGATGTTTTCCTTCCTGTAGACCACTCCTAAATAGGTTCTTCAAAATCAGGTATATGGCCTTCCTTTTTGGCCCTTTTTACAAGTTGGGTGGTGCAGTGAATACAAAATACTGGGGTCAGAAATCAGTCCATTTGATAGAGAACCCCAGTGCTTTAATTTACGTCTAGAACATGGCAGCTTTGGATTTCAAGCTACTGGAAAAATACAACTTTAGGCCTGAATCCAACAGGCTTTATTTCTGGAAGAAAATGGTTTGTGTTTGTCTTCCTAATGCATCTATGGCATGGAGTTCTGAATTTCTATATAGGGCAGTGATACACTGCTTAAATGCTCATGCCTGTGAAAATGTCAAAAGAATTCATTTTCCTTTCCACTGTGTTCTGGTAGTTATTGCTGAGCACACAGTTGTGAAAGAGTGAGGTTGGACATTTAAGGATACACCTGTGCAAGGGAAGGGAAATCAAAATTGTCTGTTTGAGAATATGTCTGAGCATAACGAAGATATAAGCAGTTGAGACTAAATCTGAGTGCAATGAAGACATACCTCAGCATGGGCTGGACTTGTTTGAAAGGGGCTTATGATGCCTGTAACAAGAAATACCCTGTGACCTCTGCATAGTTTGTTTTTATCCTGATGTTTGGCTTGTTGCTTGAGAATCTGGTGCTATGCCTGAGTATTTACTGCAGTCCCCAGGCTCATCTGGCTTTCTGCCTGTTTATTAGTGCTGTGCCTGGGCATTCAAAGTTGTGTCTAGATACATGAAGCTGTGCTTTCGTAAATTATGCTTGTGCTTTGGTATTTGTACTGTATCACAGATAATTCAGCTAGTCCTGGGTAGTTCAGGCTGTGCCACAGAATCTGATGATTGCACCCTGGACCCTTATTTGGATTTATATCTGTGAATTTAGTGCTGTACCTGAGTGTTTGGTACTGTACATTATATACCATAACATACATTTATAAGGCACATGTTCACCTTTTGTGCATCTTGCACTGAATATCAGTCATTTTTATTACCCAAACCAATTGTTCTTATTTTATTGTTCTCAAAAGTATGGACCCACCAGGATTCATGGCTGTTCCTGAGCATTGATGACTGGTGCATGTATATGAGGGCTATACCTTGGTAGCTGACAGCTATACATCTGGTAGGTATCGCTATTTTTGTTAACTTCAAGGATGTCATTTTCTGTGATGTTGTTGCGGGTCAGAGGTCATGGGACATCATTCCTGTGATATCACCAAGGTCAAATTCAATGTGACATCACTTCCTGTGATACCATTAGGAGTCACATGACCTGTGATATCACTTCTGCTACCCCGGGCATTTTGATGAATTGACGTCCATGATTTTCCTGGCTCTGTTTGGCTAAAAATCGACATTATTTTGTCTTTTTTGGGTGATTTTAAATGCTGTAAGCTATGACCACTAGGACAATAACTGTGCAGATTTTCAGATAAGGGAGCAAAAAATAAACATTTCCTTACAAGGCTGAAACAGCTGTAGATGTTCACAAGGTTTATAATAAGGAGTGTATAATTTCATATGACTGTATTGATTTATCATCTTGGGGTAATCAGATCATTGAAACCTGTCAGGCATTCAATGATGAGTGGACATTTATTGGTTCACTAAAAGTGCAAATATACTAGTTTCAGCTTAATTTTTTCAGAAAACCCGAAATAAATATGGTTAAGTACAGATAAACCTAGTCAATATAAACTGGATGGAAATGTAAAAAATAGATATCATAAAACCGAGGGGCATACGTACAAAGAAATGTCGGAGCATAGAGCTGCGCCAAATTTGGCAGCACCGCGCTCCGACATATCCAAAATGCAGGGATGCGCCGTATTTATAACAATATGGCGCACCCCTGAGTTTTCCCTAGCGCTGGCGCTAAAATTAGCTGGCTAACGCCAACACACGCACCCTTGCACCATAGTGCAAGGGTGCAGGGAATGATTGTTTATGTGCAGGAAGGTGTCCCTTCCTGCACATAAACAATCCATAACCAATCCATAATGGCGATTTGATACTTCGATGTGTGCTGCATTGTGCAGCACACATAGAAGTAGCAAATCATCATTATTTAATGATTGTTTATGTGCAGGAAGGGAAGGAACACCTTCCTGCAAATAAACAATCATTAATGACATTTTGCTCTTTCTATGCAACACACATAGAAAGAGCATAGAAAAAGCAAAAACTAGGAGAAATAAAGGTATTTCTCCTCGTTGTGGCATTCTAACGCCTGCTCTTGCATGGCGCTAGTTTTTAGCACTGCCTCAGATTTACACCTTCTTGTAAATCTGGGGCAGCATCAAAAAGCAATGGGTGTTGCGGTGGAAGGCCCACAGTAACACCCATTGCACACCCCTTTCACGCAGATACCTGCATGAAAGGGTAGCATATCTACAAAGCAGTGTTTTGTGGCTTAACGCCACTTTGTAAATAGGGTGCAGGGCATAGCACCACCGGAGCATCAAAAAAGTGACGCTTCGGTGGCACTAGGGGCTTGTACATATGCCTCCAAGTGTCCCAATCATCATTAATAATATATTATTAATACAAAGACAGGCTTGCTTTGTAAATCTAAATAGATTTGGAAACGCAAAACACCTAGGGGCCGATTCCGATTCGGGCCGGAAATCTCTCCGATCGAGCCGGACTCGGAGAGATTTCCGACCGAATCGGACTCTGGCAGCCCGACCGAACGAGTACGATGCGCACGTATGCCATCGGACTCGAGTCGGTCGGACTCCCATTGAAGTCAATGGGAGCCGGTCGTACAACGCGTACGCGGGCTCCCATTGACTCAATGGGTGCGAGGCGGTCAAGGGCGCCCCCTACAGCGGGTACGCGTCGAAGTGACTCGCACCATACACGCACAGGTAGGGGGGACCCATGGGTCCCCCCTGTGTGCGACTCGCGCGGCTACGCGTACAGGGGGGTCCGACACGGACCCCCAAAGTACGTCTCCGACTGCTCTCTGGAGCCGGAGTGCGCGGCTCGGTCGGACTGCTCGCGGCGCACATCGTACTCTCCCGGCCAGGGAACGTCTCCATTGCGCGGTGCGAATCGAGTCCGAGCGAGTCGGTCGGTGCGGTTCGACCCGGGAACGAGTCGGTCGGAGCGGTCGGGACGCCCGGACGAGTCGGTCGGCGATTTCGCATCGTACTCACTCGCCCAGACGCGCGTACGAATCGGTCGGGAAATAGGGCTCCGAATCGGATCCGGTTAAGCCGAATCCGATTCGGAGCCCTACCGGCCGAGATCGGAATCGGCCCCTAGCCTGGGCATAAGGACATCTCTGAATCACCCCACCCCAGACCTGTTGTTACTGCCCTGCCCTTCCTACAATCTAGTGCTAGTAACTAATCACACTGTGGGGTTGATTCCAAGGTTGGCAGGTGCCTAAGGTTACCAGATGATTGCATATCAGCAAGGACGCTGTGCTCTCTTCCCAGAACAACTCTGTGCAATCCAAGAGCTGTGGACCTGGTTCACTTTAGTTGATCCGATTGAACTATGACCCCTTAAAAGAGTGATTTGTACAGAAAAAGGCCAAGTTTGGCACAGTGCGCTCTCGGTGACATGGAGTCACCTGGCAGAAGTACTGCTGTGCAATAAACCCATAGGCAATATTTCTTGAAACATGACCACCCAAATTTCACACTCTCACTCTCTGTGGGGACTTGGGTAATTTTCCACCCCACATTTTTTTCTTTTGAACAATCGTCATTATAAGGCACACTTTGCAAGCATTTTATTGAGGATGGATTATTTTATATACATTCCGGTACCTACTAACACTGCAAAATCATTCCTGTAGACAAACCGTCAGGTCCTTTTGAGAGCATCCGAATCATGGCATGTTCCAGCACCAGCTCACATGTCCGTAGACAATATCCGAATTATGGAATGTTCATGCAATGGATCTCATGTTTCCTAGTCAGACTCATAGCTTGATCATGCACCAGCATGTCCCCAAGGCTTCCTCGGATTCATTACTAGTTACTTTACACGTTCACACTCCCCTCAGACACAGTAAAATAGTGGCATTAACAAAATTCGTACAGCAGCTTACGTGTGTCCAGCATGTACGGAAACATTAATGTTACAAACATCTGCATCAGCTCTTGCGTCCCCCATAGATATCAGACTTTGTGGCATAGGCTACGACCAGCTCACTTGCCCCCTTGTAGTTATGAGAATCATGAACCGAGTCCCTGTTGTAAACCCAGGGTCTGAAATATTGAACTTTGGTGGGTAAAAGTTAATCTTGGTACGTTTTCCCTTGGATTTGAGGGAGCACTTTTAAGTGGGGGAAAATTGCACCCCAAACTGAGTGGGGTAAGGTGGTTATGGGTGGGTTATCCTGTGTAGCTAAAATGAATTTCTATATTTTCTCTCAGTGCTTCTCATTTCTGCTGCCTGTGAATGTAAAGTTGTGTTTTTGTTTTTGGATGTGCAAAAGGAACAAATTAATATTTTATTTTAATGTTCTATCATCCCTAAAGATGCTTCTCCCACACCTTGTAGAAAAGATGCTACCCTGCTGTCCTGCTGTGTTATCCGATGTAAGGCATGAGGAATAAGTCACCCCGACCGTGGGTATTTATTATGGATATCAGAAAACTACAAGTACCAGAATGCAAAGGGGAATCTGTGACTTGATGACCTACTCAACCTCAGTCCACACACGTCAGTACTGAGACCTCTAAGGAACTCTCAACAAGACCTATTAGTCCAGAGGATATATCCTCTTTTTGACTGGATTGTGCATTTTTAGGTCAAAGAAAGAAACTTGGGAGCAGTGGTGTTTATAAACAAATTGTACTTTTGTAGATCTGGCCCCTAGCACGACGACCCACCATCTTTGAGAATGGCAGCTGAAATACACTTTTCACTCATAACTACTTGTCAGGAGCTTAGTATTAGAACACAGAGGAAAGCTATTAGGTATTGAAGGTGTGACCCGGCATATACATTTCAGAATCACCAAACTCCAATAGGGAAGGAAAATGAAGCTTTGCAAGACAGTGCGATAGGAAGTCAAGAAACTAGAGCCTCCAGGTTGCAGTACCAGGTTGACAGAGGCATCTGCACCCTAGACTCCTTGTCTGGAAACAACTCATAGTTGTATTGGCTCTCTGCCTCGTACAGTTTGTTCACACGATTCTTTGTCCCTCTTCTTTGTTGTTTTTTCCCTCCCTAAGCTCCCTCGGGTATTACCTTTCATTTTAACTTCACTGACCTAAACTGTTTGTTTGTGTGAACTTGTGTTTGGAGTGTGACCATTTGATCTTTGGTCAATGATGCCTGGGCATCCTTGTGTGCAAAGGCGGTATTCAGAGCGACGTCTGCTCTCATGACCACACAGTGCGCCTGGAATTCAGATGGACTTGCTGGATTTACTGGAGCTGAGGTCTTATATACAAATACACCAGAAAATCATGTCTGTTTTCTTATCGCAGCATGTTAGACCCAGCGGTTTCTGGCTGGCTGGGACACCTCGAAGGCAGACAGAATCCAGCGCCCTAGATAGGATGAGTACAATACACTTGTCCGATAACCTGTGCTCACCCTTAGGTAGCTTGGCACAGACCAGTCAGGCTTATCCTCAGGGTCAAAAGTGTAAAGTATTGTCACAACCCCCACCCTCGCCACACACTGTGTAAGCTACAAAAAGACTCCACACCGTATGTATAAAACACTGGTCTTTGTATTACACACACATTGAAATCCCTCAGACTCAGCAAACTTCCCCTGCACTCCTCAAATTCCTCACACTATGGACCCCTGGTGGGCCACTGATCATTACTAGCACACTCCTCTGCACAGTGTGATTACTGCACACGTCAGGACACTCCTTGTCCCAATTGACGATTCCTTCCACCCATTTCCGCCACACCCCGCACAGTCCTTACGATCTCGTGGAAATGGGGAGATCCTTTCTGTCCCTGGGGTCTCGTGGACAGGAGGCCAGCCATCGGATCTTGGAGATGCTTATGGACCCAGGCCACAACTGTTGCCAATTAGCTGCAGGCCAGCAGGATCCAGGCAAAATCGACAAAGTGATAGTCCCCTTCCTTGAGCACAAGAAGCCCCAGGCCACCACAAGTCTGCGGATAATCCAGTTGCAGTCACTCCTGCCCCAATAGTTCCTCTTGTTGCTATCCCACCATCAAACCAGCGTAGTATGGTTCCAATCCCACAAGCGTCTCTAACTCCTGAGGGCAGAGCCCCAGTAGTTATACCCACACTGGCCTTTGAAGATGAGATCAGTTAAAAAGGCCACCTTTAAAATGCACGGGCCCTCCCTAAATGTTGTCCTTTATGCCATCCCACCCCGGGAGGCTTGATCAATATCTTTAGTGGGGCCAAGACCCTGCCCCAGGGAATGCAGGTGCCAATTCCACCCCTCTTATTCAACCCACGAAGGCCTCTCAGAGTCAGAGGTCTCGAGTTTCCCTTGAGCCCCTAATTTATGGTTCTCTTATCAGGAATGCATAGATGTAGCCGTCCCCCCCAGCACCCAGACGTGGGTTGGAGACAGGCTGACAGGCACACAGAGCCACAAGAACAGAAATGCCCACTTTCCCAAAGTGGTATTTCCACATTAGTAATGTCGAATCCACTCGCATCATCAGAGAGGATTTGCCATTACTAACTCATCGATATCAAACACTAAACTGCCACTCTTCTGCATCTAGGAAATACAGCTCAATAGCCTTACCACAGATCCCTAATGTCAATTCAATGCAAGAAGCAGGCTCTACTCTACCGAACACATGATCCGGTGCCATTCACTACCAGTGCATGTAGCGCACACGCGCACATGCCCTTCCTTTTCCCGACACCGCACCCTGCCCCCATGGAGAACTCTGATGTAGCAAGAGACATGCAGAACCTTGGCAAGTCGTTTTTTTAAATGCCAAGCTGAGTAACAGTAACCTGAACACACAGGCCCCACCATGGCAAACCTGTGGCACATTTTAAAAACTACCTCCGTGGGTAGCACAACCGGTGCTGCAGGCCCCGGAGGACCATTTGAGTTACATGCCCTAGGTATATGTCTTACCCTTAGACAAGGGACTAACAGCTAACTCAAATCAGCCAGTCATGGATACACCACTCACCATTATGTATATGAGAAGCACAGCACTTTGGCACTGAATGGCAATGTCAAAAGCGCTCAAAGTCCTAAGGCTATTACCTAGATCAGCAGAAAACCGGATGGGACAAAAGCAAAAAAGTTGAGAGAAAGAACCCGAGAAAGGGCAATTTCTAACAGAGCATATTTCTAAAACTTATTTAGCTTACTCCCTACTCTATCTAATAGTGAGTAACTGTGCCTAACTGCAAGGAGATGCCATTCTACCCCAGGTTTTGCTGACACCGACCTTCAACACAAGCTTTCCTGTGTTTTATCTCTCCTTTGCTCATTTCCCCTTCCTTCTCTGGTGAGGTATTTGATTGGTCAGTATGTGTAGAGCGAGTCAGGGACAGCCCGCACTGTCAGCTGATCTGCATCTTCAGCTGAAGCTCGACACTCCTGAAAGGAACAGATTTCACTTATTTTTTCCTTTTAATTTGTTCAGCAATCAATTCTCTAAAAAAGGCAAGAACAACATTTTTGCACGATCAATATATTTTTTGAAACATATTTATTCAGTTTTGTATGTATAACATTGAGAAATCGTCATGCACATATTGGATACTGACACAGTTAATCGCAGTCAACATTAGCCAAGAATCACCCTAGAACACTTGGGAACATTGTGCAAGCAATATGGTATTCAGGTAACGTATATCCCATGCTCGCCGTTCTTTCTATACAGTTAGTATTGTAGTCGTTGTAATAGCCTAATGCAGTACAATCAAATTCCCCTCTTCCCCCCAACAAAACAACAGGTAAATGGTACGGAGACCTACATGGTCAGAAAAGGGATAAATGTGCATGTGACCACTTTGCGTGCAAAATTGAGCATCTACTTTGTGAATTTCGGAATCCCAGATGCAGCTTGCTCCCTGGACAACTACTACTGTCCCAGCCCATCGGGTGGGGCTGTATTCCCGTGATCCTCCCACTGTCTTTATGTGAAAGTAGCCAGGAGGGCCGCCCAATCATCTGCAACTGGATGCTGGTAGAGACCCCTGCTCTCTTTTGCCCTTAGCGCGGTTTCCTCTGCCCTGGCACAATGCTGTACCTCAGCTCACCACCTGCAGTAGGGTGGTCCATTAGACGATTTCCTGTGCATAGCCGGGACACGTCTGGCCAACACCAGAGATAGGTGCAAGAACCTCTTGGGAGATGTAGCCTTATGGCTAGAGAGGTCGACCTCGAAGCTGGGGAACCGGGTTCGAGTCTCGGCAACTACACTCAACATCCTGTGATTCTGGGCAAATCACTTAATCTCCCCGTGCCTAACAAAACAAATGAATGTGTCTATCTGTAACGAAACTGGTGCTCATGTAAAGCGCTCTGGTTCGCGCTATATAAAACTAAAAAAAAAAAAAAAACCTAGTATCCATCTTGGCTAGTTTAAGGGATGGTGACAGCCCCAGGAGGCAAGTCTCCAGTACCCCCAGACTAGCACGGTTTAGGGCATGCTCTAGATCAGACACTACCCTGCTCCAGAATCGCACAGCCCCTGGGCATGCCCAGGGTATGTGTATAAAGTCAGCATCCGGTTCCTGACAACGTGGAAATTGCTGTGTGGTAGTGCCCTGCACCGTATTAATGCAAAAACAACAATTTGATGGACAGAATACAAAACAATGTCGTACATTCACCCCAGTACAGAGATCTGGGCCTAAATCCATCTGTTTTTTTGCTCACCATGCCATTCCAGTTTGAACCCAGCCATATGCAAATCAGTCCTGACCCTGTGCCCAATGGGAACAGTCCAGCCTGAACTGCCAGGCCAGGTCCTCCCTGGACTGGAAACAAGCATCCTAGGACCGGTTTCGGGGTTTCACCCCTCATCAGCCTGGATAGCTTGACTCCAGTGGCATGGAGAGTGCGAGTGGTACCAACTGTAGAGAGCCATCCGGGCTCTCCTAAACATTGTTGCCAGCACACACTCCTCGGGGCGGGCTCGTCTCGAGGTGATAAATAAACGACGGGAGACCGCTTGGGGCCTTTCCAGCCACACAAGTAATACTGAGTGGAGTGTCCATTATTGCGCTACGCTAGGCCCAAACTACCCCAGGCTGTGCAGCGCCACATTGGCGGTGAGGCCGGTACTGGACCCATGCCTCGCTGATCTACCTGGAAAGAGGAGAGGAACCTCCGCGCCACCCTGGCGCATACGGCGGCGGAAATGCCCAATCGGCCACCATCTCTTGGGCCCTGCCGATCCTGCAGGCAGCTCGCCCCTCAAAAGCCTCCTCTGTGGCTGCAACGAAAGCTGGCCCCAGCACCTCCGCCCGCACGTCGCTGTCGGACAGAGGCAGCGCGACATGTGACTCAAGCCGAAGACGCCGCAGGCAGCAAGGCCTGCGAGAAGCCACGCCCAGCACGTTTCGTGACGGCCGGGGAGAGGCCTACAGCCGCGAGGGCAGGAGTAGGCCCAGCAACACGCATAGCAGCCTTCAGGTGAGCGCGCTGAGGCCCGGCATGGAAAGCACACAACAAACCAGCAGCGCCCCCATCAGACTGCTAGACCTGGTCACTGGAGCAAACACGGAAGGCACAATATATACAGAAGAAAAAAAAAGAAATATAAAAGAATAAGAGAAGAGTGCCAATAAAGACAGGAAGCAGTGTACAGGGGCATAGAAAGAGAAAATAAAGACTGTAAACTGCCGGGAAGTGGGCCCTGCAAGAAGCACAACAGAAACACACCCAGAACATAGCCAGGCTACAGCAGGTCGGGCAACCATGAGCACACAACAACAGGCAGGTGCTGCGGGCCCACAAGCAGAAGCCAGGGAGCCACAAGCAGGCGCTGCGGCGCCACCCCAAGTATACAATCATGCAGCAGTATCTCCATTACCCCCATTCAGCGAAACTGTGGACCCTGCAACAGCAGTCCCACGCTGGAAAGCCTGGATAGGGTGCCTCAATCACTATTTCAAAGGCATGCTAGAGACGGATGGAACAGTAAAGAGGTTGCTGCTAATATACTATGGAGGTGGAGAGTTCTACGTCCTATTCGAGACACTCCGAAACACAGGAGACGCTGACGACTATGAGGCCGCGGTCGCTGCGCTCAATCAGCACTTCGACCCCCAGCTCAACCCCAATTTCGAGCGATTTAAACTACGGCGAGCGAAGCAGTCCGACACCGAGTCAGTGGACATGTTTTACGCACGGCTAAGACGATTGGCAAGCACATGCACCTTTGCTGATCAAAGAGAGGAAATACGATCCCAGGTGATCCAGGGGTGTCGCTCAGTCCTCCTATGGAAACTGATCCTCCGACAACCGGGGATATCGTTGGACGAAATCCTCATTCTTGCCAGGTCTCATGAGCTGTCGGATGCTCGAGCAGATGAAATGGAAGCCGCCCTCAACAGAGGCACCACGACGTTGCACACCCCCAGATACACCTAAGTCAAGGAAGAGAGTGTCGAAGTTATTCAGCGGCACCCGTACCCCACGCGCACAGTCACAAAAGCACAGATGGGCGGAGCATGCAGAAACTGCGGAATGGAACACCCCCCAGCTGGCTTGTGCTTCGCGAAAGGGAAGACTTGTTCCCGATGCGGGAAATCAAATCACTTTGCGAAAGTATGTAGAAGCAGCAGATTTTGACCGGCCTACACAAAATCACGGGGAACAATGCAACAACTTTGACAACTGTCAATCAATGGCCCTCATGCCCAAGAGGAGGGTACGACACGAGGGCGCAGTTTCACCATGGAAGATGATGATGACGACGTGTTCGTCATATCCTTTGTAAGTCGGTCAGACAAACAGAAGAGACCCCCTCCCATGTGCTCTGTCAAGGTGGCCGAATCCACCGTCCAAGCGCTGATTGACACGGGGCATCCGTGAAAGTCATGGACTCAGAACAGTATGAGCGGCTATCTCCACACCCCCCGCTCACCGCCACAAAGGGTAGGATCTACACGTATGGAGGGACTCATCCACTTCCCCTAAGAGGGGTAATCGAAACGGAAGTCACCAGCGACAAGCACACCACAAAGGCTAGGTTTCACATCACTGAAGGGAAGAAAGGGACTTTACTCAGCTGTCACATGGCAGAAGATCTGGGCCTTGTCTTTTTTGCAAACCAAGTACATGACTCCCACGCCGAAGCCATCCTGCAGGAGTTCCCGAAACTGTTCGAGGGACTAGGAAAACTCAAGGGTAAACAGTTCAAACTACATATTGACCCAACTGTCAGGCCTACAGCCCTGAGGCACAGGAGAGTGCCATTCCATTTGCGCCCACAAGTAGAGGCGGAACTGAAGAAATTGGAAGACCTAGATGTCATTGAGAAAGTATCTGGACCGACCCCGTTGGTGTCACCGCTAGTCATCGCGCCGAAGCCCAAAGAGCCTGTGGCTATCCAGCTGTGCGTAGACATGCGCCTCCCGAACCAACCGGTCAAGAGAGAACGGCATCTGACGCCCACGATGGACGACATAGTGGCGGATCTCAATGGAGCCGTGGCGGATCTCATTGGAGCCATGTCGTTCTCGAAGCTCGACTTGAACGCTGGATACCATCAGCTGGAGCTGGAGCAGGATAGACGATACATCACCATGTTCTCCACCCACGTGGGCCCCCAGAGATACAAAAGGCTCAGTTTCAGGGTGTCCTCGGCCTCAGAAGTTTTCCAAAACGCCATCAAAGAAACCCTGTCTGGCCTACAAGGCGTCATTAACCTTAGCGATGACATTCTGGTGTTTTCAAACACCCTGGAGGACGCTCCAATGTCTGGAAGACTGTGACCTAACTCTCCACAGGGCCAAATGCTCCTTCTACCAGGAATCCATAGACTTCTTTGGGTACATCTTTTCAAGAGAAGGGCTGAGAGTGGATCCCAAGAAAGCAACAGCCATCCGGACGACCAGAACCCCCACCACGCCAACTGAAGTCCGCAGCTTTTTGGGTATGGCCACCTATTGCGGCAGGTTCATACCGAATCTGTCCTTGCTGTCTGAGCCACTACGAGCCCTCACGCGCAGTGGAAACACCTGGGAATGGACCACTGGAGCCAACACTGCGTTCCACGCCATTAAAACAGCATTAATGTACAAGACAGTCATGGCTTACTTCCACCCAGGAAGGCACACTGAACTGGTAGTAGATGCCAGCCCCGTCAGCCTTGGGGCAGTCCTTCTCCAAGAAAGCAACAGAGATACCTGGGCCCCAGTTGCATACGCCAGTCGAGCCCTGTCGGACAACGAAACAAGATATGCCCAGATTGAGAGAGAGGCCCTGGCCATTAAGTGGGCGTGCCAGCACTTCCACCTGTACCTTTATGGACAAGAATTCCAAGTGGTGACGGACCATAATCTGTTAATTCCCCTATTCGCAGGAACATCAAGACTGGCACCCCCCAGAATAGGAAGATGGGCAGTACAACTACAAGCCTACAGATTCAAAGTCATATTCCGCCCTGGAGCGCACAACCCAGCAGACTATCTCTCAAGGCACCCAGAAGTGATAGATGTGCAGCACATGCCCCAAGATGTAGTACGCACCAAAGCATTCGTCAGAATGATCACTCAGGAAGCCTGTCCCAAGGCCGTGACACTTGAGGAGATTGGGCTAGCCACTGCCAAGGACGAAATGCTGGCAAGAGTCAAAGAAGCCTTGCAGGCTAACGGCTGGGCTCATTTCTTGGATGGTACACATGCAATCTCCGCCGAGGACAATCATGCACGACAGTAACTGTGGAGGGTCCGCAACGAACTGAGTGAGGGAGAACACGGAGTCGTGTTGAGAGGCTATGTCATCGTAGTCCCGAGGAAATTGCATGATCGAATCGTGGGACTAGCACAAGTTGGGCATCGGGGATGGCGAAAACCAAGGCACGCCTACGGGGCAAGGTGTGGTTCCCCGGTATGGATACCATGGTGGAAGAGAAGATCAGACACTGCCACTCGTGCGCCATAACAGGAGGCGACCCTGCCCCTGTACCGGTCACCACAGAGGAACCGAGTGAAGAACGCTGGTCCAAAGTCAGCATCGACTTTGGCAGCTTCCCGGACGGTCGCAGCACTCTGGTACTAATGGACTCGTATTCAAAGTTCCCGATCGTGGAGGTGGTTGCGTCCACAGCATTCACACAAGTACAAAGAGCTCTTGACAAAACTTTTGCATTCATGGGCCTTCCCAAAGAAATCAGATCCGACAACGGCCCCCCCTTTCAAGGATGAGAGTTTCAAGAATACTTAGAGAAGAAAGCCATTCGACACCGAAAAATCACCCCGCAGTGGCCGCAAGCAAATGGCGAGGTCGAGTGCTTCATTGGAACGCTCAACTGGGTGCTGCGCATCACAGTGGAGCAAGGAGAAGACGTGGGAAGGGCCCTACACCAATTCCTAGACGCCTATAGACAAACCCCTCACAGCACCACTCGCTGTGCACCCTCTCATCTACTCTTCAGGCGAGCCTTGCGAGACAGCATCCCGACTGATCCTGCCTGGAGATCTCCAGAAAGAGATGACATGGCAGTACAAGCCCGAAGGGAAGTGACAAATCAAAAGGCAAGTCTCGCCAGGGGTGCCAAGATGCCATCGGTGAAAGTGGGAGACTGCGTTGTGGTCAAAGACAGACACCCCGGCTGGAAGTTTAAAACCCCGTATGAGCCGGAGGTATGGAAAGTAATTCGCGTCCAGGGGACGATGGTCTCTGCGCAAAAGGGTCAGCAGGTGGTCACCAGAAATGTGGCATGGTTCAAGAAAGTGCACGAGTACTGCACGGACCAAGAAGAACTCGCTGAACCAGAAGGAGCTGGAAGCTACCTCAGCAACAGTCCACTGGGATCACCAACTCCTGATCGAGACTCTGAAGGGTCCAGGGCTAGCGCGGCTGTGCCGGCCCCCGAGACCTCCAACCAAAACACCCCGACTATGCTGATGCCATGCAGCCAGGCCGGAGCAGGGATCAGTTCCAGCTCCCGGAGTCAGAAGTATGGTCTCCAGCCGAACCCTGCGCCAAGCCAGCGATTCAGAGACTTTGTGTGCACATCACCTTGAGCATGTAACCTATGATTGATATGTGCTAAAGAAAAGGAGGGATGTAGAGAGCCATCCGGGCTCTCCTAAACATTGTTACCAGCACACACTCCTTGGGTGGGCTCGTCCCGAAGTGATAAATAAACGACGGGAGACCGCTCGGGATCTTTCCCGCCACACAAGTAATACTGAGTGGAGTGTCTGTTATTGCGCTACGCTAGGCCCAATCTACCCCAAGCTGCGCAGCGCCACACCAACCAGCTACGTTCTGGGTCTGCTCCGTAGGATCCTAGTTCCTCCCTGTGGCAGCCTGCGAACCAGCTGGCCAGCCACTGTACCTGCACCACTATGCGGTACAGTTCAAAATTCGGTACCCCCAGACTCCCTTCCCACATTGGGTGTTGGATGGTACGCAGCAATGCCCTGCACAGCCCTCAATCCCAAATTAGTTCTCTCACCAGAGCATCCAGGGACCGGAACCAAGATCTGGGTATACAGAGAGGCAGATTCACGAAATAATTAAGTAGTCTAGGCAAGATGTTATTTTCGTGAACGCTACCAGTGCCATCAAGGGGAGCCCAAGCGTGCGCCAGAATACTACATTTCCCTTCACGGAGTGAAGCGTGCCTCTCAGGTTACATCCCCTGCCATCGGCATCCTTCTGAAAGATTTGGATTCCGAGATATCGGAACGTCTGGGGCTCCCAGGGTATACCACTATCACAGACCACCTGGGATGGAGCAATGGTGTCCCCGCTTACTGGAAAGACACACCATTTCTCCCAGCCAGTGCGCAATCCCGTTGCTCCCCCCAATTTCTCCCCCCTGGGCACTCTGGTGCCAGCATCTCGCAAAAAGAGGGTCATACCGTCCGCGTACAGGGAGATGTTATGTTCCCCATTGTGGAGTCATATGCCACTGCCCGTCCCTGCTGCCAAATAACGGCTGCAAATAGCTTGATGGCCAAAGCAATCAACAGGGGGAAGGGGCACCCCTGCCATGCCTGTGCAAATCTCAAATGGGTCAGAGATATTTTGCCCGGTTTTTACCCAAGCTCACGCACCAGTGTACAACAATGTTATCCACTTGGCCCAGTCCGGGCCCAGGTTCATGCTGCACATTACCGTCTGCATGTTTCTCCACTGCAAGGTGTCAAAGGCCTTGCGTAAGTCTACCGACATCACCACTGCCTCTGTAGTGGCGTCCATGGGAACCTCGTCCAGCGCCCTATAGAGGTGTCTAATATTCAGGGAGGTGTTGCAGTGTGGGATAAAGCCATTCTGACCCTTATGGATCAGTTGGCCTAAGTGGGGTTGCAAACGGGTAGCTAATACCTTACTGAGGATTTCATAATCGATAGTGAGCATTGAGAGGGGGCGGTACGAGGTGGTATCTTCTGGGTCCTTCCCCAGTTTCAACAGGGAGATAAAAAATGCTTTCCAACATGTGGGTGTCAGGGTGCCTGTCTCCCATGCTGCATTTTATAGGGTCGCTAGCTGGGGCACCAGTAGCAAGCTGATACCTGGTAGAACTCCACGAGGAGGCCATCCACTCCGGGGGCTTTCCCAGTCGCTAAGTCTTTATTGGCCCCCCTAATTTCAGGTTCTGAAATTGGTTGAAATAGGTCTTTCCGGAGTGCGTCAGGTAGCCGTGGTAGGCTTGCCCCGGCAGGAACCTGTCAATCGTGTTGTTGGTAGCAAGGTCAGAACCTCATATAAATCTTTATAATGCTGGACAAACTCCAGGTGAATGGTTGGGTGCGCAACAGTGTGCCATCAGTGGACCAGAGCATGTGAGTGACCAAAGACCGCTGATCCGAGGAGATGAGCCAGGCCAGTAGCTACCCCACTTTGCCTCCTTCCACGTGTGTCCCAGCCATTTTACTCTTTACAGGAGAATAGGCCCAAGCAGCGCATGGTATCTGCATGTGACGCCCGCGTCTCCAAAAGGTCCATTAGACGAGAAGAGTCCAGCAGGGACTCTGCTTCCAGGTCACGCATCTTGGTCTCCGGGTGATCAAGCTCAGATTCTAGAGTTTTGCGCACCCCAGCCTGTGTGCCTATGTAATGACCCTGGCCACCACCTTAAATGCCTCCCAGACTGTCGCCACTGACGCAGCACTCTGGTTATGCTGAAAAAAGCACTGACCGCCTCTCGTAGGGAGTCACGGAAAACCAAGTTGTGCAGCAGCTCCGAAATGAGCCGCCACATAGGAATCGGGGTCAGCCTCTTTCCCCAGTGCAGATGCAAACTGATAGGGTTATGGTCGGAGTAGGTGCAGGGCAGGTACCCCAGCTGTGAGACCTGGTCAGCCACTGCAGGGGTTCCTAAGAACCCATCCAGCCATACGTGGAGGTAGTGGACTGGGGAGTAATAGGAGTACTCCCGCGTCTGGCCATGTTGGAGTTGCCAGAGGTCCAGGAGGCCCGAGTCTGCCATCCTCTGTCGGAAAAAAGTGCCAACTTCCGGGCTGGTAATTTTGGGAGTGGGGGGAAGGATCTGTCCAACAATACATCTCCCACACAATTGAACTCTCGTCCAAGTTTCCTAGTTGCTGGCAAAGTCACTCCGTGGAACGGAACCCCCGCTTGGATCAATCAATCAATCAAACAGCATTTGTAAAGCACAATATTGTCCATCTAGGGGTATCTGGGTGCTGTGTCTCCGTCGAAGAGTCAGGTCTTGAGTCTCTTTCTGAAGTCTGCCAGTGAGAAGGCTGTACAGAGGTGGGGGTGAAAGTCGTTCCAGGTCTTGGAAGCAATGTAGGAGAAGGAGAGGCCACTGCTGCGCCTGCAATGGATGCGAGGGGGTGTGCAAGGGCAAGTGAAAAGAAGCGCAGGGGTCTAGCGGGTTGGTGAAAGTTCAGTCGATGGTTGAGGTAGGCAGGTCCTAGGTCGTGGAGGTCGTCAGGCGCCCAAACCCCAACAAACCAACAGTTTGTGCAGCACTCTGTGTCCAGTGCCAGGAACCTCCATGCATCTGATGTGAGGGTTGTGCCAGCTCCAAGCAGTTAGAAACAAGTTCGCTCCACGCTGATTGCCACCTCCAATGAAAGTATAGCAGCCCCAGTCACCAAAGTCAGAGCAGGAGGGTCCCCGCATGGTGACCTTTGGCTGCACATCTCAGAGCTCCATACAAGGAACAAGAACTCCAGCTTGGAGTAGCAGGGATCAGAGGCCATCAGCCATGCGAGGATTCAGGAGTATGCCTATGGAGGATCCCTCAAGGGCCGAGTCAGAGTCATTACCATTACAGAATGAGCCAGACAGTCGGCCCCATGACCCCACGCATGTTGCACCGCCGAGCTGGCTGGCCTTCAAAGCGCCCTCCCACGCTAGGCTGATCTATTGTTTCATGGGGCATCCTTCCAAAGAGTGCACTCTGCGTCTCCGCTTGTAGCGTTGTGGGCAAGGTGGTTGACCCTGGGGCGATCCCCTGCCCGCACTGTGGGACTCAATCCAATCCCATGCCTCCGTTGGGGTATTGCAGAAGAAGAACATGCGACCGCCGGGTATCATTTTAAGGCGGGCAAGGAACAGCAGCATATACTGGAGACCCAGGTCATGCAGTGAGCATTTCACCTCTGAGTAGAAGGCCCTCTGTCACTGAACCGCTAATGTGTAGTCCGGAAAGAGGGCAACTTCAGCGTTTTCAACCCGCAGGGGGCCTTTTGCGCAGGCCGGCACGCAGCAGTGTGTCTCTGTCCCTGTAGTTAAGTAAGCACACCACCACAGGACGAGGCTGTGTCCCCGGTGGCGGTAGTGACGCTGGTACTCGATGAGCTCTCTCCAGCATGAAGAATTGGGACAGGCCTTGTGGCACCACATCTGTGTAGAGGCAATAATTAAGAAATACCACGTCAGGGCCTTCCTTACCTTCAGGCAAGCCAACCACCCAGATATCATTGCACCTGCTGCTGCACTCTGCATCTTCTGCCAACTGATCTAACAACGCAACCTTCGTGGTATGGGACGCCACCTGCTTTTGGAGCTCATCCACAATAGGGTGCACCGCCTTAATGTCAGTCTCATTAGATTTCACCTTGTCTGCTAACTTACGGTGGTCATCACATAGGACATTCATGTCAATTGCCACCCTATCAGTCTTAGCTTCTAATGTCTTTCGCATGGCTGTGAAGGCTTCCAGGCTGCGGTCCAGCTTGTGAAGGGTCCCTCAAATTATGGGAGGACCGTCGCCCTGAAGTTGTGTTTCCTCTACGTAGGGTGGCATAGTGTCAAAACCAGACTGGGGTCCCCGCCTGGATCTCTGGTCGATCAGGTACAGCCCATCGTACCATCAGGTGGTGTGCTCGGTAGTCAGAACTTTAGGGGACTATAGGCCTAGAGGATACAAAGGCCTTTAGCACCCCCCACCCCCGGAGTGGCAAACAAGTCCTTCTTAGTACTGCGCAGCCAGGCCCTACAGCAGCTGGGTACCATCTCAAGTCTCAGTGGCTCTGGGCTAGGTGTGTCCTTGCCAGGTGGGCTTCAAGTGGGGGATTGGCGCTTCCTCCCGCCTCACACTCAACGGGGATACCACTGCTGGAGCCTGCCTGGCAAGCCTCTGCAATCGCACCCCATACAGGAAATCATAGGCTGGAATGCAACAGGGGTGGGACCCCCGTGCTTACTAGCGGTGGCACATGCTGTACCTGGGTGCAAAAAGATCCGCAGCACAGGGGTCCAACCTTATGGCCAAGCAGGGGGAGAGTCACCATTGATTTAGGCTGCGTATTGGGCAGCGTGTGGTCATGGTACAGGCCTTGCTGTGGTGACTTCCCTACTCACAGGGGGAAGCCCTCAGGGAAGGGGATGGTCTCCTAATGGGTCTGTCCCGTTGGGGTGCGCCGGCACTAGGGACTCACCTCTGGAGTGATAGGCTGGGATCCGGGCGGCCACCGGCTCTCCTCCGCGTTGCCTCCCCTTCTCATCACCTCAGACCCCTCAGCAGTAAGTGCACCATGTCTCTTTCATAATATGCAGCTCCCAGGTCCCTGGTACCAGCAATGAGGTTGGCCTCCTCGTGGCCCGTGGTCACACTAGCGGAGGCCTTTGCTATGTCTTCAGCCGGCGGCTCCTCATCGACCTGCGTGCTAGGTCTGGCAGCCACCGGGTCTCTTCTGAGTCGCACCCTCTCTTCACTGCTGCAGGCCTCTCAGCGGTAGGTGCACCATGTCTCTTTGATAATATGCAGTCCCCAGGTCCCTGGTACCAGCAGTCGGGCCGGTCCCCATGCGGCCCGCTGCATCAGCGGTGGAGGCTTCAGCCGGTGACTCATCACCGCGCTGCGTGCTCAATCTGTGTCCCAGGGAGAGGTGAATGAGGAACTTCGCTGTGGCCTCAGCCCAACGGGTTGTCCCTCAGGGGCCAGTCTTGGGGGAACAGCTGTTTCGCCACCCCAACGCAGTCCGCAGTGCGAGGCCCGGTACGCTTAGGCCAGGCCCGCCATGATGAAGGCCTCGTCCGATGATCCGCATCTACACTGCAGACCAGGGCGCAGAACTGACCGGAGTTTTGACGCTCCCCACCGCCTTCTTCAGTGACAGGCCCTCCAATCAGGTCATTCTTCAGTGTCACCAGGGCCCGTTAGAGCAGGATTCTGTCTGGAAGCAGTGGACCGCAGTCAGAGCGCACTTAGAGTGCCACCATCTTCATGTGTGCCTTGACCACACCCCATGATTAATATTTATCTATTGAATTCTTAATAACACATTTCTCAAGAAAACATGGCTATTTCACACAATAAGACCATTAACCTCTGGTACAAAGCTAAATGACAAGAGTAGGGTTATAATGAAAACTTTTCTTTTCTGTTACAGTGTATCAAAGTAAATCACCTTTGGCAATTTTTTAATCAAAATGAAAACCAAATTAACTATAGAAAATGTAGCTTATTTCTCTTTCTTTTTTACATTATGTCACTGGTAAACTTTATTTATTTATGAAGCAATGAATATAAGTAGCTTTAAAAACTTTCTACTAACTTAAATGTTTTTCTCTATCAAAGTTTTAAAAAGTATGTGCATGCAATAAGAAATCATTATGGTCACAAACATCATATGATTAAAAAAGCACTGAAAGGTAAATCAGTCTGCACATTTGCATAGTGAAGTGCATCCTCTTTTACACTTGCATTTGATCAGTTCTCTTGACTCTCTTGACTCAGACTCTGCACCTGCAGGCAGTTGAATGATCCACCATAGATACCACAGCAGAGTATCTATCTCAGATCCAACCAAAGATATTTAAGTCTGGGAGCTCAGGTGATTTCTGATGGGTCTGGCTCCAAATATGCCCCGCCTGGTGCACTACATTTAGCACATGCTTTTGAAGAGTTAAAGAGCACCAAGAACTGGAGGCATATTATCTAAATCCCTGTTTTCCAGTGAAAATAATACAAGCCTGGTCTTGTTCACACATGTTTATTGGCTGCAGATGACAAGCCTTTAAATAGCAGCCATAACTGCTATAGCCTCCTCTAATGCAGGTGAGTTTAAATTATACAAATGGCATGAGTCATTATTCCAGGTTGTTCAGAAAGTTACTTTGCCTCTTCCTGAAGACTCCCATGTAGTGCCACTCCCAAATAGCACATACAAGTTTGGTATGGCTATGCAGTGGTTATTTCTGACATTAGCAATACCACCAATATCAAGAATATGAAAAGATTTGACTGTACTGAATGCAACCAACAGTTAGTCACAGTATAGGCTCAATACAAAATGAAAAGTCAAGACAACATCTGTGTCTACAGTATGTATGAGAATGCAGATTCTCCAAGTTTGTGGCGAGAGATCTGAATTTCATTAAAGACACGGAGGCTAGCATTATGCATTATTCTTTTATTGCTACTACATGCAGCACTTCAAAGCAAACTTTGACCATACTTTAAATTCCAGAATTAGAACCATACTACAATCTATATAAGTCTGAACTCAGCAGCCATCTTCATCTTTACAGCTACTCCAATGCTAAAACATCTTGTACTGAACTTGAAAAGAATAACCAAATGTTCCAACTTCTCACATCTCCTCCTATACTGAAATTAACCATCCTCATACCCAAACCTTATAAATATTTTTAAGTCCACTCTCCTTCCAAATTTATACTTACCCGGGAAGGGAGGGTGGAATCATGCTAGCCTCTGTGTCTTTAATGAAATCCAAAGTCTCTCTTCACAAACTTGGAGAATCTACATTTCATGTCAAGCCCGGAGGCTAGCATTATGCATGGTCAAAGCTGTGAAAACACAACAGTCGAAACATGTTCCATAGGTTTCAAATAAAACCTCGCAAACACATCAGCATTTGACCAGTCTGTGTCAGGTCCCACTAGCCCCTCCTGCTAGTCTTGTACACTGACAGGATAGACATTGCAATATCGGTCCCGGGACTAATATAAAACTACAACTCCCAGGCACTGACGTGAGCTGCAGAGATGACGCACGCTGGGTTGCATGAGATCAGTTTCCGCCTATATGAAGATGGCGACCGTCGAGAACGCAGCCGCTAATTAATGTTCTGTACCAAGATCCTGGTGCCGGTATGGTAAGGGTGCTCATGCACCACCTTCTGTTTGTTCTTTGGTGGAATTGTTTGGGCTTTCGAAACGGTGGGGAAAAGAGCCGTGGTCGATATTCGTTCTCTGAGAGTGCGTTTCTGCGTAAACTCCCGAAGAGAATCCCGTTGGCGAGGCTTGCGGATTCAGCGCCTCTTGCGGGAAGTCTCGATTGTGTGCCTTGACGGCAGCCTTTCTTTGCTCTGACGCCCTGCTATCGTGGGCAAAGGACCGCGCCTGATTCTGATTGCAGGACTTTACTACCACTTGGTTGCTTCAGTTCTTTGGGACCCTTAGGGTGCAGTCCTCGAGGTAATTCCTTCCCGTTGGCGAGACCGGTTTGGTTCTCATGCGGGAGAGGAACGTGGAACTTAAGGGTCAAGACCGCACTTCTTTGAATATGTGTGCCGGACCGGCATATAATATATATCTGATTTTGTTTCTGTTGGCCACAAAGGAGCGTGCTGCACGATAAAGAGAATATACTATGTGCTATGATTGAAATAAGCATGAACATCCAGAATCTCTACTACAGTATTGTTTTGTTTTCTTACCTACTACACAGGGGGTAGCATCTTCTTGCCGCCTGTGGTCTGTTCGCCCCTGTGAATATTCCTGGCCTTGTCTAAAAGGGTAGGTAAGGAGTATTTGTGTATCCTACCATCCAGCATAGAGTACATAGGATAGCGAATGTGTTCTTGACTATTCTGCTTTGTTGTTTCTTTGTTTCCAGCAGCAAAACGCCCAGGTCTCACAGATTAAATGTGGTCCAGGAGCAAAAACTAGGTTATCCCTCGATTCTATTTTTATTTACAGGTATTGTCTGTTGGAATACTTTAGTAGTAACTGCTGTGGTATTTCTTCTATATTAATAGAGTAATTGTTGTTCTTTATATCTTAAGATCTCCCTCCCTGATCCCTTCATCAGTCTGTGCTATCATGGTCATCAGACTTTGAAGTTGTCGGGAGGTGGACCAACTTGAGCATTGATCCGATCCCGAGGATAACCAACCCTGACAGTCTGCCGCTTTCAATATCTCCTCCAGATGTCCTCCTGAAGAAAAAACTTTACTTGCCATCACACCTCTAATTTAAAGTTGTACACCAAACCTTTGCATATCCACTCCTGCTTTGAGCATGCATATTCTCACCCAACGTGCTATTGTCGCTGACCTAACTGGATTAAAAGGTCTCACATAGGAGATCAACAACTGAGTCACTCCATTCCTTCTAAACTCATCCATCCTACTTTCATACTCTATCATACAGCGCACTATGCATAGCTTTGGATGCTCATCAAATTTGGATAAAATTCTGATGAAGGCATAGTCTTAATCCTTTTTGTAATTTGAAATATTACTCCATCTGGTTTATAAAAACAATTACTCACCTCCAAAGCACTCACATCTGAAACCCTTCTAAAAGAAATTAAATATAGTAAAGTTGTCACCTTACAAGATAACTGTCATGGAGTCAAATACTTATTGGAAGGCCAACTCCCCTATTTCTGAAATATCAGATTTACATCTCATAAAGTACTGTACCTATGTCTAGGTGGTCTCTGTAACTTATACCCTTCAATACTCTACAAATTTAAGACTCTTTCCTTATAAAAAAAAACCCTACAAGAGCAAGACCTGCTGCCACCGCTGACACCTATAACAATTAATAGTCCTATAACTCATATCCTTTTCAAACAAAGATGATAACAAATGTGAAAGATCTGTGGCAGATGCTTCCACTGGGTCCAAGTCCCTCTCCATGCACTAAAAAACCCATCTTTCCCATGCTCCAACATATTGTTTCCTAGTCCCTGGTGCCCAAGACTCCTTGAGCAACTCCTGAGCCTGTTGTGGAAGACCTGCAAAATGCTTTCCTCTCCTGAAATCTTCCAAGCAAGAAGGCTCAATGCCTCTTTCACAACCAAAGAATGTATCTCTCCTTCTGGGCCTGACAACATTTCTTCTGAAACAGGAATCAAATATGGCTCCTCCATCACTAACACCAACAACCCTGGAAACCATGGTTGAGCTTGTCAAAAAGGAGTGGCCAGACATACCTGACATCTCTGCCTCCTCACCATCAACAACACACTCTGTATCATCACAAAAGGAGAGAATGCATACCCCCAAATTCCCTTCCAATCCTGTTGAAATGCATCCTCTGCTTCCGCCTGGTAATCTGGTCTCCAACTGAAATATTGGGGTAATTGGAATGTCAACCTTGACGCAAACAGATTCACCTCTAAGGGACCTCAAACTCTCTGTATTCTATCGATTAGGTGAACATTCAGCTTCCAATCGCTGTGGTCCCTGAGATACCTTGAATTCCAGTCTGCCACTGTATTGAACAAACTTGGAAAATACTCTGCTTGTAATCCTATCCTCTGTTCCAGACAATAATTCCAAATTTCCTTCTCAATCTGAGTAAGGTTCCTCGACTTGCTGCCACCTAACCGATTTATATAACGTACTGCTGAAACATTATCTATCTTTAACAAAACATTGCAATTCTTTTAATATTTTCCAAAAACTCTGTAATGCAAAAAGTCCTGCTCTCTTCTCCATACCATTCACTGCTCGGTATTTAGTTAAAATATTGAGTTGGAAATGTCGACTTACACTAATATCGAGTTTTAAATATCGTGACACAGAAATATCGACAGCAAGAATATCGTGGTCAAGAATATCAACTTTAAGGTAAGAAATATCGATTTCAAAAATATAGAAGTCATTATTATCATTTTCAAAAATATAGTTGTTTAAAATATCGATTTTTAAATTAGTGTTATGTATTTTAGTATATATTATAATGTGTGTGATGCATTTTTTTTGTATAAGTATTGTTTTTTCTTAATATATATCTGTAAACTTTTTATTAGTTATTAATTTTATTTTAATTAAATTTTGAATTTTTTTGTTCCGTAGCGTGTTGTGGGTTTATAGGGGGATAGGGTGGGAAGTAATTTAATTTTAATAAATTAATGAATATTTTTTATTTATTAATATTTATTTAATTGAGATTTTATAATGTTAATTGTGTTTTTAATTTTTTGGGGCAAATTTTATGTGTAGGTTGTGGGGTTTATAGGGGTAAACCGTGGGAAGTAATTTATTTTTAATTAATTATTAAGTAGTTGTTAATTAATATTAAATAATGAATTAAAAATTAATTATGGTAATTGTGTAATTAATTTTAGGTGTGGGTTGTGGGGTTTATAGGAGTAAAGGGTGGGAATTCATTTATTTTTAATTCATTAATAATTAGTTGTTAATTAATATTAATAAATTGACGATTAAATATGGTAATTGTTTAATTAATTTTAGGTGTGGGTTGTGGGGCTTATAGGGGTAAAAGGTGGAAAATAATTTATTTGTAATTAATTAATGATTAGTTGTTAATTAATATTAATTAATTAATTGACAATTAAATAAGGAAATTGTGTAATTAATTTTAGTTGAGGGTTGTGGGGTTTTTAGGGGTAAAGAGTGGGAAGTAATTTATTTTTAATTAATTAATAATTAGTTGATAATTAATATTAATGTATTGATAATTAATTAGGGTAATTGTTTAATTTTTGTGTGTGTGTTTTGGATTTATAGTGGTGAAGGGTGGGGATTAAATAATTTTTACTTACTTTATAATTAGTTGTTAAATACTATTAGTTATTTAATTGAAAAAATCTTTAATTGTGTAATTAATTTTTTTACAGTTTAATTTTAGGTGTAGGTTGTGGGGATTATATGTGTAAAGGGTGGGAAGTTAATTAAATTTTATGTGTTTTAATTTGTTTTTTAATTAATAATATTTGTTTAATTGATAATTATGTTGATTATGCAAATACATGTTTTTTTTCGATGTAGGTTGTGAGTTGTGTGGTGTTATAAGGTAGGAAGTAAATAGACTACATTTATGTAATAATTCATGTTTTTGTTAATAAATAATTTCTAAATAAAAATATTTATTTGTTGGAAAATATTTTTTTATTTTATTTAATATAATATTTGTAGGTATTTGTGATATGTGTTTAACATTATATGCTTTCATTTTTTTATTTTTAATATTAAATATATTTTTATTTTTAACATATTTATATATTTTTTTAATTTACTTTTAAAAAAAATATTTTTATTTTGTTGATGATAGTTTGTTTGTTTTTAATTTTGAACTGACTGGAGTGAGAATAGTAAATTTTACACCTCCGCAATCCAACACTTTCCCTATTGATGCACTGACTGGAGTGGGAATAGTAATTTTTACCCCTCCGCTATCCAACACTTTCCCTACTGTTGCACTCACTGGAGAGGGAATAGTAAATTGTACCCCTCCGCTATTCAACACTTTCCCTACTGTGGCACTCATTGGTGTGGGAATAGTAATTTTTACCCCTCCGCTATCCAACACTTTCCCTACTGTTGCACTCATTGGAGTGGGAATAGTAATTTTTACCGCTCCGCTATCCAACAGTTTCCCTACTGTTGCACTCATTGGAGTGGGAATAGTAATTTTTACCCCTCAGCAATCCAACACTTTCCCTACCGTTGCACTCACTGGAGTGGGAATAGTAATTTTTACCCCTCTGCTATCCAACACTTTCCCTACTGTTGCACTAATTGGAGTAGGAATAGTAATTTTTACCCCTCAGCAATGGAGTTGGAAATTTAAGTTTAAAGAATTTAAAATAGTTTAATGTTTTAATTTATAATAGAATGGTTTTTTAACAGATGTTATATTATTGGTATATATATACATATATATATATACACATATATATATATATATATATACATATACATATATATATATATATATATATATATATATATATATATCCACACAAAAAGTTGCCCTGAAGCAAGGACGCCTCCAAACTGCTGCATGCTTTGAAAAAGCCTTTAATATAAAAACCGGCAATTCAGCTCCAAGTGTAAAAGTCATTTTCTTACGCGTTTCAGAGCGCGAGGGCTCCTTCCTCAGAGAATGACACTGGATACAACTGCAATATTCAACACCACCTCTCACCGCATGCAGGCAATTTATTCTTTCCCAGTGCACCTGACAGGTGCCTTTCCGGTCAAAGCATGCTGGTGCTTGTAGTTTGATAAGTAATCCCAAGTGGGTTCAGTTCAAATCTGTGTCTTGACTTTCATCCAGCCCCCATGGGCTGCGGAATAGAATCCCCGGTTTTATTTCTTGAAACACAGCTGTTCCTAAAGTTCTGCAAAGTTCAAAACCTCTTGGGCCCCCTTTAGCTCGGAGGGTGTGGCGTCCTTCACGGCCAGGCTGCCGCGCATATTTATCCACACAAAAAGTTGCCCTGAAGCAAGGACGCCTCCAAACTGCTGCATGCTTTGAAAAAGCCTTTAATATAAAAACCGGCAATTCAGCTCCAAGTGTAAAAGTCATTTTCTTACGCGTTTCAGAGCGCGAGGGCTCCTTCCTCAGAGAATGACACTATATACAACTGCAAAACCGGGGATTCTATTCCGCAGCCCATGGGGGCTGGATGAAAGTCAAGACACAGATTTGAACTGAACCCACTTGGGATTACTTATCAAACTACAAGCACCAGCATGCTTTGACCGGAAAGGCACCTGTCAGGTGCACTGGGAAAGAATAAATTGCCTGCATGCGGTGAGAGGTGCTGTTGAATATTGCAGTTGTATCCAGTGTCATTCTCTGAGGAAGGAGCCCTCGCGCTCTGAAACGCGTAAGAAAATGACTTTTACACTTGGAGCTGAATTGCCGGTTTTTATATTAAAGGCTTTTTCAAAGCATGCAGCAGTTTGGAGCGTCCTTGCTTCAGGGCAACTTTTTGTGTGGAGATATATATATATATATATATATATATATATATATATATATATATATATATATATATATATATATATATATATATATATATATATATATATATATATATATATATATATATATATATATATATATATATCCTTGAAACTCCAACCTTCCCCCAACCGCCCAGGAACAGGAGCACGGACCACAAAGTAGGTGCAGATTCTTTTAGTTTATTTCATCACCCAATTCCACCATCAGCATGACGCGTTTCGACCCCGGAGGGCCTTGATCACATGACACGAAACACAGTACATGATTGGTTTAAATACCCTAGTGCCTCATTTCCTGTTATTTTTTCTGTTTTTTTATCTTTTTCTCATTTCATTTTTTTATATAATTTAAAGTGACAAGCGCCCGAGCAATACATTTGTGCAAAGTGTCGCAAAAGATATGTATACAGAATTGATTTGTTTTTTTGTTAAATGCCAAAAGGAATTTTGACCTGTGGCATAGATAAATTGTATACTATTCAGGTGACAATACCCATTCCATGGACTACTGAAATAAATGATACTAGATAAATCTAAGCCATTATTTGCCACAATGTTACTTACATTTGATATATATAAACATATAAATACATATAAATAAATAGATATAAATATAACGTTACTAAAAGCATTATTAAAAGACTATTAATAGTTCCATTATAATATGCTTTTTCTAAAAAGTGGCAATGCACATGGAAAGTACTGCTTCTGTATATAAATATATACTTGAAACAATCCATTGTATCTAAAATGCTAATGCATAGTACAGTACTTAAAATAGTTTGTCAGAAATAGGTTGACATATACTACAAAGTGCTATTTTGGCTCGCTAGATAAAGTGCAAATGCCTAGTTCATCGTTCGTCCAATGCGATTACTCATACTTTTCAATTTTGTTGTTGCTCGGACCTCAGTTTTGTGCAAAAAACATCTAATTAATAAATAACCGATAAAAACCCCTTAATAAAACCATGTAAAAATATGTGTGTGTAAAAGAGATATAATAGTAAAAGTTAGCGGCTGTTTTAAATCCTGATCAAATTAATGTACCGTTCAAGAATAAATTCCAAAATTGAAGCTAATCATTGTTCAATATTGGATATAATAAGTTTCCAAACATATCATAAGATTTTATTACTCAATATCACTATCATATTTAGAGGCAAGTGTAAAGTTCTTCTGTTACGTTAAGGCCCCCAGGGGCCTTAGTGTCGAGATCAATTATGTAGCGTGTTTCCAGTTGCCTTAACAATTTCTCCCTGTCTCCTCCTCTTTTGTTGGGGGGGATGGCATCCAATAAATAATATTTGAGTTGTTTGGGATCGGCCTTATGAACTTCATCAAAGTGTCGTGCCATGGGATAAGCTGTGTCTTTGTTCTTAATTGCTCTAATGTGCTGGAGTATCCTCTTGTGCCCTTGTAGTATTGTACTTCCTACATATCGTAGGGCACAGGGACACTCCAGCACATAAACCACATGGTCAGACTTACAAGTGAGGGCTTTGTTAATTTCCCTTTCTTGCTCACTAAAAGGGGTACTGTAGGTGGTCATCTTAGTACCGTGTTTGCACGCTTTGCATGTTTTACATGGAAAAAAACCTTTCCTTTGGGTTAGCCATGTACCCCCTGTCGGAGTAAACGGGTCATTACGTACTAAGACATCTTTCATGGATGATGCCCTACTGTATGTGATAGCAGGGTTTTTTGGGAGCAGGTGACCAATTACTGGATCATCTCGAATAATGGGCCAATTTCTTTTGATAATATTTCTAATGGCCTTTTCCTGTCTGTTATATTCGAGAATGAATATAAAGGTAGAGGTTTCTTCAATGTCCGTATCAATGATCTTGAGAGATTTATTGACAAGACTGTCCCTGGACACTGAATTGCTTTTATTGATCGCATTGTCAATGCAGTTATGTGTATAGCCTCTGGCAAGAAACCTCTCCTTGCTAGCCTGTTGTGCTAATTTGAGTTCATCCTCCCGACTGCAGATACGCTTGATGCGAAGCATCTCCCCATAGGGTATGCTGTATATCAAATGCTGGGGATGGGCACTACCAGCGTGTAGTACCGCGTTACCTGCAGTCGCCTTTCTATGCAACTTTGTTTCCATATGACCATCTTTGATGTAGATTTGAACATCTAAAAAATTAACAGTGATGGGACTAATGGAGGCTGTAAAGTGTAGGTTGAGGCTGTTTTTGTTCAGTTGATCTACAAATTGTTCAGCTTCATTGGTAGAACCTTGCCAAATAATAAAAAGGTCATCTATAAATCTTAGCCATTTTTTGACCTTTGTGTTAAAAGTAACGGCATACTCATTTTGTAAAACCAGCTCCTCCCACCAGCCCATGTGTAAACACCCATAGCTGGGGGAGAAGCTGCCTCCCATCGCTACACCACATTGTTGTAAATATAACACATTCTGAAATAGAAAAATATTATTATTTAGACAAAAGTCCACCATATTAATAAGCATTTTGTTATGTTCTATGCAGTTGGATGGTCTTTTGGCCAGGTAGTAGTTTAATGCCTTCACTCCGTCATGGTGGTGGATGGAAGTATAAAGCGACGACACATCCATTGCAATAAGTAAGTAATCAGCTTGCCATTCCACATTTTGGATCTTGGAAAGAAAATCGCCTGTGTCTTTTATATAGGAAGGCAGATTTTGAACAAATTCTTGAAGGTAATAATCTACATATTGTGAGGTTCTTTCCAAAAGGCTTTTTCAGGCAGAAATAATAGGTCTGCCAGGTGGCTGTACAGGGTTCTTATGTATTTTTGGTATAAAATATAACACTGGGGTCACTGGCTTGTCATTACGTAGAAACTTGTATTCTTGAATGGAAAGTAGACCTGCATTTTTCCATGCTACTAGTCTCATGTAGTAGTCACTGTAAATGCATTTGAGTTTGATGTGGTCGATGCGTTGATAGCAGGTTCTGTCTAGTAATTGACTCATTGCCTCATTTACATAGTCGCTCTTTTTCCATAGGACAACATTTCCACCCTTATCGGCATTGCGGATAACTATGTCATTGTTATTTTTTAGTTTGTTCATTAGCACATAGTATTTGAGTTCATCCTTGTTGGAATGACGTCTTGCATTTTTCTGTACTCGATGATTGAGCCGCTTTATGCCTGTAATTAGTTGTTCTTGGAAGATTTCAATTGAATCCCTTGTGGTAATAGGATTAAAGGTGGATCTTGGTTTAAAGGGTGTCATCATTGGAGTTGATCGGACTGGAATTTGAGCTGGAGTAATACTCCTTTCACTAATCTGTGTTGCAGTTATGTTTTCATTTGCCAATTCCTGTAAATCAGTCAGTAAGGACATGTCAGAGGCGGTTAAATTGCAATAGGGAGGACTCGCTGGAGGTGGTTCTTTTTGCGAGTGACCTATCCAATTTGTTTTGTCGTCGTTGTTGGTACCGCGTTGGAGAAAGTATTTTTTCAATTTCAATTTTCTAATGCTTTTAAAAATATCCATCCTTGTGGTTGCATAGTTAAATGTGCCGGCGGGACAGTACGATAGACCCAGTGTTAGTAGTTGTTCTTCAGCTTTGTTTAGTACTACATCAGTTAAATTGATCACCATTGGATTGTTAATGGGATCATTACTTATTACAGACCTTACCGTCTCCAGTTCCTTTTTGTCTGACGTGTCTGTTTTTTGGGTTCTTCGCTGTTTTGCCTTTCGCCTCTCCCGGCGTTTGATGGATCTGCTTTTGAATATCTGGTTGTTTGATTTCTGGGGCGTAGCGTGTTTCTCCTCTCGTGTACTAAAAAATCAACTTCTTCTGCTAATGAAATTTTGACAGGAATTGTTTTCATAGCTCGAGTACGTTCTTCACTCTCGGTTTCACTTTCCGGTGCAGAACTAAGGTCAGAGTTAGACACCGTGTGTGAAGTCATGTGTAATCCTGTACTGGTGCCTTCTCCACCATCTGTTGTTGTTCGTGCCTCCCCATATTTAGTGATTTTGAGAGCGTCATATTTTTTAGCAAACGTAAAAATACGTCCTGTTTCAAAGTCAATGCGATCACAATGGAATTTATATGTTTTTCGTTCCCGAATTTTCTTCTCCTCCTTTTTTAACCTTTTGATCATGTCCTCTCTGAGTTTATATATATATATATATATGTAAATATGCTTCTCCCTAAAGTGTATGAAATGTACGGATAAGGTGATCTCGATTGCCCAAATGAAATTATGAGGGTTTTTCTACATGTTATATGTTTTCTTAATATATTGATTGTCTTATAAGTACTATACTTGAATATTTGCTAATGACTTTGGTCATTACCATGTGAGATGTCTGCATGGAATTGCCAGGCTTACAGCTAAAGTCCTATTTGGTATGCGCAAAGGAATTGTCCATTATGATTGTTGTCATTTTGAATTGTACTCTTTATTGAAAAGGAGCGCTTACAATAAGGACTACCCGAATCTTTTACCATGTCTATCAGTAGGTGAGAGGTCATTTGTGTGGGAGGAGGGCTGTCTCACAGTCCCGTATATAATGTATTATAAGTTTAATTTTTGGTGATATTATTGACACGGAGAGCAATGTTGTTTCCAAATCACAAGGAGTCGTTTTACGATAAAAACGTAAATTGAGGTATATCGAGTTGCAATACTACAACGATCGTATTATACACTTTTAGGATGTTTTTCATTTCTACTATGACGTTGAATGAATTTAAACGGCATTGCTGGCAGTAGTTTGTAAACTTGACAAAGGCCGTCTGGCCGAAACGCGTTGTTTGCACAATAAATCACTTCTGGACTGAACCGGTGTGCCGCCTCCTTTTCGTGAGAATTAGGACTGTTTGGAATTTTTGTGGTTCCTGCCGCCACAGCTGGCATCGACAACGAAGGGCAGCCGTACAGCGTCAGGCAGACTCTCTGGAATCTCATATATATATAAATATATATATACATATATATATTCCACAAAGAGAGCTCCTTCTGCACTGTCGGGGACCCGAGGAGAGTGGCGCACACGCCGGCGGAGCACACCGGACAATAAAGTATTTCCAAACTCACAACAGTTCAGGGCGCTCTCAGGAATGCACAACTCCGCAAAGGTAAGTATCCACTGTAGTGTTTATTAAACACTACAGTGGATACTTACCTTTGCGGAGTTGTGCATTCCTGAGAGCGCGCTGAACTGTTGTGAGTTTGGAAATATATATATATATATATATATAAATATATATTTATTTGTTCAATTTTATATAAAATACATTAAAATTATTAGTTTAATAATTGTTTTAAAGTAAATATATACATATATTTATATATTAATTATTATATATGTGTGTTTAACTTTTTTAAATTAAGTTTATTTGTTATATTTGTTAAAATGTATATTAAATCTAATTTTTTTAAATTAATTTTATTCTTTAATATATTTAATATTTATTAATGTATTTTATATATAAATAAAAAACAATATTTTGTACAACTATATTTATGACCGATATTTTTTCTGATATTTTTGTACTTACCATTATAAATATAGGATGTCGATATTTTTGACATCGATATTTATAACTCGATATTGTGGTATGGGGATATGTTAGGTGTCGATATTCTGTCAGTGAACCTTACCGCTCATCACGAAAATGAGCCAGTCGTGTGCCTCAGACTTTCCCAAAAAGTTTGCCTGTGGTTTCAGTTGCCTAATACAGCTCTTGCAACAAAACGGCCGCCCGTCACGTAACATTGTCATGCGCCCATCGTGTGTGACATCACACGTGAATAGGATAGGTCCGCACTGACAGAGGTGCCGACAAAGGAGCAAACGCGCTCACTGCAATCCTCGAGAACTTCCCACTCAGCACGAGAGTCTCATGAGACGCCTCATGCTGAGACCGTTCACCGCAGCCTTAGTGCACAGTTTAAAAAAACAGTCTGCTTTGTAAAAACTACAAAACTAGGCAAGGATTTTTAGTTTTTTGTGCAATTTAAACATCTAAAGTACATCAGAAACCAAAGAGCGAACGATACCCAACGGTCCCATAAATTGGGAATTTTAAAACAAAATACACTAATATGTTGTGGAAGCTGGCTCCTTATATGGTATACAGAAACGAGGTATACCGTGCAAAGAGTCCAGGTATTCCCTTACCAGTGGACAGGGCCTTGCTCTAGCAATCCCAAGGTGCTCTTCTAAGGGGTAGTGTGGTCGAGCAGCCTTCGGTTTATCAGAGAGGAGTGTTAGACATCTGCAAATACACACAATAGTCAATAAATGATGCACCCAACTCAATAAGGAGATCCACACCAATTTATAAAAATAACGTGTATCTTTATATATGTTTAGGCACCAGAATTAGTATTATCAGGTAAGTACGTTTTTCAAGACGAATACTTTTGCATTTATAAAGTCGACAGTGAATTTTTCAGAAGCTGCAATGTTATCCTAGGGGTGGAAAAAGAAGTACGGCATTCAGGTACAGTACAGCAACTTACGAGGCCACTCTCCTGGACTTAAGGTGAGTATTGGGTAATGTCAAAGGCAGCACCAACAGGTCACCTCAGGTAGCACTGGGGCCGCTGGGTGCAGAGGTACTTTTCACCTTGGGTGCCCAATGTTATCCTGAGGGGGGAAACCATGTACTGCATTCGGCCACTTCGCAGCGACTTACGGGATCAATCTCCAGGACTTAAGGTAAGTATGGGGCAAGGTCCAAGCAAGCACCAACAGGTAACCTTGGGCGGCACTGGGGCAGCTGGATGCAGAGGTATTTTTCAGCATTGGGTGCTCAATGTTATCCTATGGGGATCGGTCTGGTAAAAAAGAGGCTGCAGGCTTGGACTGAGAAGCCAGTTGGTCTGAACCCCAAGGGGGGCTATGGGTCTCACAATGCTTAGGGATGCGGGGACACCATGGGTCCTCTTCTCCACGGGCCAGGGTTGACGGGTGCAGAGGTGTCTTCAGGCTTCGGATTTTCATTACCGGGAGCACTTGCGGTAGAGGGGGCCTGCAAACAGAGGGTGCAGGCGGCTTCGGGAAGTCCACAATGGGCAAGTCCAAGGTGGGCCTTGTCTCTGGAGGGCCAGAGGACCACGCTGGCACGTTGGCCCACTTCAGCTCGGGCTAGGCGGCACTGGTGCAGTGGTGCTTTCCGGTGTCAGGTTTTGGCGGTCCGGAGTCCTCTCAGGTCTCTTTGCTGCACTGCTCCACAGGATTTTCTTAGTGTTGGCAGAAGAGCTGGTAGTCCTCCCAGGCCTTTGGAGGCACAGCAGCTTCCAGGATGAGTCGACTTTGGCACAATCGTCTGGAAAAGCAGTCAGGCCGGCAGGGTCTGCGCCAAGTCAGTTACTTCTCCCACAGTTCTTGCTTTTCGCGTCCTTCTTCTTTTGGTCATCAGGATCAGATTTCCTGGTGCCAGGGTTCCCCAAAAACCTGAATATAGGGGATTAGGGGAATGTAGGGTAGTAGCTAATGGGATACCTACCCTTGGGGTCACTATGCCCCCTATATGACCACTTCCTGAAGGAGGTAGTCATAACCCTGTCCCATAATTCCTGATTTTGCCATCACCAATACGGCTAACTTTGATAAGTTGTCTCCACTTCAGGTAGCCCACTTTAGGAGTGGCACTAGCCTAAGGGTGCAAAAGACACACAAATGATGGACGGAATGCGGAACAAATCAAATATTCACCCCAATCAAGAGATCTGGCTTAAATCCATTGTTCTTTTGCTCACCATGCCACCACAGTTTAGACCCAGCGATATGCAAATCAGTCTTACCTTGCTCCTCATGGGAACATTCAAGAACGAACAGCCAAGCCAGGTCCTCCCTGGACCAAAAACAAGCATCCTGGGACCGGTTTCAGGGTATCACCCCTCATCAGCCAGGCTAGCTTGAATCCAGTGGCACAGTGTGCCCGGTACCCACATCTGGGCATACCCGGCGCACTTAGGGTGAGAAAGCGAAAGACATACAAATGATGGACGGAATGTGGAACAAATGAAATATTCACCCCGTCAAAAGATCTGGGTTAAATCCATTATTCTTTTGCTCACCATGTCACCACAGTTTAGACCCAGTCATATGCAAATCAGTCTTGACCCTGCTCCACATGGGAACAGTCCAGCCCGAACTGCCAAGCCAGGTCCTCCCTGGGCCAGAAACAAGCATCCTGGGACCGGTGTCACGGTATCCCTTCATCGGCCAAGCTAGCTTGAATCCAGTGGCATAGTGAGCCCGGAACCCACATCTGGACATACCCGGTGCATGTTGGACAAGAAAGCAAAAGACACACAAATGATGGACGGAATGTGGAACAAATCAAACATTCACCCCAAGTCAAGAGACCTGAGTTAAATCCATCGTTCTTTTGTTCACCATGCCATCCCAGTTTAGACCAAGCCATATGCAAATTGATCGTGACCCACTCCTCATGGGAACAGTCCAGCCTGAACTCCCAAGCCAGGTCCTCCCTGGACCAGAAACAAGCATCCTGGGGCCAGTTTCGGGGTATCACACCCTCATCAGCCAGGCTAGCTTGAATCCAGTGGCACAGTGAGCCCGGTACCCACATCTGGGCATACCCGGCGCACTTAGGGTGAGAAAGCGAAAGACATACAAATGATGGACGGAATGTGGAACAAATGAAATATTCACCCCGTCAAAAGATCTGGGTTAAATCCATTATTCTTTTGCTCACCATGTCACCACAGTTTAGACCCAGTCATATGCAAATCAGTCTTGACCCTGCTCCACATGGGAACAGTCCAGCCCGAACTGCCAAGCCAGGTCCTCCCTGGGCCAGAAACAAGCATCCTGGGACCGGTGTCACGGTATCCCTTCATCGGCCAAGCTAGCTTGAATCCAGTGGCATAGTGAGCCCCGGAACCCACATCTGGACATACCCGGTGCATGTTGGACAAGAAAGCAAAAGACACACAAATGATGGACGGAATGTGGAAAAAATCAAACATTCACCCCAAGACAAGAGACCTGAGTTAAATCCATCGTTCTTTTGTTCACCATGCCATCCCAGTTTAGACCAAGCCATATGCAAATTGATCGTGACCCACTCCTCATGGGAACAGTCCAGCCTGAACTCCCAAGCCAGGTCCTCCCTGGACCAGAAACAAGCATCCTGGGGCCAGTTTCGGGGTATCACACCCTCATCAGCCAGGCTAGCTTGAATCCAGTGGCACAGTGAGCCTGGAACCCACGTCTAGGCATACCCGGTGCACGTATGGCGAAAAAACAAAAGACACACAAATGATGGACAAAATATGGAATAAATCAAACATTCACCCCATTCAAGAGATCTGTGTTAAATCCATCATTCTTTTGCTTACCATGCCTGCCCAGTTTAGACCCAGCCATTTGCAAATCAGTCTTGACTCTGCTGCTCATTGGAACAGTCCAGCCTGAACTGTCAAGCCCGGTCCTCCCTGGACCAGAAACAAGCATCCTGAGACCGGTTTCAGGTGTCACCCCTCATCAACCACGCTAGCTTGAATCACGTGGCACAGTGAGCCCGGGACCCATGTCTGGGCATTCACGGCGCACTTTGGGCGAGAAAGCAAAAGACACTTAAAGGATGACTGGAATGTGGAACAAATCAAACATTCACCCCCAGTCAAGAGATCTGGGTTAAATCCATAGTTCTTTATCTCACCATGCCACCCCTGTTTAGATCCAGCCATATGCAGATCAGTCTTGATCCTGCTCCTCATGGGAACCGTCCAGCCCGTACTGCCAAGCCAGGTCTCCTTGGTTGCCCTAAGTGGTAAGGGTATGCCCAGATGTGGGTCCCATGCTCGCTATTTCACCAGATTCAAGTTAGCATGGCTGATGAGCTGTGATACCCCGAAACTAGTCCCAGGATGCTTGTGTCTGGTCCAGGGAAGACCTGGCCTGGCAGTCGGACTGGACTGTTCCCATGCGGGGCAGGGTCAAGACTGATTTGCATATGGCTGGGTCTAAACTGGAGTGGTGTGGCATGCAAAAAATGATGGTTTTAACCCAGATCTGGTACTGGGGGTGGATGTTTCATTTGTTTAGCATTCCGTCCATCATTTGTTATTTTTTCATTTGTTGCCCTTAGTGGGAGGGTATGCCCAGACATGGTTCCCGTGCTCGCTACGCCACCAGATTCAAGCTAGCCTGGCTGATGAGGGGTGATACCCTGGAACCGGTCCCAGGATGCTTGGTTTTGGTCCATGGAAGAACTGGCCTGGCAGTCTGGGCTGGACTGTTTCCATGGGGAGCAGGGTCAAGACTGATGTGCATATGAGTGGGTCTAAACTGTAAAGGTGTGATGTGCAAAACAAATGATGGATCTAATCCAGATATGTGACTGGGGTGAATGTTTGATTTGTTCAGCTTTCTATCCAACATTTGTTCTTTTTGCATTTGTCGCCCTAAGTGGAAAGGGTAGGCCCAGATGTGGGTCCTGTGCTTGTTATACCACCAGATTCAAGCTAGCCTGGCTCATATGGAGTGATACCCTGAAACCGGTCCCAGAATGCTTATTTCTGGTCCAGGGAAGACCTGACCTGGCATTTCGGACTGGACTGTTCCCATGGGAAGCAGGGTTAAGACTGATTTGCATGTGGCTGGGTCTAAATTGGAATGGCGTGGCATGCAAAAAAACAATGGATTTAACCCTGATCTGTGACTGGGGGTGAATGTTTGATTTGTTCAGCATTCCATATATCATTTGTTCTTTTTGCACTAGCCTGAGGGTGGACAGGCCTATCCGACTAGATAATTCTCCCGTCTGTCCAAGTGCCGAGTGGTTTTGGACACAGGGGATTGGCTTCTTCTTATGTGATAGAAACCAGATTCAAATACCAAAGCCAGTAGGCCCTTTGAAGGTCCCCTGCCTTGGAATGTTAATCTGCAGGTCTTCCCTAGTAGGAGATAAAAACACCCCCTGCCCAAGTAGGCCTGATTTCTGGCCTCCCAAGAGCAAAGGCCCTCACCCCTGAAGGAACAGACACTTGTCTCTGGTGGCGGGCTGATGAAAGTCAGTCAGTCAGCATCAGGGGCTGGTAGGTTTTCAGGGGGCCCCTCTAAGGTGCCCTCTGGGTGCGTGTATTACTAAACCTGACACTGGCATCGGTGTGGGTTTATTAATACGAGATGTTTGATACCAAACATCTCTATTTTCAGTGAAGCCATCATATAGCAGGAGAACTCGTTTTCAATAGTGTCCAGCACATGTTTTAAAATGGCTTCCCTGTTCACTTGTACTGGCAGTACTAGAACTGACCAGCACAGGGGCATATGATCTCATGCAGATATGTCCTCACATGTAATATAAGACACCCTGCCTTAGGGCTGTAAGGCCTGCTGTCGGGATAATGTACAAATGTTACAGGCAGTGGTAGAGAACATGGCACACAGGGATGCGTGTCATGTTGTGTATTCACTTTTGTCTGAATCAAGACACGCAGCCTCCAGTGGCAGTTTGCATGAGCTTGGTGAGGGGTCCTTTAGGGAGGCACAATTCGTGCTGCAACCTTTGGGGATCCTCTTTAGTGCCTCAGGTCCTAGGTACCAGGGGGGACTTACAGAGGGTACTAAAGGTATTGCCAATTGGGGAAAACAATTGCAAAGCTTTGGGAAAGAGATCTGGCACTGGGGATCTGGGTAGAAGAAACCCAATGCACTTTCAGTCAAAATCACATCAAATACCAGGCAAAAAGTGGGGGTGACCATGTCAAAAAGGGCACTTTCCTACATCAATATACTTCTAACCTATTATATCCACTAAACCAATACAAACCAATACAAATCAATATAAAAGTTCAATTAAACATTATGGGCCTCATTACGATGTAGGTCGGAAAGCATTCCGACCAACTCCTTGTCAGAAGGGTTTCCGACCGACTCGGGTTCGGGTAGTCCGACCGACTGATTACGATAGTTCCGAAAACCGTTCGGTCGGACTCCCATTGACTTCAATGGGAGCCTGTGTTCTGACCGACAACACAGGCTCCCATTGAAAAAAGGGGTGGTTCCGGAAAACCTTGCACCCTGTGGCAGGCACCCCTGCATGGTCGGAAAGAGGGGTTCCATGGGTACCCCCACGGGCCCCAACCGGAGGCCTCCGGGTGAAGGGGGGCTGCTAGGGGCCCCCAAAGTCTGTTTCAGACAGCCATTTTGTGTCGGACAGACCGAGTCGGAACGGCTGTCGGAATCCGACATCGTAATCAGTCAGTTGGAAACACGGCTCGTAGAGCTCTATGATTCGGCTCCAACCGACTACGACTCTCCGAATGCTGGTCGGAACCGATTTGGAATGACCGTCCGACTACCTTGTATCGTAATCGATCGGAAATGTTTCCGAGTCAGTCGGAGACATGGCTTCCGACATGGGTTCAGTCAAACCAAATGCCATTCGGAGCCTTTCCGACCGACATTGTAATGAGGCTCTATATATCTTTCTAAATGTCATATCTTAAAAACTCTAATAACACAAATAGATACTTAGCTGGCAAGGAGCAGCAATCAAAAGAGGAGGATGGCTGCTGGGTTCAGACTTATATAGGCTGTAGTATGGTTGTAAGTCTAGAATTGTAAGTATGGTATACGTTTGCTTTGAAGTGCTGCATGGAGTTGCAATAAAAGACTAATGCATAACGCTAGCCTGTGGTCTTGACGTGAAATCCTCTTCCTACCTTTATCAGCGCCATCCACAGCTTCAATAAACATTCTTGTGTCAGTTTCCTCTTGGATGCAGGGTTCCAGTCGCTCTGTTATAGTTGCAGCACCTGAGTATGAACATCTTACTCTTTTCTGTAAGGTAAATACAACTGTTAGAGCTTCATATTTTACTGGCTGCCGATAACAGAGAGGAATACATTGAAATCCCTCTGCATCGCACACAGGGCACTCACTGTTGGACAAAGGACTGGCGACCTCTAGGTCATTGCTCTCCTTCTATAAACCTGGGAGATCGCTGCGCTCCTTTAATGCCTTTCTGGCTAAGATCCCTTTCATTAAGAGAGTAAAAGCGGGTGGTGGGGTGATATTTTACACTCAATGCATCTAAACTATAGAACACCCTCCCTCTCACTCTTCGAGTTCTTGATAAGGAGCTTCCCTTCCGCAAGGGATTACAGACCTGGCTGTTCCAGGGCGCGTTTCTGTACATTTCTCCTCTTTAGCCGCACTGACAGCGCCGGGAGGCCTACAGGTAGCCGTGCGCTATATAAGCGTGTCTAGAATAGAATAGAAATGTTTTATATGTGCTCCGAGTCATATATTTCTCATTAATCATGTTCAGCTCCCATCTGCTTCCTTCAAGTCAGTCTGTGATGCTCTCTTTAATTTTGTTCAGACGCATCAGCTACCCCAGCCCCCCCATAGCGTAATAATGACCTCTGTGTTTTCAAAATCTGTCACAAGACCTAAGTTGGGTGATCACTGATACTGCCCCCACAACACCCTGACTGGTAACCCTTCCAAACTAAGATGTACCTATTTGTTACACGCGCTCGAATTCTCTCAAGAGTTTGGCATGTCAAGTGACCTGACAGGCGTTTTGGCTGAGTCGGATGTAAATACCAAGCACCAGCAGCAAGGCCATTGGTTAGTTTAATTTCTGGATGAATAGATGTCCTGTCCATGGATTCTGGCCAGCGCCCCAATAATCCAGCAAAAAATTAAAAAAAAGAATTACCTGAGAATTTAACCCAGGCTCCATGAGTGTTCCCAGTGCGCCGTTGGTAAGCTGTTTTGAGAAAACCTGCAAGACAAGAGAAAAACACTAGACTAGAGAAAGAGATTTCAAGGTTGCCTGCAAGTGGAAGAGACTTAAAGGAAAACAGGTTAGCGTGCTAACAAATTAAAGACAGAAGTTAATAGTTAAATTAACCAAAGATTCTTTTAAGCACAGACTTTAATTACTTGGTTACAGAAAGAGACTGTGTGACAATGTGGAAGCATGTTAGGACCATTGTCTTGTGTTTCTTAAAGAAGCTTTTCAGATGATTACCCGAAAGGATAGAAACGGTGGGCCTCATTTGCAACAAAATGGCACGGCGCCACACGCCATGCTGCTCCGAGCTGCGTCATTTTAAGAGCACAGGGATGCGTCATATTTACAACAATATGACGCATTCCTGTGCTTTCCCCTGCGCTGTTGCACAATTGGCTGCCATGCAACAACGCAGGCACCCTTTCACCATGGTGCAAGGGTGTCTGCGTTGCTGGGATGATTGTTTTTGTGCAGGAAGGGACACCTTCCTGCACAAAAACAATCACTGATGGTGTTTTCCTCTTTCTATGTGTGATGAAGAATCCAGCAAGCATAGGAAGAGGAAAGAACTAGGAGAAATAAAAGTATTTCTCCTCATTGCGCCTCCTTATGCCTCCCCTGGGGAGGCGCAGGATTCTGCCGCATTCCCAGGTTTACGAAATGTTGTAAATCTGGGAATGCGGCAAAATCCATGGGTGTTGCGCGGGAACACCCACAGCAACACCCATGGCATGCCCCTTTCACACAAAGTGATGCGTGAAAAGGGGTTGTATTTACAAGGCCGTGAAAAGCCACGCAGGCGCAAGGGGCTTGTAAATAAGCCCCTGTCTCTTTTACAAGACTTTCATTTGTACTAACTAAGAAAGTACTTGCCAAGGTTAAAGCCAACTGGGAGTCGCATCAAGGGCAATAAACGACTTACAACTGATTTTGGGAGGTATCAACTTATGGTGACATTAACCCGTATGATGATAATGATTTCAAAAGAGGAGTTTTAAGAATCCAAGAATATCTTTGGAGAGGTGGTGGTTTGGTAGTAACGATAATTGTTAAAATTGTAATATTTCCAAGATAAGCCTGGTTAAAGTAAGTTCAAGGTAATAATTTGTTGTTTATATTTTCCATAGAACATCTTGATTGAAAGAAGATAATCTTGGTCAGAGGATATTAAGAAAAGACAAATTGAGAAAGGCAAATTACTATAGAAAAGCTCAAGAGTCAAACACAGGTTATCTATCACCCGCTCCTCTAATCCCTTCCCCCTTTCCAGTTTGGGACAACTGCCAATACTTGTTATCCAGCACATGTTAGGAGCTGTTTCATGGGGACTGGTGGACTCGCATCAACCCTGAAAAAGAACCTAGATTTCAGGTAAATGGCTCACTAGCATAACAACTTCACCATGATATGTTGCTGTCTTTATTCGGGTAGCCAGTAAGTTAAAACACTCTTGTTTCTTTTGATCATCTCATAGGTTTTAAGGCCATTTCTTTATCACTGTTTTTGCCAGCTCAATTAATCTGTAAGCTTTTTCACTCCTTTTAGCTCGTACACAGAACTTTAGGCTGTTAGCTTTATAGACATCAAAAATGTCTATAAAGTAATAGTTAGTATAGAATGTATATATGCAATCCATTTTATGGAGTAGTCCAGAAAGGTATCAGTCTTGTCTGGGGTAATCCTATGGACAATGGCTGGTCAATCTAGGATCTCCATATTGGCATCAGGATCTTGATAAGCACCACCCTCTTTTCCGTCTGCTGGAACTAAGGGGCTCATTACGATGGCGTAACCTTCGCCACCGCCGAGCCGGCGGTGGCGACCGTTACGCAATCGTAACGTGAAATACCCCCCGCCATATTACGATGGCGGTGGGTATCGCAGCGGACGGAAAGTCCGTCCGCCGCTTTTCCGACGGCAGGCAATCCTTACGATTGCCTGCCGGGCGGAGCAGGGGTTCTAATATGGTGGCGGTGCCTAGCAGGTGGTCGCATCCTAATTCGCGGTGCGGGACCGCCGCATGTCTGGCGGCCGGTCCCAACACCGCGGGGGTGGCGGGCGGACTCAGGTCCACCTGCCATCCTAATAAGCCCCTAAGTTCCCAAGACACTCAAGCAAGTTACACTGTCCTTTACAGTTTAACGAGTCAAGGTATGTATGACAAAATTGGTTGGATAAACATTGTTTTCATGATGTAAAAAGTAACCTGCATCTCCATGATGAATCTGACAAGCTATGTTAAGTTTAAGAAACACCATTCTGTCTTGTTTTTTATTGTTGCTGAAGAATGACCAGATTTTGATGTTTGGGATTTACAGTTGAATAAATGGCACCTGTTTCTGGTGATAGCAATTTCTATGCGCTTGTCACATTTTATGAGGCTTTCGTTAAAGGTGGTTTTACTCAAACCTTTCTCAGATATATGTATTGACTTTATAGAATCAGCAACAGTCTGATCCAGAATCTGTGTAGCATTTAGAGTCAGTAGATATGCACCTGTATCTGAAAATGGATTATATATTTCCTTTGTGGCAGCCACCAGGTTAAAAACTTTTTCCAGAAACATTTGTTGCTTGCTATGATTGTCATCATGCTGAAAGTATTTCCTGTTTTGAGTTTGTGTTGTTATCCACACAAACTCATCCACAATCCTGGCTACCTCTGGGTCCACAAATCACCCATCTTAGTAGGGAATCATCATTTTCTGTTGTGCCTATCACCCTTCCAGTGCTTTTTACTAGGGCATTATTTCTTTTATGTGCTTCATCAAGAAACGTTAGAAGACTCGACAACCTGTTATATTAACAGTGAACTTTTCTTTCTTAAACTCTTCAAAGGTATCCGGGTGCTTTTTGTGGAGGGATATCGTGTTCATCAGGTGAACAGCAACATATTGTGTGTAGTTATGGTGATCAAGGGAATTGACTAGCTACTAAAGTTTAAATAAAGAGTATGTGCACAGTCCAAAATAACCCTCATGTACAGCTTCAAATTGAATATTTCCAGTTAAGTGGTGAGCATAAGTTTCCTCTTGTGTCTTCCACTAGTCTTCCTCAAAAGGGATGTCAGTTTGGCCTTCACTGTCACTGTAGTACTCATGGGAAGCTTCCTGACTAAGCCTGTAAAAGGCACATGCTTGAACTAATGTTGAAAAATGTTAATTTGATAATACATTTTGTCACCTTGTTAGGAATCACTACCATCAGATCAATAAACTGGACTTCAATCCAGGCAACATGATCCTATGAGGTGCAGAAAAACATTTTAGACAAGACTATACCTAAAAATGTCCAACTTACCCAAGGAGCCATGGTTGCTGAGATAGGAAATGTAAATGACTTGAGGTTGGTTAAGGGTGAGCCAAAGAACACAGAACCAAAAGGACAGAGCTTACTTCAACTCAATTTTTTTTTTAAAGTAGCTAAAGGGGCTTATCAGACCAGTTCCCCCTAGATCAGACCACATCAGCACATGATAAAAAGAGAACAACCCATTCACTGGATACATATGTGTCCCACCAATTCAAAGGGATAAAAGAACAATCCAGTCGTTGGATAAAATGTGTCCTGGCAAGCCAAAGGGCCCCACCACATCCCAAAGGGGAAACACGTTAAGAAGTAGGCAGGTCTTCATCTTCCAATATTTACTATCAAACTACTTCTGAACGACTGAGATCACAGGAGGAAACCCAAAGGAAGAATCTAACTGTAAGAAGTAAAAATCAGCAACAAATATACTAGCAACTGTGTGACAAACGAAATGCAAAATAAGGGAAAAATGAGTTGTGACACATCCATCACTCGTATCTTATCTTCTTATTTGTAAGTCAAACAGGAACTGACATTGCTTCATCTTAGACTGGGAAGGCAGAGTTCCCTGAACAGGTTACAATCAAAGAAAGGGAAGTTCATAAGGCTCATCTATGCCTCTTTCCTGTAGCTCATGGTCACGGGCTAACTGATCAAGAAGAAGCCCAGGTTTGGCATTCTTTGCCCAATACAGAATTCGGAAGCCTTGTTATTGCCCCTTCTGTCTGATGCTCAGAATTTATCACAGAACACCCCTATGTGTGACTGCAACGTGGAAACACCAGTGGGATCCAGACTGCCAGAATGCCCAGTCATGCACTGACAGCAGCATCTTACAACACGCTGTCTGACTTCACAGTATGGGATACCGGCTCGATCGCACACGAATGTGGCGGTTCGGCGCTGATCGTAGCGCTCTTCCTGCCCCCGGATTAATTCAGCTGAATACTGATCTACTTCTTGACAAACCCTACGGACTCTCAACACGGACCAGTTACTCCGGCCATAGCCCACACAGTGGATCGGGGCTCCGACCCTGTTGTAGGCCCTCCCGAGTCCTGATTTACCTTACTGTTAGGTACCCCCAGTAATCACTGGTACCTTTCCACCACCTAGACGCTCTTCCTCGCCGGGCTCCGCCCGTGGTGCCCAGCCTTCCACGCCGGCACATCACAGGTTGTTCCCCTCCCATCGGGCAAGCCACGCTGCCCCTTGACGCTCGCCTCCTGCTTCCTTCAGCACCCTTTACTAGGCAACCCGGTCCTGAAGATGATCCTGAGTTAATAGGATCAAAACGCCGTCAACCATACAGCGCAATTCGCGGCGCATCCTCAACTATGGTTCACATAAAAATGTCTAGCCAATCCATGACCAACTATTGTAAATAATCTTTGTTGAACCATATATTTCTGTACATAATTTTTCACTTTGTCACATTGCGCCTACCGCTGCTCCCTCACTTGTCACTTGCGCCGTCACCCTTGTGTGTCACGAGCACAATAGTGCACCAAGTTCTCTTTGGGTGGCCCTTGCAATTTATGCCCACAGTGCTGATATAACTGTTCTGTATAATTTGTTATTTCAAATATATGATGCCATGAGCACCTTCTAAATACATACCTCGAGTCTCCCTTTTTCCTTTTTGCAATGTCTTGTACATGCATATTTTCTTGCCTCCCTTAATGACACCGGTTGAGACATTGTTGTTAGTTTTTTGACTTCACAGTATGGGCACCGTCAGCTTGATGCTTGCAGGTTCTGGTAAGCTGTTGACCTAGATGTATCACTAAGCCCTATCTAGAAACTCAAGGCTTATCAGGGGTGTTGTTGAAAAAAACAGCCAACTGATTAGGGAGCATGAACAGAAGATGCATCTTCCCAAGAATGGTCACTCGGTGAATAATGTTTCCAGTGAATCAGAAACTGGAGATGACCTTGAAACATCTAAGGGTCACAGGTTTTCACAACCTTATATTCTGGTTGCCCTTGCCAACAATTGACAGAGGTTCAGTCATAAATCGATGTTAGGGATTCAATTGGAATGAATAAAAATACAGCTGCAAAGCAAATTTAACTGAAAAGCCACAACATTGATCCGTTAAAAAGTACAAAAGTGCCAAAAATCATGCTTGAAATGTAATTGCCAATGTATGAACAGGAAGTAAAAGAGAAGACAGTCAAACTTTATCTCCAGGAGCAAAAGGAGAAGAATTTGATTTTGATTCGTCAGCGTGTTCCTTCATTCTAATAATGGTGTCATTTTTCAGAAACAAGTTGTCTACGTTTTTTGCAACTGATTCAAATAATCAATAACGGCAGGAAGAAAAGGACCACTGTTAAAATCTCTAGGGTGAAATCCTTGCATGCAGAAAAAAAGATGAAACCTTGGTAGCATTATGGGTTGCTTTGTTAAAAGAGAATTTGGCCGGGGGTAAATATGAATCACAATTATCTTGAATTTCATTACAATAGCATTACAGATATTGTTTCAGATTTTGCTCAGCTTGCTCTGTTAGCTGACCAGGATAACCAAAACGAGTGTGTTAAACTCCTAATGCCCTAAAGGGAGCTCTTCAAAAACATTAAAAAGATATTAAATACTTCTCTCAGAAATTATTGTATGAGATAATCCATGAAGACAAAAAATATATGTCAAAAAACATTGGACCATTTCTTTTGTGTTGATAATTTCAAAGGAGAAAAATGGTCCATCTCTGAAAAGGTGTCTATGGTAATCATAATTACTCAACGTCCTTTTGAAGGCGTAAGATCTGTTATAACATCTGTCAATATTCTATGCGACTGGTAACTGTTGTAAATATCTGCCAGGATTAGAATGTGACGATTTATGTTGGGCACATATAGGATAGGTAAGAACATATTCATGAACATCAAAATAAACAGTTGGCCACCAAAAATATATTAAATCTAAATACCACTTTTATCAGAAATGGCAGTCATGACACAACTTAAATACATATAAGTGTACTTCTTTAGTCAAATAAAAATAGCTTGTTAGCTGAAATTCAACTCATATGGTCAGACTAAAGGGGCTCTTTCAAGTCCCTTAAATCGATTTTGTTCTTGAGCCATCATAACTCTGTATGAAAAATATCGAACAATTCTGACCACACAATGAGAAGGAATTACAGGCTGATTAAAACTGAGTCATGATACAGAAAAAAAATAAGACGGAGCAACAGACAAAAGTCTTTTAACCAGAAAAGATAGTAAACTTATACTGTGCAAAGAAAAATGTCCATCTAGCTTGATGATTTTTCCTGCATGGACGATTTTGCAAACATTATAAATTCCGATTATCAGTTCAAATTTTAGATGGTTCTCTTGAGTCTAACAATGTCTCCATTCAGTTCAAAGCAACATCATGGCTAAAGGTGCTCTTTCAGGGACTGAAAAAAAAAAGAGATAATTATAAAATAGGATGTTCTTGTCTATCATATTCATGTCTTTGCACCAAAAATGCACCAGCAGCTCTATCTGAGGCATCTGTTTACACAATTAATTTCTTAGAGGTGTCAGGGTGACATACAATTTGTGTCTGAATAAACATCATCTCAAGTGTATTAAAAGCTCTTTCAGCTTGATCATCCCAGTAAAAACCCTTTTTTGCATTTTCCTTCTTCAAAACAGGAGTGATATCACTAGTTATCTCTGCAAAGGTATTAATGAATTGACAATAAAACACTGGAAATCAGTGTTTTAACATTGGTAGGTGAAGGCTATTACAAAATAGCTGACATTTTTGGACAAAAGTAAAGGCCGGAAGAATTAAACCAAAGGTACTCCACCTATTCCTTCTCAAATTCACACTTTTCATGTTTACAAAACAAACTATATTGCTGAAGTTGTGCTAAAACCAAACTCACATGTTCCTGATGTTCTCCAGGAGTCTTAGAAAATACTAGAATACTATCTTAACAGAGCAATACAAAATGATTCAACATATTAGAATTATTGGGACCATAAAGCACTGAAAAATAGTAGGCGCATAACACAACCCAAATGGCATTCCATGATATACAAAATGCCCAAATGTCGATCTGAAGGCCATTTGCCATTCACTACCTTCCTGTATACCCAAAAGATGATAAGCCCCTCACAAATCAAATTTAGTGAAGAAATATGCTTCATGAGGTGACTCCTTAATGGTAGGTAAAGCGTAAGAAATTAGGGAATTAGTTGTGAAGGACAGTAGTCTGCAACTTTTTCTTTACTGGGTTCCAAGTACCCCATTGTAGGACTCTCTCAATGTAACGAAGCTAAACAGTCCTACTCAGGGGAGGTTGCGTGGGCTTGTACTTCAGCTTGCTGGCATGCAACAACAACACTCAATAAGAGCAGTGTTCTCCAGACTCTGGGTGGCATCCCACTGGTGGGTCGCAAGCAGATATTTGGTGGCTTTTTGCTGGTGCCTCAAAGACAGAGGTCAAGGGTCAGTCTATGACTTCTGACAAATTGCTGCCTTTATTTTTAACATGGGGATTGGTGTTTACTTTTCTTTCTCTGACTGCAAAGTGAGAAGAGTTTTTAAATTGAATTATGTAACAATCTTGCTGCAGGACAGGGAGTGTGAAAGGAAAGGCTGTAGGATGGCATTTTTTTGCAACACACAGCAAAATGTAAATACCTGTAAATGAACTGTATACATTCAGCAGTTAGGAAAGCAAAAATTAAGCTCATTTTGTTTTGTAACTCTAAAGTGTGCAGGAAACAGAGATCTGAATAGGATCAAAGCAAATCAAGACACTTTTCTTGGTGATGAACACGATAAATATTCACAGAAACCTGAAATCCACACATTATCATTACATATATACTTTTATCATTAAAACTTTATGTCTGTGCAAAGTTAGTGGCCATTTCAATGGAAGTGCTGTCTGTAAATGACAACGCACTACCACATGATGCTTTAGTTACTTTGAAAAAAAAACGCTCTTCCTCATATCCATTAAAGGTAGGTGGGTCCTGAATGTTTGTCGCTCTAAAACGCAAGTAGTGGTTCTGTAAAAAGTTTGGGAATTACTGACGATAAGGCTGAAGTCTGGTTGAAGAGTGCATTGCAACAAAGCTGTGTTCCCTTGCTTGTGTCCCCACTCCCTCCACTAGCTGGTTCTGACTCCTCCCTCCTGAAGTTTTCCACTATTGGATTCCAGGCTACCATCTGAAGTCTTGATCCAGCAAGGAGGTTTTTCAGGTCTTCATATTTTTCTTCCTGAGAAGGTGGCAACTTTCAAGGGCAATTGGCTACCACATATTCCAGTTTATGATGACACTGTAGTTTCTGGACACAAGATCTTTCTGAAGATCAGTCTCACTCCACCATAGCCCAGACCGCGTCCAATCCTATGGCTTATCAATAGTTTCTTGATGTCTTCTAGAAACCTACTTCTGTGTTCTTCCCTCCACACAGTGTTTTGGACAGTGTCATTAAGACAGCACCTGGAGCCATAATTCCCTATGGCAGAATGTACTCTCTTTATCATCACAAGAAGCAGGCTCTGAGGAAACATTTGGAAGAAAACCTTCAGAATGGTTTAATTGTCCTGTCAATATCTTCCGCTGTAGCTCCTCTGTTCTTCGTCCTAAAGAAGTCCGCAGAGATAAGATCTCTATCGCAGATTGAATAAGGTCACCATTAATGACCGTTACCCTTCTTCCAATCATCAAGAACATCCTTAAGTCTGTTCAGGGTGCTAAATATTTCACAACGCTATACCTTCGTGGAGCTTACCATCTTCTCCGGATAAAGATAAGTGATCAGTAGAAGACATTCTTTCGGACACCCTTTTGCCACTATGAATATTGGGTCATGCCCTTTGGCTTAACAATGCACCAGCAGTTTTCCACTGATTCATTATTTGCATATTCTCTGACATCCTGAATGAGTTTCTTGTGATGTACCTGGACAAAATTATGATGATCTTCTCTGTTTCCCTTCCTGAACATGGGGTCATTGTTTGATCCGTCCTTCTACTACTCAGGGAAAACCATCTATCAAGTAAGGCGAAGTGTGAGTTCAAAAGAACAGAAGTGGAGTATTTGGAGTATGAACTCTCTGAAGATCCCTGCTATCTTGAACTGGCAAACTCTTAAGGAGACCCAGAGTTTTTTTAGAACTGGCTAACCTTTATAGAAAGTTGATAAAGAACTTTGCTGAAATAAATAATCATCTATCTGCCACTTTGAAGAAGGTGAACCTAATTAAAGGTTTTTCTTGGATCCGTAAAGCCCAAGAGGCCTTTTTTTAATCTCAAGAAGGCTTTCACCCAAGCTCCTGTTCACAGACACTCGGATCCATCCAGGCAACTTATAGTGGTTACTGATGCTTCAAAGTATGCTTTTAGAGCTGTGTTACTTCAGCTCCAGGAGGAGGACAACCTGAAGCATCCTATTTTTATCTCTCCCACGTCCTGAATTCATGGAAATAACTGTATTCAGTTCTGGAACATAAGCCCTTGGCCCTCAAGTATGCTTGTATGGATTGGCAACGTCTTTTAAGGGAGCAATCAAACCTTTTGAGGTTCGGATGTACCATCAAAATCTCCAGATTCTGCAGAGCATGCATTTGTAGGAACAGCAGACAAGCTCACTGGGCCTATTTGTTTTCTCAATATGATTTCTATATCACATACAACCCGGGTACATAGAACATTCTTGCCGATGCCTTGTCTAGACAGGACATTTTTTTGAGGCTTCTGAGACACCTGTCCTTTTGCTTCCTGCCAAAGTTGTCTGATTAGTGAAGTCCTTTTTACAGCGTGTGAGAGACGCACATGCTGAGATCTCTCCCAAAAAATGCTCTGGAGAGTCAAGTACCCTTGGCCTACCACCAGAATCTATATTTTTCCAGCAGGCCTTGTTGATCCCTACTAACGTCCTTCAAACCGAGGTTCTGGAAAAGTGTCATGACACTGCAGTAGCAGATCATTGTGGGGTTTAGTCAACCTCAGAATTAGTCCTAAATTCCTTCTGGGAGCCTCAGTATCGTAACGAAACTTGAGGGGGGCCCCCCTGCAAGGTAAATGAAGCCCCCCCCTCCGGACTCAATCAGGAGCTCTCAGGCCAGAGTACTGTGCTGAGCGGGCCCCTTGCAGTTCTGGGGCCTCCCCACACTGCTGGAGCTGCGGTGGCATATGTTACGCCACTGGGCGGCCTACTGTTTGAAAGGATGTATTGCTTTACGTTAAATACTGTCCTGTTTTTGCACAATCTAAGGCAGTACATGATAAGCCCTTTGGCTTTCTTCAGCCTTTGCCTGTCCCTCCTCTTCCTTGGCACACAATTTGCACCGACTTTATTGTGGATTTACCCCCTTTTGCAGGAAACCAAGTGATTATGGTCACAGTAGACATCTTTTTTAAAATGGCTCACTTTTCTTTCTCCTGGAGGCATCAATCAGCCAGCATGATGGCAAGGATATTTCTGGGTGATATATTCCACCTGTATGGGATCCCCAACACTATAAACTCAGACACAGGCTCTCAATTCATCTCTAGATTCTGGTGCTCAATTTTCTCTACCCTGGGTTTCCATCATGGTCGTTTCTCAGGTTTCCTTCTGCGATCTAATGGCCAGACTGAGAGGGTAAACCAGAGTCTTCAACTGTATCTGAGGTGTTTCAGCAATGCCATTCAAAACAAGTAGGAGAATTCTTACTCTTAGCATATTTCTCTTATAACAACTCTACTCACTCTGCTACCAATGTTTCTCCATTCCACTGTATCCAGGATTTCTATCCTCATTCCTTTCCATGTTCTCCGTTGTCAACTCCTCTTGTGCCAGCTGCTTCTGGTTTCCTAGAGAGACTTGGTTCTGAAAGAATAATGATTTCCCGGAACGTACAAAATTTTAACACTGCTATGAAGGCTAGAATCGACAGATTAAGAAGACCGGTCCCAGACTTTAAGGCGGGAGAGAAGATGTGGCTGCCTTCCATGTTTTTGCACACTCGAAGATTGCCTGTCTAGATTTGTCCTCAATTTTTTGGCCCTTTGTAATAACCAAACAAATCAATTCTGTCACTTTTAGGCTCTGTCTTCCTAACTCTTAGATGATTCATCCTACCTTTCATGTTTCCCAGTTGAAACTTTTTGTACCTGATTCGCTTTATCAGAGTTCTCCTCCTGTTATGGTAGATGGGGGTACCAGAATCCAAAGTTAGCGCGATCCGTGATTCCCAAATTTTCTGTAGTCTGTTGCAGTTTTTTGTTGATTGGAAAGGCTATCCTGCTACTCCACAATCTTGGGTTCATGCCTCTTCTGTCCATGCCCCAAGATTGGTCTGTTAATTTTTTCTGGCCTTTCCTGACAAGCCTAGGACATTGGGAGGATGCGAAATACTGTTGCAGTTGCGGTGTCTTTACCTCCCCTACGCCTGAGAAAAGAGGAACCTTGCATGGGCTCACTTTTCAATGGGTTCAGAACACACCACATGAAGCCAGCAGCTGCAGGATGTGTGTTTCACTCACTTGGGGCTGCGTTCCCTCGTGCTCCTAGCTGTTCCGCCAGCTCCAAAATGGCAATCACCTGTCTGAGGGTTTGCAGCTGCCTTTTAAAGCTGCTCCGCTTATAGTACACTTCAGCTCTTTGTTTTCTTTTCCATCATGGCGGTTTCTTCTTTGATTCCTTTCTGGTTCTCCCAACCCTTTGTGTTTTCTGTTGTATGATGTTTGATGTCATTTCCTTTTCCTGTTCTTTTACTATATAACGGCTTCAATTTGGTTGGAGGGTGCGTTGCAACAAAGCTGTGTTCCCTCACTTGTTTCCTCGTCCCCTCCACTTGCTCAGCCTGACTCCTCACTCCTGAAGTATTCTACTAGTGGATCCCGGACTCCGTGTTTTCTTTAACCGTATGAAGTCTTCATCCAGCAAGGAGGGTTTTTATGCTTTTGGCTTTTTCCTCCTGAGAAGATGGCAGCTTCTCAAGGGCACTTGACTACCACATATTCCAGTATTTGGTGACATAATGGTTTCTGGAAACAGTCAACCGGGCAGCGGAAGACCCGGACTGGATTATGGGTAAGCATCTAGACCTGCACAAAGAGTTCCCATGAGATTCTTTACATAGCACTCCAGGCATCACAAGATCACCTTCTCATGGTACTCCTGCAAAAACACTGCCAATAGGATGCCTTGACCTCTCGGAAACTTTGAGGACTGCATTCTTTCATCCAGGAATTTGTGTCTCCAAGGTCATTCTGGCTGATAATGCAGTTAGGCTGCCATGGACTTGGCCATGCGAGCTAACGGCAGCCCATCCTTGGATAATAGGTGTTCATTTTCATTTTTAATATTTGTTAAGTGCACCTTTCACCTGAAGGTACCTTGCTGCGGAAAGTCCTTAACTAGAGAAGAGGACATACCACTACATAAAAACATATTAAAGAAAGGCTATTAGACTGAAAAAAGTATGGTCTTCAAATGTTTTCTGAAGCTCAGTAAACCATATTCAACTTGCAATTGACTAGGCAGTCTTTTCTAGAGTCTCCCCGCCACCAATAAAAGGCTATACTACCTAATGTGGTTGGCAGAATCTAAGTAAACATCAACAAAAATTACTTTTCAGACCTGAGGTCATGTCTTGGTTTTTAAAACAAAAACCTTGAAGATACAGGAATGGGTTGTAAGTCATAATGAGATTTATGAACCAAGCAGAGGGCCTGTCTGGGAGCCAAGGAAATTTATATCAGGTGAGATCAAGAAAGTTACAATCCTGGTGGATCTTTAAAAACTCAATGAGACCCTTTGCCTCCATAGAATAAGCCCTGATTGGTGATTATGTAGGAAATGTCTCCTAGTGGAAAATGTAAGTGACCTTCAACCATGTCTCTATCATCACTTCAGCCAACATTATTTAAGGTGGTTTGTAAAGCACGAGCAATTTGTCTTGGAGAATACTTTGCACTGTTAGAAAGGTTTATTCAATATTACAAAGGGTAGGAATGTCTGCGAGCAGTCACGGGTGGTTCTCTATCCTGTTGGAGGTACTAGCGATGGTTCACAACTGGCAGAAACACAGGAACGTTCATATGGCCAAAGAAGACCGATCCATGAGTAAGAGAGGTAGGAGCTAGCATAGATGACTTCTTTCAAGCCATTTCCACGATTTTTCAAGAAGACAGCATAACTCATCTAGGCATAAGTTGGAATTTTCAGGCTAGCATTAGAGTTTTAAACTGAGAGGTTATGGTTGATATTTAAAGGCAAGTGGGGTAAAAAAACATAAGTACATAAAGTCTTACTTGAAGGACAGTGAGAATGTGCTGAAGTAATATGACTAAAAGCTGATTTTGGCACACAGGCATTACATAGAGAGAACAGTGGCCCACCTTCTTGCAGCAAGTCACCTTCTGTGCACTAGTTCATTTCTCATTGACATGTCTGTGCATATGTGCATAAGAGCACTCTCTCCCATCCTTACTTATCTGTAAGGAGCACATCCATATGTAATCAACAATCCTATACAGGCCTCCAGACTTGCTCAAAGTGGCAGATTTCACTTTACTACGTGACAGCCACACACTCACTCGCTCTCTCTCCACCACCACCACCACCACGTTGCTCGTATGCACATACTGCACAGGGGCCGAATAGTCATTTAATCTCCCGTCTCACTGGGCAGACGTTCACTTCTTTTCCTGCAGTTCCATAGTAATAGGTGACACTTGAGAATCTGAATGCATGCCATCATTCATTAGTCATTAGTCTCATGACCGTTTAAATCAATAATCCGAAGTGTTTATCCAAAATGTATCTAAGAGGATAGAGCCTGCTACTTCCATCACATCTCAGAGCTGACGGGGAACCCAGCCTTTGTGTCAAAACTTCCTATTAGTGGGAAAAGAAATGTACAGAGACAGGGAGGCTCGCCATGTATGCACCAAACCTTATGATTTGTATGAACAGCTGTCATTATTGCAATAGGAGGCGGGGCCTGGTTCGAAGGTCCCTGCTATTTGTTTGTGTCTCAGTACAGTGGACCCACAGGATTGCCGGAGGCACAGACCTGCTCGTCAGGTTTGTGCTGCGCCGGAATCTTCTGAGTAGCGCAGGCCTGCTCCGAGAATACCCATCACTGCTCGACATGAGCACTATAGTGTTTTTTTTTTTGCTTGCAAGGAGGAATGCTGCTATTTTTCGTCCTTGGCCCGAGGCCACGTTTGCAGCTTTCGACTCTGCCTAGATTCACATATTTAGTTTTAAAGGCTTTATTTACAGCACTAATTTCTCATTTACACACTGACATTTGAAGGCTTGGAAGAGGGCCCAATTGCCATGGCATCAGCTCGCAGGGGTTGAGTGAACGTTTTCCAGGACGGCAGTGGAATATTCTAAATGGAGCGAAACGTCAAGCTTTAGAACCAGAAAAGCTTTCAAAGAAGGTGCCCAACAAATCATAGGTTCCTGGAGAAAAAAGACACAATTTTATAATTAGAAAAAACCTTCAAATGCGGTGCCTGACAAATCATAAGTTTCGGAGATACTTTTCTTGGGAACCTCGGGTTCATCGAATAGGACTCCACACAGGACCCTGAATTATCGTTTTGCTGCAGAAGCAGATGCTTCCGTGTGTGTCTAACAGAAGCACAGTGCGCCCAGCAGATTCATAATTGAAACAAGCATTAGCAAAACCAGTAGGTAAAAAAGGCAAAACCTATTTGTGCTGGACACAAATGCTTCCATTTCTGCAAAGCAGAAACACAGTGTCCCAGTAAAAAGACTGAAGGCATAACTAAAACAAGCACTGGCAAAGCCAGTAGGTGTTTCCTTTTTTTGACGTACTGGCTTTGCCAATGATATTTGCCAATGTCCTTTACCATCGGCTAAAAGAAAAGCTTTTTGCTGATGCTGTGCCCCATCCCACTCTGTGACGAGTGAGGGACTTCTGCCTTCCCTTAGGTCAGCCATTGAGGGAAGGCAGCAGTCCCAACCCTCCTGGGACCTCCGAGGCTTGGGGCTGCTGACTTCCCTCATTAGCTGACCTTAGTTCAGCCAATGAGGGAAGGCAGCAGTCCCAACTCTCCTGGGATCTCTGAGGAAGAGCTGCACGGGTAAGTATGATTTTATTTTTAATGTTTGATGCTTGTGTGCGTGCATGAATGTTTGGGAGTGAGTGTTGTGAATATATTTGTGTGCGTGCATGTGAGAATGTATTATTATTATTATTATTAAAGATTTATAAAGCGCACAGCTACCCAACAGGGTTTCCCGGCGCTGAGCAGGACAAGTGTATGACTGAGTGTGTATGTGTGCGTATGCGCCCCCGCCCCCTCCCTTGTAAAAGTACAGGCTGTCACTGGTCTTCAGGCAGTCTAGTTCCCAGATCAAGCTCCACAGAAGATATGGGCGATACCATACAGGTGCTTGGTGGTCTTGAAGCCTCTATGTTGAAGGTACAGCACCTACACCACAATAAAATGCGAATAATTACCAAAAAATCTGGAATAGAAAGAAGCATCTCAACTGGTTCCCAACATGTAGCAACAACCACTGAAGAATCCAACAAGTCTCTGGAGGCAAAAGTGGACTCTATGACATAAGCTATGAACAATCTATGTGGCCCAATGCACAGGACAATGCAACGCACAGACATATTTAACATCGTTTATTTTCCTGCATGGATATGTTGAGTTGGTCAACAAATCGCCATAGCACAGGCCACACTCTCACTCTCACGTCGTACTGTAGGGCTGCAGGTCGAAATGGGCACTATAGTGGTGATGTCGTATGGGGCCTTGTGCAAGCAACCACTGCAGTGCAGAGCTTACAGACGACTCAAATAGCACGAAATGGAGCAGCTGGGCATGCCGAAAGTGAGGACCTATGCAGTATTAGCAGTGTTTCTGTGAATGAGGCCATAAATGTATGTCGCAGTAGATCACGAGGTGGTGTTGTTGGTACTGAAGGCACCACTACATCAGTGGGACAAAGTTCAGTTCGTAGTCGATGCAAACAGAAACAAGTCTTACATTTGACCCACATATTGTTTTGTCATTTTTGCTTTTTCAGTAAAGTGTACTGATGTTTTACTTTCATTTGAACATTCTGAGGGTGAAAAGTATTTTACAACCTGAAAAAAAGGTTAATTTGTTTAACACTGCACTTCTTATGTTTAGCTTTATGCAAAATGTAACACACAGCATCATTTACATACCTTAAAAGTAATTGTTTGCAATGGCTGTACTTCTGGCTCTTACTTCTGCTGCCAATGAATCTTCCTGTGTTGCCTGTGCTGGTGAGTTTTGGGGTTCATTATTATCAGAGTCAGAATCAGCCATCATTTCTGGCAATTCTTTCCGCATTGCAATACTGTAGAGAATTGCACAAGCAGCAATTATCTTGCAACCTGTCTCTAAGGAATATTAGAGGGCACCCCCACTTTTACAGAGACAGTGAAATCTACTATTCAGTAGAACACATGTCCTCTCATTAACAGACCGGGTTTGTTTGTGTGCTGCCCTGTAGCGTACCTCTCTTTGTTTTGATGGATATAGATATGGTGTTAATAGCCATGATATCAGGGCATATGCACTGTCACATACAAAACATTTGAGAAATGAGGTTACAATATATACAATTTATACATTTGGGACATTTATGCCATATACATAGGCCATATTTACCAAGTAGATAGCCATCTTCAAACTCTCTGAGAAGAAGTGAGTAAATGTCGCTATTCCTGAACATAAAAGAGCCATGTGTACCGCCCAGGTGCTTTGCTAAGAGATCTGTAATGATATATTTTGCATCACACACCACTTGGATACTGAGTGATTGACTATTTTTTCTGTTTGTAAATATGTATTCATTGTAAGAGGAAGGACATATGGGAACATGGGTGTTATCAATACATCCAATTCCATAAGGAAATTTGGCAATGCAGTAAAAATTCAATTTGGCAAACTCCAACTCGTGTGCTGCGCTGGAGAAAGTTATATGATGGTATACTTTTTGTACCATCGCATCTAGGAAAGACTTAAAAAACCTAGAAAGGGCACTCTGTGATACCCCACCTGCAGCAGCAATGACACCTTGGTAACTCCCAGAGGCTAAAAGATGGAGTGAGCATAGTGCCTGCACATGCATGGGTGGGTATGGCATTGCTTCTGATAGTGTTTCTCTCAAGCTGAGGCCTTATTTCTGCAATTAGGTCTAAAATACCTGCACTACTCAGCCTGTATTTATCACTTATTTCCTCCTCTGTTTGTTGAAAAAGTGTAACCCTCACTCTGAATATCGGTTCCTGTCTCATCCACCTTCTCTGAAGGGCACTGAGAATCCACATCCTCCTCGCAATCACGTACAGCGCTGCCATAGTGGAACACCCTGATGCATTTTGGGCCTTTTTATATATGTTGCACCTGGTTACCACCTGATCAGAGTTGGTGGTAATTTGCATGTGCAAAATCCACATTTTGCGACTTGTCGGTATTTGCGAATGGTCGATACATACTATTTGCAATTCGGTATTTGGGAATCAGTAACAGCGACTCATAAACTCTGGTCGCTAAAATACTGATTCGGTAGCTTGTCGTTCCGAAAAATAGTGCAACAAATGCTTTTGGTACATTCGAAAGCACCATTTTTGTGGTCAGTAACCAGTTCACGACTGGTTACCGATTCGGTAACGCTTCGTACACCTAGCCCGAAGTTTCCTAAATATGACAATGGAAGGATTCAAGTCATCCATTGAAAAGGATGGTAAAGAAGCTATGCTCCAGGAAAGGGACAAACAGAAGAGGAAGATAAGCAATTAAATAAGAAGGAAGTAAATGAGACTGACAAGAAAGCAACTACTAGCAAGCAATAGGCTAGCCCTAAGTTGTACGTTTGTGTTGTGTTCGACAAGAGATCTTTTGACAACAGACAGTTAAAGCTGCCCTAGGCAAGCCCTAAAAAGGCTTGTTCAGGAAGAAATAGCACCCTTCTATATTGTGCCACTGTAGAAAAACATAATTCTTTTAATATACATTGTACTGCTAAAAATAATTGCTGACAGTGCTCCTGTGCTGAGCTATAAAGTTCATCAGAATGTATTCACCAATGGCTATGCGGATATCCAATCAGAATTAATGAATTGATCTGCAGGTCACGAATCTAATGCTGACAAGGCAACAGTGTACCTTCAACCTTCCATTGTTCTGAGATCAGTAAATCAAGTGCCAATAAACTGGGTAATTCTAACTGAAGGATTGTTGTATTTAGCTGTACATATTATTATAATTATTATGTCCTACACAGGTTAATCTCTCTACTCTCCTTCCCATATATTATGATATCTACACCTTTGGGCAGGGTATCAGTGACTGTTGTTGGCTTAACTCTGTGTAAGAGTGGACTCTTTTCCTGGTCGGATGTGAAATGTACATTTCATAGACACAAATTATCATGAAACCTGAACATTCTAACTGCCTCCATCCTGGTCAGTCGGGTCCAGGAAACTCTCCATGTGAGTATCATATAGAAGAAATGACAACATGTACACAGTTGTCTGCATGCCATATTCTGGAGATTTGTTGACCCGTAATGCAGGAGGTTACATTAAAAAGGTCTCCTTTTCACCAAGGGCAGAGGCACCACCGCCCTCCATTGTGGTAAATATACAGAAGAGTCCAACACCATTTCTGAGAAGTGGTAGAGTAATAAATGGTGTAGCAGGAACAAGCATGAGTGAGAAGGTGCATAGTTAATCTCCTCTAAATACCTATGACTCCATTTGATAGGTTGAGAGGTGTCATAAGCCAGACAACTGCTGAGATATTGGGACAAGTAGAAAGGCTTGTGAAGAATCTCAATACCAATGTGGATTTGACTCCACCGCTCCCTTCCAGGAGCAACGTACGTACTAAACACATGAAGTCCGGCAAAATGGACTTGGGCTGTGTGTATCAGGCTAACTGAAGTCATGTGAACACTGAAGAGGGAGGACCTGGAGCAGAAGAGTTTGAAGAAAAAGGCATGCATTCGGCATGGAGATTGGAGAGAAAGAGCTAACAAATATGGACAAGAGACACCAGAGAAGTGGAGGTATTTTGAGAGAGAGAGCGAGAGAGAACAACAGTGGAAAGCAAACACCAAATTAGGGAATGAAGACGAACACTCCACCAGATACTCAGACAAATGCTGAAAGACCCAATCGCTGAATGGAGTGGGGCACTGATTCCCCTAACATTGTGATCACAAGTGTATCGTGGCATCAGGCACGTGCAGGACTGGCGGGGAAAGCAAAAGCCTCAAAGAGAGAGAGGGTAGGCGATAAGGTTGTACAATTCCTGGTATAAGAAAACCTCATTCACATTTTTGTTTCAATAATGTGGGGATAAAATTTTAAGGTGCTACACTTTTTCCCCAAATTATAATGGTGACTGGAACTGATATCCCATCTGACTGCCTTTTTCTAAACTGTTTTTATTGAACTACACCACAATATACACGATACAGGGGTATACACATATCACAGTTATGCCAACACTTCTCACAATTCACATTTCCTTAATATTATATAATTCGCAAGATATCAGTGCTGCGATGTACATCGGCTTTTTTTAAAGTTGTTCCCCCTGGTATGACATAAATTAAAGAAACAAAAACGTAAAATACCCAGCTTTCCCTCCCCTCTACTGCTGTCTGCATTATAGGTGTAAAGTGTAAGGTACCATCACCACCCTACGTGCAATTCTGGAAAGTGCTCACCTCCCATTTCTCCGTAATCGTATCTGTACCAGATGTTCCCCATATGGTGTCCCAATCCTTCCACGCCGTTTCTAGAACCTAGATAGTAGTATGCAGTGCATATCAATGTGTGCCAGGGGGGTGTCAGGGTGGTCGGGTGTCATCTTTGGTGATGTCTTCGGATCATATTCCAGGTCGGAGCAATAGAGTATTTTCGTAGGCCATCCCTCCCTTCCCTGTGAAGCAATGTACTTTCCGCCCGACCCCAAGAGGCCATTGCCATTGCCCAAGCCAGCAGGGAGGGGACCGTAGGTAGTTTCCAATCTGTAGTAATGGTGCGTTTTGCTACAATCAGGGCTAGATCTAGGAATTTAAGCACAGGGCTTTCCAGTTTAGGACAGGGAATAATCCCAAGAGCCGTCAATCAGGCCAGTCAGGCATGGGGAGGCCGGATGCAGTACCGAGCATTTGTAATAATCAAGTCCAGTAGGTCTGCAACAAGGGGCAGGACCATAGCGTCTGGAGAAGGTCAGTGTCTGGGAGGCAGCATAGGGTACAGCATGCACTGGATCCAGGAAAGATTTTATTAATTTGAATTGAGGGGGGGGGTGGAGGAGAGAATAAAGAAAAAAATAAAAAGAACACTTACCTGTCCGCCGCCGCCTCCACTCGGTCCTTTGTGCCCGCTTCCAGGGCAGGAAGCACCTGGCTCCCAGCCTCCCAATAGCCAATCACAACGCTGCAATGCAGTGTTGTGATTGGTCTGAGCGCCGTTGTTCGACGCTCAGCCAGAGAATGGTAGGCTGGGCATGTTTTCATGCAGGCTGTAATGCAGCCTGCATGGAGAACATGCAAAGTGCGCATGACAGTTTGACCAGCCCGAGACGGCGGCCTGCCAAAGCGTCCTGCGCACTTGGAGTGGGCAAACCACTCCTCCCCTGCTCTGCTCTGTGAGAAGAGCAGCCCCGCCCCTAACCAGCTGAGCAAGGGGAAAAATGAAATGATAATAACAATGAGTTATTATCATTTTGGAGAGGTGTGGTGCAGCGGCCAGGGCAGCTGACTTCGGAGCACAGGGTTCACGGTTCGATCCCCGGCTCCGGCGGCAGCTCAGCTCAGCACCATGTGACTCTGGGCAATAGCTCACTTAATTTCCACTACGGCCCCCAGCGCCTTGAGACCCGTAAGGGTGAGTAGCTGCGCTATATAAAAACGGACTTACATTTTTTTACATATATTTTATTTTTTCCTTTTTCGACCTGCTCAGTGGTGCGACACTGCCAGCCTGGTGCTGAAATGCTCTATAAAGCCACCGTATCTGTTTCCCTTAAGTTCCTGCCATGTATCTGGTACACCTCATAAGTCAGGGGTGCGGATTTGGGTGTTAAATAAGGTATGAAAGGAGTGTAGAATACGTTCATTAGTAAGGAATTGTCAGGGTGGAAGATCACAATCCATCACTAGTGCATGAAATCAATTATCTCATCGTTATGGAAGAGATCAACAGTGGTAGAGATTCCCACTGCATGCCAGGGTTGCAAATGTCACATGTGCAAGCGCCCTATAGGCAAAGTCCTAACAGGGGAATAACAAGAGCAAAAGGTTTTGATGTGCCTGTTGGTCCTAGCCAGACATGCCTATGCCAGTTGGAAGACTTTTGTGGCCTGGGGAGGCAGATGAACGGAAGGAAACAGGAGATAATTAAAAATATCATCCTTATGGTCTGCCAGTGAAAGCCTCGTTTCATAAAGGGAACGACGTGGGAGCCAGAGGGTTGTCTACTGTAACTGTGCGGCTAAGTAGTGATGCTCGAAATCTGGGAGAGTCAGACCTCCTGCATCTCCTGGAGTTTCAGTGTAGCAAGTGACACTCTACATCGTCCTGACCACCAAATTAACCCCATAGCTGCTGGGGCTTTTCCCTCTTAGCACTGAGCCCTTTTTTGGCAATTTGGGGTAGTTTGTACTCAGGCCTCCATATCTTTTTATCCACATAAGGTATCCACAGCAAATTTAAATCCTTTTTTTCCAACATCCTGTGGAATCTGAAGATACCCAGAGTTTGTGGAGTCCCCTGGAAGGAACCAAGAAAATAGCCAAAATATAGCAAAGGTTTGAGTTTTGGGGGAAAAATTGAAAAAAGTGGTCTCGATAAAAATGAGTTTTGTTTCATAAAAATGTCATCAACGAACGATTTGCTGTGCTAAAGTCACCATCTTCCCAGCTTTCAGGAACATGCAGGGCTGAATTAAAAAACCTATATTTTGTACCACAGTTTTGGTATTTTTCAAAAAGATACCCATTTTTCCTATTTTTTAAACTTTCAGCCTACTGCCAGTTTGTGATGTACACCAGTTTGAAACCCATGGGTGATCCAGGAAAGCTATATATTTCTGAAAAGTGGACAAAGTTCTGTATTCATCAAGGGGTCATCATTAAGCCTGGGTGGAGTTCGCGGAGTTCTGCTACGCGGAACTCTGCGAAGTGCAAAAAAAACTCCGCCCTTTAGATAAATGCAGTTTGCGGTGATTTTCAGTGCTAGGTGCTTGTCCGCACTGCGCAATCATCGCGAATGGCATCATGCACAGGGCAAGCGGGCCTTTCTGCCGCTCAAGTAGATTTTTACTCGAGCAGCAGCTTTCTCAACACGAGCGGGCGGTTTCTCAACGCGAGCGGTCGCGAGCATACGCGACCACTCGCAATGAGAAATCTGACCGCCCGCGTTGAGAAATCTCGCCGGGAGGTTGATTTTCCACGCTCGCGCTCGCCAACTTGATGTTGACGATCGCGAACAAGGAAAAATCTCACAGAGAGGTGGATTTTCCTCGCTCGTGCTTACCAACTTGACGTTGATGAATGCGAGCGAGGTAAAAAAGTCTGCTCCGCTACGCGGAGTGGAGTTTTTCGGAACTCCGCGAGCTCCGCGTAACGCGGAGTGCAGAAAACTCCGCAAACTCCGCGAGCGGAGTGTACTTCACCGCCCAGACTTAGTCATCATATGTGTAGACCCCTCAAGACTTTCCCAAAGAAACTAAGCGTTGAAATAAAGAAATATTGAAAACAAGTAGGAACAAACAGCCATTTGTGACAATGTTTTCATCTGTAACTATTTGTCACAATGACCGCTTACAAAAGCAATGTACCATTACGTTCGCTAGACCCATTTGGTTGTGGGGATATATAGGGTTTGTAGGTTCTTCAAGAACCCGAGGTACCCAGAGCCAACAACTGAGTTGCACTGTACAATGGTTTTTCATTGTGTACTGAGTATTGACCAATTCATATGGTGAAATATGTGGAGTGAAAAATAGGTATCAAGATAACCTATGCGTAAAGATGAGAATGCAAAGCAAGACCTGGATGAATGGGGGCGGAGGCTGGAGGCACTCCACTCAACCACAGATCAGACAGGAGAGGGAGAGGGCATGTCGCAGGTGCAAAATCCCACTCAATCTGCGCAGAATTCAGACAACGAAGAAACCCCCACCCCCCCAACAGCAAGTAGGTAGATACCATTGGAGGGTAGAGATGGCCGCTCCCTTAACTCTCCCAAAAACATAACTCCAGATATCTGATAGCCGAGCCCCTAGAGGATAAACACCTTTCACCCATGAGGAGGCCCGTCGCCAATCGCTGCCATGTCCCCCCTCTTCCTTTTTCTTTTCTCTTCTTGTATAATTAGTTAAATTGTCTTTTTCCTTCCTTTATTTATTTTTAGTATTCTAACAGTTTTAGATAAAAATTGTTGTACGCAGAACTCCGAGATGGACAGACGCCTGGGCACCGTCATGGCTATAGAAGTGTCCAATGAATGTAACAGTTGAGCAACATGTATGTAAATGTAAAGTTAGGACATCCTAAGTTAGCAAGCAGACGGCTCGCTTTATATGTATGTGGCAAACTGTGCGATGTGATTTTGTGCAACATTGCTAATAAAAAGTAAAAAAAAAAAAAGATAGATAACCTATGTATTTCTGATAAGGGCACAAGACCTGCAGTTTAGGAGCAGTGGTTATTTGTACATCTCTGAATGTGTGGATACCCATAGGAGCATATGATTTTGAGGGTATTTTTCAAAATGTCTTCTTTCTTACACACTGGTTTACATTTGGAAGGCACAACAGTGAAATCCAATTGGTAATAAAAAATATCCTACTATTCTATGCTACCATTTGTCTGCCGATAAAAATGGTACCTCACTTGTGTGGGTAGGTCTAGTGCCCGTGACAGGAAACGGCTCAAAATGCAACATGGGCACATCACATTTTTCCACTCAAATCTGACCCATTCTTGCTAAGTCTGTAATTGTGGATTTTGGGCCCTAGCTCAGCAGGCACCTAAGGAAACCTAGCAAACCTGTACTTTTTTTTAAAACTAGACACCTAGGGGAATCCAGGATGGGGTGAGTTGCATGGCTCTCGCCAGGTTGTTTTACCCAGAATCACTTGCAAACCTCAAATTTGACTAAAAAAACATATTTTACTCACATTTCTGTGATGGAAAATTCTGGAATCTGCAGGGAGCCACAAACTCCCTTCCACCCAGCATTTCTCTAAGTCTTCCGATAAAAATGGTACCTCACCTGTGTGGGTAGGCCTAGTGCCGGTGATAGGAAATGGCCCAAAATGCAACATGGGCACATCACATTTTTCCACTCAAAATAGACCCATTTTTTTGCAAAGTAGTTAGTTGTGGAATTTGGGCCCTTGCTCAGCCGGCACCTAGGGAAACCTAGCAAACCTGTACATTTTTGAAAACTAGAAAAAGTTATTTGTATTCAGAGTGTTTGCATCGTGTTGCCCAAGTTTCCAACACATAGATCCTCAGGCTAATAATAAACGTTAATACCCAGGTATCGAAATGTAGTGGGTGCTAATTGTAGCCTATGGTCTAACGGCGAGGGATGTAGGGGTCGTCCTGTGTGATGCATACCGGATTTAGCCCAATTCACTTTGAGACCCGATATTAAAGCAAACTCAGAGAAAATCTACATCATGTCGGATATGTCCAAGTTGTTGTCGCTGACATACAAGAGGAGATCATCAGCATATAGGGAAACTATGTGAGTGGTTCCATGTACTGTTATCCCCCAGGTCGCACCGAGAAGGTGAAGCCAGACCGCTAAAGGCTCCCTGGCCATGGTGAATAATAACGGTGATAGGGGACAGCCTAGGCGGGTGCCGCTACCTATGGGCAACGGTACTGATATACACTTGCTTGCCTTTACTCGAGCCAAAGAGGCAGAGTATGGAATTTGTATTAATTTCTGCCAGTATGGCCCCATGCCGAATAACTCCAACACCTTATGGATATAGTCCCAGTGCAGGCAATCGAAGGTTTTCTCCAAATCCAACAAAATGCAGACAGCATTTGGGAAAGGAAATGCTGATTCTTTCTTAATATGCCATAGCCTGCGAAGATTAAGAGAGGTATTTTGGCCTAGTATAAATACCGCCCGGTCTTCATGAATTAAGTACGGTTGTTCCGATAGTAGGCAACAGGAGAGTAATTTAGTTAAGATTCTATAGTTAGCATTCAAAATAGATATTGGATGATACAACACTTAGGGGCCGATTCCGATTCGGGCCGGAAATCTCTCCGACCGAGCCGTACCCGGAGAGATTTCCGACCGAATCGGACCCGTGCAGCCCAACCGAACGAGTACGATGCGCACGTATGCCATCGGACTCGAGTCGGTCGGACTCCCATTGAAGTCAATGGGAGCCTGTCGTACAACGCGTACGCGGGCTCCCATTGACTCAATGGGTGCGAGGCGGACAAGGGCGCCCCCTACAGCGTGTACGCGGCGAAGCGACCCGCGCCGTACACGCACAGGTAGGGAGGACCCATGGGTCCCCCCCTGTGTGCGACTCGCGCGGCTATGCGTACAGGGGGGTCCGACACGGACCCCCAAAGTACGGCTCCGACTGCTCTTTCGAGCCGGAGTGCGCGGCTCGGTCGGACTGCTCGCGGCGCGCATTGTACTTACCCGGCCGGGGAACGTCTCCATTGCGCGGTGCGAGTCAAGTCCGAGCGAGTCGGTCGGTGCGGTTAGACCCGGGAACGAGTCGGTCGGAGCGGTCGGGACGCCCGGACGAGTCGGTCGGCGATTTCGCATCTTACTCGCTCGCCCGGACGCGCGTACGAATCGGTCGTGCAATAGGGCTCCGAATCGGATCCGGTTAAGCCGAATCCGATTCGGAGCCCTACCGGCCGAGATCGGAATCGGCCCCTAAGTCTGTGGGATCTTTGTGGGGCTTCAGTAATGTAGAGATAAATGTGGTATTGAGAGTCGGGAGAAGTGAGCCCTTAGAAAGGATGGCTTTGTATGAAAATAGTAATTGGGGTGCCAATTGTGGAGCAAACTGTGTATAGAATTCAGCTGGTAGATCATCTGTACCCGGGAGCTACCCACGAGGCAGGTCTTTTAGGATTGAGAGGATCTCTGAGGAGACGTAAGAAGTGAGTCAAGTGACTGTTGGGCTTCTGGCGTTAGGCGAGGAAGTGGAAGTTGGACTACAAAATGGTCAAAACAAGCATTAGACAGCATCGGTGGAGCAATATAAGTGGCAACTCCAAAAGTCCCTGCAAGGAAGTCACCGCTGCGATCGCGCTCCGCTGTTCCTTCCAGCTCTGCGCAAGTGATGGTGTGCCACATGGTTACCTCCGGCTGCGCAGTTTCCAGATCATGGTTGTTATTCGATCCAGATTGGGAGCAGCAGGAGACGGAGACCGTGAGAGACCAGGTGCCTGGTTATCAAAAGCCTCCACCCAGTCCCATGCCGCTTCCGACTGTGTGAAAAAACTCGGTACGCTGGCCGTTTGAAATGCATAACTTGGCTGGAAATATTAAGGCATACTTGAGTCCCATATCACATAATTTCTTCTTCACCTGTGTAAATGATTCCTTTTGCTGCTGGACCGATAGTGTGTAATATGGGAAAATCATCACCTTTGCATTGTCAAGACGGATAGTGCCCTTTTCACGGGCAGCTGTCATGAACGCATCCGGTCGTGATAATTCAATAGTCTCACAACCATGGGCCAGGGTGGGGCGCCGAGCTAGGACCCTATGCGCTTGTTCAAGCACAAAATGCTGGGAGAGCGCATCAGATGCAACATCACGTTCCAGGAATGTAACAGGGTCATTCCCCTCAGCCCCCTCTAGCAGGCCATCTATCTGCACATTATTGCGGCGAGATCGTCCCTCTGCATCATCTAGGTTACCCTCCACAGTACGTAGTCTTTCCAGAATCAATTGCATTTGCTCTGCAGTGTATTGGGAAGAAGGTCCCAGTTCAGCTATGGCTTGAGAAGTCGCGTGTATCCTCTCAGAGAGCCCAATTCATGAAAGGCCTCTGCACTTGTGGCGGAGGCCCCGCACTAGTGGGAGGGGTCCAGCACTCGTGGCGGGAACTTCGTACTGCAGTTACCCATTGTGGAGGTCCTGTCATGAGTGCGGGCCACCAGGACTGCAGGGCCTCTGCCACGAGTGTGGAGGCCCTTTGTGAATCGGACCAAGAGAGTTTCTGTTGGTTTACCCTGAGTATTGTTATGTCATTGGTGAATGAGTCAAATTTGGCCTCGAAGGCCTCCATGGATTCAGCAGTGACCACCAATAACTTGTCCAGTTTATCAGAGGGGGAAGCCTCCGCAGGGGTCGCCTCCCAATAGAGTCTGTAGTAGTCACCATGGGTGCCCTCTGTGTTGAGCTAGGGGTAGTAGGGAACACAGTACCTGCGACTGGGGGTCGGTGGCCAGGGTCCTTGTCGTTTACCCATGCAAAGCTGGAAAGCTCAGTGCTGAGGAATAGGTCAGAGTAACAATTAACAGGAGTAAGGCCCGTTAGCCCAGGTGAGACCAGGCGCAGTTTACAACAAAAAACAATGTCTCAACTGGAGGATAATTAAAAGAGGTCAATTTAAAACAGTGAAATAAATCACAAATGTGATTTATTTCACTGTTTTAAATTCAGGAATAGGTCAGGCAGCTCGGACAGGTCAAAAAGTTCGAGATGGGGTATTTGTGTGATATTATTGTCCCAGGACCCGCCTCACCCATGTGAAGTATGAGCAGAGAGCCGTGGGGGTATGAGCAGTCCCATCTATATTCCAGCAAGCAATTAATGGCCATTCGTGGTGACAGTAATTATTGCAAGCAGGTTTGTCCCCATTTTAATCTGGAAACCCCCTCTAACAAAGTCACAGGCTCATGCCCGACCTGTGGGTTCAGATTAAAGGCCTATGACAGGATATTAATAGACCCCATGAATATGGAACCCAATTCGACAATCTCAAAAAACCCTAAGAAGAAGGATACGATTCATTGCGCATTGGTTAACGTGCGCTCTCTCCCTAAACATAAATACGAGATAGCAGAATTACTAGATAAATGTAACCTGGATCTTTTATTCATTACAGAAACATGGGCTGACCCTTCAGCTGGCCCAGATTTTTGTATTGCTACCCCTGAAGGCTTATCGGTCTACAGATGTGATAGAACCTGGAAGAAAGGAGGAGGATTAGCACTCATCTATCGAGACGAGTTTTCAGTCAGGACTGAAGTGATTACCACCGCGGTCTGTGAAGCATTTAATTTTAATATAATGCTCACTAAACAACAGTCCTTCAAGGGAACCCTCTTATACCGTCCACCAGGCCCCAGGGGAGATTTCCTATCAGCTATAGGCAACCTACTGGAACCGGTGGCGGGCGAACCCAATTTCACGATCCTGGGAGATTTTAACTTCCATTTGGAGGCCCTCACTGATAGAGAGTCTATAGCCCTCAGTTCGGAACTAGAGGTACTAGGACTCTCCCAAAAAGTGATGACGCCTACTCACTCAGCTGGGCACACACTAGACGGTTTGTTCTCAAACAATGACCAAATCTCTATAAGGAAGATACTTCCCCTGACATGGTCTGATCATTGTGCAATATTATTTGACATCATGATACCTCAGCCCACTCATATGCACACCGGCTCTATCCCCTCTAAGCAATTTAGGGCCTGGAATAGCATTAATCAAGCCTATCTTAAACAACACTTAATAGATTCACAACCGGAAGCTGTGCCAGACCCTGAACTGGCCTCTACTAATTATACTGAATGGCTCCAAAATGCATTTAGCAGACTAGTACCTTACAAAACAGCTTCCAAAAATAGAAAGACTCCCTCGGCGCCATGGTTGACTGAGGCACTTAGATTGGAGAAACAACACTGTAGGAATCAAGAAAGACGCTGGCGCCTAGAATATGACGACACTGAAAAAACACGTTACAAGGCGGCTCTGACAAAATACAAACATCTTATAATTAAAGAAAAAAGTAACTATTATACCAGAAAAATCGAAACAGCACAAAACTCAACTAAACAACTGTTTCAGGTAGTGTCCAATCTGACAGGGCCAGTGGTGAATTCCACTAAGGATGCGTCTCAATCACTCTGTGATTCCTTAGCCAGCTACTTTCAAGACAAAGTCGGCCAAATATATTCCAATTTCTCCGCCCCTACAGGGGGCCGGAACCAATTGGTGGATAACAATAGAGACAGAGATACCCCCATCTTTATGGAATTTAGACCAGTGTCGGTGGAAAAGATCACTGATCTAGTTAACACAGTTAAATCAGGCTCTCCGTCTGACCCATGCCCCCCGCTAGTCCTAAAAATGATCCCAGACTTGATAGGCATTAATCTAGCGAACATTTGTAACTCTATGTTTTGCTCAGGCACCTATCCGTCCATTTGGAAAAAGGCTATCATTCAGCCACTGTTAAAAAAAAGTAATCTTGACCCGGGAGAGACCAAAAACTATAGACCAATCGCACGTCTACCTTTTCCAGCAAAGATCTTCGAGAAAATTATGAACATCCAGCTGGCGCAGTATATTGAAGAGAATAAGCTGCAAGATGACACACAATTTGGCTTTAGGAAAGGCCATAGCACGGAGACTGCACTCATCAAAGCATCAGATGAAATTAGAATGGTACTTGATAGAGGAGGTGCTGCAGTCTTGGTGCTTTTGGATCTATCAGCAGCTTTTGACACGGTTGATCATGTCACTTTGATCAACCGTGTCTCAGCCATAGGCATCGGATGGAAGGCCAAAGCACTTCTGGCCTCTTTCCTCTCCAATCGGACCCAGTCAGTCAGTATGGGTACTTTCCACTCATCAGTTTTCTCTCTCCCTTGTGAAGTCCCTCAAGGATCATCGCTAAGTCCGACTTTGTTTAATATATATGTGACGGACTTGGCACGAGTAATAAAATCCTTTGGGATGGGTCTCACGTCGTATGTTGATGACACGCAACTAGTGCTTGCAGTGCATAAAGATGGAGAGGCAGTGGCAGCGAGTTTCCATGATGGTATTGATGGAGCAAGGTTTCATAAATGAAACTTGCTTGTATTCAATCCTCCTCACAGTATTAATTTATTAAACTTGTATTGTTAATACTAACCTTTGCATTCATGACACAAAAGAAAGGGATGCTTGCCTATGTGTTTTACTAATGAATAACGCTTGTTTGTAATTCAAAATGGCCGCTATGCGCGGGAAAGCTCAATGCGCATGTCGCAACCATATCACATGGTGTGACGTCTTTCTTTGCTTGGTGGGAAACTTCTGCTTCTGCGCAGTGTGCATTAAAATGGCTGCTTGATGTTTTCACATGCTTCAGCTTGCTCTCATGTCATTACTAAATTGTCGTTTCCTAACGCTACTAACGCGGGTTAGAATATATAATTAAATGGGAATAGAATAGAAAAAGTGGGTATACAGTGAAACATTTTATTTGTGATTCTAATATTTTCTTCTTGCACTTTTATTAGTTCGTAAACTTGGGCCTGGGTTGGTGTTCTGAAACTCGAGAGGCAAATGGTTCTGCGCATGTGTCCTGTGTGCCTGCCAAATGAAGTCAATCTGGATGAAGTCCAAGGCCGTGACCCGATGGCCGAAGATGCTGTATTTTGGCTTTCCTGTTGCATATTGACACATTGTCTATGAAAATTGGTTTACATTTGTCATGAGACGGGTGGGAAATAAAGCGAATGTATTAATTTGAAGGGGTGGGAACGTAAAGACAAATAGGCTTTACAATTTAAGCCAAATTGATATGGTGCGAGAATCCACCCACTGTCCCTGTCCAATCAGAAGTAGTGGTCCCATATTTTAGTAACATTAAGGGGAGGTACATGGGCGTAGAAGGGTATAATAGAATATAGCATTACTTAATTAGTAGGGAGAGCATTTTGCGTTCATGAAGAACAGGCGTCCATGCTGCCAGAGCGCGCTTAGCTCCAGACCGCCAAGCTGACCGATTGCAGACCGAGTCCCTGTCCAGAAGAGGTCCTGAGGAGGGGGCGGCAGAGTCCATTAGAAGGAAGGCACGGGAGAATCGAGGAGAAGCTGAGTATCAGAGAGGCGAACGACGCAGGCGTCGTTGTAGAGAGGTCACCGGTCCTGTCCTGATCCTGGAGGAGGTCTTTGCTCTTCATCCTTCCTGGGTCCTATTATTCCAACTCCTTGGCTAAGGGGTTTTGTTCTCGCACTTAGGTAAATATAATGCAACCTTTAGTTGCGCTGCTGTCTCTATCTTCTCCTTTTCTTTAAACACCGTCATTGATTAGCAATAATCATTTCTATGCTTAATCTTGGGTATTGCGATTAAGTACCATGTGGCTCTGTATTTTACTCTGCAAAATCTTTAGATAAACATTTTAAAACTTCCTGACTCAGTGGTTATTTCAGGATTATGTACTATAATGAATGTCACTCATTTTAAATTTCCCAATTAGCAAAGGATTCATTGGTAAGTCATTACTCTTCAATCAGAAGGTAATTGGTAGCAGGGATTTTGATAGAGAGTAACAACTGATACAACCCAGCGTAAGTATTAGCGTAGTATGAATGTATGGGCCCAAGTGAGTATCTGGTGTATGAATGCTGTTTGCTAATATCGCGCTGGATCAGTTTTCTGGTTATCAGAGGATGGTTACTCTTTGTTAATTGGGTAATGAGAATTTTATTTGTATTTTTATGAACTAACATCCGTGTATTCAAAGTTTTGTTTTATGTTATCCAGAATACCCCGGGGTAAAAGGAATAGCGGATGGTAAGTGGAAGCCATACTGCAGTGAGGTTATCTGTCAGGCAGAATTAGTACTGAAAAGTTAAGCAGGACTTTCAGTACTCGTTAGGGATTCTATACGTGTGAGTAATAGCAAAAGAGTACGCTGGTAAAAATTTGATGTTATATCACCTAGAAAGGGTAACATTGGAGAAGTAACAGGTACTTCTGGAGCTTGTGTGAAGAGTAAACAGAAGGGTTTTACTCGTAGTGTATGTTTAGTAAACAGAAAGGTTTTACTAAGTGTGAGAGAAAACTATCTTTCCTATTTTAGAGAAACTGGCACGATAGCGAATGTTTTATGTTGTTACTGAAATTTAATTAAGATTTATAGAGAAAATAAAGTTTGCGTAAGATTTTTGTAAAGGGAGGGTCAGCTGCCAAAGAGGGAGCTGACGTCACAAAACGCAGCGCTGGGATTGGTTGAAACAGCGGGTGTGGAACGACTCTTGTAAAGGAGGGGTCAGTAGTCAGGAGTAGAACTGACGTCACAAAACGCCGCGCTGGGATTGGTTAAACCAGCAAGGACAGAAAAGAGCAGATTGTAAAGGAGGGGTTGACAGATAAACGTCACCAAAAGGCCGCGCAAGGATTGGTTCAGAAATAAAAGTTAGCAGAGACTTGATTGGTTGATATTTTAGAAGCTAAAATCTTAGTGGATAAAGATTGCATGTTAAAACGCGATCCGACTTTAACAGGAACTCGTCCGGATAGGAGATTCCTAGGTTTTGCAGAATATAATTTTGTACACCGAAGATTAGATAGAATGTACGGAGAGAAGAGAAAAATGTCCTTTCTGCAAAAGATTAAGAACTATTTTAAAAAGGATAAACCACTCAAAACTAGAGAAGGAATTATTATTCCACCGGCTAAAACGCCCGCTTCATTCATGATGATGGAGAGAGGTTATCATACTTGTGTATGGATGGAGAATTGGATAGAATATACCAAAAATGGTGGAATACTAGCATTTCCCGAGAATGGCACGTTCAAAGGGCGAATTCTTCAGAATTTGAGATTGAGGATGAATGACTTAGAACCCAGACCTAGATTAACTCAGTACGAAGCTCTAGAAGAATGGGAAACCGAGGCGTTTGAGCGGGATAGATCTAGAAGTAATAGGAGTTATCCAGGATTTTTTCCCAGATATCTACGTGAGTCTAGGGACGGTCAGATGAAACAATGGAGAAGGGCAATGATTACAGAAGGATTATATCCATTGTTCTCAGCAGAGGAGAAATTAGGAAGTAAGTGCACAGAAAAGACAAAACATTTAATGAGAAATGAGGAGTCTGAAGACAATTTATGGAGGAAATGTTAAGAAATCCCCCACCATATCAGGAAGGGACAAGTGGATGCATCCCAAGTGCACCACCAAAAACTCCATTAGTGCCACAAGTAATGCATGAATTCACCCCGAGTAGAATACTTCATGACAAAGAAAAGGAAGCTCTAGAAAAGACCAGAGCAGAATTAATACAGAAAATAACCCAGATAAAAGTACATCCTGATTCGTTGACCATACCAGTAACAATTGGTCCAGTAGTTCCATTATATGGTACTCAGGGAAGCTGTCCTCCACCGATACTTACACCTACTGCTGTGAATAATCCCAAACCTGAAGCTCCAGTTATAATTGAGGATCAATTTAGTGACTGTGAATCCACAATATCACTTATGGACTTGCCTATTCGAGGTTCTGTAAATAGCACTCCCAGAAAAGATGTACCTGGATGTTCAAAAGATGTAAGTTTAATAACTTCATCGGGAGCAAAAAGTGCCACCATAGTAACACCTGAAGATCTAGAAAAATGGGTGCAAGGGTCAGTTAAACAGTGCACACCTCCGAAATTAATGGACATTCATAAATTGAAAGTCGAATTAGAAGAAATAATAGCAGGAAATGTAGGACTAGAACGCTTAAATACCTATGATGAAGAAGAATTATTGTTCTTGTGTAGGAGTATCACCAGAAATGTAAGGATATTCCATGAAAAATTATCCAATTTAGCACTACAGACGGGAATAGAAATAGGGAGATCAAAGGTACTACAGAAACCCTATAGAGCAGAATTTTCAGACAAAGATTTAGAAAATATGAATGCCTCTGGAAGAAGATTACAAATAAGAGAATTAATGTTAGTTTTGCAAAAATGGGGAGACCTAGATAAATGGAAAACTAGGTGGGCCAAGAAAAAGGAAGAAGCACGAACAAGTAGAACAGCATCAGAATATGTGATGAAAGAAACAGGGAAAGCAGACCAGATGTATCCCATGCGAGAAGTTGCGGGAGGAGGATATGTACATGTCCCATGGAGCAGACAGGATATTTTGTCATTTACGAATGATTTTCCAAAATTGAGAGAAAAACCATTTGAATGGTACAAGCAGGTTGATAGGTTTGTGAAGGTGTCAAAGGTATTGTTGAAAGATTTAGATGGTTTGTTTGACATAGTGGTACCTGCCGATTTGTGGACAGATTGTAAAATTACAGTTGATTGGCCTAGTGATGAATATCCTAGAGATCCGAAGACAGGTGCCCCGTCAAATGATGTGATGAAAAAGTATCAGCAAGTGATAACTTACCTGAAAGGGAAAATACCACAGAAAGAAACAGATTGGGTAAAAATAGATCGAACTACCCAAGAAGCTAATGAATCAGTACATTCTTACTATGAGCGTCTATTGCAGGTATTTAAACAGTATAGTGGATTTGAGGACATTGGAGACAAGAACATGAGTCAGTTTGTGTATCGATTTGTTTACGGTTTGAAGCCAGAAATTTGCCAGATGATTAAACAGCATATGCTGTGTGGGCAGGGAAAGCCCATTGACGAGATTTTGAAGTATGCAAAATATTGTGGAGACAATATTGAGGATAGACACAAGAAATTGCAGGAAAAAGTAGTGTGGGCTCAGGTGAAAATGGCTGAGAAACAGGGAATCAATTTGGAAAATCCGAGTGAAAATCAAGGAAAAGATTCCGGAACGAATGGTGATACTGGGAATGGTGGAAAGTTTAGAGGACGAATGAGTAGAGAAGAAGCTAAAAAGAAATTTCCTTGTCATGGATGCGGAAAATTGGGGCATTGGAAGGATGAATGTAAAAAGATTCAGAATAATAATGGCCCAAATCAAAATTTAAATCCACAGACGCAGAATGACTCACAGCAGGGTGCAAATACTCAGAGTCAGTTGCCACCTGCACCTATTCAGGGTAATGTAAGCAGAGCAAAGCATGGTACAGACATCGGATATCAAGGAGGAAGTGGTAAGAATGATTATATGACATCACAATTTCTTTTGCAGGACGATTTCTGTCAATACAGTCCATGACGGTGCCTAGGAGAGGGGAAGAAGGAGTGCATACTTGGCGCATCCTTACAGGTAGATCAGTCAGGTCCATATGTTGAAGGGAATGTGAAAGGTAATAATATTACTTTCCTTTTGGACACTGGTGCTACCCGGTCTACTGTGAGAACAGCAGACATTCCAGACCTTCCTCTCTCTGGTGAAAATATCCAAGTAGTGGGGGTAGCTAATCAGCGGATTAGAACACCTCTTACCGAACCCATGGAAGTTAAAATTGGAAACTTCAGAGAAATGCATCAATTTGTAGTATGTGATTCCAGTCCAGTAAACTTATTAGGTAGGGATTTGTTGTGCAAGATGAATTGTACCATTTTCTGCACACCGGATGGTGTGGCAGTTCAGACACCAGATGAAGACCATATATATAAAATTATGATTGCAAAACAAGGTACAGAAGTGGATGAAATGTTTTCGTTAATAACAAAAGATGAGTTGCCAGAAGAATTAAAAGGTACAGTAAACCCCATAGTATGGGATTTCACCGGAAAGGAAGTAGGACTTATGGCCAAAATAGATCCAGTTAAAATTACTGTAAAGGAAGGTGCAATTTTCCCAAATACCAGACAGTACAAAATGAGTGCAGAAATAAAAGCAGGAGTCATCGAAGAAATAAATCGAATGGTAGAACAAAACATACTAAAAGAAGTAATGAGTAGCCCATGTAATTCACCACTAATGGGATTAAAGAAACCTAGTGGAAAATATAGGATTGTTCAGGACCTGAGGAAAATAAATAAAATTGTAGAACCATGTTGTCCCATAGTACCAAATCCTGCAGTTATTCTATACCAGATTCCGTGGAGTGCAGGATGGTTCACAGTAATTGATTTGTGTCAAGCGTTCTTTTCAATACCATTACATCCAGACAGCCAGTATCTTTTTTCATTTAAATTTGAGAACAAAGTTTATGTGTGGAATCGTGTTCCTCAGGGGTACACAGAAAGTCCTTCTATTTTCAACCAGATACTGAAAAAGTGCCTTGAAAAACTAGTGATGCCAGGAAGCTCAGTTTTAGTCCAATATATCGACGACTTATTGGTGGCATCGAACTCCAGAGAGGACTGTGTTGTTGATTCCATAGCATTATTAAATCTTTTGGCAGAAGAAGGACATAAAGTCTCACCTGAAAAATTGCAATTCTGTACAACAGCTGTTAAGTATCTGGGACACCAAATTGAGAGAGGAAAAAGAAGAGTAACAGCTGAAAGAGTAGCTTTAATAAAGAAAATGCAAATGCCTGTAACACAAAGACAAGTGAGAATGTTCCTAGGAATAGTAGGTTACTGTCGACAATGGATACCAAGATTTTCCATGTTAGCTAAGCCCTTAATTAACATGACAAAAAAGAAAGCAAAGGACCCTGTGGAGTGGGAGGATGAAAGTGTAGAAGCCTTTGTAAAATTGAGAAATGCCCTATGTTCAGCACCTGCCTTAGGCATGCCTGATTATAAAAGAGAATTTGCATTGTTCTGTCATGAGAGAGAAAATTGTGCACTTTCTGTCCTAACTCAAAGACATGGACTAGAAAGACGTCCTATAGCATATTTTTCTGCTACATTGGACCCAGTAGCAGCCGCGTTGCCAGGATGCCTAAAAGCAGTGGTGGCTACTTGTTTGAGCATTGAACAAAGTGAGTCAATTGTGATGGGACACCCTGTAAAAGTGTATGTTCCACATGCAGTTGTCATTCTGTTGACAAGAACCCGAACTCAGCATCTTACTCCTAGTCGGCTGACTAAATATGAAAGAATAATAATGGGCGCTGAAAATGTGACCATGGTAAGGTGTACTATAATAAATCCAGCAACCTTACTACCAGACCCATATCATGAGAAAATTAAAGATGATGAAGAGGATGAACATGATTGTATACAAATTACAGAATTATGCACAAAACCACGCCCAGATATAGAGGAACAGCCTCTTAAAAAGCCAGACAGGGAGCTATTTGTTGATGGTTCATGTCAAAGACATGAAGATGGTAAACTAACTGCTGCCTATGCAGTATGTGAATTAACTGGAATAGTTGAAGCATCTTATTTACCAGGAGTCAAATCTGCAGAAGTAGCTGAATTGATTGCGTTGATAAAAGCATGCAAAATTGGGAGGAATCAGAGAGTGACCATATTTACAGATAGCCAATATGGTTACGGGGTTGTGCACGATTTTGGCCAACTATGGATGCAGAGGGATTTCATGACTTCTTCAGGATCCCCCATTAAAAATGGACAATTCGTAAGGGAATTGCTAGAAGCAATACAATCACCAAAAGAATTGGCTGTGGTGAAATGTGCCGCACACCAGTCAGGAGATGACTGGGTGGTAGTCGGCAACAGATATGCAGATCTGGTGGCTCAACATTGTGCCAAAACCAGAATGTCAGTTAATAAGAGGGTGGAAAGAATGGGAATCAGCTGCCAACTTATGCTGTATATGCCACCTGAAACTTGGAATGAGGTGAAGAAATTGCAAGATGAGGTTGATGAAAGTGAGAAGAATTTGTGGATCAAAGTGGGTTGTTCCCAAAGAGGAGATGATGAAGTGTGGATCAGTGCTGATGGCAGACCAGTCATGCCAGACTGTTTACTCTCACAAATGGCTAGAATGCATCATGGAGACACACACATAGGGAGAGATGCAATGATTAGGCTGTTCAGACAAAATTGGTACAATCCCAAATTCAGAGCTGTTGCAGAGAGTCTTTGCCAGAGATGTCTAACTTGCCAGATGCATAATCCGGGGAGGAAGACAGTAATTGGATTTGGGAAAATTGGAAAGGCAGAGGGTCCATTTATGAGACTTCAGTTTGATTTCATACAGTTACCACCATGTAGAGGGCTGAAATATGTACTAGTCATAGTGTGTCTGTTTTCAAAGTGGGTGGAGGCTTACCCTACTAGGAGAAATGACAGCATTACAGTGGCAAAATTATTGCTACGAGAGCTCATCCCTAGGTTTGGTTTCCCAGTAACTTTGGAATCAGATAGAGGAAAACATTTTAACAGCGAAGTGATCAAACTAATCTGTGAAGCATTCCAAATCCAACAGAAACTGCACTGTGCATATCTTCCAGAAGCTTCTGGAGTGGTTGAACAATTGAATGGCACTATAAAGTCAAGACTGGGAAAAATGTGTGCATCAACATCATTAGAATGGCCAGATGCATTGCCACTCGTTTAATGGGACTCAGAAGTATACCTGACAGAACCACAGGATTGAGCCCACATGAAATAATGATGGGAAGAGCAATGAGACAAACACATGTTCCCACAAACAAACTGGTGAATATATCTGATGATATGGTTCTGGACTATTGCAAAGGATTGGATGACCTAGTGCGTTCTGTCTCTCATCAGGTTGGAGAAGACGCAGTTTCCAGGCAGCCCGAACAAGAACATGATCTGAATCCTGGTGACTGGGTGGTAGTGAAGAATCACACCAGAGAAACGTGTCTATCACCTATATGGGGCAGACCGTGTCAAGTCATACTGACAACGAATACAGCAGTGAAGTGTGCCGGATTTCCTAATTGGATCCATGTAAGTCACACCAAGAGAGTACCAGATCCCGAGGAAGAGAATCCTCAGACAACGCCAATCACTGAAGAGGCTGAAGGTTGCCCAGCTGTAGGATCTCAAGTTCGAGATTCCAGAGAAGCTGAAGAAGAACAACCGAGCACAAGTCAGGATTGGATACCCGTGATAGAAGTTCCTGAAGTATATCACAGAACAAGAAGTCAAGCGAAATTGGAAGAAATTTAAGAAGATCAGATAGGTGAAGAAGAAGCAGTTCAGGAACAAGAAGAAAAGACACTAAGAAATCCTGAACAAGGTCAGATAGGGAAAGGAAACTGGACTCAAAACAGTAAAGACCTAGTAGACTTTGATCAGGGACAGATAGGTCTAGAAGAATCCGGTCAGGCTGCAGAAGTTCACAGTGCAATAAGCCCTGATCAGAAAAAGTTAGATCAAGAAGAATACACAGAAGAAGAAAACTTTGAAAAACATGAACTTGAAGAAATAAATAAAGAACAAGGTCAGTTATTGGAAACTCACAGCCGAGACGCCGATACGATGCCACCACACTCCACGCTCTCAACCCCGGACGGACGCACAACTGCTTCAAGGCCGCCCCGAAACGCACCCATGGTCCCTTCACCTGCCGGAACTGCAGCTACACCAGCCTCAGAGCCACCGAGGCGCCCGCCAAGAAGGACCTCAACCACCTCCGGTGCATCCTACTGAACACCCGCTCCGCACGCAAACACGCCGTCGAGCTCTGGGACCTGCTCGACACATCATCACCAGACGTCGCCTTCCTGACTGAGACCTGGATGAACGACTCCTCCGCCCCCGACATCGCCATAGCCATCCCAGACGGCTATAAGATCACCCGCAGAGACCGCATCAACGCAGTAGGAGGAGGAATCGCCATCGTCCACAAGAACACCATCAGGGTCTCGACCAGCACCGACGACACTCTCAGCACCGCCGAACACATGCACTTCCAGATCCACACGGACCCCAACACCACCCTTAGAGGCACCCTTGTCTACAGACCCCCTGGGCCCCGACCCCAGTTCAGCGACTCCATCGCCGACTTCATCAGCACGCACGCCCTGACCTCTACCGACTACATCCTCCTCGGAGACCTGAACTTTCACCTGGAGAACAACAACGACAGCAACTCCACCACCCTGATCGACAGCCTCGCCAACCTCGGTCTGAGCCAGCTCGTCACAACACCGACCCACTCCGCCGGCCACACGCTTGACCCCATCTTCTCCTCAAGCTCCCACATCTCCTTCAGCCACACCACGGAACTCCTCTGGACCGACCACCGCTGCATCCATTTCACCTTCCAGAAACCCACCACACACCACCGCACCCAACAGATCCCACGCCGCTGCTGGAGCAAAGTCACCGAAGACCAACTTCGGGCAACCCTCGCTCTCAGCCCTCCCTCCGACCCATCCAACACCGACGACGCTGCCTGCAACCTCAGACGATGGATGGACGACTGTGCCAACACCCTCGCCCCGCTAAAAAAGCTCACCTACAGCGACACCACCAAAAGAGCCAGCTGGTTCACCTCGGAACTCCTGGCTTCCAAGCGTACCTGCCGGAAACTAGAGAAGAAATGGCACAGTGATAAGACACCGGACAGCCACACAGCCCACAAAGACGCCATCCGTAACCACCACCACCTCATCAGGTCCGCCAAGAGAATCTCCTTCAAAGACCGCCTCGACAACAACGCACACAACAGCAAGGAGCTTTTCAACATCGTGAAGGAACTCTCCAATCCCAGCTCCAACACCAACGACATCCCGCCGTCGCAACCCCTGTGCGATTCCCTCGCCACCTTCTTTCACCGCAAGATCGCCGACATCCACGACAGCTTCAACACCCAGACAGCCCCAACTAAGATCGATGCACCAGACCCGCCACACACCATCTACCACGACCCCCTGCCAGCCTGGGCCAGCATGAACATCGAGGACACCATCAAGACCATGAGCACAATACACTCCGGCTCCCCGTCAGACCCTTTCCCGCACCACATCTTCAACAAAGCCAGCAGCTCCATCGCACCCCACCTGTGCAACGTCATCAATCTCTCCTTCGATACCGCGACCTTCCCAGAGAGCTGGAAACACGCAGAGATCAACGCCCTACTCAAAAAACCCAAGGCGGACCCGAGAGACCTCAAGAACTTCCGGCCCATCTCCCTGCTTCCGTTCCCAGCCAAGGTCATCGAGAAGATCGTCAACAAACAGCTAACCCGATACCTCGAAGAAAACAGCATCCTGGACCCATCCCAATCAGGGTTCCGCAGCAACCACAGCACTGAGACTGCCCTCATCGCCGCCACCGACGACATCAGGATCCTGCTGGACAATGGTGAGACCGCAGCCCTCATCCTGCTGGACCTCTCCGCCGCCTTCGACACTGTCTGCCACCGCACTCTACGCGCACGCCTCCACGACGCAGGGATCCGAGACAAGGCCCTGGAATGGACCACCTCCTTCCTCGACGGCAGAACCCAGAGAGTCCGCCTCCCACCTTTCCGATCCGAAGCCTCCGAGATCATCTGCGGCGTACCCCAGGGATCTTCCCTCAGCCCAACACTGTTCAACATCTACATGGCCCGCTCGCACGCATCGCCAGACAGCACGACCTCAACAATATCTCCTACGCCGACGACACTCAACTGATCCTCTCCCTCACCAAGGACCCCCTCGCCGCCAAAGCCAATCTCCATGAAGGAATGAAGGCCGTCGCCGATTGGATGAAGATCAGCCGACTAAAGCTGAACACGGACAAGACGGAGGTCCTCATCCTCGGCTCCAACCCCTCAGCCTGGGACGACTCCTGGTGGCCAACGACGCTGGGAGCAGCCCCGACACCCACCGACCACGCACGCAACCTGGGAGTCATCCTCGACTCAACGCTCTCCATGGCCAAGCAAGTCAACGCAGTCTCCTCCTCCTGCTTCAACACCCTCCGCATGCTTCGCAAGATCTACAGGTGGATCCCGACAGACACAAGAAGAACAGTCACCCAGGCCCTCGTCAGTAGCAGACTTGACTATGGGAACGCCCTCTACGCGGGAGCCCCGGCCAAGCTCATCAAGCGACTGCAACGCATACAAAACGCCTCCGCACGCCTGATCCTCGACGTACCACGCCACAGCCACATCACCCCCCACTTGAGGAACCTGCACTGGCTCCCCGTCGACAGGAGGATCACCTTCAAACTCCTCATCCACGCACACAAGGCACTCCACAAAACTGGCCCAGCCTACCTCAACAGACGACTCTTCTTCTACGTCCCCAACCGCCAGCTCCGCTCCGCCGACCTCTCCCTCGCCACCGTCCCTCGCATTCGAAGAACAACCACCGGCGGCAGATCCTTCTCACACCTCGCCGCCAAGACCTGGAACACCCTTCCACTAAGCCTACGACAGACCCAAGACCTGCTGACCTTCAGGAGGCTACTCAAGACCTGGCTGTTCGACCAGTAGCAGCACCCCCCCCTTCCCTCTCCCCAGCGCCTTGAGACCCTCGCGGGTAAGTAGTGCGCTCTACAAATTCTGTGATTGATTGATTGATTGACAGCGGAGCTCTTACAGGGAAACCAATTAGACCTGAAAAGGAGCAAACAAGAAACACAGTAATTGAAGAACACGAAACAGTGCTAAGCAGTGAAATTAACGAGATCTTTAAAGACGAAAACAAAGAAACAGTGCCAACAAAGAAAACAAGAAAAGGAGATCATTGGCCGAGTGTCATTAAAAGAGTGAAGTACCACATAACAACCAGAAGTGAAGATCCAGATCAAGTGAATGAAGTAACAAGTCAAACTGAACAAGAACATAAAACTGCGAAAAGAAGAAGTAAAAGACTGAAACTTGTGAATAACAAATTCAAGGGTCCTGACTGGACTTATATCATTCTTGAAGATTTTGAAAGCTCAGAGTCAAGTGACAGTGGTGGCGAAGGAACAAGTGCAGAATTGACATACGAAGAAGAAACAAGACCACCATGACTAAGCAAAAGAATAAGCTAAAGAAAAGAAGAAAAGATAAGAAGAGCAATCTTCCTTGGCGAAAAATGCCTGACGATAGAGTTACTGGGAGACCAAAACAGAAATGTTGTAGAAGATGCTGTGCAATATGCATATGTAGTCTAGTAATGGTGCTGTAGTCTAGTATGGTTAGTCCTGATTGTAGCAGTTCCTTACCTTATGATAATAGATAAAAAGATTAATAATGAAACTAAAGGGAGGACAGCAAACATGAAGGGCAATAGAGTAGAACTAATGGCAGAAGATGAGGCAGAAATTCATCATGAAGTAGCTGACAACGACACTAGTTTAAACGTTTTCACAAAGTTATTATTTCAATATGTAGACACCATGGAAGTTAGTAATTGTTATGTCTGTATGAAGTTATCTGAATCAGTAGCAGAAGGATTAACATATCACCATTTACCACTGACATATGGCATATCATGTAGTGTTTTGTCTAGTTTATTTTATAGAACAGGGAAACTTCAGTATTATTATTCAAACTTAGATGTGATATTTTCTGAGGTTCCGATTTGCAAGAGTATGAACCCAGTGCTTAGTAGTAAAGACGCACAGTTTATGGGAGAATTTTTCTTAACAATGAAAACAATAGACATAACACATGCACATAGACACAATCTAACATGTTCTTTACTTGAAGAAGAAAAGATATTTTTGAATTTAGTGGAAGATAGAAGACAAGATTTTCAAAAGAAAGCTTCTGAGCATAAGGCTCATTTGCCACCTTGGGCGGAGAAAGAAGGGAGTTACACACCTGGCAAGGCTCAAGCTGCTATGGCTCTGGATTTCGTAAAGACAGGAAAAATTTGTCTTCATAGGTTAAAGACTGATTATAACAATGTTTTCATCGGTACCAGTGAATGTGAACACAATTTTTTAATTCTTGGAGGTTGGGGACTCAAAGGAGGAACAGATTCAGTTTTTCCTGGAATATATTATGTGTGTGGGAATAAGGCTTACTTTAGGCTTCCTGCACGGTGGTATGGAAGTTGTTATTTTGGAATAGTATTTCCAAAGATATACCACGTAAAAAGAAACACTGAGAGCAATGAAAACAATAACGAATTAATACGTAGTAAAAGAGCTAGTTTTTCAGAAATTGTAGGTGATATATTTGGTGCATTGATACCTTCAGTGGGAATAATTCTGAACTCAAGGAAAATATGTAAATTGTCTACAGTAGTTGATCGTTTATCAACGGATACTACTGGAGGATTTCTAATGATTAATGCGGAAATGGTTGCGATTAGGTCTATGGTTATACAAAATCGACTTGCTCTTGATATTATATTGGCAAAAGAGGGCGGAGTCTGTAAATTATTGAAGACGAAACATTGTTGCACTTATATTCCTGATAAGAGTGCAGAAATTGGAACGTATATACAGAATATAACTAAACTTGAAAAAGAACTTAAACCACTGGAAGTTGATAGTGTATGGGAAAGATTGACAAATAGTATCTCGTCAATTGGAACCTGGTTTGCTAATATAGGGAAAGGACTTATAGGTCAAATATTAGTACCCTTAGCAGGGATAGCAATAATAATTTTGGCAATAACAATATGGTGCAAATGCTGTAAAAAGAATGGAACATATAGGGTGACAGAAAGAGGAAAGAAACGAAAGATAGATGAAATCGAACTTGAAGAATGGAGAAGTGAATTATACAAGAAATTAAAAGGAGATTGTAAAAATAGAAAGAGTAAAGATGAGAATGAAGTAATTTGCTAGAAGTTGGCATCTGATTGAGGGTAATGTTTTTGATGGCTCAGAAACGCCATCAGAGAGGGGATTGATGGAGCAAGGTTTCATAAATGAAACTTGCTTGTTTTCAATCCTCCTCACAGTATTAATTTATTAAACTTGTATTGTTAATACTAACCTTTGCATTCATGACACAAAAGAAAGGGATGCTTGCCTATGTGTTTTACTAATGAATAACGCTTGTTTGTAATTCAAAATGGCCGCTATGCGCGGGAAAGCTCAATGCGCATGTCGCAACCATATCACATGGTGTGACGTCTTTCTTTGCTTGGTGGGAAACTTCTGCTTCTGCGCAGTGTGCATTAAAATGGCTGCTTGATGTTTTCACATGCTTCAGCTTGCTCTCATGTCATTACTAAATTGTCGTTTCCTAACGCTACTAACGCGGGTTAGAATATATAATTAAATGGGAATAGAATAGAAAAAGTGGGTATACAGTGAAACATTTTATTTGTGATTCTAATATTTTCTTCTTGCACTTTTATTAGTTCGTAAACTTGGGCCTGGGTTGGTGTTCTGAAACTCGAGAGGCAAATGGTTCTGCGCATGTGTCCTGTGTGCCTGCCAAATGAAGTCAATCTGGATGAAGTCCAAGGCCGTGACCCAATGGCCGAAGATGCTGTATTTTGGCTTTCCTGTTGCATATTGACACATTGTCTATGAAAATTGGTTTACATTTGTCATGAGACGGGTGGGAAATAAAGCGAATGTATTAATTTGAAGGGGTGGGAACGTAAAGACAAATAGGCTTTACAATTTAAGCCAAATTGATATGGTGCGAGAATCCACCCCCTGTCCCTGTCCAATCAGAAGTAGTGGTCCCATATTTTAGTAACATTAAGGGGAGGTACATGGGCGTAGAAGGGTATAATAGAATATAGCTTTAGTTAATTAGTAGGGAGAGCATTTTGCGTTCATGAAGAACAGGCGTCCATGCTGCCAGAGCGCGCTTAGCTCCAGACCGCCAGGCTGACCGATTGCAGACCGAGACCCTGTCCAGAAGAGGTCCTGAGGAGGGGGCGGCAGAGTCCATTAGAAGGAAGACACGGGAGAATCAAGGAGAAGCTGAGTATCAGAGAGGGGAACGACGCAGGCGTCGTTGTAGAGAGGTCACCGGTCCTGTCCTGATCCTGGAGGAGGTCTTTGCTCTTCATCCTTCCTGGGTCCTATTATTCCAACTCCTTGGCTAAGGGGTTTGGTTCTCGCACTTAGGTAAATATAATGCAACCTTTAGTTGCGCTGCTGTCTCTATCTTCTCCTTTTCTTTAAACACCGTCATTGATTAGCAATAATCATTTCTATGCTTAATCTTGGGTATTGCGATTAAGTACCATGTGGCTCTGTATTTTACTCTGCAAAATTTTTAGATAAACATTTTAAAACTTCCTGACTCAGTGGTTATTTCAGGATTATGTACTATAATGAATGTCACTCATTTTAAATTTCCCAATTAGCAAAGGATTCATTGGTAAGTCATTACTCTTCAATCAGAAGGTAATTGGTAGCAGGGATTTTGATAGAGAGTAACAACTGATAAAACCCAGCGTAAGTATTAGCGTAGTATGAATGTATGGGCCCAAGTGAGTATCTGGTGTATGAATGCTGTTTGCTAATATCGCGCTGGATCAGTATGTTGGCCATTAGCTCATGGATGGCAAATAACTGCCTTAAACTAAACTCAGAAAAAACCGAGGTAATGGTCTTTGGTAACCTTGCCCCAGGATGGTCTCCGACCTTGTGGCCAGCTGAGTTGGGATTACCCCCCACCCCTGTTAAGAAGGCTAGAAACCTAGGTATTATATTTGATGAGAGCCTATCTTTTAAACACCATGTTAATTCAGTGGTCTCCTCATCCTTTTATGTTTTAAGGACTATAAAGAAACTATTACCTTTCATCCCAATCAATACTGGTAAAACACTCATCAGTGCTCTGGTTATGTCAAAGGTTGACTATTGTAATGGCCTGCTAGTTAACGCCCAAGAAAAAGTTCTAAGTAGGCTGCAACTGATACAGAATGCAGCCGCCAGGATACTGACAGGTACTCCAAAGTTTAAGTCAGTTACTAAAGTGTTGCGCCAGCTTCACTGGCTGCCCATAAAAAATAGAACTAAATTTAAGGCGCTTTGTATCGCCTACAAGGCAGTGCAGGATGAAGGACCTGATTACCTGAAAAAAGCCTTTCTAGCATATGCGCCCAGTAGAGCCTTGCGCTCAGCAGATGCCAACATTCTGATCATCCCCAGAACCAAGAAAGTTAACTGGGGTGATAGAAGATTTACAGTGGCTACGGCTAAACTATGGAACTCACTTCCCATACAAATTAAGACCAGTCCTACCTTGTCATCATTCAGGAAACAAGTCAAAACTTGGCTCTTTGAACAATAAGCAACCAGTCCTCCGCTAATCTCTACAGTCCATAGCGCCGAGACACCCAAGGGTATTTGTGCGCTCTAGAAGTTGTTTAAAATAAAAATAAATAAATAAATCTGCAGCGGCAACTGAGTGCCTGTTGTACCTCATCCAGAGTATCTGTGTTCTGCTGCGGCAGACGGCCCCCGTCACGTCGCCCGGTCAGATCCTCCTGCCCCGTCCATACCATCCAGGGCCGAGGGGCTCCAACACCAAGTGAGACTCCACTTGGATAACACCACTGAAGGCCCCAACTCTCACTGCCAGGGAAAGCGCTACTCCCTCGGACTCTCGGGTCAGCACGCATCCAGCTCCAAACCAGTTTCAAGTCGCACACCGGGTCACGGGACCATCGCCTCGGGGCCTCACCAGTTGTTAGCCCACAGGCCGGGCCACACTCTTTCAAAGCCCAGGCCGAGCCTGTGTGGCTTTTTGCCCCCGTGGCAACCCAACTTCTCACCGCGCCACAGCAACTTCCAAATGACGAGTGGCGCCTCTGTAAGCAGCGTTTGAGGGGGGAAAAAACACCCCTAGGGGCCGACAGCTGCCACAGCGAATGAGGATGGGTGTTGCCGGACCTCCACCCCGCAGGGATTCAGGCGGATGACCGTGAGGTCAGGGAGCCTCCCTAATTCGCTTCCACCATGTTCGGCAGTCCAGCCACGCCACCATTCCACCTGATAGCCTTATCAAATAAATCACTTCCTGATGGCATATTTTTAGTTAAGTTCTAAATTAGTAACAACAGCTTTCTTTTGTTTTTGTTTATTCTGAGAGACACAGACACTCTCCCCAATAACTATAGGGACAATAAAAAGATTAACAATGTCGTCCAGTCATGAAGGGATGAGAATACTCTAAACTTACAGTTAGTGAGACTCCATCTGGGAGTGTCACGGCACGGCCATAAACAAGATGTGTACACGAAGAAAAAAATAGAGGTTGTCATGATTAAAACTGACTTTGCTACAACTGCTAAGGCATCCTATCAGGGTAATTTGACGATTACAAATGAGAAAGTCAGAATAAAGATGATCTGATGTGCATATTGATATATCTTTTTTAAGAGACGCATTAATCAGCGAAAATATGTATCATACATTTGTGTTGAAGAGCTGTAACCCCGAAGTCATTTTTGGCCTTCTGCCAAATGTCAGAAAATGCATTTGAAAACAGAGGCTTTCATGCTTGGTGAAAGTAGGAGATGCCTCCTCGTGGCTCCTCTGCTCCTAGCATGATACTGGCATGGGAGAAATACCACCAGCTTGTTTACACAAGGCATCCTGTGCCCCCATCGGGGGTTGGGAGGGTGTCTGTGTTTACTCTACCTCAATTCGTCCTGCAGTGAGTGACAGTGAGTGGAAGAGGCCTATTTTCCTGAAGACTCCATTGTATGCAGTTGCCTGAGGATCTTTCCTGTACACATCTTATCTCGACCTGCTATTGATAATGCTCCCGACATCAGTCGCTGCTCTAAGGTGGAAACTGAGGATGGCTCACCTGCAGAATTGCTTGGCAGCCACCACAAATACTGACCCAGCCACCAGGAGAGCCATCCTGCTGCATCTTGCGGGGGAGGCAGTCTAAAATCTCCTTCTGCCTCTACCCACAAGCAGCAAAGTGAATGACAATGATGCTGCCCTGACCACCCTGAATACACAATTTATTACTCAGTCTGAACCAAAAAGTAAACTGTTTAGTTTGTGACAAACTAAGCAAGGTCTAAAAGAGCCTATTGATGTATTCTATGCCAACAGCATGGTGAAGAAATCACCTGCAAACTTGGCAAGCTGGGTGAAGAGATCCATGCCAAAATTATTCAGCTCTGCAAATCAGTGAAACTATTTAAGCTGATTTAACAAGAACCATGAATGACGCCACCAGCCATGCTCACTCTTTTCGATCCCATGTCATTTCTTAAATACGTACTTTGCGCATAGCGACCCGTCTAATGAAAACAGAACCTATTGAGTCTGTGAGTGAGACCAAAACTGGCCTGTAGAAGTTGACAGTTAGCAGAGTGCCCACATTATATAGCTATTGTTGTGGGTCGTTTTCCACATGAAACTACTTGCCCAGCAATTGACATCACATGACCACTGCCTGAAAAGAAGTCAAAAAAACAACAGAGTCCAACACAATTACACCCCCAAAAAGTAATCTGGTATGGATGATGAAAAAGTTGGCAAGGAGCATGTCCCTATGATATACACTATAAACTAAAAGGGGAGAAAATTAAAGTTTTATGGAAGTGTTAGCTGAACATTCAATGGAGCTATAGGGTGTGTCATGTCATGGAAGAGTTACATGCCACTTAACCCAGCACCTAAAGTTGAAGCCACTCATACAAAAGTATATGCTAGGGCAGCATACATACTCTTCCAACTGCATGCACATTCATCATGATGATAAACAAAATTCTATCAAAGACAATTTTCATCATCTTTACAAATGGTGGAAACCCAGTTACCTACAAAGCTGTTGAAACCAGACAGACAACTTATCATGGTTGTATTTCGCATCCAGATATATCTGCTGGATAACCTGCTAGATGACATTTCAGACGTTTTTAAAGATGTTGAGTACATGAAAGGCCAGAACATTCAACTCCATATAAATCGGTCAATTCAGCCAGCAGCATTCTGACACAAAACTATCCTGTTTCTTGTGGGTTGCTGAGTAGAAAAGCAACTTGCAAAGCTTGAGTTTGTAGGCATCATCGAAAAGATTGAAGGCTCATACCCCTGGGTGTCACCAATAGTCATTGCCTGCAAGCCTAAAAATCAGGGATGTGAGAATATGTATTGCTATAAGGATGGTCAAATGTGTGATAAAAAGAGAAAGACACATGACGACAACTGTGGATGATCTTGTGACTGAAGTATATGGATCTAAATGTTTCTCTAAGATTGGCCTGAACCTAAGCTACCACCAAATGCTCACAGAGGAGCCTTCAAGATACATTACAACTTTTTCCACTAATATGGGGCTTCCACAATACAAATGTTTGAACTTTGACATTTCGAATCCAGTGGAAGTCTTTTAAATTTGCAGAAAGGATGCCCCCTCAAGAATAACCAGCATCAGCAACATCAGTGACAATGTAATTGTGCATACAACTTCCACTGACCAGCAACCCACTTGATATGAAGCTGTCCTCACCAGAACCAGAGAAAATGAACTGACTGCACTGCAACAAATGTGAATTCTTAACATCTAAAATTATGTTTTTTTGTGTATCTGGTCTTAGTGGCTGGTGTAACTTGTACCTGACCCAAAGAAGTTCCAAAAAATTCAACCTCCAGCCCCACTCCGGAAGGTCCACAGTTTCCTAGGGATGGTAATATACTGTGGATTTTCTATCCATAAGCTGCCTTTATGACACCTGATCAAAGCCTATGCAACAATGACATGGGTGGGTGGAACAGGTGGTTGCGTTTAAGAACACTAAAGATATGTTGTTTGCAGACACCACTATTACATTCTATGATCTGTCATCACCCCCAGAATTGTCAGAGCTAACCCTTCTATTCCCGGGCCGTCCTTTTTCAGCAGCAAGACAATGACTATTGTATGCTAGCTGAGCACAGTCTGAGATGGAACAATGCAGCTCAATCAAGGAAAAATTGCAATTCTGAGTGGATGTTGCCTTTTTGACTCCTATATATAAAGCAACCCATTTAAACTGTACACTGACCATATACACCATTCGTTTGCATTCTTCAAGGGTCTGCCCACACAGCACTAGTTTGCCTTCTTCAAGTGTCTGCATCTAAACCACCACTATCCACGAAGAAGAGGATTTTACAACTGCAACAATATTCCTTTGTTGGGGTCTTATGGATTGGTCCTGGCAACCCATCTGATTATCCCAAGGAGTGGCACTACAACAGATGCAGCACAAGCATATGATACCAAAAAGAACATTTAATAATGAGCCATGATCTCAGGCAACATTCCCTTGTTGTGGACAACATGGTGACTGTCATCCTTAATGAAGGGTGACAAGTCACTGCCAAAACAGCTGCGCAGGACGATAAATGATGGCCGGGTCTTGGTGGCTTAGTAGACTAATGCATCCACTGCAGGGGCCTGTGTTCAACCTCATTTTTGTTTAAACATCTTTATTGGTAGTTTTCTTTTTAACATGGCTATCATCACGAATCCGTACGAAAATATTTGGATGTGAGTTTCAGAAATACAAATCCCATGTGCAGAATAGCTTTGCCTATCACAGCAATATATAGTCAACACGAATATGCTATTCACTATTACAAACATTTGTATCATACGCGAACATATGTACGAGTGCCTCTGCATGCTATTGCCTACAGTTGAGCTACATCATAGTTTGCACATTAGCGTCATTTCTATCTACTGCTTACTCATAACACAGCTTATCTGAGCAGTCCTGACATGAACTTACGTGTGTGCACCATATACATATAAATCTTTGCCAATCGGGTCTTATCATCTATTCACTGCTTAGTAGGAGAAAGGACTTGAATGATGATAGAACGCATATATCGATCACCAGTGAGTACCAATAAATCACATTTTCCAAAATGTTTTAAACAAACTGAAACTTAAAACATAAACAGAACATCTGCCATCCACTAAATACAATCAATGTCAATTGTGCATGATTGAATGCAAGAATATATTATCAGTTCATTTCCACGTAGCCACATACCTGGTGGATAGTTTACATATTGCACATAACAGGGCAGGACAGTTTGCCAACAAAGAGGACCCCTGTGTCTGAGGGCGGAGGAGGTATGGATAGCTATCCGTGACAGATCAAGGGGAACGACATTTATCTATTCTGTAGACTCTGAGGCGTGTCAATTCCCCTTGGCTGAAAGATGGGGGGCTGGTGGGTTTATTACTGATTGACTAACGGGGCGGTAGCGACTGCTATCGGGTTGCCGGCCTGTAATGCAACAAGCATCGTGTCCCAGCTCTGTGCAATGGGAAACTTACGAAGCCCGGCTATCTCCTCTCTATGTAGTGCCGTACTTTCCGCCTGAGCCCATACTGTGAATGAACGCTTCCAGCTAAGTATCTCCGGTGGGACTGCATTTTTCCATTGTTTAGTTATGAGACGTTTTGCAGTAATGAGACCCAGATCTCGAAACTTCGAGGTGACTTTATTCTTTTTTGATCTGGCGTACAGCCCTAAAAGGCAGACTTCCCACGACAATGGCATCTCCGTATTCGTACATGAAGCTAGGATTGTGATTACTTCTTGCCAGTAATGCTGAAGGGATGCGCAAGTCCACAGCATATGCAGCAGGTCTGCATCAGCATGCTGACAGCGTGGACATGCAGAAGTGGCGATGCGGAAGTATCTATTTATCATGTCCGGCGAGAGATATGCCCTCTGTATAATGTATGTTTGAATAAGCTTGAACCTCGAGTTTCTGGGTATGTTTCTAGCGCCCGCTAATATGGCATCCCATTCCTTGTCTGTCCAAGGTTGGCCTCTATCTGCCTCCCATCTGTCTTTAAGCCGCTGCATCGGTCTCAGCGTGTGCGTGAGAAGTGCCTCCACCAGCCAATGCACCACATGTGACCCCGCACCCATCACGTGTAAATATTGTACTAACAGATGCGTCGATGGTTCGATTGTCAGATCTCCCCAGGCATTTCACAGAGCTTTCAGGAGGGAAGTGTGTAACAGGAATTGGCCCGCTGGCAGTTCATTGTCTTTGACTAGCGTCTCGAATGTGAGTAATGCGCCATCCCTATATAGGTCGCCTAATGTATCGAGCCCTGCCGCATGCCAGGCCGTTAGGGCCGCCTCTGAGGTACCCAGCCTACACCGTGGTGTCCCTATCAGTGGTAGAATTGGGGCGTATGGAGGTGTCTTGTGGGTGAGATATAAACTTCTTTTGTAGCATTTATGGGCTAATCCCAAATGTAACTGTGGTGGCCGAGGGAGTTTGGCAATGGGATGGAACAAGTGACAAATTTGGGAGTGAGTCCAGGGCTGGCGCATAGTCGATGTGTCTTCCAGACATTTTTCATTTAACCACTTTGTTGCCCATTGGAGCTGTGTAGCTAAATAGTACAGTTCCATGTTAGGGACCCACACCCCACCCTGGCTAGTAGGAGCATACAATTTCCACAAAGCGACACGTGGCCTTCCCTTATTCCATATTAAGTCCCGGGATAGTCGCTCCAGGTCTCGGAATGTCTTAGGAGGAATATATAGTGGGAGATTTGAAAAGTAATAGAGCAATTTGGGGAGTATAATCATTTTCAACAAAGTGATGCGGCTCATTACATTCAGCGGAAGCGTCTTCCAGAATTGCGTTTGAGCACGTATGGCTGAAATCGCTCTCGTCAAGTTACCTTCCATTAAGTCTTCAGGTGAGGGATATATAAAAACGCCAAGATATCTGAACGTGGTGGGGTACCATGTGAGGGGTGTGTCATTTAGAGAAACATCTACCTGTATTGTGTGAGCGCTAAATGAATAGATCCCTGATTTGGCCCAATTAACCCGGAGCCCTGACTTCTCCTCAAAGGATTTGAGTATATCAGCAATGGACGTCGGAATTGCAGTAATATCTCGAAGATACAACAACAGATCATCCGCATACAGGGAAACGGCATGTAGCCCGTCTCCCAACCGTATCCCCCACTCTTCACCAACTCTCAGGAGCAACATTGCTAAAGGCTCCATAGCTAGGGAAAACAGCAACGGAGATAGTGGGCATCCCTGACGTGTTCCCCGTCTCACTCTAATGCAATCTGAAATTAACTTGCCTTTACGAACCCGTACAGTGGGTCGTTGGTACAATAAGCGTACCATATTTAAATAGTGTTCCCCTAGTTCGTATTTACCCAGCACAGACGCCAGATAAGGCCATTCTAATGAATCTAAGGCCTTCTCCAAATCTAGCACCAGGCAGCCCGAATGTGGCCAGGCATGCGTGGCGTATTGTTGTACTCTAAAAAATCTACGTATATTTAGGGAAGTGCAGCGCGCAGGAACAAAACCATTCTGATCGGGGTGCACCAATGTTTTTACGAGGGGTGAGAGACGCCTGGCTAATAGTGAGCCTGTGTTCAACCTCATGGTCACAGGTTCAAATCCCGGCGGGTCCACTCAGCCTTTCATCCATCTGAGGTCGATAAAATGAGTTCCATTGAGTTGGGTAACAATAAACATCTGTTATTCAGCGCCAAGATGCCTCCAGGTGAACGTGCGCTTTACAAATACACGTTATGTTATAAAATGGCAACATATATTACAAGAAAACTCTCAACACACAGGAGAAACCAGAATCTGCAACAGAAAATGTACAATGTGTGCAATGAACTGTCTATCAACAAGAAAGGACCCCTGTCAGAAATAGTCATACTACGGTCCCATTGACATTGGTGCATGAGTGATGAAGTTGTCTGACTCAGGGCATTATGGGATTGTGAAAACGAAAATGCACATTCAACTGATGCGCTGGTTCCATGACAATGACCAACAAGTAGAGTGTCTTGTTGCCATCTGCCAGACATGCGAAGTGTCAGAGCAATTGTGTCACCTGCACCCAAAATTACTAAAAAGATTCCCCCAATTGCTTGGTTTGCAATCAGTACTGATTTTGCATGTCTACTAGATAAATGCCATCTACTAGCGGTGGTGGATGATAAAGTAAGGATCTAGAAATTAACTGGTACAATCCACGTCAGCTGATAGAGGTAATACCAAAACTGGAAAAGATTACTACGATCCACGGGATCCCAGAAAAACTCTGGAAAGATAACAGCCCACCTTTCCAAGGACATAAATTTGCATTCGGTCTTGCATCCTTGTACATCACACATTGTTAAATGACACATTGTTGTCCCAAAGTAAATGGGGCAGTTGAATGTTTTATTGGGAAACTTAAAATGGTTGTTAATATTGATAACATCGATGCCAATGTTTATAATGATAGACTTGCATACACAAGCGAAATTGCATCACTATTAACAAACTCGCCTGTCATGAACTCTCCCTCAACCCAGACATAGGTGGTCAGCAGTAGCGGCTCCTGCAGGGAGTGCCGCTGGGCAGTGACGCGGGGTGGGGGAGGGGCAGGGTGGGGGGTAGTAAAATCCGGAATACGGGCCAACTGAGGTAAGTAAACATTTAAATAAATAAAACGAATTTCCATGCGCGCGCTACATTGCCAAATACGATGCAGCGCGCGCAACGAAATTCGTTTTATTTATTTAAATGTGTACTTACCTCCGTTGGGCCGTATTCCGGATTTTACTATCCCCCGCCCCGCGTCACCGCCCGGCGGCACTCCCTGCAGGAGCCGCTACTGGTGGTCAGGTAGGCTCTGCGACAGAAGCCTGAGGTTACTGATTGACACATCACAGGTGGAGCGGCATGTAGCCAGCAGACAAACACGCAAACAGGAAACTCATGTCCATCCCACAGATAAGCACAGCGACACCACAATGGTCCAGGGAGATTGGACCCAATAAAGCACACATGGCTGGAGGGGTACACACATTCCCAAAACATCATAAAGTCAGATGCCACACAAAGTTAGGAACACATAGGAAATCAGGCAGAGCACACACAGTATACGCAGTGATCATGCACCCCTCATGCCAGAAATCTGGACACTGTACCCACTGGACCCCATAGTGTCCGCGCAAGGTCAAGGCCCACCTGGATTTATTTTCAGGGGTCTTATTTATGACTCCAAAGACAAGGCCCACATTCTTTTACCAAACAAGGATCGCCGGAAGTACTTTTATGATACCCATAATCTATATAAAAGCTCACTCAGATTGATTGTTACTTTGAGACAGTCCTCAGACGTGCTTCTGTAACTGTGCTCCTGTCCGAAATGTTTAATTAAACCAACTGTTCCTGTTTTGCCAAACGCTTCTTATGTTTAGTTTTTTCATGGTAAATTTATATTATAACATTATGGCGAGCCAGATAGGAGAGATTGGTACCTCGGGCCCAACTGCAGCCGAAATAAAGGGACCCCACCTGGATGGATTCACATCTGCACAGCAAGGAAGGTGAGCAGATGCCTCAATTGAATGGAAGTTCTGCTGAATCTGCGGTGCAGAGGTCCGTTCTGAAGCCGCCATCAGAGGGTAAGAGACCATGTCTGATCCTTAGTCCCCAGCTTTTGGTGTATGGCAAACTAGGAAGAAGCGTAAAAATGTAACCTAAGTGTCCTGCCACTGACAGAAATCTGGCATGTTACCAATTTTATGTGTCTGAATTGAGTAGTCGCAAGGTGGCCTGGGAGGCGTCCCCGCGGAGGTCACCTTTTTTTGATAGAACGCTAGGAAGGGTGTTAGACTTGGCATCTTTTGGCGTGTTTCTCCTGACTTTTTGCTTTCTGACCTCCTGGTTTTGACTCTGTTTTTGCTGGTGTAATGATTCTGCGCACTTTCCTCACTGCTGTCCAGTGGGAAAGTGCAAGTGCTCCTGTATAAAATGTGTTATGGATTGGTGTTTCCATGATTGGCCTATTTGATTTATGTGTCAGTCCCTTGTAAAGTGCACTGAGAGTGCCAGGGCCTATAGATCAAATGCTGTTGGTGGGCTGCAGCTCTGGATTGTGCCACCCACGCAAACAGCCCATAAAGTGTAACTCTGGCCTGCCATTGCAGAGCCTGTGTGCAGCCTGGGGCTGCCATGTCGACTTGGCAAGTGCACACACTTGCAAGTCCCTAAACATTCCCTTTTCTACATGTTAGTCACCCCTAAGGTAGGCCCAAGGTACCCGTGTGGGCAGGGTGCATTGTATGTGAAAGGTAGGACATGCCCTGGTGTGTGTGGCATGTCCTGATAGTGAATTACAGCCTATTTCGTTTTTCACTATTGCAAGGCTACCTGTTCCCCATAGGCCAGAATGGGCAGTTTTGATTATTACAGCTTATAATCCTAACTGACCCAGGGAACATGGTAGAAATTCGAGTTTAGTATGCCTGGACTCAGAATGATAAAATGCATCTTTTAGTGAAGTTGGTTTTAACATTCTGTGTTTGAAAATACCACTTTTAGAAAGTGGGTATTTTCTTGTCTAACCATCCAAGCCTGCCTCTGCTAGGTTGTGTATTCCTTGTCTGGAGTGTGAGTGACAGGGGCTGGGGGATGCCAGGAGACAGGGTGAGTCAGCACAGGCCTGAATAGCAAGATCTACATGTAGATGGGTGGGAGGAGATGCACCTGGGACCTGAATAGGGCTGGGCCTTCCCTCCACAATGCTGGCTCCACCTCCTGTGGTGCGTCTGATGTCCCTGGCCTGCACTGTGAAAGGAAAGAAGGAGACTTGTCAACAAAGTGCTCCAGGACTGACCAGAACTGGTTTGGACCAGGCAAAGGCCCCTCTGCCTCCAGAGGACAAAGAGAAATTGAGGATAAAAAGGGGGACCCAAACTCCAGAACTTTAGATCTCGCTGGAATCAAGGAACCTGCCAAGAAGAAGAGCTGGAGAGCTGCTAGGAGGAGTACTGCCCCTTTGCTGAGTTATTGCCTTGTTGGGTTGGCCTGCAGTTGCTGCTTCTGTCTTGGGCAGTGAAAGGACTGGACTGAACTTTCTACTACTTGTGCTGAGAATCTCCAAGGGCCTGAAACCGAGTTGGCCTCCTGTTAAGAAGTCTCAGGGACTGCAAAGACTTCACAACCCTCTGGGTACCGCTTCTGGAACCGCTGTTTCAGTTGCCACAGAGGAAGGGAACCGCAACCGACTCCGTCAACCGACTCCATCGCTGGCCCGGTGTCCTGTTTGCACCGCAGACCGCAATGTCCGCATCTCGCACCGCAACCCTGGTCTCACCGACGACGACGTCCGACGCCATCGCCACCGAGCCGCTGCTTGCACCGTGACCTGTGGGCACCGCAGTTCGCATCGCATCGCTTCACCGTGCCAGCCAGACCAGACCGACGCTGTCGCTGCAACTGGCTCAACAATCGTGACCGCATCGCAGTTGGGGCACCGCTCGCACGCTTCGCGACGCACCGCTCCGACTCGCACCGCTGTCCGACGCCAGCTCCCGCACTCCGGCTTGGTCGCCTGCATCGCAACCTGCCAGCACCGCATCGAGCACCGTCTCACCCTGCCCCGCACGCCTTGGACTCACCGACTCCGTCTGCACGATTGTCACCGAGCCGCTGCCTGCACCGCATCGAGAGGACACCGCGCCCTGCACCGCTTCCATCTTGCACCGCAACCGCGACGTACGCCGACCGGCTCGCACACACCGTGCCCGCCACAACGAGAAAAGATACTGTGACCGAGTCTGTTCACGACTCTGCTGGCCCGTATCGACGCGGTCGGCTGGAACTGTTAGACTCTGTGGTTTTCAGCATCGCGGTAGACTCGGACGGAGCTACCGACTCGTACTAACTTTGTTTTTGAAATATTCCTGCAAAGAAGAAGTTATCTTGCAACGTAATCATTTTTAAAGTACTGTACTGTGGATTTTTATCGTATTTGGTCTTGTTTTAAAGTATATAAAACTATTGGATATTTTTGTAAACTGGTGTGGTGTCAGTTTGTAGTGCTTACACTGTATTACTGTTGGTTATGTGCAAATGCTTTACACACTGCCTCTAGAATAAGCCTGACTGCTCGTGCCAAGCTACCAAGGGGGTGAGCAGGGGTTATTTTAGGAGTGTAACTCCCTTACCCTGACTAGGAAGAAGGGTCCCTACTTGGACAAAGGTGCAAGCCCTTGCCAACTAGAGACCCCCATTTCTAACATTGGTTGTCAGCGGTGAGGATAGGACTTGTGTTTGCACTTGACTTACAGTGATTGGTGTGCACTACTACCATATCGCAGACCATTACGTACCACATACAGGTTCTTTTTCTTTTTGGCCTATTTTTGATCTTGCCAGTTTGAACTTGCTACTTCAACATGCCTGAATCAATAGTATCATCAATTGCATCAGTAGAAATTGCCTTTGAGGAGGATCGATTGGAAGCCTACAATGTCAAGGAGTTAAAATCGATTTGCAAGAACCTGAAAGTCCAGGTCAGAGGCCTCACCAGGAAGGATGAGCTACAAAAGACGCTGAGGGCCTGGGTAGCAGCCAGAGGTGCCAGTGGGCAATCTGGTGATCTCAATGGAGAGGTGGAGGAGCCTGTTCCTAGGGTGGATGTGCTTTTGGGAGGGGGAACCCTCCAGGCCAGGCAGCAGTAGTTTGTCCCCAGAGGAGCTGGAGGACAGGCGGGAAGTAAGGAGGTTTGAATTGGAGAAACTCAGAATAGAAAGTGAGAGGGAAGAGAAAAGAATAGCCATGGAGGAAAGGAAAATGATACTAGATCATGAGAGAATGATCAAGGAGCTGGAGCTAAAGAGTAGATTCGGTTCAGATGGTGGCAGCAATTCTTCAGCACACACAGACAGGATTGTACACATCCCCAAGAATGTAGGTAAAGAGTACAAAAAAGGGTGATGACATACAAAGGTGGTTTCAAGGGTACGAGTCGTCTAATCATATGAATGGGGTCCCTGAAAGGAACTGGGGAGCGGGGTTGTGGCCTCTCTTTCCAGAGGAAGCTAGGGACACTCTGATAGCTTTGGGCAAGGGGCAGGACCTCACCTATGCTGACATGAAAGACGCTCTCCTCACTAGGTATGGGCTCACTCCTGAGAAGTACAGGGATCAGTTCAGGTCCAGTAAAAAGTCTGAGGCCAACACTTGGTTGGAATGTGTGGATATGTTCTGTAGGTCGCTGGATGGTTGGGTGAAGGGCAGTAATGTAACAGATTTTCAGGGGCTCTACAATTTGATTGCATGGGAGCACTTGTCAAGTCTATGTTTTGCAGATCTGCGCCAGCACCTAGTTGATAGTAAGCTAACTGACCCCAGGAAGCTTGCTATGGAGGCGGACCGCTGGGTGAGTACCAGGGTCCACACGAAAGCGTTTGGGGGAGACTCAGCCAAAGGTGGGCAGGGTCCCCAGCAGAAAGGTGGGGGGACAAGGGTAAAGCACAGGAGTTCTCTAAAGGGCCCCAAACTAGTACCCAGGGTAAAGGTTCCCAGCCCCCCGGTGATAAGAAGAAAGGGGTCTCTACAGGGAAGCCTGTTGAGACCGGCCCCGCAAGTGTTATGCATGTGACCAGGTAGGTCACTTCAAGGGGGACCCCAAGTGCCCAAAGGGGACACAGCCGCCCACCGGTGAAGAGTCCAAAGTGTTGGCTAGTGTAGCGCTTGGGGAGGAGGGGTGCCCACAGGAGGGTGGGGATCCCGCAGAAATGACCCTTGTCTCACTAGGGGACAGTGAGATGGTCCCAGGAAACCAGGTGCCCCCTAACACAAAGAAATATAGCACCTGGGTGACCATTAATGGGAACAGGGTAGAGGCTCTCAGAGATACTGGAGCCAGTGTGACCTCAGTCCGGTGTCACCTGGTCTCTGAGAAGCAGGTAGTCCCAGGGGCATTCCACCAAGTAGTTGCTGTAGACAACTCTGAGCGCCAGTGTATGGTGGCGCAGGTTCCCTTTGAATGGGGGGGGTCTCAGGTCCCTTGAGGGTGGTTGTGAGCCCCACCATGCCTGTAGATTGTCTGCTAGGTAACGACCTGGAACAGTCCTTATGGAAGGACGTTGAGCTCAGGTCTCACTTGGAGATGCTTGGGTTGCCAGAGTGGGCATGCGTGTCTACTCGGTCAATGGCAGCCAGAAAGGGTGATCAAGAGGGCTTGGAGCCTGGAACAGTGGCCCAAGTCCCTGCCAAGAGGAAGGGCAGGGGGCACGGGAAACCGGCCGCCGAAGTTCCCACGGACCGGGAGGAGGCAGACCTCGAGGGGGTGCCCCGGTGCCTACAGGGGAGCAGGTAGCCGAACTGGGAGACATCTCTGAGCTGACCCATTGGCAGCAAGAAGGGGGTCCCACCAGGGAGGAGTTCTGCAGGGAGCAGAACGAGTGCCCTACTCTGGAGGGTCTGCGGTGGCAGGCTGCAGACCAGGCAGCTGGTAATCAGTCCGGGTCACATCTGATCTACTGGGAGAATGGTCTCCTATACAGTGAGCCTAAGGTTGCTGAGCCTGGGTCAGCCCGTGTGCTGGTGGTACCCCAGCGCTTCAGGACCTTCCTACTGGGTTTGGCTCATGACGTGCCTTTGGCAGGACATTTGCAACAGATAGAGTTATATAACTTTAAAATCATTCCTGGAGTCCATCGGCCTAGTCTATGAGCAAAATTAGCAATTGCTCCTGTGGACCTTATCAGGGCAAGACACTTCTCCTCCAATAAATATTTAAAATTCAAATTTCCGTCAAATAAAATGCCCAAATATGAGAAGGCCGGGACTTTCCCTAAATTATGTGTGCCTAGTGTGTAATTATAAGGCTTGCTTGACTTCTTCCCAATTTCCATAATATAAGACTTTGCTAAATTGGGGGACAAATCCAGATTATTCATGAAGATCACAAAGCCATCTATTAGAAGCTGCAAACTCTTTGGGGTGCGGGCGAGGAGTACCGCATCGTCTGCATAAAGCAGAACAGGGACTGCTCTTGTGCCTATCCTCGGGGTATCTGCTTGTATAGCCATCAGGGCGGAATCTAGGCCGTTGATATATAAAGTCAACAAGAATGGCTCTAAAATACAGCCCTGTCTAACCCCGCTTGAGCACTTAAAGTGGTCCGTAACCATCCCCTCCTGTGTATATCTAACTGCCGCCGAGGTGTTAGAATGTAGGAAAATTAAAATGTTAATTATTGCCGGATCCACCCCAAGCTCGCCCATGAGTGTCCATAATTTCCGGCGATTCACTCGGTCAAAGGCCGCAGTGAGATCCATAAAAGCTAGATACATCGCCCCTGATTTAGCTATTGTGTATTTTGCGGTAATAAGATAGAGATTAAGACATTGGTATGTGGTAGATTTCCCCGGTCTAAACCCATCTTGAACATCCGTTATAATTTGGTTGGTCTCTGCCCATTCTGTCAACCTATTTAAAACCACCCGCCCCAATACCTTCACCGACACATCAATAAGAGATATGGGGCGATAGCAATGTGGGCTGTCCCTGTCTCCTTTCTTGAAAATGGGAACAATAGTGGCCGTGGACCATGATGCTGGCATTACTGACGCTGCTGCCGCATTTAATAAATACCCTTACTAGGATCGGCGCCCAGACCTCTATATTACATCGAAAGAGGTCTGGCGGGATCCCATCTGGTCCTGGGGCCTTGTTCCTCGTGAGACCCTCGATCCCTATTCTCACCTCATCCAAGGAGAATTTAAACAGTGTGGATCTTAGATCTGGATTTGAGGTCTGGGGTGGGTCTACTCTTTGGGGGTGGTTGTATAAACCCTGAAAGGGCTGCTGCCATTGATCGGGTAGGATGTTATGGCTTAACCCAGGTTTATTTGAGTCTTTAAAACAGGGGTTTTTAATAACCCTCCAAAAACGAGTAGAGTCCTTCAACTCCGCTGCCTCTGTTATCTCCTCCCAGGCTTTTTGTTGGAGATGTCCCTTTCGCTCTTTTACAGCATGCTTGTAATTTATACGGCAGGCCGCCACCCGGTTCCTATCCCTCGGGGACTGCTTAAGGGCCACTTTTAGCTCTCTTAAGGCCCGAGAGCAGTGTCCATCAAACCATCTAGGGGCATCCATGCTAGGCGAGTAAGCGGAAGCTTTCAATAAGTTATCCACTAGCTGTGCAATGTCCCTAAAAGCCTCTACTAGTTCAACCCCATCCACTTCTAGGTCTAGACATTTCAGAATATCCTGCTTGCCTCTATTAAAAAGAGAAATGTTAAGAGCAGTAGTATCAACCTGAGCCCAACGCAACCGCCTACCTTGATCCGTAACGCCCATCTGTGTGACCCCGATTACTCTATATGGTGCTGGGGGATGGTGCGAGGCTTCAAGAGATAGATAACAGCTCTAGTTGTGGTAGTGTGGTCGAGCAGTTAGGCTTATCAGGAGGTGTGTTAATCATTTATTGTATTCACTCAGACAAGAACTGATGGCACACACTCAGAGACTGAATCCAGACCAATTAGGTAAGTATAAAAAAAGGTATACTTATGTCTTATTTCTATAACCAAGCAGGACTTGGCACAGGTAAGTAGAATATGCTTTTAAATTCAAAACTTTACAAGAAAATGCAATTGTAGATTGAATTGGAATCATTACAGGTTTGTATATGCTTTTAAAACAGTTCAGAATACATTGAAATTACTCGGGATTACTTTTGCGTTACTTTTCAGTTACTTCGACTTCTCAGGGTGAAACGCCTAGATATCACACCGTGGCTCTTACAAAACACAGGTAACTACGACAGTTTTGGGTTCAAAGCAAAGTTACTTTGGTTTCAATACAAAAAGTCAGTTCAACACTTAGAACATTTTAGAAGAAAAATCACAACATGAGTTTCTATGGAAGAACAGAAAGTTATCGGTTTGCAGGTAAGTAAACGACCTGCAAGAATAGCTGTTTGGGGTTAGAACCAAGGTTCAAGGAATCACTCAAATCGCACCACCAGCGGCACTAGGTGCAGAGTGCAGGGGCCCAATGTTAGCCAACGGGGCTAGGGGGCGTTCGGTCAGGGGCTGCTTACGAGCAGGCCACTCGGTTGTTGGTCGGGAGGGAGCTTGCAGTCACCATAGTTTCGTCAGAGGGCACAGAATCATGCACCTACCCGACCTCCCGATGGCAAGCTCCCTCTCGCTATGACTTACGGAGCACCCTGCCCAATTTTGAATAGATAGGACCACTGTTAGGGTCCATTGAGTGGCACTTTTTCCAATAATGCCACCGCACAATCCCTCTTACTCACCACTTCCGTACGGTCCTGAAGAAGTGCCTAGGATCTCCTCCTGAGACCACTCTATAGCGCGAAACATGTCGACCTTATCCCCTTTTTAAACAAAACACTGCACTTGTCTAGCTACTGAGGGTCATAACTACTCTCGCGCAGCACATAACCTTTTAACTATGACAGAGGGATCCCTCTAATTAAATTAGTCTACCTCAGATACCCTCTAGGTATTTTTAAATTATCACGCATCACTTAACATTGCCCACAGACCCGCACACACCTTACGGCTAGCTCTATAAAAGATCTCCGATAAAGTGACCCTTCGGGGGACCCGTTGTAGTGTAGCTCCTATTTCCCTAATAGGCTCTGCGCATTGGAATAATATATCCTATAGGCTTGACATAGTACTGAGGTCGGTATGTCCCTATCGAGTATATTAAACTTAATTACTTGTGCCAGCTAGCTCAGAGGCCACTAGAAACTCCTTGACAACAAGAAGGGAGTAGTTTCTGGCAGCCGCAAAACATGACAACTTTGTTTCCCTTTAGAATCAGAACGTGTCCCAGAGTCGTAGAAACAATAGATAACTATTTCACTCAGCTCAATCGTGCATACTTAGTTTTCCTCAAAGTTACACAGAAAGAATAGACGGGCGTTTCAATAAAAGATTTATTGAACAGTCTTGTTTCTCGTGTAAGTAATATGTGCTGTTATGATCACAAGACAGTATGCGAGATAAATAATGTACAGCGTAAGCAGTAGAAATAAATAGTACTGCGATAGCATTATCTTTAGTAGATATTCATTTACCTAAATAACACAGACTAAAAATGCGAGTACTCATACGATGCGTTTCTAAGCTAGTTCTACCCCAATGTACCTAACCTAACCTAGGTGTAGGGAGAGGTATGAAGTAGGTGAAGTATTCCTTACTATGGTATACTAATAGTATGTTACGCCTAGTATGCCTAGTATGCCAAGAGTCCCTCTAGGTTCTAGTCAGCTCCATACCTTAAGAATGAGAGAGGTGGGAATCTCTTGCCAGACTCAAACTCCAACACCCCGCAAGGGAAGTCAGATCACTGGAAGCTGGATTCTCTGCGTGCAGGGATGACAGCGTCTTCTCAGTGCGTCAGGCCGGGAAACGGGCTCCTCTGAAGTCGAGGTCTCCTCTTGTTTACAAGGGCTAGGGAAGGTATATTTATACCTGAGAGGTACCTCAGAATGTTAGCATTGATGTGAATCGGACAGCGGAAGACGTCATGAATGAACCCCTAAGGTATAATGGTTCATGCATAATAGATGAGTCCTTGAAGAAATCAATAGTCCTGTGCTAGGGAAACTCCCGAAGCCTAAGGGTCTGTTCTTCAAGAACTCGTTGTGACGTTAGGGTGGACGGATGTCGGAGACCATGCCTGTATTTGGAGTGCACAGTTTAATGCCTAAATAAGGACTGGGATTCTATGCCTATATAAGGGCATGGCGAATTGTGCCTATATAAGGACATGATACAGGAAAACCTATATACGGACATCCTAAGAGGAATACAACACCCACTCCACTTTCGTGTATACGATAATACTAAAATGCTAAACATTTAAAAAATGCTAAACATTAAATGGAGTACCGCATATTGCTAAAATATTTCTTAAAACCATTTAAAAGGCATTTAAAAAACCTATTAGAATGCAAAAAGTACTGTACATCTTAAGCATTGCTTTTCATTTCAGGCATATAATTTTAAATAAAATGCAATATGAATGAAAGAAGCAGTAATATTTACACGTGACAAAAAAATGATCGATAAGTTTGTTCAAAATCAAATTCATTTCATGTCATGGAAATTAATGAACTTTTCAGACAAACAAGATAACTAAGTGTCTATGGAAGTACCGCTAAGTCTGTACTATAAGGCTAGTTCTACTTCAAGCAGATTGAATTGCCATTTTAGTTCGAAAAATGGGAAAAAGTTCAATTTTGGGAAGAGTTCCAAGTTTTTGAAATATGAAGGCCAAATTGTTACTGCATCTCTGGAACACTGTGGGCTGAATCAGAGTCAGTTTACGGGTCTGGTGTAAACATGAGATCATCTATTTCTGTAGACAAAATAACGTCCACCGAAGTTGGTGTCAGTTGGAACACCTCGTGTAGTAGATTAATTGCACAGAGATGTGAAGCATCGCCTTCAGCATAGGATGCCGCAGCAATGTTCGCGTCCGTTGTTACCTGTGTGCCTGTAGATCTTTCTCGTACCTCAGCAGCAGCCGGAAGCGTCTGTGAGATCTCAATGAATGCTGTCATCAGGATTGGTAGCCTCTGTGGACAACACAGAGCATGGGCCGTTTTCGGGACCAGCAGAGTATCGACATCCGTTGGCGTTGCTGATGGAAATGTTAGACAGGTGTCCAACACGCATTCTTCACCGCATAGCAGGCATCGTAGAACAGGTAAGATGCAATCTTGCCAGATTGGTCTGAATGGCAGGAACCACGTGGTATTAAGGTCCCGTAGACGAGTCATGCCCAAAAGCTGTACTATTCGCTCACGGCACTTTCGTTCAAGGAGAGCTTTCTCCATTTTGCTCGGAGTGATGTCTGCGAATAGGCTGGCCATAGCGTAATAGCAGGAAGAGAAATAGAATTCCGGCAACAAGTGCTAGAATTAATGGTATGCCACCAAACACCGAATGTGCAAAGTTCGGGATGATTCCGAGTATTGCCTGGAAAGGTGCTAACAGACAGGAACAGATGCTCATAAATACATGTACAATTCCGCTTGTATCAGACATGTTAAAGATACGTCCTATCATTTCCACGAAATGTATAGGGCAGTTTGTACGTATTAAAGTCTGTATCTCAGCCGAAGTCCTTGCTACTTGTAGATCATAGGTTTCTTTGGCCGAGGTCAAAGGCACTGTTTGCTGTAAAAGCATGGCTTTCATTCTGCTCAAAGTATCAAATCTTATAAAAGAGACGTTCAGCGAAGGCCACAAAGGCGACTCCCTGACTGTGTCTATTGGGGCAAACAATACTTGCATACAGCAAGTGACCCTGGAGTTGACCGTTACTAGATATGGGATGCCTGGCAACATGCCGCAGCAACTCTGATCATTCAACATGAGGTAACTCCCATTAGAAAGTTGTCCAAACGTTGGATTAATCACAGCAGCTGGTGTACCCTGCTGATGGCAAGACAAATTTGCCACAGAACCATTGCAAGTCCCGTGTAAAGAAATGTCCTGACATATAAGTGAACCGCTCGGTGCACGTTTACAGTGTGTACCGCTCAAAAACACTTCAGGATCCCCACTCCAACATCTATATGTATACGGTAAATCCCAAGATGTCTTAATGTATTCCTTACCCAACCTTTCATATTTGCCTGCTTGCATTTGTCTGAGGCAATACTGAAACTGAAAAGTAGTCACAGGTAATGTGATTTTGCCATGAATGAGCCATTCTGTAGCTGGTTTTTCTGCCACTGTGAATGGTAATTTTTCCAGTTTTTCAATGCTCAGCACTGTATACTTTGCTCCTCTTTGTGCCAGTTCGATCTGTTTATCAGTTAGATTGTATTCTGCAAACAGAGCTGACGTGTTGATAAAAAGCCAAGGCACATAGCCCGCGCGCAAGGATTGCAGCGTCCAGCTTAATAACACAATAGAACGTAATTGAGATTGGCCTTGCTGTAACATCGCCAAATCTTGTTCCAGTATGTCGATAGCAGAGGATACAATGCCGTCCAATGAATATATTCTGGAGGACAAAGTTGTTAACCCATTGTCGACCACAGTGAGTGTTTTCTCTAAATTAATACGATCAAGTTCACGTATTCGTTCTGCGGCCTCCATCTGTGACACTTTCCATGCTTCATTATAGGCAGAATAAATGCCGGCATATATGAAACGTTTTTGACGCGGTTTTCTTGGACCAAGCAAGAATTCCCTAAGGTCTGCGTCTTCTTTAAGTAAGGATAAGTGTTGTTTCACATCCTGTAGTGTAGATTTCTGAAGCCAATCGAGGCATAATTTTCCTACACTGTATGTTGTTACTACCCCCGGATGCTGTCTTTGGACGTATCTTGGGTCTGGCCTATGAATAGTAAAGCCCTGAGTTCTATTCAGGAATCTTTCCTGACAGTTGTTCGTGTCTGTCGGCCAGATCAACCATTTTTTCCAATCAGGATTAGATCTGTTGAGTTGTAGTATATTGTCAACTGTCACCGCTGCCTGTGTATTATTATCAGTTGCAGGTGTTGGTACAGAAGGTGTTTTCATCTCTTTTATCTTGGCTAATCCAAGACAAGATGTTTGTTGGACAGTTTCATTCAAAAACATTATTTGTTCAGGGATGATACAGGCTCTAAATAAAGCTTCTATTTCCTGCACTTGCCAATCTTTAGTACCCCAGACAGTTTTTGTGTCTATTGTGTCTTTCCATAAGTCGAAACCCTGTCTAGACAGTTGAGCAATAAATGCTGCAGAGTAAATCTGTTTCGTATTTGTTAACATAATTTTCAGTCCTGTTTTGTTTACATTTTTATAGTAAAACGTTTCTGGATCAGATGTATTGTACCCTGAAAAATATGGAAACTTGTTAGCAAATGTTTTTGAACTACCTTGTGGTGGTGTAGGACAATGCTCCCATTGGTTAAACATAAACACATTTCTAGGGTATGCAGATTTATGCAAATAATGATGACCATAGTGGTTATAACAATACAGTTGTTCATAGTCTGATGAACCCTCTAAATATTCATTTTTAGAAAATGCAGCAGATTTTTCTAGGTCAAACATTATGTCGTTAACAGTCTCAAAGTCCCAATCATCAGAATAGGTACTGGACGAAATGGGATCACTTAGTGAAATTTTAAACAAATGTGGAATGTTCAATTGCTCCGTCGGGCCAAAGATATCAAAATCTGTTTTGTCCCACACTATACCATCCTGTATAGGAACGGCTGTGATGTTCACTGCAGACAAGTCTCTTGCTTCACGATGGGAAGATTTATGAGGTTTCAAAAGTACGCTCACGTCTTTTCCTTCATTATTCACACAGATGTATCTGCCACTTATAAGCACGCTCACAGTTCTAACCAAAGCTAGCCAGAGCAGGAAAACAAATAGTCCAGATGTAATCCAGAGTTCAATCCATGGAGAAACCAAATAAGTCTTTTTCAGAAAGTGAAGAAAGTCTTGTACTTGCTGCTTGAATTTCATTGATGCTGGCGTCGTTTCAGGTTCACTCGGATCTTCTGAGAACGTATCAAAGTTAATGAAATAGCCAGAAGCAGTTCTGTCAATTGTTGGAATTGCATCAGGATTTGTAGAAATCGCTGGAACCAGTTGATCACTTGCTACATTGGTGTAGAGAGGTGTATTTGGACGAACTGTTACTTGATTTTCAAGAGGGATGAGTTCCATTGCATTATTGCTTAGTCCTTCATCTGTTACTGCTGAAGTCCCAAGTGTTATCAGTCTTTCAGTCTGAACCTCTTGGATAGTAGCGAGAGGAGTGCGTCTGCTACTAGGTCGGAGTCCACGAGGCCTACTATTTAGTATTGGCCACATACTGTGGTTTGATGAGGTCGATGGACACAAATCTTTTCTCCTTTCTTCCAGCAAGGGGCGGCAGAAGTACCGTTGTTGTTCCTTGAACTGCTAGGACGGGTACTGGTTGTCTGTAAGAAGGTCCAAATTCCTTCTTGTCCGCAATCTTTTCTCTGACTAGATCCCCAACTTTTGGAATCCAGACAGGCCTTGCTGGGACCGCCGGTTTTTCCCCAGTGGTGGTTGGCTGTAGGAATACGTTGCTTTGTTTCGTTCTTAACTCATTCAGTTCCTGTAAAACAGCCAAACGATCTTTGATATCAAACGTTTTATTTTCCACCACTGTGCCTACGTCATCGAGATCTGGTACCCACATTCTTGTCCCAAATAGGACCTCATATGGAGTGACCCCCCTAGAGAACTTCTTGGCAGATTGTTTAATGAGCGTTGGACCCCATAAAGATGTTTGACCCACCCGTCACCCGAACCTAATACCCTAGCTGTTATAGACTGCTTTATGTCCCGGTTTTTCCTTTCCACAACCGAATTTCCCTCAGGATGGAATGGAGAGGAGTACCGCAATGCAACGCCCAGACTGGCCATGGCTTCTTTGTAAGCCCGAGAGCTAAATGCAGGGCCCTGGTCAGAATGTAGTGTGCCAATTGCGTATGTGCCGATAAAGACTCGCAAATCTTTTATAACAGTTCGAGCGTCAGCCGAGCGCTGAGGCCATATCCATAGGAACCTAGAGCATGAATCCACTGCAACCATGATATATTTATAGTTACCGTCCCTTTGCAAGGGACCGCAGTGGTCCAGGTAAACACAAGCTAATGGGTTGTCTGAAATTAACAGGGGTGTCTGCGCAGGGCGTTTCACTGTGGAGACTTTCATCTGTTGGCATATATCACATTCTAAAACATAGTTCTTTGTTTGTTTTCTAATGCCAGGCCACCAATATCTTTGCTTGAGTAAAGATACTGTTGCAGAAACACCTGCATGGGCAGAAGCTATCCCTTCGTGTGCTGCTAGGATTAGTCCTAATCTACGGTCATTGTTTGGAATTACCCTATCCCCCACTCCAGGGATTCGAGCAAAAGGAACGTTGTTTGCATCAATTACATAAGAGTACTTGAGTGGAAACTTTTTTGGTAACGCTGCACTGCTGCCTTTGCTTGAAGCATTGACAGCCAACATTATCTCACCGTCTATTTTTGTTTTTGAACGAGTGATCGCAGCTACGGAAGCCGTCTGAACAGCCCCCTTCGCGGCTTCATCAGCCAATGAATTCCCTGCAACGTGAACGCCATCACATTGATGACTCAGTGTGTGGATCACGTGAGCCTTTGGTAGTTCGTTTTTCAACTGAACTACTTGTTCCCAAAGCGTTTTATACTTTATTGTGCCACCTTTCGCATCTTTGAAACCATTTTCAAGCCAGTTTTGTATATATTCATTATACGACTGAACACAGTAAAAGGAATCACACACTTTCAGTGTGGGGAATTCTCGATCTGTACTTTCAAGTGCCAGTTTGAATGCTTGTAGTTCAGCTCGCTGAGCTGTACAATCTCCTAGAGATTGAGTTTTTGTGACCATAGGTCTGAAGATGCCATCTCGCATGCGACCTTTAACGATTGCACACGCTGCACTGTAAGTTTGCTTACTCCCTGTTGCGGGCTGTGCGGATCCGTCAGTGTAAATTATGAATTCGTACTGATCGAGAGGCAGAATTTCAGTGGGCAGAGGACATTCTTGTTCATATTGCAGGAATGCTTGTGTTTTTAAATCAGGATCAAAAACATATTCAACATCTGTTGCAGCAAGAGAATTAACCCACTGTATCCATCTTGGATGTAATGCTTTAGCATTTGGAATGCTTGCTTTTGTGACCGCTTCTAAAGCTGGTACTGGGGTTACGACAATAATGCGTTTCCCTTGGGCTAGGGCTCTTTCTTTTGCTACAGCCGTTTGAACTGCTGTCAGAATTTTTTCAGTTGAAGTGAAGCGCATTTCCGCTTGTGTGTACAAATGAGATTTGTATGCGATTGGTATTTTCTCACCCTCATTGAAGGTTAAGTAGGTGAATCCGCATTGACCCGAAATTATTCGGATCACTAAGTTGCGTTGACTTTCGCGTGTTTGTAAGTGATTTGTTGCTAACATGTTAGCCTGTAGCGAACGCAAGATTTCTGTGTGTTCTTGTGTCCAATTCTTGATTGAAAAATCAGGTTTGATTAATGCGTAGAGAGGTTTAACCCTTTCTGCGTAGTTTAGTATGTATGTTCTTCCAAAATTTAGGAAACCCAGGATGGATTGTAAGTTTTTTAGCGTTTTTGGAGGTTGGAGCAGCGCACACTTTTCTAAAAAGTTAGCTGCCAAGCTCTTGCCTTCACTTGAAAGCTCATATCCTAGAAATAGGACATTGAGATGGGCAATTCTGGACTTTTTAAAGTTGAATTTGTAGCCCTCAGATGCGAAGCCCAGTATAATGGTGCTTACCCTGTTCAAGTGTTTGTCCAGGTCATCGTCTGTCAGATGTATGTCATCGACATAGGACAATGCCTCATTGTCATAAATTTGTAGTAACTCCGTTACCCTCGCTGAGAATAAACCTGGGCTGTTCTTGAACCCTTGTGGGAGTCGACAAAAGTGACGCTGGGTCCCCATTATTGAGAATGCTGTTAAGTACCTGCTTTCAGGTGCTATGTTTTGACAAAAGAAACCATTTGAGATGTCTAATGTGGTTTTATATTTTTTACGCACAATGTTATTCATTAATGCCGTGCTATGTGCATTTTGCACTGCAAATGTTTTTGAACAAGTGTTTAGGTGTCTGTAATCCAAAACTAAACGATATGTATTGTCTGGTTTGGAGACAGGAAACAAAGGATTGTTCATTGAGGAGGTGCATGTTTCAATCACCCCTTGGTATTCAAGTTGAGCTAAGATCTCCCTGACCTGTTTTTTAGCTTCTTGCTTTATTGGGTACTGCCTTTGTGCAGTCGGTTCATGTTTCAGATGTATTTTATGGTGAGGTGAGTCCTCATCCCATCCTACATGATTTTTATATAATCCTGGGGCCTGGGCTACTGCCCATTTCCTGGCATATGTGTATTTTAGGTGTATTGGAATATGGTTGGAGAAGGCAGGCATAATAATGTCCTCGCCGTGTGGGCACTCCCTGACAAATTGTGGTGGCCAGTCTTTTTCTGCTAGAAGTATGTCATAGCCCCTTGAAAGTTTTTCCCAAAAGAGTGCTTTCACCTGTCTAGGTTTGTCTCCCTCCATCCGGAGTGTTATCATATAACTTTTGTGGAGTACTAACCCTGGTGTCTACAGTCTCAACTGTAATGTACTCATTCAAGTCCACTATCTCCAGAAGTTCCTTCAGGTTCTGGCGAGCTATTGTGACTTCTGCTGCACTGTCCAGCATTGTCTGAGCCCATTCTCTGTTCTTGAGTTGTGTTCTCAGTATTCTCGGCATGTCTGATCTTTATACCTGCTACTTTCTTTTTGGAGAATTGAGGTTTTGTTTTGCTTTTTGTAGCGTGTTTTTCTTCTTTGGATTTCACGCGTTCTTCTCTATGTTCTGATCGTCCTCTTCTTTCCGAAGTCTGTGATGAGATCTGAAAGGGACGAGAGGAACGTGTATCAGTATCTTGATACCTGTCAGGTTTTCTCAAATTATCCCTATTCCTGAGGTTATACCTCCTTTCAGAGGGCTCCTTTTGAGGAGACCTACCTCGGGATTGAGAACGTTTTTCGTTTGAATGTTGTTTATTAGTCTCCCACTTCTTTTTAGAAGATGTAGGAGTTTGTTTAATAGAGTCCTTCTCAGGACTTTCAGATAGTTTCAGCTTCACTGGTCTTCCACCCAAACTATCTCTGCCTAATTCTGCATAAGATTGTTCTATAATTCTGGGTAGCTCTGTCTGATGTTCTGTAACATCGAATTCCCTTAATTTTTGGCAGATCGCCACTGCTGCTGCCTCCCCTTTAATATTAGATAATATTATTGTTGAGACCTGGTCGAAATTTTTCAGTCATTTCATACCTAAATTTAGAGCAGGCTCTGCCCCATATTCATTTTGAATTTGTTTCAGGACATCTGGTATTACCGCAATTGACGGAATGCCATGTGTTTTAGTATAGATGGCAGCAAAGACTGAGCCCCAAGTGGTGCAGTCTTCCAGTTGTGGTGTGATCCCCATTGGTAAACTGATTGTTAGGATTCTGTGTTTCTCAGACGGGCTAGTATTTGGAAATACTGCTTCGATTTGGGTAATTTTTTGAGCTATCCAAAATGGAATTTGCTCACGTTTTGTGGGCATTTTACCCATGACTGCGTATAGAGTCTGTGGTGTAATTTTTAGTGTATTCCCCTGTTGAGGAGTTTGATTTGGAAGTGTCAATGGTTGTTGGACTGTGAAAGTCCGCATGACATATTGGACCAATTGTCTGTAGATTTTTATTAACTCTGTGAGTTGAGTAAGTAATTCCTCGTTTGACATTTCTTCAATGTCAGGATGAGGTGTGTAGCCGGCTAGAATCGGCCATGTTGCTCCTGGTCTACCTAGTGGACCGAGCCTGGTAATGTTTCTGTGATGTTTTAGGGCGCTTTTAAACCAGAGCTGATGCTCCTGGTATGTTAATGGAATTTCAATATCCTCGAAAGGAATATATTCCTCTGGTGGATCATCTTCTTTGTAGAAGTGAAACGTGTGTGTTACTGAATTTGATTCAGGAAATATTACCCATGAATAGAATACCTCTGTCTGAAAGGATTAGTGTGCCTCTATCACGAAAACTGCTCTACCGCCTCTTGGTGGTAGGCCATGTTTTATGAGTTTTAGAGTGATGGCTCTTCTTAAGTTTTGAGGGATGTCTATAACACCCTCCTCGGTTTCAATAAAACCTGTGATGTTATAAGCTGTTGCACCTGGCTGATCCGCAGCTCCACCGTTTCCGGTCTCAGTGTCGGAGTCAGGCATTTTGTTGTTTGAAAAATGTAGAACAAGTTTCAAGGAAACAAAGATAAGGTGCACAATATTTTGGAACACTGTATCCTTCAACGTTGAGAAAACCAAACAGCTAATATATAGGGTGTTTCCCTATGTAGCCGTGGCGGATACTTAACCCTGCCCACTCCAGACGTCTTTTGGAGTATATGGGTAGGGGTCTCTGAGAGAAAAAGGCACGGCTGAGTTACTCAGTATCTAGCGTTAAATTACCGCCTTACCAAACGTTGGGCGCCATGTAATGTAGCTCCTATTTCCCTAATAGGCTCTGCACATTGGAATAATATATCCTATAGGCTTGACATAGGACTGAGGTCGGTATGTCCCTATCGAGTATATTAAACTTAATTACTTGTGCCAGCTAGCTCAGAGGCCACTAGAAACTCCTTGACAACAAGAAGGGAGTAGTTTCTGGCAGCCGCAAAACATGACAACTTTGTTTCCCTTTAGAATCAGAACGTGTCCCAGAGTCGTAGAAACAATAGATAACTATTTCACTCAGCTCAATCGTGCATACTTAGTTTTCCTCAAAGTTACACAGAAAGAATAGACGGGCGTTTCAGTAAAAGATTTATTGAACAGTCTTGTTTCTCGTGTAAGTAATATGTGCTGTTATGATCACAAGACAGTATGCGAGATAAATAATGTACAGCGTAAGCAGTAGAAATAAATAGTACTGCGATAGCATTATCTTTAGTAGATATTCATTTACATAAATAACACAGACTAAAAATGCGAGTACTCATACGATGCGTTTCTAAGCTAGTTCTACCCCAATGTACCTAACCTAACCTAGGTGTAGGGAGAGGTATGAAGTAGGTGAAGTATTCCTTACTATGGTATACTAAGAGTATGTTACGCCTAGTATGCCAAGAGTCCCTCTAGGTTCTAGTCAGCTCCATACCTTAAGAATGAGAGAGGTGGGAATCTCTTGCCAGACTCAAACTCCAACACCCCGCAAGGGAAGTCAGATCACTGGAAGCTGGATTCTCTGCGTGCAGGGATGACAGCGTCTTCTCAGTGCGTCAGGCCGGGAAACGGGCTCCTCTGAAGTCGAGGTCTCCTCTTGTTTACAAGGGCTAGGGAAGGTATATTTATACCTGAGAGGTACCTCAGAATGTTAGCATTGACGTGAATCGGACAGCGGAATGAATGAATGAACCCCTAAGGTATAATGGTTCATGCATAATAGATGAGTCCTTGAAGAAATCAATAGTCCTGTGCTAGGGAAACTCCCGAAGCCTAAGGGTCTGTTCTTCAAGAACTCGTTGTGACGTTAGGGTGGACGGATGTCGGAGACCATGCCTGTATTTGGAGTGCACAGTTTAATGCCTAAATAAGGACTGGGATTCTATGCCTATATAAGGGCATGGCGAATTGTGCCTATATAAGGACATGATACAGGAAAACCTATATATGGACATCCTAAGAGGAATACAACACCGTAGGGCACTGCAGCGCCGGCCCGACAAGGAGCATCGCTCCATGATGAAGCATGACATCCTTCAGGGTGTGTGAGGGCATCAAGTAAAAGTCTCTCCGACTCCTCTCCACTTTTTCAAAATGACTCCCCCTTCTTCTAATTCTTATCTCAGGAACAGTGACTCTCCTTAGTGACTTAAGAATGGACTTAGATACTGTAGGGGTACAGTACTCATGCAACTGTACCCTCACCTGTGGTCTAGGGCACCCTACTAGAGGGGTGGTTTACCTAGGCCACAGTCAGTGAACTGCAGGCATGGCACACAGGTGTGCCATGTCGACTCCACTTTTCTCTGCACCAAAACACGCAGCCTACAATGGTAGTGTGTGGGTGTTAAGGTGCAGGGTCTCTAAGGGTGGCACAGTAGGTGCTGCAGCCCTTAGAGGCCTTCCCTGGTCACAGTACCCTTGGTACCCAGGGTACCTTTTACAAGGGGCTTATCTGTGGCCAGAGATGTGCCAATTGTGGGTACAAAGGTACAGTTTTAGGAAAGGAACACAGGTGCTGGGGCCTGGACAGCAGGATCCCAGCACACACTCAGTCAAGTTGGCATCAGGTATCTGGCAAAAAGTTTGGGGATAACCATGAAAAAAGGGTCACTTTCCTACACCAACATATTAAACTTCTTTATGCCTTAATATGCCCTGATTTCTCAGCTTTCTGCTGGACGACAGACCATACTGACACACTCTGGTCTTTACAGTCTGATTTACTTGAAACACGCAATCTACGTACACGCGTCAATACTACGAACTTGCTCATCCGAGTCTTGCCGGTTGCAATAGGATTTACTAATGTCACCTTTAATGAAGGTGACACATTACCCACTGCATATATATCGCATGAATATTCTTCTGCAGAACTATATTTTGCTTCTACTGAAAAATTCTAACTGCTGTCCAAATGGCCATCCTGAAAGAAAAGCCACTTGCTCAAGGTAAACACATTATTGTCATTTCTCCAGTGCCTGCCCTAGAGGCCGTCACGAAAGCCAGCATTCCTAATGCAAAAGCCCTCCACCCTCGTTAGACACATGCATGCAGTCCCTGAGAGACTGCACTGCGCCATCGGCCTAATTGAAGGCTTTACATCTTGCACTTGAAAATACAGATCCTAGATTCCCTACTCTTATAATGTTAAATGAACTTGTTAAGCGCTCAAATACCCATAGGTTTCTTGGCGCTGGCTACTGTGAGCGTAAAATAAGACCTGCCATGAATTAAATAACTATACAGAGGTGAATAACCATGTTTTAAGAGCCTTTCTGAAAGCTAGAAGATTTGTGGATGATTTAATGTGGAGGAGGAGCTTGTTCCAACTAACTAGTGGAGGCACCCAGCACAGAGCTGCAGCCTCCCCATGACGCACGTTTATATTTAGGCACAATCACAGATTTTGCTGTAGAAGATCTTAAAGGCCTGTTGGGGGATGTACCAGTTTAAGCTATTCTTCAGAAAGGCGGCCCCTTCATGATGCAGGGCGTTGTAGGTGATACAGAGCGCCTTAAAAATAATCCTGGGCCTGATCGCCAACCAGTGAAGTTTCCTCAGATGTTTGGACACCGATTGGTGTTTTGGAATATTAAGGAGAATTCGGGCCGCAGTGTTTTGTAGCTTTTGTAGCTTACTGATCATATTTTGATGAGCACTGGGATACAATGCATTGCAATAATCAAGTCCGGAAATTGTCAAAGAGGTTACTAAAGATTTTTGTAAATATGACGGAATGAAAGGAAGAAGCTTTTTTATCATCTTCAAAGTAAAGAAAACTTTAGAAAAGACTACGTTGGCTTGATCATTAAGGGAGAGTTTATCATTTATCTCCACACCCAGATTATGGGCTTTGCTGACTAGCATGGGGAGGGCGCCAAGCTCTTTGGGGCCAGTGTGTCCAGCAGCCTGCAGCCATCCAGACACTGTACGATGAAGAATTGGCACCGAAGTGCAGGACCTCAGTTTTACCTGAATTTAACTGAAGACATCCAATTACTAACAGCCTGCATGCATCTAGAAAAGCTGCCGTCCTTGGTTGGGCCCTTCCTTACCAAGGGAGACGCCGATTTGTGGGTCATCCGAGTAGGAGGTAATGGCAAAGCCTTAAGGTTTGACTAACTCAGCCAGAGGGGTCACGTAAATATTGAACAGCGTGGGGCTAAGCACGGACCCCTGCGGGACCCCGCATGTAAAAGAGAACGATGGAGAGAAGTAACTGTCCAGTCGAACTGATTGTTCTTGTGATGATAGGAACGAGCTGAGTAGGTTCCAGGCAGAACCAGTGATACCGATATCATTCAGGCGGGACATCAATTTGTTGTGATGAACATTATCAAATGCTGCTGACAAATCTCATAGAATCAAGGACGCTTTGCCTCCGGCATCTAATGTCCTTCTGATATCTACGGCGGCCTTGATTAGAGCAGTTTCCGTACTATGATTAGAACGGAAACCGAATTGAGTGGTGTCTAAAAGGCTGTTAAGTTGAATAAAGTCAGAGAGTTGAGAATTCATTACTTTTTCGATAATCTTGGCCGACAGGGGAAGACAGGATATTGGACAATAATTATTTGGATTAGCAGGGTCCAGAGATATTTTTAGAAGAGGACATACTGACCCCTTCTTCCATCCAGTTGGAAAAGAGCCAGAATCAAATATGAGCTGTAAGATACTTGTTAGAACTGGGGCTATGGTATCTGCAACAAGTGCAACGATAATGGGTGGGCAGGGGTCGTCGGGAGAGCCGGATCTTGCAGCTTTGATAATCCTGACAAATGTGTCAGTGGTTGGAGGAGTGAAGGCCGCAAAGCTGGAATCAGCTATAGTTGGGTTGGGAGGAGTCTGGTCCCTAGGGGATGAAGTCTGTCGGAGGGCAAGTGTGTTGAAAATGTTTTCAACTTTGTTATAGAAAACTCTGGAAACCTCATTGCAAAAGGACTGACTGGAATTGGTGGATTTTGTATCAGGTTTCGTTGTAAGTTTAGTAATTGTTAAAAAGAGTTCTTTAGATGAATTCTTGGCTGATTCAATTTTCTGGGTGAAATAAGCAGTCTTTGTTGTAAAGATTTTGGTTTTACAAATGGCCAGGCAGGTCTTATATTTGATCTTTTAAGCTTGTTGTATTTCTGGTGCCATTTTTCCCCCTGCCTTCTGCAGCTCTGCTTAAAAATCTCAGATCTGCTGGAAACCAGACTGCAGATGCATTATTTCTTTTGAGTTGCCCGAGTTTACAGGGGCCAGAGATAGATAGGCTGATTCTAACTAATGAGTGTATTGGGTAACGGCTGTGTCAGGATTATCGGAAAAGATGTGGACAGAGTCTGTCAGACAGGAGGCAAGATTGCCTGCATCAGTTTTATGCCAGGCACGTTTTGCGATTGGGTTGTTAGTAGATTGAGGAGAATAAGAAGGCGCATTACTGGGGATGTGAAACAAGATGCCACTATGATCCAACCAGGTGAATGGATGGGCGGTTACGAAGCGAATCGAGTGATTATTAGTTAAAATGCCATCTACTGTGTGCCCTGCTGAGTGAATAGGACCAGTAACCAGTTGTATCAAGCCCCTGGCGGTCATAGTCTGAAGAAAAGCAGAAGTATCTGGATCATCTGAGGTCTCAAGGTGAAAATTAAAGTTACCAAGTACTCCATAATTGCTATGGAGAATATTGGCCTCTAAAAGGCTGCTAAAATCATTTAAAAACGTGGCACAGGGGCCGGGTGGGCAGTAGACCAGAGTGCCTTTAGAAGATGGTGATTTAGAGACCGTAATGTTAAAGAAGATGGCCTAGCAGTAAGGAGCTAGTAGAGGGGCACATCGAACTGCTAAATTAGATTTGTAAATTACTGCTAGTCCACCCCTCTCTTGAACCGAAAAATATAGTTCTTTGGGACGGCTTCAAGAATATCTAAATCGGATGATGGGTCTGCCCATATTTCTTTGATAAAAGCTATGGAAAAATCATGCGATTCCCTAAAGAGATGAAACTCTATGCTGTGTTTAACCAGGGACCTAGCATTTAAAAGCACACAAGGTGAATACTATTACTAATGTGGGGCAGCTGAAATATTACAGGGGCATTAGTAAAATGGCCGCTGGTGTGAGTTGGAGATCTTAGGATAAAACCACAGGTGGAACATGTATCATTTGGTTTAGAGGAGGGGCTGTCTCTATCTAGGAGCATGGGGGCTGAGCACTTACCAATGGAGCCAAGCAATGAACACCTCTGGAATAGATAATAGATGGACTTGTGTCTGGTTTCAAAAGGCCAGGGGGACTCTTGCTTGGTGCAGTCCGGTGGCGCAGACGGACTTGCCTTTGGCGCACCTTCGGTGTGCCAGCAGCGCACCCACTGCACGCATCTGCTGTGTGGACGAGCTATTGGTGCGATTAAATGGCCCGTCATGGGCAGAAAGCATGTCCGTGGGTGTGGCTAGTGCTAGTGTGTGATTCGTATTATTGTGTATAATCTTTTAACGATAATTTACATTTTTTGGAAACAAAATGACTTTAGAGATTCTAAAGGTAGGACAATCAAACACAAACTGCTTTGGGTTAAAGTGGCAGATTTTAAAGATAAGTTGCCACAAGCTCATGTAATACATACTTTGAGTCATCAAAGTGTGGAAACACACGCCGTAGGGTATTCTCTGGCTGATGAAGCGGCCAAAAACGCAGTAGTCACAGCTAAAATTACAGCGGTAACCCACTCTAAAACTTGAATCGACAATGGTATCTTGGCTGACGTGAGTGCTTTCAAAACCGGCACCCCTTTACCGAAGGGCTTCTCTTCTAAATATTCCTATCATTTAAATGACCAAAATGTTCCTTATGTAACTATTCCTAGTGTTGGTAATCGTATGATTCCCAACGCAGACCGCAGACATGAAATAATTATAGCCGCACATGAAGGCATAGATTCTGCGCGTGCCAGTGTGGCTGCCACCATTTCGCTCTTACAGCACAGATATTGGTAGCAGGGCTTATACCAACAAACCAGAAAATATGTTTTAACTTGTGACATTTGTCAACAGATCAAAAGTTCCACTGTGTCTCGTCCAACACAGACACATCTTTTATTTCCAACCAGCCATTTGGCCGCATTTATTTAGATCACTGCGGTCCTTTGATTTCTGATACGGCGTTCAAATATATATTGGTTGCAGTTGATTCTTGCTCTAGATTCCTCTGAGTTTGGCCACAGGGCTCAGCTGATGCTCAAACTGTTTTGAAAGACTTGCAAGTCTTTGTGGGGACATATGCCTGTTGCACATTCCACTCGGGCTCAAGGTCCGGCTTTCACTTCTAAAGAGTACCGTGATTTGATAAAGTCCATGGATGTGCAAGTGAATTTTTCTTCTCCGTATAGACCCAAGGGTAATTCTGTTGTGGAGAGAATGAACCGAGACTTAAAGCAGTCCTTAACGGCTAGAGTACTAGGTACAGGGCGTGGTTGGTTGAACCATCTATACGGGGTTCAACAAGCTTTAAATAACCTCCCTAAAAGACCTCTGGGTGGGCGGATCCCATACGAAGAGCTTTTTGCCATCAAGATGTATGCCCCACACCTTGATGGTCCAGACGTTGTGGCAGCTGCCACAACCTTTGACATAGATAACCACTGTGCTGTCTTACAGGACCTACAAGAGTTCCATGACGCTAACTTGCACAAACATTCGCCTGCAACTCAACTCTCTGCTTCTGCAGTTGCTCTTCCAGTTTCCGTCTGGCTTTCACAAATTCGGGATCTGGTTCAAGAAAGGTGGCCATCAAAAAGGAATTCGGCCCAGCATACCGTACTCCTGTTGCAGTCCTTGGCCTTCCACGTACCCCAACTGTGATTTTGCCATGTCCCCCTGGATAGAGACAATCATTTTGTCTCCACTGAACAAGTCAAGCTACACCATGCAGCCAATATGTCATTGTATGCCACGGAATAGCAGTTCTTTTCCACAGGACTTTTCGTTGCAGCCTGTGAGCACCACCGATGCTGATACTCCCCGGCTGAGGGAGGGGAAAGCTGAGTCCTCCGCTGACAATTTCCCTCACATGATACCTGCTTCAAATAAAACGTCTTTTACAACAGATTTCATTTACAATGATTCACCGTTGGCAAGTCCATCTGAGTTGGCATTTTCAAGTCCTGCTACTGAGTCACAACCTCCCGTTTTTCAGCTAAGTACCTCTGGGCACTATATGGCTCAAGATATTTTTCTCTGACAGTTTTTCTGTTTGGTACACGCCTCAAGCACAGATTTGTGTTTTTATTTCTTAGTTAAAACTCACTTATTGGGTCCCTCCTTGCATATATGTCTGGATCATACTCTCCTTGGTTTTCCTGTTCTTGTGGATTGGATTTGTGACTGTTTTTTTTACTAATCAATGGCCATTAGCTCCTGGAATGCTCTGCTACAAAAATGGTTGACAGGGTGTTAGCCCCCGATTCTTCATTGCATAAAATGAAAAGAGACTTGTCCCTCGTTAACATTTAAGCCGTTCCAGTGACTGATGGAATTGTTTGGGATAAAGTTCCTTTCAATATATTGGGTCAGGCGGAGATCTTGCAGATCCCATATGTGCTCAAAGTTTCTATGGGTGATGTAATAGTACCTGGGTTACATTTAGATGATTGGGATGTCGATACTGTAAATTCTATGCTTTTTGAATTAGAATACTATACTGTTTTTGAATCAGAAGATCTATACCTTAATTCCTCTAACTATGCTGATATGTTCTGCTACCATCATTATGGGCACCATTTCCTACATAGAACTAGTAGACAGCGTCCCCATTTTAACTATACCCAATAGGAACATTGTCCAACTCCCCTCCAGAAAGTTCCAAAAGGCAAAAAGATAAATATACTTATTTCAAGGGATATGATGCTTCGGATCCCATGTCATATTACTTTAAATTAACTCCAACACCACCCAAAAAAATATATGCTTACTCAAACAAAGCTTATATATACTAATATGTTCGATGATCAATTGGTCCTTAAAGGTTATGATTACTGGATGGACACCACTGATTTGTAATCAATTTGGGGTACGAAGTCCTGGCTGGTTCAGGGCACGGAAACCTTGTTTCGAGCCCGTTTAATTCCCACACAAATGATTTTCCTGAATGAAACAATCCTGCGGCTACTTGTTAAGGATTTGCTAAAAGTTTTAAAAATGAATGCCCCGACCATTCCCTCTGGTGCCCATTTTAATAATTGCCAGAATCTTACAAATGACACTAAAGAACAATTAAATAGCATGGTGCAGAACAGCACTTTTAATTTTTCATTTTCGAGTCCTGGCGGGTGGTTATTTTGGCCAGTAGACATAAATGGTTGTCATGCTCATTTTCTCAATTCCACATCTGGGTTTAAATTAAGTAGACCTGATCCCCGATATCCTCAGTCAAAGCACTCTGGTACCATTACCACTTATTCGATGGCAAAGTTATGTCAACAATGGCTGGAACATTCCACACTGTCTGCAGTAAAACAACATCTCTCTGTCCTGTGACACAAACTTATCAGATTTTCTTTTGGGTCCCAAATCCCTACGTTCCAAAAGATTTATATATGCTACTTATAAAGAAATTTGGAAATCATCCCAAATGGAAGCTGCTGCACGTTTGATACAAATAGACCAAGATAATTTGGACAAAGGGCTAGCTGTTGTTGATAATAGTATTAATACGCTGTCATCTCGTATTTACAATTTAAATAACATTGTGTCATCTGTTATTGATATTGTGCAGAGTGACATGTCAATATTGTATCATGGCCAAAGTCAGATTAGCTCTATAATGCACTTTAGCTGGACGCTTCAAACACTTAAAAATGGGCGCATTCCATGGCATTACTTGAATTGCACTGATTCGTTTTCACCTTTTAATTTAACACGTAAACAGCAATTGATGGCCATGAAAGACACGACCTAAACAATGCTGCATTTAAAAAAATTAGAACAGCTCCCATTCACTATATCTGAAACGCCTTCTGCGGTGTGGTTAGTACACAGAGTTATTTCACTACCTATTTCTGCATTTCAATTTACATCTTGCATGAAACATTTTCCTGTAGGTAGATACGAACCCCTAGGTAGCAGTTACATACATGAGGTATGGTCAGTCCTCTTTGCTTATCATTGTGAATGTAGCAAGAAGGAAGTTTTTATCACTGGTGAAGAATGCAGCTCTACAGTCGGACATTCACTTTTTTGCAAACATAAAAATTCACGGCTTGGGTAACACTTCGGCACAAAATTTAGATTGTTTTTTAAAAGGAGTCCCAGTTCCTGCAATTCCCTTTTCATTATGGTGCCCTCTAACGGGGTTTATCTAATGCTTAGTGTTAGTCTTGGCCCTTTTTACAGGGTTATCCCAGAACTTTTGCCTTCCTGCTGAATTTTTACAGACCTGTTTTTGTTGGTTTTATGACTCTGGGCACTTTACCGCTGCTTTTCAGCGCTAACGTGCATGTGCTCTCTCTTGTAAACTTGGTAAGATTGGTCTACACCTGTTTGGCATATTTAATTTACCTGTAGGTACCTTGTACAGTGGTATTCCATATACCAAGGGCCTGTAAATTAAATGCTACTAGTGGGCTTGTAGCGCTGCTTGCGCCACCCACCGAAGTAGCCTTTCAAACCTGTCTCAGGCCTCTGCTGCTGCAGGGCCTGTGTGCGCAGTTTACTGCCGCAATGACGTGGCATGTAAAGTGGTTGCCACGTCTGAAACTCCCCTTTTACTACATATAAGTCACCGCTAAGGTAGGCCCTAGCTAGCCCTCCTATGGGCAGGGTGCTGTGTAGGTAAAAGGTAGGACATCTGCCTTAAATGTGTGGCATGTCCTGGTAGTGACAAATAGCCTAATTGTTTTTCCACTACTGTGAGGCTGCCCTTTCATAGGTTTGCATTGGAGAATCCCTAAAATGTGCTTCAGTGGTAATTTCTGATATGAGACGGGTAGGGTGGTCATGTTTGGTATGTTTGGAATAGTAGTGATAAATCCTGCTTATTGGTGAAAGCGGATTTGTCATTGCTATTTTAGAAATGCAACTTTTAGAAGTGGGCATTTCTTTGTGCTTATGAGTCTTTGTGCCCTGCCGGGATGTGTTTAGAATGACAGAAGAGAGGGGATGTGCATTCACTCTAGACAGTCACAGGGGGTGTTGAGGTGTGTCTTGGCTGTCCTGGGTGACTCAGTGCTAGGCTGAATAGACCTTGGCTGCATTTAAAGTGGCGGGAGGAGTTTCCCTTGCACCTGAATAGACCTGGTCTGCATTTAGAGTGGTGGGAGGAGTTGCACCTGCACCTGAATAGGTCTGTGCCTGCCTTCTACAGTGCTGTCTCTGCCCCCCTATAGTGTGTCTGGGGCCAGGGCTTGGGATGTGAATGGGGGTGTTGTGCACTTCTAAACCCAGTGCATAAAATAGAGATTGGGCTCTTGGTAGAGGAAGAACAACTAGATGTACTGTTTATCATGGAGACCTGGCTCAAAGAGAGTTCGACCCCAGATGTTGTTATGGCCCTCCTCTCAGGCTACCATATCCATAACAGGATCGTGTGGGCAAAACAGGAGGCGGTATCGCCATTATCTTTAAAGAAGAGTTTAGTTGCTCCACTACACCCTCTCTATGACTAACTGTGACATTCTGCAATTTAGAATCACTTTTTCCCCCACATGTTCTTTCTCAGGAATTCCTATCTACATGCCTCCTGGGCCGTGTAGTACGTTTATAGATATCCTTCCTAATTTCCTAGCCAGCCTAATTGTGGGATAAGGATTCATCACAAGGCTTGTTGATTCTAATATACATAGAGAGTAACCCAATAATCTATCCACCAAGAGACTACTACAAGACTTAGAAGCTTTGCAACTTACCCAATTAGTAGGCTCTGCAACACATGAGAAAGAGCACATCTGGATCCCATCTTTTCTAATGACCCAAAATTCCAGGTGAATACACCCATCCCAGTCCCTTGGTCAGACCATCATTTCATCCCTTTCTCATTTACAAAAACATCTATACGAATGGCTTCTAACACCTCCTTTAACCCGGGCAGAAGCTCTCCTAAGTTTATACCGGAAAGATGGGCTAAGACCCTAGAGGCCTCCACTCCGATCTTAAAAGACACCCCAGATGAGGCCGACAGGCTCTGGGTACTCTGGATTAACCAAGTGTCGGACCAATGCCTTCAGAAAACCAAACTAAGGGCCCATCGCAATACCAAAAGAGCCCCAATGTTTCAAAGGTCATTTGACATCCCCAAAAAGGAATGTAAGAAACTGGAAAGGAGCTGGAGGAAGTCCTATTATCCCGTCCAAAAAATCCAGTACAAGAATGCCATCAGACACTATAATAATGAAATCAAGAAAGCTCAGGCCAAGTACTTTAAGGAGAGATTCAACGAAGCAGCCAACTCCCCCAGGGAACTATTTAAGATTATCAAATCCCTGACAACAATGGAGCAAGGCAATTCCCCTCATCAAGCCATGAGGGAGAGATGGAACTAGTTAGCTGGGTTTTTCAAAATAAAGTGGATGACATCTACTACTCAGTGCAACAGAGCCCGTCCGGCAGACAGGACCCACGGCAGGACAATTTCCCAGGTCTCAAGGAGCTGAACGCACAGGGTTGGCAGTCGCACCTGTTCTAGATCACTTTACTGCCCTGAACATGGAAAATACTAGGCTCCTCTTGTGCAAAACTAAATCAGGCTCTCCCCAAGATCCTGCACCCCCCCATATTTTACTTCAGGGTGGGGCCTCAGTCCTATCCACCACAGCAGAGCTCCTCACATTATCCCTTAAAACTGGGATACTGCCAAAGAAGTGGACACAAGCAATTGTTAGGCCCCTGCTGAAAAATCCCCACCTAGATCCAGCAGTATTGGGAACTTTCGCCCTATTTTGTTGTTACCCATCTTGGGAAAATTAGCAGAAAAACATGTTAATCACATCCTCTTGCAGTTCACTAACATTCTACACAAGACGCAGATGGGTTTCTGGCCACAACACAGTACAGAATCAGCTCTTCTAGTGGTCACCGAGGAGCTTAAAGGGATACTAGATCAGGGGGCTCAGCTGCAATCTTGCTTCTGGATTTAAGCGCGGCTTTTGACACCGTGGACCACCGCACCCTGATACATAGGCTTAGGCAGATCAGCATCCAGGATAAAGCCCTCCAATGGCTTATCTCCTTTCTGAGTGATAGATCATTTCAAATTATGGAATCCATCTGTCTATCAGATACACTGCCTGTCCCTTGCCGAGTCCCACAGGGCTTGTCCCTCAGCCCTACGCTATTTAACATATATATGCGCCCACTTGGGAAAATTGTCCAGGAGTTTGGGCTGTCAATTGTGTCGTATGCGGACGATACACAACTGGTGGTATCAGTGGTGGAGGGCCCGAACTCAAACCACCTCCAACTGGTACCATGTACGGAAAAGGTGGCTACTTGGATGGCTAGCTGTAGCCTCAAACTAAACAGCGATAAAACAGAATTGATGATCTTGGGAAACAATCACTGGCCCAAGGCCATGATTAACTAGCCAGAAAACTGGGGAACACCTCCCATTCCCAAACCATTAATAAAGAATCTAGGCATGTGGCTAGATATCACTCTTTCTGTGGAAACCTAAGTAACGAAACTAGCAGCAACCTGCTATGGTATACTCCGAATGATCCGTAAGATCATAGAACTTATCCCAGAACAGGCACGAAGAATTGTGGTCCAGGCCCTTGTGGTCTCACGTCTTGATTATGGCAACTCCCTGTACCTGGGATCACCAAAATATGTTATTAACAGACTGCAGGTGGTGCAGCATGCGGCAGCCAGGTTACTCTTAAAGATACATAGACAGGAATCAGTAAAAACTTCTTTGAAACAGCTCCATTGGCTGCCCATCGAATCCAGGATTAAATTTAAATCCCTCTGCTTGGCACATAAAGCAATGAATGTCAGAGGTCCAACCATTCTTAGGGAACTTATCTCTCCATATGTACCAAAGAGGCCCCTCAGGTCGTATTATGACTGTCTCATAAAGACACGGAGGATCAAGAGATCAAGATGGGGAGGTAGATCCTTTTCAGTCCAGGTCCCGAAGCTATGGAATTCCATGACCAGGGAACTGAGGCTGTTGAAAGATGAACTCAGCTTCAGGAAAAAACTTAAGGCTTGGCTGTTCCCATGATGATTACTCTCAGGCTCCGTCGCCAGCACCTCTCCTCTCAGCGCTGGGAAGCCTTTGGGCAGCTATGCGCTTTATAAATCCACCAAACATAAACATAAACAGTGTTTGAAGTGCCCCCTAGAACAAAGACTTTTTGATTACAAGTATAGGGGCTATGACACCATGAATTTGGACACTACGTGGATTTGTAACCAGACACTGCTGGTTCTGTATGCTGCCCGAGACGATTGCTGTGCTGCCAGGAAACCGCCATCTAGACTTTGCCTATGTGCTGGCCTGAGCCTGCTTCCTACTCGGGCCCCCTGTGATCTCCCAGGAGGTGGTGGCCTGCCCTGCATGATCTGTCAACTTGGCGTGTGGTGAGCGCTCTGTTGTTCAGCTGCAGGCTTGTTTGGTTCTTCTGAGCACCGCGTGACTGGCACTGTTGTGTGCCCCTTGTTCTCTTTTGTCAGCAGGGAGAGCGCTGTTGACTCCCCCTGCATCTAGCACATGGTGAGCGCCTAATTCCTGGAAGTCCCCAGTGTTTTCCGTAGGCAGGGAACCTTCCCTGGGCAGGCGCTGGGTCTTAGGACCAGGACCCAAGGCTCTGCTGTGCTGAGCCTCCGACAGATGGGTGGAGTTTTCCGTTGCCAGGAAGTGCTCTTGTGTGCCAGCCCCCCCATCTTCCTCCAGCGAGGGGGTCTTATCGATGTGCCACTGTGAAGGGAGAATTGCCATCCGTTGTACTCTACCGCGGGCAAGGGATCCACCAGCTGGAAGTCGAGAGCTCCTCAACGCGGCCCCTCCCACAAGCGTGCTGGTGGTAGTGACACTGGGGGAAGCCTGCGCTAGAGGAGCAGCCCTGCCGAACCAGCGCTGAAGAGGAGTCATCCTCGGTCGAACCCCACGGCAGCGGGGTGACTTGTAGTCCCAGAGCCCTCTTTGGTGGAAGCTCAGGAGGCAACGAGCAAGTCTGATGGGCCGATGCATGAGACACGGGCCCCGCCTCAGACCGCATCACATGGCCGGGCGGGCCTCAACAACTTTTGGCGTCTTTTGTGTATGGGCGGGTGGATGAAGTCCTAAGTGGAGGCAACCGGAGGAGAGTTGGCCAAGGGCGGGGTACACCCCCCGCAGCCAGAGACTACCGCCCCACTGGAGCACCGGTGCGCCAGGCTAAAAAGTTCCAGGGAGGCAGTTGGCCTACCTTGGGCTCCCCCTGTACCGGCATGCTTTCTCTGTCCCAAGGGCCTTACGAAAATGCATGTCGGTGCTTTTGCAGCACCAGGAAACTAGCAGAATGCCATATGTGCAGTGATGGTGCCTTTGTAACCTGTAATAGGAGTGCAGGTGCCGCACTTGTATTAATTCTGGTGGGATGTATAATGTTTGCAATGCATGGGTGATCCCGGTGTCGCTTACGGACTCCTCGGTTGCAGCTCGTGCCCTGATATTATGAGGTGCCATACTGATTATTATTTCAGGAAGTTGCATGTTATGTACCTGTGCATAATTGGCCGCATTTTATGCCCTAAAGTGTTATTTGCAGGAGCTGCAGGATAATTCCCAGTGATGGTGGATTTATGGGGTGTGCACTCAACAAGTATTTACTTTAGTGCATTTCTGAGGTTGTTATGACAATTGCCAGATTGGCAAAGTGATTTATGATCTATGTTACGTCATGACAAGTGGCACAGTAATTTATGTGATTGCGGTCTAATGTGTTTTATTAATAATACAAAGGATATTTTTATATAACTTTGTGTGGAGTCTCCTTTTGTGGTGTGCCTAGTGTGTCACTGTTGTGTGAGTGTGTTGCACAAAAGCTTTACACATTGCCTCTGGGATAAGCCTGACTGCTTTGCCAAGCTACCAAGGGTTTTCTTGGGTGTGTAACTTCAGGGATGTGGAATTCCTATAGCCAGATGCCCAGGACATATTGTTTAGGGTCAAGGACAATACGTTTTCATATGTATTTTGTCCTTGAGTCAAGTAGACCCAACCCCCTACAGCACAAACCATTTGCCTGCCAGTTTATAGAACCATATTGTAGATCATTGAAGGGTGTTGTCTGCAGTTAAGGTAATATTTGTATCCCTTTGGTAATGCTGTTCAAACTTGTATTTATGGTTCATTAATGCAAAGCCTTTATTATTCGGGTGAGCACTCTAAGTAAATGTAAGCTAGGACTGCACTACCGACAGTGGTTCCAGTATAAAAATGTGTACACATGTTTTCAAAGTTTAGCAATATGAGGCTAGGTATAATGCTCCCAGGATGCTCTCTGATTATATGCAAATATTTGCAGAAGCTTGAAAGCAATAATGATGATTCTTTGCTTTCAAAATAAAATGTTCACAAAAAAATGCAAGTAGGAAATTTTCTCCACTAAACTACTGTAAAATTTTAGGTACCATTTCTTTTGCAGCATCATTTAGTAAAATGTGTTGATGTATGCTAGTATTTCTAAAAAATATTCATAATAGAAAATCAGTGTAACCAGTTTCACAGAAACAAAAATAAACAAGCAGTGGCAAAGCCATTAGGTCTGAAATTGGTGGTCAGCCTTTTGATTTAGTCAATGCGTGACTTGTTTTGGCATGGTTTTTGTAAAATCTTTTTGGTGTGGGAGCTGCCTGGCCCTCACCATTATAACAAACATTGGCAAAAGCAAAAAGATTTTGTACTCAAAAGCACACATTGCCACAGTAGTTCCTGGTACTAAACAAAACTACTTTGTGTGCTGATATGCTCTTTGTGAAAGAGCAGAATGCTGTCACTCACAGTGAAGCCAGCCGATAGACAGAAGTTTAATAAAAACAAAAGGTCATGGTTAACACCAGACCTAATTAGGATGCCCTATTATTAAAGACAATCTCAAAAGTGTACCCATGGTATGTGTCCTTGCATTAAGTGCAGATATACGGCTTTCGTGAATTCACAAGAATTTATAGAAGTATGCCAAGATATAGTAATCCTAGAAAATATTTGTGAACTGTATTTTAGTGTGAGCAAAGATGCATGTGTAGATTTGCTCATGCGAAAATCTGGGTGTTTGCAAGTTCACTTTCCCTCCAACCCCTTTTTCCCAACCCTGGAAGAAGTTTTATGTCTGGCATTGTTAGGTATAAATTTCCAACCTTTCTCAGTATGAGAAAAGATTAGAGAAGAATTGGTGAAAACCCTTAAAACATGCAAGTTAGTAGGTTTGCACTGACTCAAAAGGGCATTCCAACCATGAAACTATTGCTTACCACTATCTTCAGCCCCAGTATGTAGATCTGCGGGAACGTGGCAACATAAGGGAATTGCTAGTATTCAAACTCTACAAGGGTATGAGCCCTGGCATAATCAGAGAGGCTATATTAGAGCTCTTATATAATGATATTGCTGCCACAAAAGGGACTAGAGGATTTTTTTACAGGACAAGTAGATTTATGAAGCAATCAGCCCCATGGACAAGTAGATTTTTTATTAAATTCCACACCCCTGGTAACTCTCTTACCCTGACTAGAGTGTTGGGTTCTGCCTGGCCTAGATGCATACCCTAGCCAACCAGAAACCCTATTTCTAACATTTAGCTATCAAGACTGTTGCAGAATGCGGACTGGAGTCATGTATATTTTGTCCGTTTCCTAGTTAGTCACTTGTTGCAACAATGTCTTGTTTCCCCCTCCACACTGGATTGTAGCTAGCTCACTATGGCCTTCCGTTCCAACTTTGAAGGCAGATTTCAACAAACTAAGCAGACAAAGCATTATTGTTTCAGCAAGAAGTGGCTCTTACATCGGCTTGTGAGACCTTTGAATTGCAGGTGGCTAAAACTTCTAGTGAAATACAGTCCTTGTTAAACACTAACCTTCCCCTGCATTTCGGAGAATTAGTACATCAAATCTTTAATGCCTCCTTTAAGACCGGCCTTGCACACTTTTTTATAGTTGTGGGCTTGGGCCTCATTAGTTCTTTTCAGACCATCTTTGGAGTAATCCCGGATTTTATCCACTTAATTTTCTCTAGTGTATTCAAAGGATTCCTGCTGCTGTTATTCCTCCTTTGCAGCATTCTCATCTTGTTCCTGCTTTTCCACAATGGATGCTCCATTTGCGTGGCGCTCTGGAGCTGGCATCCCTCCAACATTACCATGAGTGTATGAATTAAATCTTTGGAATGCATCTACTACAAGAACTGGATCTAGATTTGTCTTTGATATTTTGGCCTGCCTGGTTTGCCTGCGTGCAACCCGTGTTCCACTGCACCTGGTTTCCCTTCGAATGGACACTGGATAAATGCCTGGTTTTACAGACATCCACTACCTTGGACTTTGGACTGCTGTTGAGTCTCTTAGCGACCCATTTTCGGAACTGTCCTTTGGGCTTGCGACTTCTACACAATGCAGAGTTTGAGTCTTTGGCCTACGAGGAACTATGTGCATAGGCGCATTGCTCACAAGATACAGGCACTGTTAACACGGACACAGGTTGCCCGGTAACTATCTCCGCATCGGATGAGACTGGAGAGCGTGTTTGTTCTTTGGAGCTCTTGACTTGGGCTCTGGACCAATCGTTACGTGCGGAGTCAGATTCCTTCATGGAGTCTTTGGCCTAGGAAATGCAAGTAACATTATGGATTCCTCCGAATCACCTTAAATTGATCATTTTTTTCCAAATTGACATTTACTTCTCTTTTTAGTTTATAGTCATTCATATTTCTGGAACAAGGCTTTGAGTGTGCTTACTTTCAAATTACATTTTTCATATCTAGTATCTATGTAAGTGCTAGTATCCTGACCAAAGGGAGGGTGTAGTGTGTTTCCTGCATGGCCCATTGTAGTTTTTCCTATGTTAGCCTAACTGTGCACGTTGTAGGCCTCATTTTCGTTTGCACACATTACTAAATAAACACATTTTGCTTTTGTGGCACATTTTACTTTCACACGGAACCTGCATATGTTTTTGCGTTCTGTTCTCTTCTTGGGATTTAGTCTGATACATTGACAAGATCAAACAACAATGTCCCTCATTATTCTTTCTGGTCAGGCAATAGCACCTACACATAACACAAGAATGCAGCTGTTGTTTATGTGCACACATGTCCTATCATATAGATGAGCACATGAGCACAAAACAGACACATGGAATGAGAGTTCTGAGACAAGAGCACTGGGTCTGCTGAGATGTATATAGAACTTCCATCTGTGAATGCTAAGGGACGGGGTCTGCCAGTAATACCAGAGATCTTTGATATATATATAATCATTTAGCTTCATTAGCAAGGGCGGGGGTTTAGGTTACTCTGTCCTATAAAATGACAGGGCTTTTCATGATATATGGATTATTAACCATGCTCACAGTATTTTTAGTATGCATTTGTTTTCTAATTGTGACACGTATATTGCATTTCAGAGCACAAAAGTTTAAATAAGTATTCTAAACTTCCTTCGTGTCTCCTGTTTATTTTATTGTGGACGAGTACGAGTGAAAGAGCAAAAGGGCATTTTCTGTTACTGCGATCCCTGAGAGGGTCGAGTGTGGTGTGTTCTGGGGTACCAATTCACTTGTTTGTCTGGTTAGGATGGCAAGTGAGACACTATAGCTAGTGTGCCTTGGACCCACAGGTACTGAGGTGGTATGGTGACTCAGTCTCTACATACTGATGTTCTATGGTTCTAAGCATAGTTCTGTTCTAAGAGCAGAATCCCTGAATCAAGCACAACAGGGACCAGAGCCACAACTGCGTCAGGAAGGGGTAACTGTCTGGGGAGGCAATGCCTTAGCACAAACCCAGAACCCAAATGTGCAATGCGAAGCACCCATTTCATGCGCACCTCACAATTCACTATACTAAAACTCAAAGGACCAATGAGACAACATTAGGAATTCAAGCTTTTACTTGCATTCAGGAATTCAGGGCTGCTGGATGTGTTTTGTCGATTGGATATCCTCACTAGAGTCCACCATTCAGGGTGCGTAGAGGAGCCTAGGTCCCGCTCTGCTGCTGATCCTCTAGGTTGGGGCTGGCTGACCAATCCCCGGGAAGGAGTGCAGTCTGACAAAGGGGCAGGGTGGCTCCCCGTCCAGTCCTTTAAAGCAGAAATCCAGGACCCTGCACCCACAAGTCAATTGGGACGGGTTCCGATTACCAAATTCAAAGGACCCCAAAATTCCTTCCTTGTGCATGGTCCCAAAAGCGCCTCCAAAGATCTAGCGGCTTTCAGCCAATAGAGGCCCCCTTTAAGTTCCAAAACAAAGCTGTCCTCCAGTGTCGGGAGCCAGGTTTCCCATACACTCGGGATCGCAAAGACCCCCATAACCTCCACCGTACAAGATCCGATAGGTTGCGAAGTGTCGCACGACGCCGAGTCAGTCGGGAGGGGAGGTCCACCCGGATAGCCAACTGTCCCAATCCAGCACCTTCATTAGACGAATTTCAACAAGTTCTTCAGCAATTTTTCTCTCCCTCTAAGTTTTCTAAGTGTCCAAAGCCTGTTCACTGGGTCATGTTTCATCAGAATAATGACAGAAGCGTGCCACAGGCTAGAAGCTCCTAGTCATAGCTTGGAACCACAGGTCCAAACACCCAGGAAAAGACCTGGTCCGTCAGAGAGGGGGTTGCCGGGGAAAAGGGAGTAAGTCCATCACAGCTTTTTGCGAGATCCATACACAAGAATTTGTTCACCCTCGTATCACGCCTAGCGATCAGCCAAATACACCAGGCCTTACACACATCCTCTGAAGGAATCAGTAAGCCCAATCTCAGATACCGCAATATCAGAAGCACACGGAGGCCGCGGGACAGCTCTTCCGACCACCTCCATTCTTTCCTGATAAAGTAAGAATAGCTGATCATGTAAGATGTAGGGAAAGTGCCCAAAAGACCAATAAAAGGAAGCCCAAAGCTAGGCCAAAACAGAACTAAAAAAAGGGCATAGTCAAGACACCTGGCGCCACTAGGGAGTGTCACGTTGTATGCCGCATGCCGGGACTAGAGGGATATCCACGTGATATCAGAGCACATTGTGATCGCCAACCACATGCAATTGTGACACACCACCTGTTTATACACCGCCCGTGAAGGTGTAGGTCAAAAGGCACCCACCCGCACCAATAGCAGCCCCCATGTATACATTGGAGCAAGGGGCTGGCAACACCCATGGAACCCACATTAAAATTAATACCAAACCCCTGTTCATGAGATTTCCCCGTAAAAATCTTGCACCAGTTTCAACTTCCAGTTAGGTATGGAGAGGGAGGAGGCCCAACAACCCTTAAAAATTAATGCCTCCTATGAACCATAAAGCACTTTCAAAACAGCCATCTTCTGGTGCCTCACTAAAATTGCGTGAATAGAGTGTGGAGAGCACACCCTTAAAAGGAAAGCACAGGAACCCTGAATGAAAATGATGGCGCATGCAATAATGCACTGTTTTTACTAACCAAGTGAACGTAGCTTTTACTCAAGAGGTTGGCAATCGAACATCCAAGTGCACCACCTTTTTTAGCAGCCACATCAGCACCCCGAAAGGATCTACAGTTTGCAAACAAAGAATTACAAACTGTACAGTGAACTTTTTGCCTCGAACTTTGTTGACTAAAGACACTCCCAATTACCAGAAGATTTCAGTCGTCTCCCCTGGATCCAATCCCAAAACCTTCAATGTTCAATAAGTTATGTATTGTTGCATTTCTATGTACCCTGTTTATTAAGGGTGTTTCCACATCCATTCATCACCAAAGCACTGCCCAGTCTGATGGATTCCACCTCGAAGCTATCACTGCGTAGGGACCTCTCCCACATCACTTCTAGATACACCAAACCCACACTAGCATTCCACACACACTACACAGCGCCCTCTTACACAACATGTGGTAGCAGCACATGACCACTGTGGGTTCCAAGACAACAGCCAAGTCATGTTATGTCTGTTCGTGATACCGCATGCAGCAGGTACAGACAGGCTTTACTTGTCCCAAGAGGTAGACCCCAAAAGAGAAAAATGCCTTCTCGACCTATACCTTTGTAGAATTAGGGTCAAGATACAACCTAGCAGAGTAGAACCCCATAGAGTAATTATGAATCTGACCCGATACAAGGCCAATCCCATGGCACTGTACCTTTTCACTGAGCATAGCCAAATTCAGACCGAGCTAGATAGGATGCACAGGAGGGGCACCATAGGGGAGGATACTGTTTGGCCAGAGAATTTACAGAAAAGAGATTCTTGGCGGTAGCAAAGCCACCGCACCAATGCACGAACACGTCTGCTCCCGCTTCCATCTGTGGTCCCAATGTGGCCCTTAGCATATCAGGGGCTGCCTTTTTTAATAACAAATGTGCCCCAGACATGGAGTTCCAGTGTAGGGCCATTCTCCCTGATGGTACAAGGGGAAATGAGTTTTGGAGGGGAGGGTTGAACAACAGCAAGGATAGCCCATGTCAGTAAATCTAGGCAACTGAGGTGAATAGGTGTACGTGGTTAGAAGGGAAGAGGCAACTTATTGTATGGAAACTTACACTGTATTCCTTGTGTTTCATAGGTAAAGGAACCATCCCACTGGAAACAAATGAACACTGTGGCACAGTACTGCACATTCCGGACATGCCATGGGGTATCTCCACTCTGATGGATACCTACTGGCAATGTGGTGAGTTTGCCTACTCTCAGCTCGTCCTTGGATCGCGTGGCGTCTGCTACTTCATCACCATACACACCCCGACTCTGGTCATTCCCGGAAAAGATCTATCAAAATTGCACCAACATCTGCTAAAGAAAAAGACGACTCTATTGCATCAGGCTCAAGAAAAAAGAACTGTTGAGTACTTTGGCTGGGCTCAGTATAAGGACATACAGGAAGAATTCAGACTGTTTTCAGACACACAAATAAACGCAGGAGAGTCCATACCCTTCTTCACAGTGCAGATAAAGGAGAACGCCCGCTGGTTACAAATAACCAGGTGGGAGTAGCTCAAGATGATAAACAGCACTGAGCTCGGCCTTAATGCAATCAAGGAAGAACTAAGAGCCATCTGCTTCATGGTGATGCAACATCGATATGTGTGGACTTAATGACCGCAATGGATCGAGGGGTGTGTGCCAAGATCAGAGCGTCCTGCTATACGTTTATCCCAGGCAATGATCTAGACAATTGGACTTTAACTCTTGCCATCCAAGCATTACACCGTTTACAAAGAGACATGCGTGAGGAGGGAGATGCCCCTGAGCAGGAATGGTACATGGACTGGTTTTCCTGGCTCCCCCCGTGGCTGACTGGACTGTGCACGTCATTGTTGCCTGTTTCCATATTTTTATTGCTATTGTGTGGTTTCCTTCTGTAAGAATGCAGTACTCAAACTAGGTAGAATGCAAGTAACTAGGAAAGTAGTAACAGTCAAAACTGAAGAACAACATTTCCCCAAAAATGTGACTGTCATAAAGTATGGTTTAGATAATGTAGTTGAAAATGTAGTTGCAAATTCAACTAGAGAGTGGAATGTTAATATTGATAACATAGATGCCAATGTTTATAATGATACACTCGCATATACAAGCAAAATCACATTACTATCAACAAACTTACCCGTCATAAACTCTCCGACAACCGCGACTCTGAAATATTGTATTGTAATTGCATTTATAGTGAGAAATAGGGTAGTGCATTGAATATGCTTTTTTTTGGGAGGAAAGTAATAAATATATAGATCCAAGTACATGGAAGGTATATAGATGCATAAAGGAAGTAAGTATAAGTAGATTAAAGATGCATTCGATAAACTCTGGTTTTCAAGTGTTGTACTTAAAAATTATTATTATTTTTTTTTTTAAACATAATTATTCTACATGTTTATACAAAGCAATACACATATATAGGTACATATCTATAGTACAAATAAATGCTTATACACAGAGGGATATGCTGTATATTTCTGTTTGCGAATGGTGCTTATGTGGGGAAGAGCCAATTCTTGAGTAGTTTGCTGAAGATAAGGTGGTTGTCGGTGGATCTTATGTTGGGGGGTAAAGAGTTCCATATTTTGGCTGCTTGAACAGAGAAGGATGTGCCACCCATGGTTTTTTTCTTGTATCTTGGGATCTTGAGGCGAGGTGCCACTCTAGAGCAGAGGTTCCTATGATGAATGTGTTTGGTGATTTTATTCCTGATGAAGAGCGGTCCCATTCCATCTATGGCTTTGTGGGTGATACAAATCAGCTTGAACGTGGATCTTCTGGCAACCGGTAACCAATGCAGGGCTTTCAAGGCAGATGTGGCCTCGCAGTTTGATATGCAAGAGTAGTCTAGCAGCCGAGTTCTTAATCCGTTGTAGTCTTTTCATAGTCGTTAAAGGTGATCCGTAGTAGAGGCTTTTGGCGTAATCGAGTTTGGACAGAACAAGGGAGATGGTAGCTTGGACCTTGTGTAGAAATCTTAAATGGGGGAAAGATTCAACGCAGAGTTTTTATAGTAACAAAGCTTGATCTTGCTAGTTTGTCCACTTGGGCATTCATCGATAGCTTGGAGTCCATGGTCATTCCGAGGTTTCTTACTTCCTTCGATACTTTAGGCGGTGATCCCAGTTCATCAGGCCAGGCGGCAAGCGGGTCATAATGTTTCCAATCGCCACACATGAGTATTTCTGTTTTGGAAGCATTCAATTTGAGATGGCTCCAAGTCATCCATTGATCCACGGCTCTGAGACAAATGAAAATTGGCGAGTTTCCAATGTCTTTGTGGCATTTCAGTTGAAGAAGTATTTGCGTGTCATCTGCATAGTTATAGCACGTGAGTTGAAATTGATTGATCAGTACCGGTAATGACTTCATGTAGATGTTGAAAAGCATGGGCGAGATGATAGAGCCTTGAGGGACCCCAGCTTTTGTGGAGTACGGTTTGGATGAGAAAGGTGGGGTATGGATGACATTAGTTCTGTTTTGAAGGTAGGACGTAATCCAGTCTAAAGCAGTCCCCTCTATGCCGGCTTCGTAGAGTCTTTGTATCAGAGTGTCTTGGTCAACCGTGTCAAAGGCAGCCGAGAGGTCCAAGAGGAGTAGCACAGCAACCCCGTTGCAGTCAACTGTGTTCTTCAGGTCATCCCAGATGGCAAGGAGGGCAGATTCTGTGCCTCTTCCTGGATAAAATCCTGTTTGGAAGTCTGAAAGTATGGCATTCTCTTCAATGAATTGTGACATCTGGGCGAACGCTGCTCTTTCTATCAGTTTGCCCAGGAAAGGTCCATTTGTAATGGGTCTGTAGTTGTCAGAGTTCAGCGGGTCCAAGTTCGTTTTCTTCAGTAAAGGGCGTATGCATGACTTTTTGAGTTCTTCTGGAAATATTCCGGTAGTTAAGGAATCGTTGATGATTCTTCTTACTGGAGTGGCAGCAGAGGTTGTTAGAAGAATACTCTTGAAGGTTTGTGGCAGACACGGGTCAGAAGGGCTGCCGGCAGGCCTGCTTGCTTTGACCAGGTCCATGAATTCATCGTGTGAAATGTGTTGGAAGGAACGGAGAGGCTGAGTTAGAGTATTCTTGGATTGTTGTTTTGTAAAAAGGGTTAGTGCTTGTGCTTTGTCTCTGTTTTAAGTACGGGTCCAACGTGTCTGCTTTGTCCGTGTAATGATTTGTCAGTTTGTCAGTGAAATCTTGAGTAACGGGATGAGTTCCTTCTAGGCAATTTGGTTTACGAAATTCATTGAGTATTTTATAGAATTCTTTATTTGCACATTCAGCATTTTGAATTCTGTCTGAATAGTACCTTTTCTTTGCTTTTTTGATAGCTGACTTGTATAATCTGTTAATTTTCTGTAGGTGAAGTTTGTCTTGTTTGTTTTTTGTTTTGAGCCAGGCACGTTGCAGCTTTCTAATTTGTAGTTTTATGTCTTTTAGCTCTGTATTTCTCCAAGCTGCTTGTTTTCTTTTGTTCTGTTGTGTGGTTTTGAGTGGTATCAGGATATCAAAAGCTTCCTGTAGCTACTCATATAGTTTTTTAACAGAATTTATTGTTTCCAGATCTGTACTGGTTGTTAGTTGTGTTTCTAAGTGTTCCAAATTTAGTTTGTTCCACGGTCGATAGGTGGATGCACGTAAGGTGGTTTTAGGTGAGTCGCTTAGTGTTGTTTTATGTTTGAAAGCAAGCAAATGGTGGTCTGACCATGTGACTGGAGTAATAGTTTGAAAGGTAACTAGTTCGGTATTAGCAAAAATGACATCTAGGATATGTCCAGCGATGTGTGTGGGTTTGTGGACAATCTGATGCAGGTTCAGTGCGTCTAGGCCAGTGATTATTGTTTTTGGATGGGTCACATTGAGTTTGTCAAACCAAATGTTGAGGTCACCCAGAACGCATAGGTTGGAGTGCATTGTTATCAGGTTTGAAACTGTGTCTAGAAGTGCGTCTGGGAATGTCGCCTTGCTAGGAGCAGGAAGTTACAGGAGTGGTAATATGTGGTCAGGCAGGCTCTACGACATAGGCCTGAGGTTACAGATTGACACACCACATGTGGGGTGGCATGTAGACAGCAAACAAATGCGCGAACAGGAAACTCAGGTCCATTTCCCAGATAAGCAAAGCGACACCACAATGGTTCAGGGAGATTGGCCCCAATAAAGCACACATGGCCGGAGGGGTGCGCATATTCCCAAAACATCATAAAGTCAGATGCCACATGAAGTTGGGAACACATAACCAATCAGGATACAGCACACACAGTACACACAGTGATCACGTGCCCCTCATGCCGGACATCTGGACACGTTACCCACTGGCCCCCATTGTGTCCATGCAAGGTCGAGGCCCACCTGGATTTATTATCAGTGGCCTTATTTATGACTCCAAAGACAAGGCCTGTATTCTTTTACCAAACAAGGATAGCCAGAAGTACTTTTATGATACCCAAAAACTGTATAAAAACACTCTCAGATTGAGCTCGTGGCCAAGAGCGTCAAGATGGCGGTCGCACTCTAGAAGTGCTCTGGACCCCTCCGTCATCCGCTCTTGTATCCATTGTCATCGAGGAGTTCTTACCGAATATCCTGCCAGCCTGCCTTTCCTCGGCCCATGGCCCTTCCCTGGCGGTGGTGAACGGTGCTTCGCGATGCCGCAGGCGGTCCTGCTGGGTTCCCGGCCTTGCGGCGAGCTCAAAATGGCAGCTCTACTGCGGTGAACTCCCGGCCCGCTCCGTGGCTCTGGTCCTCCAGGGCTCTCCTGGTGTGTTCTGGTGGACGGGGGCCCTCGGCGGGCTCTCAGCGCTGCTCCGGTTGTGATCGGCGGCGCCCCTGGCAGCAGAGATTACCTGCCTGGCTACGGGGAGCCGGGAGCGCCTGATGAGGTCCTGACTGCGGCGGCCCCCGGAGTGCTCCTGATCGCTGGAGGTGCTGGGCATTGCAGCTGACGCGTGATCGGCCGTCGATCGGGCGGCAGCGCGGCGGTAGAGAGTGCGGCTGTGACCCCGGAGACGCCTGCTGCACCGACGACCGAGGCCTGGGGCTGATGGCCTGGAGTGGCGGTGAGTCTTGCTGCCCATCGGGAGGGGGCGCGGGATTCCCTTGCACGCGCCCCCCCTCTTTCTCCTGCCGGTGTGCCGGGACTGAATTGCTACTACAGGGAGACTCCTCGCTGAACACAGGGCCCCCCCCTCCTCCAGGGGGTGCCTGCGACGAGCGCACGGCTGCCGATCGGGCGGCGGTGTGGAGCGGAGAGGGCCTCCTCCTCCCTGGGATCCCTGCAGTACTTTCACCCTGCGGGACATCGGACCTGTGATTCGCGCCCATGCCTGGCGGCCTGATGCATAGCTGAGGCCTGGTGTCGGTTGAACGGCGGCGGTGAGGACGCGTGCTTCCACCTCGCACGACCCCCTCCTCCTGCCATCCTGAGTGGGCTGACTGCTGCTGCATTGGACACATGACATCCCCTCCCAGACAGGGAGTACATTCCGGGAGTGAGAGAGTGACCCGACGGTGGACTGTGGTGTTGTCCGGCCAAGTGTTGAGAGGTGAGGAACTGGGGTGCCCACATGATCCTGGGAATTAGGGGGTTTGGCCGTCGATCGGGCGGCAGGGAGTTCTGTACCCCTCCCCCTTCTTCCCCTCTCCCGTCGTCACCCCTCTCCCCCTCCTACGCCCTGAGCTCCGGAGATGGACTCTGGTCGTGGTCACCCCTGGTCTACTGGTGCTCTGTGAGAGGCCTCGGCTGCTGGGTCGGGCAGCGGCACCTTCCTGTGGTCGTTGTAGGGCCAGACGGGGGTGCCTCTTGGTTGTACATTAGGTATCGCATCAGCTGACGGACTGTGCGAGGTCCCCCGCCCCGTCCCCTGGCTGCCCCACTCCTGGTGTACCCGGACACTTGTATCCTGCTCCTCCTCTCTGCTGGCCTTGTGCCCTGATTCCGGTGCCGGCCTTGGCGCTCCGAGGGTCCCTGCTTGTCTGCACCCTTGTTGGGGAAAGATTTGCCGCGTGGGATATCGGCCGTAGGCTGGGCGGCGAGGCCTGGAGTGGTGAGGCCCTCTCCCCTCATCTTCAACAGCCGACTCTAGCACTCCATCCTCCCATCTGGGCGCCACGGTTCCGTCCGGACCTCCCGCCTTGCTGACCTTGACCATGGGTAGAGATAGGGTGCCAAAGACCCCAGCCACCCAGCCTAAAATGGACCGCTTTACCACTACAGAATGCGGGGCGGCTGGAAGACCTGCGGACAAGGAGCCCCCCCCCCTACAGATCTGTCCACTATCCTTCAGGCGATTCATGCCTCGCAAACATCAGTGGAGGGGAAGATTGCTGAAGTCCGAGTTGATGTGACCCTTATTCGGCAGGACCTCCGCAATGCCACAGCCCGGATTAAAGAGACCGAATCCCGTATTTCCACTGTGGAGGACGATGTACAACAGCTGAAGGAACAGGTCGCCCGCCTCCGCTCTCACACCCAGGAGCTGCACCGACGGGCCGAAGACGCTGAAAATAGGTCCCGCCGCAACAACCTCCGCCTAGTGGGATTTCCGGAGGCGGCAGAGCAAGGCCGGACGGCGGATCTCGTGGAGTGCTGGTTGCGCTCATGGATGGCTGAAGGTTCCCTCTCCCCGTGGTTTGTCATCGAAAGAGCGCACCGCTCCCTTGCACCCAAACCAGTACCTGGAGCGCCCCATAGGCCGATAATAATGCGAATCCTCAACTTTAAAGACAGAGACTCTGTACTGACCGAAGCCCGCAAGCAACAACACCTCAGATACGAAGGCCAAAAGATCATGATTTTCCCAGATTACACTCGTGAGGTACAGGGCCAGCATCGATCGTTTGGGGAAGTCAAGCAGAAACTGCGTGCTCACAACATACAATACAGGCTCCTCTTCCCGGTGCGTTTGCGAGTCGTCTTCCAGAACAGGGCCCTCTTTTTTGACTCTCCTGAAGATGCCTGGTCCTGGGTGACGGAGGAGCGCCCCTTGAGGCTCAACACACAGGATCCCTCCCCCGCTCCCGGTGATGGAGGTACAGGCCGGACCTCCCCGGCCACAACGCAATCGTTCACGCAGGAGGCGAGGACAGCGACGGGCTCGCTCTGACTCGCCGTTGGGCCCTACTCATCAGCTGGCGTCTGGGGCGCTCTCTGGGGCCCCTCTTGCGGTGCGGCGCTCTGGTTCCTCGGGCCACTCAAACCCTGGGGATATTTCACCCCGGCCTTCATTGCCGGACCTACCTGATACGGATCTTTCTCGCAGCCCGACGCTTCTTATAGGCCCAGCTTGAACCCGGCTTCACCTTCCGCCGCGACCAACTATGAAGTTGGGTGCAACACTTCAGTGACTCTTGACTCTATCTCCTGATGAACTTTATCATGAACATCCGACTATGAGGAGGGGTCCTCCACGGTTCCCCATTTCCAAGCGTTTTAGTTTGGGTTTTCCCTGGTTTTCCATTGTTAGGGCGACAGATGCTTCTGTTCCTGAAGTATAGGGAGGGGATGGGGTTGGGGAGGGGGGACTGTTGTCCCGTTTTGTGTTCGTTGTTTTCATTGTTCTCTGTACCAGCTTACATACTTACCTACATAGCAAGCGAGCAGGGCCCAGTCCTGTAGCATCACATCCACCGCATTGCTCCCACGCGCTCCTCTTCCCACACTGGCCGCTCGTGCTAGACGTCCTGCCATACTCCTATTGTCCCTATGTCCGGCACGCAGACTGAGAAAACGTCGCTTTACTTCATGTCCTGGAATGTTAATGGCCTGCTGGATAAGGTTAAACGCGCAGCGGTCCTGCGTTATGCTCAACGTCACATGGTAGATATACTGCTGCCTCAGGAGACCCACTTGGTAGGCAACCGGTATCCCTTCCTAGCACGCTATGGCTTTGGCGGAGTCTGGCACTCCGGTTTCACTCGAGGATCGAGGGGAGTGGCTATTTTAGTGCGCCGCGGCCTTCCACTTGCGGTGCGGTGCGCAGGGCAACTCATGACCCACAGGGCTGCTTTGTTCTCCTAGAGGGGAGCCTCGGTGACCGACCTTTGAACTTACTCGCTGTGTATTCCCCCCCTTCCCTACTGACTCCCACCCTTCAGCGTCTTACCACACTATTTACTGCTCTACCCCTGGGGACGATCGTCGTTGGGGGAGACTTTAATGCCGTGATGGACCCTACCCTTGACACCGCCACGACACCCTCCGCTGCTAGGGTCGCCCAGTCTACCTGCTTGTCGAGCTGGGCTTCCGCTCTGGGTCTCGGGGACGCTTGGAGACTCTGGCACCCGACAAGTCGACAATACACTCACACATCAGCTTCCCACCACACGCATGCTCGGCTTGACTATGTTTTATTGCCAGCCCTAGACTGCCGCGCGCTACAAGATGTTACCATCCTACCTAGAGGTCTGTCTGACCACTCCCCTGTGGTGGTGCGGATGGGTGGCCTCCCTGCATCTACACGCCCGATCTGGAGGCTGAACGCTTGGTTAATACTTTGACACTAATCATGGGTCGGTTTCATCCCCTGGCACCCTGTGGGAAGCCGGTAAAGCCACCATCCGGGTCTTTGCTAAGGGTGAGCTCAAACTTAAACGGACGAAGCATGACTCTCACCTCACACACCTGGAGGCGCAGGCGGTTCTACTTGAGGCTCAGCCCCCGGACCAGAGTTCGGAGGCTCAGGACAGGAGACTGACGTTTCTAAGAGACGAGATCAAACAGACCTCCCTGGAAGCTGCCAAACTCCTTTGGCGGTCCTCCGTGGCGCGGGTGTACGGGTGGGGTGACAAAAATGGGAAACTCCTCCACTGCCTGGCCACCTACCCGATGGCTAACCGTATCATCCCTGAAGTACTTGACTCGGATGGAGTGCTCTGACGCGCTCCCGTGGCGGTAGCCCAAAGCTTCGCCGCTTATTACGCTACCTTTACTCCGCGCAACCCCCTACTCTCTCGCTCCCGGAGCTCCTCCGTCGCGAACAATTGTCTCTCCCACACCTCGATGAGTCCGAAGCTGAGGCGCTTGACCGCCCGGTTACTCCGGAGGAGATTAGCGATGCTATATCACGTATGGCTGCAGGCAAGACACCAGGGCCGGACGGATTCTCACAGGAGTTATATGCGTCCTACCGGGACACCTTGATTCCTCACCTGCTAGCTCTGTACCGAGAGGCATCGGAACAAGGCTCATTCCGTCCTGAGACGGACCTGGCCACTATTGTGGTGATCCCTAAGTCTCAGCCCCCCTCGAGGCACTGCTCCGACTATCGCCTCATCTCTCTCATCAACTCGGAGCTTAAAATATTCGCATCGGTCCTGGCCAATCGCATACGGCCATACCTGGCCAAACTGGTTCACCCCGACCAGTGCGGATTTATGCCCTCCCGGGGAACTCGACACTGCCTCAGACGTCTCCACCTTGCCTTAGCAAACCGGCAACGGCTGACCCCCTATCTCTCCCTCCTTCTCGTGGACTTCGAGAAAGCATTCGACTCGGTGGATTGGCGATACCTGGAGGCGGTGCGGGTGGAAATGGGCTTTGGCGCTCCCTTCCGTGGCCTGGTCAAGGCACTGTACTGCAAACCCAGGGCCCACGTCTTAGTCAACGGAGCTTTATCGGAACCCTTCCCCATCAGAAGAGGCATGAGGCAGGGCTGCCCCCTCTCACCCCTCTTATTTGCATTGGCGATGGAGCCCTTTGCCTGCCTGGTGCGGTCTGATCGGCTCCTCACGGGATGGTGCTGGCCTGGCTTAGAGGACGACAAGATCGCCCTCTATGCTGACGACGTTCTGATATTCTTAGCGGATCCGGCTCAGTCGGGGCCTCGATGCCTCCGGGCTCTGGGCCTCTTCGAGCAAACCTCTGGCCTTAGGCTGAACTCGACTAAATCCGTTCTGGTTCCTCTTCATCCTTCGAGAGAGTGCTTTGACTGGCAGTCGACGATACCTCTTCGACGGCAGTCCTTCAAATATCTGGGTATCTGGGTGGCCCTCCTCCCCGACCTTGCTTGGACACTTAATGTCACCCCTTTGGTGAAGAGGGCTCGGGCGGACCTCCTCAAGTGGCAGAATCTGCCCCTGAACCCTATGGGCAGAATAGCCCTCTTTAAGATGATGGTCCTCCCCAGATTTCTTTACATGCTTCAGAATACGCACCTCTCCTTCCCGAGCCCCTGGTTCCGAGAGCTGGACAGTATGGCCACCAAATTCCTATGGGGAGGCCGGAGGCCTTGGCTGGCCCTTGCCCAATGCCGGATTCTGCCCTTTGACGGCGGCTTGGGGATGACTAATCTCTACCTTTACTACCTAGCGACCCGGCTCCTTACCGTGCACGACTGGTTTAATGGTGGCTGGTCGGACCCGGCATACCGCTTAGAGTTGCACATCCTGGGCCTGCCCGCCATTCAGGGGATGTTATATGGAGACGTCATCCCCCAAACCTTGCCCGAAGTCACTCGCGGGGTACTTCTGGCCTGGTGAGCTTCGTTGCGCCACACCCAGTGGTCGACTAAGCTGACCCAACATACCCCACTGTGGTGCGGCACATGGCTTCGGGAGGTCGCCAACCTCTCCGGCTTTCGAGCTTGGGACCTTATTGGTATCTCCTTACTGGGTGACATCCGGGGTGGGAGTCATATTCGAACCTTCCAGGAACTGCAATCTCGCTACTCCCTCCACGCCTCCCAGTTCTATCGATACCTCCAGATACAACACATCTCAGACGGCACCTCCCTACCCGAATACAGCCCGCCCGAAGCCCACACTATGACCGGTAACCTGGGGAAGGGGGGGATCTCCCGTATTTACCGATCCCTTGTCAACAACACCCCCAACACAATGCCACACCTCAGGGACAGATGGGAGGGCTGGCTCGGGTCTTTGGATGATGCTGACTGGAGAGACGCATTGATGGCCCCCAAAACAGTAACGGCCTCAGCAAGGCTCCGCCTGGTACAAGTATACTACCTCCACACTGCCTATCTCACGCCGCTGCGTCTCCTTCGCGCTGGGCTCTGCCCTGATGCATCCTCTCCCCGCTGCAGCCACCCACAAGCTGACTTCTATCACATGGTATGGCTTTGCTCCGAGATCACAGGCTACTGGGAGTCCGTAACTGGGGAACTCACTGAGGTTTTGGGTTGGGAGGTTCCCCTCGACCCCATGAATGTCCTGTTGGGTATCACTGAGGGGATGGATGGGACTAGAGCCGAAAAGCTCTTTCTAAACACAGCGCTGATGGTGGCCAAAAGGGACATTGGAGCCAACTGGCTGAACTCGGCCCCCCCCACCATGGCGCGTTGGCGCAGGGGGGTGGACTGGTGCGCCGCCCAGGAGCAGCCCCTGTATGAGGCAAGGGGTTTCCCGAAGAAATTTCGCAGAATGTGGGGCAAATGGGTTGGGATGGTAGAAGATTGATACTCCCAGAGCGTGCCCGAGGACTGGAATGGGTGCGACTCTCTCTGTTTTTGCCTCTGCTATGTCCATCAATCTACGTAAGATGGTGTAATGTCCGCTTATATTTGCATTGCTCGCTTAAATATGTGTATAGCTGGTATTGTTGTTTCTATCTTTACAAAATCAATAAACTTGGTTATCAAAAAAATAAACACTCTCAGATTGATTGTACTTTGAGACAGTCCTCAGATCCGCTTCTGTAACTGTGCTCCTGGCCGAAGTGTTTAAGTAAACCAACTAACTGTTCCTGTTACGAGGTACATAAAACTATAATGTTGGTAGGCCAACAGAAGAGGCACACAATCCTTACACATCCCACCTGGTAGACTGCCATAGATACTCACAATGACATTCAAGAACCTCGCCAAACACAAAATACTCAAAAGAGAAACAAAAGACTGTCCAAAGAAAATTAAATAGCCATAGGAGATTATGTCCTGGTTAGTGTCCTTTTTTCCAGGCAGCAAATTCAAGGACTGTTTGAAACCCAAACATGGACTGTGACATTGGCTTCTTCAGAAAGGAAAAGACAGTCAAAAACAATGTGTCCCACTTTAAGAGGTTAACTGGAGCAATGTGCAGACTGTGAAGATCATGAATTAAAGGAACATTCTGATGGCTATGACTCTCTAATATTCATTCACCACTCACAGTGCGTTAAGGTCCATGTGTGCCGCCATCCCCAGATATCGCCGCATCTCCAGTGAGGATGCCTTAATCCAGTGTAACAATTCAGAAACACAAGGCATAGGGGTTTAAATGTTCACTAAGGCTTCAGCAGACCTGCCAACTCACACGGTGCCACCATGTCACAGGATTTCGGCTCCCTTCACAGGGTCACACGATGAGGAGCCGAAGTCACACGGTGGTAGGGAAATGAGCTGAAAACCACCATGAACAGTGGGTTTTCAGCTCGTTTTCAGAGGCAGTAAGCAGCTGATGTCCATTAAAAGTTGTGAAAAGACCCCAAGACATCGCCATCAGCCTCAATGGCCCTTTGTTTTGTTTTTTGGGAGGGGGTGGGGGCCTGGTGAGGGGCAGAGTGCCTCTTAGATAACTCTTGGCACCATGCCCTGTCCCTCCAAGGCCCCGCCCCTCCTCACAGAGTGAAGTTATTTTGTAAATTGCCATGTATGCAACAGCCCCGCCTTCTCAGAATTAAATTGGATTACATAATGTAACTCTGCACTAATGCAAAGTGTTTCTATTGCGTTTTCCATAAATACATGTGAAGATGTTTATTTTATTGTCCTCATGCTGTGGAAAGAATGTTATGTCTGTGATGAATGAAGCATGTATGTTGCGATGACGGGCAACTCTTCAGTTTGGTAAAACATTTGAATGAGGCACATGATGTCATGGATTAACAAATTGTGAGGGCACGAGCCTCCTATGCCTTTTGCACAGAATAGAACACAATATATTTCTATCATTGCCAGAATCACAGCAAGGCCTGCACCGTACCTGAGGCCCCACAGCAAGACCGAACACTACAGCACAATGTGATGACCAATTGCCATTCTATTTGGTCACTAAGCAGATTCTACCATACCGGCTCAAACCAACTAAGCCCTAGGTCTTTTGTGACAGCTCCCACTTGCTGCTTTGCTGCCTCTCTGGTTGATGAGTTGTTTGCCTGTGCTCCTCTTTGTTTGACTCATCTTTATTTTGTCCAACTTGTTTAGTTTTGTGCTGCCTTTGTTTCTCCTGTTGTAATTTCTGTTGTTTTCCCGCCCACTCACCTTCCTGCCATTTTTCCTGCTGCTTCTGTGGTTGCTGAGTTGTTTGCCTATGCTCATCTTTGTTTGACTAAACTTTGTTTTATTTTGTCCAACGTGTTTGGTTTTGTGCTGCCTTTGTTTCTACTGCTGCAATTTCTGCTGTTTTTCTGCCCGCTCGCCTTCCCAACGTTTCTCCCTCTCGCTGACCCCTCCCTCCTCCCAGGACCTACTTAATGGAGGCCACAGGGCCTCCCAGTGAGCAGGTCCTTCGTGACATCTCCCCCTGCCGCTTTGCTGCCTCTCTGGTTGTTTAGTTAGATGCCTGTGCTCCTCTTTATTTATTTTGTCCAGTTTTGTGCTGCCTTTGTTTCTCCTGTTGTAGCTTTTGTTGTTTCACCACCCGCTCGTCGTCCTGCCATTTTTCTAGCCGAATCTCTGGTTGCTGAGGTGTTTGCCTGTACTCATCTCTGTTTGACTCATCTTTGTTTTATTTTATCCAGCATTTTAGTTTTGTGCTGCCTTTGTTTCTCTTGCAATTTCTGTTGTTTTTCCACCCACTCGCATTCCTGCCGTTTCTCCCTCCCGCTTCCCGCCCACCGCATCCCAGCGCCCCTCCATCCTCCCAGGACCTACTTAATGGAGGCTGCAGTGGGCGCATGCAGTGACCACGTAGAAGGTGCACCAAAGGCAAGCCCATCTGTACCCATCCACACCCCACGCCAGGAATCCTGGCTTTCCCGCTATTCACTGATACACCACCGCCGAGCTCCGAGCCCTGAACCCCAGAATCCACAGCAACTGCTGCTGAACCTCTCCCTGATCAACCGTATGACCTTTTTCCTGCAATCACTGCCTTTTCTCCTGCAAGACCGGAGCACCTGCAAGCATGACGACTACCACCACGCCAACCATGACTGCTTCAGAACAACTCCACTGCCTCCTGCTCAACGCACGATCACTCTGCAAGTACGCCACCGATATCTGGGACACCATCTCCTCCCTCACTCCCGACATCATTTTCCTCACCGAGACCTGGCTCAACCCCGCATCCACACCCGACATTGCCTCAGCAATGCCCGACAGCTACAAGATAGCTCACTGAGACCACATCAACAAACAAGGAGGTGGAATCACCATCATCTACAATGAAACCATCCACTGCACCACCACCAGATGACACGACCCCTCTTGCCATTGACTCCAAACATCTTTCTTGGAGACCTCAACTTTTAACTTGACGGCGTTAACTACACCAACACCGCCAACCTCCTCGAAAACATGAACAACATCGGCTTCACCTAACAAGTCACTGACCCCACACACATCGCAGGACACACACTTGACCCCATTTTCTCTGCCAGTGAAAGAGTCAAGTACAGCCATGTCATCGAGCTGACCTGGACAGATCACCCCATCGTCCACGTCTCCATCAGAGGATTCCCCGGCTCTGCCACCAAGCCACCCAGCATCTTGGACCGCAGTTGGGACAAAGTATCAGAAAGCCAATTAAGAATGCAGACGTTGAAATATAATTATTGTTATAGGACAGCGGACCCCCCTCCTCGCGTAGCCCTTCGCAAATTGACTGGTGAGGTGTATGATGGGAGAATCGCCCTGCCAGCCATAGAGAAATATTTCTGGGGCCTTCCCAAATGGCGATGATCAATGACAGGGTCTGCACAGCACAGGCTGAGCCTGCAGTGAGAATGGATAGATACATAATGGTCAGTAGGGGCTACCTTGCTGCGCTATAAGAGAAAGGCTTCCACAAGATTTGCCCACTCACACGAAGATGGCTGTATGAGTCTGGCAGGAGGTGACGGCTTACCTGGGATGGAGGGAAAGCCTTACTTAAGAGTCACCGCTGTGGACAGTGATGCATTAGTGAAACTTTGGAAATATAGAGAGATTTGGTAGAAGAGGAATCTCCAAATGGGCAATCTATGGGCTGAAGGAGATGTAATCCCTCGTAGACTCTCTGGGCGGAGTTCCAGTTGGCAGAGAATGATACATACAGATATCTACTGGTCAAACATGCACTTGCATTCTGTATAAAGAAAGGAATGGAACTGAAGGACGGAATACTTGCAGACCTCCTGATCAAAAGCATCATAATGATAGTGTACAAATCAATCATGAATAACTCCCCCATATCCTACAGAAACTGAAGGCGGATTAGGAGCAGGATTTGGGGAAATTTGAGGAAGGGGAATAGGAGCCTCGACATGAAATTGCAATATGATCTGGGTTTAGACTCACACAACTCTGTATTCTGCACTGGTATGTTTCATATAGGTACCCTAATATAGGCCTGGGTAACATCATACCCCTTCACCTACATTACCTCCCCTACACTACACTGTAACGAGCCTTTTAGGATTGAACCTTTACCTAGTTCTAGTCCTGGGTGCAGAAGGAGGGTTTCTCCTGAACAATAGAGTCCTATAACTCCATCAATAGACTCACACAGTATGAATGAATATTCATAAGTGTTCTTAGAAACCAGGCTGGGGCTACACCACCTTCCTCCCCATATCTACATACACGGTTCATCCCATACGTCATCCTCAAATCCAACAATGGCTAATACAAGCAACAAGGGACAAAGGAGCCCTAGATACTTTCTGTATAAATATAGCACCTCTTGCTAATGTTAGACAGAGGGAACCGAGACTTCCAGGCCGACACACTGACCACAGACGCTGAGGCTCCTGCATGCAGACGCTCCAGCTGACAGTGGTCTGAACATCCCTCGCGGGGTGTCCAACTTGAGACCAAGAAGGGCTCCTACATTCTCACACTTCAGGTAATGGGGTTCGACTAAATCCTAGAGCAGAGGTCTTCAAACTTTTTACTCTGAGCCCCCTAAGCAAAATGTTTTGAGGTCGGGCCCCCTCCAAAACTTTATGGCAGGATTGGGGGAGTGGGAGGGACATGGCTGCGTGCAGGGAGCGGTGCTTATGAGAGGATTTCAGGAATACGTTTTCTATAGCTTATGAACCGCACTAAATATGAGACTTATAAAACAGAAAATGCATCAAACAAAAACAGATATCCCAAACAAACTGCTCCCCATAATTGGGGTGTTGTGAGCCCTCACACTCTTTGACCCCAATGCAACTATCCCTGCTGCACTAATGATAACTGCAGTCCTGAGTAGCAGGCTATCTCCTCTGCATCTTTTACCTCTTCCCCACCATGACGGATCTTCAACTCTGTCCTAATGCTTGAAAGGAAAATAAGCTTCGATGCCCCTTTTTTAAAGGTAGACAGTCATAACTGTGATGCAGTGGGCCCTCAAATCCCTGGGCCCCAGTCCTGCTGCATCTGCTCCTTAATGATAACCAGCAGTGGCCACTTACACACTTGGCAGCAGTACCAGCTTCACTAATGAATGCCCCTTTAAAAAAAAAGAAAAAACTTATATTGTCCCCTTCTTTGGGGTATCTCTCTGAAGAAGCTGCCTCTGGCCATTTGTAAACACAAAAATGAGTCCGCATACAGTGCTCCCTATTCTGGACCTACTCTTTGACAATATCTATGAATCTCGCTCCTTTCCTCTGTCTCTTGGACCATTACTGTGAGGCCCCAGGGATCGAGAGGATTAGGGCGCTGGATCTGAATGCAACCCTTCTGGCCTGCTACCTGCCACCCCATGGACTCAGCTTTCACATTGCCCCTGAATGGATAATACTGACTTTGAGATGCCTCTGCCTGAAATCGAAGGGTGAGGTGGTAGTGCATAAAGTTAAAAAAGAAACCAGCCTTCTTACCAGCCAATAATTGATTGAGTCACTAAAAGCCAGGGCCACTGGAATTATGAGTTTCTGCAGCAGCGTTTTCCACATAATTATCAGTTTACTGCATTTGCTACATAATCTGCAGATTTTCAACAAAAGAAAACTAGATTCTAGCTCAAACGGAACAAAAGTTACTTAACGCGTGACAAAGTGTTCCAAAGCAGTGGAAGGCCCTTTGCAAAGATTGACTGGTAATCTTGTAGTTGCTTACTGCTGTATTTGGGTGTTAAACTGGTACTAATGGGGTGAAATATTTCCCTGACAGGGTTACCTTGAGTTAAAATGACAAAATAATGAAGTAATGCTAACCACAAAATGTGGCGCATTATGCCGCATAATTTACCTTTTCTTGCTGCATAATTTAGTCAAACCTGCCGCATAATATTGTCCTCTTCTGCTGAATAATTCCAGTGGCTCTGCTTAAAGCTTCATGGTGGCAAAGATCTATTCTTTTTGAGATGTAATGTAAGGGTGTTATCAGCTGAGATCTGGAATAGTGGAGACACTTACAAAAATGTCTGCATTAGATACAGTTTGATTAATTATTACTAAAAAGTATATTTTGTAAGAACTTGTTTTATCTCAATCACTGCATCATTTTGCAGCAGCCTAGCTTAGAGTATGTAAATACTGTTTTAAAATAATGACTTACATATTCACAGTGCTTTCTGCCACAGGCTGGGACCTCATAGCACTATAAACAGTGCCATTGGAATTATGCGGCGGAGAAGGCCAGATTATGCAGCATGGTTGACTAAATTCAGCAGCAAGCAAAGGTGAATTATGCTGCATATTTTGTGATAGCATTGCTGCATTATTTTGCTATTATTACACTTGTTAACACTGTCCTGGCCTTTATTGCCCCTCATAAGTATCACATTAACACCCACATATAGCAATAAGCAACAGAAAGGTGACCATTCAACCTTTAGAAAGGGCCTTCCACTGTGAGGTAACATGTGTTGCTGCATTTTTTTTATCTGCAAATTATGCAGCAGATGATGGATTATATGGCAAATGCGGTAAATCCATAACTATGCGCTGTGAGTGCAGGGTGAGCGTGAAAGTGAAGGGTGAGAATGAGTGAGTTGTCTGAATGCAGAGTGCATTCCCAGACATTTGAAGTAAATCAGCATGTTATTGACGGGGTGTAGTGTTTCAGATATAAGTTAAACTATTGCTATTATGGTATTAATCTGGGATCGAGGGTGGAGGAAATAAATAATGTGCTGATCGTGCAACAAACTTCCAGTTTTATGATTAGGATTGCCAGCTCATTATTTTGATGTCGCAGACGGTACAAAAATACACAGTCACCTAAAGCCCTATTTTCAGCACTTATCTGTGCGTACTTCGAAAAGCAAATATAAATAGAAAGCACTTTTAAATGTGTTCTAGGGCTGCCTGAATGATTCATGAATGAAAATAAAGGGAACAGACAAAGTCAGATTACAAATGAATACATACTTTTTTTATTTAAAACCCTGTTTATTGTCAAAACAAGGTCTTTGCAGGCTCTTTAAACATACATGGTGGGCATTTTTCTATTGGCAACCCTTTTTATATTCCTTTTCATGAAATGCATTTTCACACTACAGCAGTAAATTTAAAATACAAATGTAAGGAATAGGCAGAGTCGGGGCCCAGGGGGTACTGGAAACAGAAATAAAAACTAAGCCTCGGTAACTAGTTTCTAAAGGTATGCAAATGGTCCTTAAAGACCTGTGAAAAACTCGGGCATGCCGGAGTCTTAATAAGACTCCAGACACTGCCCAGCGGAGCCCCCAGCAGCACACTCACTGACCTCCGGCCCCAGGGCACTCTGAGGGCTTCGGAGTAAATGAAGACAGCCTGGAAATGCAGCAAATAAACATCGCCGCACTTCCAGGCGTCTTCATTTACATGTGCTTACAGAGGCCTTTGCGCCCCCCTAGGAACCCATCCACGCCCCCCCCAGGGGGGCGCGCCCCACACTTTGAAGACCTCTGTCCTAGAGGGATTCTTGGCTTCACACCTAATCACATGCTAGGTACACTTAGGTACATCTAGACAGGCATCGTAGGAGTACACGCACTTTTATCCTGCATTTTATATTCATGTATTTATTCATGCTTATTGCAAGATGGTAGAACTGTACTATCCTTTTATATTCATAGTACTGCTAATCATTTATCTCTGCTACTGTCTAATGGTTGTTGCAGCTCATATGTTTTACACGAGAATAACAACTGTTCAATAAATCCTTATTGAAACGCCAAGGCTGTTTATTCTGTGTATCTCTGAGACAAGATGAATGAGCACGAGTGACTGAGCGAAATGTAGTACATTGTTTCCACGATCTTGAGGGATCAGGGTTGTCATGTTCTAAGGTTGCCAGAAACTATTCTCTCCCCGATAAGAGGAGACACTAGTGGCACTGTGAGCTAGCTTAAATGCAAACAGGCTAACATTCTCGGTGGGGGTGCTCAGAACCAGTCTGCCACCAATCCCACAGTTTATGTTATCCAAACGCGCAGGTCCTGCATGGGTACTATAGGAACTACACGACAGCACCAATCCTACTAGTCTAGATTAACCCTATTCAAGATGGGAAGGAGTGCCTTGGAGATATGCCTGAGGGGATTCCGTCAGGTGGGCTATTTTTTTCATGTCCTTAAGACATGTCCTTAAATACAGGCTTAGTAGAGAGGAGACTACAGAATGCAAGACTCATGTAATGGGAGTGGGCCTCAATAACTCTGCTAAAAGATATATACTAAACATATGGGGAGATGGTGAAGCCCCGGAGTATCTGAAAATTTGGATGGCTCTTGGCCTAATCCTGGCAAAGCAAAATATTGCTAAATGGTGAAGAGCCAAGGAATTACCAGTCCTCGATGTGTGGACAAGATATGGACTGGTGTATGCTGGCTGAAAAAGTAATATATGATGAGAGGGGTTGCCTCAAAAAATCGGGGAAAAAAACATATTGAGTACTTGGGAATCGTATTTGGGACTATAAATGTCAGTAGGCAGTTTTGAACACCTGGGAAACCCATTCAGAGGCCTGAGGATACAGGGAAGATTGCCAGAAGGTCACGTGTAGGCTTTCCATGTGGGTCTTGAACGGACTGGATGGATGAATGATGTCAAATCTATATTGATACTGATGGTAAAATGTTGTTTTCCTGTCTATATATAAAACAAGTAAAAAGATTAGAAAAAAAGTAAGCATCCAAGAAGAGACAAGTAATAATGTCTGTATGTGGCATAAGAGATGAACGAAGCCAGCATCCAAAGACAGTGGTGGTACTGTACTGGTAAGGAATTGTTGTCATATAGGGTAGCTCAGTTTAAAATTGGAGACAGAACACTTAGGGTATTCGACATGAAGTACATGCTCCAGCTACTGAAAATCTATGTACAACTTTGGCCAGGGATTCATTTTTCTTCAGACAAGTATCAATACAAGATGCTGCTGTTAAAAACGAACTCGGACAAATTTCAGCAATCAGCAAGGCTGTATTGAACTCATCTTGGTCTACTGTTGCTCTATAACTCAGGCTACGTCAGCTCCCCTCTGTGTTTTCCCATGTATTTCGCACATTATTTCTGACATGAGAGCAGGCATAACTCAAGGGGCGAAGTGAAAGGTTTCTAGTGGGAGAAAGCTACAGCATTGTAATATTCTGCTGAAAACAGCCAGGATGCTCCAACTTAATAAGGAAGATAGCCATTTATTTGATTTGTCTCTTGTGATACTAAGTGACATATTCCTAGAGTAACGTATTAGAGGCAGTATGTGCTTACTTAACTTTATAATTGTTTTCAAAATGCTGGCCTTTACTGGTATCAAAAATAAAAACGGTTGCATTGGCATGCATGGGGGAAGAAGGGTGTCATGAGCAAGTGAACTGGATAAAATCCTTGCAGTGGTTAACAGGAACTAACCAAGGCAGGAGGCAAACTGATGTTCTGGCTACCTTTCTACTTCAGCTAATAGGAAAGAGGAAACTATTGCTATCTCTGCAATACCAAAACAGGTGTTATTAGTAGTAATCATCCAGTCATAATGAACGGTGTCAGAACACTTTTCAGAGCACCACTGGGAAAACAGGAGCTACTAGGCTCAACTTTGGGGGCTGCGGCCTTTTACTCCTGATGTCCCAGTGCTAACATACAATGGGCTCTGGGTAACTGGGCCAAGTACTGCCCATTCAGTAATTGACTTACAGTGGTAGAGCAGTTTGTGCAGTCCAAGGGACATCAGGGGGAGATATGTGCAAGGTATACAAGGGTTCACAGCTCAAAATACCAACAGTGTCTCTAATAAGGTGATTGTCCAGTCTAATACTGATTTTAGCGTAAAACCAGTATTTATTATGCATGCAAACACAAAACATTAAATAAATACACAGTCTCCTTTAAAGGCTAGCGCCCTAGCGCTGAACAGGCCAGTATTCTTCCCTGCATGTCCCTTCTCCCCTCCCTTTCTCTCCACTCTGACTCTGCGTTCCTAGTGGAACTCAGGATGTGACCCCCAGGTACAGCACATACTAGCATACACATCTGGCTTTGGCTTTAAAAGTAAGCTCTTGGGGAGCCAACGCCAACCTAGCACTAGTCTTAATTAAGGAACTGCCCCTTTTTGAACTGATCACCCCACTGTAAGTCCCTAGTAAATGGTACCCCTGGTACCTAGGGCACGTATGCTAAAGAGGGTCCCTAAGGACTGCAGCATGTATTGTGCCACCGTAAGGGACCCCTCACCACACTCATGCAAACTGCCATTGCAGGATGCGTGACATGATGCAGACAAAAGTGAAGACATGACATGGCACACCTCCTGTTTGCTATGCCTGCAGACACTGTATGCACTATATGTAAGTCACCCCTACAGCAGGCCTAACAGTCCTAAGGCATGGTGCATTATATTACATGTCCAGAAGGTCAAATCCATCTCCCCACCAAGTGAGAAGACCCAAGGACCAACCGGAGCCGCACAGCACCAATACCCGGGGTACCAGACCCCTTGCACCAACTAAAGCCTGTTTGAGTCCAATCCCGACTCCAACGACACTAAGCAGTCGTCGAGGGGAGTCAGCACCGCAAAAACCCCCTTATAGAGTGGCCCAGCTGTCTTGATTTTTGCACCCTCAACCAGCGAGACCAACAATCACAAGGACCTGCGACGCACCAGCCCAGCCGACCGAACCCATCTGCAGTCGAGTACACCGGCCCGGGTTCTTGAGAACCGTCTGTGCTGCCTTGCTCTCAGGACCCTTGTGAACCAAGCCCCCTGTTGGGAGCTCCTGGACGTGTCCCCAAGTCCCCATCTGCAGCCTGTTTTTAGGTGCCCCCCCACCTCTCCTTCAAAGTAGCGCACAAGGCTACCAACCCGCCAGCACCTCTGCATTCGGACGCCCTAGGGCAGATAAACTTTAACTGCTGGTGGTTAGACCTTACCCCCCCTACCACCTTAAGTCCTGAAGGAGAACCCCAGAAACCTACTGCAAGTACTTGTATACCGTATATGCCTTTTTCTCCCATAAGAAAGCATTACGCATAAAGACGCATTTAAGTGAACATTTTACTCACTTGTGAAAATCGATATTTTAAAAAATAATGACTTGCTTACGAAGTTCTTGCTAATAAAAATGTATATAAAAATATGAGTCATTTTTCTAAATTGGTCTCGGATTTATTCTTCGAGTGTGTGTCTCATCTATTGCCTCTGTGAGGACAACAAATGATTTGCACTAACCTCTGATAAGCCTAACCTTCTCGCCTAGACTACCACAAAAGAGAGCATTTAGTGTTATAATTTTTGCCTCTGTAAACCTTTAAGTGTTGCCTGGACTCTCTTCACAGTGTACTTCATTTTGGTACACTATATAGAGAGACAGCTGCCTACACTGCCCTGCTTCAGTCTTAGCCTACTGCGCTCTCGAAGTGTCTGGGAGCCGGGGCTCTTCTTCTGCCTGCTTCCACAGCAAGCAGCGTGCCCTGAATTCTCCCATGTTCAGTGAGGGCTGCACTTACGAAGCGGTTGCAGAAGGTGGTGGCTTCCGGGTGCAGAACCTCCTTCTTTGCTGTACTCACAGGTAATGGGATGAAGCAGCGGCCCTCAACAGGGTGGCTTCTGGTCTTGTTTCTGAGCTCCTCCATGGGTTGGGGGGGACTCTTCCGACACTGCAATGGTCCCAACGGTCTTAGTGACCCACTACTGACATATGGAGGTCAAAGGCAACAGTCCCCATCTGATCGGATCCTCTAGGCAATGGCCACTCCAGTACTCAGTGGCCCCTCCTGACACACAGGGGATCCCACAAACATAGGCGATGGCCTCAATATGATCTGGGACATCCCGCAACTTCACAGGATCCCCTATGGGGGTTAGCAACTTCTGTCAGAGAGCAGATGGCTCTCTCACAACATCCGTCCAACTAGACCAGGTGTTTCACTCTCTGGTCACTGGGATCCACTCGCTAGGATTCCTGGCTGGGCCTTTCTCCCTTCAGGCTCTCTCCTCCTCCTCACAGGATTCCCTAGTCTTGGCATGCTCTCCTCCTCCTCACAGAGGCCACTGGTCTTCGCAGGCAAGCAGACCACTTGTGCTCAGAGCAAGTGATCTTGGCTCCTGGGTGATGGCCCTTCACCCACACTGGAGACTGGCAGACCTTGGACCTGTATCCTGGCTCCAGCAGCAAAGAAGTCTTGGCGATCTTCCCTCTCCCGATAAGACAGTGTTGTTCAACCACGTATGGGGCACAGGTTACAATCTTTATAGTCCAAATCCAGACACATATTTGATTTTGTGCCTGAACTTTGAAATTAGTTTTGGGGGTGTCAGCTCCTTGGAAATGCTCTCTCCTCTGCACTGCCACAGGAGTGGCTCCAATTCTGACTGACCCAAAACATAGTCCAAATAAGTAACTGGGGATCACCCCTGGCTGTCGGCCTTCACTGAAATATGCCCCATAAAGGTTCAAAGGACTAAGCATTCTTCTTTATCAGTCCCATCATCTCCCTGACAATGACTCCAGACCCCACTGACCAATAACTCTTCCTGAAATCAAAGAGGCCTTTGATGGGCACAGAGGATGCTATGCTCCTCTCCCTTCATTATGTATGTGTTCCACCCCAGCCTTCAGGAATGTCAGCAAAACACATCTCTCATCTGGGGGTTTCAGTTCTCACCTCTCCAGGCCCTGGGCTTTCAAAAAGGAAACTCACAAGCCTCCATATTATGTACCATCCACGGGCATGCACGTGCAACCCAGCATGCACCCGCAAGTATTACATGCTGTCTGGCACTACATGCACTTCATACAGACCAAGGGTTAGTAAGTACACAGCCATGGAACTTTACACGAATAAGCCAGAAGGCCCGACTCCAGTGAAACAAGTAAAAAGGCCTGTTCACATTACTGAGGGGTCGATTCCGATCTCGGCCGGAAGCGCACCTAACAGTATTCGTCCGGAAAAAAAACCAGCCGAGTGCCTGTTTCCCGACCGATTCGAACACTCGTCCGGACGAACAAGTATGATGCGTATAACAACCCAGATTCCGAGCGAGCCGTACTTACCCAATCCAGCTCCTGTTCCCCGCCCGAGCCGGATTCGTAAACGCCGAATCGAGTCGTACGGAAGCAAATACACAGCACCTTCCGGCCGGACAAGTACGATGCGCACTCCATACGCGCCGAACCCGTCACTACGTCCGGGACGTTTGAGCATCCGGGCGAGCCGTACATAAGCTCCGTTTCGCGCCACAAGACGATCCACGGCTACGAGATGAACAAGCCTGCTACGAGTACGAGTCGAAGACACGAGAAACCCGAACGAGACGATCCAAGCATGAATCCCATTGCGCAGGTCCTACCTATACTCTACATCTATTACCGGGACCGGCACGGACGCGTACGGCGCAGACGGTAAGTCAAACACCAACAACACAAACAAACGACACGTACCCGAAATATGTCACACACACACAGGGATGCACAAATGACGTACACTAGCAACAGGAGAACCATAGGGGTGGGATGGCCATCACCAATGCCATACACACCCATAGGGGGATGGATGCCTACCACTACCACCACCCCTACTCAGGGGGTCTGGATGCCTGTCACTACTACCACCTCCACCCTTAGGGGGATGGATGCCTACCACTACCAGTACCCCTACTCATAGAGGGCTGGATGCCCATCACTAACAGTACCACCTACTTATAGGGGGCTGGATGCCCATCACTACCAGTACCCCTACTCATAGGGGGCTGGATGCCCATCACTACTACCATCCCCACTCATAGGGGGCTGGATGCCCATCACTACTACCATCCCCACTCATAGGGGGCTGGATGCCTGTCACTACTACCATCCCCACCCTTAGGGGGCTGGATGCCTGCCACTACCACCACCCCTACTCAGGGGGCTGGATGCCTGCCACTACCACCACCCCTACTCAGGGGGTCTGGATGCCTGTCACTACTACCATCCCCACCCTTAGGGGGATGGATGCCTACCACTACCAGTACCCCCTACTCATAGGGGGCTGGATGCCCATCACTAACAGTACCACCTACTCATAGGGGGCTGGATGCCCATCACTACCAGTACCCCTACTCATAGGGGGCTGGATGCCCATCACTACTACCATCCCCACTCATAGGGGGCTGGATGCCCATCACTACTACCATCCCCACTCATAGGGGGCAGGATGCCTGTCACTACTACCATCCCCACCCTTAGGGGGCTGGATGCCTGCCACCACCACCACCCCTACTCAGGGGGGGCTGGATGCCTGCCACTACCACCACCCCTACTCAGGAGGTCTGGATGCCTGTCACTACTACCATCCCCACCCTTAGGGGGATGGATGCCTACCACTACCAGTACCCCCTACTCATAGGGGGCTGGATGCCCATCACTAACAGTACCACCTACTCATAGGGGGCTGGATGCCCATCACTACCAGTACCCCTACTCATAGGGGCTGGATGCCCATCACTACTACCATCCCCACTCATAGGGGGCTGGATGCCCATCACTACTACCATCCCCACTCATAGGGGGCTGGATGCCTGTCACTACTACCATCCCCACCCTTAGGGGGATGGATGCCTACCACTACCACCACCCCTACTCAGGGGGGGCTGGATGCCTGCCACTACCACCACCCCTACTCATGGGGGCCTGGATGCCTGTCACTACTACCATCCCCACCCTTAGGGGGATGGATGCCTACCACTACCACCACCCCTACTCAGGGGGGCCTGGATGCCTGTCACTACCACCACCCCTACTCAGGGGGGGCTGGATGCCTGCCACTACCACCACCCCTACTCATGGGGGCCTGGATGCCTGTCACTACTACCATCCCCACCCTTAGGGGGATGGATGCCTACCACTACCAGTACCCCTACTCATAGGGGGCTGGATGCCCATCACTAACAGTACCACCTACTCATAGGGGGCTGGATGCCCATCACTACCAGTACCCCTACTCATAGGGGGCTGGATGCCCATCACTACTACCATCCCCACTCATAGGGGGCTGGATGCCCATCACTACTACCATCCCCACTCATAGGGGGTTGGATGCCCATCACTACTACCATCCCCACTCATAGGGGGCTGGATGCCTGTCACTACTACCATCCCCACCCTTAGGGGGTTGGATGCCTACCACTACCACCACCCCTACTCAGGGGAGCCTGGATGCCTACCACTACCACCACCCCTACTCAGGGGGGCCTGGATACCTGTCACTACCACCACCCCTACTCAGGGGGGCTGGATGCCTGCCACTACTACCATCCCCACCCTTAGGGGGATGGATGCCTGCCACTACCTCCACCCCTACTCATAGGACGGGTAATGCATGACACAACCAGCATACTCCCACATAAGGAATGTCTGAAAATTACATCCCCCCCAACACCATGACAAGCGTGTGTAGTCTGTGTCAAATGCCTACAACACTGAACATGACATTGAACATACAATGTGACCCCCTAGCACATGTGTCACACATAAATGTGTGTGGCCTCCACAATGCAAGCCGACCATGGCCACTGTGGCAATGGGGTTGAACACCCCATCACCACAGCGACCAAAAGGTAAGTGTGGGGTCCATAGCTGATGCACATTTTGAACAGTGTGGCAATGGGGCCCAAAGCCCCATCACCACAGTGACCAAAAGGGAAGTGTGGGGTCCATAGCTGATGCACCTTTTGAACAGTGTGGCAATGGGGCCCAAAGCCCCATCACCACAGTGACCAAAAGGTAGGTGTGGGGTCCATAGCTGATGCACCTTTGGAACAGTGTGGCAATGGGGCCCAAAGCCCCATCACCACAGTGACCAAAAGGTAGGTGTGGGGTCCATAGCTGATGCACATTTTGAACAGAGTGGCAATGGGGCCCAAAGCCCCATCACCACAGTGACCAAAAGGGAAGTGTAGTCAGGGTAAAAGCTGCCAAAGCCAAACTGCATGGATGATTCCTGGTCACACAACAACAAACACATCAGTGGCATAGTAGTGCTTGGGTCCCATAGCAACATAGATTGGGTGAGGCAAACAGTGCAGTGGCAATAAAACATCGTTTTGGCCATGTGCATACAAACATCACCCATGGAGGCTCACATTGTCAACATTCACAAATAACACAATGACAGAAGTGACCATCATAATGCAGACCCACATATCTGCACCAATGGACACACAAGTGTAGATATCCTGTGGAGACTGTAGATGTCAGGTGAACAAATACCATACCATGGCAGCAATGGACATACAAACCATGATTATTGTGCTGACTGATGACCTAGGAGTCCCAGGGACAGCAGGGGAAAGCCACCAAACAACATACAGCCAATGGCACACTCAAGATATGCCAATGCAGTGGTGCAAATGCACAAACACAAACAGGCAGACTCACAATGCATATCAAACACAACAGGTGATGGGGGTGTGTGCCAGTGTCCCCAGGCAACCACACAACACATGAGGAGGCCTGAATTCCAATTACACAGATGTGTATACAGTGCCATACAAAAGTTACTCATGGATCGGATTCCCTATGTGGGCAAAGAGGCATTGTTAGATGAGAGGGAGCCCAAATTACACATGTCACACAAGCTTGTAGGAACTGCAACTAACACAGCAAGAGACAGACCCACCACAGCACTACCCCCAGGGACCCCACATTGTGGTGACACTAGCCTGCATGATAATCCCACTGTGATGACAAAGGTAGATGTCATTCACACTGTGAACCACAGCCATGTGTCCTGAGCAACAAACTACCATCACACCTACACAAGCACAAATCAATCAGCACGGCCTGCCAGCCATGGCCAATATGGAGGTAGGGGTCTAGCCGTGCAACAACTCACATTTGCACACACTCAACACCACACACCTTGATCTCCACCAATGTGCAGCAGTGAAGCTCACATGGACTGGTGACATTGCACATGCACCCATGACAATCCCAGGGGTGGTGGTGGGAACTAAGGTGCAGAAACCCATCACACATGGCCAGTCAACAAGACTCGTGAATGTCTGACACACTGCACACTACGCGGTACATGGGCATGACGTGAAATCCACCACAATCAATGGGATCCCGGCCATAGTCACACACCAATGAAGAAGACAAGGTGACACACAAAGAACACACGTACACAACTTCCAACATTGCAGCTCTGACCCTGAGGAGTGGCAGCAGTCACACACACAACGTGTCACAATCACTGAAAGCTACCACAGACTGTAAATTACATGACATGTGTAACCAACAAGTGCCAAGGGGAATCCTGAATGTGTCCCATCTGCGTTTGCCCACATCCCCAGCCCTGACAACAAAGACAACCTGGGATGACAACCTGATGAACCTTAGTTTGCCATGCACCCACATCCCGGAGTAACCAGGTCCAAGATGCTGGATGAACACAGAACAACTCAGCAAGCATCAGAAACAGGAACATCCGTAGGGACACAGCCTGTGTAGGAAAAGGGAAGGGTACACGCACAGACATGCTTACACAACACAAAACACGGGCCCAGGCAATGTCACGGGATTACACACCGCCATGAGGGCACTCCACTGCTGTGGAAGGTCCGCTGTGCCAAACCTTGTCTGTGCACGACTCAAACATGTCGGCAGAACACTCGGTCAGTGAGTCAACAACTACAACACACTGAAGGCTCTGCTCACATCAGCCTGGGTACGGGAGTGTCACGTCAGTCATCTGCATACACCCAAAACACGTGTCAAGCAAGGTGCACTGTATACACTGATGAGTCCTTCAACATTGGTGTGCTAAACTGCATGTCCAGTGGAGATGGGCACACAGTCAGGGAAATAGAAACATTGAACAGTGGTAAGCCCACCAGATGTGCATCACTGTAAGACAAAGATGTTAATTTACAAATGCAAAACGTACATCCCTGTGTCATATGCTGAACATCACACCCTCAGACTGCAGCAGAGGATGCCATAGATCCAGACTACAACAGGACACATATCCCATGGACCACATGGAGTCCATCACTGCAACACTTCATTTTCCTAATCTGAACACTATTACAACTGCAAATGCATGATGATACTCATCTACATCATGTACATCAAAAGAAAAACCACAAGTAAACAAAAATAGGCTTTATTCAGCAAATGTCAATAAAAAATCAGAAGTCCAAATTAAACTAAGGCCAATGGCCAGTCCAAATACACAGTCCCAACAGGGTGATATATGACAACATGTCACCCATTGCTTGCCTGCACTGGTAGGGACAGGGGACATCCCCCTTGGAGGGGCATACAAGGGGCAGGCCAGGCACCGCAGGGACAGGATCAGGGGATGCCAGAGTGAGGCAGTGAAGGGGTGGTGGGTGGAGGAGTGTCACCGGCAACTGCAGTGGAGGTGTCTGACTCAGGGGGGGCCGGCACCACTGTAGGGCATAAGTCAGATGGTGTTGGTGCTGCAACCACTGTAGTGGGCTGGTCTGATGGAGTGGACTGGGTCCGCACTGCAGTGCCCCAGTCAGACGGGGTGGTTGTGGACTCCACTGCAGTGCATGCCTCCAAGGGAGTGGAAGGGGGGCAGATGAGGTGGGCAGGACAGAGGGGGGACCCAGTCTCCACACCAGTGGCACAAACAGGCTGAGCGTCTGGGTTGGGGGTGGAAGAGCAAGTGGCAGGGGGAGGGCCTAAGCAGTTTGGGGATGCGGTATCGGTGTGTGGGGAACCTGGGGCAGGGTGTGGCGGTGGAACCTGTGGAGTGGTGGCCTGGGGGATGGAGGAGAGAGACTGGGTGGTGGAGCTGTGTGGTGGTGGTGGTAGGGTCTTGCCCTTCCTGGTCCGGGGGGACTTCCGAATGGGGTCCTCAGTCTGCCTGCGCCTGGGGGAGGGTGTCCGGGGGCGAGGGCACTCCCTCTGTGTGGTGGACTTCCTCTTCCCCCGGCATGCCGGATCTGCAGGATCGGAGGGGAAGAGGCCGAGGTCACAGAGGAAGACCTGCTGTGTAGGTGGGGTTGCAGGTGAGGCAAGGGAAGGGGTCTTGGAGGGAGAGGATTTGGAGGACTGCGGAGTGACTGTGGATGCCTGTGTGTCTGTCTGTTCCCCATCCCCTGTGTGTGTGGTATCTGTCCCCTGAGGATGCTTGTGTGCACGTCTTGCCTTTCTTTTGGGTGTGTCTGTGCTGCTCGTGTCTGTGTGTTTGGGTGATTGTGCAGGTGTGCATGTGCTTTGGACAGGTAGGGTGCCAGGAAGTGTGGATGGGGCAGAGGTAGGAGGTGGGAGGGACTGTTGGAGGAGGGACACTGCTGCCGTCAGGGAGGAGTCCATGGACTTATTGCTCCTCTGTAGGGCAGACATACCTGCCGAGATGCCCTCCATGAACGACACCAGCTGTGTCAACAGAGTGGTGTGTGCATGGAGGACACTCAGCATTGCTGTCTGCCCTACATGGAGCTGCCAAAGTAGGTACACAGACTCCTCACTCAGGGCAGCAGGGGACACAGGGGCAGGGGGTGCGGTGCCTGGCACGAAGGAGACACGCTCCCGAACACGGGAGCCTCCACGGACCTCTGGAATTGGAGCCAATGGGAGGGCGGTGCTGGTGGTGGTGGTGGCGGGGCCAGACAGACTAGCGGGGGTGTGGTGGCTGCTGACACCCGCCTCCACAAGGGAGTCATCCTCCGAGCTGCTGTGGTCCTCAGCTGAGGTGGATGGTGCTGAGGACTCCTCGGTGTGGCTCCCCTCGCCCTCCGTGCCACTGGGTCCCTCTGACCACTCGTCGGATGCTGACCCAGTCTGGCTCCGCTGCTCCTCCTGGTCCGTGGAGCTGTCCCCTCCTGTGGCCGTGGATGTATCTGCAAAAAATTAGTGAAACAGACAAACATCAGTCACCCGCACTGACCGCACACACCACAGTAAGTACAGCACTTACAGAGCCAGCCCTGGCATCCTTAGTTGAACATTGCCAAAACTCCTCACACAGATTTGGAGAAGCCAATTGTCAGTCTGATGGTCAACCATGGGACTCACACCCCTCCTGCCCTTGCACCCATCTGTCTGGTGCCTGTCTGATGGTAAGACCCCAGTGTGGACACATGCACCACCTACACAGTTGTTGGACATTGCAGGGAACACGGTGAAGTATGTGAACATGCACACATCACATCTCTTGCCACTGAGCCAGTGCAGGTGTCCGGAGAAAGGGATGGCCAGAGTCTAAATAGAAATGCATGTGATGCATACCAGCACCAGACACCATGATGCACCCATGTCCGGATAGTCCATGCCACAATGGGGTGCATGTTGCACATGTCACTCCCCTGCAGGATCACTCTTAGGAAGTTTAATGCCATGACACAGGCATGCGTGCAAAGTCATACATCACTGTCTCCAGTCACATGGCCATGGCAGCCAGCCAACAACAGTCTGCACTGTGTCACAATCCTAGGACATGGGGAATGCAAGTTATGTAACTGACAAGTGCCCATGTCCATCCCCCACACACCACATCATCTGAACTAGTATTTGTCCACGTCATGCCAATTTGACATATGGGGGACATGAAACACAACTCTCAGAACCTGAGCACCTCACAGTGTGCTGTGAATGAATAACAGCTGCCTGAAAGTCACAGTTGCATACACCTGTGTGCACAGTCAAGTGATCAAACATCTATAAGTCACAGAAGTATCGTCTCTCATGGTCACATCTCAGATGGCATGCTGAACCCTAACCGACAAACATACCAGTATTCCTGACAACGAAGCCACAGCACAATGACACAGAGGCAGACACCTGAGGGAACATGTCACTGATCACAACATGTCAGATGATCCACGGGAGTGGGAGTGCAGAGTCTATTGTATGCCCTGGAGTAGGCATGACTGTCCAGCTCCACCTGTAAGAGGGATGAGTCCTGGACAGTAGGCAGGTATCTAAGCATGTGTGACACACTTGATATACATACTCCTGAGGCCCAAACATTCTTCCCACCCGCAGCATGGGGGTGTGCCAAATACCCCAGGGACATGTGGTGAATCAGATCAGCAAGTGGACCACATATCAAAGTTACACCCAGATTACATGTCAGAACTTGGGCATTGTGTAAGCAATTGACCCACCCATGAATCCCACAACATAGTCACCGGAACAAATGCTGTCACCCACCTTGAGCAAAGCAAAATGCAATGACACAGTCCCCAAGTGACACAATTTCCTGACTGTAAGGGCCACACATATGCGTATCAGATGAAGAGTGGGCATGTCACAATAGAGGGACATGGGTCCTGGACCACAAGACTGATGTACTGTGGAAGTTTAACCAGGCCAGAGGAGGGCACATAGCATGTCAGACAAAGTGCACAGTGCTGTCATGGACTCACCCCTCCTTGCTGCTGTCTGGCCTTCAGCTGCCCATACAGGTCAGGGAAGACCACCGCCAGGATCCTGAGCATGTGGGGGTCAGGGTCCGGTGTCCGCCCCTCCTGCGAGGAGGCGACAGCTTCAGCTGGACCCTTGCGATCCTCCGGGTCCAGCCTCGAAGGTCCTGCCACCTCTTCTGGCAGTTGCGGATCCGGCGCTTGTAGTCCCCCACGGATCTTACTTGCCGGGCGATGGTCAGCCAGATTTCCTGCTTCTGGTGGGCATCAACCTGTAAGGATGACAAAGTGAAAATGCCATTACTACACATGCAACATATACGTGCATCACACAGTTGGATATACATGTCTCAATCACTGGGGCACATGATGTACACAGGCAGTGCAACGATGGCTATGAAGAGTTGGCAGCAGTTACTACATGGTATCATTGCATGGGAAGTAAACCTTGTTGGAATGCACTGTTACTGCACTGTACCTGCTCAGTGCATGTAACTACACACTTTGGGGGGTCAGAACTACTCAGTGAGCATGCTAGCCAGTGGTGTGCACACTGTAAGTCCTGCTAGTCAGACAACATGCAAAATTAGTAAGGCAGTGGACAGCACACTCACCTGCTCCCCTGGTTTCCCATACAGCTTGCTGTACTGTGGAAGGAGGCTGTCCAGCAGGGTCTGGTTCTCCTCAAGGCTGAAGGCTGGGGCTCTCTCCACAGTACGTGCCATTGCAGTAGCCAGAGGATGCAGAGACAGCAGCAGTGTTGGTAGCAGATGTCGTCCTGGAGCATGTAGTGCAGGCAAGTGAGCTCTCAGGGGAACAGCCAGCATTATATGTGTGCTGCAGAGGCAGATACTGTGTCCAAAGTGATAGGTCCAAGTCGTTTGCATCTTCTGAATCTGACCAATCCATGGAATAGCAGCAGTAATACACGCCCACAGCATCCTTCAAAAATCCAAGTTCATGACACCCATGATTTTGCAACATTGTTGTGGCTGGCCAACTGAATTCACTGCATCAGACTCGTTGAAGCTTGGAATACGCGTCCGTTGCCATGCCAGGCCCCAGCCACGCGTGCGCACCGTTCGGTCCATTGCTGTACAACGCGTATGTCGGGATACAACGCGTACCCGCTCCCAACAGATGCAATGGGCCGGCCGGGCACACCGATCGGTCCATTGCTGTACAACGCGTACCCGCTCCCAACACATGCAATGGGCCGGCCGGGCACACCGATCGGTCCATTGCTGTACAACGCGTACCCGCTCCCAACAGATGCAATGGGCCGGCCGGGCACACCGCTCGGTCCATTGCTGTACAACGCGTACCCGCTCCCAACAGATGCATTGGGCCGGCCGGGCACACCGATCGGTCCATTGCTGTACAACGCGTACCCGCTCACAACAGATGCAATGGGCCGGCCGGGCACACCGATCGGTCCATTGCTGTACAACGCGTACCCGCTCCCAACAGATGCAATGGGCCGGCCGGGCACACCGATCGGTCCATTGCTGTACAACGCGTACCCGCTCCCAACGGATGCAATGGGCCGGCCGGGCACACCGATCGGTCCATTGCTGTACAACGCGTACCCGCTCCCAACAGATGCAATGGGCCGGCCGGGCACACCGATCGGTCCATTGCTGTACAACGCGTACCCGCTCACAACAGATGCAATGGTTACCTGTACAGGTCAGTCGCATATGTCACCATGCTTGTCACTGGTGAACGTATGCCAGCCACATATACCTGCCAGAGACTCAGGGGCACACCTACAACACCACACCCAGTCCACACTGTTTCCTAAGGCATGTAAGGCTGCATTACCTTTTCTGTGTATGGGGGTTAACATGTGGTTTCTGTGGTGGCACTTGTGGGCAGCCACACCCAGGCTGTGCATGTGTTCATGGGGACAGGGTCCTTTGTGTGTTGTGCACATGACCACTGTGATGTGCAACAGTTCATTTCGGAGCATGTGGCATGGTCACATTTCCAGGTTGTGTATGTGTATGACATGTCACATACCCCCAGGGTCCCATGGGGGAAGGCATGTACGTCACAGGGTGACCCATTGCCACAATAGTGATGTCCCTCCACAGTCTGTGTGCATGTTGTGTTTCCGATGTCTCTGATTCCATGTGCACGATGGGCGACAGTCTCCACATCAACGTTGTTTGTGCATGGACTTTGATGTTGTGCGTCACTGGCGTCCATGTCTGATCCTGCGGAGGCGACAGGGGCCACTACCTGTGGGAGTCATGTTTGTTTTTCTGACGTGTACATGATACGCCATGTCATGCCAGTGTCCATGTGGCAAGACAGGGTCACTGGGAATCTACCTGTCAATGAGCTGTGATGCCTGTGGCGCATCTGTCCAGACATGTCACTGTGGTGTGTGTGTAGAACGTGACAGCAGTAAATGGGTACTGTGACACAGCCTAATGAGTTTCCGATAGCACAACCTGGAACCTGTTGTCCACACATGTTGTACTGAGAAGTTAGATGATGGCCATGTAGGTGCGAGTTATGTCCGAACAGAACGGCACACACATCAAGTACTTGTGTCTCGTAATGATGTATCATGTGAAATTGAGTATGGTGAATGGCACATATGTGGGGTGACTGACAATCTTTCTTTCTCCAACCTATGCACTGCAGGGCTCCAGCTGTCCATAGACCATTCCCTGACCTGGCAACGATGGTGGAACGTGACAGCATCCGACGATATCGCTTCACCAGGCAGCTGATTGAGGATTTGGCAGTGCGCTTGGCACCACATTTGCAACCTGGCCGGCCGTACCCTACGGCGCTGACCCCCAAGGTGAAGGTAATGGCAGCCCTACACTTCTTTGCCACCGGTACCTTTCAACACACTGTGGCGACTGCCGGTGGGATGTCACAGACTATGTTCAGCCGTGTGCTACGCGATGTTTTGGAGGCAATGTTGAGATGCCTGAACCAGTACATCTATTTCCCTACACGTCAACAACTCACTGACGTCAAGAGTGACTTCTATGCCGTGGGGAGGATGCCACATGTCATTGGCTCCATTGATGGGACACATGTGGCTTTGGTACCACCACAGGCACATGACCAGGCATACCGGAACCGGAAACATTACCATTCGATCAATGCTCTGGTGGTATGTCTTGCAGATATGAGCATCACACATGTGTGTGCCCGTTTCCCTGGTTCAGCACACGATGCCTACGTGATGAGGAGTAGTCGCATCCCGAGGATGATGGCACAGATTCAGAACCAGCGTGCCTGGCTTGTCGGTGTGTTCTGACTTTGTACCATTGTGTGTGTTCTGCTCTGTAGTATTCCGCCCACTTTTCCAACTCAGCTAATGTGCACTTGTCTGTCCGTAGGTGACTCCGGATACCCCAACATGCCGTGGTTTGCTGACACCCCTCAGGAACCCTGTGACACCAGCCCAGATGCGCTACAATGAGGCACATGGTCGGACCAGGAGAGTGATCGAGCGGACATTTGGTCTCCTGAAGAGCCACTTCCGCTGCCTGGACAAGACAGGAGGGGCCCTCCCATATGCCCCAGCAAAGGTGTGCAAGATTGTCATCGTCTGCTGCATGCTACACAACCTGGCAGTGCGGAAGGAGTTGCCTCTCATCCTGGATGACGATGACCAACGTCCGCCACCTGTGGAGGATCCTGGCCTGGACCACGATGCCAGTGATGATGATGATGATGATGGTGATGTCCGCACACAGCTCATCACCAACTTCTTCAGCTGAATGTGAGTATCCAGGGAGATGTAATGTGAATGATGTGAGTTTGCATGATATGTGTGGGTGGTGCTCTGGTGCTGTTTGAGTGTGGCCATGTGCTACTTGACTGGATGCGTGCAGCAATGTGTCCTTACAGGTAGTCTGTACTCCCCAACAGTTTTGACATGCTAACTTGGTTTTGTGTAGTTGTCTTGTGACATGTATTGGGCATGAGTATTGCAGTTCTGTCCTGTTCTTCAGTGGTTTTAACTGTGTGTCATGTCTGTCCTTCACAGGGTGCTTACTGAGTACTTTGGTCAACTTGGATCCCCCGACACCATGATTCAGCTTTCAGGGTGGCAGCAGTAGTTTCCCTACAGGTGATGTGCCACACACCCCTGGACTTCATATCTTCTGCACTTGTTGACTGTGTGGCCACTGCCACGTGGGATTACCTTGCATTTGTAGTGGAAACAACATGTTGCAAATGTGTAATTAACCTGTGCTTCACTTTGGGATGTGCGTTGTCTGTGGTCACACATCTGACTGACATTTGCTTACTGCACCTGTGGGCTAGTTGACACAGACTCTGAATAGGTGTGGTGTCTGTGCATTCCACAGTATTTCCTGGCAACATCACTGTAGGCGAAGAGTCCGATGGCCCTGGTGTCTCTGTGTTGTGTAGCCCTAGTGGTGTGTCTCCCTCATATGTGTCACGTCACCATGACTCACATGACGGTGTTGTACTTGCTGTAGCAGTTAGCATACACAGTGTAATTTAGCAGATCATCATCACCATAACAGTATCCACATTTGGATAACAACAGAGGCAAGTATGGTGTACTAGTGATTTTATTTACAGAAATGTGTGTGTGTATAGTGCACAGGATGGTGGGTGCTGGACATTGGGATTGTGATCCAAAGTTCCCAGATGAGTTGCAAGTCTTGGTAGCAGAAATGTCCTGAGTGAAGTCCACAGTCATATGATACATTAGTCCAACTTGGACTCCCCATTTCATGTGGGAGAGTTGTGTTGCATTCGACAGGGTGAAAAGTTTGCACACAAAGGAGAATTTCCGGAACAGGTGTTGGCTTCCTGGGGGATGTACGTGGCCATCAACCTCTCAGTTTTCCTTCCTCGGACGACCCCTCTTCTTTGGGGGGGACCCTCACGTGTAGGCTCCTCCCTCCCTGTGGCAGTGTCAGTTGTTGCAGCACCAGATGTTGTGGGCACACAGGGAGGTGTGGCCATGTTGGTGCTAATCTGGCGGAGGCATGTCAATATGTCCCTATGCACCGCTGTGAGTTCTTGCAATGTGTCCCACTTGGACTCCATGCGAGACATGTGTGTCTCCACACGGGACATGTGGGAGTCCAAGCGGGCATGATGGGCAGCCTGCTGCTGTTGTATGTCCTTGAGGATCCCCACTACCTGTCTGACCTCTCCGGTGCTATTCTGGTACGCATCAGCGATGCGTGCCAGTTGTGGGTCATCATGCAGTCCAGACCCCTCTGCAAGCAGCGACCTATGTCTACCACCCCTCCCACCACCCCTGGCGACACGTGCAGGACCTGCGGTGGCACGCACAGGTGACCCGAGGCCCCCTTGGGGGTTGTTAGTGGTGTTGTTGTCCCTTGCTCCACGGTGGGCCTGGGGCCCTGTGCTGTCGTCATCGGTGGTCCTTGGTCTGTCCGTGTCGGCGGGGGTGGTCTGTGTGTTGGCAGTTGTTGGAGGGGTGGGTGCAGGGGGTGCAGATGTTGGTCCTGCTGGTGCTGCATGATGACTCACACCGGAGGTGCCAGGTAGGTCTTCGCCATCCGAGGAGGGCAGAGGCTGTTCCACACCAGTGAGCTCAGTGTCCCCCGGAGCCTGGGACAGGGACTCCTCCTCGCCTGCTGCTGTGTCCCCATCATCATCACCTGTATTTGGAAGAGACACACATTGTATAATATGTTTCTACAGGCATCAATGGTTCACACACCTGACAGTTGTGACTGTACCTCTGGATGCGGGCATGTACATTGCATTGTCCTAAGTTGTCACAGTAAGAGGTTGATATTGGTGTAGCACATTGTCCTGCATACCTGGGGCATTTCAATGTGAATGTTGAGGTGTGTGCATGGCCAGCATTGGTTGTATTTGGTGGACATCCGGCCATCCTTCTCCACCTAGCCCAGTTATCCCACCATGAATCATGCCACCCTTGCAGTGGGTTCAGGTTGACTCTCAGGATGTCATTCAGTGGTGTCTTGCTGTTCGTTGTTGCACAGTTCCCAGCAGGGCCTTGTGCTCCCCACAGCAGTACCCAGTGTCAGCCATCTTGTCAGTCCTTATCCACTCCCTGTGATGTGAGCATGGTTCAGAGTGGTGTTGATGGGCCAATTGTGAGGGTGAGCAATATCTGTGACTACAACTCCCATCATGCTATTGCCTACACCCCCCTTCCCAGCATGCCCGTACTTCCTTCCTTTTGACTCTGCTTCCCTGTGGGGTAGTGTGCCTGTGCTGGCAGGAAGGCTGACAGTGTTGTCCTGGCGTTTGTTTGGCTACAAGTCCCAAGAGTGTCCCTGTGCTTCACACAGCATTACCCAGGGTGGTGGTTCTTTGTGGGATCTTCATTTGGTGTGTGAGGCATTGCATTCTCCCAGGTGGGTTATGTGGAGTTTGTGTTGAGGGGTGTGTGAGGAGAGCTGCTTGTAACTATGGTCAGTGCTGTCAGTCCTCCTTCCCACCCAGCCAGATATCCCACCATGCAACGTGCTTGCATTGCAGGGAGTGCAAGTTGGCTTTCAGGATGTCAGGCAGTGGTGTTCTGCTGTTTGTTGGTGCACAGTTCCCAGCAGGGCCTTGTGCTCCCCACAGCAGTACCCAGTGTCAGCCATATTGTCAGTCCTTTTCCACTCCCTGTGTTGTGAGCATGGTTCAGAGTGGTGTTGATGGTCCAAATGTGAGGGTGAGCAATATCTGTGACTACAACTCCCATCATGCTATTGCCTACACCCCCCCTTCCCAGCATGCCCGTACTTCCTTCCTTTTGACTCTGCTTCCCTGTGGGGTAGTGTGCCTGTGCTGACAGGAAGGCTGACAGTGTTGTCCTGTCGTTTGTTTGGCTACAAGTCCCAAGAGTGTCCCTGTGCTTCACACAGCATTACCCAGGGTGGTGGTTCTTTGTGGGATCTTCATTTGGTGTGTGAGGCATTGCATTCTCCCAGGTGGGTTATGTGGAGTTTGTGTTGAGGGTGTGTGTGAGGAGAGCTGCTTGTAACTATGGTCAGTGCTGTCAGTCCTCCTTCCCACCCAGCCAGATATCCCACCATGCAACGTGCTTGCATTGCAGGGAGTGCAAGTTGGCTTTCAGGATGTCAGGCAGTGGTGTTCTGCTGTTTGTTGGTGCACAGTTCCCAGCAGGGCCTTGTGCTCCCCACAGCAGTACCCAGTGTCAGCCATCTTGTCAGCCCTTATCCACTCCCTGTGATGTGAGCATGGTTCAGAGTGGTGTTGATGGGCCAATTGTGTGGGTGAGCAATATCTGTGACTACAACTCCCATCATGCTATTGCCTACACCCCCTTCCCAGCATGCCCATACTTCCTTCCTTTTGAGTGGACTTCACTGTGTGTGAGTGTGACAGCAATGGCAAGATGGCTGACAGTGTGGTCCTGTTGTTTGTTGGTGCACAGTTCCCAGCAGGGCCTTGTGCTCCCCACAGCAGTACCCAGTGTCAGCCATATTGTCAGTCCTTTTCCACTCCCTGTGTTGTGAGCATGGTTCAGAGTGGTGTTCATGGTCCAAATGTGAGGCTGCCCATTATCTGTTACTACGAGTCCCATCATGCTCTTGGCTACACTGACTTCACCAGCATACATAGGATTCCTTCCTTTCAGTGAGCTTCCCTGTGAGGTGGCTAAATATCTGACAGTATTTGTTGGTTAGATTTGTGCCACTGCCTAGCTCTATTTGTTATTGGGTTTGTACATATCATGACACAGTTACATATCACTATGACATGGCATGTATTGTGTTTATCTGACTAACATACACATCTTGGGATGATTATCTTTTGGTTGCTGTGGATTTGCTAGGGGTGCATGGTTTGACTATCCCCTTGACAGTGATGTGTGTGTATTGTCACACAATATTGTGTATATTAGTTGTGTACTCACCAGGCTCTGGGATGTTTGATAGTCCATATACGCTCACTGGTGGTAGGATGGCCCGCACCTTCTCCTCCCAGGGCCTGAGGTATACTGGTTTGACAGGAGGGCCACTGCCGGTGTGCTGGCTCAGGAGGTAATCCTTCTTCAGTAGGTCCCTGACCCTCCTGCGCACATCATACCACCTGTTCTGGATGTCTTCCTTTGTGCGCAAACATGGTGATTGTGCGTTGACCCTGTCGACGATCCTCGCCCACATCTTGGTTTTCTGCGCCATGGGGGTCTGTTGGACCAATGTGCCAAACTACTGTGGCTCTACCCTCAGGATCTCGTCTACCATGACTTCCAATTCACTATCTAGGAACTTTGAATTCTTCTTTAGGGGCATGGTGATGGGTGGTGGTGGTGATTGATGTGTGTGTGTGTGCAAGTGAGGGTGTGTGAGTGTAGGTTTTGCTGGGTGTGTGTGAGGGTGCTATTTGTTGAGGTGCTAATGGTGTGTGGCTTTTGTGTTGGATGAGCTTTGTGTGTGTCTGTGTTTGCTGTCTGATGGTGTTCTGTGCTGGCAGGTCAGTGGAATTTGCAAAGGATCATGGTAGGGATTAGTGGCCTTTATGTAGGTGGAGTTGGGGGTGTGTCCTTGTTCCATTTTCCCCCCCCCCTGTATTTATTGGCTTTGTCATTGCTTGTTTGGCCCTCTTTTTTTGTATTTTTTCATTTGTAATTGTTGTGCATGTAGGAGACGTTCTTCTGACCGAGTAGGACGTTGCAGTTGTCTCGTGCGCGCCTCTCCGAGTCGTTCCCGCTGTGTTTCAGCTAAGTTACATATGCGGCGTACGCGTCGGACGCGGAGTATTGTGTTTGTTCGGCTGGCTTTTGTATGCGTGTCGGTCGTACGGCTTGGGCTCCGTGCGAATCAGTCTAATTTTGCACCCATTGCATCGTACTGCGCGGGTCGGAGTTCGCGGGTACGTTTCGTTCGGGTTGATTCCTGGTGCGTGTCGGTCGGTTCTATTCGCGTGGTTTCCCGGCCGGATAGCTTGTTTCCGTCCGGGTCGGTCGTTCGGCTTGAGTTCCGTACGAGTCGGTCGTAATCCACATGCATTTCATCGTACTTCCCAGGTCGGGCAACGCCGGTACGTGTCGGTCGGACTATATTCCCGTACCGAGTCGGTCGGGTGGTTTTCCGGCCCGAATCGGATTCGGCCCCGAGTCTTCTGGACACAAAAACCGGTATGCTGCCACTACCGTGCTCATGTTACTTAACTCCAGGTAAGGGCAGTAGCCCTATACCTTCACAAGGGTAGCACTTGGTGAGCCCACTCAGGTCTAAGTAGACTCTATGACCATGAGACAGGCCTAGGTCATGGTGCACACGCATGATCTGTGTGCACCCACGCTAAAAAATCAATATCAAAGAAACAGATATCGATGTACCTGGAGCACTGAGTGCAGGGGTGTACATCCATCACAATGAAGGGAACTTTTCCATCCCAACAACCTGTTGCAGGCATTGGCGGCTTCATGGGGCAGCTCATACTGCACCTGTTGAAGGCAGGGCACATCACCTTGGTGTTACAGGCACTGAAACTAAATCACACCAACTTCTAGGCTGAGGACGGGCACGGAGAAAGGGGTGCCAGCACACTGTTTTCCCTTCGACAGTGTCTTTTAAGGCAGGGTCAGCTTGCATTGTTTTGGAAAAGTACACCTTTTTAACATGGATATTGTTTTTTCAAGAAGTGTTAATGTTAGCACTATAGCAGTGAGATGCTTCCATATGCATTTGAAATGCTATCTATGCCATCTACACTAGTAGGCTATTTAACCCTTCACTACCTACAAAAAATGTAGAAAATCGGGAAATACACATTATTTTGCATTTAACAATTTTGCAAAGTGCCACTATGACAAAGAAAAGTACAACACATCTTGGGTGAATCAGTGCAAGCATTTCTTCTTCAGATGACAGGTAGGGCAGCAGCAGAGCAAGCTTTTCCCAACACAGGACAAGTACAAATCAGGCAGCAGCAGTGCAAGTTTGGCTTCCTTCAATGGCGGCTGGTGTGTGCGGGTATGATCGATGAGGCCTCACCATTCCTGGGAAGAGAGAAGAGATGTGGGCCGGAAAAACTAGCTCAGCTATTGGTGGATCACTGACAGAATATCGACAACAACAATATCGACCTACAGAAATATCGTGACAAAAATATCGTTGTCAAAAATATCGACCTCCTATCTTCATAATGGTAAGTACAAAAATATCGGGGGAAAAATATCGTTGTGAAAAATATCGATGTATAAAATATCGTTTTTTTTATATGTATAAAAAATTATGTAAAACAAATTAAATAATAAATTAAACTTTAAAAAAGTATTTAGATTTATTTGTAAATGTTAACAATTATAAGTAATAAATGTAATGTTAAAAAAATTAAACATACATATATAAAATGTAATCTATATATATTTAATTAAAAACAATTAATAAATAATAATTTTTATTAATTTTAAAATGTTATAAATATATTAAAATTAATAAATAAATATATATACACATACACCTGGAACATAAAAATTAATTTAAAAAAATATTATAAATTAAAATATTAAAATATTTAATATTTTTTAAACCTACATTTTGCACTACATTGAGGGCAACAGTAGAGAAAGTGTTGGATAGCGGAGGGGTAAAAATTACTATTCCCACTCCAGCGAGTGCAACAGTAGGGAAAGTGTTGGATAGCGGAGAGGTAAAAATTACTATTCCCACTCCAGCGAATGCAACAGGAGGGAAAGTGTTGGATAGCGAATAGGTAAAAAATACTATTCCCACTCCAGGAAATGCAACAGTAGGGAAAGTGTTGGATAGCGGATAAGTAAAAATTACTATTCCCACTCCAGCGAGTGCAACAGTAGGGAAAGTGTTGGATAGCGAAGGAAAAAAATTTACGGTTCCAACTCCAGCAAATGCAACAGTAGGGAAAGTGTTGGATAGCAGAGAGGTAAAAATTAGTATTCCCACTCCAGTGAATACAACAGAAGGGAAAGTGTTGGATAGCGGAGGGGAATAATTTACTATTCCCACTCCAACTAGTGCAACAGTAGGGAAAGTGTTGGATAGCGGAGGGGTAAAAATTACTATTCCCACTCCAACAAGTGCAACAGTAGGGAATGTGTTGGATAGCGAAGGAGTAAAAATTACTATTCCCACTCCAGCTAGTGCAACAGTAGGGAAAGTTTTGTTTAGCGGAGGGGATACAATTACTATCCCCACTCCAGTGAGTGCAACAGTAGGGAAAGTGTTGGATAGTGTAGGGGATAAAATTACTATTCGCACTCCAGCGAGTGCAACAGTAGGGAAAGTGTTGGATAAAGGAGAGGAAAAAATTACTATTCCCACTCCTGCAAGAGCAACAGTGGAGAAAGTGTTGGATAGTGGAGGGGAAAAAAATACTATTCCCACTCCAACAAGTGCAACAGTAGGGAATATGTTGGATAGCGGAGGAGTAAAACTTACTATTCCCACTCCAGCTAGTGCAACAGTAGGGGAGGTGTTGGATAGCGGAGGGGATAAAATTACTATTCCCACTCCAGCGAGTGCAACAGTAGGGAAAGTTTTGGATAGCGGAGGGGAAAAATTACTATTCCCACTCCAGTGAGTGCAACGGTACGGAAAGTGTTGGATAGCGTAAGGGGTAAAAATTACTATTTCCACTGATGAAAATGTAAATTTAAAAACAAACAAAATATCAACTACAATATAAAAGATAATAACAATTCCAAAAACAAAACATATATAAAAAATTTTAAAAAATTACAAAACATAGAAACATAATATGTTAAAAAATACTAAGAAATTACATACAAAGATTATTTTCTAAAAATTTAAAAATAATTTACAAACAAATGAATATATTATAATAAAATTATTTATAATCGAAAACATTATTTATTACATAAATATAATATTTTTTTACCTACCCTATAACACCACACAATTTACAACACACATCTAAATTTTTAAAAAAAGTGTACCTCCATAATTAACACAATTATTTATCAATCAAACAAATATTATTAATTGAAAAAAACATTAAAACAGATAAAAATTAATATACTAACCAAACGTTATGCCTATATAACCAAAATCCACAAACAAAATAAAAAATAAACAATTACCAAAAATATTTATCAAGTAATAAATAACTATTAATGATCAAGTAATGATTAATTATTTCCACCCTCTACCCCAATAAACACCACAACACACACCTAAAAATAATTACACAATTTCCATAACTAATTTTACAATAATAAATGAATATCAATTAACCACAAATCATTAATTAAATTACAAAAATTTACTTCCCACCATTTACCACTATAAACCCCACAACTCAAACATCAAATTAATTACACAATTGCCATATCTAAATTGTAATTAATTAATTAGCATTAATTAACAAATAATTAATTATTTAAAAATAAATTGCCTCCCACCCTATTCCCCTATAAACCCCACCACCCATTTCTAAAAACATGACACAATTAACATAATTAATTAACAAATAATTAATTAATTAATAACAATCAAATTATAAATAATTATTAATAAATTAATTCCCACAATTAACACTATTAAATCTAACTTAAATAACTACAAATAAATAAAAAATAATATTTAATTTATTATAATTAAATTACTTCCCACCCTATTCCCCTATAAACCCACAACCCGCTACGGAACTAGAACGCAAAATTAATTTAAAATAAAATTAATAACTACTAAAAAATTAACACATATATTATAAAACAAAAGCAATACTTAGACAAAAAATAGAGCACATACATTTAAAATACATACTAAAATACATAACACTAATTTGAAAAACGATATTTTTAACAACTATATTTTTTGCAAACGATATTAATAACTTCGATATTTTAAAAAACAATATTTCTTACCTTAAATTCTTGCTGTCGATATTTCTGTGTCTTGATATTTCAAAGTCGATATTAGTGCAAATCGACATTTCCAACTCGATATTCTGACTCTTTACCCTATTGGCTAGGTGTTCCATACTGAAAGAGGTTGGAGATCTTTTTTGTTTGGGTAGGCATGTAACTTGTACACTAGGGCGAGGGCTCCTCTCGCCCTTGGTGCTCAAGCCAGGGCAGTTGTGTCAGCTGTTTCAGCAATTTTGATTTTTTTCTGCCTTCGGGCGGTGACTGCTGTGTCCTGGTGCAGAGTAAGTAGAGCGTACGAGGAGCATAGGCAGTTGGTGGGGCTAGGCAGGAGGCAGAGTCATGGCTGGGGTGGGTCGATTCTGTGAGCTGGGTAGGAGTGCCTGGATCCGCCCATTACTATGTGTTTGCTACTGTTTGAATGTGCGAAGGTCTTGGGAGGAGTCATTGTTCGGGTTGGACTTGGAGTCACTGCTCGAATGGACTCCCGGCATTTCTGTTTTGCCTGTGTGGACGCATCTTTTAATCCTTGGTCTGGCTGACAATCAATTGCCATGCGCAGCCAGTGAGTGCTTTGAGTTGTGCTTATTTGCCTGCTGTTTTTTTAATCCATGGCATAGGTTCATGCAGAACATGTACAACAAACTCAGCTGTGCCACAACTGTGCTGTGTGAAGGTAATTAGCACCAGTCAGCGCTCCAGTGCTATGAGGCATGGCAGGCTGTCTTCCCTCTAACAGACTACAGCACAGAGCATGACACAAGGGCCGATACTGCTCTTTTAACCACCACAAATAACAGAGCAGAGCCTGGTATTGCGCACCATGCTGCAGAGAGTCAGAAGGAAGAGAGTATACCATGCAGGAGGGTAAAGAAGGGCTGGGAGTCTGGCACTGATGCGCATGACAGTGTGAGAGTATACATGTATGAGTGTGTGTCTGACTCGTCATGCGTTTAGGGGCGCCAATGGATTGTTTGACTTTGAAAGAGGGCCTCTAGATAAGATCCCTAAACAATCAATTACAGGATTGAAAATACATTCCTCGTGCTTCAAACTAGGTCATAGTTTATCTTACCTCTTGTACGTGAAGTATGTGACATGAGTTAAACAATGACCTACTGTGAAGTCAGGTAGGTTAAACACAAGCTCATAATGTGTCTTTTTGTGCATTACAAATAGGTGTAGATTGAATCACCCGAACCCCCACCCCTCTGTGGCCTACCCAGATTTCCCATTAAAACAGCTGTCACATCCACACTGCACTAGATCAGCATAACATGCAAGTGCCCACCAGTAGAAATTTGAAGCATTCAACCATCAAAGGACCTGAGAAACCTCTGTATTACAGCATACATGCCAACATTTTAGAACAGGAAATTGAGAGAATTCGAAAAAACAAATCGGTGGAATGCATTTTCCCCATTGACTTCTATTTAAACAGAGACAATTTTATGCGGGTAACAGCTAAAATAAAGCCATTTTGGCTTTAAAAATAGGTAGTCTCCCACCTGAATCAGGTCTGTTGGCATGTATTTTATAGTTACCACTGCATGCCCAAACCAACAAATGATAAGTAACTTCAAAAAAGTGAGAGGACATGAAAAACACCAGACAAAATGTTTTTGATTAGAGCTGGCAGTGTGTGCTTATGTTTTAAAGTGCACTGATTTCTTTTTTGTAAATACACCAGATGACTTGGTGTGTCCTAGCATTGACAAACTGCTCATAGTAGTCTTGTAGCTGGTCAGAGTAACTGCTCTCCCCTCGCGCAGATCCGCCGTTAAGGCACTGCCCTCAGCACCTTCTGGTGTCCCAGGTAGGTGTTCGAGGCCCTCCTCCACCCGCAGGCTCCTGCCTGCGCCTCATCCCTGGTGGTCTAGTGGAAGAGCCTGCTCTTCTGCTGGTCCTCTCTGTGGGTGTCAGCCTTTTCTGTTGTGTCTTTCTTTTTTGCCTTTCTCTTCTGTCTTTTAAATTCTTTGCCTTTTTCTCTTTTTCATTGCCTTTTCCTAGTCTTATTCCCGTCGCTGCTGCCCCCGCGGCCCCTACACCCCCAGCGTCTTCCCGCTCCTGCCTCCCAGCTGCTCACCCTCGCCCTGACCCCTACTTAATGGCGGCCGCTGCGCACCAAGGAGAGCAAGACCTCCCCTCGCGCAGCTCTGCTGTTAAGACACTGCCTGTGAGAAGTTGGCCTGGTATATGCTGTTCACTAATTAAAGTGGACACCTTGCACCAGGGCAAATCGACTCTTATGGTAGATAGGTTTAAGACAACCTTTTAAAGAAAGCTATCCTAGTGGTAGCTGTGGAGAGCAGCCTTCAGGCTAAGTCTTGAAGGAATGTAAAGCAGCTTGTTTTACCATATAATCTCTTGAATCACCAAATGAAAAGACACCACACAGGTATATATATCAAATATATATGTATTTATTTCTAAATAACTCTCTACTAATCTCTTTATGAGATTAGAAGACAAACATATGCACAAATCAACGTTTCACAATAAGTTAAGCACAAAATATGGCTGGGGCCCTAGGGGCGTACCAGACCATATACTAAAAAGGGACTTAGCAACAACGACTTGCAGGGAGACAAGGCCTAGGGCCTTCAGGAAGTGCTGGGGCCTCACGAAGCCACCCAAGGCAGGTAAGTAAAGGACCCACGGGGACGCGTGCAGTGTGGATACACAGGCGCGGATCGCCGTTGACTTCAATGGGGCAAGTCGCGGTTGGAAATTAAGAGTTCTAGGATACTTCGGGAGAACCTACAAGCAAGTCACTTACAGGGTAAGTAGTTCTAGGGCCCACACCCACAGGAGCACCGTAGTGCTGGAGTTACCTCACCCAGGGAAGCCGGGTGCATAGGTGTCCTTTGGTGTCGGGTCGCGGCGTCGTTTTCAATGGCGAACAAAGAAGACTTGCTGATTGCAGGAGCTGAAGAAGTGTCCGGTGGAATCCAAGCCTGGATTCTGAAGAAGGATGACCTGAAAGCAGAGGGGACAGTGTTCAAAGTCACTTGGCAGTGACTCGGGGCAAGGAAGATGGATGCCCACCGTCGTCGGTTGATTCAGGTCGGTTGCGGGTGCCTTGACTCTTCAGCCACGAGGTCCAGGAGGCGTCGACGACGACCAGGAGCTGGATTCTGTGTGTCCCACGAAGTCTGCAGCTTACTGCGGTGTCGGCAACTCGATTGGAGCCAACAAGCCTTGGCAACAGCAAGTCTCGGGGAGATGAAGAAAAGTCGATGGCACAGACCAGCAAGGTCTGAGGGACTCACCCAGCGAGAGTAAGTCAGGGCAGGCCTGGAGCAACCAGGGAGCCCTTTGGTTTCTTTAAGAAGTCTTCTGGGGACCCACGAGCCGGCTGGCAAGGGATCGCGAAGACACCTCGGGCGGAATCACTCAACAGGGGCCCACGGTCACTCGGGACAGTGTAGGCCTCTGATCTTCGGAGGGATTCCTGCTGGAGGTCGGGACCACACGTGGTCCAAAGCACAAGTTCGTGGAACGTTGTGAAGGGGTTGCACTCGACAATAGTGCACGGTACCCAGGGGTCGCGGTTCCTCGTCACTCGTGGGGTCCACTTGCCTCAGCTTCGCTGGGGATTCACGATGGCCTTGGAGAAGTCAGGAAATCCACTTCTTGGGCTGCAGGGACTTCGGACTCCGGCGGGAGCGGCGTAGTTTGCGACCGTCGTTGTCGTTTTTGGTGCCTGCCAAGCAGGGGAGTCACTCCTTGACTCCAAGGGAGATTCTTCTGTCTTCCAAAGGTAGTGGAACGTCGAAGGGCCAGGATTCTTCTGTAGAGCGTCGTCCAGGGGTTATCTAACTAGCAAGTTCAAGGGTTCCCCTTCTTATACTGAAAAGAGGGGATGGACTAGCTCTATGACCCCACCTATGGGAGGGTCAAGGGAGGGGTGGCTACACCCACTTCCCTTTGTCCAGTTTCGCGCCAGAGCAGGGGCAGGTAGCCCCTGAGCCGGTTTGAACTGGCATATGCACAGAGGAGCCTTCTGCTCCCCCAGTGCAGGACTTCAAAGCACTCTAAGAGTGCACCCACCCAGCCCCAATACACTAAACCCTGTCTGGGAGGTGGTTACACCTCCCTGTGACAGGATGCCTATTGTTGGGCTTCCTCCACTGCGAGTTTCGGTCATCAGCAGGAGGGCAGCCCAGTGTCTGTGACTGGTGGCATCCATTTTGTGATGCCAGGGCTCTTTAGGATTCTACCGCGTTTCCACAGCAGGTACATGTCTTATCCCTCTAGAAGGGTGGAATGCTACCCCCGCCGCCAAGATTGGCGGGGGGTAGTATTCCAAGATGTTTGACACCAAACACGACATGTTTTGATGCAGCCATTCCAAAGTTAGCATTTTACCGCGAGGATATAATGCACTTAAGAGTATATGGTTTAACCGCATCCACAAACAGCCCCAGAGAATAGACTCTGAGAGCTGCAGAGGGGCCCTGCTCAGGCAGAGGCACCCCCTCACATAGAAGCCAAGCACCCTGCCCTCAGGATTGATAGGGCCTGCCTTAGGGGTGACTGATAGGTTTATATGTGTGTGCAGGAGAGATATAGGAAACCTATATCTCAGTGAGGGGTGCTAGCACCACCTCACCCAGGCTGCAGTAGCAGGCCTGTGGTGTCAGATTTAGACTGCTTCCCAGGGGTGGCATAATACATGCTGCAGCCCCTGGTAGGCCTGTGAAGTACCTATGCCCTTGGTACCTAAGGTACCATATACTAGGGACTCATAAGGCACCACAGTATCCAATCACTAGTGCACCTAGAGTGCACTCCATGTCGTTTAGAGAGAGCAGATAGACTGGGGCCCTGAATAGCAGGGTCCCAGTCCAACTAAGTCATAAACCAGCAAAACACCAGGAAAAAAGTGGGGGCAACCATATAGTCAGATTCCACCTTCCTACATAACCCCCCCAAACGAAAGGAGATAAGGCTAACCTTGACCAGTTGAGCCTTTATTGATTAAGTGGTCATATAAGGAAGCACCTGCACTAGCATGGTTGCCCCCTGTCTTATGGTCCACTAAGCAATCCCTCACCCTAAGGGTATGAGAGGGTCTCCACCATGGGGAATCACTACCTCTGGTGTGCTTTGGTAAAGTACAAGGCTGGTGGGGTGTCTGAGTAGGGAAGTGAGGCCCTAGGAAGGTTGGCCTCAGCTTCCTCAGATCACTGGTCACCATGTATGCCTGTCTTTCCATGACTGAGTTGCACTTTGCTCTAAGGGTCAACCTTTGACTGCCTACAGCTGGGGGTTGGGTCCCTTTGGATGGAACACTGGAGGGACATGGCATGTTTGGAACCTTTTGGTCCCAGGTTTGCCCTTGCCTAACAGAGTCCTTCTGGGGGAGGTCCCTACATAAAGGTATGGGGATCCCTCAGTGGGTTGAGGAATTTTCACCTGGCGTAGGGCTACTAGACTGGGTGCCCCTAATCTGCTGATGGGGGTTCCTCTGGACAGGGGGCCCTGGGGGTCCACTGACCTCCGACCTCTGCAGCCCTGGGCTGACTGAGGCAGGGTAGAGAGGGGCAGTTTACCTGCTCCAGACTGGGTACCACCTTGGAAGGGTCCTCTGCCATCAGGGGTGGGGCCAGGCCAGGCCTGACTACCTCTGTGGCAGTTCCTTCACTAGGGGAGGGTCAGTTCCCTGAGGAGGCTGACCCTTACCTACTGTCTGGAGGGAAGAAGACTTTTCTTCAACCCTTGTGCTCTCTTCTGGGGGAGAGTGGGCCATTCTTCCAGGCTCCATCTCTCCAAAATCTTGGGCTGGGGCTGTGGCCATCACAGCCCCACTAACCTTTACAGGGACACCCAACATCCTCAGATGGGTTTGGTGTTCAATTTCAGCCCAGGCTGAAATTTCCAGATCATTGCCCATCAGGCAATCTACAGGTAAGGTTGGGGACACTGCCACTCTTTTGGGCCTGTGACCCCCTCCCAGGTGAGATTGACTATGGCCATGGGGTGATCTGTTCTGACACCATCAATGTTGGTCACCTGGTATTTAAACTCAGGTAAAAGCTGGTGAGGGGGACTAGTTTCCCTGCCACCATGGTGACACTAGCCCCTGTGTCCCTAAATGCCACAGCTTTCTGACCATTAATTATTGGCTCCAGTCTGTACCTGCCCAATGCTGTGGGACCCATGGTAAAGGTGGCAAATCCTATACCACCATCAGAGTCTGAGGAGTCTGTTGAGGGGGTCCTGTCTAAACTAGGGCCCACCTCTGTTCCTCTTGCAAAAGCACCTAACTTTTGGGTGCACTACTCCCAACTGGAGGATTACTACTGGTAGTACCAGGAGGGGTGGTAGTAGTTGTTGGAGGAACATTTTCTTTATTGCCAATCCTGGGACAACTGGGATCAGATTTCCAGTGCCCAGGCTTTTTACAGACATGGCAATAGGGTTTCTTTTCAGGAGAGGAAGGAGTTTGGGACCCACCCCCAGAAGAGGACTTTTGGGGCCCTGTAGTGGACTTATCCTTAGATTTATCCCCACCTTTCTCTTGGGACTTGGTAGAATCTTTCTTGTGGTCACCACCCTGATTCTTAGGCCTTACTCTGGTTCTGACCCATTTGTCTGCCTTCTTTCCCAATTCTTGGGGAGAGGTCAGATCAGAGTCCACCAGGTACTGGTGTAAAAGCTGGTTTTGACAATTATTAAGGATCTGTTCTCTCATCATTAGATTATAAAATCCTTTGAAATCAGTAACCCTACTGCCAACCAGCCAACCCTCCAGAGCCTTGGATGCACAATCTACAAAGTCTGTCCAGTCCTGAGTCTGTGCCTTCTGGGTATCTCTGAACTTCAACCTGTACTGCTCAGTGGTTAAGCCAAACCCATCTATCAGTGCACTCTTCAGGACCTCATAATCATCAGCATCCTCCTCTCTAACAGTGAGGAGCTTGTCTCTTCCTTTATCTGAAAAGGAGAGCCACAAGATTGCTGCCCACTGCTTTTGGGGGACCTGCTGTACTCTACAGGCCCTCTCCATAGCAGTTATCCACTTGTGGATATCATCCCCACTCTGGTAGGGAGGAACAACCTTGCTCAGGTTCCTATGGTCAGGAATATATTCTCTGCCTCTAGGGACACTGTTGCTGCCACCAGGGGGTTCTAACCCCTCTCTTCTAGAAGCTCTCTGGATCTCCAGGGCTTCCCTATCCAGTGCCAACTGCTTGGTTCTGAGGGCCACTTTGGCTTCCTCATACTGGAGCAGTTTGCACCTTCTCTCAGAGGAGGTCTCTCTTAAGGAAAAGTATGAGCTCCTCTGCTGGACAAATTCTCTGCCAGAGTGATAAGAGTGGTCAGATTCCCTGGAAGGGGATCTGTGCCTCTCCTCCTCTCTGTCAGTTCTCTTAGGGAGAATTCCTCTGTCCTTTTCAGGCCCCTTGAAGCCTGGCCCTTCAATCACAGAGTCTTGGTCATTCTGATTTTCATCATCTGACCCAGATACTATGACTGACCCACCCACTGATTCAGACCCTTTAGCTCCTAGAGCTAAGGTCATCTGCTGTCAGCAGATCTATCAGGTGTAGTGTTGAGGGACTCTGTCCTAGCCTCAGGTGTCTGTCAACACACATGGCTCTCAAGTCAGAGAAAGCCATGTCCTTATACTGAGGCTGAGTGGATCCACTGGGTCCACCCTTTAAGGACATTCTAGTGTTGTGCAGTGTTGTACTACCTACACTAGTTTGTGGCCTACTGATCCTAGCTTGAGCTGTGGAAAGGGTGTGCTGTCCCTTGGCACACAGCTCTAAGTTCAGTAGAACTTATTGATACTAAGCTTGACTTTATATGTACCTTGAGTACCTATAATGGTTTTCAGTTAGTAATTCAAATAGAGATTTTCTGGTAAAACAATGGCAAGCTGGAATCCCACACACTGCCCACCAATGTGAGAAGTTGGCCTGGTATATGCTGTTCACTAATTAAAGTGGACACCTTGCACCAGGGCAAATCGACTCTTATGGTAGATAGGTTTAAGACAACCTTTTAAAGAAAGCTATCCTAGTGGTAGCTGTGGAGAGCAGCCTTCAGGCTAAGTCTTGAAGGAATGTAAAGCAGCTTGTTTTACCATATAATCTCTTGAATCACCAAATGAAAAGACACCACACAGGTATATATATCAAATATATATGTATTTATTTCTAAATAACTCTCTACTAATCTCTTTATAAGATTAGAAGACAAACATATGCACAAATCAACGTTTCACAATAAGTTAAGCACAAAATATGGCTGGGGCCCTAGGGGCGTACCAGACCATATACTAAAAAGGGACTTAGCAACAACGACTTGCAGGGAGACAAGGCCTAGGGCCTTCAGAAGTGCTGGGGCCTCACGAAGCCACCCAAGGCAGGTAAGTAAAGGACCCACGGGGGACGCGTGCAGTGTGGATACACAGGCGCGGATCGCCGTTGACTTCAATGGGGCAAGTCGCGGTTGGAAATTAAGAGTTCTAGGATACTTCGGGAGAACCTACAAGCAAGTCACTTACAGGGTAAGTAGTTCTAGGGCCCACACCCACAGGAGCACCGTAGTGCTGGAGTTACCTCACCCAGGGAAGCCGGGTGCATAGGTGTCCTTTGGTGTCGGGTCGCGGCGTCGTTTTCAATGGCGAACAAAGAAGACTTGCTGCTTGCGGGAGCTGAAGAAGTGTCCGGTGGAATCCAAGCCTGGATTCTGAAGAAGGATGACCTGAAAGCAGAGGGGACAGTGTTCAAAGTCACTTGGCAGTGACTCGGGGCAAGGAAGATGGATGCCCACCGTCGTCGGTTGATTCAGGTCGGTTGCGGGTGCCTTGACTCTTCAGCCACGAGGTCCAGGAGGCGTCGACGACGACCAGGAGCTGGATTCTGTGTGTCCCACGAAGTCTGCAGCTTACTGCGGTGTCGGCAACTCGATTGGAGCCAACAAGCCTTGGCAACAGCAAGTCTCGGGGAGATGAAGAAAAGTCGATGGCACAGACCAGCAAGGTCTGAGGGACTCACCCAGCGAGGGTAAGTCAGGGCAGGCCTGGAGCAACCAGGGGAGCCCTTTGGTTTCTTTAAGAAGTCTTCTGGGGACCCACGAGCCGGCTGGCAAGGGATCGCGAAGACACCTCGGGCGGAATCACTCAACAGGGGCCCACGGTCACTCGGGACGGTGTAGGCCTCTGATCTTCGGAGGGATTCCTGCTGGAGGTCGGGACCACACGTGGTCCAAAGCACAAGTTCGTGGAACGTTGTGAAGGGGTTGCACTCGACAATAGTGCACGGTACCCAGGGGTCGTGGTTCCTCGTCACTCGTGGGGTCCACTTGCCTCAGCTTCGCTGGGGACTCACGATGGCCTTGGAGAAGTCAGGAAATCCACTTCTTGGGCTGCAGGGACTTCGGACTCCGGCGGGAGCGGCGTAGTTTGCGACCGTCGTTGTCGTTTTTGGTGCCTGCCAAGCAGGGGAGTCACTCCTTGACTCCAAGGGAGATTCTTCTGTCTTCCAAAGGTAGTGGAACATCGAAGGGCCAGGATTCTTCTGTAGAGCGTCGTCCAGGGGTTATCTAACTAGCAAGTTCAAGGGTTCCCCTTCTTATACTGAAAAGAGGGGATGGACTAGCTCTATGACCCCACCTATGGGAGGGTCAAGGGAGGGGGTGGCTACACCCACTTCCCTTTGTCCAGTTTCGCGCCAGAGCAGGGGCAGGTAGCCCCTGAGCCGGTTTGAACTGGCATATGCACAGAGGAGCCTTCTGCTCCCCCAGTGCAGGACTTCAAAGCACTCTAAGAGTGCACCCACCCAGCCCCAATACACTAAACCCTGTCTGGGAGGTGGTTACACCTCCCTGTGACAGGATGCCTATTGTTGGGCTTCCTCCACTGCGAGTTTCGGTCATCAGCAGGAGGGCAGCCCAGTGTCTGTGACTGGTGGCATCCATTTTGTGATGCCAGGGCTCTTTAGGATTCTACCGCGTTTCCACAGCAGGTACATGTCTTATCCCTCTAGAAGGGTGGAATGCTACCCCCGCCGCCAAGATTGGCGGGGGGTAGTATTCCAAGATGTTTGACACCAAACACGACATGTTTTGATGCAGCCATTCCAAAGTTAGCATTTTACCGCGAGGATATAATGCACTTAAGAGTATATGGTTTAACCGCATCCACAAACAGCCCCAGAGAATAGACTCTGAGAGCTGCAGAGGGGCCCTGCTCAGGCAGAGGCACCCCCTCACATAGAAGCCAAGCACCCTGCCCTCAGGATTGATAGGGCCTGCCTTAGGGGTGACTGATAGGTTTATATGTGTGTGCAGGAGAGATATAGGAAACCTATATCTCAGTGAGGGGTGCTAGCACCACCTCACCCAGGCTGCAGTAGCAGGCCTGTGGTGTCAGATTTAGACTGCTTCCCAGGGGTGGCATAATACATGCTGCAGCCCCTGGTAGGCCTGTGAAGTACCTATGCCCTTGGTACCTAAGGTACCATATACTAGGGACTCATAAGGCACCACAGTATCCAATCACTAGTGCACCTAGAGTGCACTCCATGTCGTTTAGAGAGAGCAGATAGACTGGGGCCCTGAATAGCAGGGTCCCAGTCCAACTAAGTCATAAACCAGCAAAACACCAGGAAAAAAGTGGGGGCAACCATATAGTCAGATTCCACCTTCCTACACTGCCCTCAGCGCCTTCTGGTGTCCCAGGTAGGTTCGAGGCCCTCCTCCACCCGCAGGCTCCTGCCTGCACCTCATCCCTGGTGGTCTAGTAGATGAGCCTGCTCTTCTGCTGGACCGCTCTGTGGGTGTCAGCCTTTTCTGTTGTGCCTTTCTCTTTTGCCTTTCCCTTCTGCCTTCTTCTCTTCTGTCTTTTTAATTCTTGCCTTTTTCTCTTTTTCTTTGCCTTTTTCTCTCTCTGCCTTTTCCCGGTCTGTTTTCCCGCCGCTGCTGCCCCTGCGGCCCCTCCCACCTGCTCCCGCTCCCCCTCCCCCTACTTCCAGGCAAGCGCGTCTGCGCCCGCCCGCATCCCGACCGCAACCAGCGCCAGGGACCCTGGTCCCCCGACCCCCCGCCACTATGACCCTAGCACTCTCCACGCACTCAACCCTGGACGCAACAACAACTGCCAGCTCTCCACGCTGAGCAACACCCACGGCCCGATCTCCTGCCAACACTGCTGCAGCACCTTCAGCCACCTCCGGACCCAAACAGCCACCCCCAACCCACCGGGTGCCACCGCACACAAGCCCCTGAGCTGCATCCTCCTCAACGTATGCTCCATGCACACACGCTGTAGAAATTTGGGACCTCCTCAACACCCACTCGCCCAACGTCGCCTTTCTCACAGAGACCTGGACCAACGCCAGCTCTGCCCCAGACATTGCAACCGCCATCCCAGACGGATACAAGATCCTGAGGAAAGACCGCCCCAACCGCCCAGGAAGAGGCCTCGCCATCGTCCACAAAAGCTCCCTCCAACTAACAACCACCAACTCGGACGACGCCTCACCCCTCATGGAACACATCCACTTCCAGATCCGGCCCAACCCCAGAACGACGCTCCGCGGAACACTCGCCTACAGACCGCCCGGACCCCGCTCCCCTTTCACCAATGGCATCGCAAACTACATCGCTCCCCACGCTCTCACCTCCACTGACTACATATTGCTCGGAGACCTGAACTTCAACCTAGATTACCTCAGCGATCCCAACACCACCGTCCTCCTGGAGAACCTCACCAACATAGGACTGAAGCAACTTATCTCCACCCCCACAAACACTGCAGGACACACACTCGACACCCTCTTCACCGGAGGAAACAACATTCGCTTTAGCCACACCACAGAACCGCTCTGGACAGACCACCACTGCATCCATTTCTCCTTCTCAAAACCCACCGTACACAAGCACACGCCACGCCTCCCAAGCAGAAACTGGAACAAAGTCTCCGAAGAATACCTCATCTCCGCCCTCAGCTACACTCCTTCCCCACCACGACAGACGCCAACACAGCAGCAAGCAACCTCCACCATTGGATCGCCAACTGCACCAACACTCTCGCCCCCCTCCAGAACTCCACCACACGACACAACACGAAAGCCACTTGGTTCACCAAGGACCTCCGATAATCCAAGCACTCTTGCCGACGACTGGTGAAAATGTGGAGAAACAGCAAAACCCCGGAAGCACGCTCCGCCTACAAGGCCGGCACACCACCAACTCCTCAAATCAACTAAGAGAAACTTCATCCAAGACAGAATCCTCTCCAACTCCCACAACTCCAAGGAACTCTTTGCCATCATACAAGAAATCACCAGACCCAAAAGCGAAACTACCGACGTCCCTCCCTCCCAAGACCTCTGCAACAAACTCAGCTCCTTCTTCCACCGCAAGATCAAGGCGCTCTACGACAACTTCGACGACCAAGACCCCGGCACTGCCCTAACATCCCTCCACCCCGCGACGCCATCCAGCAGACCCTCCTCACCTGGACCCCTCTCACCACAGAAGACACTGCAAATACCATGAAAAGCATCCACTCCGGAGCGCCTACTGACCCCTGCCCGCCACACATCTTCCACAGGGCCGCCACCACCATCGCACCCGTACTACGCCGAACTATCATCTGCTCCCTCGAGACCACCACTTTCTCCGAGGACTGGAAACGCGCTGAAGTCAAACCCCTCCTCAAGAAGCCCTCCGCAGACCCGACAGTTCTGAAGAACTTCAGGCCCATCTCACTACTCCCTTTCGCCGCCAAAGTCATCAAGAAAGTCGTCAACACCCAGCTAGCTCACTTCATAGAAACCAACAACATCCTAGACACCTCTCATTCCGGATTCCACAGCACCGAGACCACCCTCATAGCTGCCACCGACGACATCCGTGCCCTCCTCGACCAAGGCCACACAGCAGCCCTCATCCTCATGGACCTTTCAGCGGCCTTCGACATTGTCTCCCACCGCACACTAGCCGTCAGACTCCACGACGCTGGCATCCAGGGAACAGCCTTAGGCTGGATTCAATATTTCCTCTCAGACACAAAACAAAGAATAAGACTCCCGCCCTTCCTCTCCGAACCTACAGAGATAAGATGCGGAGTACCCCAAGGATACTCCCTCAGCCCCACGCTCTTCAACGTCTACATGGCCCCCCTCGCAACCATCGTCAGAAAACATGGACTCAACATAGTCTCATACGCCGACGACACCAAGCTCATCCTCTTCATCACCAAGGAACCCGACATCACCAGGCGCAGTTTCCAAGAAGTGATGAAAGACGTTGCAACCTGTATGAGCAGCAGCTGCCTAAAGCTCAACTCGGAGAAAACAGAAGACCTCATCCTCGGCTCCACCCCCTCCGCATGGGACAACTCCTGGTGGCCCCCCGCCCTCGGAAACCCACACACCCCAACGAACCACGCGCGCAACCTAGGTATCATACTCGACTCTTCACTGACCATGAATCGTCAGATCAATGCTGTGTCCTCCACTTGCTTCAACACCCTCTGCATACTTCGCAAGACCTTCAAATGGATCCCCCCGACACCAGGAAGACCGTCACCCACGCACTCATCACCAGCAGACTGGACTACGGAAACGCCCTCTACGCTGGAATCAACAAAAAACTCCTCCGTAAACTCCAGACCGTCCAGAACACCGCAGCCAGACTTATCCCTGACATCCCTCGACATGACCACATCACCCAACACCTCCGCGACCTCCACTGGCTCCCCGTCGAAAAAAGAATAACCTTCAAACTGCTCACACACGCCTATAAAGCCCTCCATAACACCGGACTCCAATACCTCAACGAATGAGTCTCCTTCCATGCCCCCAAGAGAAACCTCCGCTCTGCCAACCTAGCCACGGTCCCCCGCATCCACAGAGCCAGAACGGGTGACAGATCCTTCTCCTACCTCGCGGTCAAGACCTGGAATGAACTCCCCCTCCGCATTAGACAAACCTCGACACGGTACCAATTCAGAAAGGACCTCAAGACTTGGCTCTTCGAATGACCTACGGAGCTGCTCGTAGCACCCCCCTCCCCGCCTTGAGACCCTCACTGGTGAGTAGCGTGCTTCAAAAACCCTGATTGATTGAGCAGAGCCCTCACAATCATTTAATTCCATCTTATATGGCACTAGCGGCCATTCTAAGAATATAATACAATAGTCTCTAGCAAAATTTACAAAAAAATGCACTGCCTGAAAACATGAATAGGCATAAAGTAATCCAACGCATTTCAAATAATACCAGTAGGGAAAGTATAAAGTGAAATGGAACTATAAATATCAGTGTGAAGACAGCATGTAAAGGACCTATGCTTACAGTTCTTTAACTAGTGAATGTAGAGATCATAGCGTTTCCTCTTTTTGCATCACTACCTGAAGTAGTTGCCTCACTCTGCATATAGGCTGTATGCTGGAATTTTCTGTTTATTAAAAAAATGCTTTTATCCACAAAAGCTTGTTAGTCACTTACATGCTTTTGTAACACCCACCTGAATCAGACTGGTAATTTTTCTAAACTAGTCTATAGCATTTAGAAGTTTGGTGAATTAGTGTATAAGCCTAAATGTATTCCATCATGTATTTTATAGTATATAATATAGCGCTGATAATTTGACTTCCCCCATGTCCAACTACTAGCATACAAATAGACTTAATTAGGGGGCTTATGCTAATGTAAAGCCACTCTGCAAACATTTGCCTGGCTGATGAACGCAAAACATATGCTTCAGTAGCTATCTATTTGCCATATGTATATATTATTACAAATTGGAAGCAATTATTGGACCCTGACTAAACTGAATTTCACGCTCCTCTGCACCATCACAGCTTGGTGCCACAGGCTCACATTTACTTCTCCTACTGACTTTAAGTCAGTGCCACAGGCCCTCAATTTCTATACTTTGTTTTGCCTTTTCAAGCTTTAGATTTCCATGCACATTTTTTACCAAAGTTTTCTCAGAGGGGAATCCCCACCACTTCCAAACTTTCTTGTGTCTGTCAGTCTCGCTGGCACCTTGAAAGTCTGAAGCAATTTTACGCCCCACCACTTTCAAGAGTCACGAGCAGCCAGCCACTGGCTTCCTCACAGAATAGTTGCAGCATGGCAGCAGCAAATCAAACTCCATCCTTTCAAATAAGGTAGCAAGTGCAATTTTCCATTCCCCGCAAGACAGATCCTGCAGGGCAGACAAGTACAAGCTTATATCGATCACAGAGCATGTACACTTAAGGTATGAGTAAAATGTATGTTAAAGACAGATCTCTGGAACAGAAGCTTAACTCACTGAAAGGAATCTATAAAAAGATGAGTGAGTAAATATGCAAGTTCTGACACCTTTCTCACTTAAGTGATATTCCACGTGAGCATCTGGAAAGTCCTGCTGTTGTCACTTGGACTCCTGTTGTTTGTTTGGCTCTTTTCTATTTCAGGTATTCAGAAGCACCTAGTAGGTATTGTTATTTGGAGCAGCCTAGTGGCAGCCAATCTATACTCTAGACAGACATACTGGTGCCTGCTTACCACTTCAAAAAGGTTTTGAATGCATGTGCGCACCAGGTGCTGTGCAATTCCATCCTGGGTGCTGCAACTGTTCAAAACGTTGAGCAACAAAGCCTCAACAAAGCCTCATTTGAGAGTGTCACCCTCCTTAGACTCACCTGTATAAACTGATCCAGCGATCAGGGACTAATAATTTTCCACAAACTAGGCCCAATTTCATTACCCACAAGCCCCTTCATGCTGAGATTAGTGAATTTCCAAACAAATTACCACAATTACCAAAATCCAATTTGTGTCTTCATTTCTATTATACCAATTGTGGCGATGCAATATTTATATAGTTTTTTTTTTTTTTTTTAATTTTCAAAAACCTTTATTGGCATTTGGCATAGTACAGCGTCACAAAGTGTATGTACATTATATTGCATTTGTTATTGTCTCTGGTGTTGCTTCCAAGGCATGACAATCGGAACATATATATCTAACAATCCCTCCCTCTGCTGCCCTCCTCCCACCCAGCACCCGCTCCCGCCCAGGTATCCCAGCATATTCAGCATATGGTACTTTTTAAGCATCTTCCAGTGTCTTTAAGCAAGGAATCAGAATCATATTAATCGCCTGAGTCAGTCATACATTGCTAATGTTACTTTCTGCTCTCATTGGGTTGTCCACTGCCACATTCTATGGTCCCTCTATTATGTCGCTCAGGTTCCTTAGCTCTATCCGCCCTGCTTTAAGGTGTTGCATCATTGTCGACGTATTCTTCCGATCTTTAAGTCGTTCCTCCCTCCCTTGTGTCCTCCTGTTCCCCCCGATCTCCCTCAGTGTCTGCCGTCTGCGCTAACAAGTAGGTGGTCAATGGCCCCCATATATCTTTAGGTCTGGACCTTATGGGCAGAAGGTCTGCATAATTGTGAAGCTGTTCCTGCCATGTGGTGAGGTCCCTCATCCAATCCTTGAATTTGGGCGCACGGCCCCTTCCCCACCTGCATGCCACCTGGCGCTTTGCTAGTAGTATGCCCATTGCTAAATACTTTTTGTGTACTGTTACTATAGGTGTAGTTAAGCCCAGGAGAGCTATTAATGGGGATGGAGTGATCTGTAGTCCTATCATGGCGGACATACCGGTGAATATGTCCTCCCAATATTGCGCCACCTGTGGGCATTGCCATGCCAGATGCATAAAGTCCGCCCCCCCTCCGCATCGTTCACACCTGTCATTATCTCTCAAGCGAAATTTAAGTAGCTTGGCCGGTGTATGGTACAGTCTATGTAGGAACTTGAAGTGGATTAGTCGTAATCTATTGCTGCCTGTCACTGCCTCTGTCTGCATGCAGCATTTTTCCCACTGTTCGTCCGTTAGAGCGATTCCTAAGTCCTTATCCCATTCCACTCTGGCCCTTAGGGGTTGGGAGGGGGCACCCCCCCGCACCTGTTTATATAGCTGGGATATAACATGTCTAGGTGCCTCAGCCTGTAGTAATGTATGTATGGGCGTAAATGTGTCTGGTTCACATGGAAATGCTGGGTTTATGGCCTTCATGCTCTGCCGGAGTCGGATATACATGAATACATCCATATGCGTGGGTGTGCAGTCTCCGAAAAATTGTTCCCGAGTTCGAAATTGTCCTTCGACAAAGAGGTCCCCCCATTTGTTATAGTGGAGCTTGCCCATCAGTCTACGCCATAGTCCCTCATATGTAATCTGTAGCAATGGGGTATTCTTTAATGTCATATTGGGTGAATACATTAGTGGTGTTTTCATACTACGCGCCATCCATCTCCATGCAGCAACGGTACAGTCCACTGTAGTTGGATCCCGTCCCCGCTCTTTCACTGGCGTAAATATGTATCCCTCCGGATCTGTCGGAGTCATATACCCATCCTCCACTGCCAGATGCGGCATATAGGGAGGTGGATGGAACCAGTAAACAGCAAAGTGCGCCTGTGCACAATAGTAGTATTGCTCAAAATTAGGCACATCATATCCTCCCTGATGATATGGTAACATCAGCGTGGCTAGGTTGAGTCGTGCCTGTTTCCCCCCAGATGAGTCGTACTAGCTGCGTCCTAAGTGTATTGAAGAAGACTCTGCCTGGGTGATACGGTATATTAGTGAATAAGTATAAAAATTTTGGCAATATTGTCATCTTGATTAGTGATATTCGTCCCGCCATTGACAGAGGTAATCTTATCCACTTGGAAACGTTATCCGTCATTTTATCAATGGCCTTTCCATAATTTGTGCGCATTAATACCTCTTTGTCCCTAGTAATATGTATCCCTAAATATTTAAAATCATCTGCTTCCCAGGCCAGTGGGTAATCTAGTTGGTGCTGGGTGGTTGCACTCGTTAATGGGAACACTGCAGACTTATTCCAATTTATTTGTATTCCGGAGATGACACCGAATTTAGTGATCTCGCGCAGGGCAGGGTTGAGGTTGTCCTGAGGTTTTTTTATATATAATGTCATATCATCCGCGTATAGGGAGATGAGTAGTTGTCTAGACGGGTAAACCAGGGCGCTGTTTTTATGGTGTTGTCGCAGTTTCGCTGCTAAAGGTTCGATTGCTAAGGCAAATAAGATTGGAGACAGTGGGCAGCCTTGCCTGGTTCCTCTAGAGATGGAGAATTTGGCAGATCTGTCCCCATTTAACAATACTGTGGCGCGTGGTTGCCCATATAGCAACTTTACCCAATTCAAGAAGGTAGGTGGCATTCCCATGTGACCCAGGGTTCCTATCAGATAGTCCCACTCCACTGAATCAAACGCCTTGGTGGCGTCTAGGAAGACAGCCACCGCCGAACAGCTAGGATCTATGTCTTGCAGTACCGCCATCAATGTTCGGAGATTATGGGATGTCGCCCGGTTGGGGACAAAACCCGCCTGATCCGGCAATACTAGGCGCTCCATCAGGAGGTTAAGGCGGGTAGCTAGAACTTTTGCCAGGATTTTGGTATCACAATTGAGTAAAGATAGGGGTCGGTAGGACTCGCAGCTTGTCGGGGATTTGCCAGGTTTGAGTAAGGAGGTTATCTGGGCTTCTCTCATGGTTGTGGGTAGCCTACCCTCCTCTAAAGCCTCATAGAATACTGCTTTTAACATGGGAGCCAGTATCTGCACGTATGTTTTATAAAATTCCATCGGCAGCCCATCTGATCCCGGCGCCCGTCCTGATCGCATGTGCATTATTGCATCTGTAATCTCGTCCACCTCCAGGTCCAGACTCAAGAATTCACGTTGGTTATCCCCTAACCACGCCAGGGCCGTATCCTCGAAGTATTGCTGCAAGTCCAGAGGGGGACCCCTTTGGGAGGTGTATAACTTTTTGTAGTATTCTACAAACGTATGTATTTGGTCAGGTAAATTCCTATGCGTTTTTCCCTGTTCATCCTGTATTTCCGCAATATAATTAGCAAATTTAGGAGAGCGTACTGCATTCGCCAAGGCCTTCCCTGGTCTGTCTCCTTCTCCATATATTCGCGCCATATGGGGCTTCCCCGGAATCTACATTCTCGGTCCGCTGTGATCTCATATTCTGTCATTTTGTTGCGTAGTTCAGCTCTTATTGCCCCATCATCTGTGCCGGATGAGAGGTGTCTCTCAAGGGCCTTCATGTCCCCTTCTAGTGTCTGTAGGTCCCTGCGCAGTTCTTTAAGAATGCCTCCCCCTTAGAGATGCACCAGCCCCTGGCAGTAACCTTGAATGCCTCCCACACTGTTGTTAAGCTCGATACAGAGTTTACATTTCGCTCAAAAAACTCTTGGATTTCCTGCTCTACTTCGGCTTTAAAAAACTGGGTCTTGTAGCTGCAGGGGGTTAAGTCGCCAGTTCACATAGGGCGATCGGGTAGCCGGGGTCTGAAGGGTCACCACAACAGGCGAGTGGTCAGAGTACGTACGGGCAAGGTGGGTCACTTTTTCCAGCCAGTGTGCCATCCCTATAGAGACTAACATATAGTCTAATCGGGCCCATGACGAGTGTACTGCTGAGTAGTGTGTCCCCTCCTGCATCATAGGGTGTTTATACCTCCATGCGTCTAGTAGGTAGTTAGAGTCTATCATGTCTTTCAGTGTCCGTTGCATAGTTGTGTAGTGTGTGGGTGAGGCTCGGGAACGATCTAGTTGCGGGTTCACTACTGTATTGAAATCCCCCCCAGATGACATATGTAGTGCCTAATTCTTGAATTTTACTCCATACTAGGAGCAGGGCATGTGTGTCGTCGGTGTTGGGGCCGTAGTAGTTAGCTAGGGTTACATCATGCGAGTTCAATTTCCCCCAGATCAGGCAATATCTCCCAGCAGGGTCAGTGTCCGAGCCCCCCATTACAAATTTCACCCCTCTTCTGATGAGGATGGCCACTCCTCTAGAATACCCCGAATACGATGAAAAACAACGGTAAGACGCCCATTTCGCCGCGAATTGGGGAGTAACTCTGGGGTCTAGATGGGTTTCTTGCAGCAGGGCCACCCCAATGCGATGTCTATCTAGGTAACCTAGCACCTGTCTTTTTTCCGTGGGTTATTCAATCCCCGTATGTTCCAAGATAATATATTAAGTTTATCTGTGTCTTTCGTGGTGTCAGCCATTCCCTCTGTGTGTGCTTGTTGTTTGTACCCATATGCCTTTTTCATTGATCAGCTGTACATTAAACGGTAACTTCCCCGGCAGTCCCCCTCCCCCTCCCACTTTGGCATCCCCAACTTGCCCAGTATATGTACCCTCCCCCAACGATATACAACTTCATTAACCTATCAACCCTCAGTAGAAGGAAATAAGGGGCTCGCCCTCGTGCGGGGGTCACTAGGGGCCCACAACTTGCCCACTCTCCTCCTCTATTTCACCCACCCGCTGCCTTACCCAAACAGGTAGACCGCTTTAGTGGGATGGAGGCGAGTGTCCGGGCGGAACTGAGTACATACTTGTTATTTTTTAGAATACATCACCCCCTTGGAGTAGTCCGTATATAGTCAATCGGCCATAGCCGTCATTCGACCAGCAACTGGATGCAAACTGTTCACTCCGTGTTCGCTGTCGGAGATCGAGATCCGGGCGTCCGCGCGCCTCAGCCTCAGTGGATATCGCCTGGCGGGTCTGACGAAGGTAATTTTCTGCCTGCTGTGGGTTTGTGAAAAAATGTTGTTTCCCGCTATGGGTTATCCTCAGTTTTGCAGGATACATCATGGCGTATGGTATGTTCTGTGTCTGGAGCTTTTTTTTCACTGCTGCGAATTTGCGTCGTGCCTCCTGCACGGCCTGAGTAAAATCGGGAAAGAACGCCAGAGTGGCATTCTCATAGCGTATTTGTTGCTTCTCTCGGGCCAGTCGTAGCACCGCGTCCCTGTCGCGGTAGTTTAAGAATCGCATTATTACTGGTCGTGGTGGTGCTCCTGGTGGTGGGCGTGCAGCTAGCGACCTGTGGGCCCTTTCCACCGTCAAATGTGCTGAAAAGGAGTCCCTCCCAAAGAGTTCAATGACCAGCGTCTCCATGAAGTCCTCCATACGGCCTGTGTTGGTTGATTCCGCCAGGCCAAGAACTCGGACGTTATTTCTTCAGGAGCGGGCCTCCAAATCCTCGTTTTTATCCGCGATTATTTTGAGCAGTTTGTCCATTTGGAGTACATGCTCCCTATTTGCTACCGCTCCGTCTTCTAACTCCGACACCCTAGTTTCAGCTTCGTTGATCTTCCGATCGTGTTGCTCCAGTTTATTTACCACAGAGTCCATCCTGGCATTCATGGAATCCATTTTCGCATCAATGGATGTGAGGCTTTGTTTCATACTGAGGAGCAGTGTTTTCCAGTCCTCCTCTTGGCGATCTGCTGTCGCGTCTGTCTGCTCCGCTGACTGTGAGCGGGGTGGCCTGCGGGAGTCGAATGACAGTTTCGCCTGCTTGGCATCGGTGCGCCCCATATTAGCTGTTCCGTGTTGCGCTTGGGCAAGATGCAGGGTTATATCCGGCCTCCGTCTTCTATCGTGTATTTGCCCACCTCTAGCTTTTGTCAGTCGCGCGTGGGCTCTGTACTTGAGAAGGATTTCCGATCCGGTGCGCTCTATTGTAATGGGCAGTGTTAGACTTGGCACCATTGGCGTGGGTCTCCCTTCCATTTTTTTGCTGTTGCCTCTTATGTTTTGGTGGTTTTAGATGCTTTTGGGCACTGTGCCACTGCTGTTCAGTGCCACAGTGCAAGTGCTCCCTACTGTAAATTGTGTTATGGATTAGTGACTCCATGATTGGATGATTGGTTTACTTGTCAGTCCCTAGTACAGTGCACTGCGTGTGCCCAGGGCTTGTAAATCCAATGCTGCTGGTGGGCTTGCAGCACTGGTTGTGCCACCCACAGAAGCAGCTTGTAAAATGTGTCTCAGGCCTGCCATTGCAGAGCCTGTGTGCAGTCTGTGACTGCCATGTCGACTTGGCAAGTGCACCCACTTGCCAGTCCCTAAACCTTCCCTTATCTTCATATCAGACACCCCTAAGGTAGGCCCAAGGGCAGGGTGCATTGTAAGTATAAGGTAGGACATGCCCTGGTGTGTGTGGCATGTCCTAATAGTGAATTACAGCCATTTTCGTTTTTCACTATTGCAAGGCTACCTGTTCTCCATAGGCCAGAATGGGCAGTTTTGATTATTACACCTTATAATCCTAACTGACCCAGAGAACATGGTAGAAAAACGAATTTAGTATGCCTGAACTCAGAATGATAAAATACATCTTTTAGTGAAGTTGGTTTTAACATTCTGTGTTTGAAAATACCACTTTTAGAAAGTGGGTATTTTCTTGCCTAAACTTCCAAGCCTGCCTCTGCTAGGTTGTGTATTCCTTGTCTAGAGATTGAGTGACAGGGGCTGGGGGTGGCTACAGGAGACAGGGTGAGTCAGCACAGGGCTGAATAGGAAGGTCTGCATCCAGAGTGGAGGGAGGAGTTGCACCTGGGTCTGAATAGGGCTGTGCCTGCCTTCCACAATGCTGGCTCCACCTCCTGCCGGGCGTCTGATGGCTCTGCCCCTCACTCACAAAGGAAAGAAGGAGTCAGAAAAACAAAGTGCTCCAGGACTGACCAGAACTGGTTTTGGACTAGGCAGAGGCCTCTCTGCCTTCAGAGAACAAAGGGAAAAGGTGTATAAAAAGGGGACCCAGACCCCTAGGAAATTAGATCACTTCTGGGAAATCAAGAAACCTGTTGCCAAGGAGAAGAACCGGAGAAGCTGAAGGAGGAGTACTGCCCCTGTGCTGTTTTGCTGATTGGGGTTGGCCTGCAGTGGTTGCTTTCTGCCAAGGACAGGAGAAAAGACTTTGCTGTGCTTTGTCATCTTGAAGAAGGGAATCTCCAAGGGCTTGAACTGAGCTTGCCTCCTGCCTGAAGTCACAGGGACACAAAGACTTCACCCCTTCTGTTTGCCTGCATCTGGAACTGCTGTTTTAGCTGCTAACAGAGGGAAATTGCAACACCGACGCCGGCGAGCGACGCCGTAACCTGCACCGAAGCCGTGGGCACCGCTCGTGAAGAGCACGACGCACCGCCCCGACTTGCACCGTAGGCCCGACGCCTGCCGACGCCGTGCGACATCGACTCCGAAGCCGTCATCGAGGCCGCTGCCTGCACCGGAGCCGAGGACACCGCTCGTGACGCTCACGACGCACCGTCCCGACTCGCACCGCAGCCCCGACTTCACCGACGCCAGGGCTTCATCATCGCGGAGCCGATCCTCGACGTGGGTGACCCCCGAATCCATCGACGCCGCACCATCGTAAGGAACCGACGCCTCGCCGCCATCCGTGACGTCACCTCCCCGACACAGTAAGGAACCGACGCCTCACCTCCCCTGCGCTGCAGTAAGGAACCGAGACATCACCTCCCCTGGGGTCGTAAGGAACCGACGCCGCCGGCGCCAACGAAGCATCACCTCCCCGACGCCGTGCACCGTCTTTGTTTTCATCGAATTCCAGGTACTGTTCTTTGTGGGTCTGCTCGACTCCGGGCCCGACGCCGCGCACCTCGCGGTCGGCGCCGTACTTTGGGATTTCCACCGGTCACGACGTCGTGATAACTCCAAGTGGAGTTATTTGTTGCTACAAGCTTTATTTGATTGACTATCCTATTTTTGAAGATAACGTGAACTGTCTCTATCATTTTAAGTCTATTTTTGAGTACTGTATTGTGGATTTTTGCTATTGGGTCTTGTGATAAGTCTATATAAAGATTACTTATTTTTACATAAACGACCTGTGTGGTGTCCATCTGTAGTGTTTTCACTGTATTACTGTATGTGGTCACAAATGCTTTACACACTGCCTCTGAGATAAGCCTGTCTGCTCGTGCCAAGCTACCAGGGGGTGAGCAGGGGTTATTTTAGGAGTGTTTCCCCCTTATCCTGACTAGAAGCAAGGGTCCCTATTTGGACAAAGGTGCAAACCATTGCCAACTAGAGACCCCCAGTTCTAACATTGGTGGTCAGCGGTGAGGATTTGGACTTGCATTTGTGATTCATATACAGTGATTGGTGTACACTACTAGTGAGTGCAGACCAATACGCGACCACATACATTTTGATAGGACTTTTTTTCCTTGGAACCTTTATTTTTGTTGAGAACTGCCAATTTTCACCATGAGCAAAAAAGGATCCATTGCACCTGCAGATATTGAATTTGAAGAAGATAGGGTTGATACCTACACTGTGACAGAACTCAAAGCTGTTTGCAAAAAATTTAAAATCTCTATGAGAGGCCTCACCAGGAAGGAGGAGTTTCACAAGGCGCTAAGGGCCTGGTTGGAAGCACGGAATGCCAGTGGGCAGTCCGAGGAGCCTGTGGAGGAGGCAGAGAATTTAGATGGGCAGCTTGAGGGGCCATTGGGCTTACCTGGGAGGAGAGTGCCTTCCAGGGAGGGCAGCAGTGTTTCTCAAAAGGGCCTGTCTCCAGAGGAGCTGGAGGACAGGGATAAAAGCAGGATGCATGAAATGGAGATGGCCAAACTGAAACAGGGAAGCCATGATAGCCTTGAGCATAAGAAATTGGAGTTAGAAAGTAAGAGGTTGGCCATGGAAGAAAAGAAGATGCTTTTAGAGCATGAGAGAGTGGTGAGGGAGCTAGAGCTAAAGGCTAGGAGCCTAGAAATCACTCCCTCTGGTGGCAGCACACCTCCAGTGCCTGTAGAAAGTAGAGTGTACATCCCCAAGGAGGTTATTAAGGATTTCATGAAGGGGGAGGACATTGGGCAATGGTTTAAAGCATATGAGATCGCCATGACATCACACCGGGTCCCTGAGAAGGATTGGGGAGCGGGGTTGTGGGGCCGCTTTGCAGGTGAGGGAAGGGAAACCTTGCTAGCCTTGCCCACAGTGGATCAGATGTCCTATGCCCACCTGAAGGAAGCTTTAGTGGCAAGGTATGGGTTAACTCCAGAGCTTTATAGACAGAAGTTTAGGAACTGCAAAAAGCTGGAGCCTAGTACCTGGGTGGAGTATGTGTCTTATTTTTGCAGAGCATTGGATGGATGGGTGAAGGGTAGCAAAGTAAATGACTTACAGGAGTTCTATGATTTAATCGCATGGGAGCACTTGTCCAGTAGTTGTTTTCCAGAGCTACGCCAGCACCTAGTTGACAGTAAGCTAACTAATCCTAGAAAGCTTGCTGAGGAGGCGGACCGCTGGGTCAGTACCCGGGTCCACAAGGGTCTTGTGGGAGACTCCGCCAAAGGTGGGCAGGGTCCCCAGCAGAAGAGTGGGGGGGACAAGGGTAAACAGAAGGAGTTCCAAAAAGGGCCCCAAAGTAAACCCCAAGGGAACCAAGGTAAGGGTTCCCAGCCTCCCACTGAGAAAAGACCATGGGTCCCAACAGATAAGTCTGTTCAGAAGGGGCCCAAAGCATGTTTTAGTTGTGGTCAGGTGGGTCACTTTGTAGGAAGTCCCAAGTGCCCCAATACTGTGACCACTGCACCCACTGGTGCACCACCCCGGCAGATGGCTAGTGTAGCCCTGGGGGAGGAGTTGGGTGCCCAAGGTGGGTGGGGTCCCGCAGAGATGTCCCTGGTCTCTTTAGGAGACAGTGAGATGGTCCCTAGGACCCAGCTGCCTGATAACACTAAAAAATACAGGCAGTGGGTGACCATCAATGGCCATAGGGTGGAGGCTCTGAGAGACACCGGGGCCAGTGTGACAGCTGTCAGTTGTCGGCTGGTGTCTGAAGAGCAGGTGGTCCCCAACGTATTCTACCCGGTAGTTGCCGCTGACAACTCAGAGAGCCACTGCAAGGTGGCCCAGGTTCCCTTTGAGTGGGGGGGGTCTCAGGTATCCTTCAAGTAGCTGTGAGGCCAGCCATGCCTGTTGACTGTCTGCTAGGCAATGATTTGGAGAGCTCCCCTTGGGCGAAGGTGGAGCGGAGGTCTCATTTGGAGATGTTGGGTCTGCCAGAGTGGGCGTGTGTGACCACTCGGTCAATGGCAGCCGGTAAGGGTATTCAAGAGGACCTGGAGCCTGGAAGAAGGGCCCAGGTGCCTGCCTTAAAGAGAGGAGGCAGGGGGCGCGGGAAACCGGCCCCCGAAGTTCCCACGGTCCAGGAGGAGGCAGACCTTGAGGGGGATGCCCTGGAACCTACAGGGGAACAAGTGGCTGAACTGGGGGACCTGCCTGAGCTGACCCATTGGCAGCAGGAAGGAGGCCCCTCCAGGGAAGAATTCTGCGAGGAGCAGAACAAGTGCCCTTCTCTTGAGGGCTTGCGGCAACAGGCTGTAAGCCAGGCAGCAGGTGATCAGTCGGGATCACACTGGATCTACTGGGAGAATGGTCTCCTGTATAGTGAGCCTAAGGTTGCTGAGCCTGGGTCAGCCCGTGTGCTGGTGGTACCCCAGCGCTTCAGAGCCTTCCTACTGGGTCTGGCTCATGATGTGCCTTTAGCAGGACATTTGGGGCAAGACAAGACCTTTCAAAGGCTTGTCACCCACTTTCATTGGCCCCAAATGCGCAAGAGTTCAGATACTCATTGCAGGACCTGTCAGACTTGCCAGGCAAGTGGTAAGAGTGGGAGGAAGCACAAGGCTCCTCTCCAACCTTTCCCTGTTGTCAGTACCCCCTTTGAGAGGGTGGGTATTGACATTGTGGGGCCTCTGGATCCCAAGACAGCCATGGGCAACAGGTTCATCCTGGTCTTGGTGGACCATGCCACCCGGTACCCGGAAGCCATCCCTCTTCGGACAGTGACGGCCCCCGTGGTGGGACGTGCACTGATGGGGATTTTCTCCCGTGTGGGGTTCCCCAAGGAGGTGGTGTCTGACCGTGGTACTAACTTCATTTCCAAGTATATGAAGTCCCTGTGGCAGGAGTGTGGTGTAACCTATAAGTTCACCACTCCTTACCACCCCCAAGGTAATGGGCTGGTTGAGAGATTCAACCGGACCCTTAAGGGCATGATTATGGGTCTGGAAGAACCCATGAGGCGTAAGTGGGACGTCCTCTTGCCATGCCTGCTCTTTGCTTACAGAGAGGTGCCCCAGAAGTCCTTAGGGTTCAGTCCCTTTGAACTGCTGTACGGCCATCCTGTAAGAGGACCTCTGAGTCTGGTCAAGGAAGGCTGGGAGGAAGCTCCCAGGAAAACTCCCCAGGATGTATTTAGTTACATGCTGGCCTTCAGAAACCAGACTCGGCGTTTCAGACAACTCGCTGAGGCGAATCTGGAAGCCAGCCAGGAAGAGATGAAACGTTGGCATGATCAGAATGCCACTCTGATCGAGTTTCAGCCTGGACAAAAGGTGTGGGTCATGGCCCCAGTGGAGCCCTGTGCGCTCCAGGATAAGTGGACCGGACCATTTGAGGTGGTGGAGCGCAAGAGTGAAGTCACCTACTTGGTGGACTTGCAGTCTCCCAGGAACCCCTTGCGGGTCCTGCATGTGAACCGCCTGAAGCCCCACTTTGAGAGGTCTGAAGTGGGCATGCTCTTAGCAACAGATGCTGGGATGGAAGAGGAGACTGAACCTCTTCCTGACCTCCTGTATGCAAAAGAGCAAGATGGGTCAGTGGATGGTGTGAACCTCTCTCCCACCCTGACCCCGGAGCAGCAGAATGACTGTCGCCAACTGTTGGGGCAGTTTTCTGATCTGTTCTCCCTGGCTCCCAGTATCACTGAATGGTGCATCCATGATGTGGACACTGGGGACAGTCCTCCTGTGAAGCACAAAACTTACAGAGTGACTGACAGGGTGAGAGCTTGCATCAAGGAGGAGGTCTCCAAGATGTTTGCCTTAGGGGTGATTGAGTCCTCTAACAGCCCTTGGGCCAGCCCAGTGGTCTTGGTCCCAAAGGCTGCCGCGCCTGGTGCCACACCTGAACTCCGGTTCTGTGTGGACTACCGAGGACTCAATTCAGTCACCAGGACTGACGCGCACCCCATCCCCAGAGCTGATGAGCTCATTGATCGGTTAGGGGCTGCCCAGTACCTCAGCACGTTTGATCTAACGTCTGGATACTGGCAGATCGCCTTAACTGATGGGGCCAAAGAGAGGTCAGCATTCTCCACACCAGATGGGCACTACCAATTCCGGGTGATGCCCTTTGGGATGAAGAATGCCCCTGCCACCTTTCAGAGGTTGGTCAACCAGGTGTTGGCTGGGCTGGAGGATTTCAGTGCCGCCTACCTGGATGACATTGCAGTGTTCAGCGCCACTTGGGAGGAACATCTGCACCACCTCTGGGAAGTGTTGAAGGCGCTGCGGAGGGCAGGCCTCACGATCAAGGCGAGTAAGTGCCAGATCGGGCAGGGTTCTGTGGTGTACTTGGGACACCAGGTAGGGAGCGGCCAGGTGGCGCCCCTACAGCCCAAGATAGATACCATCCTGGCTTGGGAACCCCCAAAACCCAGACAGAGGTGAGGGCCTTCTTAGGACTCACCGGGTATTACAGGAGGTTTGTCAAGGGGTATGGCAACATTGTTGCACCCTTGACTGAGCTGACTTCCAGGAAGCAGCCCAGGAAAGTGAACTGGACTGATGCCTGCCAAAAGGCTTTTGATGCCCTGAAATCTGCCATGTGCACGGCGCCCGTGCTTCAGGCGCCCAACTTCTCAAAGGAATTCATTGTGCAGACAGATGCTTCAGAGCATGGTGTTGGGGCTGTGCTTTCACAGATGAATGAGGAGGGCCTAGACCAACCTGTAGCCTTTATTAGTAGGAGGTTACTCCCACGGGAACAGAGGTGGAGTGCGATTGAACGTGAAGCATTTGCTGTGGTCTGGGCACTGAAGAAGTTGAGACCATACTTGTTTGGGACTCACTTCCGGGTTCAGACAGACCACAGGCCCCTCAGATGGTTAATGCAGATGAGGGGTGAGAATCCAAAACTGTTGAGGTGGTCCATTTCCCTACAGGGGATGGACTTTACGGTGGAACACCGCCCTGGTACAGAACACGCCAATGCTGATGGTCTGTCCAGATTTTTCCGCCTTAGTGATGAGAACTCCCAGGAGGAAGGGTAGTTCTCCCCACATTTCAGCTGGAGGGGACACGTGTTAGACTTGGCACCATTGGCGTGGGTCTCCCTTCCATTTTTTTGCTGTTGCCTCTTATGTTTTGCTGGTTTTAGATGCTTTTGGGCACTGTGCCACTGCTGTTCAGTGCCACAGTGCAAGTGCTCCCTACTGTAAATTGTGTTATGGATTAGTGACTCCATGATTGGATGATTGGTTTACTTGTCAGTCCCTAGTACAGTGCACTGCGTGTGCCCAGGGCTTGTAAATCCAATGCTGCTGGTGGGCTTGCAGCACTGGTTGTGCCACCCACAGAAGCAGCTTGTAAAATGTGTCTCAGGCCTGCCATTGCAGAGCCTGTGTGCAGTCTGTGACTGCCATGTCGACTTGGCAAGTGCACCCACTTGCCAGTCCCTAAACCTTCCCTTATCTTCATATCAGACACCCCTAAGGTAGGCCCAAGGGCAGGGTGCATTGTAAGTATAAGGTAGGACATGCCCTGGTGTGTGTGGCATGTCCTAATAGTGAATTACAGCCATTTTCGTTTTTCACTATTGCAAGGCTACCTGTTCTCCATAGGCCAGAATGGGCAGTTTTGATTATTACACCTTATAATCCTAACTGACCCAGAGAACATGGTAGAAAAACGAATTTAGTATGCCTGAACTCAGAATGATAAAATACATCTTTTAGTGAAGTTGGTTTTAACATTCTGTGTTTGAAAATACCACTTTTAGAAAGTGGGTATTTTCTTGCCTAAACTTCCAAGCCTGCCTCTGCTAGGTTGTGTATTCCTTGTCTAGAGATTGAGTGACAGGGGCTGGGGGTGGCTACAGGAGACAGGGTGAGTCAGCACAGGGCTGAATAGGAAGGTCTGCATCCAGAGTGGAGGGAGGAGTTGCACCTGGGTCTGAATAGGGCTGTGCCTGCCTTCCACAATGCTGGCTCCACCTCCTGCCGGGCGTCTGATGGCTCTGCCCCTCACTCACAAAGGAAAGAAGGAGTCAGAAAAACAAAGTGCTCCAGGACTGACCAGAACTGGTTTTGGACTAGGCAGAGGCCTCTCTGCCTTCAGAGAACAAAGGGAAAAGGTGTATAAAAAGGGGACCCAGACCCCTAGGAAATTAGATCACTTCTGGGAAATCAAGAAACCTGTTGCCAAGGAGAAGAACCGGAGAAGCTGAAGGAGGAGTACTGCCCCTGTGCTGTTTTGCTGATTGGGGTTGGCCTGCAGTGGTTGCTTTCTGCCAAGGACAGGAGAAAAGACTTTGCTGTGCTTTGTCATCTTGAAGAAGGGAATCTCCAAGGGCTTGAACTGAGCTTGCCTCCTGCCTGAAGTCACAGGGACACAAAGACTTCACCCCTTCTGTTTGCCTGCATCTGGAACTGCTGTTTTAGCTGCTAACAGAGGGAAATTGCAACACCGACGCCGGCGAGCGACGCCGTAACCTGCACCGAAGCCGTGGGCACCGCTCGTGAAGAGCACGACGCACCGCCCCGACTTGCACCGTAGGCCCGACGCCTGCCGACGCCGTGCGACATCGACTCCGAAGCCGTCATCGAGGCCGCTGCCTGCACCGGAGCCGAGGACACCGCTCGTGACGCTCACGACGCACCGTCCCGACTCGCACCGCAGCCCCGACTTCACCGACGCCAGGGCTTCATCATCGCGGAGCCGATCCTCGACGTGGGTGACCCCCGAATCCATCGACGCCGCACCATCGTAAGGAACCGACGCCTCGCCGCCATCCGTGACGTCACCTCCCCGACACAGTAAGGAACCGACGCCTCACCTCCCCTGCGCTGCAGTAAGGAACCGAGACATCACCTCCCCTGGGGTCGTAAGGAACCGACGCCGCCGGCGCCAACGAAGCATCACCTCCCCGACGCCGTGCACCGTCTTTGTTTTCATCGAATTCCAGGTACTGTTCTTTGTGGGTCTGCTCGACTCCGGGCCCGACGCCGCGCACCTCGCGGTCGGCGCCGTACTTTGGGATTTCCACCGGTCACGACGTCGTGATAACTCCAAGTGGAGTTATTTGTTGCTACAAGCTTTATTTGATTGACTATCCTATTTTTGAAGATAACGTGAACTGTCTCTATCATTTTAAGTCTATTTTTGAGTACTGTATTGTGGATTTTTGCTATTGGGTCTTGTGATAAGTCTATATAAAGATTACTTATTTTTACATAAACAACCTGTGTGGTGTCCATCTGTAGTGTTTTCACTGTATTACTGTATGTGGTCACAAATGCTTTACACACTGCCTCTGAGATAAGCCTGTCTGCTCGTGCCAAGCTACCAGGGGGTGAGCAGGGGTTATTTTAGGAGTGTTTCCCCCTTATCCTGACTAGAAGCAAGGGTCCCTATTTGGACAAAGGTGCAAACCATTGCCAACTAGAGACCCCCAGTTCTAACAGGCAGGCTTTAGCACCGGAGTCTTGCACACTGGGTCTCTAATAATTCATGCACCGTAGTTGGAAGTAGAGGTCTGCGGGTTAGCACTATCTTTGGGTTCCACTGGATGCGTCTTTACGGTTCCGACCCCAATGCTGAGCATACCTTCTCTCCCTCTTACGTGGCTGCAGGTGCCGCTGTATGGGTGGGGGGCAGTGCTCAGGTGAGCGAAAGTCACCGAATGTACAGTCAGCAGGCCTCTTGGCTGCCCTCCTCTTAGGCCCTGCGTATCAATGTTATGTCCGAGCAGTCCTGTGCTCTCAAAATGGCTGGCTAATTACGCAGGTAGCAGTAATGTCTCCTCGCTTCCTGGCTCGTCTTTCCCACGCCAGTGTTTCCTAGAGTCGGTATCTACTACCAGGCACTCCTCGTCCTAGGATTTAGGGATATTCCGGAGCGGGGGGCAGCCATCCGTCTCGTCTCCGCAGTTTCACTAAGGATCTAAGATGGCGGCCCTTCTTTACCGTCTCAGGGGTTACGGGGTCTATTCATATGGGCGTTCGCGTTTCTTTCCTCTTCTGCCTGCCCTGAGGATTTTCACTGCTCCCTGCTGTAGACTGCCGCAAGCCTGCCTTACTGGTGTTTCTTCATTCGCCTACGCCGCGAGTGCGGGGATCCGTGCCCCTCGAACCCCGGAGCCCGATCCCCCACTCCTTCTGTTTTGTACCTTGCGTTGGTGCCGTGTCTCATCCGCTCCAGCTCCCCGTCGTTATCTTAGCGGCCTCAGGTATACGTTCCGGCTGCCCGCCAGCAGCCGCTCAATTCTCTCCCTCTCCGCCTCCGCAGCTCATGTAGGGCCCAGTCGTCCCCGGTCTTGCCTATCAGCGCGTCAGCGCCGCCTCGCACTCTGGACTCCGACTGTCTTTTCCTTCAGCGCTGATAGGCACCTCAGTGGGTTTTTGGGGTCGCTGGAATCAGCTGTCATTCCGTTCCTCGTTGGGACGTATGTAGGGTTTTTAAACAATGTAGGATGGGGGTTAAGGATATTTTTCCGCCCGGTCTGGCTGGAGCCTTACTAATGCACGTCCATCTTTGTCGTGCGCCACCTAGCGCCCCTCCCAATATTTATATAGTTGACAGGGTTTGGCAAACCAATACTTGTTTCTAGAACACTCATAAACTAGGAAACACCTCTAATAAAGACAGACACATTTGTATATTTATAATGTTTATCTAAAATAATGTGAAATAATGCTCATCAATACCAAAATACAGTACAAATCATAGATCATCACAGAACAACAATATCAGAGTAATAGTGATCAAAACACATCTCAACATATCAATGCATAAAGGAGTGGAAAGGCGAAGAGACAAAAGATTCAGAGACAAAATACATTTGCAAATGATTATGCAAATTCAGTTTTCTGTCTATACTAACCCAATTGAATAGGAAATCTACTCTCTGGCCATGAGAGCAGTAAGGCCCCTCAAGAAGAATTTAAGAGGCAAAGATTAAGTCAGGAATCCGCAGACAGGAACAGCCAGCTCAAGAATAGGAGACAGCATAGAAAGCCTCTCCTCACGCAGGTAAGAAAGCAAGCCACCAACTAACCTAACCCCTCCCACCAGGAACCTCAATTATACCCAAAAACCCAAATGTCCAACCCACACTTGTGTCAGAACAGAGGATTTCTCTATTCATTATTGGTTAAGGAAGGGGGTGTACTGTCACACCACTCTCGTCATGTTCATCTCTTTCAATGTTTTATTGTTTATTTATTCTGCATATCTACTTCCACCCCAGGAAATACAAATTCGAGCCTCTGTCATAGCATTCGTTTCCTCCATCCTAGTCATGTAGCAAATTATGTGTCGCATTTATCCGTTCGTGCCGCACGAAGAGAAATGTTCTTTCACTCAAGGAAAATTTTGTTTCGATCAGCTGTCTCTTGACAGGCACACAGGACTGGTGAAGGACACTTGTCTTCCACTGCCATCGTCTTGCTCAGTGTTATTTTGCAGAATTTATTCCATTCTCATTAACCCCGTGTTTTCCCGCAGAACAGAAAACCATGCTTCTATGAAAAACAAACACAGGCATTATTTATCACTTATAATGCTTTTCATTACGCATCCTCCCCATGTTGCATCTATCCATGCGCAACCCATGTTAATATTATTTTCTAGCAAACGTTAATAATGTGCACAAAAGCAGCATTAGTCTATTTTTCGTTTGTCAAAAAGCATTTGCGGCCTACTTCATTGCTTTAGTACGCGCTTGTGCAGTAGCATTTTCTCTCATGTTAGGCTCTTTCCCACATTAGTTTTTCACCGCACACGGTTAGTAAAGGTTACTGAGGGTTCAATTCGAGCAGGTTTTATTTCGCGAAAACCCTGCTCCATCACATCCAAACGTAAATACCTCCAACAGACCTTCCCCTTTTTTTTTTTTATTTGCAAAGTTTTATATAGCGCTGGCTAGACCCAGAGGTATCAGAGCGCTTTACATGAGGATCAGCGAGTTACAGGATACATAGTTATATCAGCGAATAGTTACATCAGTTTGAATCAAAGAATCACAGAGGGAGGAGGGAGGAGGGGGAGGGGAGGAGACACGAACGGGGAGACGAGGAAAACAATGTCAGATGACCGGCTGGGTAGGTGACGGCCAAGGGGCCAGACTCCTCTATAGCTGTATAGGACAGCTCCACCGGGCCGGCCAAGGTTGCTCGGGCTCCGCGGTAGGTAAAAACAGTTTTGGTATCCGCACAGGGGGCGTCATCATAGTTCCATCGAAGGGGGAGGGAAAGAGACACAAACGGGGAGACAAGGAAAAACAATGTCAGATGACCGGCTGGGTAGGTGACGGCCAAGGGGCCAGACTCCTCTATAGCTGCATAGGACAGCTCCACCGGGCATCGGCCAAGGTTGCTCGGTCTCCGCGGTGGGTACAAACTGTAAAGGAAGCCTTCGGATTAGCAGGAATCCAATAAGAAAAGATAAGGACACGAGGTGCTATGCAGAGCGTCGTTTATTTCCCACCGCAACTCGGCAAGGTACCAGTTAAGAATCCACCAACCGCCACCCGCCTTGACGATATCCGCAGCATACATTTTAAAACAATACATCCCACGCGGGATGACATTTGAAGTAGGCACGAGCGCGGATGCACTCGTGCCAACTTCAAATGACAACATATAACACACCTCCTCCCTTTTTATTTAACAAAACAATAAATAAATACCTAATAAATAAGTAAATATTGAGCATTTTAGTTAAGCACAAAATCTTTGAATTTAGTAGGTAATTTACGAATCCTTGAGCTTCTGGTAGGACATGTTGAAACAGATATACATTGTTCACCACTAAGTTATTCTGTGCTTGAACTGCTCACCGTTTTTTCATTCACATCCAGGAATACATTGGAAGAAGTGTTATCACAAAGTTCCCTTTTGCCTTTATAAATTGAAACTCTATTAAAATTCCAAACACTCCCATCTTCCACTCGTACAGCATTCTTAAACACTTCCACCACTTTCATCGGATCTGACCAATTAGATAGTCCCTTACGTACAGAACAGCCTTTCTTCAACCGTACCAACTCTCCAACCTGAACAAAAACATTCCTGACAGTCCTATTTTTTAAGAGATCATCTTTCATTTTGGTTTTGTAAGCATCCATTTTACGACGTATTTCCTTGAAGTCTATCTCAGCAAATTCTGTTTGTGTTTTATTCTTGTTTTTTAGCCACCATGGAACCAATTTTGTGCTAGGTTTGCGACCTCTCAATAATTCAAAAGGGCTCAACAAAGTAACCGCATTCGGTGATGTTCTGTAAGATAGCAACATGGATTGTAACGCCTTATTCCAACACAACCCACCTTTGACAGCTAATTGAATAGCTTCCTTGACAACCCTATTAAATCTCTCAATTTGACCGTTTGCTTCTGGATGGAGAACTGCAATCCTTTTGTGAGCAATGCCAAATCTCAACAAATAATCTTCCATTTGTTTGCTAACAAATTGTGGTCCATTGTCAGTAACAAGCTCCTGAGGAATACCTTCCCTACAGAAAATATCATCCAAAAATTGTATAATGGCTTCAGAAGTAACTTCTCTGACCATCTTAATCTCGGGCCATTTTGAAAAATAATCCAATAGCACAATACCAAAAGAATGTTGATGCGGCAAAATACTAAATGGGCCAATTATGTCAATACCCAATTTGCTCCACGGTGCAGCAGGTAAATCCACGGGTTGTGGAATAGCAGTTAAAGCTTTAGCTGACTTATCACTGTTAGCACACAAATCACAAAATCTCACTTGATGCTCAACATATGAATCTATCCCTGGCCACCAAAAGCTATCTTTCAAGCGTCTCCTGGTGATAGAGATACCAAAATGCCCATCATGAGCAATATCAACAAACATCTTCCTGAGACCAAAAGGTGGAATGAATTTATCCCCCCTCAGAATAATATCATTCTCTATGGCCAATTCATCTCGCACTTTGAAATAACTGACCAAACTCCCTATGAGTTCCTTCTCTTCTGGCCAGCCTTCCGATATGAACTTCTTCACTTCTTTAAGTTCCTGATCCTTCCCCATTTCTTGATTCCACAATTGCTCCTGGATAATGGAATTGTCATTGAACAACACATTCACATCGCGCACAACATGTGCCACTTCACATTCATCAGTATCAACACTGTCTGATTCCATGCACGGAAGAGGTAATCTCGACATACAGTCAGCATGCACATTAGTTTTGCCAGGAACATACTCCAAAACATACTGGAAGTTTTGTAGTCTAGAGGAAAGTCTGGCCAACCTTGAAGACAGTGTGCGCCCACCACCAGGTGATAATATATGTACCAAAGGCTTATGGTCAGACTTAATGGTGAACTTTGTCCCCCATAAAAATGGTCTAAAATGTTCAGCACCCCACCACGCACGCTAATAGCTCTCTTTCAATTACGGAGTAATGTCTTTCAGACTCTCGCAATGTTCTTGAAGCATATGCTACAATCCATTCCTTACCCCATTCCTCTTGAATCAGTACTGCACCAAGTCCACAATTGCTTGTATCAACCATCACAATACAATTCTTGCCAACAACAAAAGGTTTGAGACATGGAGCCTTAATAATCATCTCCTTAACAGTGGAAAACGTTACAGTCATAGTATCAGTCCAATTAAACTTCACGTTTTTTTTTAACAGATTTCTAAATGGTTCAATTACAGTTGCATAATTGGGAATAAACTTGGCATAGAATTCCACTAAGCCCAAAAAGGCAACCAATTGTTCCTTGTTTTCAGGGATAGGAGCTTTACTGATGTTCACCAAATGTGACATTTTAGGTTTAATTCCATCTCCATTGATACTGTGTCCCAAGTATTCCACTTCTTGTCTCTTGAATCTGCATTTGTCTGCACGGAGCGTTAGACCTTTATTTGATAAAGCATTCAAAACTTTGACTAAATTGTGGTCATGTTCGTCCTCATTTTTCCCAAATACTAAAATATCGTCTTGAAATGCTATAGCTCCAGTAAGACCATCCAGGGTTTCTTTCATTAGTCTTTGAAAAACAGAAGCCGCACTAGCCAAACCAAAAGGCATCCTGCAAAATCTGTACAAACCCTCAGGTGTTATAAATGCAGTCAAATCTTTTGATTCTTCATGAAGAAGAACCTGGTGATAAGCGCTAGCTAGATCAAGACACGAAAAAACACGTGCATCAGCTAACGTGGAAACCATTTCATGCAGATTGGGAAGGGGATGAGAATCGACACAAATAGCATTGTTAAGACTGCGTAAGTCTATGCACAAACGAAGATCTCCTCCAGATTTAATGGAAATAACAACTGGTGAAACCCAAGGAGATGACTCTATTGGTTCAATTATTTTCTTATAACACATATCATGGAGCATTTCTTTCAATTTGTTCCTATAGGACAAAGGAACGTTTCTTACCTTGTGGCGTACTGGTATAGCATTAGCATGTACTTTTATGCGATGTTTAAAACCTTTGTACTCACCTAGTTTGTCACTAAATAATGTGGGAAAGTCATTTTTTATTTTTGAAACAAGTGAAGAATCATTAGACTTGACCAAGATTGGTTTTGTAGTAATCCCATCAACAGAATATACAGGAGGATCAGCATTAGGATCTAATTTGATTCCTAGTCTTTCCTGATGTGGCCAGCTTAGAAGTGATTGCCCTACTTTAGTAACATAAATTCCCCCCCCCCGTGTGCTGCGTCCATGAAAGGTTAACTCAGCAATAAAATACCCAATAAGTTGCAGTTTATGACCAGTATAACCACTTGGTGAAATGTCAGGATGTGTAAGTTCCATATTAGGCCAAGTAGAGCAAACAAGGGCTTGAGGCAAAATGGTATACCATGAGCAAGAATCTACTAGTACATTGATAGAGCTTCCATTAATAGTAACATTACATGAAGGAAATTTTGCAGTTCTTATCCCTTTAGTTACACAAAGTATAGTATTTACATCAAAATCACTATCACATGACTCTTCATGTTCTTGTATAATATTGACTCTTCTTGGAGCCGATCTACAAACCCTAGGGAAATGCCCTTTTTTGTTACATCTGGCACACACCTTATCTAAGGCAGGACATGACTTTGAATTTCCTAGATGATAATTACTACCACATCAAAAACAATAAACATTGTTCCACCTGGTGTCAGGTTTTTGCCATCTATTTCTGGTTTCAGTTTTTTGAGAACTTTCATTCTTTTGGGTTGTAAATTTTCGCACGATCTGATTTCATCAACAAACTTTTCTGAATGTTCAATGGACTTTGCTATTTCAATAGCCGCATTGAGAGACATATCTGAGGTGGTCCACAACCTTTCTTGTATTTTGTTGTTGTTGGTGCGCATGAGAATTTGATCTCTCAAAACTTGGTCATAGTTAATGTGTTCAAAATCGCAAGTAACTGCTAATGCTCTCAAAACTGATACATAGTTGTCAATAGATTCATCAGGTTTTTGCTTCCTTGAATAGAATTTAAATCTCTCCATGACCATGTTGATTTTCTTCCCATAGCGAATAGAAAGTTGTTTAGATGCGATTTCGTACACATTTAAATTAGATGCATTGGGTAAGGGAGGTAAATTTTTGTATTCTTTGAGGGCTATTCCTCCAAGACAATGTTTAAGTAAAGCTAGTTTCCTGTCTGCTTCACATTCCTCCCCCTCCAGAACATCAACATAAGCAAGAAACATTGCTTCCCATATGTCCCATTCAGTTTGAGGTTCGCCAGGCAATGAGAGGAAAGATGGAGGAGGCTGAATGCCAGACATTACTGCCTACAGGGTATTCGTAACGGTCAGAACCCAAAGTTAAACTTTTTTGTGATGAAATGGTTAAAGAGACAATGTGTGCGTATCACAGACGATTAAAAATATGTTAAAATACCTGTTAATGTGACACGCGTGAATGTATGTGTGCGTGTCACAGAAGAAGGCAAAAAAAACAACCAAACTGACCTGAAGCTCCTCAAGTAATCACGCTGTGGAGGATTTATTCTTTTGATGAAGAACAACTGAGCTTTATTACACCGCTACTTCTCACCAGATTGGAGCATAACGGGTATACTCAGCGATTAATGCTCGGATTGAGCGCTGCTGACGTTGCTGGGGAGGTATATTTTTCCGAATTTATCAGCCAAAAGCAACGTGACTAAAAGGAACTTGCTTGAAAGCTGGTGTGCGTATAGCAGCAGAGCACACGTACGGACCTCCAATGAAAATTGCAAACGTAGTACGAATGGGTTTGTCTAACCCTCCAACTGCCAATGACAGCACCGCGTCAAAAGCGGAAACAGAAAGAGCTCATCAATGGACGCCGGCAGTCGGGAGAAAATAAAAATAAAAAGAAGAAAAAATGCAGGGGAACGTCATCCCAATCGTCGCCAGTGTAAAAGAAGCCTTCGGATTAGCAGGAATCCAATAAGAAAAGATAAGGACACGAGGTGCTATGCAGAGCGTCGTTTATTTCCCACCGCAACTCGGCAAGGTACCAGTTAAGAATCCACCAACCGCCACCCGCCTTGACGATATCCGCAGCATACATTTTAAAACAATACATCCCACGCGGGATGACATTTGAAGTAGGCACGAGCGCGGATGCACTCGTGCCAACTTCAAATGACAACATATAACACAAACAGTTTTGGTATCCGCCCAGGGGGCGTCGTCATCGTTCCATCGAAGGGGATTTCCCCTGAAATCCTCCCCCCACCCGAAACGTTTAATTCCACCTGATTTCGAAGGGCTGAACCTCCCAAACCTCTCGTACCACGCTCGTTAAGAGACTCAAAATGTTGAGCTATGACATTAAATATGACCGTAAAGCCATGCCGCACTACTGAGTTCCTCTCTTATGACACAACATACAGCACTGCCTGCCTATCTAGTGACTCACAATTGAGTACCCGAGTCTACGGCCTGCAGGTCTTGACGTGGACGATTCGTGTCCAGTGCTCCTCGTGTGGCTGTCAATAAGCACGTGCGCAGCGCTGAATCAGGCTGGGCCCGATCCTGCATTGAAGCGTGGCCTGCCGTGTATCTGGTGGGCGCCAGGCGTCGCTGTGAACGGAGTCGGTAAACCTGGATGTTTTGGGCGGGGACACTCTGGCCACGCGAGCTCTCGCTGATTTCACAGAGTGGCAGCAGTAGCACCAGAGGCTGCATACTGCGGACCCGGCGTAAGGCATGCGACGGCAGCCTGGAGGGCTCAGTACGCCGAAAGAGACCCACACACACACAGGCAGCATGGTTCGGCACTGTCGAAGGGATCCCCTACCCCTTGTGGGCGCAGTTTCAGCGGCACATCGGTTCCTGGTGCTGATCTGCTGGTTACGGGCGGCGCGCGCCGACACGGAAGGTGAGTCCAGGGGGAACGAGGACTGTGTATTTGTGCGCCAGACTGTGCACATACTAGCGTGTTGTGTGTGTGCACAACACTGTATTATTAAAGTGTGTTTACAGCTTTCTTTGCGTGACAATGTTTGTGAAACGCATACTACTACACTACAGCATTGTGTGTTTACACAGATGTGCACAGAATTGAGTATTTACGGCTTTGGATGTGCACAACAATTTGTATAGCTGTGTATAGATGTACAGCATGGTATGTAGCTTTGTATTTACACCCCTGCGTTGAGCATTGCGGAGATACGGTATTCTGTGTGACAGACAAGTGGGCAGAACTCAGTTTACAGCATGTACTGCTTTACTTAGTTACAGTATTGCTTACAACGTTGTGTATATAGTGTGAATGCAGCATTACGTATGTGTGCAGCATATGTGGCTCTGTGTCACTGGCGACCCTCGAGCGCAGCGCCCGCAGCATGTGCTGCACTTGTTCAAGGCAGGGCCCGTTTCAGGCCCTCCACCTAATTTACCCCAACCTCTAGGGCAGTGGTCTTCAAACTTTTTGATGTCGAGACCCCCTTGCCAAACCTTTTTAGGCATAAGGACCCCTTCTGACAATTTTCTAGAAACTGGTTCTCCTCATCATCAACATCTATCGACAACCATAAATGCCCCTGTTAGACCTGGCATCATTTGGCATGTTTCCCCTGTTTTTTTCCTTTCTGACCTCCTAGTTTTGGCTCTGTTTTTGCTGGTTCAGTGTCTCTGCACACTTTCTCACTGCTTTTCAGTGTTAAAGTGTAAGTGCTCCTATTGTAAATTGTATTATGGATTGGTGTTTCCATGATTGGCATGTTTGACTTACTAGTAAGTCCCTAGTAAAGTGCACTGAGGGTGCCAGGGCCTGTAAATCAAATGCTGCTGGTGGGATTGCAGTACTGATTGTGCCACTCACCCATGCAGCCCTGAAAAGGGTTATCAGACCTGCCACTGCAGTGTCTGCGCGGTTTGTAACTGCCATGTCGACCTGGCAAGTGCACACACTTGCCAAGCCCTAATCTTCACTTTTCTTACATCTAAGTCACTCCTAAGGTAGGCCCAAGGTACCCCTGTGGGCAGGGTGCCGTGTATATTAAAGGTAGGACATGTACTGGTGTGTGTGAGACATGTCCTGGTAGTGAATTAGTGTGTTTCGTTTTTCACTATGGAAAGGCTATCTGTCCCATAGGATAGAATGGGAGTTTACTTATAACATCTTATAAGCATATCTTCCAATTGGGACAAGATGGAGAAATGGGGTTTAGCATGCCTGAACTCCGAATATAAAAATGCATCTTTTAGTAAAGATGATTTTTATGTTCTGTGTTTGAAAATACCACTTTTAGAAAGTAGGTATTTTCTTGCTTAGCCATCCTGTGTGCCTCTGCTGGGTTTGTGGATTTACTGTCTGGCTTTGGAGTGACAGGGGCTGGGGATGTGCATTCTCATCAGACAGCCACTGGGGGGGGTCAAGGTGTGTCCTGCCTTTCCTGGATGAGTCAGGGCTGGGCTGAATAGACCTGGGCTGTTTTTATAGTAGTGGGAGGAGATTTCCTTGCACCTGAATGGGCCTGGTCTGCCTTGGACAATGCTGTCTCCACCTCCTGCCAGGAAGGTGGGCCAGAAAAGATGGAACTGGTTTGGGCTGGGCACAGGCACTCTCTGCCCAAAAGCACAAAGAGAAACTGAGTATAAATATTGGGGTCCAGACCCTAGAACTTGCTGGAATCAAGGAACCTGCCAAGAAGAAGAGCTGGAAGAACTGCCAAGAGGAGTACTGCATCTTTGCTGTGTTGTTGGTTTGGCCTGCAGTTGCTGCTTCTGCCTTGGGCAGTGAAAGGACTGGATTGAACTTTCTTTACTTGTTGCCTCCTGTTCTGAAGTCTCAGGGACCGCAAAGACTTCACTGACCTCTGAGTACCGCCTTTGGAACCGTGGTTTCAGTTGCCACAGAGGGGGAAAGCAACCGACTCCGTCCCTGCTGCTGGCTCCGTGCCCAGAAGGCACCGCAGAGGGCACCGCTGCATCTCGCACCACAACCCTGGTCTCACTGATGACAGCCGCCGAGCTGCTGCTTGCACCGTGACCTGTGGGCACCGCACTCCACACCGCCTCGCTTCACTTCGCCGCCCTGGTCTCACCGATGCAGTCACTGACTTCGACAACCGTGACCGCACCGTGGGTTGGGGGCACTGCTCGTAAGTCTTGCGACACACTGCCCCGTCCCACACCGCAGTCCGGACCGACCGACGCCAGCTCCCCACAAAGTACATATTTTTAAGTACTGTATGTTGGATTTTTATCGTTTTAGTCTTGTTTTGAATATATAAAGTATTGGATATTTTTCTAAACTGGTGTGGTGTCCTTTTGTAGTGTCTTCAGTGTATTGCTGTTAGTTATGTGCAAATCCTTTACACACTGCCTCTGAAATAAGCCTGACTGCTCGTGCCAAGCTACCAAGGGGGTGAGCAGGGGTTATTTCAGTAGTGTATCCCTCTTACCCTGACTAGAAGGAAGGGTCCCTATTTGGACAAAGGTGAAAACCATTGCCAACTAGAGACCCCCATTTCTAACAGCCCCCAATTACCACAGCAAATAATTTTTACGGTGGGGAAATGATATTAAACAGTGTTTAGCAAACCAAAGGTCATTGATCGTAGGGGTGTAGCCAAAGGTGTAGCTAAAAACAAAGGGCCTCATTTATGAGGAATTCGTGTAGGGCAGCGCTGCAAGTCTTCTTGCGGCGCTGCCCTATGCCAATGTGAAAGGGCAGGAATGCACTGTAATTATGAAATACGGTGCATTCCAGTCCTTTTCCCTTCACAAATTGCTGCCTAGCACCAACGTAGGCAGAATTGTTTTTGTACGGGAAGAGGCACCTTCCTTCACCAAAACAATCCTGAGGGCGTTTTCCTATTTCTATGAGAGCTGCAGAATGCAGCACACATGGAAAGAGGAAAAAACGAGGAGAAATTAAAACATTTCTCCTCGTTACGCCGCCACTGGAGAGGCGTCAGTTTTTGGAGCTGCCCTAGGTTTACGTGATTTTGTAAATATGGGGCAGCATCAAAATCCATGGGCTTTGCGTGGGAACCCCACGCAAAGCCCATGGAACACCTCCTTGACGCAGAGTAAGGCAATGCAGTGACTTGCGCTGCTATGTCTTACTCCATATCTATGAGGCAATGCAAAGCCATGCAGGGTGACTTTGCACTGCCTCATAGGTATGGTTGAGATGGTTGCGCCACCGGAGCATCAAAAAAAGTGATGCTCTGGCGATGCACGCCTCTCATAAATAAGCCAAAAATATTCTGTACGTTTTTTTAGGTCTTTCACCTTCAGGTATCTACATGTAAAATAATGGGCAGCGTAAATGAAAAATAAATAAAAAAAAGTTATTGCTCAGTGGGAAATGCACTGTAGTACATTATGAAACCTCTATTAGTTAATGCACTGCAGAGGTCTGTGTGTAACCAGAGAACCACAGAATTAAAACTTAATTGGTGCAGTGGAGAATAGTGATGTGTATTTTTAGTGCTACGAGGTCACAGCCTGTGACGGAAAGCACTGTGAATATGTAAGTAAATTTTTTATACTTGCATTACACACAGGGTAAGATAGAATGCTGCAAAACGTGCGCATAGTTTTACAATAAAATGGTGCTTTCAAAATGTAGGTTTTAATAATACCAGAGCGTATGTAATGCAGTTTTCTTTTTTTACATAACTGTCTCTTCAACACCTCTTTAGGGGCACTAAGGGCTGTGTAAATGCAGTTAAAATTAAAAGCAAGAGCTTCCCAGCCCTGTAGTTAACTCTTTGCACTTCCACTAAAAAAAAACATGCATCTTTGCCTTCACAAAGAGCCAGAACTGCCCCCAAGAATCCTTTACACTTGCAGATTACCAGATAAGGCGCATTTGCCTTTCATTCAGGCAAGCAGCTGACAACGATCTCAATTAGCCATCCCAGGAAGGCTGTATTTTTACAGGGACAAGTGAAGCTGGGGAATCTGCGACCCCCTTCCTAGGACTCCACGACCCCCATGGGGGTCGCGCCCCACAGTTTGAAGACCTCTGCTCTAGGGCGATGAAGACGGGTGACAGCACATTGTTTTCTTTTCTCAGTGTCTCTTCAGATACTCAGCATTTCACTGCCCGCATTGTTCTGGTAAATATCTCTTTAGCGTGCTCATATGTTTAAGGAGTTTTAATGTTAGCTCATTAGTAGTGAGATCCTGACATTCTTATTTGAAAAGCTATCAAGCTGTATCTTTTCCTGACACCCACTGGGCTGTTTACCTTTGACTGACAGCCCACAAGAACAAGCATTGGAAATGCAATAGGTCTCGCAATTGCTTAAGTTAGAGCTATTGTCGTTGTAAATGACAATGTCTTATCCATGTGTTATGGAGTGTATGTGGTGTGTAGTGAAGTTCCCGGTTTAATATTTACTTGTAGAGCTGTGCAGTGTTTGAAATAATTTTTTTTTTTTTTTTGCAGAGTTCTTTATTAGTTCTTCCAACAAAAGTGTGTTACTGTCTCACTGCCCCAGACCGGCCTGCTGGTCTACTGGCCTCAGGTTCCCAGTGATTCTCAGCTAATCTGTTTAATACTTGCTTACACTGCCAAGTACAATGCCAATAGCTTAAAATTTTGCAAATGCGAGACCTATTGCATTGCAAATGCTTGTTAACATGGCCATTGAAAGGTGGCGAGTTAACCCTTACAGGTGTCTGCCACTGCACGGAACGAGGTTTGGCGCTTTTGAAAGTCACTTGATCCGTTTGAGCTACAAACATCATTTAGTTTGGAATCTGCCAATTATGAAGCAGTTGGTGGATTATGTGGCAAATATGGTAACTCTATAAATGCGAAAACGTTGCTGCCGCAGAATCACAGTCGCCCTGCCTATACCGAAGCAACATGGTGAGGTAGTTATACCGGAGAGATTTTACCCAGAGGAGACTAACTGCTCACACCACTGAAACCACGCTCAGTAATACATCAAACGAACACATCAGTAGGACGTGAGCAAGTATGCGCACTATCACACAACCGAAAACACTAACGCATAGGTCACACAGGAATATGGAATGTATTAATAAAAGCGACTCTATTCTGGTTTTGCACGAAAACGACATTACATTAAAATGCACACCTGGGGGAGGAGAACACATTTATACACACCAAATGCACAGGAGTTCCCCCAAATAATCCAACGACAGCTGATCTCTGATATAGTCAACTGAGTCCCCTCTAGGCGTCTGGGTGGGAGCAAGGTGCTTCAAGGTTGATCATGACAGAGAACTCCGGAGTTGGGGGGCAGAAGGCAGCGCGAGTTTTTCACCGTGTCTGGCACTAGATCACATCAAGGTGCTCAGACTGCATGCACATTCAATCCTTGGCCTCTCTGTAGAGCGCACAGAGTGCTGGCCCCATGTTTGGAGACTGTAAATACAGTTCTGTTGGAAAGTATATGAAGGAGGTGCTCCGTTGTCGAAATAACGGGAAGGATATGTGTTTCCATGTGGCAGTGACGTGTGTGTGCAGGAGAGAGAGGATGAAGTAGAAATGAAGGAGTCCGGATGTAGAGACAAAAGGTGAGAGTGAAAAAACTGCGAGCAGGAGAAGGGCGAGAAATGTGAGACATGTCAACGGGCGGATTTCAGAAAAGGAGTGGGGGGGGGGGAAAATGACGCAAGTAAAGGAGAGAGAGAAGCTGCACGGGAATGTGATGTGGAGGGGGAAGTGGTGTGATTGAGACACTGAGGACCCGCCCTCCCCCGTGATATTTTAATGTTTAACTCACAATCTCATATTTGAAGAATTTTTCAACAACTCGTATTTTCAGAATTAAAAGGTAATGTATTTGAATTATGCGGCATCGTCGTGTGTGTGCCACACAGAACCGCGTGGAAAGGCCTCGGCAGTGTTGTGAGTAGCCAACGCAGCGCCGTAATGTGGTGCAAGTGCTCCGAGGAAAGTCCGTGGTGTAGAGGCGCTTGCTTTGAAGGGGGGTGGAGGGGGCCGGGGGTGGGGGGCAGGAAGTGCGTGGCTGTCGGCCTCCCATATCAGCCATTGGGAATGTGTTTTCTGTTGTGGACGTCATTTTGGACCATAACGTGCAGGTATATATTCGAGGTATTTGTATGTTGCATATGAAACAAGTGGCGTAGGTTCCTATTGGCTGAAGTCTGTAAGTCACACGTATTCGCTGTTTCTCGTGTATTATGGATTCCAGAACCGCGGATGTTTCTGCTTCAGAAACCATAACCTCACACGAGATCTCAGTATATTGATAGATGTATGTGCACATGTACGTATATAGGTGGGTATGAATAGGCATGAGCAGTATGTGCAGTAATATTAATATGTATAATTAATTTAGTGATTTATAACGGCCCACAATAACAAGGTAATTCTGTCGCTTCTCAATAACAAGCGCGCGCTCGCGCTGCAAGTTAAAACAAGGAGGGAGACATCGGGAGCGAGACGAAAGTGGGAAGAGAAGTGAGGGGGGGGAGGGGTGAATGGAGAGACCGAGTGGTGTGCGCGCGCGCAACTAACTATAACAAGACAAGCCCGGCTTCAAAAGTGGTGCGCGCGCAAGCGCCCGCCGCGGCAAAAGTGAAAGCAGCATATGTTTCCAATTAACGCGACGCGGCAGGGGAGAGGCGGAGGAGCGTTCAGACCGCAAGCGAGAGGAAAGCCAGATGGCGCCTGATCGGGCGCTGAAAGATGGCGGCTGCGCGCGTGCACGCGATCGTGAACGCAAGCTGGAGGCCAGCAAAAGCGTGGGGTAGCACTTTCAAAACCCACTTACTAAATGTCTCGCAGAGCACCGCATGCGCTGGCTCAGGCGAGACCTAAAAAAAAGACAAAAAGGCAGGAACTTCATTTTAATTTGTTCATTTCACAAGGTTGCAAATTGGCATTTTGACATAATTGGGACCATTGGAATGCGTCTACTGTTCCTGCTTTTTCTGCATTATCATTGATTTCCTCGTTTGTTATGTTATGTTATGTTATTATATTCTTATATAGCGCATGTATACCGACAGGTCTCTTAGCGCTTCGGAAGAAGAGAACAGCGTCAGGGCCGGGTGGTCACCATGGTACTAGGAAGAATTAGGTCATGTCTAGAGCCTCTCTGAAAAGGATGGTTTTAAGCTGCTTCCGGAAAGGGAGCAGACCATGTTCTTTACGGAGAGTATCGGGCAGCCGGTTCCAGAGTTGTGGCAGGAGGACCGAGAAGGCTCGTCCTCCTTTGGAAACACAATTGCCCCGCGGGCAGACCAACTGGGCGGCTTCTGCTGAGCGGAGCGCCCGTCTAGGCACATATTTAATTAAACGTTCCCTTATGTACTCTGGGGCGTGACCGTAAAAGGCTTTGTGGGCGAGTCCCTTAAACTTCGCTCTTTGCCTAACCGGCAACCAATGCAGTTTGCGCAGCAAAGGAGTGGCATGGGTTCTTCTGGGTAACCTGAAAATCAGCCTGGCGGCGTCATTCTGTACCACCTGTAGCTTATTCATAAGTTTCTGGGGGAGCCCGACATAGAGCGCATTGCCATAGTCGAGTCGCGAGACGATGGTTGCTTGTACAATGGTTTCCAGCGATGAAGTTGAGAGCAGTGGAACCAGCTTCCTCAGTTGTCTCAGCAGACCAGTGCAAGTACCCACCACCGCGTTGACTTGATTTACCATGGAGAGCTCGGAGTCGATCTTAATTCCCAAGCTTTTTACAACTGGTGCTGGGCTGGGACAGGCCCCCAGCTCTTGGGGCCAGAACAAGCCGCTCCATGGGTTATTTTTTGCCGGAATTGCTAGGACTTCGGTTTTATCAGGATTGATTTTTAAAGAGTTTGCAGTCATCCAGTTTATTGTAAACCTGAGGATGTTCTGAGCAGACTCTTGGGTGCGGACCGAGTTATCGATCTTCAGGATAAGCTGAGTATCATCCGCATAGTTAAAGACCCGACAATCCATATCGGTTAGTGCGGCCACCAGGGGCTGCAGGTATATGTTGAAAAGAAGCGGGGACAGCGCGGAGCCCTGGGGGACCCCGCAAGAGATGTTACCCTTTTCAGATACCTGATCGCCAAGTTGGACCCTCTGCGAGCGTCCTAGTAGGAAGGATTCCAACCAATTATAGGCGTGCCCCCGGATACCCAGGTCCGATAGCCGGGACAGTAGTATAGTATGGCTGACCGTATCGAACGCCGCAGAAAGATCTAAGAGAATCAGGGCGCTCGACTCTTTATTATCGGCCTTGATCCTGAGATCGTCGAGTACAGATAGCATTACTAGCTCTGTACTATGGTGGGCTCTAAACCCAGCCTGGCGGGGTTGGAGTAGCTCGTATTCTTCCAAAAACGCCGAGGTAGTTTTCAGGACATGACGTTCCACAACCTTCGCCAGAAACGGGAGCTGAGAGATAGGTCTATAATTTTTAAGTACGGCCTTATCTGCTCCCAATTTCTTTAGTAGCGGGATAACTCTAGCCTCCTTCAAATTGGAGGGGACTTGACCAGTTGCCAACGAGTTGTTGAGGAGGGTAAGAATCTGGTGGTCCAGGGCCGGAAGGGCCATTCGAAAAATCCTAGGCGGGCACGGGTCGGCCGGGGAGCCTGATTTGATACTGTTTATCAGGGACGTCAAAGATTCTAGATCTAGTAGAGGGAAACTGGTCAGAAACTGGCCAGGAGGGAGCAAAGGTGTAGACAGCTCCATGGGGCTCAGGGTAGTAGGAGTTTTCCCAATCTCCAGAAGGATATCTGTTACCTTCTGGAGAAAGAAAGTCTGTAGTACATTACAGTCTGAGGGTATTTCTACAGATTTTACGTCAGATTTCTTGCTGAGTTCATTTAAGATCTTAAAAGTTTCCTTTTGTTTATTTGGAGCCTCTGTTATGCGTGCCTCATAGTATTCGGCTTTCCTGTTTATAATGGATTTTTTATAAAGAGTGAGTGTGGCTTTGTAAGAGATTAACTCAGCAAGATCATAGGTTTTCCGCCACCGTCTCTCGGCTTTGCGCAGGCTCTGTTTGCTCTCCCTGAGTGCCTCATTAAACCAGGGGGCCCCCTTGCTTTTAAGTCTAGTTCTTTCTCTGCGTTCCGGTGTTATTTGATCGATAGCTAATTGCAGAGTATTACTAAGGGTTTGGCTTTCTACGTCAATATTGCCTACCTGAAATTAAGGTGCGGGAAGCGTCTGTAATGTGGCTATTAAATTGTCTGCCTGAATCTTGTGCCAGCTACGAACTCTCCTCCACTCTGGCGGATATTGCGCAGGAGGGCTGTCCAACGAGGCCCAGCAAGAGATTAAGGAGTGGTCAGACCAGGCACACGGGTGGATACTTATTAGTCTGTCAAGATGGTTAGAGGACCAGACTAAGTCTAGCATGTGGCCTTTAATATGAGTGGAGCGATCCACCAGTTGATGGAGCCCCAGGTTAGACATTACCAGCTCGACCTGCTTGGCCTGCGGCTCCCGTGGTTCCTTCTCCCAGTGGAAATTAAAATCTCCAACCACCAAGAGTCTTTGATATCGTGTACTCAGGTCGGACATGATCTCGGCGAAGTGGTCACTAAAACCAGGGGTTGCATCCGGGGGCGATAGACTGCCAGGAGGATGAGGCAGGATGATTTGGATATAATTTTAACTCCCAGCATATCCGTCTTATCCATGCTCTCTGATATAATCTTGGTGGCCATGAGCCTGGTGTTAAAAAGAATCGCTACTCCCCCTCCTCTCCTGTTATCTTGCCTATTGTGCCAAAAGGCGTCAAAGTTGCCTGGCAGTGCAGCGATAATATCAGGGGTTGATGCATCACCTATCCAGGTTTCTGTGAGGGCAAGGATGTCAATATCCCCTCCTGGAGAAGTGCAAAGATCTCTAAGTGATGTTTCTGTAGCGATCTTGTATTTAGAACAGCCACTTTTAAACCAGGGGGTTCTCTGGCATACTCATGGAGTAAGGTGTTGGCCCTGGAATCGTGTGGGTGTCTATCGTGTGGGTGTCTATCCTGGTGTATCTCAGGAGGTGTTCTGATCTTAATTTAGCGGTGACAACTGGGTTCAGCCTGTGGTTGCCTGTGGCAAGGGCCTGTATTTCCATTGCAGAGTATTGTTTGGTCAGGCCAGGGCTTCTGGCCCCTGGCCCCGGCTGGACGGCGCGCCAGCAGCGCGCCCGCTGCGCGCGTCCGCTGCGCGTCCGCTCCAGCGTCCCGGTTATGCTGCCCCCTTCCGCCCACCAACCAATCAGCTCTGCTGAGCAGCAGCTGAGACTCCTCCCAGCACTAGACCGCGTTGAGGGATGCGGAAGTGCTCTATCAGGATTCGTGGTGAAATCGCGAGAGCAGGTGGGCCAAGACCGGACCTCTCCCCGAGATTCCCCCAAATGTGCAAAAAGCTTATTATTAAAAAGACGTTACTGTCCCAAAAGGCGAGTTCATTCCCATAAAATCGGCAGTAAAACAGTAAAATTCAATGTTTCTTTAAAAAGCAGTTCTCAGCATTTTTACCATCAGTTTCAAACAACAGTGCAAGGCGATTTAGCGGCAGAAGCAGCGAAGCGCAAACACAGCTGATGACAAGGCTACAATTCAAGCAGACCAGGAGGACCGCCCAACTACCTTGGCTTGCCTCTCTTACTGTCCGCTGCGCGTCCGCTCCAGCGTCCCGGTTATGCTGCCCCCTTCCGCCCACCAACCAATCAGCTCTGCTGAGCAGCAGCTGAGACTCCTCCCAGCACTAGACCGCGTTGAGGGATGCGGAAGTGCTCTATCAGGATTCGTGGTGAAATCGCGAGAGCAGGTGGGCCAAGACCGGACCTCTCCCCGAGATTCCCCCAAATCTGCTGCATGGTTAAAATAGTTAGTCAGAAAATATATTTTGTTTCTAGCTCAAATGGATGAAACGTTATTAAACAAAATGTGCTACATATCATTTTGAGCAGTAGCAGATCTTATGCAAAGTTTAACCGGTCACCTTTCACTTACTGATGGCTATATTCCTTTGTTAAACTCTTACTAATGTGGTAAAACTTTGTGCTGGCACTTAAATAGTTGTTAAAATGACCCAATAAATAAAACTAATTATGCCACATAATTTCCCTTTTCTGGCTGCATAATTGTGTCAACCACTCCAGAATAATTCCAGTGGCCTTGCATATAATATTTGTCATTCCTGAATTTTATCCAACAGCATGTTACATTGTTGTCTTGTAGTTTTTCAGTCCAGCAGCAGTGAAACCTTTCCTAACACAAAGAATAAGTGAAAGGCAAGTTGCAGAAGCAATATCACAGAAATTGCTCACACATGCAGAACAGGTACAATACAGGTGTCTAACACGCAAAGTGAGAAGACTGCTGTACACTCTCCGTAAACAAACATAAACATACACACAGTATAACAGTCCAGGAAGAAACATCCAAACCTCTTACAGAATTACCATCCAATTATGTACTCGTGTAGGATAATGAACCCTTGCCTACTTAGTATGGTATGATTTAACCACCTCTAGGACTGGAAGCATCCGTAAGTACGCATGTTCACTGGTTGTACAGTCTCTTAGTTAGGTTTCCTAGTTTGGGTCAGGTTATGTCCCTCAAGTCGATAATTAATTATGTTCTCCCTTTGTTACACTCTGACCTAAACGAAAATTGAGTGTGGGGTAGCTAAGGATGTTTTAAGTGGTATCGTCCTACTACAAGATTAAAAAGGGAGGGGCAGAAAACAAGCACTTCTTCTCTTTACTGTGACCATGGTTTGGTGCTCGAATATTGCCCCTATGGGGTCAGGCGCCTTTCTCAAGACGTCAAAACTAAAAAGGTCCCTACCTGAAATTCTATGTGGATCATGTGTTGTGTAGTATGGTGCTCCTATCACCTCATTCTTATACAGCACTTATTTTGGCATAAGTTACAAAGGAATTGACATGGTAAAAATATAATCAAAATATAATCAGAATATCGCATTTAAAACAATCAGTATATCAAAAATTCAATTTTTGTTCATCATTAAAAACGATATTTGTACACAGAGAATTTTACACAATTAAAAACCAAGTTAAAATCACAATTTCATCATATTGAGCACAAAATTGATCATAATATCATTTAACACAGAAAAGTTAAGAAAACTACGGAACAGTCGACGCGGCGTTTTGGTGAAAATGGATCAACCACCTTCTTCAGGACAGAGTTTTCTATTATGGTACTAGGAGGAAAGTCATCAACCCTTAATCAATTGGGAGATATTTCTTTCTTCTGTAGAGTTACAGGTGGGAATAGCCTTTTAATATGGTACTATTCCGTCGTAATGCGTTCGTAGGAGCCACCGTTATAAAAGGGAGTAATAATTGAAGTTCCTTTAAAAACCAGTATCTTTCATTGATCAATACAGGTGAGCCGTGATTGTGCTTCTAGTCTCTAAGGTGCGTCTTGTATGTGACGACCACTCTACTGGATATATATGCAGAGACGGAATGGCAGTGAAGTAATAAAAAAGCTGTTTAAAAACATGCGGCCTCCCTGCTCTCTACGAACGTCTTTCCGCTACCGGGTCAGGATACATTCTTCAATTATTACTCCCTTTTATAACGGTGGCTCCTACGAACGCATTACGACGGAATAGTACCATATTAAAAGGCTATTCCCACCTGTAACTCTACAGAAGAAAGAAATATCTCCCAATTGATTAAGGGTTGATGACTTTCCTCTAGTACCATAATAGAAAACTCTGTCCTGAAGAAGGTGGTTGATCCATTTTCACCGAAACGCCGCGTCAACTGTTCCGTAGTTTTCTTAACTTTTCTGTGTTAAATGATATTATGATCAATTTTGTGCTCAATATGATGAAATTGTGATTTTAACTTAGTTTTAATTGTGTAAAATTCTCTGTGTACAAATATCGTTTTTAATGATGAATAAAAATTGAATTTTTGATATACTGATTTTGTTTTAAATGCGATATTCTGATTATATTTTGATTATATTTTTACCATGTCAATTCCTTTGTAACTAATGCCAAAATAAGTGCTGTATAAGAATGAGGTGATAGGAGCACCATACTACACAACACATGATCCATATAGATTTTCAGGTAGGGACCTTTTTAGTTTTGACGCTTGTTTACCCTTTTCCCTACTGCAGTTAATAGGATGCCTCCTCTTTTTGCCTTTCTCAAGACTACAGGTCTTGGTATCTCACAGCAAATATTGTGAAACGGTCCCTAATTTATATGTAATGTTATACAAGTGCATTAAATAGTTCCTTTGTTTTTTTCATAAGATGGGGTTAACAGGAGTGGAAACACCCCTTCATCTTGGGCAGAAAAAAGCTTCAGTCCTTCAAAGGAGAGGTACAGCAAGAACAGCAACCCGATCTTTCCCCATCACAGGACCATACAAATCACGCAGTGCAAGATTGGCTTTCTCACACAACAGTTACAGTATGGCAGTAGCAAACCAATCTTCCCTCTCTCACAGAAGGCAGCAAGTGTGATCTTCTATTCCCTGCAGAAAAAAACTAGTTTAAGCTTTCATCACGCTCCAAACACGCACTGTTAAGGAATGAGTGACATGTAGGCTACAGACAAATCTCTGGTGCTGTGTGCTTAACTCACTGAGAAGAACGTCTAGGTGAATGAAATAGTGAATGTCAGTTCTGACACCATTCTCACTTGGTGATATTCCATGCCACCACCCTAAAAGTCCTGCTGCTGTTACTACTATTGCTCTCGGTGCCATATCCTGCAGTCTTGTGGCTGTCATGTTCTTTAGATCCAACTGCAGCCGTTCACATGCGCATTTGTCCATGAACCTTGTACCTCAAAGGCGTTGCCCTTGCTATATTAATACAGAGAACATAAATACTTATTATGTGAACAGGGTTGGAGGGAGTGACATGTTCCCAGTACAGCTCATTTAAAGACAAAAAGTCAGCAGCAAAAAAAGCATGCCTCTATCCTGCTTTTTTTGTTCTCCCCCATTACCCCGTCTAGCCCTGTAATGCCCCTCCTTCTATTAGAAATTTCTTTCTCACTCTCTCTGTCCAGCATTTTCCTCTATCTATTCTCTCTTTCTACATTTTCCCTAGTTCTTATTGTCTATCCCTTCGTCTCATTTATGTGCACTCCTTTGGCTCACATTTCCATCTCTTCTTATTGTCTCTTGTTTTACCTTCATTTGTCTTTTCACCCTTTTTCTTCCTACTGTTACCAAGTAGGTAATTGTTATTTGCAACAGCTTCGCAACAGCCTAAGTAACTATGTTCTAGGCAGGTCGCACAGGTGGCAACCTTATAAAAAATGGTTTGAGTGTGCGTGCACCAGGTGCCATGAAATCCCAGCCTTGTTGCTGCATCTTTTTTAATGTTGTGGGTTGGCAGTGTTGTGTGTTCATTTAAGTATTTTGTATGGTATCCAGATCCCTTTACATCCGCTTCATGGTGTCCAGTGGGACATTAGTGAAAAAGGACATTCTTTTGTAAGAGTTGCATTTGGTCAGGGTTGCCTGTGGGGGTAACCTTGTCTGTGGGCTTGTGTACAATGTGGCCCTACCTGTTATGTTATTTACTTTATAGAGCGCTCAAATACCCTAAAGTTCTTGGCGTTGCCTTGGGAGAAGGGGGCGAAAACGGAAAAGCCAGAAAACTGAAGTAAAGAAAATGTTGGTTTTCTGGATAAAGAGCCATGTTTTAAGAGACTTTCTGAATTGGAGAATATTAGGCAAATCTTTCAGATCATGTGAAAGGGCATTCCATAGTTGGCTGTTAAGACCACAAAACTTTTACCTCCCCCAAAGAGATTTGAGAACAATACATTTTTTTGCTGTTGAGGATCATAGTGATCTGTTAGGGATATACCAGGAGAAGTTTTGGTTGAGATATTTAGGGCCTGAATTTTGTAGTGCCTTGAAGGCAATACAAGAGGGCTTTGAAGGGTATTCTTCTTTTTTTTTTTTTTTTTTTCTTTTTCTTAATAGGCAGCCAGTATAGTTGTTTAATAGCTGAGGCTGCTGATTGAAATTTGTGCAGTCCGAATAGAAGTCGAGCTGCAGCATTTTAAAGGATCTGTAATTTGTTTAAAGGATTTTGCTGCATATTGATGTACAGTGCGTTACAGTAATCTAATTTGGACTGGGCTAGGGCTGTAACAACTGTTTTTTGTAGATTGGATGGAATGAAAGGAAGGATTTTCCTAATTATTTTTAGTGTGTAGAAGACTAAAGAGGCTATTTGGTTGACTTGGCTGTTAATTGTCAGCCTATTGTCAAAGATGACACCTAGGTTTCTCACTTTTTTTTTAGTAGTTTTGGTAAAGTTCCCAAATCTTTGGGCCACCAACTGGGTGACAAGAAAAAGTGTTCTTACCAAAGAGGACAATTTCTGTTTTTCTGAGTTGAGTTTTAAGCACTTTTTATTCATCCAGTCTCTGATGTGTAACATACAGCTATGGAGATTGATGGCCGTATGGTTTGTGTTGCCTGAGACCAAGACTACAATTTGGGTGTTGTCAGCGTATGATACAACTGTGAACCCAAAGGATTTTGCTAGTTTGGTCAGTGGTGTGATAGAAAGGTTAAAAAGGATGGGACTTGGAGAAGCCCCTTGGGGACTCAACATGGAAGGGTGAACGTATTGGATACAAAATCTTCCAAAGCTACACATTGCCCTCGTTGGGACAGAAAGGACATTAGGAGAGCCAGGGCGGATCCTCTAATTCCTAGTGAAAAGAGGCTTTCAATCAGAATGAAATGATCGACCATGTCGAATGCTGCGGAGAGATCTAAAAAATATTAGCGCAGCATTTTCTCCTCTATCTAGTGATGCTCTATTCTCGGACGCCACTATGAGTGCGGTTTCTGTACTTTGTTGGCTTCTAAAGCCAAATTGCGTTTCATCAAGGAGGTGATTAGCCTAGATAAAAGCAGTTAGTTGTTGATTTACCACCTTGTCAATGATTTTAGCAGGGAGTGGCAACCTAGAGATTGTCCGATAGTTACCTGGGTCAGTAGGAGAGAGTTTAAAAAAAAAATTCCACACTAATGGAAAGTATCCACTTTCAAGTATTTCATTAAAATTGTTTGTGAGGTAATCAGATATAATTTTGTTTAAGCTGTGTTTGTTTAAGGATTTTTTCGTGGGGCAGGGATCTTCTGGGGATCCGGAATTTGTCGATTCAATGAGCTGGAGTACTTTTTAGGGATCAATGGACAAAAACTGGTTAGCCGCTCAAGGCCGCTTAGTAATTGGTCATTCTTAGGTTGGTTAGGAAAAGTTGGTTGATTGGCTGTGACGATTGAGTTAACATCCTCAACCTTAGCTTGGAAGAAAGAGGCCAGTGTGTTACAGACGGCTTGGGTGGCCTTAGTATTTTTATTTTACAGTGGTTTAAATAGCAGTTTGACTGTTTTGAATAATTCTTTAACAGAATCTTTGGCTGATTAAATTTTTTCGGTGAAGGTTTTATATAGAAGATCATGCGTTTATAGTCGTTTAGAGATTTGGGATAGAGCTCTGTATCCTTGTGATCGTAGTACTGCCTCAAGCTGCGTTCTAGTTTACGGCACAATTGTTTTTGCTGTTAAGTCTTTCATTGCACCAAGGTTTGGAGTGTTGCTGTTTATTTGCTGATTTTTTTTTTTTTCTCCCCAGGAACTAATAGGTTAATCGCGCCTGCTAACTAAAAGGGGTAATTGTTAACATCTTGGTCCACATTCATTGCTTTAGAAGGTTTTGATTTGGAAACGGCTGCTTTTGGGTTATCTGGATCTAATTTATGCCATATGTGTATAGTTTTGGGTTTGTTTGATTGCACTTGGGGAGATGGTTTTTTCTTGGAGAATAATTGTAAACATTACTGCCGAGTGATTGAACCATGAGAGCGGGAGAGTTTTGTGAAATTCAATCGTGGTATTATCAGAAAAGATTCCATCTAGGGTGTGTCCTGCTATGTACATGGGTTTGAACACTAGTTGATTTAGTCCTAGGCTGGACATTGTATCTATTAAGGATATTGAGTCTCTGTCTGTGGGAGCTTTTTAAACCTACGGTACGGGCTCGCATTTTATTAAAAACATCTCCGTTATTAGAGCCATACCTAACTGCAGTTACAATTCCTTATTATTGTTTCCGCCTAACAAGGTTCCAATTAAATCTCTTACATTGTTTGCTTGCTGAACCGCAAGGGTGGCATAAGGTTGATAAATTGGGCCCTTGTCCCTGTGATCATTTCTCTACCCAGGACACACTGCGTTTTATGGTGTTCTGTGATCACTACTGCTCTCTCCGCCAACGTTTTATATTACAATTATTAAAAGATAAAGGCTTTTTTCAGGTAAGACCGGCATTCATTTATCTCCAAATGTTAACCAGTCCTCTGGAATGTTTTGGTATTTCAAATTTTATAATTGCAGCTGTTAGGAAGAAGAGGAGATGGGCTGTTTAACATTTAGAAAAATAGGTTTTATGTATGATCTGTTTTGTTGTATTTTTTATCATGTATATGTTGTGCTATTTTTATCAATAAGATTTTAAGTGATTAATTATGTATGACGATTTTATGTCTAGCTTTGATTTTATTGTATGTACTTTTATGGTTATAACTAACCGAATAAAGTATTTTGACTGACTGAGTCTGTCTGAGTGCTTTTCAAGAAAAAAGTTAAAATTCCCTAGTATAATTTGAAGTCTTGAATCTGGATTCTGAGCAGAGGCTTAGTTTTTGGACAAAGTGGGATCTAGGACCAGGCGGTCGGTAGATAAGTAGCCCACTGAAGGTATTTTTTTGGGTCTAATTTGATTTTGAAGTCAAGTGCTTCAAAATCGGTATGGTGGGGCGAGAAGGATGAACTAAAATATTTTTTGTAAGGAATGGCAATACCGCCACCTCTTTTGTTTGGGCGATCTAGTCTGTGAATGGAGAAACCTTCGGGTAGAGCCACAATGAGATCTGACCCTGCTGACTGGTCTGCCCAGGTTTTTGTTATGAATGCTAAATCAATTTTGTTGGATTCAATAAAGTCTTTAAGTTCTACCTTGTTCTTTCTCATAGATTTAGCGTTTATTAGAGTGCATTCCAAAGATTTGGTAGCAGTATTATTTTGATACAAAGGTGCTTCATTGGGGTTTTCTTTAATTTTAAAATTAGTGAGCTTCAGATCACAAGCAGGGCAAGTAGTGTTGTTTAGGCTGGCTTGGGCGTTTAGTTTTATACAAGACTTATTCTTACAGAGAATTTGAAGGTTTACCAGATTTTCTCTAGAATAACGGAACTTAGGAGTGGATTCTAAAAAGAAACTAACAGGGGGTGGCGCTGGTCACGGCCTGTCCATGGATGGGTGCAAACGGTCTTGCCTTTTGCACACTTGCTGCGCGGACTTGTTGAGCCAGTATTTTTGTAGTCCGACATGAAAGAGAGTGCGTGTAGGTAGACACAGCGCTGAAGCGCTAGACCTATCAAAGTGCACGGGTGACAAAAAATACGAACGGTGGTCCAGCAACCCCTCGTGGGGTCCCGCAGGCTCCGCTGGGGTTGTCCACTACTGGTAAATTAATTACAAACTAAAATTAAAAGGATTAAAACTAGAAAGCATAAAATTAGTAAAACCGATCGAGCATGCTGACTCGATCCAATATGGTGACTCTAGAACTCGCACACTAGCGTGTACAAGGAAAGGAAATGGGGAATCCGAGATCAAGCACCTTGCCTTCGGTGCAAGGAAAAGGTGGCCCATGGTGTAGATGTGAGATTCTCGGCACATATTGACTGGTCAAGAAAGGCTTCTTTTAACAGGGACATCTTGAGGGGATTATGGAATGAAAAGCGAATATGCATATCACTGAGATTTGAGTCCATTGTGTTTCAGAGGTTTGGTCTAATGTTTTTTTTCATCCACCTTCAATTAGTGGATGTTATCTGTGAAGTATTAATTGTATGCGTTCTGCATTGCACTTTGTCAATATGGCCTTGTAACACTGTCAGTTCGTACCTTCATGCCATAGTCTCAAGGATTCTGTCAGACGGCGGTTTTCTTATTGTGTGTGCACGCAACGCCTACAAGGGTGTAGCATGGGGCGTAGGGGTGTGTGCATCTGAAGGTGGGGATGTGTGTGCATGCAAAACATTGGAAGTGCGCCTGAGAAGTATGGTTTGTTGTACGTGAAGTATGGGTGTCTATATACAGTGGAAACATGGGTGTGTCTACATGCAAAGTGTGGGGGTGTACATGCGATGCATGGACAGAGTAATTTTGCTGCACAGTGTTCCTGCAGCACTATTTGTGTATTGCTCTGTATCCGTGTCGCAGCAAGTCAAGTAGGTGTCATGCGTATAGCGGGCTGTGTGTGTCTTAATGGTGGCGAGCATGAGCATTAAGAGTATAGGCAGGCTGTGTACACAGCACTTATGCTTTTATACAGCATGCATAATTGTGTTCTTCTGTGTGTCTTTAGCAGGCTGGCGAAGCTCTGATGATGTGTTGAACAGGAACAATAGTGTTCATCTTCCCAAAGAAGGAGCCCTCCACTCTCATAAATCTCATAATCCATAAACCCATACTTAATGTCACCATGCGTCTTCAAGTAACTGTCCCCGCACGGTCCTATTATATACAGACTCACATGGGTTTAAAACGTGCCAATATTAAGTTCAGTAGACTATTCTAGATGCATCTGTTACAGCAGAGTGCTGTAGTGAATCAAGGTGAAATTAGGAGCACGCAAATTATCATAGTGAAATTAAGATCCTAAAAGTTCTTGCCAGATGTACCCTAAAGCAACCCTAAGCGATGCTGTCACAAAAGTCTTTTTAGTAATGGTGTAACCTAGGCAATAATTTTGTCCTAGATACCTAGTAATGTGGTGCATGGCTGATCATGAACACTAACGCTTGAAATATAAAATAGTTGGTAATGTAGGGGGATGCTTGCTGCCATACTTTAAGCATCTGGGCTTGAGTAGGCTATATAAAGTGAGTTGTGTATAGATCAGGGGCTACATGAAAAGCGTTCGTATGACATTGACAAAAGTATTAGGCCATACTGGTTAGCTTATATAGAAGTTATATCAAAACATTTAAACACTACCCAACAAAACCCTAACCCACCCTTCCCTACAACCCTGAGAGGCGCCCATGAGAACAGCTTTTACAGGCCACGTTGTTCAGGGGGGACATGACTACTTGACAATGATGCATGGTGGTGGTTGGTAAGGTTTAGGTATTATGGCACAAGAGTGTGTATACTTGCAGGAAGCAGGCCATAGCTGCCTTATGCAGTGGCCCACTTTACCTGGTATTAAATGTCTGGCTCTGTACAATACATGCATTATCCTAAATTACCCTGGCGCTTGATTGGTGCTCAAGGTCACCTTCATAAGTATGAAGAAGCTTACTTCACATTGGAGGTAAAATGCATGAGTTATTCTAAACTTACCAAAGCCCTTCTAAAGAAATATTTGGGGTGAAGGAATGGATGGTGCGATCTGGATCAGTAGATTATTTATGGGTGAAAGTGATTGTATGTGCTCAGCATGCAGTGATTGCACGTCATCGTTGAAGTATTTCACTAGGAATTTTACTATACCTCAACTAAACCTCAGATGAACTGCTTATAAGAATAAAAACTGTCACAGGGTTATTGTACATACTGCTAAGATATTCGACTGGGAACAACATTACCTGTTTCCGACTGGCCGACAGTAGGAATAGAAATAGGATATCTTTCACACATTAGGCACACTCTGTTTTAAATATGGGCCAGCTTTTATCTCTGTGTGGTATAAGGGCAAATAATTTATAGGCGTATTCCTTTAAAGTTTAGCACACTTACTCATTCAGTATCGTGTTGCAAAGCAGAGACCTTGATAAGGTCGCTAAAGCTTTTAGCGCTTGCTCTTTCCTTGATGTTTAAATTTCTCCTGCCAAATAGCTTCTTACATTTTTTGTTGTTGTCGATGAATGACATTCATCATTTATTCAGATCCTTTTGAACCTGGATGTTGGACTGTTGAAGTGATAACATGCAAACCTTTTTGTCAATGTGGGCATTTAAGTTTGGGTAGTCAAATTATAGACAGGTAGAAATTCTCAAGAAAGCTACCATTTCAAATAACCTGATATAAGGTACATGAGACTTTATTGTTGAGGCTTCAAACAAGAAGGTTTTTGTGGTTAGTATTTAAATGAATGTGTTTTTTAGAGTACATAATGCTTCTAAGAATTAATATGCTGGGTTAGTACACCGAGCTAGTATCATTCAACATTTGTGTTGTAAATGTTAATATATTATCTATTTTGAATCCTACTTAAGACTGGCTTTTATTTGTAACCTTTTAATATGTCCTTTTTCATGCGTAAACATGTTTACTCATCAGTATTACCCACTGCACATATATTTGTTTAAAATACTTTCTAGCGAAGGACGCCTCAGGAAGATTCATAGTTAACCAGTATAGTGCAGTTACCCTACTGGCTGTATTTGTTGGTAGTGACAGACGTGTAATACAACTGCATGAGGGTGCCAGTGCTGTTGGTGTTGAAGCACTATTTTTCTTTACAAACCTTTCAAAATAATATGACCTTGCTTAAAATATGCAGAGTTTATACTTTGCATGCATACTTTATTTCCGATCTTTCCTTAATACTACATCCTCAACCTCCCTCCCACAGGGTATTTATTTTTGGGACTGTGTCTAAAGGCATCACAGATATCAGTCCTTGCTGATGTCCACAGTCATTCATCCAGTCCTGATGGGCCGTTTCAGTTCTGGCGAAAGCATTAGGGTGACCCTTCACTCAATGTCGCTAGAAATCCCATTTCTATCTCGGAGCTTTTCGAACACCAATACTTTCTATCATATGTGTTATTCTAATAAGTTCCCTGGGAACAAACCAAGACTACAATGCCCTGAATGCATTCGTTTTGTCACATGAAGCCCTAGGAATGGAACCAGTATCCATAGCGACATGTATTCAGGAGGTCACCCAAGAAAGCATACATTTTAAGCATGTATTTGCAGAGGAAGGGTGTCCAATGTAGATTCAGGTGGTTCCAATCTATACTAGATTTTCAGGAAAACAGGAACTAATTTTTAAAATTAATTATATATAGATTTATCTTTATATGTATTCGTTTTTCTAGTTATTCACCTCCCCTTCCTTTTCGTGATTCTGTTTGATTGCTATTTTTATATGGGGAAGATACCAGATACATCAATTATGAGTAACTGAAAACTTGCAAGTGCTGCATTCACAACCCCCCGTCCAATTGTTACTCTCTACTTTGACTGGGCCAAATAAACGGAGTCAGGTTAAGCCTTTTCTCTTGGTCCCGAGGCTGTTGTCTGTGGGCAGTAGTTGTGTTGGGTACTGTTTACCACTTGTGTCTCAGTTCTCTTGCACTTTAGTTTGATAATCTTATTGCCTTTCAATAAACTTTATGCACTTGCTTCTCCAAGGTTATGGAGTTGATCCGTCAAGGCTTACATCTTGAGTTAGCAAATGATTTGACACTCAGATACTCTGAGGTGAGTAACTGTACAATATAGTACACTGTAACTAAATAATTTAGTCAAATGCTGCTTGCAAATTGGTCACACTTGTATCATTGCTTTAATGTGTGACTCGAGGCATACTCCCTCCTATCAATCAATCAATCAAGCATTTGTATAGCGCGCTACTCACCCGGAGGGTCTCAAGGCGCTAGGGGGGGGGGGTGGTCCGCTACTGTTCGAACAGCCAGGTCTTGAGTTGCTTCCTGAAGGAGAGGTGGTCTTGGGTAAGGCGGAGGTGGATGGGTAGGGAGTTCCACGTCTTGGCAGCCAGGTAGGAGATGGATCTTCCTCCCGTTGTGGCTCTTCGGATGCGGGGGACGGCGGCGAGGGCGTGGTTGGTCGATCGTAGCTGGCGGGTGGGAGTGTAGAAGGTCAGACGGTCGTTGAGGTATCTGGGGCCTTGGTTGTGGAGAGCTTTGTGTGCGTGGGTGAGGAGTCGGAACGTGATTCTCTTGCTGACGGGGAGCCAGTGCAGGTCTCTCAGGTGTCCGGCGATGTGGCTGTGTCCGGGGATATCCAGGATGAGTCGAGCTGAGGCGTTCTGGATGCGTTGGAGTCTTTTTTGAAGTTTGGCTGTGGTTCCGGCGTAGAGGGAGTTGCCGTAGTCCAGTCGGCTGGTGACGAGGGCCTGGGTGACCGTCTTCCTGGTTTCGGTGGGGATCCACCGGAAGATCTTGCGCAGCATGCGTAGGATGTTGAAGCAAGACGAGGAGACGGCGTTGACTTCAACGACTATGACAACCCGGTCTGGGTCTCTGCCTTCTCACTTATCGAAGGAGGGCAAAGTTTGATTTATAAGCCTCCCAGAGTCTTCATTGACACCAATCAAAGCTATTTGCCATGCAATGGCTTGGCTAATTACCAACTAAAGAAAGCTGGATCCCATCTTTCCTATTGCAAAAAGTTTGTATTTGTTGTCTTCCTTCCTGAATCCACTTTAAAGTCTGAAATCTATAGGCAGTCTACCTGAGCAATCCTGCACTACCCTGACCACATTATCAGGTGAGGCCCGCCCTTTGGGGTCTTGTTTATGCTTTATAAATGGATCAGATAAAGTAATGTCCAGTCAAACCTACATAGTTGAACAAGTATAGGGATTTTTTTTGCATGTCTGAAAGTAAGGCAGTTAGCTTTATGAATAGCCAGAATAAACTAAAGGCCCTAGCACTTTCTGCCATAGAAATATGATCATAAACAGAAATTTAGAACATATGCAGTAAGGCTGTTCCAGCCAAATAACTGGGGGAACTAAAGCCAGTATTACTGTATTGGGAAGGTTTTAAGAAATGCGTTTGACACATTGGAATGACCACTTTACAGCATGTTTGTTTTTTTCAAAGCTAAGAAGCATGGAGAATGTTTGGTTTGGTACATAATTGCTTCCCTTAGGTGAGGTCTTTCATGGTGCACCTCACTTTCAAAAATCTTGCACAGTCATATCCTATTCCATCTGGGCAGTTCATAGCTTTCAGTGCAGTTATGGGAGTGGTAAAGCACATGTAGGGATGTGGCTCGAGGGATCCTCCAGAAGATTTAGTACACTTCTCACAATTGGCGAGGCAAGAAAGTGATCACTTTGTTATGTCAAACTAGGCAGAAAATAAGATTCAACATTCGAGCCACGCAGGATGTCATGATAAGATGTTTAGGCTAGGAAGTAACAGACACAGAGTTAGGACAGGTTTTTCCAGCTAAGGTCTCTAGGAACCTGAGGTTCAAGTTGATATGACATGATACACTTAAAAAAAGCCTGACACAATAAAAATTACGTAAAATGTACCGTGGGGTACCAGACACTTTTCCAAAATGCAGTTCTAATGAAGTAGATTTGTTGTACATTCTACAGTCTTAACCAGTTATACATAACTAATGGCAAATAATTAATGGCAAATGACCAAGTAGCAACACTCGCAGAGTGGCCCAATATGTGGGAACCTGAGTTCTGATTGCCGAGCTTGATGTCAAGACCAAGAAGACTGAAAAAGGCAATCCAATTTGCTAACTTGGTCTTCATATTAGCCAAGAGATGTATTGGCATACATTGGAAGTCCCACAGCTCCTTGCTGATATGAGCGTGGCAAACTGAACGTGTGCCAAATTTGAGAATGTCCTTCTCGGCCACCTGCAGGTGAAGTGAAGAGAGATAGTCAGGACGCAGTCTCACCTTCTTTGTCCGAAAGATGGCAATAAACCCCGATGATTTGTACGAACCCTAGACTTATTCACATTGGATTGTGGTTGCAACACATCCATTTACTGCCAGATTTATAAAGCTGACTGGGTTGTGGTTGCACACAATTTGACGGTGTTCCAATGACAACACAACACAAGTAGGTGTACAGAGCCCCTGTGCCTGTGTGGCTGTATTTACTCTTGACCTGATCCTGCAGAATACAATGAGATCCTGTATGCTCTACTGTGTTTATGAAGCCCGAAAACCAACATTAGCTTGAATCTGGCAAATGTATATAATGTCTATTAATACGAATTGCTCTGCATTTATTGTTAAAGTGCTCCAGTTAGTTTTGCTTACTGTTAGTATTATAAGCATGCTCCCTACTTCCATGTAAGACAGTATCATATCATTTAAGTGCTCATTGTTGCTTACTTATTTTGTATCCTAAAATCAGTAAAAAGATGTACAAAATTAAAAGCATGTAGAATTAGCCCAAATTTTAGCAAGATGACTAGAGAAGACTTGTCATTCGTGTCTTTTGTCTATTGTAATTAAAGCAAACCACCGTAAGGAGCAGTGGTTATTGTATGCTCATCCCCTTGCGGCAATACCCAATACAGAGCAAAAAAATGTATTTACCAGATCTCTTAGTACAAGTTTGCAGTATGTTTAATCTCGTCTGCACTAATGAAGATGCAAAGCCCATACATTATTCTGCGTCCATAGTTATTGTGACATAGCCCTTCACAATTTGCCATGTCTTCGTAATATAACTCTATCTTCTACCGCTCAGCCGGCAGTACTCCCTCTGCTGCTATAAGCCCTCCACCCCTGTTTGTGCTAATCCTCTTCCTATTTTCTAGCTCCACAAAGTGATATTTGATCACTACTTTCTCTTACTTCAATTCCCCTGTAGCGGTGATGATACAGAACACCTCCAACCCACGTTTCAGCTACCATGGAGCAGGGTATCTATAAATCCGGGTACTCTGCATACGTGCAGGTACATCAAGTAACATACAGGCATTGGCATGTACCATAAGTGATGCAGGTGTGCTCTAGCACTATGTGAGGGAGTGGAGAGGGTACATGTATCTGCATTCAAAAGCACGAAGTTGTAAGAAAATCTGTGGTGCTCACTTTCCAGTTCACAATAAAACCAGACACTTGCAACGGCTTTGGTATAATACCATGATAGTCACCACTATGTCACCCCATTGTAGCTGTTGATGCACTATAAATTTAACAAACCCTCAAGCAGATAGGTGGCATGCACTCTGCAGAGCACCAGCCTCGCTCAAGATTTTCAATCTTAAGCTGTTATTGTATTTTGACCTTTTACATATTCGTGTTTCCTTTTTCAGACTACACAAAGTAAAACATGCCTTCCAAGCCACTCTTATTTCACCAATAGCAATGTGCAAGCCACTCTTATTGCACCAATGGCAATGTGCAACTAACAGAAGAGCACCTTCTATCGCTAACCTGATTTGCTTGTAGGCCCATGAGCGATATATTTGTTTTCTAACTTTAATATTGACTCTTGGAGTAAATTTGTGGATTACTTATTAGTGGCTGAAACCATTGAGTCCTTAAAGAGAAGCTAGTATCCTCGAAAGATAAAGCCAGACTACTGGCTTGAAAGCTTGACAGCCGAAACTGAACTTAATTTTAAATTGTGTTTGAGCATCATACATACATAAACATCTTTAAAGGCAGCTTAGTGTAACTTGTATCCTTTGTTATATAAATGCAGTGTCTCAGGAGGAACAATAGTGTGCTACCTGCACAGAACAACACACTAGCCCCACCCCAGTCACTGGCAGAAATGAGTGACAAAAGAACCCCCACACAGTAATTTGGTGTAACGCAGACCCTCGTTTTTAAAAAGTAACACCTGATTAATAACAATTTTGGTATGGCTGTGCATGCCAGCCACTATGTGCATGGGGGTAGAAAAAAAGGTGGAGGGAAGAGAAGAGCACACAAGTAGGCTTGTTATTCTGCAAACACTTATCAGTATGTCTTGTTAAACCCCAGAAGCAACAGATGAATATATCACGCAGCCTGAGAATCAGTATTATTCATTCTCAAGCCATCTCTGACCCCTCAGATCGTTCATGTGCCTTCCTGCTGCCAAAAAAATAAGCACTTTTTGAGGTCCTATAAATGTATAAACCGTTTGTCAGAGAGCCACGGGGCAAGCACGACGTCCTTTTTTTTAAAAACATACTTTATTGATTTTCATTTAATACCTTTACATACCATCAACTTGGTTCAGTTGTACAATTGCATTTCCAACATGGAATTGTGTACTTTGCGTTCATGACCTTTTGCCTGATCCAGTAAAAAAATAAAAAAATAACACAGGTATCTAATCCGAATATATCTGTGTTCAGTATCAACAACAAGTATGTACAGTGATCATTAACTTTGAACATGTAACCCCATCCTACATATCCCACTCCCTCCCTCCCAGGCCCTGGCAGTCGTTTCCGCATCATAGACCACTATTACGTCCTGTATACGTGTTGTTCGTCCAGTGCTGTGCACAAACTTGTACTTCGACCCTCTGCTCACCTATTATACTGGAACTATGTAGACTTCCTCATTGTCAATGCTTATTGTGTGTTCGGGGTGTCAGAAATGTCGTCCGGGTTAGTGCCTTTGAAGGCTTCTAGCAGTGTGTTCCAGTCCAATGAAATCGGGTTCTTCCTAAGCCCTCGGTCCTCCTCCCTGCGCAGAGTAATGCTTTCGGCTTCCCCCCCATCTCGTGAGTTCGCTGCGCCAGGAGAGTATTGCAGGAGGTTTAGCTGATTTCCAGCGCATGGTGATGGATCTCTTGGCCACTATAAATGCTAAATCCAGGAAGCAAAGCTGGACCTTCTGCGACTTCATACGTTCCCGGAGGCCCAACAAGCACTCCAGTATCGAGCCCTCTATTGAAAGGTGCGTGGTCTCTTCTATTATTCGTTTAACCCCACCCCAGAACTCTTCAAGGCACGGGCAAGCCCATAGCATATGTATGAGGTCCGCTTCCATTAATTTGCAACGGGGACAGTGATGTGTTGTGTCCGGGTACATCTTCTGTAAGCGGCGTGGTGTTAAGTAAGCTCTGTGCAGGACCATATATTGTAAGAACTTAAACTTGGCATTACGGGTGCTCCAGGAAATCTGTCCATTCCCTATCCGTGAGTTCCCTGCCCGCATTCGCCACCCAGTGAGCCCGAAGGGCGTTCAGGAGCAGTTTAACGTGTGCCTGGATGCTCAAATATAGCCATTTGATAAGGCGGCTACCCTGCCCCATATAATAGTGATTTAACTAATTTGTGCGTCTTGGGTTCTTCCCGGTGTGGAGACCAGTGTTTCTTAACATATTGCAGTAGCGCAGCGTGAACCATATACAATGTGTTTGGTGCCCCCGTTTCCTGTACGAAATTATCGTGGTCCATCAGGGTCTCCCCGCTAAAGAGTGCCCCTACTGTACTCACCCCTGCATCTAGCCACGGTCCGAGTTTGTGTTTCGTGAGTCTACCGCTCAAAAGTGGGATCCCCACTAACGGGATGTTACCTGCGTAAGGGCTGCAACTAGACGTGTATTTCAGAGCTTTCTTCCAGCATGTCAGTGCGGCGTGCAATAAAGGCGGTACTGTCATGGGGATTTTACATTGTGGCAATAACATTGCGTGTAGCTGTCCTTGTTCAATGTTTCTGTTAGTGAAGCCAATCTCATGCAAGTTGCGCCCCGCCGTCCAGTAGGACAGCCACTGCAGTTGGCTCGCATAATAATAGGCCCGGAAGTCCGGCGTGCCCAGGCCCCCTCCCGTCGTGTCTATTTGTAATTTCTTAAGGCTCATTCTGTGACGACCCGTACCCCAAATGAGGTCTGTTAGTATGGTGTCGAGGGTATTAAAAATGATTGGGGGTACTATAATTGGCAAATTGGTAAAATAATAAAGGAGCCGTGGTAGCACCACCATCTTAGACACTGCCACTCGACCCATTGCAGAGAGAGGCAACGGGGTCCAGAAAGCCACCTGTGAGCGTATTCCCCTGATGGCCTTGTTTAGATTTCCTTCCAGCATGTCCGCATGGGAGCGATATACATTGATACCCAGATATTTAAACGTGTGCTGCGCTACGGGTAGGGAGAGCAACCAGAGATTAATTCTGTCAGTGCATGGTTGGGCTTGAAAAAAGAAGACTGTTGATTTTGATTCATTTATGGCTAAGCCAGAGATCCGTCCAAAGTCGGCGACTATTCCCGGTATCGGGTCTAGGGCCCCCAGAAGATCCCTCGCATAAATAATTATATCATCCGCATACGCGGAGATCAGATGCGTGGTTGTGCCTATTGGTATCCCACATTGTATGGCGTCCTGCCGCAGACGGAGAGCCAACGGCTCCAGCGCTAGTACGAACAAGAGTGGGGACAGGGGGCAGCCTTGTCTCGTGCCCCTGTATATTGGATATTCCAGAGAGATGTGCTTACCAGTCCTAACCCTCGCCGTCGGGGTATCATAGAGTAAGCGCAGCCATCTCATATAGTCTGGGGCAGCCCAAATTTTGCAATTGCCTTAAACATATAATCCCAGGATAGCGTGTCAAACACCTGTCTCAGGTCTAGTGCAATACACCCAGCATAGTGGAATCTCTCTAGGTCTAATGCCATTATATGGTGTAACCTTCTTATATTTAATGATGTGCTGCGGGCTGGTAGAAAACCACACTGGTCATTATGTATTAACCTGTTTAAGTAAGGTTGTAATCTATTCGCCAAAATTTTACTCAATATTTTGTATTCGGTTGCCAATAACGATAATGGACGGTAAACTGACATGTCCTGCATATCCCTCCCTGGTTTTGGCAGCGATACTACTAAGGCTTGCGCCGTGGTACAGGGGAGGTGGCCCAGTTCCAGCGACTAGTTGTAAAGTTCCTCCAGTTGAGGCACCACAATCTCCGAGTTAGTGTCGAAGAATTCCACCGGCAAGCCATCTAGACCCGGTGCTTTATTACGCGGAAGTCCGTTAATAGCTACCTTTATTTCGGCCCTGATGACTGGGCCCGCCAAGGCGTCTTCCATGTCCGCAGGTGCTTGTGGGTAAGGTAGATTTTCAGGAAATATGTCTATTAGGGCTTCGTCCAGAACCGGCGGCTTGTTGTACAGTGTTTCATAGTATGAGCTGAAGGCCTCATTAATATCATGTTGCGTGTACTCCACGCCACCCCCGGGCGTGATGATCTGGCTGATGACAGTGGCCGGTGGATCATCCCTGATAATCTGCCTCTGAGTGTTTTGTCTGGGTGTATACCCTGTGATCGATTATTCTAAGGGTTTCCAATAGCTCTGCGTGTTGTATGCGTGCCTCCTGTAATGCAGCCTGTTTGGTGGGTTCTTGTGTACCTCCTGCCTTGCTCCCACTGTGACGCTGATCGCCGTCCCTCTAATTACTGCCTTTAATGCGTCCCATTCAATCAGAATTGTGGATGCAGTGTTTCTATTTGCAGAGAAGTAATGGGTGAGTGTATTTGACAGCGTACTGCGGAACACTGTGTCCTCCAATAGTTGGGGCCAGAGCTTCCACTTGGGCACCAGGGTGGGTATCCTCCCAACTAAGGGAAATCTCCTGTGGGTTGTGATCTGAGAACGTTTTTGGTAAATGTGTGGTGTGAGTGACCTGATCTGCTATGCAGAGAGAGCATAGGATTCTATCAAGCCTGGTATGCAACTGGTGCATCGGGGAGTAAAAGGAGTATTCTTTGGTAATTTGATTGTGTTGTCTCCACACATCACAGAGGGACCACTCCTCCACCCAACTGCGTAGCGCTGCCGCTTGTTTACTAGCCAACGTGCCATGGAGAGGCGGATGTGACCGGTCAAGCCCAATATCCATGACCGCATTACAATCTCCCCCCAAGATCCATGGGTATGACTCCCAGCCTGCCAGTATCGTGTTTAGTCCCAAGAAATATTTGTTCTGATCAAAATTTGGAGCATATATAGACCCCAACACTATGGGCGCTCCGTCCAGTGTGCCATGTAAAAATATGTATCTGCCCTGCGCATCTATCCTCTTATCCAGCATTACGAACGGGACGCCGTATCTAACCCATATTGTCACTCCCCTAGCAAAGGCCGAGTAATTAGTAGTAAAGATCTGACCCCTCCATTTCTTTCGCATCTTTGCAGCTTCCGTGTCCATCAGGTGTGATTCCTGAAGAAAGACAATGTGTGCCTGCCGTCGCAGTAATTGTGTGTGTACCCTGTGTCGTTTCTGCACTGAGCCCAGGCCGCGGACATTCCACGTGATTAAGTTATACTTGTCTAGCTTGTGCATTGCGTGTTAAATGCAGTGTAGTCATCTGGGTCAGGGGATACCAACCCCAAACAAGACATGTTAACTGTTGCCTGCCAGAGCCCATAAATTCCCATTTAAACGTTAATACAAGGCCCTGTTTGGGAACTAAACAAAGCCGAACCAAAAACAAAACACATTGAACTTTGATATAGTAAACCAAGCAGGACGTCCTGTGTCCAAATATGGGATTGTGTCTTTTAATCCTGATGTCCTGAGCTGCCGACCTACTATGGGTCCTAAGTAACTGGGTCATTTACTACCCCTTCAGCACTTGACTCTTAGTGATAGCACATGTCGAGCAGTCAAAGGCTTTTCACAGGGAAGTAGGTGCAAGGTATGAGGGGCTCATAACTCAAAATGGCCACAGTGACCCCAATAAGGTGATTGTCCATCCCAATACCGATCTTTAGTGTAAAAAGCAGTATTTATTATACAAGCTAAACATAGCATGCTAGATAATCCACGACTGACATTTCTCAAAACTAGTGCACTAGCACTTGTCAATGTAGTGATCCCTCTCTCCCCAACCTCCTACGCACTATTCTCGATGTATTTTAGGAGGTGACCCCAGGTGCTACCTGCACTTGCGATGCACATCAAAGTCTAGTTTTGGCCTTGAAAACTTTGAGCTCTCTTGGTGGTAAACTGCTGACCTGAACAAGTCTCACTTTGACCTGTAGCCCTGCATCCACCTTACCCCCATCTGCGGCCTTCAGAAGAGACCAGAAGCTGGGGTGTTTCTCTCCCTCACGCTCCACAATATGCAGCTCACATGCTCTTCCTGCGGCCGACCAGGTTGGTGCGCAGATGAGGTCGCAGATGGCACCGCTTACAGGTTCAGCAACTCCCTGTCCATAAGATGATAATGCACCGTTGCTGGTGCAAGCGGCTTCTGGGCTTGTTCCCGAGTGCCTGCCTGCGCTGGTCATCTGGATTCTTCTGACTTGGCGACTGCCCTCAATGGTTCCAGTGGCCCCCTTCTAGCATAGGGGGATCACGGTTATGGGCGACAGTCCGGATAAGGTCAGATCCTCTGGGCGATGGCCCCAACAATCTCATTGGTCCCAATCTGGCACATGGGGGTCACAGGCGACCGCCTTAATGAGATCCATGACACCATGTGATGGACCCCCAACTTGACGGCAGCCCTACAGGGGACTTCTGCAAGAGAGTGGACGGCTCGCAACATTGGTCCTGACTGGACGGGATGCCTCTAACACCTCAGGATCCGCTTACCAGGATCACTGCGTGCCTTGCTCTCTCCTCCTCCTCCTCAAAGGATCTTCTGGTCTTGGCAGAAGGCTGGTGCTCCAGGCACAGAGCAAGTGTTCTTGGCACCTCACCCAGATGGAATACTGGCAGTCCTTGGTTCTCAGTCCTAGTTCCAGCAGCAAGACATCTTGGCGAATTTCCCTTTCCTGATGAGACAGTGCTTTTCAACAAAGTGTGGGGATCATGCTCCCACCGTTATAGTCAAAATCCAGACACACATGTGATTTAGTGCCTGGTCTTTGAAATTCGTTTTAGGGGGTGTCTGCTCCATTGAAGTCTGCTCTCCTCTGCACTGCCCTTTGCCAAAGTGAGAGACTGCCACAGCAGGAGTGGCTCTAATTCTTAGTTACCCACATCACAAGCCAAGGGAGTTACTGGGAATCGCTCCTGGCTGTCACCCTTCACTGAAATAGGCTCATAAAGGTTCAAAGGACTAAGCCTTCCTCTCTATTGAGATTACATGGTAGTGCCAACCTTATCAGTCCCACCATCTCCTTGACAATTAGCCCAGGCCCCACTGACCAGTAACTCTTCTTTAAATCAAGAAGCCTTTTGATATACAAAGAGGATGCTCTGCTCTTCTCCTTTCCCTTCAGTGTGTGTGTGTCCCTCCACAGCCCTCAGAAATGTTAGCAATACACATTTGCTGTCTGGGAGATGCAGTCCTCGCCTCTCCAGGCCCTGGGCTTCCAAATTGTAACCCACATGCCTTCATGTTATGTACTATCCACAGGCACACACTTGCAACCCAGCACACACATGCAAGTATCACACACTGTCCGGTGCTACACAGCAATCCAGTGCTATGCCTAAAGATATCTGCTAAGCCCATGGACATTGAGGTGGAGCCCTTTTCCAATGTACACAGTACACAAGTACACAGTCACAGAACTTTACGCATATGAGCCCGTAAGCCTCACCGCAGTGAATCAGGTAAAAAGACGTATTCACATTACTTATTCTTCTGATCACAAAACAGATATGTTAGCACAACCGCACCCTTATCACTTAACTCCAAATAAGGGCAGTGGCCCTCTACTTTCATGAGGGTAGAGTAGCTCTTGGTGAGCCCCTCCAGGTCTAAGCAGACCAAATTACAGTGAGACAAGCCTAGTTCATGGCTCACGTGCATAATCTGTGTTCGCCAGGGCCAAAAATCAGTACCAGGGATCCTGATATTAATGCAGTAGAGGCACTCAGGGCAGCGGTGCAAGTCCTTCAACATGCAGGACTTTTCCCATCCCAAAACAGTCTTTTCTTCAATCACCTTGAGTTTTGCATCAAACCAGAGTGAAGTATTGTCTGTGGTCCTGTTTTAGCACTTGAAAGCTCTCTTCTCTTTTCTTGAGTGGTCTTTCTGAGGTTGAGCAACACCAAAACTTTACATACTCTGAATTCTAAACCTGTGTTCTTTAAATCCGCTTGTATGACAGCCTTGCGTTGTGCCCAGGCCCTCAACTCAACCAACACAGTACCTGCACTAGGTATTCTTGCTGCTTGTCCCATTGTCACCGGTCTCATCCCCTTTATATGCTTCCAGCACAAAAGCACTATCTGAACCCAACCCCTCTGTTTGCAGGAAATATACATCAACGCCTTGATGTTTTTCTCTCAGAGGTCAGTGATATCCCAAAGATCTTCAGTTCTGCAGCACAGGCCCCAAAATTCAGTATCTCAACCTCCCACTGAGAGCGTAACAAGGTGGTAATTATGCAGCATTTGAATTTAGCATGTTGTTTCAGCAGGTGAGCTTCACAACTTCCCACCTCCAATTTTGACATCTTCTTACCCATCCCCCCTACGTTCATCTCTGTTTGAGCAACATACTACTTCAACCCCTTCCAAATTGTATTCAGTAGAGGAAACATTACAGCCAATGTTCTGGGTTGTGGCCCTCAAGGCAATCAGTCGGTCAAGGAGGAGAGATTCGTTCTGGGACAAACTGGGAGAACAGGGAGAACAGGGATCTACATATCCCTTTTCTCCTTGAAGGTGCTGACGTGAAGAAGGCTGTCCTTGGGGAAAACAAAAATGTATTCTAGGGCCCCTTTGTATTTAAACTTTTTTGGAGGCATGAATAGGGCACTTTCTGATTGTCCCTTTCACCCCTAATAAAAAACAACACTCTCAAGAGGTTAAAAACTGGCAATTTTTCATGTTTACTTCATTTGACCACGGTCATTAGTACCCGCAGTATGAACACTGGCAGGCTTCATGGCTGCCTCGTCAGTCCCTACAAAGCACTGCAGCTTAATTTCTTAGAGAGATGAACAAAACATTGGAAAAGGGCTCCACCTCAATGTCCATGGACTTAGCAGATATCTTTAGGCCTAGCACTGGATGGGGTTCTGAGTCTCGAGACGATTGAAATCGTACCCCATTCAGTCCCAACAGCTTGCACAAGTACTGATGTGAGAGCCACTTAAGAGCTCTCATGAGACCTGTCAATCCGGGAGCAAGGCACGGTTGAGACCCCTTTCAGCAACCACCCTGCAGCTCCCACGATACCACTAAGCACTACCTAAGGACATTTTCAAAGGTTCTTTGGAGCGGCTAACACACAAGATTTGTAGAAATGTCTCCATATGGAATATGCTTGGAGCACCCATACCTGAAGTGTGAGTTTGTACAAAACTAGTTTAGTGATGGGTGTAGGTTCAATCTAAAAGCCTGGAACTTGCTAAACAAAAAAATAAAAAAGGCATCTCTTTGTTTAATTTACAATTAATACTTTTTACCCACCTCCCTTTGCTCACTGAAACTACAAATTAATGGTCTGAGCATACTTAACAAATATGGTGTCTCTGGAACCATAAACTGAACCACAACCAGATATTAAGATTACAACATTAACTTAAAAACAATAAAAAGTAGCATTACAGCCTTTCTTGCCCCTGTTGGTAGGGAGAGTGAGCTTGATTAGACAATCCAAGAATTGATTGACAAGATTATGATTAAAAATATGAAAATTGGTCTTAAAAAATAAAGGACAGAGCATGAAGTTGGGAGAAAAGGCAACGTAATACAAACCATTCTGCCTCTGAAGACAGGTGGCAAAGATAGAGGTTTGATGAATTCCACCTCGATTCTGTTCAGAGCTACCAGCAGTACAGACTAGAAAGAATCCAAAGAATTGAAGTGACTTGTAGTATACTCGTTTGCCAACCTGCTCTACGGGAATATTTGCACAGTGGGTCAGAGTAAAGGAACATTTGCATGAGACACTTGGATTCAGGTGGCCTTCTCCCCAGTCCTGTTGTCCAGTGAGAGCTTCTGATGCCTTAGATCTAGTATACTCTCTGTAGGGATGGAATTATTTCTTATGGGTGCTGGGTTTTTTGTTTTGTATTTTTCCTTATCCCAAAGACGTGCTCTATTTCAGCTTCTATTTGTGGTTCAGTGCATTAACAGTCATCATACAATTTAAGCAAGCCTATACCCGTGCTTTTGAGCTTAGCTTCAGCTTTTTTTCCCCCCTTCAATAAAATGCACATTTAAGTCTTCTCTTCTCAGTTTTGGCATTTATTCCTGCATATCCCAACTCTGCCCAAATTCCTGCTAACTTGACTCTCCGATTCGGTAATTTAATAATGAAAAACGCTAAACAGGAGGAACTATTTTCACGTGAACTGCATAATTGCTGCTTCTTGTATGAAATCTGTTAATATGAATTTCTGCTTTTAATTCTCTCTAAAGATAATGTAATGCTCTGCTCTATTTTTGTAGTACTTTGAGTTCTTATGCCTATGCAGGCGTCCTGGAAATGCTAACCCTCTTGTTTGGGGAAATGTATTGCAAAGTAATTCATTTAAAGATAAGTTGGTACTCTATTGGGTAAAGAGTTTCTCCCGTCAGCATTGTAAGTAATCAGAAGTTCAGGGTTCCCTTGGATTTGGAGAACATGTCTTTATGGTGTAAAACATTTTAAATGGGCGAAACCATCTCCTTTTTATATGGTTTCAATATAAGTTAAATGTACGAAACCGGTTTAATTTTCCATGCAAACCTTTTAAAACATGTATGCTGCAAACTGGATTTTTAAGGTTAAATTGTGATTCATGTAGTGGGACGTTGATGTCAATGAGTGAGAGATCATTAATGTGATAGCTTTTGCGTGTTAATGGGCGTATAACTATCTAATGAATGGATGAATTATATCCTTAACTTAGTAAACCTGTGGATTTCTCAATTTGATGTTTTGGTGCTTCGTGTCAATTAGTGAATGAGGCCAGTGTTTCATCTTTAACAACACTGGCTCTGTTTCTTCAACTGGCTTTTTACTATCTCTGTACATGATGATTTGTTTAGGGCTACGTGGTTAATCTGATCTTAAATTTGACGTCTGTTCTGTACTTGAGGGTGTCAAAGACTGTTTCTCTTAAATCAGTCTGGCATTGTAATCGAGATGTGAATGCCTTTTTGCTTACTAGTATTCACAGGTTCCAGTAAGGCTACCCAGGTGACTCCATAAGATCGGGGACACCATGGTCCTGCTGACTTTTTCCTTAAATTGAGGAATAGAATCTCGAATTGTTTTATTATTTGTTTTTTAGTCCAAGTGGTAGATTTGGGGGTGAGCCACGAGGACTGCAGCCCCACAGCATCGGTTGTTCAAGGAATGCTCAGATGTGAGGCACGGTGACCTGATAACATGGAGTCATCTGAAATCCATAGTTTCCAAGCACTCCAGGTTGAAGGTAAAGAAAGAACAAGGTGTTGATTTACAACCGCGCGCTTACTTGAGTTGTGGAACCGGAATGGAATCTGAGACTTGTTTCCCAAGGCGGTGCCTTCGCTGGGCTGTTACCCCCAAACCCACCCCCTCCCCGCCTTAGAAGACAGGTTTACGTTTATGTGTGGCCGGCACCTGTTGTACGTGGGGAGCTTTTATCGTTTCAGCTAAAACACCGCCTGCTATTTCCGTTTCTTTGCGAGTGGGAGCGTGACTCTACACCCAGCATCCGGCAGAGCTGTGAGGCAATGTTTTCTCTCCCGCAGCACTTCGCGCCCGCATTAATTAATGAATAATTAATAACCCGTTTCAGCAGGGAAACGAATCCACGCACACATTCTAAAAGCACATCATCCAGTTCTGTGTTTGGGCGGGGTCCTGTGTGTACACTGAGACGCAACAAGTGACTGGCGCTCTAGTGAACCAATGCCGCTTGTTGCCGAACCGTGCAAGCTCCCTCTTCCGCTTGATGTATCCTCTCTAATCTCTTTCGCATTTGCTCGTTGTGATATGATATCGTGGTCTTCTTTAAATGAACTGTGGCTATCTTGGGGTGGTGGTGATGGAGTAGGCAGTTTTGTGAAGTCCGCATGTAAACTTTGTGCCACAGAACTGCTTGCCAAACACCAGGCCTTGGCAGCGTTTGCAAGTCATTTATGTGAAATACCTCTCCCCACAGATGTGCTGCACTTCACCCTATTGTGTGTGCAGTGAGGGATATAGATATGAAAACGAAACTGATATAATTTGATCAAATAAATCTTGGTTACTTTCTGATATTTTTAAAGCGCACACCGATCTGGGCTATTAATTGTTAGAACTGCTCCATTTGGGCTCAGAGTATGATATTATAACACAGTGCAATCCCGTGTTACCCTGATATTGTTGGTTTACTTTTTCATGTTTAGTCTAGTACTTATTGTTTGTCGTAAACACATTGGTAAATTTTTTTTAAACATAGGAGGTGCAATATTGACCCTGCCAGCAGAAAAATGTTGTTACTCAGCTCTTAAGTTCACTTTATAGGAACTCACAACAAAACCGTATTATTAGGGTCATAGTAGCTACCTGTTTCTCATATCCTTAGTTTGGTTAGAGCCATGTGCTCAACTTATTAGCTTATTCTTGCATGTCCCTGTCTTTCTGCATGATGTCTCATGTATGGTCTCCCACTTCCACCTTTTTAAAGCGTGTACCCGCATGATGGGGGGAAAAAAAAATCTCCGGTATGAGACATTAGCATGTAGCTCCGGCGCAGTCAGTTCAGCATTCCAGAAAATATTTTTCTTTTGTTGACTATTAGCACAGCTTTCCTTTACCTATATGATAACATTGCCTTGTGTTAAATCTGGCTACTTATAAACTGCACGTTAGTTCTTGTACTGTGCCCATCTTTTCATTTATATTTTTCCCCAACCATGGTATCAGTTAAAGACCGTTATCACATCAGATTTTCTTGTTTGAGGGCCCAGGAGCTCTCCCTTCTCCTAGCCACCTCTTCCTGATCGCTACTGTTCCTTTTTTCAGACTCCTGCACCTTCATTAATGTGCCAGAAAAAAAGTTTAGACCTTCTGTGTCACTTGTTAAGTTTTCAGTGAATATCATACCAGCCCCAGCTCCCAATTTTCACAAGACTCCTGGAGCTTTTTTTTTTTTTTTTTTATAAATTTTTTATTAACATTGCTCATGTTCAAGTACAGTACACAGCGGCAGTTCATGATACAGTCACAGGGATCACAGTTCGTCATATGTTTTGCATGCATGGAAATACAGATGAGTAATTGCAACAATCTCCTATCCCAACCCATCCTGTAAGGCTCGAAACCTTTGCCAGGGACCCCACACCTTCCTCCATTTGTTCACACAACCCCGAGACCTATAGACCGTTTCCTCCGCCTCTGACAGCAATCCAAGTCACAGAGCCACTGATCCCACGAGGGGCGCCTGTGCACCCCAGCACCTGGCAATGTTGCGTTTCGCCACCCCTGCTGCCAGCCCTAACCAAATCTCATTATGCCGTGTCCAGTCTGTGGCTCCTTTAATCATGAGCAAGAGCCACTTGGGCTCCATTGGGACCGGGGACCTCACCACCCCCTCCATCGTCTGCGCCACCCTGGTCCAAAACGGAATTATGAGTGGGCAATCCCATAGAATGTGATAGAATGAGCCCTCCCTTGACAGCCCCTCACACACAAGGGTGATAGAATCCTACCCCAGGAGAACAGGTGGGTGCGGGGATAATAGACCCTGTGAAGTATTTTTAGCTGCACGAGGCGGAATCGCGGCCGGATCGCAACTTCGCGAGGGCTCTGCAGGGCGTCCTGCCAGTCGTCATCGTCTAGTGTCCCAATGTCTCCCTCCCATCTTGCCCGCAGGGGACCAAGGGGGTCCGGCATATTATTTATAAGTTTTCGGTAGATCGTTGACGTGGGTTTCGCTAGAATGGGGTCGAGCAGGAGCCTGTCCTCCATAGGGGAGTACTCCGGGATGGAAGTGCCAGCGCGGATGTGGGCACGCAATGCATGTACAAGGCGCAGGTAGTGGTATTGTTGGGAATCATTAAGTTGGTATTCTTTTTTCAGAGCTGCAAAGGGGACAAGGGCCCCCCCCCTTCCACACATCACCAAGATACTCGATGCCAATCAGTTTCCACCCCTTATAGCCTGATAGTCCCGCCACCTCCTTTAGCTGGTCGCCCGTCCAAAGCGGGGTCCGTCCCGTTAGGGTGTTCGCCCAGCCCAAGAATTTGTTGGCCTCCCTCCAGCAGTGGAGCACCACCCCGGTATGCGCGGGCAGGTCACGACCCCGCCTGCGGGAGTAGAGATATGGCTCGCAGGTTCCCCCAATCATAGCGTGCCTATCCATTCTGTAAGCCGGCTCCGAGATCGGCACATAAACCCAGTCGTTGACCACCTGCAACTGCGCTGCCCAGTAGTAGAGTTGAACGTCCGGGAGGGCCAGCCCCCCGTCGTACACCCCCCGCGTAAGCTTCTGCAGTGCAATCCTCGGGTTGCCGCCGTCCCAAAGTAACGTCCGCAACTCCCGGGAGATCCGCTTGAATGTCGCCGTCGGGACCAGGTACGGTGTATTTTGGAGGATATATAGAAGTCGTGGCAGCGCCAGCATTTTAAAGAGCGCCACGCGCCCCATCAAGGACAGGGGCAGAGACCTCCAGTGTCCAATGTCCACCCCCAGCCTCATCAGTTGAGGCTCCAGATTACGGGCGAAAAACTCCTCTGTGTCTCTGGTGACGTACACTCCCAAGTACCGGAATCCAGCGGTCTCTAGCGATGCTGGGCAGTCCCTCGGGATCCGAGGAGGTGGACCCGACAGAGGATAAACCACCGACTTGGCCCAATTGATCGAGTAGCCAGAATAGCTACCAAAAAGAGCGAAGAGGTGGAGAGCCCGCGCCATCGAGTGGTAGGGTCTGGCCATATATAGGACAATATCGTCTGCGTATAAAGAAATACGCTCCTCCCATTCATCCGTGAGTGCCAGGCCCCAAAAGGCCCTATCTCTTCTGATCCAATGAGCGAGCGGCTCCAGGGCCAGGGCAAACAGGAGTGGTGACAGGGGGCAGCCCTGCCTAGTGCCCCTGTACAAGGAGAAAGCCCGGGACATCACCCCATTGACCCTCACCCTTGCCATCGGCTGCGTGTATAGGAGTCTCACCCAGCTACCGAACACTGGGCCCAGGCCCAGTCTATTCAGCACCATAAATAGGTATGGCCATTCGATGCTATCGAAGGCCATTGAGGCGTCCAGCGCCATCCATGCCGTATGCGCATTGCCCACGTCCTTAGTCATGTGCAGAATACCATAGAGCCTCCGCAGGTTGTGCCGAGTGCTCCTGTGGGGCATAAAACCCGACTGGTCCACATGCACGAGGTCGGGAAGTACGGATAGCAGTCTTGTCGCTAAGGCCTTGGCCAATACCTTCGCCTCCACGTTCAGGAGGGAGATAGGCCGATAGGAAGAGCAGCAGTCCGCCGGTTTCCCGGCCTTATGAATAACCACAATTGTGGCCTCTCTGGTCGGGCGGAAGCACGCCCACCTCCCGCGCCTCAAGGAGCATGCGTCGCATGGGCTCCAGTACCACACTCGCCTGTTTCTTAAAAATTTCAACCGGGAGTCCATTGGGTCCCTGCGCCTTGCCGGCCTGGAGGGCATTAAGGGCTTCTCCCAGCTCCGCTCTTGTGAGGTCTGCATCCAGACGCTCAGTTTGCTCCTGAGATAGCATAGGCAACGCAAAGTCTCGCAAGAATTCCTCACAGTCTCTCTCAGTTCTAGTGCACACTGGGGTATATACTCCTTCATAGTAGGATGCAAAAGCCTCCGCTATGGCCGCGCTCGTGGAAGCCAGGGCCCCAGAACCATCCCGCACCTCCGTAACCCAGGAACGCTCCCTGTCACGACGCTCCAGCCACGCGAGAAGCTTCATACTCTTGTCCCCTGCGTCGTATATCCGATGTTGCGTGGCGAGGGAGTAGGCGCGTGCCTCACCCTCCGGTAACGATCGAAGTTCCTTGTGTTTCATGGCCAGGACATGATTGCGTTCCGGCGAGGGCGACGCACTGGCCTCTCGCTCCAGAGACTCGATTTCGCGCTCCAACTGTTGACTCTGCAGCGATTCCTCTTTCTTCTGGGCGCCGATCAAAGCCTGGGCCTGTCCCCTCAGGACCGCCTTGTATGCCTCCCACAACGTTAGCTGGGAGGTAACCGACCCCTGATTGTCGGAGAAATAATATTCGGAACCCTCCCGAAGCTTATCAGTAATCGAAGTGTCTTTTAACCGCCATGGATCTATTCGCGGGAATGCGGCCCTGTCTACCGCCGTCCCCCTAAGGAGAACACCCACCGGAGAGTGGTCCGATATACCTCGCGCCATGATGCACGGGTCTACAAAATCTCCCAACTGATCCCCCCGCGTGAAAATATGGTCCAACCTCGAGAAGGAGCCATGTCTGGCCGAATAGAAGGTGTAGAGTCTACGGGCTGGGAACCGTGTTCGCCATATATCGCAAAGACCCATTGCGTCCGTGAAGCCCCACAGGCCCATCTCCCCTCCGCTGGCCCGTCTGTCCCCTGACCGATCCAATTCGACGTTCATTATCGCGTTAGTGTCACCCCCCCGGACCAGAGTGCCGTTGGGGAGGTTCGCCAAGTGTGTCCCCAGTTTCTTGTAGAGTGTGGCATGCAGGCCGGGCGGGATATAGCATGAGCATAGGAGCACCGTACGTCCTTCCCATCTCACCGCCACCGCCGCGAAGCACCCAGAGTCCTCTGTCCAGGAATCCAATACGGTCACTGGCAGACTCCTACGGACCAATATTCCCACACCCCTCGAGCCGGACGTGAATCCGGAGTGTGCTACCATCTTGTACCCGAACCTATCCAAGGCCCTGCAATTATTACCCCGGAGGTGGGTTTCCTGCAAGAGCACCACGTCTGGGGAATGGCGTTTCAAGTGCTGCAATACCAAAGTTCTCTTGATCTTGTTGCCCATCCCATTGACATTCCATGTCCATATTTTGATCTTAGCCTGATCCCCCATCCCCACTGTGAGTCCACAACCTCGACGGATTTCCAACCTGCCACTGCGTAGTGCCCCACAATACAACAGCATTGAAATAAATATATTGACATGAGCTAAACTTAAACTTCCCATCAACCCCATCCCACCCCCCCCAGTCCGCCCCCCCCTCCCTGCCTCCCTGCTAAGTGGGCCCCCAACCACCCACCTTAAAAACTTGCAGAGTGCCTGTCGCCCAAATAATCCCATTACAACTAAATGAGGGAACGTAAGCCCACAACTCGCAGAAACTGGCACAACTGACTGTCGGATTCCCACCCCTTGAGCGAAAAACTAGCACACACCCTCCCCCCCCTCCCCCATTCCCCAACGGGCCAACGCCTAAAGCCCTTTGGATGTGCAGTCCTTATCAGCCAGCGCGGCCACTTAGTCTCGGAGATGTTCAAAATGTCTGTGCAGCGTGACTAGTGGCCCCCAACTCTCCAGGGCGCAAGAGGCGCGCGCCTTTACCTGCCTCACCCATATGTAGCCCTCAGTGCGGCCTGTGTCGCCATCAGTCCTCAGGCGCCGGGCGTTCACGCTCCTGGCTCTCTCGGGTTGGTGCTATGTCCTTCCCAACCTCACGAGAGGTGTCGTTGGAGGTCCGGCGTCGCGATCCACCCTGACGGCCCACGGTCCGCCATCCCTCTATCCAGTCGCTCGCCTCTGCCGGAGAATCGAAAAAGTACACCTTTTCTCCATCCAGGATTTTGAGCCGTGCAGGGAAAAGCATCATATAACTCACACCCTGGTCCCTGAGGGCTCGCTTGACGCCCTCAAAGGACCTGCGCTGGCGCTGGACCTGTAGAGTGAAGTCGGGGAAAAAACGGATCGTTGCGTTCTCCAGTCGTAGGTCCCCGGTGGTGCGTGAGGCCTGCAGGATGGCATCCCGGTCCCGGTAGTTCAGGAACCGGGCAATGATGGTGCGCGGAGGGGCCACAGGCTTGGGCCTCCCCCCCAATGCACGGTGGGCTCTTTCAACGGAGAAAAATTTTGAGAGACGCTTCGGCTTAAGGTGTTGCAGTATCAGTTCCTCTACAAAACAATCCATGGACGGCCCTTCCAACCCCTCTGGCACCCCTACTATACGGACGTTGTTGCGTTGCGCCCGGCCTTCCTGATCCTCCAGGCGGGCTACGACGTCGCCCTGGGCCTTCACTAGCGTGGCAACCTGCTCTTCAAGCTTCTTTGTTCTGGCCTGCAGATTCCCAATGCCACTCTCCGTCTCGGCCACCCTGCCCGACATGTTCCTAAAGTCAGCACGGAGGAGGTTGACCTCCTCAGTGACCGAGTCAAGTTTGGGCTCCATGGTGCCACGCATATCTTTGATGGCTTGCATGATGTCTCTGAGTGACGGGTCTGATTCGCCGTCCGCGTCGTCACCCTGTTGACCCCCATCACGGAGGCCCTCTCCCTTCCCCATGGCCACCGTGTACTTGTCGATCTGGTTGGCTTGGTTCTGAAGGGGCAGCTTATGCCGGCCCATGGCCGTAGACGAGGCCGTGGTGGGAGGGCCCACACGCCGGGCCCCTTGCCTTTGCCGCAGCCATCCAACCGCAGGCCGGAGGAACCGTCCAGTCCACTCCCGGTCGCCCGCCACCCCAGCCGTGGAGGACACCACCGCGTACCCTCGCTCGGGTCACACGCCGGCCGGCTCAGCAGGCCCTACTGCCACCGGCCACGCAGCAGGCTTCCAATCACTCACTCCCGGCTGCAGCGGGCGCCAGGGGCGGGCAGACGAGTTCTCACCCCAGCACCTCCCGGGCCACTCAATGCTTGTCCGGGCCTCCCACCACGATGAATTAGCCCCAGAGTTCACGGGGCACAGACCCCGGATTTATCCAATTTTGGCCCTCCGGCGGGAGGCACCAACGCTCAGCAGGCCCTACTCACTCTCACGGGCCCCACCAATGCGGCCAATTCCCCGGATCTCAGGCTCTCTTCGCCGCTTCCCCGGCCTCCGGATCACTGTACTGTCTGCCCAGCACGCCCAGCGCGCTCCCCCGCTCCGACAGCGGGATCGCCCGTAGCGTCTGTGCGCCTGCACTGCAAGCTCACCACCGGGCCCCAAGCTGGCCAAGCGACGATCCCGGGGCACCTCCGCACCCACCTCTTGTTTCGGCCGCCGATCTCCTCAGGCCGCCTCTCAGCCGCTCGTGTGCGCACCACTCCCGGGCTCCGCCACAGCCCGAGCGCCTCCCGCCGTCAAGTCCGGCTCCGGTGCACGTCTCGGGACCTGCCGCTTCAGGCCGAGCGCTCGTCCGCCATCGGCGCCATTTTCTCCCTCACGGGCGCTGAGCCCTGAATTCCGCCCCACCGTCTCGGAAGCCTCCCTCGTCCTCGCTGCCGCCGCGTTTACACCTGCAAGCGGCTCACCGCCGGTCAGCTGTCTGCGTCACCCTATGGCCGGATTGTTACGGATATGGGGTGGTTTTGCGCTGTCTGCTACCGCAGCTTACTCAGTATGCGGCCATCTTCCTCGGCTGCAGGCCACGCCCCCCCTCCTGGAGCTTTTTTGTTGGTTCGTTTTTAGTGGACATCTGCTCAAGATGAATCCTCTGCCTCTCTGGAAGCAAATTAACCACTTACTCTGAACCAACAGTATAATGTACTTCTGGTACCTTGAATGAAATCTCGGGGCAAAAAATTGCGAATTATAGCTTTCTGTGAAACCACCAGACATCCTAACAAAATTTCAATTAGCTGGGTAAGAAACAATTGTAATTACTTGGGTCAAATGCATCAGTTAAAAAATGTGTGCAGCCATGTTATGTCTTTGCGCATTAAAGGTTTGGTACAGGGCTATTGAACTAGTGTCGTTGCCAAAGCTGCAGTAGACCAAAAAACTGTTGCAATGGAATACTCATGCAAAATGAAAGTGTAAGGAGAAGACCAGAAAGCACATGTGAAGAGGAATCTTCTCCCACTCCAATAAAGCCTCACAATAGTTGTATGGTTTTGTGAAATAATATTGATAAAACACGTTTGTTTTTAATAGATTTTATTATTGTTTCAACAGTTACATTTCTGTGCCTAGTGGTGTTAGATAAGTTAATAAGACTATTACATTTGTTGAAACAGAGAGTTTATCTGTGCTTAGGTAATGAATAATCAGGTCGCCTGTGAAATATTGTGTTTAAGTGGGGTCAGATATGTAGTTTCCGAATGAGGATAACGGCTCTTAAACTGTACCCAGTACTTGCTTTATACGTTTCAGGAGTCTCCATAACAAGGAGGCTTCACCGTCCATCATTGGGGTGTAGTGTCTGAGGAAGGGGGGGGAAGAGAGGGAACATTAACTGCAGTAATTGTACATAATTTTTCTACATTCAGTTTTGTGCTCCCTCACTTTCCTAAGGTCAGCTCATCAAGGTAGAATGATATTAATAGATGATCTGCCTATATTACTGTTTTTATTTACACAGATATATGGTAAATACATTTGGATACACAAATTGCATGAAAAATGCAGCAAAACTGGGCAGTGGTAGTGCAGATATAGGTTACAGCTGGTTTGGCCATCATGGGGCCGTTTTCAGTGTTAAACACATTTACATGGTAAGGGGGGAGGGAGAAGCATCTCTCGTTCCCCTGACCCCACCGTTATTTTCTGACATTCTTGAACTATGAATTGCCTCAAGTAGATCCTCTGCTTGGGTCTAGTGCTGCCTCCACTGTGTGGTACTTGAGGTACCCTTGTGTGCCCCATTTGCTATCACTGTGTATTGGACTATTTTCTTCATCTATGTCGATTTTGTGGAATTTGTTCCCTTTTTGAATACCAGGCATTGGGTATTCACCAACAATTAAGTGTCGTGCAGCTACCGATACATTAAATCAACAGACTCAGCAGGTGTCCAATGAAGTACAGTTTGATTAAACGGATGGAGTTAATACATCATTAGGTTGTCGCTCCTGCACCTGTGTTAATATTTTCATCTCATGCCTCAATTTCAGCTACTACTTTTCTTCAGGTCTCAGTAATACCTAAACACTTATTTATCATCACCCTCAGGTAGCGGTAGGGCTTATGGTATTTATTAGATGGTGGAGCCCTTGAAATTATTTCACTGCAGAAGAGCCCTCTGCCCCTCTTAGGGCCTAAGACGTTCACCTAAATAATTCGTTTTTTTGTTCATTTATGTGGCGCTGATCATGGGCCACCACCTATTCGGCTTAACATGCCCTCCTCATTGTCAATTCGGCACTCAAGGAATGGCCCGCATCGCCTCTGCACCAGTACACCGGCCACAACTGTGTGCAGGAGTCAGCCAGTCCCGGTGTGCCATGCCAGGTTCTCAACATTCTAAGCCACTAGGTGTATGCACTGTATCCTCCGAGGTAGTGAAAAGGCTAAAAGTCCAAGGCTCAGGAAATTGTTGTTTGTTCGCTATTCCCTTCAATGTGATGTTTGTTGTTAATTCCAAAGCAATTAAGTTACAGGTTACAGTCCTATTAGCCGTAGGAGTTAACAGTTCATATTAATGTGAGGAGGCACCAAATTATTTTGTTATAATGGTAATATATACAGAGGATAGAATTACTTTAGACCAAAGTCCAGAGTCATATTGTTGAGAGAGACATTCATTTGGTCTTTTCTTTTATTTGTCTTCTTTACATATTTTGGAAAACGTGAAAATGGGGTTCAACATAAACGTGTTTCATCCTCTGTGGTCAGTGGACCTAGGGCTTTCTCGGTGCTTCCGTATAATGTATAACTGGCTATGAAGCCCTAAAACCTGAGTCCCATGCGGTGTTAAAAGTTTCAACCGGCAGAGAGGTCGGACACGCGAGACCCCCAAGAGCAGTGTCTTGGCACATAGTTCGCCCAGGTTCACGAGGTTCCTGGAGTTGCTGCTCAGCCCTCTGCAAATCTGGGAGGAGGCCACACGATTCTGGCCAAGTCGACTGCCAGACGTGTGAAGCCTGAGCAGTAGCTGCCAGCCTCCTATGATCTAGGCCCCTCTCTTCTTGGGCGTCAGGATGGTGTGATCATCTTTTGAGGAGTAACCCTGAGAGCACAGAACTACATGTTGGTTATCATTTGGCTTGGGGGGGTGGGGGGGGGGGTATGTGCATCTCCGTTCTATTCCCAACGACTCGCACTGTTCAGCTCCAGACCCCCACTGTACCTGTGCTCAGGCCAAGGGTGGTGCTGGAGATGGTGTTCTCCACGCAGAAATAAGATATTGGGAAGCAGCAGGTGATATTGTTGCGGTCTGCCACTTACATGTTCATATTAGGACATTGATAAAAAGCAGGGACATTATAATGGATTGTCACTGGTTCACTTTCAGTCTCCACAATGATAAGCCATGTTTTCTCCAAATAAGGATACTGAAGTGCGAAGGTACTCCGATGTTGCAGCACTGGCCACCCTCTGTCTCAAAAAGTAATATAGTAAAGTGACAGATCTAGGTAAGATTCTACTGCAATGAAATCAAAACAAGAAAACATGAAAATACTAAGGATAAGAATAAATTCTCCTCTTTGAGCTGCAAAAAGTGGAATATTTTACTGCAGTTGGGCGAGCTACTTAATATCACACATTCTCTCCTGGTTGTTACCATACCCTCATTCATTGATTGTCTCCCATAGCTTCTTATGGTCTAAATAGATAATGGGTTCTTACTAATTGGTCTGTTTTTGGCATTTTTCATAAAATTCCTACCACAGTGTTGCTTCAGTTGTCTAATGCACATACTTAATCATAGCAGTTTTAGGTCAGTCTAGAAAATGTTATAGCAGCCTGCGTTAAAGTGCTCAGCTTTAGACAGTTGGTTAAACACATTTTCAGTAAAGTGTTTTGCAGGCCGAATTCACTTGGAACTGTCAATATTTAACCTTTTACCTTATAAAGTGGTTAAGCATGTCAATTGTGTTTTATAGCCTGTCTCTGACCCCCACCTCTAATCCCAGACCACGTCCTCTTTCTATCATATTGAACTACCAAGGCCGAAGACACTGGTACAACAGAGAATCAGAGCAGTGCTCTGACCTCCAAAGTCTAAGGAACTGGGCAGTTCATCCTCATTCCATATAAGCATGTGCAGAAGTGTTCCAGACTCCCAATGGCACACTAGGATGCTACACATTGGCATTCTGCTGTGGTGGGTACAGACAACCAACATTTATAAAGATGATGTGCTACGAGCCAGTGATTAGCTGCATGTTCCACCCTATGCTGCATTGTGGCTCCACCATGTTTGCTGTATGTACTTTCCAGTGTAGTGAGACGGTTTCTTCTGAATCCAAAATTGGAGAGGTTAATAGCAATGCAGAGGAATCAATCAGAAGAACATCACTGCAAAAGAATGCTGATGATTAAGCCCTTGTATTTTCTACAGCTCTTGAAAGTGATCGCAATATAGATGAACCATAGTTCTAGTTACACATTTTAGGTAGTTAGTCTCATTGTTGGCACTCTGGTTCTTGTAGTGGTGGTTCCATTCTTCATTCTTGGGAACAAAGTTGCAGCAGTTTTTTCCTGGTTACCTCGGATTGCCATTCCTCCCTCCCCTGGGTGGGTGGGTGACTCCTTTGTGAAACAGTATGCCCACACAGTTCTTATTAGTGAATTATCATTCTTATTGCTTTCATATGTAACAATGCTGGTGTTACAAACCCTGCACTGAATTTCTGTTTTTCTTCATGCAACTTCTTCTGTTGTGGTGTCTTATCCACTTACACAAGTGGGTTAATTTTTCGATTTGTTGTAACATTGGGGAAAGAACTTGAAGCGACTGTTTGACATCGGTATGTTTTGTTCCTACGCATCTCCAAGTGCTTCCAATAATCTTTGAAACCCTTGTCTTCCGTCGTCGGCCTCACAATGCTCTTTTAATGATTGGTCATGCGACCCTTGTTCAGGATTTTTTTTCATCTAGATCGTTAGGGGTCAAATTAACAGCTATTAAATCATTACATTGTTAAATGACCTTCTAGGACACCTAAAACTTAACAGGGACATGAAAGGACCATACACGTTACCATAGATAAGCAGGCAGAAGTTTCTAGGATGTTCTTTCCGAAAAAAGTGTGTGTGTGTGTGTGTGTGTGTGTGTGTGTGTGTGTAGGTAGGTGTGTGTGTAGGTGTGTGTGTGTAGGTGTGTGTGTGTAGGTGTGTGTAGGTGTGTGAATGCTGGCTGTGTTGCTTTGTTTTATATGTAAGAGGATGGTGCCCATCTGAACTAGGGCCTTGGCTGAAATGTTCCTTCTTAAATTTATTTATGCCTAAACACCACTATCTTTTTCTCTGTTTATTGCTGTAAATGTCATGAAGTTGGCAAAGGGAATGAACTGATTGAAAGTTTAAGCTCTAACGAGTGTCACAGTATATATTCCCTACAGCGCGTTTGCCATTTATCATATTCTCTTTGTGAGTGTGTGCGGTTTATCAGGCAAATCCATATCTGGCATGTGTTCCGTTGGTGTTTCTGCCTTGTATTCTGTGCATGATATTTGCATGCCTCCTGCTGAGACCTAAAGTGCACCTTTGTTAGCTTGTGCAGTTGGAACAACGCGTAAGATTGTACTACGAGGTTTTTGCGGTTCTGCAAAAGAAGCGAGCTGCAAGCCAGGCCCTTTTTGTGTGTTTATTTGTCTCTTTGGTAATTAAAGATTTTCAGATTAAAGTGATTCTGTTATCACGCTACCTTCCCATACCCCACTTTGGAGCCTTAATGCATCAGATGAATTATTTCGAAGCATTTTTGCCCTGTTTCCCATGGGTTTCCTAATGGTTGCAGTTTAGTTTCACAATTCTGTGTTCTAATGGTGTCAGATTACAACACATTGGTCGTGTTGGCTTGTTTGCGCCATACATGACCACTAGCTGCCTCTCGTGCTGAGAGAGAGAGAGTGAAACCACACAGGATGTCCTGAGTGCATGCGGTGCGTTTTCAGTTTTGCTTTTATCAAGTTTAGTCTAATTTTGTTTTTGCTGCCTTTGCTGTTCCAGAGGAAGGGTAGCTGGCATCCACTCATCAAATATGAGACTGTAATTGCATGTCGTTGGCCTTGCACCATGGTTCTTTGAAACAGTACATTTGTTCCCATGCAGGAGCACTATGTGCTACGAGGTGGTGCTGAGTTGCAAAGGCCCGTCCTAACCTAGCCAAAGCATGATGCAAAGCGCTGACTCGCCATGTATGTTGCAGTGAGAAAAAATATCCTCTCCAATTAATCAACCATTTATCATCTAACAGGAGCGTTGTTATGGAAGACATGGGAAATGAGATGTGTAATAATTTGAGAGGCAAAAAGTGCTAATTCATTAATAATATCTTATTGTATTGCCACATTTATATAGCGCATTATACCCCTACGTGGGACGCTGAAGTGCTTGCCAATATGAGAAGCACTCAACAGCATTTAGGGTTTTGTTGGGAGTGTTGTCTTTATTTGGATCCTCTGTGGGAAGAGTTTCCTGATCATGCGCGAGGACCACCGAGGTGTGATTTCTGGGTTATGGGACTCCGCTCTTGGCAGTAGATTGATGAAGGAGTGAGTGTGAGAGAGAGGTGTGCAGTTTTATGTTTTTTCAGTGAGCTTGGAAGCATTAAAAGCTCTGCGAGTCCCTTTATTGTGTTTATGTTCGTAGCCCATTTAGCTGGTTACTGCACTAGGTTGTCCATTCTTTGATATTTTGTTAAAAGGTTATGGTCCTGAGCAGGCAATCTGGAGCTCCTACAACATAAGCACAATGAAGTGTGAGATCTTGCATCTGGCTGTCAGTCTGCCTTCCTGTGGCAGAAATCAGACCCATAAAAGGCAAGGCCAAGATTAGAAACTTGCTCACCTGAGCAATACAGAACTGCAGTCTCACTGTTCGCACTTACCATCCTTCAAAACTCTATTGTTTGGGGTGGATGGGTGAAAGGGAGGGGGAGGCACAAGTAATCAGCAGTACCTTCTTAACAAGGCCCTCATTTAATTTTTCTGAGGAGCTCTGTATCCATTCTTTCTCACTTCAATGCCTGTTCTTCAACCTGAAGCCATAGGAATGGAGGTAATGCACTTGTGAACACACAGATTAGGTGTTTTGTCGTGCCCCACACCAGAAGAAAGTACTAATGATGAAGACACAAACAAAGTCTTAACATGTCAAGAGACCTAATTTCACACGGATAGAAACGCAAGAAAAAGAGGGAGGTGATAAAGCACTACATCCAGCGTTGAAACACTAGGACAGCTAGGGTCATTTGGGCTCGCTCGGGACTACAGGTTTTAAGTTCAACATGGTTGTCTGTAGTGCTGCTCAAGGGAGACCTGTTTGTAAGCTTTGGTTTGGAACTAGGATTTGTTAACTCATCCTTTTGCCTGTAGGTGTCATTTCACAGTGTTGTAATGTACAAATCTACCTTGATCACACACTTGGTTATATGACAATGTGTCATCTTAGGCAATCTGCCTTCTCGTTATACATCTTACTTTCACTGCTTGATACTGTGACAGGTTAGATGATGATTTCGATAGAAAATAGGGCATTTTATTTTTGATCTCTGTTGATAGCTGGCAAGACGGTACTTTTACCTCAAACCCTTTTAGGATTAATTAAGTCAAATTAGTCATTCCACTGTCCCCAAATCTTGGCAGACCTCCGAGAGCAGCGCCTACAGACATGGTCAGCCTTCTCATTCTTTCATTAATTTTTTCATTCTCTGCCAGCATGCTGTTGTCTAAATTGTCCCACCAAGTATGAAATTGAGGAACCATCTGGTTGCCCTGTAATCTGGTGATGTCAATTCTAGCACCTATCAAAGCTGTATTGAAGAAAATCTTTGGAAATTTTGGACTGGACAATTGTCCTGGATGCCTCATAACTTCTCCTGTCTTTCTGTATTAAAAATAGCAGGCGTTACTATTCCCCTATTTACATTTTCTCAATTTACTGACCTCAAAAGGTTGAGTTGTCCTTGCCAGGATCTAAATCTGTGACCTTCAGGGCACTACATATTTCATTGGCCAGCATTGAACTCCGTGAACTTTCCAGCCACATTTAATTTGTTCTGGTCAGCAATCCTTTTGGTTGTTTAGCTCCATTTGTATTACACATTTTTTTCCTGTTTGCCAGACAAACTTAATAAATGTACTTGTGCTCAACAAAGAGGACCATGATTCGCAATTTGTAGGATATGTTAATAAGAGTATAAACATGTATTGGCTCATTTGTTCTTTTCACAGCCTAACAGGTAGTATTGTCTCAAATCTGGCCCATATCCTCCACTTTGTACAAGTCTACCTAGAGCACCTAAAAATAGGTATTTTTCTCTGTATCTTAAGTAGGTCACATGGTTCAAATATCATTCAAAACGTCTTTGAAAAATGTATGGCTGATACAGAAAATGCCTTAGCATTGTCATGAGTTTGCTATTGAGTTGCAAAGTTTTTATAAGTTGAAGTGCAGGAAGCTATGTGACGGGAGGAGTATAGGGGTCTCCACGGAAAACCCATTTCGTTTGAATGGGATGCCCTAGTGAAGGGATTTAAAGAGCAAGATCTGGCACCAGACGGAGAAGGCTAAACACACCTCCTTCTGTTAGACGCTTTGGAGCGTGATGTCCTGCTATAGCCCCCACCCCTTTCAGTTTTCCTTTTTTTTTTCTGCCAAAGACACCGTAGATATCACATTTGTGACCATGACATGTGGGACAGGAGGGCTCGGCCCCTCTTCCCTACAGTGGAAATATCAACTTTTCCGCCTCCCCATTCACAGTCCTTGTAGAGTTTTATACACTATATGCTTGCCGCCACATACATATGACCTCCCCATTAGGTGTCGCAGTCAGTTTGTTAGGGGGAGGGAGTACTGTTCAAACTGTTTGCTTCTCTTGTAATGCATTGTATATCGTGCCTCCTGCATACAACATAAGACTGAACCTTTTTGCAATGCTTTTTCAAATGATGTGTAATGTCTTGCCCTCAGATTAAACTATGAGGTATGTATCGTACTTTGATCAAATGCAATAAAGTTTGTGTTAAAAAAAAAGTTGAAGTGCAGGTGGGCCAGCATTTATGGTGCAAGACTATGATGAATGATACACCCAAACTTGATTTGAGCCGGTGATTGCAAATGGGACCCACTCACATTCCTTTTTAGAGACTGACACTTTCCCTCACTGGACCTTGACTCGTAGCAAGAGAGTAAAAAACGCACTGCAAGGCAAAAGGTCTCGCATTTGCGAGAGATTGAGCTACTGACATTTTAAATGACAATGCCTTTTATTTGTGTTTTGAAAACCTGCAAGCGGTGCGTAAACATGCACTTTGTACTTATAGTCTTTGATTACGAGAAGCAAGGCTGTCGGTAACTGCGCCTCTTACTTCCAGCCTTGCTTCTCGTAAGCAAGGACTATAAGTACAAAGTGCGTGTTTACGCACCGCTTGCAGGTTTTCAAAACACATAAATAAAAGGCATTGTCATTTACAATGCCAATAGGTCAAACTCTCGCGAATGCGATACCTATTGCATTGCAAATGTTTGATATGCTTTGAATTTAATGCCTACATTTCACTCGAGGGAGGAATTAGCTTTCCTAGTGTAGGCCAGGGAAAGGGTACTGAAAGCGTAGAACTAGTCATTTTTGTCCTCCTGCACTCTTCTCGAACTGATGCATTTTGTTGGAGGGGGGCAACAAGTCCTAAAGAACACAGGAGGTCTCATTTATGGGTATGTAGATGTCCATCCTCTCCCGGTCCCACTACCCCATTTATTGCAGCAGGGGTGCATGGATGTCTGGGTATGTGGATCCTTGTTAGTAGGGATCAGAGATTACTTGTTACTAGGGATCCAAAGAAAGCTGGATCTGTTAGGAGTGCATCAAGAGGTTTGCTAAGGTGCCTGGTTAGGTGCGGCTGTGCTCATGTGTGCTCCAAGTACGAGATGGCCTGCTGGCTGCAGTGAGGAGATCCATCTTCACTAGCTTAAACTGAGAGTGCTGCAAGCACACAATGATGCTGGGGGAGTTGGGTCAGCTTCACTAGCATGCACTGTGTGTGCTCCAAGAACAAGATAGTTGGCTGGCTGCACTGCTGGGGGTTTTTAGCCGCACAGGAATAAACTGTATTTGCTCCAAGCACCAGAACGGCCTGATGACCGCACGAGATACTCTGCTGCAGCTTAGAGACCAGGACGCTTGCCCCTCTGTAGGCCACTGCATCCGGTCCCTTGGATCACTGGGCAGGCAGAGAGGCCTGTAAGCTGCGATGGGGATGAGAGGCAGGGAAATGACACTGCAAGAAACTGCGTTTATGCACCAGAGAAGAACGCCGTTAAAGCGACGGGGGTGACCTTATACACCACATTGTATGTTTATAGAGAGGTGGACATCGCCCACAGTTTTTTTTTTTTTTATAGTATTTTTTATTGATTTTGCAGTACCAGAGTCAAAGATAAATGCTTCTAAATACAACATCATGATGATATTTTTTTTTTTTTATGTCAACAGAACGTCCCCTTATTCCTCCCCATCCCCCTCCCTCCCAGGTGAAAAATATCCAGTGGCTGAGAATTAATAAAAGCCTTATGGTGGAGCATCTAGATATGGTTACATAAACAACAGTACATTCACGCATTTGTTTTTGTAACAGGACAGTTGTACATTATTTGCTTGCTTTAGTCGCAGCTCTACCTATATCCCTCCTCAGGTGTGCAACGGGGGCGGAGGGCTATATGTCGTCCACAATTACGGCTGTGCGGGTCACGGGTGAGCACGGGAGGGGGCGGGAAGAAAGGCAACACGAGGGGGGCGGGAAGAAAGACAACACCGACAAAGGAAGAGGGGGTGGCAACAAAGACAACGGAAACAACGGGTGGGGGTATGGGAACAAAGACAACACGGACAACCGGAGGGTGGCGGGAACAAAGACAACATGGACAACAGGAGGGGAAGAAAGACCACACAAACTACGGCGGAAGGGGGGTGGGAACAGAGGGAATACGGACAACGGGGAGGAGGGGCGGGAAGAAAGACAAAAACTACGGCGGGAACAAACTGAACACGGACAACTGAAGGGGGTGCGGGCAAAGTGAAACACGAACAGGAAAGTTGCAAAACAAGCCGAGGCAAAAGAAAAAGTAGTACGTGTGCCAAAACATGGCCCATATCGAAAGGATCCATGTAGCAGGGGCAGTCTGGAACAAAACAGCCACAAGGCGGAACAAATGTGCTCTATTAACCAACGAAAACTATGGAATTTATAAAGGCAGACCAAGCAACCAATGAAAAGTGGTAGGCGTGTGATGGGTGTGCTCAAACTCCACAGAGGGATTACAGCATGACTCGCAGAGCAGCGCATGTGCGCTGCCTCTAGGCTCGACCTAAAAACAGAAGAGTAAGAGAAACTGTCAAGGAGAGAAAATGGGAACCTGCAAGAGTGAGATAAATAGGCAGGGAGTGTATGGTGGTAAAATCAAGACTATGCAGCTTTGGTATTCGGCACTCTGACATTTAGTAGCGCAGACTGCTAGCTCTTTAGGCCCGGTCACTTATTCTTTTACTAATTAAGCACTTGAAACGCAATCTCTCTATCCAGTTATATATAAACTTTCAGTAATTTGTGTTTACTTTTCTCAACCGCTTGCAAGTTTAAATTTATCGTCTCCAAGTTGTCAATTGATAATTAGCATTGACAACATTCAGCACGATATTTCCCAGTATTCTCCTTTCACGCAGAAGCCGAAAAAGCACAGACTGAATAGTTAGGAACCACAGTATTGTTTTCCTAACAATGGTATAAGCTGGCAAAGCTCATTACATCTTTGATTTGAGATGGTGTTTGATTTCAGGTGAATTTGAGACTTTCTATACAGTTGTTTATTAATAACAATCATCTACACAATCCTCTTTATCTTTTTAAATGATTCATTTTAGCTAAAATGCTGTACGTTTTGAGCAAGGAATCAAACTAGAATTGTAACATTCACATAAGGGGTGTGTAGTTTTCAAATGATCCCACCAGCCATCTGCTGTCATAACAAATATGGATAAATAACTGAAGCACTCATTTTGATTTCTGAGCAAAACCACCTAAGCATAAGTGTCAACAGTGTACTGCTAGCAGTTTAAAAATGTAATCAACCACTACATGCCTAATCGCATCATAGGCTTAACCTTCTAATCAGTTGGCAGCAAAAGTAATTGTTTATCACAGATTTAAGAGATAAATAGTTATCACGTACCATATACATTTACAAATCCTGATCATTCCGTTTAAATTTCAACTAAAATGAAATGGTGCTGTCTGCGTGCTTGCTAGAAAGGGTTCTGTTTATTCTAGTGAAACTGTGAGGTTGAAATTATATGGGAATCTTCAACACAAATTCTTTGCTATGTAATGGCAGGAGATGGTGGGTGTACATTTTGCTAACAAACTGACAATGGCTTGGTGAATCCTATTGACCCGAAGATCCCCTTCCCCACTCAATCCTGCACTAAGCTGCTTCTGATTGTCCTCCATTGTTCATCTCCCACTGGATAATTGACTGACAGCAACGTCTCTGCCCAGAAGGGTAGTTTGAGATATTTTTGACAAGTCAATAGCAATTTCTCTCAACTCCCATTAGAGAGGGTATATTCATCCTGCATTTCAAAGCCCGGATCCAACATAAATGGCCCGTCTTTGCATGATAGAAGCTCTTATTCCTGCTCTTGTTTTAGGGAGAAGATCCAAGCACCATCTTTCGTAATAGTGACTGTCTCCTGAGACAGCAGTGGGATATTTACCTTCACTTGTGAATCTGTGCCCACATTAGACTTTCAGTTCTGAGTAAGGGATATATTGTCATATGAGGGTGTTCTTCTTGGTAGGTATTTGTGGTACCTTCGCACCAGGTAACCTACTAGTCTATTGTGCCAACCTGAATGTCTGACCTTGGTGCATTCAGGTTGCCCAAAGGTAGCCCAAAGGACTGCTAGCTCCAAGGAGTGTAGGTTGAGGCCCCCTCAAACCCACTCCCCCAACCACCCACCACATGTCTTACTCCAGAACAAGCCAGTGACTACCTTCTATGTCATGCATTGAAACCACTCTATTCACATGAACTTTTGTCACATGAACGTTTGTTCCCTCCTGCTAGCCAAACAAGAGCAGAAAGGCTATTAATCACTTGGACACTAGCTACCTGCTGCCACAATGTGGTAGCCCAAGCTAAACAGTTTTCTTTTGTTAGCACTGTGCCTATCCTATTTAAGTTCAACAGTCAAGAACATCAGAGTTCCTATGTTATTAGGTGCAATGTAATTGCACAGATGCGAGTCCACTTATATCTAGAGAATATACCAATCTGAAGTCTTTTGTGAATATTGAAAGCCTGGAGCCCTGAAGAAGAAAATAGCACTGTGAATTTGTGCATCTTACAAAGGAAAATGGTTTTGCCCATCGGCTTCCCATTGGCTTGCAGGAGCCTTTCAGTAGACACTTGTGTTTAAACACTATTATTGCGATTAGTTTGTCAATACTTTCCATGTAAAGTATTTAGTAAATAGTCAGGGAATTTTTATCCCAAAGGGATTGCTTTTGACTCTTCTTTTATAGTTAAGTTGATTTCCATTGAAACAATCAATAAATTATCTCCTTTGATTTTTTTCTTTAAGGTTTTTCCAATCTCTAAAAGTGGGTCTTTTTAGCAGAATGTCAGAAAACCTCCAGAAATATCTAGAGGGCCTTAAAGTGCTACCTTTTCCAACTTTTGTTATTTTTAAAGTGTACAAGCTGTATATAGTCTGACCGAACGACATGGATGATATTCTCTGGAAGTCTGTAAGAATGGTATTGCTTTAAGTCAGGAGGGGTAAGGCGGTGATGGTAGCTGTCAAGATCCCTTTCCTCTTTTGGGTGTTAGGCTGAAATGGGTTCTTTTAGGTCAAGGTACCTCGTGTTTTTCATTAGAGGTGAGGGTGCTGGTTAGTGCTGGTGCATTTGTGAAGTGCTCATAAGAGTCAAGCTATGCATGCTGGTTAGGATGTGTGTAAGGCAAAAAAACTATATCTGGCTTAATTCATTGTAGCTTTATGCTTCTTTCTCAGTTGAATATTTTATCAGATCCTTATTTACTGGTGTACTTTATTACTCTTATTGGGTAATTCTTTTTAAAGCTTCCTCGGGGAAACCAGCTGAAGAGAAATTACTTTAAGAAAATCAGAAATGAAGCCTGTTGGAACATTTAATCAACGCACCTCCATCTTATAAACATTAAAATTCGATTATGTGAGATATCTGGTCTGCTTGTTAAACAGTAATGGTTGGTTTCCTCGTGCCTTCATAGAAATTACAGCTCTGTGGATTTTTTTCCCAAGTAGTTTTTATTTAAGCAAGTTGTAACCACTCCCTATTGCTGTTTGTTTCCTTTTTGTTCTTACATTTTTTTACATCCATAAAGCAGACATGCCCCAGTACAAGCACCTGATATCCTGTGCATCGATTAGAAATCGCTGCATTGCTCTGCTCCGTCCTCTATATTTAGCAACAACCTTTTTGGCCAGCACGTGTGGCTCCCATTAATGTCCCTGGCATGTGTATGCCATTACATTTGTTATATTTGACTTCTGGTTGTGGCATACACCTGCGCATGATTCATACTAAGGTTACTTATGGAATGCTTGAAGCAATTAGGCTCATCCGTTTATTAGAATGTGTGAAATTTCAATTCAGTGTTTAAGTTGAGATTCATTTACTTGTAGTCAGCAAGTTTTATTCTTAAGTATGCCTGGCCTTACATTCCTGTTTTGACAGGTTGTCACATAGCTTTAACAGTTAGTGCAATCTTCATGCATGTCTTCAATGACTTTGACTGATTGATTGATTTAATCAAGATAACATTTAAGGAACACTTGAAACAGGTAGGCAGCAATCTACACTGTATTTCTCTGAAAAAGGACTCCTAGTGGGGTGTACCTAAATAAAGAAATTCTGTTTTGCCTTAACTATATTTATTGCAAGTTGGATACAAATGAGAATGTGTGCAACATCAAAAATATTGGATTTTAGAAACCTTGTGTCTGAAATTCCTATGAAAAACCATTCCAGTAATTTCTATAAAATAGTGGTTACCATTTTTAAAAAATAGTGAAATTAATGAATTCTCTGGGAGTGGACAACAGGGGCAGGTTTAACCACTGCCACACCATGGAGACTAATTAAATATACAACACAGGTGTGTGTTCTCCGCGTCCCTTGGGGGCCCTGAATTGTTACTAGGAGGGTTGACTGTCTCCGGACCAAGTGAGTTCCCAGAAGTGTGGTAGACTCACTGGGTGGGACACGATCTATTTAGGTAATCAGAAATGAAACGTATAGACCAGACACCAAGACCAAAGAACGACTAAGGTTCAGTTGGTCTTAGTTTTTAATGTTGCTATATAGATCACCAATACCCAATAAAAGAAACGTTCCTGTTAATCTATGGGCAATTTTAGATGTCACTGCACCCGCTACTAATTATCATCACACATTCACTACCATTCACAAAGGGCAGAGGAAACATCCTCACCATAGAGTCCCCCATTTGAAGGGCTGGCTGGACATTGCACCACCCACCTAGCGTGGAGCAGGACACAATAATGAAGCATGACAACCTAGGTGGATGAGGGTCCTTGTATCCTGATAAGGTTACTCTTGGTGATCACTCCAGTAGAAATACTAGTAGAATCTATGATTCTTAGTTCTCTACCCCCAATACAAGGTAGGGGTTTAATCGGAATGTAATTTTTTTTCAAACAGTTGATTGTTAGCTGATCTTTAGGTAGTTAGCTGATATGAACAAGAAACCTATCTAAGTTCTCCATGTTACCTATCTGGATATTGTTGCACAGATCTTCCGTTTGAAACCTATTTTTTGTCTTTAATTTGCTTTGTTTTCTCTTCTATTCTCGACAAATATAATGCCTGATCTATTTTCCAGTGCAGCTTCAAGTGCTGCTTGGGGGGCATTCAAAGGTTCTATCACGGTTCCTAATTCTAAAAGGAAATAATAGTTAACTGCAAAAAGTGATCTTACAACAACTTTATTCTCTTGAATTTGCAAATAGTGAGAGTAAAAATGCAGTGCCCCAGGGTGGGTGTGGGGCAAGTAAAGGGTAAAAATATAGTCTGAGGCGCGAGAAGAAAAGTGGGTGGAGGTGCTGATTTCATAGTGAGGTAGTCTACGTAATTCAGTTTAGAACCTAGCAAACTGTTAAAACAAAACTGAGACCAGACTTGTTTCTGTTCTGTGATATACATGATGTTACTTTTATTTGTACTATAATTTGGTCATTTCCACTGTTATTTTGACTTTGTGTGTATTTCTGAATAAAATAAGAGATTGTTGGTCAGTGGTCTGGTTAGTGGCATCTTTGGTAATGCAGTGTCATCGTAATTTCTAAATATATGTTTCCACCTGTTAGCCTGCAGTCTTACTGCTCTCCCTCTTTGATAGGCATGGTATTGTAGTAAAATATTTTAAGAAAGGTTTAAAAAATAACTTCATTGAAACTCTTCAGCACTTCTTAGTAGGATTTCAATTTTTTTAAAAGGGCTCTGACCTTTTAAAAACATTATGTAAAGCAGTTTCCTAGAATAGTCTGTCACAGTTTAGCAACCATGTGTCTGAAAATAAATCGTGATGGTGGGCAACTGTCTGACTGGTGGGGATTTGTTAGCTGAGCATCTTCCTTGGAACAGTGGCCTGAGATGCTCAATGCTTTTTCCACATTTGGAAGTTCATTGTGCTTGGAAGATAATGCCTTTTTCAGTTTACAACATGCACATTTTTTTATTTATAAATTTACAATATGTAGTGGTAAAGCACAAGAAAGTCATGGTCTTTTAGGAAGTTAGTTCCTCCTTTAAACACACCAACATTCACACTGTCCCATCGCAACAGAGTGGTGGGGTTGTGTTTTTATATGTGGTTTGTTGAGACAACCTCTCATAAGATATCATGCATGTATGTATCCTCTGTATCTTACAAGTGAGATGTTTGTTCTGGCGGTTAAGAAGTCAAGCTCTTCAGTACCTTGCAGGGATATTAAGTACTACATATATGCAATTACAATGCAGTGCAATTTACATGAGCCAAAGTATAAAAGAAACTATGATCTAAAAAATAATTCCTTGTTACTGAGAAAGTGCCCGGATAATGTTGTCATTAGCATGATATGCTTCTTTCTTAGGTCAGTTGTCCTGTCTGAAATGCTTTATCTCTATAGCTTTCCAGCTGGAATCTGAAATTTTCAATTCATTGAAGTTTCTTGTTCATCCTCTAGTGGTACTACTTAACCGTTTTTGGCCCAGGCAGCTTGGAAGGGTCATTCAACCTTATTGGTCTTGAAAATGGTCAAGAACACTAGTGATTGACCTCTGCCTGCTGGAAGGGCTGTAGTCGAAGATGATGTCACATCAGGAGGATAAACACACTGTTGGAAATCCGCCTTTTCTGCATCATCTCCCCAAACATTTCACTGTTTTCTGGGCCCAGTTTTTGCTGGCTGCGAAAATCTGTGCACTTTACTTTTGCTAACCAGAATTAAAGTGCCTGTGCTCCCCCTCTAAACATGGTGGTTAAATTGGCTTATTCATGATTGACACATTTAACTTGCTTGTAAGCCCCTAGTTAATGGTGTAGAAAGTGCACCCAGGTCCTGGATGTTAAATGCCTCATGTGGAGTGCAGCACCTATTGGGCCACCCTCTATAGTGGCAGCACATACATGGCTACAAGCCTACCCTGTGTAGCCTGACTGCTGCAGTGTAAAACCTACAGTGCGACCTATTTGACAAGTAAATATCCCCCTTTTAAATCTTAGTAAGTCATCCCTATGAAGGCCCTGCTGCCCACAAGGCAAGGTGCATTTTTATTTAAGTGGTATAGGTGGAAAATTAATATTACGATGTCCCTACTGTGACGAGGCCCTAAAGTGTATTTTCACTTCGACAGGCCTAGCTGTCCTATGTAGAAAATCAGAGTACAGATTACGATACTTCTACTGTATCTCAGAAATGGGAATAGCTAGAAAAATAATTAAACGAACATTTTTGATGGTTATTAATAATGAAATTCAATGGGGAAGTTTGATTTTTAATAAATATTAAGGAAAATTAACTTTTAAAAGGTTACCTTGTTTCTGCCTGACATTTCTGGAGCTCAATTTGCATGAACTCTTCTCCACTTACTTCCATTGTGTGCTCGGCCCAGGAAGAGTGTGAAATTCCACCCAGGAGCACACAATAGGTGGCCCTGAAAGGGCAGAGATGACTTCTCTGAGCTAAATCAAATATGCTGGGTGGGGTCTATGGGCATTCTGTTGACACTACAGTGTCAGATCTGTGTGACAGACCTGTTGAGCCATATGTAACACTATGGCGCACTTGAAAGGGAGAGAACAGGATGCCAAGACAATTCTAGTATATCCTCTGTCTGGTTGCTGAAGGACCCTGCTTTTTTCCTGCCAAGCTCCCGTATCTGGGTTTGTTGAGGGTACAGTGCTTGCTTCAAATGGATTTTAGTGTTAGATGTGGGATTATACTAGTGATTACTGTAGTACACGCCCCTACACATCCACAACCCTTGGAGCCCAGATTTAGTGTGTCCCAAACCTTTGGCCTTCTTGAAAACGCCCTGACACATGCCATTTTGGGCATGTTTGCAATAAGGAAAATGGGAACTACTGAAAACGTGGGTAGAGTTGCCCCCAGGAACTTTTATCCCCTTTTTTAGGGAGTGCCCAGGGGTCCACACCACCCACAAGCTACTGTCGGACATAAACGTGGTATCCAAAGGCACCACATCAGAACACTTTCTGGACTTGCGGAAAAACAGAACACTGGACCTTCTGTCAGTTACTTGAGAAGAGCCCTGAAGGACTGGACCTATTCCCCATTGTACCCAGGACAAAAAAGTGAACACCAGGTCCGTTGGTCTACCTTCTCTGTGGCTACAAGGACAGAACAAGATGTAAGAGGCATTTTCCCTGGAGTGCCCAGCTGACCAGGAGCAATTAGACCTGGACTGGACCTTGTTGGTGGCCTCTGTTGGAGTGAGTTCTGGCCCCTGTGTGCTGCCCCTGAGGTCCTAGGAGCCTTAGAATTAACCCAGAGGAGCTGCTCCTGAAACCCTGAAAAGCAGAGACCTAAAAGTGTAAGTCCGAAGATGCAAAATTTGACTGAGACTGACCTGGTTGGTGTATCCAACCTGCGCTACATTGTGCCATCCTGAATTTGTGTCTAGGTCCCATTCTACTGCAACTATAGGGTACCATTGGTAATTACTCCTTTTTTACTTTATTTCTGCTTAAATGTTTTTAAAAATCATATCTCTGGTTCCCTTTATTTGACTTTTGTCATTTTTGTGTCATTTGTGTATTGGATTTTACTCTTTTTCTAATTGGGTTTGGGATTTTTATTGCTTGGTGTTTTGACTTTATTACTGTTTTGCTACTGCACAAATACTTTCCACATTGCCTTAAGTTAAGCCTATCTGCTCTGTGCTATAACTATCAAAAGGTTGCGCTCAGGATCATTTAGTGACTTCAGAAGTCCACCTTGGCAAGTGTAGTGATCTTCCTTGAGATGGGCAGTCGCCCACCCCAAATAATAAATACATTTCTTACACACACTAATAAAAGGTATTAAATAGCTCTAAGATTGGTAATATGGTTTCTACTCACACTCCTGCTGGATACCTTTTTACCTCTTTCCTCTGCTTCTTGCCAAAGATTTGAAGCTTGTGACATTCTGAAGCAGATCAGTGACTGTAGTTATTGACTGTGTTCTCGGGGATCTAAATTGCATTCATGTGCTAATATAAGGCTGTGAATTATGTTTAGGTGTATATGTATTTGACAGCCTACAAAGTAAGGACAGGTAAATCAAGAGAATTGTAGAGAATGTTGCCAATGTAGCACATCGAGGTCCTATGTTTCTTTTTAGTTTAGTTGCCTTTCTGACCCTTGTTGCCTTTTGAGCCAGAGACCTCTCCAAATTAAGTTTCTTTACTGCCCACGGCTTTAATTATAAGCGATATGAAGAGCACTCGCAGCACTGGGCAATTGCTTTGTCGTATGGAGTGTAAGTAGGTGGAATGTTGTGTGTGTGGCTGAGTAGTCGACAATGACTGGAAGCAACCAAGAACTTAATCGGAGGTTCAGTAATCACATCCTTAGGTGTATGGGAACAGGTTTCTAGTGAACTTCAAACTTTCAACTTCAAATGCAGACAGAAAAACAGAAGGAAAGTCCAGGGCGAGGAGTCTTCACGGATCAGTGATCTTCCCTCTAAATATTTGTATTTCAGGTGGTGGAGTGGCAGCAGGGTTTGGGAGGTCGATCTTAAACCCTGGGCCAGATGTTAGGCCATGTGCAGTGTGATACAGAATTTAGGCCATTGTGGGCCATGCGCAGAGAATTCTATCTGATCCATTGTTTAATTGTAGCCAGCATGTGATTGGATCATTTAAAGCCAAATCTAAGGCAGACAACTTGGTTTTGCACTCACAATACTTTGTTTTGAAAGTTGGTGTATGTATGCTGTTGCATTAGTCCATGAAGGGTGTGACTGCTGAAGGAGTCAGCATTATCTTGTGGGGGATCAATAGGAAAGGTAGGTTCACTCATGAGAGCAGTATTTGGAGTTTATCAGCTTTAACTTGCTATTGGACTGGTTATCGCAGTCCACCCTCTATGCCTTCTAAATATTCCCTAAATTTGAAGAGTTTGTTAGTGGCAGGAGTGTGGAATTCCTACCGCCTGATGCTCAGGACAGATTGTTTGAGGTGAAAGACAAGTTTTCTCGTTTTTGTCCACTAGAGAAGTATGCCCGACCCTCTGTAGCACAAACCCTTTAGCTAGCAGTTTATGGTACCACAGTATTGCTCTGTGAAAGAATTGTGTGAGGAAGGGATGAATTATATGTATAAGTAGTTCAAACTTGTACATGTGATTCTTTCATACTAAAGCCTTTACTGTTAATTTGAGTGCTCTAAGGATATGCATAGAGCTGTAAACATAGCTTGCATTCTGACAGTGGTTCTGGTATAAAAATGTTTACACCTTTTTGCAAAATGTAACAGTTAAGGCTTTTTATAACGCTCCCAAACTGTTTCCTAATTATATGTGGAATATATTTATAAGCATGAAAGCAAGATTGGTGATTGATTTCAGAAAAAAATTTGCTAAAAAAAATTGAAACTTGCATACGTTTGTGCAACTTTAAATGTTTCTCTGAGGCACCATTCAGTAAAACATGTTTAGTGAATCCCAAAATAAAAAAGTGGATAATGGAGAACTAGTGTAAAGCCATTATAGGCACCATTATGAGCACCATGAAAATAATTTAAGGGCAACTTCATAACAAAAAAGGCACAAGTTTATCCGTAGGTACATGTCCTTGCATTGGTACAATTTTTAGGAATTCACAAGAGTTTGCAAAAGCATGCGTAGGAACAATACTTTTGTAAATTCCATCTTTGAATGAGCAAAAATACAGGTAAATTACTGATTCTAAAATCTGTTTCCACCCTGGAAAAAGTTTTACTCCTGCTTTTGTCAGAAGTAAACGGCCAACCTTTTCCAGTGTGGTGCGAGATTGGAGTAGAGTTGGTACATATCATTTAACATGTTAGTTTGTGGGCTTCCACAGACTCGCTAGGTATTGCAACCTGGAAACGATTTCTTCCTGCCTACTTCAAACCACTATATGTAAATTTGCGAAGATGGCAAATTCAAAGCCTAGCTAAAATACATCCCCTGATAAGAGCACTAACATAATCACATGCCTTAATTCGTCACCTTACTGCATGGCACCAAAAGTTATATGTGGATTTTTTCTCACGACAGGTAGATCTCTGATGCATCCCGTCCCTAGAAGTAGGTTTTTTATAAAAATCCACACCCCCTAAATGGGCACGCCTTTTATTCTTGTTTTTTGTGGCTCATCTTCTGTGATACTCAGCAGCTGCAAAGGGCAATCGTTTGATGTCAGGCCTCTGCTGCCCACAAATCAGACTGACACTAGCTATGCTCATGCATTGGACAGGGCTTGTTTCTGACTCCACCTATTGTCTTTAAACACTCTGTAAAAACAGATTTTTTTCTAATTCAACAAAGTCTCTCTGTACTTTAAAATTAAGGTGAACTACTAACCCAACCCAACCCACATAGCCTTCCTCCAGGCCTGGCTAGTTTGACCTCTCCGCAGAAGCTGACATTCCTTGGAGGGACAATGTGAATTATTTGGCATTGAGTACTGGTCTGTGAGGGACATGCGGTCTGAGTAATATATCCTGAGTGGACAAGTTAGATGAAAGCAATTTCAAGAGCGGAGCACCGATTTGGACACTGAGGGTGCTTCAGAGAAGCAACAATTCTGAGCAGAAGTACAAAAGCATTGTTTGTCTTTATAAACAGACTTGTGCTATCCAGGAAAAACTATGTTCAAAATCTATAAATGTAACGTCAGGCTATTTGGAAATAACTGGCTTCATTACCCTTTATGCTTGCGTTTTCTGCTTTGTATTTATCATTGAGGAGCGCTGTCATTTGTAAAACCTTAAACTTGCATCGGATCTAGTTCTTCAGAGGAGAGTGAACCGCTGTTTATTAAGGGGCCCACACAAACACACACACACGTTATGCTAAGCTCCAGGGACATGTGCACAAACTTACTTCCTATGCTAAGCTCCAGAAACGCACACATTCACACACTCTTTCCTTCATTTTCCACACAAACGCTCCACCCTTGCAAGCGAGCCACTGAGATATGCTTAGTGTTCAGTAGCGTACACCTTGAAATCTGCGATTTGCATATATTTCCATGTGCTCTATTCCTTTTTTGTGCAAATTCTAGAAAGAAGTCTACATCTATGCATGCTTTTGAGCACTGGAACTACTGTCTTCAGGCACCTGTCGTTGCTTCTACAATACCATTACTGGCCTGTGTATATACGAGTGGTTTTTGATGTGTCCATGATTTATTCTCAACTGCTACTTTTGGCAGGCAGTACTGTGCATGTACCTCCATGTCTAGGATTATAATTCCTCTTACTTCTCAATCTTTCCTCATTGTTTCTTACCCACGGCCTCTTGGATTAGAACCAGACCTTGATAAGAGTAGGTTTGTTTCAACAAATGCATTTAATCAGCTGACAAATGAATAATCCCCCTCACTTTCCCTTCTCGGGCAACTCCGATTTAGGTCATCATGTCTTTGAGTGGCTCTATTCACCGCACTGTATGAGAGCCTTGAGGTCAGTAACTGTGATGAGCTCTATGCCATCTACACATCTGCTGATGTCAGAATTTCTCTGATACAGGTGCATGCAGGCCTTTTGCATTTAGCAGCAAGCTTGTTGACTCTGAGAGATCTTGGTGTCGTAATTGAAATTATTGTTAAAATGGGATATTGCAAGACCAGCCACGTGTACGGTTTCAGTGTTTTGGTTGTCTTTGTAATAAATGGTGCATAGCCACTTCAACTGAGAGCCTGGGGTACTTGGTTATAGGCAAAGCATTCCGTAATAGAGGCACCCACTCAATGGCTTCCCAAAACTTGAGGGGGGCCCCCTTTGCAAAGTACATGGAGGGGGGCCCGTGCACAGTGCCAAAGGGGGGCCCCTGGAGTTCAGGACCCCCCGCGCTGCAGGGGATATTGTTATGCCACTGCACCCACTGCTGTGGATGTTATTGTGCTGATCTGAGCATTGCAGCAGCACAGTTCACGCTTCCGAGTGCTGAGACACAAGATCGGAGTAATGTTTTCCTAAGTCATTCAGTTATGAGGGAGTGCAGTTTTAATCACCGTTATAATCTAAATTATAATGTAGAAATTGTATGAGTCTTTTTATTAAAAGGGAGGCGATAATATCGCCTCTGTATTCACGATAATGAGAAGCCCAAATCATATTGAAATGGCTTGACTTGGCGGCCAAGACCTGGAACAACCTACCCCTGCACCTCAGCGCCTCAGCGCCTCACCATCGCTCCAGCAGTTCAGGAAGGACCTCAAGACATGGATTTTCAACCGATAGAAGAACAGGCAGTTTCAGACAGTTCCTCGAACCCTCACGGGTGATGCAGCCGCGCTCTGCAAATCCTGAAATTTGTTTTCAAGGGAATAAGTCTTATGGTTGATGTGTGTCCTTGAATATGTGTAATACAACCCTGTTACACTTTTTCACCCCGACTCTTCATCCAGTGCTGTGTTGTCATTCACATTTTTTTCTTCTGGCCACTACAACATGGGGCTTTGGGTCTACCCACTTCAGCCTTCGGCTAAATTAACTGAGAGTGATGGCGTTCTGCTCTTTCACAAGGAGCACATCCGCGCACACAGTAGTTTCCTTCAGTGCCTGGGGCTTCTATGGTAATGTGTATTTTTGAGAGCAAAAACATATTTTTGCTTTTACCGATTTTTTTTTTTTTTTTTTACATTGATGAGGGCCCAGCACCTTCCCCCAACAACAACGTTTTGCAAAAAAAGAAAAAACTGGCAAAACAAAAACGGCATTGGCAAATCCAAAAGGCTGGAAACCAACACCAAGTCTACAGGCTTTGCCAATGCTTGTTTTTTGAAGTGGCTGTTAATTATTAAAAAAGACTTAGTTGCTGGAAATAGCAACTACTAGGTTCCATGAACTTGGGGTGTGCACAGTGTATTGATTGTTATGTGAATCGGATTATCAGACTCAGTATTTGTGTTTTGCTTGTAAATCTTAAGAGGTCATCTGCTGTTGTTTCATCCTTGCCTGGTCAAAGGTCTGTCTTTACTGATGCATTGTGTGCCCATCGTCACACTTTTGAGCCTGATAAGCCTGTATGAGCTGACTTGTTTGTTAATGTCATAAAAGTGGAAGTGGGCTAATGCTTCAAGTGTGATTTTGCTATTGGACGACTATTTTCGTTTATTTACATGCTGTAATCTTAGTCAGATTGATATTTTCCTGATATTTGGTTTGTCACTTTTAATTTCGAGTGCCGGTTTGAGCAGATTCTTTCGATGGGTGTTTGGCGATGCCCACATGCTGTGTAATGATTCTAACACTCACACTTCACATCAGAGCTCTGAGAAAAAGCTAAAGCGTGCCTTAAGTCTTCCGGTTTCTGTTGACATTGTGTTCGTTTCTATCCTTTTCTGTCTTTTTCTCATTTTATTGAAAAGATTATTGGAAAAAACGAAGTCGCAACCGGTTGATATCCACATTTATTCAACTGATAAACACTCCTCTTTGTCTGTTCTAGTGTGCCAGGAAACCAGAAAACAAAACCCAGCCATTAGCTTTTATGAGGTCGAGCTTCCTAGACCGCACATCCACTGTCCTTTGTTAGGCATACCATGGTTTACGAAGAACATAGAGGGGCTTTGAGCCTGCTTTTTCTGTCCCAGCTTGTCAATCTTGTTTTATCCCTCACATGGAGCATTGCCTATTTACAATGTCTTTTATTGGCTGACATCATTATTACCACTGCTTGCTTTTTCAGCACTACATTTTTAGGTCGCAGCCTACCAGACACCGCAGCTCTCTGGTTTACTAAAGACATCTTTGGAACAACACATTCAGAAAGTTGACCTAGGGATGCATTCTGCCCGTTGCTTATCATTGGTTTGTAACTCACATTTTCTGGCTTTCTATTTGCTGGTTTTATTTGCTTTAGGCTGTCCAGCTAGAGTTCGTCCCTCCGGTTGCCCGAACTTTGTTTACTGTATTCTTCCACAAACTTGCTTTCTGTAAACAGGCCTTTAAATCTTGTTCTTATCTTATCACATTTGCTGTGCATTCAAAGATGGAGGTCAAATGTCAGGCTGTGACTTACAGGGAGCCTGGTGTTTATTTTTCTTTCTCTGACTTCAAAGTGAGAGGATTTATGTGACAATCATGCTGGCCAGTGGGGGTCTACTTGAGGAAGATTGTTCATATGTTTTTTTTTTTCCTAGCTCACAAAATATAAATGTCTGTAAATGAACTGTGCTGACGATCAAAACAATACATTGGGTGATGACATTTCCACTCACTGTCGTGTGTGCTCTGTATACTTTCGTCAGTAAAACCGTGAGTGCAACTGTAATGGTCATTTCAGTTGATGTGTTGTCTGTAATGACAGCAGGCTACCATACCTTGCATACTCTGTTACCCATCTCCACTCTGCTCTGCACCACTCCACGCCACTGCAGTCTACTCTGCACCACTCCACATTACTCCACTCCACACTACTCCACTCCACACTGCGTCACTGCTCTCTTCTCTGCATCACTCCACTCTACTCTATGCCAATGCACTGTACCCCACACTAGTCTACTATGCTCCACTGCACTCTTTGGCACTTCACTCTACACCACTATGCGCCACTCAACTCTAAGCCGCCCTACTCTGCAACACTGCACTCTGCGCCACTCAGTTCTAATGTGTCACTGCACACTACGCCACTATTCTACTCTGCACCACTGTACTCTGGCACTGCTCTCTATGCCTCTCTACTCTGCCACTGCACTCTATGCCACTCTTCTCTGCGCTACTGCACTCTACGCCAGTGCACTCCACGCCACTCTACTATACACCGCTGCACTCCACGACAGTATACTCTGCTACACTGCAGTCTCTACCACTCTACGCCATTGCACTCTACACCACTTGACTCTACTCTGAAACAATCTACTTTGCCACTGCAGGCTAGGCCACTTTATTGCACTCTGCGCCACTCCACACCACACCAAACCATTGCACTCTACGCCACTGCACTCTGTGGCAATCTACTCTGCACCACTGCACGCCACTATACTCTAAGCCACTGCACTCTGTGCCACTCTACATCATTGCACTCTGTCACTTTTCTCTTCACCAGTGTACACCACTCTACACCACAGCGCTCTGTGCCACTCTCCTCTGCGCCACTTTACTTTATACCACTGCACTATACTCTGCACCACTCTATGCCACTCTTCTGCACTCTACGCCAGTGCACTGTACGCCTCTCTACTCTGCACCACTCTACTCTAGGCAAGTGCACTCATCCCCACTCTATGCACCACTGCACTGTTCACCACTGCACTCTACACCACTCCACAACACTGCACTCTACGCCACACCACGCTGCAACACTGCACTCCATGCCACTACTCTATACCACTCCACCCTTCACTACTCCACTCTACGCCACTTCACTCTACTCCGAAACAATCCACTCTATGCCACTGCACTCTATGCCACTGCAATTTACGCCACTGCAATTTACGCCACTCTGCGCCACTCCAGTCAATGCAACGCCACTGTGCTCTACACCACTACTGTATGCCACTGCACTCTACACCACTACTGTATGCCACTGCACTCCATCCTGCACCACTGTACTTTATCCTGCACCACTCACTCTACTCTGAAACAATCTACTCTACTCCACTCTGCGCCGCTCCACTCTTCGCCGCTCCACTGCACTCTCCTCTAAACAACTGCACTCTACGCCAATTCACTCTACATTATGCCACTCTACTCTCAACCACTGCACACTGCGCCAATTCACTCTACACCACTTTACTCAAAACCAATGTACTCTACGCCACTGTACCTCTGCCAACTACTTTAAATCACTGCCCCGTACAACACTATACTCTTCAACATTCTTCTCTGTGCTGCTGCACTCTGTGCCACTGCACGCTACTTTACTCTACACCATTGCACTCTATACCACTCTACATCACTGCCTTCTACGACACAACTCTGAGACTACTCTGCATGACTGCACTCTATGCCACTACTGCACTCTATGCCACTACTGCACTCTATGCAACTGCATCCCTCTGCTGCACTGCTCTCTGCCACTCTACTTGATGCCACTCCATGCCACTGCGCTCTACTCTGCGTCACTCTACTGCAATCTATGCCAATGCACTCCACATCACTCAAATCTACTGTGCACCATTGCACTCTGCACCACTCTAATCTACTGTACACCATTGCACTCGACACCACTCCACTCTGCAACACTGCACTCTAAGTCACTACTCTATACCACTCCACTCTGCCCTGCACCACTCCACACCACTCCATTCTACTCCACTTCACTCTTCTCTATGCCACTGCACTCTCGCCACTCTACTCTGTGCCACTTCACGCCACTGCAATCAATTCAGTGCGAATCTACTCTACACCACTTTACTCTTTGCCACTGTGCTCTACCCTGCACCACCATACTCTATACCACTTCACTCCACTGAAACAATCTACTCTGCCACTGCACTCTATGCCACCCTACTCCACTCTACACCACTGGAGCCTACGGTATGCCAATATATTTTAAACTACTGCACTCTATGCCAATGCACTCTACACCACTTTACTCAAAACCAGTGCACCCTACGCCACTGCACCTATGCCAGCTACTTTGCACCACTGCACTTTATGCCACTATACTCTACAAGATTCTACTCTATGCCATGGCAATCTATGCCACTGCACGCCATGTCACTCTACACCACGTCACTCTACTTCACTGTACTTTATGCCACTGTAGTTTACTGTGCACCACTGTATTCTGTCACAGCTCTCTGTACCACCCTGCTCTGCACCACCCTACGCCTCCGCCCTCTACATCCCCCGCTCTCTGTGCCCCCACCCTCTTACACTCTACTCTGCGTGACCGCACTCTACCCTGCAGCACTCTACTCTGGTCTACTTTACGCCACTGTACGCCATTGAACTCTACGCCACTGCAATCTACTCTGCATTGCTCTACTCTATGCCACTGCACTCTATGCTACTCTACATCACTGCACTCTACGGCAATGCACCTTATGCCGCTTTACTCAAAACCAATGCACTCTACGCCACTGCAATCTACACCAGTCTACTCTGCACCACTGTACTTTACACCACTTAACTCTAGGCTACTCTACTCCACTCTACGGCACGATACTCCACTCTGTGATGCCCTACTCCATTAAACTCTGCTCTACTGTCACTCTACCTCACTCTACTCCACTCTGTACCACTCCATTCTGCAGCGCTATACTCCACTCTATACAATTCTACGGCACTAACCACTCTACGACGTTCTCTGCAACTCCCTCTATGCCACTCCATTCCACCTTACTCCACTCTGACACACTACTCCACTCTGCTACTCCACTCTATGACAGTCTACTCTGCTGTACGCCACTGTATAACATCTACTCCAGTCTGCCCAACACCCTTTGTGCCACTCCACTCTACACCACTCCACCACACTCTATGCCACTCCACTCAACTCTGACACTGTGCTCCACTCAGCTTTTTGACCTTCCACTCTACATCGCTCTACTCCCTCCACAGCACTGTACACTACTCCATGACACTCCCCTTCTCTCAACTCTACTGTTCGCCACTCTACGCCACTCCATAACACCCCACTCTCCTTTACCCTACTAACTTTTAGCCATGCTGAACAGGAGCCACTCTGGTGTACAACATTGCTAAAACATATTGGCAGAGCCAAATGGCTCCTGCGTAGGCGAGACCTATTGGCTTTGCCAATGCTTGTCACTTTGGGTAGAGCACTCCAGTGCACGTGTTTTCGAGCCATCTCCCTCATGTAAGTCTCGCCCCTGTACTCTGCGCCTCTGTTGCCTGACTACTTATCTCCACCCCCTCCCTTGTGCTTGCTAGTGTGATTCTCCACACCTACGCCCTTTGTGTTGCTTTCCCCAACCCGGTTTTGCTTTTGCTTCTGCCTTCACCTCTGTTGCTTTTGTGTCCCCTCCAGCCTGTCCTGCCCAGTTGCTTTTGTGTCCCTCTACCAAGCTGCTTTAGCATTCTCCCTCCCGTGTTCTTTTGCCGTTCACCCCCACATAATTTTGTAGATTTGTTTCTTTAACTTTGGCCATGCTGTGCAGTGTGATGAAAAACTATGGCAAAGTCAGTGGGTCGCAAAGGCAAGACCTGTTGGCTCTGTCAATGCTGTTTTTTCATTTTAGGCAATGCTTCGAGGGCCTGTCAATCAAAGCCATTGCATTTCACAGATGTGTAAATTGTGATGTTAACTTTACAATTAAGGTTTGAAAATGGGGCCTAAAGTAGTCCCTCACGGTGAATGGAGCTGTGCAGTGTTGGTGCACCAGGTCTATCCTTCTGCTCCCGCCTCGTCCTGTTTCCCCCAATTAGTGCCTTGCTATTGCCCTCCCTCTGGAGCTGCAACTTTAGAGTCCCCTTTCACTGGGCCGCTCATTAAACATACGGGTCCTCTGTTGCCCAGTCAGTGCTACTGCCTATTCAGGTTCCTAGTGCATTGGACTCATTTTCTGGTCATACCTTTTATCAAACACTGAAAGTGCACAACTGCTCTTCTGTTGCTGCTTAATCCATTCCTATGTATTTAATGGCTTCCAAGTTTGAGAAGCAGCAGTAGTAGTAGATACACGCTCCACCGGCACACTTATGCTTCTGGTTTGTGCTTGCAGAATAGAGCGGGCGGGGCATGGGACACAACGAAGATGTGAATGAGAGGAAGACAAATTTCGCAAACCCACATGCAGGCTCTGTGGCAGCATGAGGAGCACAGTCAACTGATGGTGATGAGCCTGCTGTGGGCTGTGCCTAGTCTCACGTACCACACCTATGGCTGTTCCTAATTCTTTACCTAACGTGGCAAATCTGTTATGATTACCCTGTGCTTCACTTCCTGTTCTGTATTATGATTATGCCAGGTATTGATGAGGTTTTTCCCTACTCTCCTGTGTCTTAATTGGTGACCTTTGCGTGGACTTACTTTATAGTTACTGTTTCTGGGTAGAAAGGTAGTAAGTAGTGCTCATGATAGTCTTGTCAGGTGATATAGAAAACTTTTGGTTTCTGGATTTTATTTTATTTAGTTCTCTTGCTAGATATATGTGCACACGAATTTGTTAGCTCATAATTTAGAGTTCTACAGAGCAACAGTAATTTGTGAGGGTAAAATTGCTGAGATCTTGCCTGGCTGTTTGTGCTGCTCTATTTTATTTAGTAATCAATTTTGTGCAAATGACTGTGAAGAGTGCTGTTTCACAGCACTGTTTTCAATTGTCTGTGCACATTTGCTGATATATTTATTCAGAGGTTGTGCTACTTTGAGTGCATATTTACTCGCCACTTTTATTAGCGGTACATGGATGTTCATGGTCTCCATTTTGGTATGTTTGCATGAGTCACTACATTGTTATTGAAATTGCCTGTGTGTTAATGTTTTTGCGATGATGCTGTTGTATTGTTGGAGCATGTGGACCTTGCTGTGTTTGCAGGTGCATTATTGCTGGCGTTCGTGGTGTTGTGTTCTGGTGCTCATTGTGTGACTGTAGGTTGTACTGGATCCAGGTCCGAAGTAACGTCCTTCTGTTAGTAGACTAGGTTCCCCCATTCCACTGGTGCAGGTCAATTAATCTCTTAATATTGGGCATGGTTGGCTACTTTCTTCTAGGATCTTTACTCAAGTATTCCATGTTTGGAACCATGGAGTTTAAACCTGTGTGAAATAGGACCAGTAGTATTGGCCAATACTGATCCATCTTGTAAAATGAACCTCGATCAGTACATACTAACTACAGGCATACTACAAACAGGCATCCGTGGATCTCTACAAAAGCCAGCATTGGGAAAGCTGAAAAGTCTGGTTTATAATTGGAAAAGCATGCCATACCTATTGGCTTTATCAAAGCATAGTTGGGTCTCCATGAGGTCAAAATGCACTACTATTGATCAGCTAGTAATAACTGCAATCCTCCAGAGTCACGCAAAAGATAAATGTTTCTCTGAGGTATGCATTTTTTCCAAAATAAATGAGGATAGGAAAATAGATAGTTTTCGCTCTGTATTAAAAAAATTGGAGAAAACTGATGACTCTGAACCTTAATTACAATTGACACGTTTGCTTTTATACATACATTTTATTGCTTATTTTTCTGGAAAAAAATGAGTACACTCTCCATTAGGCATTAGACCCTGCTCTCAAAACGTTTTACTTTGCTTCTCGCATGAGTATAAGATCGCCATCTTTTCTGTCCATCCCCCTTCCAACTTCACCCACTGCCTTATGCTTTTATCCCGTTTTCTTTGGATCCATCCAACACATAAATGGTTTGAGCCAGGAGGTCAGCAGTAAGCCATAAGTGAAGTATGAGATTGTGATGCGGAAGTTGCAGAAGGACATGTATAGAGGAATGGGAAATGATGTTGGTGGTAAAGAGGAAAGGAAGTGAAACTGAGCCACGTGCTTGAGACGGAACTAGCAGTGCGAATCTTCTCTTGTTAGGGCAGGAGTCGACAGTGATGAATATAGTCAGAATGCTAGTAATGGGAGCCAGCAAGTTGTGGGGGCTTGTCCACTTTTCAGGGGGAGGTAATATGTGCAGCACATGATGGGTTTTGCGATTTAGTGTGGGAGTTGTATAAGGGTTACTGGGGTGGTGGATTGGGTGCAGAGAGCCAAGCAGACTAATGCAGAAAAGTACTCCATTGAATCCATCAATTTGTCATTCTGTGGCCATGTTTCACATTGTTGGTCTAAGCTTCTTTTGTGAGAAAACATCAAATATTAGGGAAAAAAGTTAATGTGTCCTATTTATAAAATCCTGGGAGAAACTCAAAAGGAACTTAGAAATACGTGCAGATCAAAGCAATAGACTGACTATTAAAGTGGACTGTGTTTATTATTTCGGACTGGCATAAGCGCTCCACATACAAGCCATTCTTGTTTATTTTCAAATCCCCTGAAAACCATCATATGAAGGGGTGTGTTAAGGTTACAGTGCACAACCTAAAAGACACCGTGAGACCCTTCCTTTTTTTTACAAAAGAACTAATAAAATGCATGAATAAGATACTGCTTAGAGGAACAATGATTGAATTGGCGCTATGTTGAGAGCTGAAAAGTTAAATTCTCTGCTCTACAAGTTGTTGACAGTGATTGGAAGGTCCCAGCACATTTATGTTGTGCGGAGCTGTTCTGTGCTGGCTGCAGCATTTGACATCAGAATGGCTAAACATACAGCCGAGAGTGTATTTTGTATTTCCAGACTGTTTATCAATCAGGCTTTAGGTTGTGTTTGATCGGGTGTGCTCTGCCATTAGAACACTGCACCACCCTGACAATCGGTGCACAACTTGTAAAATAATAGTAAGTGCTAGGGCCTGCTATTTCTCTTCAGATGACTCGGTTGGTACTAGAGACCGCCGCCACAATCAGTCTGCATTCAGGTGTCCGCTCTCACTATTGTGTGACAGCATTTGGGCTCCTGTGTGTGACGGCACGCATTCTGCCCTGTTAGTTTGTTTTCTGTTAATTAAAAAAAATCCTTGAAGGATGGTCGCGCTCCCATGCACTTTTGATGTGATGCAGTGGCGGTATTTTTTTCTTCTTATTGACCAAACAAGCAAATGAACAAAGCCGATACTTTTTTCACCCGTATGGTGCGGCTTTATTGATGTTTGTTGATTTTTGCACAAATGACAACTGTAGCACTAACTAAGAGGCAGATCAGTTGAATTTTAGGCCTGAATTTGTGGGCAGAGATTACCCATATGTTTCCATAATTACTACATGCAATCGGAGTGTTCTGTAAGCGTTAGAAATAGCTACAATTTGTTGGGTTTTGCAAATGTGCGCACCTTTTAATTTTGAAATTACTGTCAATGACGCAAGCTGAACTTGTTGCTTCCTGTATTGCCTTAGAGCTCTCTTTAACAGTAAAGGTTTTGCATTAATGCATCATATCTAATGTTTTGCATAGCTTTTGCATACTGATATGAGCTTTAGTAGCAGAGATCCTCTTTCACATAACCATACTGGGGCACTGTAAACTGGCTCCCTCATAGTATTCCCTGCTACCTTGCAGAAGGGCCCAGGGAGGGAGCAGGGGGTTGGAAGTAAAGTAGTGCCAGCTCGGACCACTAATTGCCAGTTCAGTCAAGCACACTGTAAAAAGCACCAGTGTGCCACACTAGTGTGAACTGTTGACTCCGCTGCCTAGAAGAGAGTACATCACTGTTAGTGACGCTGCCTAGAAGAGAGTACATCACTGTTAGTGATCTGTTCTGAGTGCAACAGCATGTGCATCCTGTGCAGCACACTATCCTGACTCTGGTGTGGCCAGGCAGCACGCACTTCTCTTTCTGAGCATTCGAGTTGGCAGTACCAAGCTTTACTTGGTGCTGCCCTGTCCATTTGACCGTAATGACAGATGATGCTGTGCTGGAGTGAGGGGCTGTTGAACAAAAACCCTGAGTGTCGCTGGGTAGACCGAGAACAGCACAGCACTCCAGACTGACTGTTCTAGGACTGAGTACGATACAGATAACTCTTGGGGTTCAAAAATGTGTACTGGTTCCCTGTTGTAGAAAACTGCAGCACAAATTAAACCATGCCATCAATTTGACATCATCTGTGCTCATTTCAGAGCTGAATTTTGTAGCCCCCCCCAGCCCCCTTTCAGGTCAGGTGTATCCTTCAGTTTGTCTTCGGTGTCTATTTGAGAAGACTGTACTTCCTTTTCACTCCGTATGAACAGCGCCCTTCTCAGTATGGGGTTCCAAAGAGCCTTTTATGTGTGTTTTTTTTATTGTATTATGCCAAGTGCAGAATCATACTTGACATTTTAGACTTAGTATAGTGACTCATCTCCACCTGGTGTATACCTTGATTCTGAATTACTCTACTAAGGAATCGGAAACTGACCATAACTAAACCTAATCCTCCCACACCAACGTAATCCTAGTATCCTAGATTACAAATGCAGATCAGTGCACTCAGTGATCAAGATTCGGAAACAACATCTCTGCAACAGAGTAGAGGAGATCGACTTATAAGGAGGCCCAATATCCCTGACTCAGGCGGACTAAAAGACACCCTCCAGGTAAGTCTCTCCAATGTCTGACATCTTGACAAGTCCAACAGCAAATCTTTCGCAATTGGTACTGCTGGACCAAGCCAGTTTATAGTAATTTGGCACTTACCCAACAAACGACTTGTGGTGTTTTACAACATTTTTGGCATTTTTGCTGTAACTAGTGGATCCTGTGGCATCTTAGTGCCAGCCATTGTATCGTTCTTATTGCCTACCACATATAAGTATATCTCAGGACATTCCGATGCTAGATGTAAGTCAACCTAAACTTGCCCCATCTACCACACATCCCATTAGTAGGCGTAGAAATGTGCTTCATACGCTGAGGGGTATAGTAAACCCGGTGTAAAAGCTTGAATTGTAGCAGTTTATTTATAGATGAGAACGTCTGCCCTGATCAGATAGATTCTGTCTATCAATGTAAACTATATCGGACATGGCAAAGTCTGCTCAGATAACTCTTAACTATCCTACCTTCTAGCAGACCCTCCAAAACAGCTTTACACAGCTTGGAAACTATGCTAACAGCACCAGCATGTGTGTGGCAGTGTCTTAGCAGTTTGAAGGTTTTGGGCCTGACAGAGAACGCAGCTAGCAAGCTAGCCCAAGTGAGCCTGTTCCTGTAGTACAAAACAAAAAAAATTCTATTTGTTGGAGACTTCTAGCTGCAGATTCTTTACCTGAGAATATTCTCCAGGCATCAGACTGGATCCAGAAAATCTTGAGCAGGACCTCTGCGTGCCGGTAGGTAGTGTCCTTCGGCTCCTCGTCGTTGATGTCTGTTGTCTCGGATCTGATGTGTGCAGTGCCTATAAAGGCACCACCAAAGTGCGCTGACATCAGTTCTTTTCTTTATGTGCTATCAGCGCAGATCCGGAGAGAGCTGCCTCCGTCTACTTTTTGGACAACTTTTTCAACATTTTGTCGAGTTAGTTTTGCGCTTTGTCTTCCAGTGTGCTAGGGATGTCCCCCCAAAAAACGGTGAGGTTTAAACCCTTTGGTTGCTGTCTCAGGCATATGTCGGTGACAGACCCCCATCTGGTTTTTCTCTGGTCCTGGGCTATGGCTTCAAGGCCTGTGAAGACTGTTGTGCTATGAGCCCCAAAGCACTGGAAAAGTGATGCCTGAAACTCCTGGTCACCCGACACCAGTTGACTCCATGACGCTCCAGGTCCTGGTTGTGGGGGAAGGACCCGGGCCCGTTTGCAGAGCTGTTCAAGGCACTCCTATCCACGTTCAAAGTCGTCAGGTAAGTCCCACAAAAATAGAGAAAATCTAAGCAGTTGAGGTGCTCTTAGGCTTTGTTGGTCCAAGTCATCGGACTGGGTGGGGAACAATGTCGCCATTCTAGGCCCCGGTCCCATGTGTCAGCTACCGGGCCTGTTTGAGTCTGCTCCGTGCCTTCCTGAATTTGCCGGAGTGACCCCACCCAACTAAGGGAATTTTATGAGGCTATGCACCTCATGTGGGTGGTCTGACCCTTATGGAACGCCTTTTGAGCCCCATGGGATTTGCGGGTGACCCCACTGGACTTTCGCCAGCGAGTTCTCCCTCATTGTGATTTGGGCACCCTGGATCCGGACCGGCTCCTGGTTGCAAGAGTGCGACCTTCCCCAGAGCCCATTCCAGTGACATCGTTTCCAGCACTGCTGACGACCCACAGCGAAACTGACTCCATCATCATACCTGACTCAGATACAGAGCCAGATTGGTATCACCTGATGTCGACTCTGGCGCCGGCCAGAATTCGACGTTCCGAGTCGGAGCCAGGGCTTTCTTTATGTGACAGGCTCTGTGAGTAGTATGATTGGGGAGGATCTGAGGATCCTTATGGCTTCCAGAACCCCCAGAAGAGCCCGAAAACAACTGGTATGAGGAACTAATGAATGCCAGTGGTATGGGCACCTCCCCAGATGCTGTCTTCGTCTCACCTCCTAGTGTCACTATGGAGGAAGAAGCTTCCTTTGCCATGGTGGTAGGAGGGCGGCTGAGGTCCTGGACCTAAAGCTGCCCTCAGTGGCAGTCAATCAATGTAAAGACTTAAGGCAACACAAATGATGCAATCGCCTTACAATATCATTTAGATAACAAAGGAGAAAAAAAATTAAAATTAAAGAAAGAACCAACAAATACTGTTTTTATCAAAAAAGTACAATATATGTTTTATTAATGATATCAAGAGTAATAAATTAACCCATTCATACTATCCCAATCATATCAGCAATCATACTTCACCCAGTAAACAAACTCAATTAAAAACATTGTAATAACATTGATAGCAGTAAAAATTTGATGACCAGTTTTCACATTTAGAAGAGAACAATGTGGCACAAATTCAATTGACTGTTGTGTTCTACGCGCGTTTCGGCACTGGAGAGCGCCTTCGTCAGGAAAAGGCCACAATTAAATCAACAATGATATCCTGTTTTTATCATAAAGAATTACCATACTGCATCTAATGGTAGTGCAGCGTGATCTCTTCCTAGAGTCACAGTGTTCCAACTTGATGAACTGTACCCCGCTTTTGAAGGGATGTTCTGCGGCTAAAAAGAGCACTATAGTATTAATGCTAAGTGCTTAATGAAGTTCGTCCATGTAGGGATAATCACATTGGAAGAACTGGTGTACGATGAAAATCGTTATATTTATCGATGGTGGATCGCCGGATTAGGGATTCCTCCTCACGCCACTCAATCTGCGTGAGGACTCAGTGGCAGTCAAGACGAACGTCGTGACCGATGTGCTTCAGCCGGGAGGCGCCCCCACAGAAATCTCCTCCCATTTAATGAAGCCCGCACAGATGTCTAGCTCAGAGCATAGACCAAGCCCTGCACAGGGGCTCTTGTTCATAGGACATTTGCCTACTGCCCTGCTCCTGGGAACCCAGCTTTCCTCACCCAGCAACCCACCCCGGAGACCCTGGTTGTCCCGATCTCCAGCTCCAAAGTCAACCTTGGAGCATTCCCTACCACACCACTGGATAAGGAATCCAAGAGGCTGGATACCTTTGGCAAGATGGTGCCAGCCTCACACTGTGGTAGGTGAACACATCGTACCTCTTGGGCCGATATACCCACACAGTTTGGCATTTGATTGCGCAAGTGCTGCCCATGGTCTCGGAGGAGGTCTGGGTCATCCTCACCCGGGTTATAGTGAATTGCAGAGACGCTGCAAAGTTCACCATTCGCTGCGGACTGGATACGACTGACTCACTAGGCAGAGCGATTGCATCGTCAGTGGCACTCAGACGCCACTCCTGGCTAAGATCCACCGGGTATGTGGGGGATGTCCAAGTATCCCTTAGACTGGGCCACTGGAAATTATGCAATTGTGCGGCTGCGGCGATTTTCGCATAATTATGAATTCACCACATTTGCTACATAATCCATCATCTGCTGCATAATCTGCAGATTGTTACAAAAAAGAATTGTTTCTCGCTCTAACGGTTCAAAGGTTACTAAAAATGCAGTGACACGTGTTGCGGCGCAGTGAAAGGCCCTTTACAAAGCTGGATCAGTCACTTTTCTGTTTCTAATTGCTATAGTTGGGTTTTAAACTGGTACTAATGAGGCGCAACCAATGTCCAGACTGTGTTAATAAGTTTAAAGATGATGAAATTATGAAGTAATACGATTATATAAGCTATATAAGCTTAAATACATACATACATACAAGACTATGTTTTTTATCAGAAAAGCCAAATCGGAACGCATTTTCCGGAAGGTGTTGAAGACCTGGCTCTTCAGCCTCCCGTAACAAACTAGGGACTGACAACTACAACTCACCTCTTTCGTGTCCGCAAGCGCCGGGACACCCCCGTTGGGGGTAGCTGCGCGCTATATAAGCTTAAATACATACATAATGTGCTGCATTATGCCGCATAATTTGGCTTTTCTTGTTGCATGATTTATACAACCCAGCCACATTATTTGGTCCTCTCCTGCATTCCAGTGGCCCTGCTTATAGACATCCCCTTTCTCTCCGGAGCACTTTAAGGACAGCTGGGCCATTGCCCTGTCGCTGGGTCTCTCCATGGACCCACACCAACCCATTCTGCCTTTTGCTCCTTCTGTCGCTACAGTAGAGGCTGGCACCAAGACTGACAGACTCCCCAGTTCTTTTGTGGCTGTGAGTGCGTTTACCACAAGCCTCGTGGGACACAGGGGCAGAGGTCTATCCAGTTAGCCCCCCATCGCCCCCAGCAAGCACTGCCTCCTAGACCCATTCTTTTGCCCACTTACCAACTCGGGCAACCAGTTGATGACAGAATCCAACACCACCTGCCTCACTGGCAATTTACATCATCGGACAAGTGGGTACTGCAAATGTTCGGCAGGGTTACGCCATCCTTTTCTTCGCAACGCCGCTGCATGTGCAACCATCCTCCGACCGGACCACCTCTCCCTGCTTAGTCAGGAAGTGTAGGCCCTTTTGGCCAAAGGAGCCATTGAGAGGATGCCAGCATCAGAAGTAGGTTGTGGTTGCTATTCCTGCTGCTTTTTGGTGCCTATGAATGACAGAGGCCTTTGCCCTACTTTAGACCTGCACCCTTTCAACTTCTTCCTGAAGAAGGATAAATTCAAGGTGCTCACATTGGCTCAGGTGCTGTCTGCCCTAGATCTTGGTGACTGGATGGTAGCGCTCGGCTTGCAGGATGCCTACTTTCATATCCCTGTCCTGTCTGCCTACAGGCGTTGACTGCATTCACGGTGGCCCACAAGCACTTTCAGTTTGTGTTTCTCCCTTTTGGCTTCACATGTGCCCCTCGGATGTTCACCAAGGTAATGACGTGGGTCACAGCGGATCTGTAGAGGTCAAGGGTTCCAATCTTCCCCTGCTTCCACGACAGGCTGTTTAAGGTGGGCTTATCCCAGGCAGGCGTCTCTTGCATCCAGATGAAGGCAGAACTCTTTCATTCGCTGTAGTTCACTATCAACATGGCAAAGTCACACCTGACTCCCTTGCAGATGCTCCCATTTATCTGAGCCATTCCAGACATAGTGCAGTTTCGGGCCTATCCTCCGGAGCAACGAGTCCAGGATATTCAGACTATGATTCATATGTTTTATCCTCTAGCCTGCATTTCAGTGAGGCTGAATCTGAGCCTCCTTTGCCTCATGGCCTCCTGGATCCTGCTGGTAACACTTGCCCGCTGGCATATGGGGGCTCTGGAATGGGACCTGACGTTCCAGTAGGCGCAGCATCAGGGTGATTTCTCCGACGTGGTCCACGTTTTGGAGGGAACTGAAAGATCTTTAGTGGTGGCTGACGAACCGCGATTGGGTCAGACCCCTCTCCCTTCCACACCCAGAACTGATTGTAGTGACAGATGCGCCACTCCTGGGGTGGGGTGGCCATCTGGGAGAGGTGGAAATCAGAGGACTCTGGTCTGTGGTAGAGTCTCGAACTCCACACCAACCTGCTGGGGTTAAGCAATTTGCCTTGCCTTTCTTACTTCCATCAAGAAAAGGCTGGTTCAGGTGTTCACGGACAACACCACCACTATGTGGAATTGCAACAGTCACGGTGGGGTGGTGTTGTGGACCCTGTGTCAAGAGACCCTGGATCTCTGGACATGGCTGGAATGTCCAGGCATTTTTTGGGTGGTTCAACATCTGGTGGGCTCTCTGAATGCCAGCGCGGACAAACTCAGCTGTCAGTGGTTAGCGGATCACAAAGGACCTCTCCAGCCAAAGGTGGTGCAGGGTCTCTACAAAGATTGGTGAGAACCTTGGTTAGATCTGTTCGCCATCGCTGAGAATGTCAGCACTTCTGCGTGCTGGAGTTTCCAAAGTGACTCTCCCTGGGAGATGCTTTCCGTCTCAAGTGGAGCTCAGGCCTCCTGTATGCCTTTCCACCCATACACTAAAGATTAAAAACGGAGAGGGGTTTGCCTAAATTGGATTAACTTGTGCCAATATTTGTCTCTCCATACCTTGAGAATCTTGAACCTTCCCTTTGATATAAGGCTCTGCTGAATGTTTGCATCTGTAGAGGGCTCCTTCTTTCCACCAAAGAAGGTTACTCAATCTTTTAGACTTTGAACTTAAACCATCTGCCTTTCACCCTCCTTTCAATAATGGACAGAATGTTGCTCGAAATAACATGATAACCTGACTGGCCTGCTAACTCTGGGTAGAGGACTGTATTGTCAAGCATAGAATTGGAATGCAAAGATTTTATAGAGGGACAAAATGAATCTTAAAATATTGAGGAAAATGGGAACAGGTCTGTGGAACTGGCTTCCAAAGGCCAGCTTAATTGGAGCAGTTTTCTAGTAACATCTGAAATCAGTGAGAACCCTACCTATACGTTTGTCCTTGAATTTCATTACATCAATTCACCACCTGTAACTGTACCATACAAGGATGAATCAAGTTAGCTGTGTGCCATTGCTCCTCACAGGCCTGTGTGTGCAGCTTCTGCATCTGTGATATCATACAGCTCCTTTCTAGCTTAACACAACCTGATATAAATTATACAGATCCTTTATCTTGTATGTATTTTTTTGTTGCATCCAGTTCTGCCCATAGTTTAGTAGGACCGTGTTAGGTTCTTGCAAAGATGAACAGTCCAGTACTGCTGCTACTTGGTGCATGAGCCCCAACACCATTCTCATTTCTTGACCTGTAATACATTACTTTCTTGTTTTGTTCAAATGTTAACATGCATCTATATTCATCTGCCTTCTTTTTGGTTGAAAGTTTACAGTCTTGTGTAAGTATATTTTGGTTTGAGCTAGGAAATTGCAGTTTGAATAGGGATTGAGGGAGTGTATGCTGTTCTCGGTTCAGTGCTGTGAATAGTGGCTGAATCGTCATTTTAAGGGGTTTTTCACAGATTTTCGTGTGTTGGCAGTTGCGTCACAGAGCAAATCTACATAATTGCAATTTTCCATCTTAATACTTCAGATGCAAGAAAAATATTTAATAATAAATACGTGGATTCCCAGCAGAGCTTGAATTCTTTTTTTATGATTATATGTAGTTTAGTTAGAATGAAATGGCCACAAGACTTCTTTCACCGTAGGATGTCGGAGCTAACCTCAAACTGCAAGATTTTGCAACGGAAAAACATTTTGCGGTTTTAGAAAAAAAAAAAAAGGAGCGTTGCAGCAGGCGAGAGGGGCTGAGAGCAAATTCAGCTGAACAGAAATGTCAAAAGGAAATGATGCTTGTGTGTGTGCGCGCCAGAGCCCCACATCTCTATTAACCTTTTTGTGTTTGAAAAAGGGGAGGTTTGTCAGTGTTGAGCTTTTATAAAATAAATTTTCCACTGCGTGCTGGCACCTGTTTGTTGTGTTTATACAGGACAGTGATACTATTCGCAATCTGTTTGGTTTTAGAATGGGTTACTCAATTGTATTATGTTTTTTCAAACGTGGTTTCTAATGAGCATAACAAACGTTTAGTGAAACTAGACAGAGTATAGTGGAATACTCGAGCATTGTTTAAATAACTTGTAAATGTAATGCTTTGCAAAAGGATAGGAAAAAAGAGCAGTCCTAACTTTGCCATAAATCTGGCATCTCAAAGGTATTTTAAGTATTGAGTGAAGGCGTAGTAACACGAATCTATCTGCAGTTTTTTTAAAGATAGGCCGGTCTATATAAGATGTTTTTCTAACGAGCCTGGATAGGTTCTATTTTCGTTTCGGCCTTCTAACTGTATTGTGCCCGCACACTTTCAAATATCCCGCCCAATGTAATGCACAAAAAACGAAAATTAAAAACATGTTTCTTTAAATGGCCATTTCTTAATCACTTAAGTGCACCCGCAGAATTACTACCATCAAAGACTTGGGAAACTTGACTTTAATGGTGTGGTCATGTGTCTGGCAAAATTATTTGTACTCCTTTGCACATAGAATACTGCTCCAGATGATCAGAAACAACTGATTTCTGTGTCCTCTTTATGCTAAATAAAGACTGTACACCCACAAATTTCTCCACTAGAACCAAAAGGGAAAAAAGTAATTGTGAGTGCTCACTAGGGCCTACTTTGAGGTAGCGACAGGGATTGTCTGAACAGTTGAGCTTTTAGCTCCCTGTGTGAAGCTAAGTAGTTGGCATCTGATGCACTTGGGAAAGTGAGTTGGTGAGCACCTAATAAAAGTGTGCCACGTGGAGACTTTGCTTTGGAGTGTTGAGATAGCTTTTGTAGTCTGATTAGAAATTGTTTAGAGGCAACGATTTGGGTAGGTTAGCACTTTGGTAGGCGGAAGCACAATTATAGAGTGCTTTCTTGATTATGCACAACAGTTTGAACTAGCCATTGCTGTGATGGGAACTGGTTCAAGTTTTTTTTGACAGTGCGAGCAGGTTAACAGTAAATTGATTTAGTCTCTTCGTTTTGACAACTTTCATGAACTGGAATACTTGCAGTGTGTTTTTTTTAAAACTTCTAATTGAAACGATTTTTGAACCAGCAGTTACAAAAGGAAGCAAAAAAAAATTGTATACCACAACTACATCTCATCCGTCAGTATGTTTAGCTTTCCACATTATTACTTCTTTGAGCGGCCCTGGACGGAGATCTATCACATTATCATAAACCAAGGCGGCCATTTACCCCTTATTATCCTAGAGTAATAAAGGGTGTATTTTCAAAGCATCTTTATGTTTTGCCTTTTATAAGTGACTTAGGCTGTGATGTAGATTTGAGACTGTAGATAAGTGATTGGTGCAGTCTGAAGTCCGTTTTCAGACTGCACTCCCTCATTTCGGAGATGCGCTAGTGCCATAGGTTGTCTCATGCACACTGACTCATCTGTATCCCATAGGAGTTTCCTATAGATGTTGAGCAGTATGGCCTACAGAATTTAAACTAAGTTGCTTCCATACAATAACAGAACATATTTTCTTATCATTTAGCATAATTTGAAGGACTGGCAACACTCTGTTGCAGTGCTTCCTTTTCTTTCAAAAAGATGGTGTCTATCAGGAGATCCTTCAAAAGGTAGTTGGTCGAATGTCAGCACAGTTTTGCAGTCCAGCTTGTTCATTCGTTTTTAATGTATCTGTTAGTTATCGTTTTAAGCCTAGGGGTTTTGTTTGTGTATTGGATTTCAGTGTCCTAGCTAACCAGGAGTATTCTGGGAAGTTATATCCCAACAGCCTGTTATTGTGCATTACAAAGAGTCCTTTATTAAGTTCATCAATAGTGTTTTTATTGGATACTACTTTTTTCTTTTGTGCACTATTTAAATTAAATTACATGATGGCTTATTTTTTTCTGTGAATGTTGTCATAAACTTATCGTTTACAAGTTTTTATCTTGCACGGTTTAGTGTTAGTAGTATTTATGCAAGCCGTAACAGCATTTGTGCATCCCTGGAGTTGGTGTATGGAGCATGTTCTTTGATTGTAGATCTACAGATGTTGACCTTTCTGCCTTCACTGATATGTAATTGAACTGATCTTAAATTAACACAAATCATTTTAAGTAACTCTGCTTTGTCGATAAAAGTGGGTGCTATTTCTAAATGCTCACTGATGCACTGATGGGTGGATTTTGCGAGCCCATAGGAGTAGGCAGCACACTATTACTAGTATTCATATGGACTGTATCTCTCCGCATTCTAAATGATCAAAGAACCTAGATCTTCTATTACTGGTATTGCACACACAGTAGCTCTGCCGTAATATTTGAATTCTATAATTTTACAGACAGGCAACTTTTCAGGATGCTACGTGTAATTTTTACAACCTCGATACAATCTGTGATCAGTAATTTCCCATCATGTTTTTAGGTAATTTTGACTTACGCTAAAGCTGAAAGGGTCAATTAATTTAAACGTGCATTTGAAATATACATTTATACCCCTTGATAATTTTAACTTGTTACATCCTGTTTAGATATTGGCTTAGACCGTGTTTCTGGCATACAGTTGTGGCAGATCTAATCCGTTTCATTCATGGAGGAGAAAACTTCTGATGTCAGTGCAGGTGATATCATTTTTTTGTCATCACATCTTCTGCAAGGGTTAGGGAAAATCATTCTGCGGATGCACCAAACACGGCTACCAGGAAAAGTTCATGCAAAAAAGACACTAATACTAACTTTCAGCCATTTTACCTCTGTTTGCCATCCTAATCTGAGCACTTATTTTTTACCTTTTTTCTTGCTCTCATAAAGAGGCACAGTCATTTTGATGTCAAGAAGTTTTACATTTGTACATCAAGTGAATCAGGGGGATTTGATTATCATTTCATCTATGGATTTAGAGCACTGGAAAGAGTTGTTTGATAGATGGTGTATTGCATGCAAACCGCTCTGCTTGTGCCCCATTATCCTGAAGCTGTAAGGCTGTCAGCATGTAATCTCTGGATCCTTTTTTAAGCTATTTTTGAGAAAGTACAGATAGAAAATGGATATAATTTCCATCAGTTTATCCGTCAATATATCACATTGAGATTACAGATATAATATAAATATTTGAATGAGTAGATACATTACAAATTCCCTACAGTGGCTAGAGATAGGTATTCCAGGGTTGCAATGATTTCAAGTTTCAAAAGAATGAAGGGAAAATCCATAACTAGAAAAAATATGTGATCTTGAAACTATCTCCATTTCCGGTTAAAGTGTGCATGCATAAGCATCTGTGCATATTTAAAAGTAGGATGCATCAGGCATTTTATATTTGTGCACTTGGTACTTTTAAAGCATGGGTTATTGTGTTGATTTAGTCTTATAGCTCATACTAGGTTCTTTAAAACGAAACCTTATGAAAGCCATTTTGATTCTCAATACTCCCTGGCATTTCGTTGGCCTTGTCTTAATTCAAGCACAGTATAATTTCAACTCAGGTTAATTATTGAAAAACGTAGTGTAGTGATGTTGCAGAACCTCAAACTACTCTAAATGAGGACCTTCTTCGGGGGTCAGAGAAAGAAATTGGGCAATTCCAATATTATATGAAGTTTAGGTGGTTATGGTCTGCACATATGTGCGCTAAGTAAAGACCCTTTGTTTGTCCTCATGGGGCTCCTAGTATGCACATTAGCATTTGAGATAGGTGATGAAGGGTGTGTTGATTTGTGGTGACGAGTGTGTTAAGTCCTGGTTTGTTCTCTGGAGTCTGTATTGTGACACAGTCCATTCCGAGCTATCTCGCAGTGCTCTGCATACTTGAAGCTAAGATGGACAGATAATTAGCGAACTTGCATGCCTAGAATTGCATTCACACATTTTTTGTGGATCCATTTTCCACGCGCTTTTCTGGCCCTGGCTTGAAATTCCAGTTTTAGCAGTGTCTGCAAAGATTTTCTTTTCGAACTGAATTCCCCTGTTATTTTATTGTGTTCAAACCCTCGTAGCTTTGCGATTTATCTTTTTTTTACGTGGTAACAATTGACGTTTTTATTTGACAAGGAGCACACGTTTATTTATTAATTCAAGCCAAAAACTTAAACATGGAAGCTCTGAATTTTTGTCATTTATTTGCAAAGAGATCATACGAGACGGAGTGCACAAATTATGATTGTAACTGGTTTTCGCCTTTGCCCTCGTGTCATTTGGGCGTTACTGCTTTATTACTTGAGCAAAGAGAAAACCTCTCCACGTGTAGTGGAAGTAAGGTCGTTGTTTTTACGTGCCAAGTAGCTGCTGTTTGTTTATGTTGTTGACTATTTGTTGAATGGTTAAGGTGTGGCGTGCGGTTCACATTCCTGTCAAGCCTCTGCAGCCGGTCATTGGGAGTGACCGATAAGGTTGCTGTGCTCCTGAACTGGCGGGATCGAAGCCGCTGCCATGTCATTGTTTCTGTAAGTGTGTGCTGTTGGCTAGTTCTTGTATGCATTTACAAAGAAAAGTGAACACTGCGACGGTTGGTCGTTTATCACTAGCACTGCTATAGCCTCAGTGAAGGGATTACAATTATCGGCGCATACGAGCCGTTAAACTGCTCTCTGTGTTTGTGCGAAGCTAATTTCACAATCTTTGTTTGCAAACTATGGAAATAAATGGCACGTTAAAACACTTATCCGAGTTCACCTAGTTATCCGTTTAGAAAGCTGGCAATTGCAATTTATCACAGATTAGGCAGATTGGGCTATGGATGTACTAAGTTTAATTTCATTAATACATTGACAACTTCTGCAAATACTAATGCATTTCAGAACGTGACCCAAAAATAATATAAACCTTAAGTTCCTAAAAATTGATGTGGTTTAAATGGTGAGCCCTACCAATCCCACCATGTCCATGTAATAGTCAATCTAGTTTCCCGCACTTCGGAGGTCAATCTCACATACATTGCCTCTCTCTCTCACACACTCACACCCCACATCCTGTCTTTCCCACTCAGTCTCGCACACTGGTCTCTCACATGGACACCTATACACGGATGCCTGCGCTTATTCATTCTCTCTCACACGCACAGTCTTGCACGCACTCACATTCACACCCACGCACTCTCTCACCTCGGTTGCTGGCCTATTCTCTCTCTCTCTCTCTCTCTCTCTCTCTCTCTCTCTCTCTCTCTCTCTCTCTCTCTCTCTCTCTCTCACACACACACACACACGTCACACGTCACACACACGTCACACACACTTCATGTCACACACACTGCATGTCACACCGCTGCTTCTAGAGGAAGGGTGCTCTACATAGTAGGTCACTTGTTAACTAAGTTAGAGCTCCATTTTCCTTGATGTGTGTTACATGTTCATTATAAGTTTCTAGGATGGGTTGTACCTTTTTCATCATTTTGTATGTTTCCCATTTTTCTCATTAGTAGATTAAAGCTAGATTCCAAAACTTAAATGTTTTGTTGAAGGCTATGTTTGAATTAATGTTGAAAGAAGAGTGAACGGTCCAGAGATCCTGATACTGGATATGAATCCCCAGTGTTGTTGGAGGAACTTTTGCTCAAGGCTCTGGACCTTTACAGCCTTGAATGAACAGTTGAGGGAAAAGTTGTGAGCAGGTGTTCCTCCTTTTCAAAAGAAGTATTATTGTTAGGGGGTAATTCCTTGTTCAATTAACACACATTAATCCAGATTGATTTGAGTGACGGTAGTTCTTTTTATTCACCACATTATTATGATCATTTCACTCGTTTTTGGTTTTTCGTAAAGCAGATTTTTAGAAAAAGTGAACAGCCGACACGTGTTTCGCCCTATGTGGCTGATCGGACCAGGGCTTTCTCAAGGCTAGTCTTTACATTCTAACATTATGGTATCAGCGATGAGTCTGTACATTTTCAAATTAATGGTAAGACATTGTGATTAAAATCCAATACTTGGTAGTCATGAGAAGAGTAGTATCTCGTCGGGTCCTAGGATAATTCCTCAATTCATATTGCCTTCGAGGAGTTTTTCATTATGGATGTTAGTAATTCTTCCTACTGCGTTTCAGGGTGTTATTATGCAAATGTATTTCCTAAGATTATATTGGTGAGCCAATGGTTCTGTTTTGAGCAATGTAATTACAAACGGATTATCTTTAAAATTTGTGAGCCTCCCTTTAAATATGTTTGATTTACATTCGTCTTAAAGGGCCTGGGTGATCTTTTTGTGTAAGGGAATGGCTTTAACAAATGTTATGTTATGTTATGTGAAAGCATTTAACTCGAAATTCAGCTAATCGTTTGTCAATAAGATTCTGGGACTGGATAAGTTACCATTCTAATTCCAGCTCTGTAGATATTCTGGTGTCAGGCTTGTCACATATTGTTGATATAATATTTTTAACTGTACTGTAATATATAATGGAATATTATGTTCAACTATTAACTAATTCTGTGGTGTTTGTAATAGAATTTTTTCTTTGCCGCGGCTGCTAACCAGATAGCTCGTCACAAAACAGTGATCTATATTAAGATTCTGTTTTACATTATTATTTATACTGTGGTGGTTTTATTCTGAGGTCTTTAAAAACTGTTTTTCCTGCCACTAGTTTTCTTCCTAAAACGTACCACTACATCAACCCACAAGATACTCAGAACTAGCTGCACCCTCTGTCATGTGTAGTATATTGTTCCTACTGACACTGAATTGTAGAAGAGTTTTCACAGTTGCTTAGGTGAGCTTTGAGAAGCTGACGGGGAGAGGCAACAGGTTTAGATTATGGCATGGGCTAATTTTTCTACTATAACTTCTGATTATTGGTAACAGGTTATCAGTGCCCTCTACATTGTCTCACAGAGGAAATAAATGTTTCCTCTTAAGAAGTGTTTGGTGTGGTGAAGGGTGGCGAAGCATGCTACTATGTAGTCGCTCTATAACAATTTTTTAAGGAGAGAATATGAACCTCTCCACCTCTACACTTCTTTTCTGACTGTGTAGCCTTGCTCCATTTGGACTGCGCCCTAGCTTTTGTAACGGGATCCTTGTCGTTCTCCTTAAGATTGTGGACATATTCCACCAGTTTTAATGACATGCAGGTGACTAATGCAAAAAGAACAAATGATGGATGGAATGATGAACAATGTCAAACACTACCCCCCAGTACAAAGATCTGGGCCTAAATCCATCGTTTTTTGGCTCACCACGCCATTCCAGTTAGGCCCCATCATTTGTTCTTTTTGCTTTTTTTGCCCTAAGCGGGAAGGGTATGCTCAGATGTGGGTCCCATGCTCACTGTGCCACTGGACTCAAGCTAGCCTGGCTGATGAGGGGTGATACCCCAAAACCAGTCCCAGGATGCTTGTTTCCGGTCCAGGGAGGACCTGGCCTGGCAGTTTGGGCTGGACTGTTCCTAAGGAGAGCAGGGTCAATACTGATTTGCATATGTCTGGGCCCAAACAGGGGTGGCGAGGTGAGCAAAAAAATCAGATGGATTAAACCCAGATCTGTGATTTGGGGTGAATATTTGTTCGGCATTACATCCATCCATCATCTGTTCTTTTTGCTTATGCAGGTGACTAGACATCTGGCATCAAACTTGTATTTAAAAAAATAAAAATCAAGTTTCTTTGTTTCCTTCGGTGCCATCATCAGTTATGAGGCTCAGTGCAATGTTTTTGTCACAAGTTTGTGCACCTTCTGATGCTCGACAGCACCACACTTCCCTCTAGGCTTTTATCTGAAAGAGACTATTAGTTATAGATTCCTTACCTTAGAATTACCCCCAGGCGTCAGACTGGATCCAGGGAATTGTTCTCTTAGCAATACCCCTGCGCGTCGGAAGGTGGCGTCGGTCGACTCCGCGTCCGTCGTGGTCGCTGGATGACATCGCAGTGCCTACCTAGACGCCCCCCCTGCGCGCTGACGTCAGTTCTTTCTTCTTCCGCGCCAGCCTAGCGCAGATCAGGAGAAAGCTTGCCCCCTAGTAATTTTTTGACTAAACTTTTTTTCGACTTTTGTCGACCTCTTTTTTTTTTTTTTTTTGAGTCTTCGACACCTGGTGCGCAAGGGATGTCCCATCCTTGGACCAGCTTCAAGCCTCGCGACTCCTGTCACAAGCTGATGTCCGTGACGGACCCGCACCTCGTGTGCTTCTGGTGCCTGGAGCGCGACCACAATCCGAAGTCGTGCTCCGACTGTTAGGCCATGAATCCAAAGTCTTTGCGGGAGCGGTCCCGAAAGCTTTTGGAGGCCCAGTAGTCAGCTCTGCGTCGCTCCCGGTCTCGCTTGAGTGGAAGGTCTCAAGACCGGTCGCGGAGTCACCACACCTCGTCCAAGTCTTCACAATCTTCGGGTAAGTCGAAGCACAAGAAGAAGGTGAAGAAGCACAGTCGCTCTTCGCCTTCTCCCCGTCGGTCGGCTGACGCGACGCGGAACCCAGAGCGTCGTCGCTCTAAGGCTCAGTCTCCGGTGCCTGATACAGGGACGACTCCGTGCCTCCCTCCTTTTCCGGGAGCCGGAGCGTCCCCTGCCCATCTTCGTACGTTCTACGAAGCCCTCCATTGTATCTTTGGGCAGCCCGACTCTGCTGGCGTGCCTTCGGCCCCCGCGAAGTCGGTTGGGGGCCCTGGGCCTTCGATGCAAGCGGCTCCGGCACCGCAGGGCCCCCGTGGATCCAAGCCTGGATCCGAATCGACGCCGGTCGACCTTACTCTACCTTTCCTGCCGCCGATCCCGGCGACGACGCCCTCGGCGCCGGCCGTGCCTCTGGCCAATGCCGTCCCCATCCTAATCCCCGAGATGGACAAGGAGCCGGATCGATGTCGACCGATGTCTAATCCGATGCCGGAGAGTACTTTTGTTCCTTGTTCATCTCAGGTGTTCCCCTGAGGTGGTGATGAGGACTGGGAGGGGTCGCTGGACCCTTTGACAGACCAGCTGGAAGAACCGTACTGGAGAGAGGAATTGGGTGACGCCAGTGGTCTGGAGACCTCCCCAGACCTTGGCATGCTTTCTCCCCCTACCGTGGCTACGGAGGATGGAGCGTCCTATGCAGTGGTGGTGCGTAGGGCAGCCGAGGCCTTGGGCCTGGAGCTCTCTACAGTGGCAGTCAGGACTAACCTCCTGACAGAGGTGCTTCAACCGGTGGCAACTTCCTCTGAACCCCTCTTGCCCTTCAATGAAGCCGTCACGGACGTCCTTCTGGGCACTTGGTCCAAGTCCAGCACAAGGGCTCCTGTGGAACGGACGATTGCCTGCCGCCCGGCTCCGGGCGATCCCATTTTCCTCACCCAACACCTTACCCCTGAGAGCTTGGTGGTCCAAGCTTCTTCTTCCAAAGGCGCATTCCCTTCTGCACCCCTGGACAGGGAATCCAAGTAGCTGGATTATCTTGGGAAGTGCATGTTCTCTTCCTCCAGCTTGGCACTGCGGTCCGCGAATACCGTGTGCCTCTAGGGCGGTTAAACCCATACAGTCTGGGTTGCGCAGGTGCTGCCTCAGTGCCCGGAGGAGACCCGGGCAGTTCTCTCCCAGGCAGTGGCGGATGGGAGAGACGCAGCCAAATTCACGATCAGATGTGGACTGGATACCACCGACTCACTAGGCAGAATGATTGCCATGTCAGTAGCCCATCGGCGCTACGCCTGGTTGAGGACGTCTGGTTTTTCGGGGGATGTTTAAGCGACCTTGCTGGACATGCCCTTCGATGGCCGTCGCCTTTTTGGTGACAAGGCAGACTCGGCGCTAGATTGCTTCAAGGATTCTCGGGCTACGGCCAGATCCTTAGGCCTCGCTGCATCCTCCCATCCACCACAGTCTGCCTTTCGTGGCTACGGAAGGGGCACCCCACCACGTCTGACCCAGTCTAGCCACCGGCCCACGCAAGCTGCCCAGCCTCTGCGTGGCCGTGGATGTGGGACCCAGTGATGCAGGTCTCAGAACCAGCGGGCCGGTCAGTCCAACCTTTCCCCCTGCAGTAGCCTCCAAACCCTCCTAGTCTGACTTTTCAGGCCCAGTGGGTGGCAGGATTCGGCATCACCTCCCCCACTGGCAATCCATCACGTCAGACAGGTGGGTTTCGCAGATAGTCCGAAGGGGCTACTCTCTCCCTTTCGAGACTACCCCTCCTTCCATGCCACCGTCTTTCGATCGCATGTCGGAGGAACATTTGGTGCTTCTCTGCCAGAAAGTCTCAGCTCTCTTGGCCAAGGGAGCTATCGAGAGGGTCCCTGTGCCAGAAGTAGATTGTGGTTGCTATTCCCGCTACTTTCTGGTGCCCAAGAAGGACAAAGGCCTGCGTCCTATCCTGGACCTCAGGGCCTTCAACCGCTTCCTCCTTAAGGAGAAGTTCAAAATGTTAACCTTGGCTCAGGTTCCATCTGCGCTCGATCCTGGAAACTGGATGTTGGCGTTGGATTTGCAGGACGCCTATTTTCACATTCCCGTCCTGCCAGCCCACAGACGTTGCCTACGGTTCACGGTAGGCCACGAGCATTTTCAGTTCACTGTGCTCCCCTTCGGCCTTACCAGTGCCCTTCGGGTGTCCACGAAAGTAATGGCAGTGGGTGCAGCTCATCTGCGCAGATCAGGGGTTCCAGTCTTCCTCTATCTCGATGACTGGCTGTTGAAGGCGGGCTCGCCCCAGACTGTCGTCTCCCACCTCCGGACTACGGCGGACCTCCTGTATTCGCTGGGGTTCGCTATCAACGTGCTGAAGTCACACCTGACTCACTCTCAGTTGCTCCCTTTCATTGAAGATGTTCTGGACACAGTGCAGTTTCGGGCTTAACCTCCCGAACAGTGAGTCCGGGATATTCGGGCTATGATACCGATGTTTCAGCCTATGTCTTGGTTTTCGGTGAGAATGACCCTGAGGCTGCTGGTCCTCTTGGCCTCCTGTATCCTGTTGGTGGACCATGCCAGGTGGCATGTGCGGGCTCTGCAGTGGGACCTGAAGTTTCAGTGGGTGCAGCATCAGGGGAATCTTTTCGACTACGTCCAGATCTTGGAGGGAACTGTGCAACAACTGCAGTGGTGGCTAACCAACCAGGATTGGGTCAGAGGCAGATCCCTCTCCCTTCCCCAACCAGACCTCATGGTGTTGACCGATGTATCAATCCTGGGATGGGGTGGCCACCTGGGAGAGGCGGAGCTCAGAGGAGTCTGGTCTCCGGCAGAGTCCGAGCTCCATGTCAACCTGTTGGAGCTCCGGGCGATCTGCTTGGCATTGAAGGCATTCCTTCCCTCCCTCAAGGGGAAGGCAGTGCAGGTGTTCACAGATAACACCACCGCCATGTGGTACTGCAACAAACAGGGCGGGGTGGGGTCGTGGCTCCTTTGTCAATAGGCTCTTCGCCTTTGGACATGGCTGGAACATCAGGGCATGACCCTGGTAGTTCAACACCTGGCAGGTTCTCTGAACGCCAGGGTGGACAAACTCAGCTGTCGGTGCCTGGTGGATCACAAATGGAGTATTCACTCGGAGGTGGTGCAAGGTCTCTTTCAGCAGTGGGGAGAGCCTTGATTAGATCTGTTCGCCACCAAAACAACATGCAATGTCAACAGTTCTGCGCGTTGGAGTTTTTTAGGCGGCGCTCGCTCGGCGATTCTTTTAGTTGGGAGTGGAGTTGCGGCCTCCTGTACGCCTTTCCGCCTGTACCCCTTTTGCCCCGAGTGCTGAAGAAGATCAAGCGCGACCGGGCCCAAGTCATTCTTGTGGCACCAGACTGGGCATGAAGAGTCTGGTACCCCGAGCTCCTGAGCCTGGCTATCGATCCTCCGATCAGACTGCCTCTTCGGGAGGATCTTCTGTCTCAGCAGCAGGGACGGTCCTCCTCCCGAACCTGTCCAGCCTCCACCTCCTTGCGTTGAGATTGAGCGGCGACAGTTGACAGCTTTTGAACTTCCTCCCAAAGTCTGTAATGTCATCTTGGCAGCCAGGCGTCCCTCCATGAAAACGATATACGCCTGTTGATGGAACAAGTTTATGGCATGGTGCAAAGCAAAGCCTGTGGATCCTCTTTCTGAGATTCTTTTGTTCCTTCTTTCTTTGGCTCAGCAGGGCTCTGCTCTGGGTACTCTTAAAGGCTACCTGGCAGCCATCTCTGCTTTTCTTCGGCTACATCCCTCTTTGTTCAAGTAAGTAAGTAGGTTCTTTAAAGGCATTATTTATCTCTTTCCTCCATCTCCTTTCATAATGCCTCAGTGAGACTTGAACCTTGTTTTGACTTCTCTTATGTGCGCTCCCTTTGCGCACTCTTCACAACTGTCCTCTTATGCTTCTTACCATGAAAACTGCTTTTCTTGTTGCCATCACCTCTGCTTGCAGAGTGAGTGAGCTTCAAGCTCTTTCTTCTAAGCCCCATTTCTTCTCGGTGCATCCGGACAAAGGGGTGCTTTGAACGAGACCCTCTTTCCTCAATAAAGTTGTCACTCCTTTTCACATCAGACAGACTATCACTCTGCCCACCTTTTTCCTACCTCCGCACCTTTCCAAGGAGGAGGAGAGACTCCACTGTTTGGACCTGAAACTTGCGCTGTCTTTCTACCTTGACCGCACTAAAGATTTCAGGGTGGACTTTCAACTCTTCGTTGGCTATGTGGGTGCCAAGAAAGGTCGGGCTGTCCAAAAGCGTACCATCTCAAGATGGGTTGTCCTTTGTATAAAGATTTGTTACGCTTTAGCAAAAAAGGAACCTCCAGTGGGGCTGCGGGCGCATTCCACTAGAGCTACGGCAGCAACTACTGCTTTGTCACGTGGAGTCCCACTTATCGACATCAGGCGGCCACTTGGGCATCTATGCACACGTTCACCAGACATTACTGCCTGGATAGTCAAGTCTGGAGGGGCGGCTACATTGCCCGTTCTGTCCTCAAGGGCTTTCTGGTGTGAACTTGGTTTGCAGATCCTCCTCCGGGGTTGGTATTGCTGGGGTATCTATTCTATGGCAAGGAATCTATAACTAATAGTCTCTTTCAGATGAACAAGTTACTTACCTTCGGTAACGATGTATCTAGAAGAGACATATATTAGTTATAGATTCCTTACCGCCCCACCCATCCTCCCCGCCCCACCCATCCTCCCCGCTCTGCGAACTGACTTCTAGGGATAGGGACTCCCTTGCAGGGCCCTAGTTGTGGCACACCAGTGGTCAGTGTCTTTCATGGCTCTGCGCTTCTGGCGTGGAAAGTCGTGTCAGAACTGACGTCAGCTCGCAGGAGCGGCGTCTAAGTAGGCACTGCGACGTCATCCCGGCGACCACGATGCCGACGATGGAAGCGGAGTCGACCGACGCCACCTTCCGACACGCAGGGGTACTGCTAAGAGAAAAATTCTCCGGATCCAGTCTGACGCCTGGGGGTAATTCTAAGTTAAGGAATCTATAACTAATATATGTCTCTTACAGATACATTGTTACAGAAGGTAAGTAACTTGTTCTTTAAACCCTCACATATACCATTCAAAGCTTTCAATGCCAATTCCAACACCTCTCCTGCTTCCTGTATGTTGAAATGCAGCCTTTGTGTACGGACACATTTTACTTACCAAAATCAAGAGTTTGCGTTACTTAATGCTAAAGGAGTTCATGAAGTTTCTTCAAAGAAGTTATTTAAATTAATATTGATGTTAATCAATATTGGTGGGTGTTAGAAGGTGGTTCTGACACTCTGGGCCACCCGGATTTTTCGCTTTTTGAGCACCTGTTTGTTGAGCTTTTACTGTGGGAGAGCCTCATAAGTTGGGACTCACCCACAGTGAACTCATGATGAAAGAGACTGCATGTGGATTTTACTGGTGTCCCCCTAGCTTAACTAGGCCGCTGCGCAGCAGCTGGAGTAAGGGGCACCGGGCTGGTTACATGCAGACACCTGTGTACATGCGTGTGCACACGTGTAGGGGCTGCGCAGGGGAGATTCCTGGCGTGCGCAGTCCAGGAGCAGCTACAAAGTGAATGGTGTGGCGGGACATATGCAGAAGTGGGTGGTGACACGGAATAGGCCTTATACACTGGGAAGGAACATGCCAGGGAAAGTCAGTGTGTTTTACTGTGTTTTTCACTTCATTATTCCCCTATGGGGATGTGGAGCCCATGTGCTAGATTAACTTTCCTAAGGCCTACAGATTCCAGACACGCACTAAAGTCCACTGTAGCGGATGTGAAAAGTATTCTGCAGAGTCCAAAGTCATATTTGTACTGCTTTTGGGTCATCCAGAAATGTCACATTTCTTTGAGGCAGTCATAACCAGGGCCAGGCTGAGGGCTGACCTCAGCTGGATGGATTGATAACTTTTCTTCCACAAGCTAAGGCCTCCTCTCCAGAAAGAAGAAGATGGGTGGGGCTACAGGCTCATCCATCAGCAGCTATCACTGGTGCCAGGCACCAGGCTGCACCAAGGAGGGAAGGGCTCGTGTTTCAGAGACCATGTGGCCAGAGACCCTGGATGACGCCATTTTGAACCAGCCCAGAGGCTGGACAAGGAGGGAGCAGGGGCAGGGAAGTGATGTGTCGCTGTTTGATAGGACCAACAGAACCTTCCTGCCAGCCCCCTACTCAACTTTTAAAAAGTGCTTGCACAGGAAGAGAAGCTCTCTCTGGGGTGTGGTCTGCTGAGCCGGAAGGTGCTGGAACCTGGCAATGGGCAGTTGGAAGGAGGAACCCCCTGACTGCCCCCCAGGCCCCTAACAGTGCCAGAAGAAGAGCCCAGGACCGGTGCGCAGAAGCAGGGGCCTCTACGCAGGGAGAAGAGAGGCCCAGGAGGAGAGCCAGGCGAAAGTCTGGCGCAGGGAGCCAGTGAAGACCGCTCCCTGCAGAATGCACCCTCTGGGAGACCCGGAGGGCGAAGGAGAGTGCTCCCAGGGGCTGGGGCCCGCCGCCAGGAGCAAGAAAGTACGAAAATGGAGGAGATCGGACCCCTGGGGGCTGAGATATGCCCCCCAGAAGGTACGCGACCTTTGACCTTTGATGGGACCGACGACGAAGCACGTGGGGCTCCGCCGCCGGTCTGGAAACTGCCCCCGGGGTGGGTTAGGGCCCGGGGGCTGCCCCCCCAAAGAGGGAAAGTCGAGGTGCGCCGTCGCGCACCCCGTGAAGTGGCTCCAGAAGGGGGCCAGGAGCCCACCCTGGCCCCTGGTGATGCATGAGGAGAGGGGGCGGGGGAGCGCCGTCGCGCCCTCCACGAAGATATGCCCAGGGGCCCGGGACCCCTGCGAAAATGAGCCCAGGGGCCCGGGACCCCATCCCCGGGCCCCGAAGCAAAGTCGGGGAGCGCCGTCGCGCTCCCCGTGAAGATGCCCCCAAACGGGGTGCCAGGAGCCCACCCTGGCCCCTGCCAAACAAGAGGTCGGGGGGAGCGCCGTCGCGCACCACCCGCGAGGACGAGGAGGGGCCCGGGACCCCATCCCCAGGCCCCGAAGCAAAGCCGGGGGCGCCGTCGCGCCCCCCGTGAAGGTGGCCCTGGGGGCCCGGGACCCCATCCCCGGGCCCCGGAAGTAATGAGGGGGCCGGGGGAGTGCCGCCGCACTCCCCCCCGGTCCAGCCGGACCGGAGGGAGAAGACGCGTCTAGCGGGCAGACCAGAAGACCTCAGCCGGCTCCCGCGGCAGCACATGTGGGTGCTGGCCGCGCGGGGAGCCGGCGGGGGCAGCCGGGGGTGGGCTCCTCAGGCTGCCCTCCCACGCAGACATGTGGGGGTCCCGGGTGGGACCGGGACCCCGACCAGGAAGCAGAGAGCTGCACGGGCCCCCACCATTGAGATGAGCGGCCGGGGGTGGGCTCCCCGAGCCGTAAGAAGTTTACCTGGGGGTCCGGGTGGGACCGGGCCCCGCCCCCGAGGCCAGCAGAAGCGGCGGAAAGCCGCCCGCGGCATCGCGCCTCTCCCCGGCACAGCGGGAGAGCCACTAATCTAATATTCATCAAGGGAGCACAAAGCGCCCCATAATGCCTTGCCAGGCATTGGAGAATCTGTTGGTTTGGTGCTTGTGGTGGCCCCAGGAGGGACGGGGTCACCACCAACTTGGTGCAAGGCTGCTGGGGGAGCTGCTGGAGAAGCGCAGTCTCCCCCCAGCACGAAGTTGAGTCCCACCCTAAGTTTCCTAGGGATTTGATAAGGATAACCCCTCAAGGGCTCAGCCTGCTTTATTACACCTTCTGGGCTGGAACTTTTGTTCTACAGCTGAGGGTGTATGGCGAAGTGCTTCATGGAGTGAAGGGCTGAGTTGGGGATGTCTGGAGAAGGGCATCCCCTGTAGGTGAAGAGGTGTAATTGCACCAGAACTGCATTTACTAACGGTTATTCCTTTTTAGAGGGACTGGAGGTCACATATGTAATGTGAAATACCTGTGTAAGGTGATGTCATAAGCAAAGTGGGGTTATGTTGCCAGACATTCCTGCTAGGGTGTCTGGCTGTATATGCGTAATCCTGTGATTTCATCTGTGATGCCTTTAGGGGCTGTAATTGCAACGCATTCTAATGTCCAACACATGTGATGAGTACTGTCATTCTAAGGTAATGCGTAAACATGTATTCTTGCTGCTGCGCTTAAGTGAGGAACAACCCCGACTGTTAGCCCTGAAGATGTAGGGGTGCATACTGTATGGTCAATATAAGATGCTCAGTCAGGGTTGTGTGTCACTAGGGCAGGTGAACCTATTTTTAATGCGTGTTGAGGTAATGGGGTGGGTCGCCACTGGGATGGTGCCAGTGCGCAGGGCCCTCGCTCCAGGTTATGCTCAACACACTGCATTAGGGGGCAAGATGATGTGCGTACATGGGAGTGGTGGTACTAGACCCCACCCCCCCCCTGCGGGAGGGGTGGAGATGTTATGCAATGTCACAAAGTAATTCCAACAGCTTATGTATATTTGTAAATTGGTGCATAGTATTGAGTAGTGTGTGTGTTTAATAAATGTACTCTTACTTTTATAAAGCAAAGTACAGACTGGACAATCAATTATTGAGTGTTATTTCTGCGCACCTGCAAATGGCGATTACTAGCCCACACCACCTCCCTTGAGTAAGCCTCAGACTGCTCTGCAACGCTACCCTCTGAGAGTCAGGCGCTACAATTGGGTGTTTGGTTCCCAGTGAAGGACAAATGTAGTCATGTTATTTGTGCAGGCCTCACAGATGCTGCCTCGTTTTCCAACAGTGGGGATATGTTTGTATAGGTCTTGGCACTGTTCTGGAGAGGCAACCTACTCCTTCATCATCTTGATCACACAGAGTTGTTAGGACGGGTATATGGGATCATATCAAAACATCTTAACCTCGCATTTATCTCATAGAAATCTAGTAACAGTTGGTTTAGCGTTTTGTACATCTCTTGTTGGACCTTGTAGATTTAGTGCATCAGTTTTGTAAATTAAAATTAGTTTTGAGCAAACATTTTTTGAATTATTTTTGGCAATGTCACTGAACATGTTTAGGTTGAAACCACAAACAGTGCGTTTCAGGTTAGTTTGTCATTTTTGATCATATTTTTACATTTGAAAATCCCAAATTGTCTCTGAAAGATCTACAAGGAGTAAGTTTTGTCTGTGATTTCTGTTTCTGATATCAGTGACCTAGTCCTATACCTGTTTATTTCTTACTTGTGATCTGCCCACTAAAGACCAAAATGCACCTTCCGGTATGGAGTATTTGATCAGCAGCTTTTAGACATCAATTGAGTTCTGTCAGTTTGGAATCTATGCAAGTCTTTTACAGATGGCAAAGCAGATCCTTCCCCATTTTTCTTGGTGTGAAAATCCTTTTTTTTTTTCCTTCTTGGTTTGGTTTATTGGTAAACGAAGATGGTTTAACGACTTATGGTCGTTTTGTTACTCCTGAAAATGTTCTTGCGCATTATGAGCCATTTTAGTAGAAATTGTCATTGTAAACTCATAAGAGAGCTAGCAGTTTATTTATCAGAAGGACTTGCAAGCTAAAATGTCTAATTTTAGTTCCTCACCTATAGTATTGGACATGAAAGTGACTAACCACTTCAGGCATCTTGCGTTAACCTCGTTATACTCTTGTAATGGCTTCTTTTTTTGTTGTTTTTTAACTCTGCTTTAAACTGGAAGTTCACTACACCGAGGATCGTAAGACAATATACCATAAGTTACGATTACTAAGGGTTCCTTAGAGGCAAGAAAACTTTGGAGAAGAAAATAAATGTGCTTCTCCTAGAATATCACATTTTTGGCCCATTCAAACAGTCGCTTCGGAAGTTTCTTTTCGGTGAGTTTTGCTGTAGGTACAATTGAAGGTAAGTCTGTTCTTTTAGGTAGCTCAGATTTTTATTTTTTCTAACCCACAATGTACAATGAACTGACAAACATGGAGCAATGTTTCAGTCTCCAGTGATGTGGACATTCAATGGCATGCTGTCTCTTGTTTATTTGGTTGCACGGTCCATTTCAGAGTGGCCATGTATTTCTCTTTGGAAATGATAATTGTGGAGCCACGACTTAGATAGTGGAAAAAGGACACCGCACAGGAGGTACATGGTGCCAACATAGAGGCCACACAGTGGAAAAAAGTGTGCCCAGGCAGTTGCTGGTTGGAGGGATTTTACAGGAATACGTTTTTAGATTAGATATTTACATAAATCACGGTGTAATCCTCGAATTACACTCTCACTTGACCTGTATGAATCCACTAATCAATGCTACCCATTGGGATGAGTGTGTTAATTTAGGAAGTTATGAAATTTTCAGTGTGCAGTCCATTTTATTAGGCTTTTACATTTAAATAGGAGGCAAACATTAACTTTTGTACAGTATGCTGCAAGCCTTTATGTCCATAGAACATTTGCTGGCGCAGTATATGCAAGATCACTTTCAATTGTCCTGGGTGTGTAACTTTCATACTTTCAACTTTTTAGTCTTGCATGAATTCGGGGTTACAACAGGCAAACTGGTAGCCAGTAATTTCTGCTTTTACTGGGCTTTCTACATATTGGTCATATACTTATTCTGGGCATTGGGAGTACTTTTTGCTCATGATTTGATGGCTTTCTTGTCTATTTTAATTCCACTGATTCTGATGCTTTTTCACTCTATTCTTCTATTTCCCCTCTAGAGTATTTAATTTTCACTCTGGTTTTCGATTTATTGAGGGTATCCTTCCACTCCTAAGGCCAGGGAACAATTTCTTTAGATCTGTCTCATTTAAGATTTAGCACTGCATGAGAATGCATGTGCTGCCTCTTCCTTTCTCTTTCTCTTCCCTATCTCTCTTGCCACCCTTACCCTGCAGTATTAAAAAACCTCTGATTTAGGTAAGGGACAATTGGGCTTTGGGTATGGATAAGGAAAGAACAGAGGGAGACTGAGTGTGCACTTTAGCATTATACCCCAAACTGTCAAGAAATGTGTACCTAAAAGTAATCTAATTCACCACTGAGATAAGATTTATACTTTGGCTAAAACGTACGACATTGCTGGTGATGCATGCTAGAGATGCACCCAGGAAGAAGTAGGATTTTGCCACATGACTTGGGACTATCCAGTATTGGTCAAATATGGAGAAATAATAAGTGATCTAGTGGCTGAAACTATAGGAAGAGATAACCTGCTGCATCCAGAACTGTGCTTAGTGCCGAGAGACAAAAAGAAAAGACTTGGAAATAAAATTATTGATCTCATGCTCAAATACTAGCAAAGAAAAATCTAATCATGAGTCGGAAACTACTGGTTGTTTCCAGAATAGATACGTGAAAACAGGTCAAGAGATGGCTTGAGCTAGAGGGAATCGTCATGCACACAGAAAGACAAAGTACAGTGAACATAGATGTTCTGCAGGCATTGATAACATTATATTTTCATTCTGTAATGCAGTAGAGAAACAACTCCCTCCATGAGTTCTTTCACATTCCCAACAGCTGAAGAACACTGTCAAATGATTTTTAGGGAATAGCATGCACCCAGCGCCCTGTAAGGAATCGACCACACACCCAGAATAGCTACATCTACCAAAGTCCCTTGATAAATGAACAAAGGTTTTAATATTGAACTAATACCTAGTCAACGCTGTATACTTCCAAGTTAACACGAATCATTGTGATTGACATAGGGTCGTAAACGGACAAAGGGTGATATGGAAATTGATGTTTTGAAGATCAATACTTATTTAAGAATGGTTATGACACGTGTAACAAAACCTGTACACTGAAACACATGTAATTCTAAAAAAGATGACACTGTGTATAAAGAAGGGATAAATATACACATTTAAAAAATGGCAATGCCAAAAGCCTTCCATTCTTAAAGGTGTGCTGCTAATGTTGGGTCTGTTGGAATATTTATGGAAACTAAGTTGGATCCCTAAATGCTGTGATAGGTGCTGATATGGCCACCAAGTTACATGGGTCCAGTAGCCTTTCTATGCATACCTATTAATTAATCTCCAGGTGTCTCCAGCGCAGCAATATATATCATGCGTGATCACACTCCTCTCACATGCCCGCGTGTACATTTTTCTTTAGGTAGGTCAGTGTAGCCGTAGACTAATAATTTGTGTTTGTCCTCCTTCGTGGTTAGTGTGTCGGAAAATGCTTGGAAGAGGCTGAAAATTACATGTTTTGATGTTTGGAATAAATGTGCACAGGATAAAACTCCTAATGAGCATTGCCAACACATTAGGTTTAAAGTGCTACAGTGTTAGCACATTAGAGCAAGTTTCATGGAAAGGAGCCAGCAGAGAGGACAGCCGGTTATTGTCATAAAATAGCCCATCATGCAGTTCAGTGGAGGGAATCGAGTGACGAAGCATACATCCAAACAGCTGGTATTAAATGAGATATGAGTGATACATAGGGCTGAGCCAAGATGTGAATGACAGTCTCAAGCCAGTGCCTAAAAGTTGCTGGCTGAAGAAGGTCAGTGGTTTAAAGGAGCAGATTCAAAACCCACTGTGTATTTTGTCAGCAGTAGGTCTGTTTGAGAGCTGTGCTGTGAACACGAAGAGCTAAAAATGGCTTATCAATGGAGGGCTAAGCTTTTTGCAGTAGAATCATTCAGACATTGAAACCTGAGAGAGGTCGCCAAGATGGGGCCTTTTTACATGTGAAGTAAAGTTTTTTAAGCTATGAGGCGCTTTCCTTTTATTCTGCTTTTGTCCTTTTGCTTACACTTTTTTGCTTTCTCACATATCAACCATACATTAAACTATTGCAACAGATATTCTTTTATACTGTGCCATCAAGTCATCAGTTTATATATATTTTTTAACAAATAGTGTCTCTCTCTCTCTCCCTCCCCCTCTCTCCCCTCCCCCCTAATCTATCTATACTAATCAATCTATACTAATCAGTCTATTCATCTCAATCCATCCTAACACCCGCCCTGGTTCAGTCTCCATATTGCAAGTGTTTAGAATAGCATGTACTGTTTGTTGTCATTGAATAACGGTACCAGTGTTTTGTGTTTGTTTCTTTTGTAGTAGTTCAGTTTCCACATCATATTTTTGTAAGGTGTATTTTAAATCAAGGACATTGTAGAATTCATAGATGCCTGCTTTCACCAGAGGGAGATCATGCATGACCACTGTAATAGTTTCCTTTGTGATTTGGGACATTGATAAAAAAAGAGTGGGGGATGCATTCTACTTGTTCTGTAGAGACTGTCTGGTTCATTCTGCCAGTGACTCTTCAATGAGTCTCTACTAGGTTGCTGACTAGAGTGGTAATCTGCAGCAGACCACTTGTCAACGTGCAGTATTTGAAGTCTAGATCTTATTGCTACATAGGTTGTTCATTGAGTTGTGTTGACATATTCTATCATTTATAGATCTAGCTTGACAGAGCAGCTGTCACTAGCCTTAAAGTGATCGACCTAAGTAAGAGCATTCAGGAGTGTAGCCATGAGTACTTGTTTTGATTGGGCAGAAGTTGTTTACTTCCACAGAAAAATGTCAACCCCTCCTTATTTAGTTTTCTTACCCAGCTGCTTGAGCCAGCAGCAGTATGGTTGCCTGAGCTTGAACTTTAGAAGGCACACACATGGCATTACAATGCTGTTAGTGTGTTAGATAACTAGACCTGTATGGGGTTTGTTTTTTTACCCCTCTGGCTGCTGCACAGATGGGAGTCATGAGGAATGTATTACAGTCCTACCACCCTCCCCTTCCATCATTAAGAGAAGACTTCGAAGTGCAGTTTTGTGTTTAAGAGCAGTATGGGATGCCCAGGGCTACAGTAGCCTACATGGATTTTAGGTCTGGCTTGATCATCCATCTGTCGCTTTACCTTATGTGATCAATAAGAGCTTTCAGAGTACTACTAAAATAGAAGCCTAGGCTCCACCCACATGTTGGTTTCCCTGAATGCAAGATGCGAGTGGGCCGAATTTGTGATCTTCCTCTAAAAAGACTGTTTGTATTGCACTTTTTGGCTTGTGGCAAAACCTATACTTCATACACTAGGACTGAGTTGGTTATGGTGGCACGTTTGTGATCATGGCTCTAGACCTAATATGTTTATTATTAAATGGTATGATAAAGGCACTAGGCCTGACATTTATTGTGAAGTTTGTTTATTGAGTTTTATATAGCGCTGGCTAGACCCAGAGGTATCAGAGCGCTTTACATAAGGAACAACATAACGAGTTACAAGGTACACTAATTTAAACATTTTTTCACAGAAATTACAAAGTAAATGACAAATCATAAGAGGCAGTGAAGGAAAAGGGGGACAAGAATAGGAGTCTGAGAATAGGTGAGAGGGGAGAAGGGAACCTGAGGGGGGGGATGGAGTAAAGGCAGTCCAGTAAAAAAGAGAAAAACGCTCGAGGGTCATCAGGAGGAGTCAGGAGGGAAGAAGGAACGGACAAGGGTCAGACAAGATGGCGGGTCCGGATCATGGGAATCGACGGAGACCATCTCCAAAAAAAATAGCGAGTTACAAGGTACAATAATTTAAACATTAATTGCACAGTCATTACAAAGTGAGTGGAAAAATCATAGGGGGGGAGAGAAGGTAGAGGGGGACAAGAATAGTGTTCTGAGAGCGGGTGAGGGGAGTGCATATGTTCAAGTCAATAGGCATTTAAGGGTGGATTGTTACTCTGAAAGCCCACAGATAGTTATTTTGTTACATGGAAGCTCGCAGATTACTGTTGTAGACAATAGTTTTGGTGCTGGTTACCCTTCTGACAAACTGTGCAAATAGAAGATTTGCACTGCCAGGATCGTTGTTAGGGCTGTTAGGAGAGACAGTATTTTTGCTTGCAACTATAATTTTATTATGTAATTTTATAACTGTATAGCTGATGGTTGCCTTGTGGGCCAGCTTAAGCTCTGTAGAGGAGGCCTCTGTTGGCTATAGTTACAAGCCAGTGATAACTGATAAAGGGGGATTTGAGAAAGCATTAGCTTTGCCTGCTAAAGTTGAATATAGCTAAGAATAAAGACATGGGGTTTTAGTCAGATATACCTTTGAGCATTGTCCAGGATTTTAGGTGATGTATTTGGTAGGTTATCTTAGTGCTTTATAGTGTGTGTATTCTATTGTTGTTAAGTCAGTGTAGGTAGGAGACTGTTTTTCAATAATTTTATCTTTTTGTGGATTTACAAAATCCCATGCAGTATGCATTTCCAATGTATATCAATTGTAGATTTCCTGCCTACTCCTATCCCCTATATTTACTTTTCTTTTCTGAAGCACAGAAAACTCCATGTGAAGTAAGTATAGCGGAGGTATGCATTTGCACATTATTCTTGCATCCCTCACCCCACATAAAAAAAAAAAATTAACATGTAGAGAAATGCCTGTCACTACATCATCTGGAAATTTGGGAGTTTCTGAGGCTTGTGCCAGAAATGTCAAATCGGAGGGCTTAATTAGTTCATAATGAAGAACGCGGTACAATTGGTGATGAGTTCAAATCTTTCCTTCATAACATGATGAAAATCTAAGGAATTGTGTAACTGCAAAAATGCAAAATGTTATGCGGGTTTGAGAAAGAAGATGGCTTCTTGGGTAATAGTAATTCAGCTGATCTAAGGAAAGGTACCAAACATATAGTTTGCAGCGTGTGTGATGTAGTGCAAAAAAGGAGGATATGAGCAATTGATTGCTTGGTGGCAACACAGTAGGGACAGAAACCTGAGGTTGCAAGCATCCTACCTCTTCTCTGGTCCTAGTTGCTAGGAGTAAAATTCCCTGGCAGAATTTGATGAAGTACGGACCTTGTTAAACCACATTTATACAGTTGACAAAAGGTTTGCAGCTAACTTGTTTTTCAGCACCCAAAATTGACCAGACTAAAATTGAATCTCATAATTGCAAAACATTTGCCACCTTAAGCACCACTTATATTCTTCATTGATCATGGGCAGCAAAGCCCTAACGTAATATAACAGGGGTATTTCTACCATTCACCCCAAATACCTTGTTTGGTATAGGTGCTCTTCAGGAGCTTTAAGAGCTTTTCTATGGTGATCGTGCACAGATGATGACTAGACTGACTCTAATCCAAAATAAAGTTGGTTTTAAACATTGTATAGTGGATGATGCCCCAAATCAAAATATGAGGAGAAGCAAAGACAGGGACAATCGAAGTAGCCAATCTAAAAGTTGCTAAGACAGTTAATCTTGATTATTTAGTAGGTACTTCTAATTCAGTGCTGTACGTGGTCGCAGTAATTGGCTTTGGTACAGTTGTCTCTACTTTTGGTAGAGGTGTCTTTCCACCTAATTTTAATGAGAACTTTGTTCAGCCAAGATACCCTGTGGCTTATCAGCACTAATCTGGTGTCTTCACTCAGACTGACTCCCAGATAATCAAAATCTTGAACTTTATGAAGTGGAATCTGGTCTAGATGGATCTTTTGCCTGAATGATCTGTGTGGCCCAAAGGCAATGTTCTCAGTTTTACCTTGGTCCTCCAAAGGGCAAACAATGCTAAAAGGTGGTGAAGGCTTTTTGGGGTTTTGGAAAAGAGTGCTGTATAGTTTTCAAAATTCCATCCGTAACTCGTTCTTCTATGGATTATTGGACTAATCTTTTTACAAGATAATTAAAATATAAGCGGAAGAGGGTTGAAGGCAGAAAATTCCTGGGCTGACCCCACAGAGAACTGAAATTAGTTGGTACACCCGCTATTCACATCGCAAATGAAAAATATGTCTGTACATTAATTGAATCACCCTGAAGTGATTGCTGCGGACACCAAAATCCTACTACCCAGAATGTGATTCTTTTAATTTGTCAAATGCATTTTTCAGGCCTGTAACGGTCATGTTCACTAAGGCCCATCCTTATGGTGCCATTGTTTTCTGAACGTCTGTTTCAGTTAGAGAAATCAAATAGTAGCTGTCACATAGTTAACCACCTGTAAATGCTTCTTCCATCTTGAAAAGGGATGCTTTCCATCCTTAATACTAGAACTGTGTAGGCAAAAGTGATACTCTGAGCACACAGTGGTGCAATTGCAGATGTGTTCAAGAATTATGCAGTAGGGCCTCGGGTACAAATTTCCGCTGGTCTCATAGAAGACGAGGAGGCCTGCAGAGCAGTTCTGCTCTGGTGACGCCTGTGTACACCTCTGTGTGACTTGACTTCTCCCTTAGTAGAAAGAATATGACCCTCCCTGCTTCAGCCTCGCCTACCCAGTTTGTTTGGAACCTCGGAAGGTAAAAGGGAAACCTTTATCTGGTTGGAATTTCGACAACCCAGCTTTAGCTAATGCCCCCTCCTTCCCTCCCGTGTTGCATGATGCCAGACCCCTTTGCCTCCTGTCAGAGTTAAATCCTAACCTATTCCCCCTCTAGTCCTCACTATCATCTTCTTCCACCTCCTCCCACCCCATTCCTTTGCTTGTCATTTCTGCTTTATAGTGTGTGATAACAGCTTTACTAGGCCTCTTTGCAGTCCTTTGATGGGTGGTGTGGGACATTGGATGTGTGTGGGAGAAACAGGAAAATCATGGGCAGTGGAAGGTTACAAGAAGGACGTACTGTAGCCATTTACACACACTCATCTCTCACACATCTCTCACACACACATCTCTCACGCACACACACACACACACCTCACCCTATCTCTCACTGCTGCTGTGCCTATTCTGTGGGTGTGAGAGGAAGCATTTGCTGCTGGTAGGAATTTTCTGACACATTTTTATTAAATAAGGTATTATGAGTTCCAGTTGTGTCTGTGTGACAGAACCTTGCACTGCTCCTGCATATGCTTTTTCTGTGTCATCTGTCGTTGAAGCTAGGTGTTGACATTGTGCTTGTTTTATAACGCTGGCAGGGGTTGGGTTATGAAAGCCTTTTGGAGTTTCAAGGTCACATTTGTCTCATTGACGCACTCTCCACTTTTCAGTGCTTAGATTATACAGTTAATAGAAAACCCAGTAGTGAAATGGTGTCGAACCACATGCCAGACTATTGAGCCATCCAGTGTTGCGGTGACCTGATTATCCTTCTGGAGAGATAACAAACAGTAGGACTTAATGCATCGTGTTTTTTGTAAAGTGAGGGAATTGTAATCCGTCTGACTCTTCTGTCTGGCCACCCACTGCACTAATCCTGACTATTAATTCGAATTTGGTAATCCTGGTAAATCGATGGAAATGTATAATAGTAGAGACTCTGTATAACTGAAATTGCCCTTTTCTGTGTAGTTCAGGTTTGCATCATCTGCTTCTGGTGACTCGTGTGAAAAGCTTGATATGCTTTATTCATCAAGAACTGCGACTGCCTTAAAGTGCAATTAAAGGTTTGGGAGAGGATGCTTCAGAATTGAACTTTCGGTTAATCCTAATATCTCACTTGTATTTGTGTCCTACATCGTTCCCACTCCGTGCTTGTATTTGCAGTCCCACAACGACATTTTATGAAACTATAAATTCCACTTTCAGATCAGCAGGCATTAAGTGGCCAACTACAGCTCAAAGACTTAGGTGAAGTTTCTCTTTATTCGCTGTTCTTATAGCACATGTGCCCAGTGCCTTAAATTGAAATATAGAAGTGAAGGTACTCACTATATAGAGTACCTGCTTGCTCCTGAGAAGTGCAGGTACTCCACCATTAAATGTATTGCAGCACTGCTGAGAAGTGCCGGTACTCTCTGTTTCAAATTAAAGAAGTGCAGGTACTCAGTACCGGACAGTACCTGCCCATTTAAAGCCCTGCATGTGCCGAACTATCCCTCACCCTTGCTTCTTCCTCTAAACTGTGTTTGTTCAGACAGTTTGCTTAGGAAAGTTGCCTTTGCACTGTACTTTAGCCTACTGCCATTATAGGCACTGGGGAAATTATTAATACTTGTATCTTTTAAGTGTTACATGCACACGTATTTAATTGTCCAAACTTGGGATACATTGAGGAAGTGAAATATGGTTTGGGAAAAAAATGACCACATTATGTATGTCCTAAACCATACCCTTGTGCATCATCATTGGAGATTACCTCGTCGTTTTAGTAATGCCAAGGTCAATAGTGAGATTATTTCTTTGTGGGCACTAATTTGATATGAAGAATTTTAACCATTCTTTGGTGTAGTCTGGCCTGCATTCCAGGACTATTTTCTGATCGAGAGCTGCGACTCATCTCAACTAGTGCTTGGAGGCAAACATTTGAGTGGGGTGAAATTATTATCTTCCACAGCTTAGTATAAAACCTTTTAGGGAATGGTTCATCTCAAATCATACATTTATCTTTTGGCTATTTAAAAGTCAAATAGCTCATTTTGTCATTTTGTTTTAAACGGGATGATTGAGTCCAGAAATAATTTAAAAATATGAAATTTAAAGGTTCAGACATAAAGTGTTTTTTTCTGTGGTTGCTTCAAAGATGTATTTTAAGTCCTTGTAGTAGAGCTATGCCTCTACACCATTATGGCTGAATCCCAAATCCTGCCCACGATTTGTATAAGAAAAGTTTTGTGATTTTCAACATTAACTCCACGATTTGGAATTTCCCAGGCATATGGTGGTCAGGCTTGACCTTAACACTGGTAATATTGGTCGCAGAGCGGGCAGTCTGCACTTCTTGGGTTACTGTTAGTGAACAAATGCACATTTTATTGACTTACTTTATACATGTGGTTAACATTTTATTATTTGAAATTCCTTTGAGTCAGCCACACATATTGTAAGCGGGTGGAAGAGCATTTTTCTCTAATCTGCTGAGATTCCCTGCTTGTATCCACTCTTTCCCATTGACAACCTGAAAGGCTAGTATAGATCCTGGAGGAAGCCATGCTGCTGTCACCTGCCCATGAAGAAATGGAAGCTGTACTGTTTGGTATGTAGAGGGATTGGCCAGAAGCTTTCGAGCAAGGTTCAGCGAATTCAGCCGTACCTTAATGTCGCTTTGAGGAAGTGAGTGGCCTTTACACCACTAGCCTCTCACATCCTAGCCAGAACCAAACTGAAGATAACTGGTTTCTAAGATGGTCAAAGACTTGCAGGAGGCATCCCAGGACTTCAAGTGTGGTGAGCCTGCTTGACCCTGGACCAATCCCTATCATCTCTGAACGTGTTTCCCCCTTTTTAGCCCAAATAGAATGTGAATAATGTTTAACTATGTCACTTATGATAGTGTTCTTTTGGTTAAGGATAGTTACTTGTGTTTTGTATAGTTTGAACCACTCTCTCTAGTGCAGGGGAATTGCATTCTCAGAGTGTGAACATACCCCAGTCTCAAATCTCAAGTGCCATAGGTACCTTTGCCACCATTTAAATCTTGACTGTGAGCAACAATGACCTCGCTATGGGCCCCTTAACTTTTTAATAATAATAATAATTTGATTTGTGTAGTGCTTGGTTACTCCTAATGGAGTGTCCCCGCGCTATGATTTACCTACCAGCCTACAACCAACTGGGCTAAGAAAAGACAACAAACCTGAAACTGGAGAGACCTCTCCAGACAGAACCAAAACCGAACTCAAGCCATGCTATTTTTAGGGCAACTGAAATAATCCGGTTTTAAGCTTCTTGCGGAAGGCTGTTTAAGAGAATTCCATCATGAGGTGGAGAGGTAAGGTGTTTCACACTTTCGAAGCTCGAAGGCCAAAAGAACATATCCTATCTGTGTTCTTTTCACTAGAGGGACCGTAGCCAACATGGCACCGGTCGATCTAAGACTACGGCAGGACTGGTGAGGTTTCACCAGGGATGACAGATACCAATGGCCCCTGCCGTTAAAGATTTTATGGCATAGGCACATAGCTTTAAGAGATTCTTTTATTCAGTGGAAGCCAATGTAATTTTGCAAGGGCAGGACCCGAGTGTGCACACCTAGGAAGATTTAACAATAAGCGTGCTGCCGCATTTTGCGCACTCTGCAACCTTTGCAATCTACCCAGTGAGGCACCAATGTAGAGAATATTACAGTAGTCCAAGTGAGATGTTACCAGTGCCTGGACTATGGTTTTCCTGGCGGCTATGGGGAGGAGATCGATGATCTTCGACAAAGTTTTCAGGGTGCTAAAGAATTTTCCTGCCACATAAGCTATCTGACTGTCAAAGGCCAAGTTGGAATCAAACCAGACTCCTAAATTCTTTACTTTTGGTTTAGGGACTGGAGCGGGGCCTAATGAATTAGGCCACCAAGCGGTGGACCAGATGGAGCGGGTTTTTACCAACAATAAGGACCACTGTTTTATTAGCATTAAGCTTGAGGCAACTCCTGTTCATCCAGTCTGCCAGTTCCACCAAGCAAGATCTGAATTGGGAAGCCGCCCCTTCCTCCTCCTGGGAAAGGATGACAATAAGTTGTGTCATCGGCATAAGACACCAAGGTAACATTGTATTGCTCGATGACCTCTGCCAGGGTGTGCATGTACAGATTTAACAGAGTTGGGCTCAGCGTGGAGCCCTGAGGCACCCCCTGAGGCAGAGACAATATTTCCTAGGAGAAGGAAGGGCTACCTGAAAAGGGCAATTTTGGAGGAAGGAGGCCAACCACCTCAGTGCTGTGCCCCGACACCGCAATTCCATAGCCTCTGTAGCTGAAGGCCATGGGACGTGGTGTCAAGTGCAGCGCTCAGGTCCAGCATTATTAGAGCTGCTGTCTGACCCCGATCTGCACAGACTTTGAGAGATTCGGAAGCTAGCAATAGAGCTGACTCTGTGGAATGTTGGGCCCGAAACCCTGACTGGGTCGCTTGTAGAAAATTATTAGTCTCTATAAAATTTGTGAGTTGACTGTTAACATGCTCTTCAGCCACTTTTGCAAAAAAAGGAAGCAGCAAGTCTGGTCTGAAAGTTTCAGGCAATGCCGGATCTAGAAATGTTTTTTTAAGAAGGGGTACGACAATAGCGTGCTTTCACCTCATAGGTAGTTGACCCGTAATGAGAGAGGTAGTAATCAGGCTATGCAAGTGAGGTAGAATAGATTCCATTCCCTGAGCCAGAATTTTGGTTGGATCCGAGGCCATAGGTGACCCAGATTTGACCTTAGTGAAGAGCATCCGAATCTCATCTAGGGAGGGAGCGATGAAACTGGAGAGACCATCACCGGAGGCTGAAACATCAAACCAGGCCTCCAGGCACCAAGAGTCCCTATTAGCCTGAGGGAAAGAGTCATACATTTTGGAGACTTTGTCAAAGAAGAAGCGAGCTATCGAATTGCAACTCTCAGGAGACGGAGTGTTACGAACAGACACCCTTTCCAGCTATGACAATGACTTGACAATTGAGAAGAGTTCTCTTGAAAAATTGGATGATAACTCAATCTTCTGCGCATAAAACTGTCTGCTTGTGCTGCGTAAAAGCTTACAATAATTTTTAAGCGCCACATTGTAATTGACTTTCAGGGGCAACTCCTCCGTTGGAGCGTCGCCCTGCTTAAGTTACCCCCCAAAGATGAAAAATAAAATGGTAATATATTACCATTTTATTTTTTGTCTTCCCGTCCTGACGCTTGTGTCAGGACGGGGGCTGGGACGCTGATGAATGACAGCCGCATGGAGGAGGGTGCGTTGTTTGCACTTTTCAAAGTGCGCATGTCTTTTTGGCCGGCTGTCTTGCGACGGCCCGCCACACATACGCACTTTGAATTATCTAACCCAGCTGTCTCAAGACAGCTGGGTCAGAGTAAGTGCAGTCATCCAGTGACCTCGGGAGTGGCGAGTGAGGCTGCTCCCTCTAATCAGGGCGCTGCTCTCACAGTGTGAGAGCAGCTCCAGGATTGGTGCTCGCACTGCAGCATCCGGTTGAGAAGAGGTTCGAAGTTGAGGAAGTCGGAGGACGTTGGTTAAGATACTTTAACAAAAAAAACAAAAATTATGTGCTTGCGCCCGCACCCTCCCTTCCCCCCCCCCCCCCCATCACCCCTTCCCGTAGATGCCAGCCGCCACTGTTGGCCTTACTAGTGGCACTCAACTCCGCCATAAACGCTCCAAGCGGACAGGACTTCTTCAGCAATGAGACAGCCTATTTTGTGTGCTAGTCCAGTTTGAGTACCAGTAATTCCTTGGTTGAAACAGTTGATTTCTAGACCAGTGGATTATAGTTTTTCTTCTCCTGAAGTATGATCAGGGCTCCTGCCACTGAGCACCTAAGCCCTGGTGGACTCCTGGACTGCACATTAAGGTTTAGAAATCAGGTCACGGTTGGGCAGTAATGTTTTGGGTATTTAAAATATTTCTGGCTTTGTGGCCATTTTGACAGTTTCTCAGCAGTGTGGACCAAAAAGTTATCCCCCTTAAACCCATGGCCTCTTAGAAACTAGGACAAAGAGTAGACCGGCCATACCAAGTTTGATATACTGTAAAATTCTCTTTGGCACTTTTGCTATTTGTATTACATTACTTCTCAGCGCAAGAGTGATGAGACTTTTTGGGAGTGCATCTAAACTACTGAAGGTGTTAGAACTTTTTCGTTTGCTTAGTTAATCATATTAATTGCTGTACGTTTTGTATATAAAATATATTATATGTTCATTTGTTAAATAGATACTGCTCTGAATATTGTTTTTTATGCAATTACTCTGTCATTGGAGTTTCAAGCCTACTACCACCTCTTGGTGTAAGCCTCGACTGCTCAGTCTTGCTATCCTCGAAGCACCAAGTATGCAAACTGAGTAATTGGACTACAGTACGCCCTGATGCCTTGGTACACCAGTGGTTCCGACCACAATTGCCTCCGAGTATCTACTGATTACCACTGGCCCAGAGTAAAGGCTTTTCGTGGTATTCTTTGAGGAACACCCTTTTTCGCAACACTCAGCTCTCACTTTCGACTGTGGGGAATGTAGATACACTGCATATTTTCAGCATTTTTCTATTTGTGCCACTTTACGCGCGGAAGGATTATTTAAGCCTAGAAGGCTTAAGACCAGGGATTGTAGGTATCCTCTTATAAATCAGAATAGTGGGTCCTTCATAACCAGCAAATGATCTTTGCCTGCTCAGATAAGGGCTTTCATTTTTCTCATGACGAGCATGTTCAGTCCGCCTCTGTTTTTGCTAATTTGTGCTTCACATCAGATCCCTGTTTAGGGGTGAAGCATTAGTACAAGGAGGGAGTGTTTACCTGATTGTAGCTGGACTTTTATTTCTTAGAAGAACCTGCCTGCACCAGAAAATAGTTTACAGATGTAGGAGGGAAGCAGTCCTGCAGTACTTCCCGTTGCATGCATCAAAAATTACCAGCACACATTTCTTTTGCTGGGTGGAAGTGTCAAGACCTTTAGACCCTTGGCAAAGATAAATTCAAACTAAAGGTACTTTTGGAAAGTAGAGTTTCTTCTATTGCCAATGGTATACCTCATTTTCCAGGGCCTTACAGTGAAGGATTGCAAGGTCGCAGAGCCCTCTAAAAGCCACAGTGCATCTTCGTTTTTATCGTTTTTTTCTTTAATTGATCGTATTTATAAAGCACACGCTGTACACGCAAATATTTGAGAGTGATATATGTTGAAGTATTAAAAAGTAAAAGGTAAAACAGGAATAAAGTAAATAGTGCAAGCCTCTTTTCCCCTCTGACCATATCACGCTATATACATTCTACACCTTTCCATTTATTTCAGCTAGGATTGTGCTTCAGAAATCACCTGCATACAAACTTACATGAAACGTATCCGAACACAAAATATAGAGGCCTTTCAAGTCTTTAACACAGAAAAGACTAAAACATCTGGAAAGTATTTCAAACCAAAATCACAAAAGTGGGTGAAATAACTGCTGATAAACGTTCCCTAAACTTCAACTGTGAGTACCTCCAAGCTCGGCAGACAATTCATGCCAATCTTTGTTGGCTATTTCTAAAGTGTTGTAGGCCAAAGTTTTGTTGTTTACAAATGTAGGTGTTATTGGCAGCGAAGCATTTCAGCTCCCTAAAGCTGTGTCCTTTCCATCCACCTTACCCTCCTCCCTGCTCTACAATTTTGTGTAAGGTGGGATTTGATATATAACCAGCCTTATGGGTAAGGCAGAATAGTTTAAATTTGATGCCAGTCGGCATTGTTGATAATGAGGTTGAGCCTACAGACTCATGAAACCAGACCACCACAGAATGTAAATCTGCCCCCCAAAAAGCCAAAAATTGTTTTAGAGGACCAGAAAATAATTTCATTTGCGGTGACCAGCCAAAAGCCTTAAATAATTCAGATTATCCTTGAAAGCTGGCTGTTTTCCGGATCTTTTTTTCTCTCTATGAAGTCCACAATCCTGTCAAATGATCTGATGTGAGTAGGGCCAAGGGACTCATTTGGAGTGTATGTTATGCTTTAAAAATAGCCATAAATAAACAAATTGAAGTGTAATCTAGAAGTGTATACCTGGGGAAAGGTTTGTACAAGACCAAACCAAAATAAATAAAGAGCAAAATCAATCAAGACCAGTAGCAGCCTGATAACAAAAGTGGGCCATTCTCAAATAGTAACACCTGTAGGCAAGGGGTGTGTGCAGAAAGTAAAATAGACCTTTACTGGGATGTTGGTGAAAAGATATTGGGGAGAGATTTTGCTTCAGTAGTAACTAATAGACGACAGTGAACTTGAGTTCTTGACTTGGATAGAGTATGAAACTTGCTGTCGGATCATCGCTTTTTAGATGTGTATTTACAGGTTAAGACAATGCAGAGTTCAGAGAGCACGTAGCAGAAATTTCTGAAGTTTGATGTTTATTAGGATAAACAGGATTGCAATTGCAGGCATAGGTAATTTGTTTCGGTCAGGCAGACCATTCTCAAACCTACACTCAATTTGTTTGCAGGTCGTTAAAATAAACAAAGGACTTGCGGCGTTCACCATGGACTTCGAAGACATGCGTACATCAGCAGTGCTGTCATAGTTCAGTGTGGGTTGCTCAAAAATATACATTTTAATTAATCGATCATGTTAATTCCCAAAAATAAGCAAGTGAGTTTAGTGCTATAAAATAAAAAAGTGAGAATAATCTATTTTAAAAACATTCATCAACCCTAACAAATAGATACATCATTCATTTGTTTTATAATAACCTATGAACATTTCTCATTGGTACATAAATCCTTGCAGGTGGCATTCAATCATTATCGAAAACAAACCAATGATCCTAAAAGCCAAAAAAATCACGCCCAAGTAGACGTTTTGGTAGACATTCACATATGTACTCAAATACATTTACTATAGAACTCAAATTGTCCATTGCTTATTACGTCAACCAACCATTGGTAAACAGAAATCATATGTTCTAATCGATTTTACATTCTGCCAATTAGAAGAACCCCTGATTACCTGTCAAGTTCTAATGAACACTACTCCCAAAATTATTTTAATGTATCCTAAACTCTCCTGTTTTCCCATTGTTGACTCCTCTCATCCTTCAAATATAATTCTAAAATCCTAAACTAATGTGGAAAACATTATTCTAGTTCTAAAAAAAAGTGAACTCCCTCATAACAAAGGTTATAAGAAATCATGACCTAAAAAGAAGAAAGTTAAGGTTAAATTTATGGTCAGTATATATTTATACAGCCCATTCAGCTACTGACTAATGTCACTGTGAACCACTTTTCCTTCACAGTGAGCACACCTCTACACAAAGCAGTTCCTTTCAGTATCAGGGACAACTATGGATGCAGTGTGTACTTTTCGATAAAAAGTATTTTTGTTTTTAGTCCTTTTTAGGTCTGAAGTCAGGCAAGACTGAGATTTTACTAAAATTATATGTACAATACACATACTATTAGGATTTCAGGAAGCCCTCTTCACCCATTGTTCTGTTATTCTGTGATTCACATTTTCCCACCCACTACTGTATTCAGCATGGGGAAGTGGATCTGCCCACTTTAGCCATTAACCAACTTTACTGTGAGTAACTGCATTATGTCCTTTCATAAGGACCACATTCACAAAGTAGCTTTCTTCAGTGCCTGGAACTACTATGCCAATATGTGCTTTACGAAAATATTTTTGCTTTTCGCCGCTCTTGATTGACTAGGGTCTGCAAGATTCCCCATTGTTAAAGTTTTGCAAAAACCATTACAAAACCGAACAATTAAGACCAAGTCGAAAAGCTTCCTGCCAGTGCTAAAACTATTGGCTTTGCCAATGTTGTTTATACTGGTGAGGGCCTGCAGCTCCTCAACAATAAACATTTCCGAAAACCATAACAAATTTGAGAAAAAAAAAAAAAAACCTTGGCAAAGTGAAAAGGCTGCAGCCAATGACAGCCCTGTTGGCTCTATCCGTGCTTGTTTTCTCGTTTTGTAAATCGCCCCGAGAAACAAGTCCTTCTGTATCAGCTATTGTGTCTTTACTCGGGTTGGTGGTCTGTACAAACGTTCTCCAGATGTCAGATGAATCTGCTTGTGTGTGTTTTTTGGGTTGCTGGAGGGCAATGCACAATTTAAATGCCACACCACCATAAACTTTCACCTCCTTAATGATGATCGGTTTAATATCTGTTGCTGCAGGACCTCTAGGTGAAAAAGCTGTCTTGTGTTCCCAGAAGTCTTGAATACCTTTGTGATATTTCCGAAGACACCCATACACCAGAAAATGCCAGTGGGAGAACACAGAGGCATGGCAAATATGTGGGCAGGTAGCATGCTGAATAACTATACTTGCTGACTGCCTGGTAATAATCCCAGAGATGCCGAACTCGCAATTTTTGACTGCTGCTGTTTGACTGCAGTATTTCGCTGCTCTAACCCTTGACACCGCTGTTTTCAATGTACTGCTATTATCTGACGCTTTTTTAACACCCTTGAAGAATTTTACATTGGTGCCAAATTACTTTGCTTTAATCATCCCCTTTTGGTTTCCCCTGAAATGTTTTTTAGGTCTTGCCTAGGCATCGCATGCGCTGTTTCTTTGAGGCATGGTTTATCTAGAATATGGGCTTCACGAACCGCCCATCTTTTTCATTGGTTCCTTTGTAAAATGCTGGCTTTAGATTGGTGAATACACTTAGTAGTCCCCCCTCCTTTTGAACTTTTGTATCCTCCCATGAGGACTACTGCCCCTGTTACATGGCCTATTACTCTTCAGGTTATTTATACTTTGAGAGCACGCTTTTTTTTTTTTTTTTTTTTGGGCCTGCCTCTGCTCATTAAGTGTTCTGTTTTGTTTACTTCGTGCATGAAATTTCGGTCTGCTTCATTTGCTGAGCCGTCAATTAATCTCCCTGAAGTGTCCTTTCTGGAAGGCATTGTTGCTGTTGATTTTCTTTGTCATTGTATGTTCAAAATCTGCTTCTTTGGGAGGTTTCGGGGCACACTGAAAAAGCACCTTTGTCAGTGATTAATGTTAGACAGCTTGTTGGCAGAGTGGAGAGGAGCATTGTCTCTCCCTTTTTCCACTAAACCTATTGCCCTTCTGAGAAGGGTAGGGAAGGGCCACTGAAGAGTGCACGCTCTTTTATTCCTGCATTGTCCAGTAGGTAGTGTTGTTTTCTAGGCACTTCTGTTTTCTTCTTTTGCTGTTTTTGGACGCTTTAAGACCAACACTCAAGCACATTTATAAATACAGGAAGTAGTGTTTTAGGAGTACTATTTTACATCTCTTACACACTCTGGTGCATCTGTCCCAAAATATCCCTAATGGCAAAAGTGCAATGAGAGCAGAGTCCTTCCTATTTGCACTATGTATATGAGAATTCAATTTTTCCAGTTTTAGAGGTTTTGATTCACAAAGGCCTGTATAAGTATGTGAAAGTACTGTAGGGGTTTTACATTTTTGCACTTCAAAATTCCTGTGACTAGTTTCGTTCAATTTTTTTGCGGCAAAATTCATAAGTCATTGGCAATTCCTGGACCTGTGTCAGGCGAAGAAGTAAATAGCTGCATGTTGGTGTTTATTTCTGCCTCATGAGTAGGGTGGCTCTTTTTATGCATTGAGGTGGGGGTGGAGATTGAGCTCATGTTATCAGGCAGCATGGTTCGGAAGTTGTTTGATAGGTTTATGTTACTCAAACAGAATAGGGTATAGTGTGTGGCATGATTGTGTTCTGACCAGCTTACAGGAATATAGCTGGTTTTCCTGATTTGCATGCTGTTTTACAGGACTATGTTAAGACAGTGGTACGAGGAGGTGTTGACTCATCTATATGTGGGAATTCTCTGTACGAGGGCTCTTTATACCTACCTCCAATAAATAAACAATAAAACACCATTCTGTTTTTCCAGTTCTGAGTGCCTGCGGGCAAAATCCAGTTTTATCTTTGGATACTTCTTACTGCAGGCCAACGGTAACCTGACAGTCTTTAAAGAACAACTGCGCTCTAAACATAATCACCCTCTAGCGAGAACCTACTGTCCACACTCCATTTTCTATCCAACACTGACAGAATCGCCCATTTCCACTTTCGACACACAGAAAGTACAGGCTGCATCACTATTGACAGCACCCTTTATCCGGCCCCCACCGACCACGCTGCTCCACAGACATCAATCATTGTCAACAAAATACAGCACCAACAGGCATCTCTTGAAGCACCATGTATCCAGAGCCCACTGACTAAACTGCACCTCATACACTTCACTTAAGGGCACCAATCACTGACCGCATCCATCATCGCGTTACTGCACTCTGCGCCATCAAAGATAGCACATCATCATCCTGTATTGTTGTTAGTCTCTATAAACAACTGACCCTTCCTATTCCCCATCACCTTCATATACCACCAATACCCTCTAACAGCGTCCTGCATGTTACAGACTGAACACTTTACCTCGCACTCACTAGCCATAGCACACATTTTTAGGTAGTTTTTTTGGGGGTAAATTCGTTTTAGTTAATTAAAACCATAAACATTGTTAAACATACAACACATATCGTACACATCAAAAACATCTTGTAGTGAGGTTGTCTATCATAATAAAACACTCTTTCTCACATAAACGGGTGTCGTTGATACAGGATTTGTTAGACTAACAATTATGCTAGTCTAGCCTAAAGTGCAAAAATGCCTGCACTATTTAAAACTAGGAATGCCTAAGCAATCTGCAATTTTACAGAGAAAGTGCTGACATTTAACCAGGATAGCATTTGAACATCGGTTTTTCGGTGCAAAAGCACTATGGCAGTGATTAAACAAGTCTGACCTAAAGTGCAAAAGTGCCAGAAATTAATATCTCAAACCGGAAGGGCCTAATCATGTGCAAATTTACAGGGAAAATGCTGACCTTCAACCAGAGGAACATTGGGCACCGGTTTTTAATGCAGGATTGCTAGAGCTTAAATAAGCAAATCTGACCTAAAGTGCGAACGTGCCAAACATTGATATCTAAAACCTGAAGTGCCTAAATAATGTGCAAATTTGCAGAGAAAGTGCTGACATTTAACCATGGTAGTATTTGGACATCAATTTTTTACGTAAAATTGCTATGGCTACTGTAACCAAAACTGACCTAAGGTTCAAAAGTGCCAAACATTGATATCTAAGATCCGGAAGGGCCTAGACAATGTGCACATTTGCAGTGAAGCAGGTGATATTTAACCAGAGTAACATTTGGGCAGCACTCATTGATACAGAGGTACGATGGTAACATTTGAACATCAGACTTTGATACAGCAATACTAGGGGTACAATGAGCAGTTTTAGAATATAAATGCAAAGGGGCCAAACAATATCTGAAACCTGAAGGGCTCAAGGAAACTGCAGATTTTCTGGCGAACCCTGTCATTTCACCTGGGAAACGGCAGGCTAAAGTCAAAACTTATACTTAACTTGACAGGACAGGAAACAGCAGTAGAAGTGGTCCCTCACGCCATGAACAGAAGTACAATCAAGGAATCTTACTGGGTACTTCCTTGCCCCACCTGCATTTGAGTATCTGCCTTGCCAGGGTTTGAAAAATATTCAGGAATTGTACCAGTCTGATGTTCAGCATTGTGTTCCTTGGGTCTAGTGACCCCATATGTGCTGACCTAAATAGCAAACCTAATACCATCACTTGGAGACACCACCAGTATTTACTTACAGCACCCAGCATCCAAAGATGGCATCCCGCATTCATCACTAATGTCACGAGTCATACTGTATCCAGCACCTACTGAAAACTATCAACCACAGTCAGCCTTGAGGGGATGCTCTAGAGTCTTCTGACCTGCGTGAGTATGCAGTATGCGGGACCCATCAATAATCCTTGGTACCAGTAGACCGCATTCACTAACATCCCCCATCCTCTCACTGGCCTTGCTGCATGGATAAAAACTTAGAAGGTCCAAAAGGCGAGACCTGTTGGCAGCGCAGCATCACCTCAGCACAGCACCAACTCAGCATCAATCAGCACCAACTCAGCATCACTCAGCACCACCACCTCGGCATCACTCAGCACCACCACCTCGGCATCACTCAGCACCACCACCTCGGCATCACTCAGCACCACCACCTCGGCATCACTCAGCACCACCACCTCGGCATCACTCAGCACCACCACCTCGGCATCACTCCGCACCACCACCTTGGCATCACTCAGCACCACCACCTCGGCATCACTCAGCACCACCACCTCAGCATCACTCAGCACCACCACCTCAGCATCACTCAGCACCACCACCTCAGCATCACTCAGCACCACCACCTCAGCATCACTCAGCACCACCACCTCAGCATCACTCGGCACCAGCACAGCATCACTCGGCACCAGCACAGCATCACTCGGCACCAGCACAGCATCACTCGGCACCACCACCTCGGCATCACTCAGCACCACCACCTCGGCATCACTCAGCACCACCACCTCGGCATCACTCAGCACCACCACCTCGGCATCACTCAGCACCACCACCTCGGCATCACTCAGCACCACCACCTCGGCATCACTCCGCACCACCACCTCGGCATCACTCCGCACCACCACCTCAGCATCACTCAGCACCACCACCTCAGCATCACTCAGCACCACCACCTCAGCATCACTCGGCGCCACCACAGCATCACTCGGCGCCACCACAGCATCACTCGGCGCCACCACAGCATCACTCGGCGCCACCACAGCATCACTCGGCGCCACCACAGCATCACTCGGCGCCACCACAGCATCACTCGGCGCCACCACAGCATCACTCGGCGCCACCACAGCATCACTCGGCGCCACCACAGCATCACTCGGCGCCACCACAGCATCACTCGGCGCCACCACAGCATCACTCGGTGCCACCACAGCATCACTCAGCACCACCTCCACACCAGCGCTGCATCTCCCCTGCATCACTCAACACCACCACAGCAACACATCAGCACGGCACCACCTCCTCATCAGTGTACCTCAACCAACGCAGCACCAAGTCAGCAGCAGCGCAGCCTCACCACAGCACCAGTGCAACACCACCTCAATAGCAATTCAGCACCCCGTCCGCATTGGCACAGCACCACCTCCGCATTGGCGCAGCACCGCCTCCGCATTGGCGCAGCACCGCCTCCGCATTGGCGCAGCACCGCCTCCGCATTGGCGCAGCACCGCCTACGCATTGGCGCCGCACCGCCTCCGCATTGGCGCCGCACCGCCTCCGCATTGGCGCCGCACCGCCTCCGCATTGGCGCCGCACCGCCTCCGCATTGGCGCCGCACCGCCTCCGCATTGGCGCCGCACCACCTCCGCATTGGCGCCGCACCACCTCCGCATTGGCGCCGCACCACCTCCGCATTGGCGCCGCACCACCTCCGCATGGGCGCCGCACCACCTCCGCATTGGCGCCGCACCACCTCCGCATGGGCGCCGCACCACCTCCGCATTGGCGCCGCACCACCTCCGCATTGGCGCCGCACCACCTCAGCATTGGCGCCGCACCACCTCAGCATTGGCGCCGCACCACCTCAGCATTGGCGCAGCACCACCTCAGCATTGGCACAGCTCCAACTCATCATCACTCAGCATCACCTGAGCACCAGCACAGCACCACCAGAGCAACACCTCAGCACAGCACCATCTCAGCATCAGTACAGCCCCACCTCTTCATCAGTGCACCAACACCAGTGCACCACCAGCTCAGCATCAACGCAGCCCCACCACAGCAGCAATTCAGCACCAACGCAGCATCACCTCAGCATCATTTCAGCACAGCACCAACTCTGCATCACTCGGCGCCACATGAGCACCAGCTCCGCACCACCTGAGCACCAGTGCAGTACCACCACCTCAGCATGATGTAGTACCACAGCATCACTCGGCACCACCTCAGCATCACTCGTCATCACGTGAGTATCATCCAGCATCACCTGAACACCACCTCCATACCAGCACACCACCACCTCAACATCACCTCAGTCTGTCCTCGGAATCTGGCATCTGTTCATTCTCCCCTAGTGTCTGTCCGCTGCTCGTGTTATTGAGGTACTATTTCCCAACCTCCACCCTCCCATTGTTTATGTCCCCCACCCCATAACAAAATATATATATATATATATATATATATATATATATCAAACAAGCATTAGAACAGGCAGGAAGAAGTTGGCAGCATTGCAAGGACAAAAAATGAAAAGACATTTTTTTGTCTTTTTTTTTAATAGGGTCGTTCAGCTGTACGTAATGTCGTCTTGGTTATATATAAGGTAACAAAAATGCTTATAACACTTTTTTATTATAACTTTTCAACATGCTGCACAGCAGTTACACTGCTCTACAACATACCTTAAAGACATTGGCAAAGCCAATAGCTCTGGCTAAACACTTATTAGGTACCAAAGGCTAGACATGTTGGCTATGCCAATGCTTGTTGAAAAGAGACCCTTGTCGCTTGTGACCTTGTCTGGGTTGCAGGAGGACTAGCTCCTCAATTCGGGGACCCCTGTTAGCCCAACTCTCATCTTCCCTGATTTACGGTCCTGCCAGCCTTGGAGTCTTGGTGGTACTGATTTTAGAGCTCCATGGAATCGGGCAGCTGCCGTCTGCGCAGTGATCTGACATAGCTTCTTATCTTTGATGTGCGGACACTAAAAAAATGACGGGACAGTCCCTTATGAACTGCACAGACGGAAATACTTAAACGTTTAAGTACTTCATGGGAATGTAATCTTTCACAGGAGCGGAGCACTGAGTTAATTGCGTTTACGAAAATTGGAGGGGAAGGGATATTTTGTGGCATGCACACATTTCTAGGAGCGTTTTCCTTCTTCGAAAATGAACTGTAGATGTTCCTTATTAATCTCACAATCTGGCCACGTTTATGCACAGTAGGCCCCCATTTATTGTTCATTTTATTGTAGATTTTCTTCCTATTTCAGTCTAAATTGCACTTTACAACTAGCTCGGTAAAAATAAGCATTCTCTGTTTCCTATAGATGGTTTAAAACTACCAAGTACCGCCCAACATGGTGACCGTTTGAATTCACCTGCAAGCTTTCACCGAAATGGGCGTGGCTTTTTGTACGTAGCCTTATCAAATGTGTCTTTTATAGTCCTTTGTTTATTTCCTATTATACTGCCGAAGTAGTGACCGTGGACTGTTGGAAGAGTCAACGGGACTGATTTTATTTATGTATGAATGGCATTAATATAATAGGATTACCGAGTATGCCAGGGAGTGCTTGAAGTCGGATTTAAATGTGTTTAAGGTGTAGCTAATAAATGTCCTTTTTTTTATTTTATTGTTTCTAGCGTTCATCCAGTCTGATAATGTGATAGAAGTGCTGCGCTTCGACAAAGGAGGCCTGTTACAGGTAACTACACTCTTGCCTTCAAGCGAACCGCCTTTGTTAAAACGAAACTGCATTTTTGTTGTTGAAATTAACAACGTTATTTTAGCAGTATGCAAAGTTACTTAATCGCTAGACACCTTTCAATGTTTTAGCACTATAAAAAGTCCTACATAATGTAAGCCTGACATTTGTACAGAAGTGCAGCCAGTGTTTTAAGTCACCCTTTTCAATTGTGAGAATCGTTGTTGATGTTTTTCTATTTGTTTTATAGTCGAAAAGGCAACATTTCTGGAGAAATCGCAGTACTGTATTAAGAATTAACGGTAACTGCTATGAAATCGGTTACAACTGGAGGAACAGCAGCAAGATATTTTTAGCCTCATGCTCGCCTCTTTGGCGCTTTATATTAGTTTACAGTTTTGCCCGGGTCAACTAGTAGTAAATAGAGCTGAAATAGAGAAACAAACTTGGGCTCATATTTATAAATTACATATTGTACGTTTGTTTAATTGACAATGCTGCTTTTTACTTCCCAATGGCGTACCTTTTAGCGATGTTAGACACGCTTCATTTCTATTAAGTTCTGTAGGTTTCACTTTAAACTGTGACATATTAGGGCAGGCACTTGAAAGGCTGGCATATGAGTTATGGTTTGTGCAGTTAATGACTGGGCTTGTTCACTCCATCTAAGGTCCTCTCTAACAGCATAACGCCTCTGTCAGTAGCACACAAGCCTCCGGGAATTCAAGCATCAGCAAGCGTGTTTTTCCCACAAGCCTCATGATCTCCCGATTTGCACACATATCTTGGAATGTGGGCTGTGGGATTGGACTAGTTGCGCTTCATTTAGAATCATTGGTCTTCACAAAATAATTGATGTACACATCCATTTGTGTAGCATCATCGACCACTAATTTCTCAAATGCAGTTTTTGTCCATCGTTTTCTCTCTAAGCGGGTTTATATTTGGGAGTGTGGAAACGGGCTGGTCGGGGATGTTTGCTGCATCCCATATGTCTGCGTTTCCGAACCACTACTCTTGGTATCGTACTTTGTCCCAAAAATATTTTCTCATGTCATAGTTTCTGTCAGTGGGCTCATCCTGTTAGAAATGTGCGCACGTGGTGTTGTCAAGATCAAGGGGTCCTATTAGTCTCTTTTGGGAAAACACCACATTTACAAATATTTATACAATTTTTTTGTTTTACAATATTCGTATGGTACATTGTGTTTACTAATAGTATTTGTTAAAGTTATAACAGCAAGTTACTTCGAAATTGTATGCAACAACCTCTACTAAAGTTACACTGCAGACATCTTTTGCCAAGCTATTTTGTCTGACCTCAACCTTCATGATGACGCACACTCAAATTAGGTGAAGCCTGGACCCAATATTCTTTGTAAGCTGAGCAGAGGATTACATGTCATTCTTTGTACTACTGTGTGCCAAATCGGGGCTTGTATGGCTTGATCCAAGGGTCTTTGTATTAGCTGTTTGCTTTGTTGCAGTGGAGAATTGGACAGGTAAGTTAAGATTCGACAGTGTAAATCCTATGTTATTAATTATCACATGTCGTGAAAATGCCATTCCAGTTCGTATGCTTTTGTCCCTGGACGTGTTCTTAATCAGCAAAGACAACGTGGCATACCCATGCATTATTAAAATTTAATGGCAATAACTAAGTAGCACATGAAGTGTTACCTGTCCAAAGCTCTGAAAGTTTCCTACACTTTTGCTCCCACTCTTAAATTAAGAAGCAATTAAACTAGGAGTGCTATTTTAACTTCAGCAGCTTGCGTTATGGCTTTTTTAAGTAGTGTCAGAAGGACCAGTTTCCTTCAGTCTGAGGAAACGGTTGTCTTAAGACCTTGTGAAAGTTTAGTTATGCTTGCAAAAATCATGACATTTTGCATTATTCAATTCTATGTAATTTTTTTGCTGAGGGGAGGTTAGTCGTAGCAAAAAAAAATGTCTCACTTGAACCAGCCTCCTGCTAGCAACTCACATAATTTAGTGATGTATGTCCTTGTGTGAAAATTTCATGCAAGATACTAGCAAAGCACTATTCCCGCCATTTGCCTAATTTTGTTATAGTTTGCACAAAAGTTTACAAAAAAGTACACTATTTTGCACAAATGTTTTCTTGACTCGAGCAAAGAGCTGTACAATTGACCAAGCTTTTCACTGCATTGTCAAGGTAACTCCTTGAGAATTAGGACATGAGTAGTGCAACTCAATTTCCATCGTTATAGACCAAGTAAAGTCTGCTTTTAAGCCCTCCATCAGAACACTTGCACATTTGGGGTGGTTATGAATCTCTGTGGCCAGGGTAATGAGGGATTATCTTTTCTTGACAGTGGGTGCTTCCATATATATTGGATACATTAGTCCTCTGGAGTCGAGGATAGATTCATTAGTGCACCCCCTCCTGTTCATGCATACCAGAGACAATCTGTGTAGCTTTTTACTTACACTGCAAGTCTTACCATCTTGCAAAGTCAGTTTGCAAGGTGACTAAACCAATTCCCAACTGACATCACCACTGTGTTCTGTCCTTGGCTCTAAAGACCTCATGTAAACTAATAGATGAAATGAACATTAACGTTTTTGTACAAATGTAATTAATTTTGATGTACTGTTTCAGCAGTGACAGTCTGACCCGAGTTTTCTTTATTGTTACAAACTTCACCCAGCAAGCTGATTATACATACACATTTTAAGGTCTCGCGTGGCAGCACATGCGCTGCTCGCCTCGCGAGATTTATTGCAGATGAGTACTTTGTGAAAAGGGCTTGAAGCCCCGCCCCTTATTCCCATTGGTTCGCGTCACCGTTTATGTTAAACGGTGGGCTGCCATTGGGAATAAGGTTTCTAGGGTGCCTCCTTTTCGCTTTTTTTGCCCGGCCCATCCGGACTGGATCGCCTGCATTACGGCTGTCGTGACGAAGTTTCTAATCAGAAGCTTCATCACGCTGCCTTGCACGCGCCAGTCCAGCTCTCTGATTGGGCCGGACAAAAAAGGAGACATGGCGCTGCGTGTTTATTTTTGCATCTCGCTTTCACTTTAAAGTGAAAGCGCGATGCAAAAATAAACAGCGGATGCCTGGCGAGCGCTTGTTTTTATTTCCAGTGGGCGCCGAGGCTGTTGTCAGACAGAGGATTACATGCAAGTCTTGAAAGGCGATATGTTCACGGAATATCAATACTCTGAAGCAGAAGCGCGCCAGTCACAACTTGCTGCCTTTCTTATTTTGCGTTTATTTCAAAGTGCTTCAGCACCCTAACAACCCTGACACTCCACACCTAAATGTCTGACGCGTTAAAATTAGTTTTGACTTCAAACAGTACAACTGAAAGACGGTTCGCAGGAGGAACACGCCACCCGTTGGGCGTTTCACGGGTGAGGACGTGAGGTGCAGAGTTCTGCCCTTGGACACGAGCATCTCAAGACGCAGTTACAGAACACAAGAACGGTCCGATTTACTGGCCATCTCTGCCACCCTTCCAGCGCCTCCTTTCTTTCGGCGTGAATGGCCGCATCTAGGTCCTGATGAAATGCGTGCTCGTCCCGTCGCCACTAGTGTTAGCACAACTACATCACACCAAGCCCAGAATGCAGCGTTTCCACGGCCCTTGCACAGCAGTGACGGTTGTGCAGCATGGCCAGGCCAAGTAACATGTATGTAGGTATGTCTGCATGGATGTATGCATGGAAGGATGGGTGGTCTGCACGGATGTATGTATGTGTGGCAGGATGGATGGAAGGATGTATTTATGTATGGATTGATGGGTTTGGGTTGGGTGGGTGGATGGATGGATGGCTGCGGCATCTGTAGTGCGTGAACGTAGCCGACAGCAGGGCGCTGAACCGGGTCAAAAGCACCGATATTGTCAGTCAGTGATTGGAGGGACTGCTGGTTTCTGACACCGAGAGGGGACTGGCGCTGTGTTGTGACGTAGTGTTCGTTAAAAAGAAGCGCTGCACCAGCGTCAGGTCGGTTCTCACGGACACAGGATGCATAGATGGAGGCGGCCTGCTGCTCCCTCCACGCCCTCTCCGTCGTGTAACATGCTAACCATCCGCGAATGTGCCTCATCGTCCTGTCAGGGGTGTAAGCACTATATAAATTCATATATTATACACCTAACGCCCCCAAGAAGCTTTTCGCTTCAGATGAGCGGGTGTGCGGGGGCTTCAGCCAAGGTGAATAGTGAGCCTTTTTCTGCAGGGTGGGTGGGGTTGGCTTGGACATGAATGTTCATTGTAGTAGGGGTGTGTTGTAGAGCTTGGATGCATGTGCTTCAAAGCGCCTGTCTTCAGTCGAGCCCAGTGTGTTCCGGGGGTCTATGCAGGGAGAGCATGCAAGGCTCAGGCTGCAGTCACTGAGGTACTGGGGGGCTCAGATGGATGGATCGGAGGGTCTGGATGGGGTCAAGGGAAGCTGGACTACTCCTTTCAGCCTCACAGAGAACACGTTCTAGGACTTCAAGCACTGATGTTCCAGAGCACTATGAGGCAAGAGCTTTTACCTTTCCGAGGCAGAGACAGATTGGCGTGTAAAGTCTGGTGTTCGTTACTGTTACACTTGAGTATGTCTGCAGCACACCACGCGCATTTCCTCAGCCTGAGACTGGTGTTGGTGCACCGGCACTGGTTTATGGTGAGTGTGGACAGGTGGAAGTAAGGTCTGGTTTGTTTGCCACTGAATTAACTCTAGTAGGGTTTCAGAGTGGTAACTTTCATGACTCTTCCTAACACCCTGCATCAATGGCGGAGGCAGGTTTCTGGGGCATGTGTTCCCTTTCCATATGTATGATCCACGGAAGAGTTAGCTGTCAGCCTAGGACCGGAAGAAGGTCCCACCACCACCTATGATTCTCAGGCCGTGTAACTAAGACAGAGCAGAGCTTCTGTGTACAGCCCTCTCATGAGCGGGGCATGGTTCATGGACGTCTATTCACCAAAATGCCAGGGGTAGCGGAAGTGACGCCACACACCCTTTGACCTTAATAGCATCCCAGGAAGTGACCTATGACCCCTAACCTTATCAGAAAGTGATGTCACAACCATAACCCTGATGATTCTCCAATAATTGACATTGCTGAAGTTCCATAATAACTGAATGATTAATATAACTTCCGTTGTCTGTTTTAGATGCCTCCTATATTAGGGTGTGATACGATCTCTGAAAGTGGTGGAAATTAACAGGTGCCCTTATTTGTAGTGAACACGTAAAGCGAGTGAGCAAGACCTCTTCTACGAGAGCTCATGGGGGGTTGTTACCCGAGAACATGTAGAACAAGCATTAAAAATGCAATAGGTCTCGCCTTTTATTAAGTTAAAGCCATTTGCTTTGCTATACAATACCATTAGCAAAGCAAATGGCTTTAACTTAATCAAAGGCGAGACCTATTGCATTTTCAATGCTTGTTATTTATGAGAATGGTCATATAAGTTGTTACACTTTCCATGTGAATCTTTGAAGATATGCACTTGAACCCAGAGGTTTAAGGTTCACATGTAATCCTCAACCAAAATGGAACAAGAGAATCCGCATTGACATCTCGTTTGTTATGGATTCACTGTAATCTGCGATTTTGTTAGGTTTTCTTGTGGGTTGATGAACTTGGTACATCGGGTGTTATGTTTGAACTTTCCCTACAAATAAGGCTTAATTGTCTTACTACTGTTGCCTCTGTTTGATTGTTTAGTGGTGTTACCGTTGATTGCTGTTTGGCTGTAAGCTTGTGATGATGTTGGCCGATTCTTTATTGCAGAAAGTACTAAGATGTGGAGTGCGGAAAATCTAAAGTATCGACCCCAGTGGGAGAAGAAAAGGGGAAAAGTCTGAATAGTTTGGGTGGGATGGCTGCAGTTGCTTACTGACGTCCTTCCTTAGTTACAGGTGTTTGTCAGTTGACCTATTATCCAATTAGGATTATCTTCGTGGTAGGAAATCACAGGTTATCCATACAAACTATAATCTTCCCATGGCCAATAGGCTGGTCTGTTTCTTATTGATAAATCCCCTGAGCAACCCAATGTCCAAAAGATTTCAATACAAAATAAAGTACATTCCTTTGTTCATTATTCTGTCTTCTTCCCAAGAATTCAGATGACTTCAATGAATCCTGTAGCCACTTCTGTCAATCTTGTAGCCAACACGTGTTTCGTCATTAGGTGCATAAACCACTGACTTCATCAGGGTTACAAAGTAACCCATAGACTAGAATCACGTATAGTATTGGTACGCGCATTACACAGGTTCCAATGTCCAGCACATCTGACACGTATAGAGGTATTCCATAAGATCCTGAAATACATCACTAGATCCCAGACCTATAGTGTGTTAGTAAATTAGCCTATGTAATAATCTGAGTTATCACATGTGTGCAGCAAAAAGTTATTGCATATTGATAACATCAAATAGAGACAGAGTGTGGTGCCACTATGAGTCGATAAACATGCTTTTCTATAACTCGTACAATATCCGCTTGAAGTGAAAATATACCTCATATAGGGAGGCAATTTACATTCTCTATTGTGCAGTCACACCCTAGTTCCACCTTATAACCCTCATGGTTGTTCTTATGCCCAGATGTCCTGATACCAGCCCACCTGTACTCAAATCGTCGCACTATAAAGTTCTCTTGTTTCAAAACCTTATCAGTTTCCCAAATATTCATAGACATAGTTATAAATATGTAACGCATAAAAATTGTTAAATGTCAGCGCTAAACTTGCACACTAAGCCACCTCAAAATACAATGTCTAACAATTCCAGTATCGCACCAGTTTTAAGATAGTAGCAGTACTCCTCTTCATATGCATATTTATACTTGGACTGTAAAAGGTATCACCCTGTAATCTACAACAGCAAAACATTAGGTCACAGGAAATCCTTTGGCTAATAATTCTTATTCTGTGAGGGCAAGTCTGAAACTGAGGTATGAGCAATCAATGGGTTGGATCCTGTGAGGCCACATTGAGGGAGGGATCAGGAAATACACTCAAAGCAAAAAGCCTCCAACTGGCCATAAATAAAAACTTTTCAAAATTCTCACCACATGAGCCTAAATTGTGTGTGCTAAAGAATTATTTTTAAGACAGGCTAAGTTCCGATGTTGTTTAATTATATTTTATATAGAACTTGAAATAATTATCTTGGTATATGGACAAAAGACAAAACTAAACTCTTATACACCCAGGTATCATATCATGTACAATAAACAATGACCAGTAAATTTCAAAACAATTAGACTAATCAGCAAATACAGCAATTTCTCTCCTTATAAATTCTCAATAAGTCAAGTGAAAAACAATGACAAACATATGAATTGTGCATAGGTCCAGAAAATTATGGGGTTAACAATTACCCAGAATCTTAAATCACAAAGTAAATACAACTCCACAAACGCATGTTTGTATTAGTACAACAGCCACACTAGACTTGGAGTGGATATGTATATATCGGACAAAGACATTGAGCTGCAAATATCTTGAAAAACGTTCTAAACCGATATAAGATCGGCCATAGATTATACAGCAATAGTTGAAAACATCCTCCCTGTTTTTTGTGGTGTCCAGACAGTAAATAGAGAAACTCCCTGATGATGACCTCTAAAAACATTAAGTTCCGGCCATATTGGGGTTGAAAAGCGTCGGCGATATTTAATGTGAGGACTTCTCTTTCCGCATCAAACACCCCACCCTGGAGAGCTTGGTGGTCCAAGCCTCCACTTCCTGAGTAAATCCTTGCGCATTGCCTACCACCCCACCGGATAGGAAATCCAAAAGGCTCGACACCTTGGGCAAGAAAATGTTTTCTTCCGCCATCCTGACATTGCGGTCTGTGAACACTGCATGCCTTTTGGGCCGCTACTCCCATTCTCTTAGGGATTCGGTTGCGCATGTGCTGCCTATGGTCCCGGAGGAGCCCCGGGCCATACTCTCCCAAGCTGTGGCTGATGGGAGAGAAGCCGCTAAGTTCTCAATCGTTGTAGGCTGGACACAAGTGTCTTGCTAGGCAGAGCAGTTTCTTCGTCTGTGGCCTTACAGCGCCACGTGTGGCTGAGGACAACTGGATTTTCTGGGGATGTCCAAGCTTCGCTTATGGGCATGCCCTTTGATGGCTCCCTTCTCTTCAGAGACGAGGAGGAATCAGTGTTGGAGCACTTCAAGGACAGGAGGACTACTAACAGATCCTTGCGCCTTTCCATGGCCCCTCCGGTCAATCCCAGTCTGTCCTTCGCTTCTTTCTTGGCTATGGAAGGGGCTCCCAGCCGCGTCTCTACCCACCCAGCAACCACGGCCACAAGGTTCCCAGCCCCTGCACGGCCGAGGATGTGGCACTCACAGAGCCCGTGGGTCAGGCAGCCAGAAGTCAGCCCAGTCCTGTCCCCCACCTACCCGGTAGCCTTAGCCTCCAAGCTTCTTTAGTTTGCCCTCCGACCATCATGGGCAACCAGTGGGTGGCAGGATATACCATTACCTAGATCATAGGTGATCACTGATGACAATGACGGTGGTTGCAGCTTATCTGCGGAGATCAGAGGTGCCAGTCTTCGCTTATCTCAACGACTGGCTGTTGAAGGTGGGCTCGCTCTAAGCAGTCGTCTCCCACCTCCAGACTATGGCAGGCCTCTTTCACTCACTGGGTTTCACTATCAACATGCTGAAGTCACACCTGACCCCATCTCGGACGCTCCCTTTCTTCAGAGCTGTTTTGGACACAGTACAGTTTCGGGCTTATCTGCCCGAATGGCGAGCCCTGGGTATTTAGGCTAAGATACCGGTGTTTCAGCCTCTATCCTGGGTTTCGGTGAGACTGACTCAGAGGCTAGTGGGCCTCATGGCCTCCTGCATCCTGCTTGTGACACATGCCTGCTGGCATATGCGGGCTCTGCAGTGGGACTTGAAGTTCTAGTGGGTGCAGTATCAGGGGAATCTCTCCGCCATGCTCCAGATCTCAGAGAGCTGAGCATAAGATCTGCAGTGGTGGTTAACGAACCACAATTGGGTCAGTGGCAGACCCCTCTCCCTTCCCCAACCAGATTTGACAGTAGTGGCATGGTATCAGAAAAGACAATATATGAAAGTCATGGTTGCCCGAGGAAGTGGGTGCAGATATGGGGTAAATTGAATCATTCAGGGGAGACATATGTACCGCTGCCAGTGCTCGACACCCATCCCATAGCAAGGAACTAATAGCTCATCACTCCATAGGGAAAGAAAAAATCAACATAACAATACAGATCGTTGTAAATGTGAAATTTATTGATTGTCTGAATGTCGTCCCTCCATTGCTAATTTACTGCAATATCACAAATATACCCTGTTCTTGGACATCAACAAAAAGAGTTTAATGAAGAAAAATAAAAAATCTGACAGATGCGTCCCTCCTGGGCTAGGGCAGCCTTTTAGGAGAGGTGGGGATCAGAGGACTCCACATCAGCCTGATGGCGCTCCAGACGATCTGGCTCGCATTGAAATTACTTTCTACCCTCCATCCTGGGAAGGCTAGTGCAGGTGGTAATGGACAACACCACCGCCATGTGGTACTACAACAAACGGTGGGTGGGATGGGGTCGTGGACCCTTTGTCAAGAGCCCTGCATCTCTGGACATGTTTGGAACATCAGGGCATTTACCTAATGGCTCTCTGAACACTAGGGCGGAGAAACTCAGCCGAAGATCCCTAGCAGATCACAAATGGCGTCTCTATCCGGAGGTGGTTTCAGCAGTGGAGAGAGCCTTTGTTAGTTCTGTTCGCCACTGCTGAGAACCTGTAATGTCAGCTTTTCTGCGCGTTGGAGTTTCCAAGGCAGTTGTCACTTAGAAACACTTTTCGTGTTAAGTGGAGCTCCGGCCCCCTGTGTGCCCTTCCTGCAGTTCCGCATCTTCTCAAGAAGATCAGGAAAGACCGAGTCTAAGTCATCCTTGTGGCTCCTCACTGGGCCCAGAGAGTTTGGTTTTTCTGAACTGTTGAGCATGGCCATTGGTCCTCCGATCAGGCTGCCCAATGCCCTTTCGGGAGGATCTTAAGTCACAGCAGCAGGGAAGCGTTCTCCACCTGAAACGGTCAATGCTCCACTTTCATGCATGAAGACTGAGCTGCGACAGTTGACACCTTTTGACCTTCCGCCCGAAGTCTGTAATGTCATCTTGGTAGCCAGGTGCCCCTGCACCAAGACAGTTTATGCCTGCCAGTGCGGCATGTTTGTGGCATGGTGTGCAGAGAAACATGTTGACCCCCTTTCTGCCCCCCTTTCTCAGGTACTACTGTTCTTTCTCTCTTGCCCAGCAGTACTCTGCGTCCCTCTTCAAGTCCACTATTGTACATAGGTTTCTGAAAGGTCTTCAAAATTTGTTCCCTCCTTCACCCTTCATCGTGCCTCAGTGGGACCTAAATTTAGTTCTGACTTTTCTGATGTGCACTCCTTTTGCGCTGCTCCGCAACTGTTTTCTCAGGTTTCTTTGAATTTGAAGACTTCTTTCTAGTGGCAATAACATCTGCCTGGAGAGTTTGTGAGTTCCAGCCTTTATCATTTAAGCCCCCGTACCTCAACATCTTCCCAGACAAGCTGGTCCTTCGCACTAGAGCTTCCTTTCTAATGAAGGTAGGCACTCCCTTTCACGTAGGCCAGTCTATCACCCTGCCTACCTTTTAAGGTCATCCCTCTAAAGAGGAGCGACTCCACTGGCTGGACCTGAAAAAAGCGTTGTTCTACTTTGACTGCACAAAAGAGTTCCAGGTGGATGAACAACCCTTTATGGGCCATGTTGGTGCCCAGAAAGGGAAGGCGGTACAGAAACAAGCCATCTCCTGATGTATCGTACTCTGTATCAAAATCTACTCTGCATTGGCTAAAAAGCAGCCCTCTGAGGGCTTTTATGCTCATTCCACCAGACCCAAGTCTGCTACCACTGCATTAGGACGTGGAGTTCCGGTCAGTCCTGGTCCTGGACATGTGCCAGGTAGCAACGTGGGCATTTCTGCACACGTTTACCAAGCACTACAGCCTGGACACTCAGGTGCGTAGGGATGGGCATTTTGCCCGTTCGGTTGTGCAGGACTTTTTGTGTGAAATTGTTTCACAGACCCACCCCCGTATAAGGTATTGCTTGGGTATCTATTCTAAGGTAAGGAATCTGCGGCTGGAAGTCTCTATCAGATGAACAAGTTACTTCCCTTCGGTAACGCCTAATCTGGTAGAGACTTTATTTAGCCACAGATACCTTACCGAGCCATCCGTCCACCCCGATCCATCCATTATCCCCGCTCTGTGAACAGATTTCTAGGGACAGGGCGTGCCCCCTTTCAGGGCCCTAGTTTTCCATGCAAGTGGTCAGTGTTCTTCATGGTGCCGCACTCCTGGCGTGGAAAGTCGTGAAAAGAAACAGATGTCCGCGTGTTGGGGTGGCGCCTATATAGGCACCACGCACGTCACTTCTGACTCAGACTACGCCATGTGGAGGTGGACAGTGCCACTTACCGGCACGCAGGGGTACTGCTCATGAAAAAGTTCAGGATCCAGTCTGATGCCTGGGGATAATTCTAATTAAAGAATCTGGCTAGATAGTCTCTACCAGATAAGGCTTTAACAAAGGTAAGTAACTTGCTCTTTATGACTCTGGCTTTGGGCACCCCAGCATAACAACCAAAAGTGAGAGATTTTTTCAACATCTTGGTCTTTCACCAACTCATGGGCTGCTTTTCAGTGAATTTGTATTTCCTACAACACTGGCTTGTGGACAGGTCATATAACAGCAAGTGTTAAAGCAGCATCTGATATTGTTTGTTGTTTACGATCAACAACCTGGCTGCTATCTTTTTGCACTCTAATTGAGCTAAATGACACTAGACCATAGTGCCTATCAATAATGAAATTGCGTCCCCCAAGCGGATTGCAGACTGTTTATTATGAAAGCTCGATCTACTTGTAAGAAAACTACATTGGTCTCTGTTTTGTGGCCAAACGAAAGCCTGTCCTGGAGTCATGACAAAGAGTGATCTGCCACTGTCCACAAGCTGGAGCTTTGCTGGGGCAACAGTTAATTGATTTCCTGCGCCCAAGATCTCTTTTTAACCGCATCATAGCTTCATCTCTGCTCTGGCACTAGTTATAAACCGAAAATAGTAGTATGCCTGCATTTGTGTGGTAGACTAGACCCATTCTTCTGTTCGCCGATAGGATAGTAGATCTGTCTCTAGAATACAGCATATAACCAAAGAAGAATGAGTTAGCTACCTATTTTGTCAATACAGTTTTTCTTGACAGAGATGCATTTTCTGGCCATCTTGGTGCCATGAGAAAAAATATTAGAGCCGACTGCGCTGTGCACCTTCGTATGCGTGATAGCCCAAAAACTTTTTTATGCTGTTAGGGAATTTTCATGCCATGCTTTTAGCTTGTCCCGTATTGATTGTTATATGGGCAGTTTTCTTTGAGAAAAATCAGGAAAGACATAATATAGCTGACTGCGCCGCACACCCCTGTCTGCGTGGTAGTCAGATTTTTGTTTCCATGCATGTTTCTAAGTGAAGTTCAAAGCCATGTTTTATTCTTGTCCAATATATAAAGTTAAGCGGGCGGTTTTGTGAAAATCAGCCAACATCAATTTTCACCGAGGCATGCATGTAAGTTAACATGCAGTGAAAAAATTGAAATTTTTCTTAGAATTAATGAAAGTAGAAACTGACTCTTAGTTTTCCATTAGGTAGGTTGTCCATAAGGTAGGTTTTCATGGAGGAGTCTTGGGTGAAAACTGTCAAATCTTAGCAGTGTGTTTTTGTCTTTGGGTTTTTGTTCTTAGTTTTCCATTCTCTACATATATAGTGACAGACAAGTGATGGCTTCTTTGCTATATGTGTGTGTAAACTTCAGGTTGGGGTCATATCCGTTGATCCAATTCATAAATTGCTTCAAAGACATACTGTTGCCTTTCCAAATCACCAGGATGTCGTCTATATATGGTTTCCAGAGTTGTATGTTCCCTCTACATGGATTGTTATCCTGTAGGACTTATTTGGTCTCTAACCCAAACACAGAGTCTTGCCACACTAGGGCAAAGGTACTGCCCGTCAATGTTCCGAAGGTCTGGAGGTAAAAAATGTTCTTGTAATTCAAAGAAATTTTCTTTAAGGGCAAGACTGGCGCACTCAGTGATGAAATGTTTTGGAGTCCTGAAGTTCCATTCCCCTTGATTCAGCGTCTCTTCTATTACTTTTATTGTATCATAAAGCCAGCGGACATACAACTCTGGAAACGATATATACATGGCATCTTGGTGATTTGGAAAGGCAACAACTCGTCATTGAAGCAATTTATGAGTTGGACACTATGCCTGTGGTAACTGCAGTGCGTGACACCTAACAAGAACAACAAAGACCTTAGAATTAGAACCAGAAAAAACCTGAACACTACGCAAACATACCAACTGCAACTCAGTGAACGTTGTCTATCTAATCATCTGTTCCTGTGGTCTAAAATACATAGGCATGACCTTAAGAAAAATAAAAACTCCAATCTGTGAACACTGAAGCAACATAAGATGCAAAAGGAACACAACAAAATTGACAGATCATTCTCTAACTAAAGAAGACACACCCAGTGACAAGGCTTGGGTTATAATTGAACAGTTGGAGAACTCCATGGAAAATATAGAAAAACATCTATTTGAGAAAGCACAGCCCTGGATCTATCGGATGTCAACCCAGAAAACTGGGTTGAACGACCATATCCCTTGGAACATAGTCTTATAAAAACAAAGAGTGATTCAGATAAACTGATAAGATTATACACCATGGAATAACACAAGAATAGCTAGACTCTCCCCAAAAGAATTGTTTCTACTAACTTTTAGCCTCCATAATCACACAAACGATATTGACCAAAGTAGACAAAATAATAGGAGTATCCGCAGAGCCCCAAATAATCCAGAGTGATTTTTAGAAACTGATGAAAGGTTATACATGGCAATTACATCTAGACTCTCACCAATAGAACTGTCTACCAACCACCTTTGCTATATTACACAAATGATATTGCTCAGAAATGGCACACTAAACGGAGCACCAGGAGGGACAAGGATACATACACAAAAAAGATTTCATCATGAAAACGAAGTTACTACTCAAAGAAACATACAAACCAGATAGGTTAGTAATAACGCATTTATAACACGCCGATAATGGTACACACTGAGTGCCTGTTGGTAACCTGGGAATTGCTACCATAATTACCATGAATAAAACATCAACACTATCCCCTTACTGGATGCACAGAGTTGGGAACTGTTAGATTTGGGGGTCTCTAGTTGGCAGAGGTAGGTACCTTTGACCAAATAGGGACCCTTGCGTCTAGTCAGGGTAAGGGGGTACACTCCTAAAATAACCCCTGCTCACCCCCTTGGTAGCTTGGCACGAGCAGGCAGGCTTATCTCAGAGGCAGTGTGTAAAGCATTTGTGAACACATACAGTAATCAAGTGACAACACTACAGATGGACACCACACCAGTTGTATATTAAAAATAAGTATCTTTTATATAGATTTAACACAAGACCACAAACGACAAAAATCCACAATACTGTACTTCAAAAATGGTAGAATTAGCTCAGTTCTCTTTAGATGGTAAATGCGACACTTTGAGTTCAATGTACCTTTGGATGCGTAACGCTATACAACGAAAGTGTTGCAGGGAAGGTGATGCGTCGGTTCCTTACACGCAAGAACGGTGATGCGTCGGGTCCCTACTGATGCGTAGGGGATGCGTCGGTTCTTTTCGGCGTGGGGAGGTGATGCCTCGGTTTCTTACTGCACTTCCGTGGCGAGGCGACCAGCAACGCCGTGATGCGATGAAGATCCGGTGCAATGAAACAAAGATGGCGTCTTCTTCTTGATGCGACACGATGCGTGCACGCCCGACGGCCGTGCGGCGACTCAACGATTCTTCTGAGCCGCGACAGGCCCTGCGACATGCTTCCCGGTGATGCGGCGGCGTCTGGTGCGACATCGATCCTCTTCTCCGGCGATGCGAGACGCTTCGGCGATGCGACAGCGGCAGCGGCGACACCCTTCTTCAGCGATGCGACGACAGCGACTGCGGCGGCGACACGCTTCTCCGATGATGCGGCGGCGTCTGATGCGACGTCGATCCTCTTCGGCGATGCGAGGCGCTTCTGCGTTGCGAAGCGACAGCGGCGACACACTTCAGCGATGCGGCGGCGACACGCTTCTTCTTCGTGAGTCGCACTTCCAGCTCCTTGAGACACGCAGTCCCTCAGAAGGCCCAACACAACAGCAGGCACTTCAAAAGAACTCTTGGGGAGCTGGTGGTTGAAGTCTGTTGTCCCTGAGACTTCAGCAGGAGGCAAGCTCTTTCTCAAGCGCTTGGAGATCTTTTACAAGTTGATGAAAGTACACACAAAGTTCCTTTCTCCTTTCTTTGGCAGTCAGGCAACCACTGCAGGCCAATCCCCCAAACAGCACTCGGCTTAGGGATAGTCTCCTCCTCAGTTTCTCTGGTTCCTCTCCTCAGCAAAGGTTCTTCTTGTTTCCCAAAGTGATCTAAAGTTCTGGGGTCTGGGTCCCCTCTTTTATACTCATTTTCCCTTTGTTCTCTGAAGGCAGAGAGGCGTTTGCCTAGTCCAAACCAGTTCTGGTCAGTCCTGGAGCACTTTGTTGACAAGACTCCTTCTTTCCTTTCACAGTGTAGGCCAGGGACATCAGACACACCACAGGAGGTGGAGCCAGCATTGTGGAGGGAAGGCACAGCCCTTTTCAGGTCCCAGGTGCAACTCCTCCCACCCATCTCCATGCAGATCTCTCTATTCAGCCCTGTGCTGACTCACCCTGTCTCCTGGAATCCCCCAGCCCCTGTCACTCACAAACCAGACAAGGAATACACAACCTAGCATAGGCGGGCTTGGATAGTTAAGCAAGAAAATACCTACTTTCTAAAAGTGGTATTTTCAAACACAGAATGTTAAAACCAACTTCACAAAAAGATGTATTTTATCATTCTGAGTTCAGGCATACTAAATTCGTTTTTCTACCATGTTCCCTGGTCAGTTAGGATTATAAGATGTAATAATCAAACTGCCCATTCTGGCCTATGGGGAACAGGTAGCCTTGCAATAGTGAAAAACGAAAATGGCTGTAATTCACTATTAGGACATGCCACACACACCAGGGCATGTCCTACCTTATACTTACAATGCACCCTGCCCTTGGGCCTACCATAGGGGTGACTAATTTGCAGAAAAGGGAAGGTTTAGGGACTGGCAAGTGGGTGTACTTGCCCAGTCAACATGGCAGTACCAGACTGCACACAGGCTCTGCAATGGCAGACCTGAGACACACTTTTACAGGCTGCTTCTGTGGGTGGCACAACCAGTGCTGCAAGCCCACCAGCAGCATTTGAGTCACAAGCCCTGGGCATAACCAGTGCACTGTACTAGGGTCTGACAGTGAATCAAATAGGCCAAACATGGAGTCACTAATTCATACACCAATTTACCATAGGGAGCACTTGCACTGTGGCACTGAATAGCAGTGGCACAGTGCCCAAAGCATCTATAACCAGCAAAAACACATGAGGCAACAGCAAAAAATGGAAGGGAGACCCACGCCAACAGTGCCAGGTCTAACAGGAACTATGGTGACAACGGAAAGTCAGTAACTACGGCATGCGCACCAAAAATTGCTGACGGGTGTCAATCCCTGCCCCCATAAGGAATCGGCAGAGTACGTATCGCCAGAGTCGCAAAACAACTGGATAGGCGGTGACCGCCCTATTAGCACCACACACTAAACCTTGTATGGCAGTGGGAAAACCTAAGAACAAAGCACTTAAGGTGAATTTTCTGGTCAACTGGCAAGATGCAGAACTCACGAGGACGTACAGGTAGACGGGAGAGTGAGACGCCTTGATGAAGTAAGTGGGATCTAGATATTGGGGGAGCCTGATTAGAGATACTATAATAAGGCCAAACATTTGTGTCCTTGAATTTAATGCTCTAAACTACTATTATGTCGATATTTCAGAGTGTGATGACAGGTTCCACTCCCTCGTAGCATCCCATGTAGCTAATAGCTGCAAAGCTAAGAGTCAGTTTCTTCTTTCATTAATTCTAAGAAAATTTTCAATTTTTTCACTGCATGTTAACTTACACCCATGCCTCAGTGTAAAGTAGGGTTGGCCAATCTTCACAAAACCGCTCACTTAACTTTATATATTGGACACGATTAAAACATGGCTTTGAAATTCACTTAGAAACATTGCATGGAAATAAAAATCTGACAACCACGCATACAGGGGTGCGCGGTGCAGTCGGCTATAATGTCTTTCGCTGATTTTTCTCAAAGAAAACTGCACGTATAACAATCAATACGGGACAAGCTAAACGCAAGCCATGAAAATTCACTAACATAGCATGGAAAAATTTGTTTGGCTAAAACGCATACGAAGGTGTGCAGCACAGTCGGCTGTAATATGTTTCCGCATGGCACCAAGATAGCCAGAAAATTCATCTGTGTATGTACTGTTCTAGTATGTCAAGAAAAACTTTAATGTCAATTACTGTTTGTCCTTGTTAAACGTAGTCTATCCAGAAGTATGTATGAGTATGAATGTATGAACATAGTATTACATTGAAATAGTATAACAATGAAAATAGTCATTGATGGGAACCAGGAAAAAGACAATGCATAATCTGGCTCCATCACAGAAACTACATACTTGACAATGTATGTTGTTTCTCATAATCCACATTTACAGGATGAATCGCAAACTGTGATTATCTGCAATAGTGATCCGGTTTGTAAGTACAAACAAAAAATTTGCATGCCATAGCGCGCATGCGTACTTCATTTTTTCTGGTTCTGACCAAAGCCACTTTGACCCTGAGAGGCTTAAAGCAGGTGGCTGAAACATGTTGACCACACTAGGATAAATTGGATCAATTTAACTTCCCACGAATATCCACCACTAATTTTAACGTTGACCAGGACCTCCACTAGGATTAAAATATTAAGGAGATCCTGAACCAGTTTTAACACCACTCTCCGCCGTCACATGCACAGTCACAGATCCCCAAGTAAAACCAGCTCCGCTGTAATCCGGTGTTGTAGCACACCCTGGAAGCATTCAGTGACCAGGGTGGGAACCCAGTGATGAAGCATGTCCCCAACTAGGTTGGTGAGTAAGGGGTCTTTTAAAACACAGTGTGGGTTCCAAAGGCACGTCATCCTTATAAATTATGAGGAACTTGTCTCCACAATGACAGTCAAAATAGATAGCTAACTCGTTCTTCTTTGGTTATATGTATTGTCGGTTGGGATGGCGAACAAGTTCTCACATACCCTTCTCTCTCTTTTGTTTATTAATAATAATCTAGAATACAGCAGCCTGAAAATTTCAGCTGTAAGAGGTGTTCCTGATCTGGGAGATGGACTGAAGTTCAAAGTGAATCTTCATTATGAATTTTTCATTATTACATCTTCATGCATGTTTGTCTTTTTTTTTTTCCTCCATTATCTCTTAGATTCTCCTACATGCTACTTAGGTTATGTTATGTTAAATGGTTTTTATAAAGGACGACAATCCCCCGAAGGCATCTAGGTGCTGCAAAGATAAGAAGGAAAGATTGCCTGCTAGATATTAAAAAAACAGGTTTTGAGAGCCTTCCTAAATGTCAGTAGATCAGGCTGAGATTTAATATGATGGGGAAGGGAGTTTCAGAGTTTGGAGGCTCCCACCGTGAAGCTTTTTCCGCCCCATGCAGAGCCTGAACTAGGGGACCACCGCATTCTTGGCCTCGAATGTCCTACCTATCCTAAAGAAAAGCTAACCTAGACCCAAACATCTTATCTAATTACCAACTCATATCCTTGCTGCCACTGCTGGGGAAAAAGCTAGAAGGACTAATCAACAAACAATTAATAGCCTATCTTGAAGAGAATAAAATCCTGGACCCTTTGCAGTCTAGATTTAGACCCGACCTTAACATGGAAACGGCCCTCCTGGCGGTCACCGACTCTTTGTGACTCTCATTGGACGCAGGAATGCCTTCTCTGCTAGTGCTGTTGGATCTGTCCGCAGCCTTTGAACGGTATCTCACTCCAGGCTGTTGAAGAGGCTGTGCGAGATAGGTGTTCAGGGGACAACTCTTAGATGGCTACACAGTTTTTTGGATGACAGATTTCAAACGATCACTCTTGGCCCTTACACCTCCTGTAAGTCGCAAGTGTACAAGGGTGTACCACAGGGCTCATGCCTGAGCCTTACATTGTTTAACATTTATATTGCACCCCTTGCTAAGATCATTGAGCCTTTTGGTTTTGGAATAATATCCTACGCGGTTGATAATTAGCTGACCTTCACTTTTGATTCTGATCTGGCCATATCCAAAGTTCGCTTTCCTAAGGGACTTCTAGCCATCTCCAGTTGGATGACGGACAACTATCTAAAATTGAATGTAGAAAAGACCAAGATCTTATTGTTCGGCAAAGCCACCACACTGAGGTTAAACGAATAGTGGCCCCTCAACTCGGATCAATCCCGAATCTCAAACAATTTGTGAAGAACCTTGGCATAAAAATTGACCAATCCCTCTCTGTGAAAGACTATATTCTGGTTTGTGCTACCACAATATGCATCTTCTATGTAGAATATTTCCCTACCTTCTGGTCTCAGCCAGAAGAACATTAGTCCAAGCTCTGGGAGTGAGCCGATTACAGGAACGCTTTACTGGCTGCAGCAACTGAGACACCTGTGGCTAAACTTCAGGTAGTTCAAAATTCTGCAGCCAGGCTTGTCATCCACCTTCCGCCTGGTTCCCCATCAGCCCCTTCGTTGAAGTCCCTGCACTGGTTGCAAGTAAGAAAATGGTGTATTTTCAAGATCTGCTGTCTCACATATATGGCCCTAAAAGGCAAAGGCCCCAGCTATCTCTGATAGAAAATTAAATTCCATATACCCACCAGAAGTTTACGATCCAAGGATAAAGCCCAGTTGTGCATACCTCACATTCGTTTGGCGAGGTGTGGAGGGAGAGCCTTTTTCTACCGGTCTCCTTCTTATTGGAACAGACTCCCTGTTCATATTCACACCTGCATGAACTAATGCCAATTTAGGAAACTGATAAAAGTCTCCCTTTTCTAAATCATCTTTTGGTGTGGAGGCTTGCCTGATACTGCTGGCAGCGCCGAGATGCCCTCTGGTGATTCGAACGCTATATTAAATTTACCTAACATAACAACTGAACTCCGCTGCGAGGCCCATCACGGGATCCAGAAAACTCAACCACATTACACCAGATCTAAAAACATCTAAAACGGTTCCCGTTTGAAGCAAAGACTCAGTTGAAGATAGCCTGCATGACGCACAAGGCTCTTCATCATAACACCCCTGTCTTCCTCACAAAAAAACTCGAACTGTCGGGTGGGAGTCGTTTGCTAAGAAGTGCTAACTCTTTATCGTTAAATCCACTGAAGTTCAACAAAAAGAAAACTTACAACCGCTGCTTTTCCGGTGTTGCCCCAAGAATATAGAATGTCCTATCTCCTGAAACCAGATCAAACCCCTTGACTTCCTCCTTCAAAAAAAAAAGTAAAACTACTGTTGCTGAACAGATATCTTCAACAGTAGATCTGAAGTCACTCAGCTTGACTATTTTTCTGTGTGTACCTTTGGATCCTGAATCTACTAAGCCGTTTGTTACATTGTACCTATACTGTTTCTTCCTTATTGCTTTTTGCATTTGTATGTTTAACTTGTTTGATGTTTGCTATTTGCACAGTGCTCAGATACCTAGACGGGTAATGTTTGCGCCATATAAAACTCCTCAAACAAATAAATATTGAGTCTTTTCAGCCTCAAAGGTTTATATACATTCCAAACAACTCGTTATACATTACCAGTATGGCTGGGTTTATGTTCCTTGCTGTGATTAATGTTGTCTTAGCCAGGAAAACGTAGGGTGACTGTGTAAGCTTATGATTTCTCTTCTAAAGTGCACTGACATTACTTTTTTGTCTTTACTTGTTGTTCATAATCTGCTTCACATTGTTCATTATTCTTTTTCTCTTACAGACTGAGACAACGATTGGCCTCAGTTCATATCAGCAGAAAAGGTAAGCATGTTTTTTCATCAGTTTCACCAGTTTTGAACCTCTGTTTGTGCATGCTTTTTCATCGAATGGGTAAAGAAAATTGTTGTGGGTGATCCACTATTAAATGAAAAACTACTGCGTAAAATATACAACTGTTATGAAATACTAAATACTCTGGATGCTTTCTCCATTGAGAGTTTATTTTTTAATCGTATTTCAGTTTGGTTTAGTCTTTATAATTTCTCCTGCTTGTAATCTCAGCAAGGCTTGTGGAGGTCTAATATGCTAGTGATGCCAATTGCCTGTCAAATCATGAAGAAGGATGAAAAGCTCATTTTGGAAATATTAATTTCAGCACTTTTCCTGCCCCAGGTCTTCACCCACGCTTTTCTGAAACACAGGGAATATCCTGATGTTATCACTCCTGGGGCCATTGAAAACAATGAGTTTCCTAAGCCCTTTTATTTGTGAATTCTTATTTTAATTTCTCTTGAAATTGCCCCTGTCAAATTTTTCACGTCGGCAAAGTAAGCTAGAATTGCTTTTTGGCTCAGTTTGGAGAACTATGGCATGGAGAGTCCACAGCTATCTTTAATCCAGAGGTTCCATGAGGATATTTGGGTTAGAGTTAATCTTGGTAAATCGGGTGCACTTATGGATTTTTAGTTTCAGTAAATGGTCTGAAACAAGGGTGTATGTTAGCCCCAACCTTATTTTATTTGTATTTGTCTGATTTGACATCGCAACTCAAAAAGACTGCCACATTTTCTGTTAATTTAGGAGGCTTTCAACTTGCATTGTTAATGTATGCTGATAATCTTTTGTAATCAATCATACCTCTTTAAGCCTCCAAAGTTTTTTTTATTATTTTATTTTTATTGGCATTTTATAATATACTTTACAGTATGTTCAGTGCACATCACAGGAATATATTCCACCGGACTTAGACAGTTCGATAAATCAGGAGGGGTGACACCTCGTTAACCATCAACCTACATTTAAAAGATAAATAGCTCAAGTCTCAAGACATCAAGTGCCTAAATCATTCAAGCCAAGCAGGGCTTCAGCCCAAGAGGGTCTACTCCGCCCCCCCCACCCTCCCACGTCAATCTCTGATTATGTCCCCCTCAGTGGTTTGGCCTCCACAGTTGCCTTGCCTCTAATGCATATTCCCCTCCATAATAATGGACACCAGAGGCATCCTTCGGTGTATCAGGATGCTGCACAAAGCCCCACATCCGAGTATAGTACTCCATAACAGTTCATATAGGGAACCTTTGTCGTGGCGGTTTAAAGAACAAAAGAAAAAATAAACATATAATAACAATTCTAACCAACTCAAGTGTCTTCGGAAGATTCTTCAGCATACTAAATCGGGCCTGACGTATTGCGAGTCTGTCACACATCCATCGCTATATGATGAGAGGAATTTCTATGCCCGTGGGAGTGTATAAGAGAGGGGCATACATCCAATATAGTATGGTGACTATGTCGTTGGGCAAGAGCTCTACAATAGGATTAAGTGTGTGTTCCTATCTCCCAGGCAGAATTGTGGACTTCTATATTTGTAATTCAGAGGGTCACCTAGTTCGTACTTCCTGTGTCCACCGTGTTGCAAGAAGCTACCCTGTTTTTCTTTGCTACCTCCGTCACCCTCAACTGTACTGTCTGTATCCTCAGTTGGTCCCTCCCAATTCCGCAGTACTTCAGACCACAGGTCTGTGATGGGGCGCCTACACACACCTCTGGCATCCTCTCTGATGGGCTCTCTCTTCTGCCCGGGCCCAATTCGTTACATCTCGCACTCAGACCTCTAACTGGTTGCCCTTTCCGATTTCCATACAAGTGCTATGCACCTTTTAGCCAGTGCTAAGTCTAAGAATTTGGAGCCTACTTACCTTGTTCTGGCTCCATATCCAAAATCACTCAATTGTTATTAATATGAGCCCACCAGACTTTCAATACTCTTTGCAAAATACCCAACTATTCCCTACAAATACCCTACTCTCGCACAAAAAAACTGCTTCAGTCAAGGCTGTCCGATCATTAAAGGACCATATGACCGTTTACATTTTTTTTTTGTAACTGTCACTGTCAGTGCGACTCAGCACCGCTGTCTTTTCATTAATTTCAATATAATTGGGCCCAACTCAAACTGGCGTCCAAATCTCGTGAGATACTCTTGTGTGTCACGCCGCCCGCAATCACAAGAGCTTTCAGAGCTCAATCCTTACGGTGGACGAAGAAGATCTGTAGCCAAACCCTAAGCCAGCACGCGCTCAAGAAGATCTACAGCTAATCGTAAGCCCGCCGCTCACGCTCCGGTCCGGTACACTTTTAAAACTGAGGCCTACACACCACACGACACAACCAAAAACGGCCCAATCCTCACACTTATAGTATTTATTAGAACAGCAGCCCTAATGGCGGCGCTGCTCATACGCATCAGCCCCTATGCTCTACATAACATTACCTATTTAAAAAATAGCCTCTGTAAATTAGAAGCATTCTGGGTTTTTTAGCAATTAAAATTTACAATACTTACCAACACCAAGTTATAACAACTTGACATAACCTAATAAAACAAACTTTCAAACATAATAATCTGTTAACTGTTATACCACAACATCATACAAATCTTAAAGGTACTTATCTGTGTCAGAGAAGCATTTAAAAGAGGAAGACTGTTCTAAGCAAGGATTATTTATGGACTATGGGGTTCTAAGTCTAGATTGATTACATTGAATGTTCTTTAAAGGTGCTGCAGAAGAGTGGCATTAAAAGTTGTATGCATAGTGGTAGCCTCCGGTCTTGAAATGAAATCAAATCTCTATGTGGATCAAACTACCTCTTTATGCTGTGTAAAATCTTGCTGGTTAAAGTGGTTATGCTCCTTAAAATTCTACATTTCTTTCTAAACCTCCTGACAAAAAATAAACAATGTATTCTGCATGCTGTTGAAGCTTATCTGGACTGTATCTTAAGTTATCATAGAGTGGGCACATTAACTCTGCATATGATAAAGGTAGACACGCTCTACTGGAGTTCAATAAATACTTGCTTTCTGCTCGGACCTCAAGCTCCACTGAGGAATGGCACTGGAAAGAAACGGAGGCTACTGAGAATAATAGACTTAAACATGTAATCAAACAAAAGAAATTCCACTGTCTTATAACTGTAAGCCGAGAAATGTTCTAATCAGTTTTAGGGTATATATGTTCTACCCAGTTGTTACAAATCTATGTCCCACGTGTGATTCTACAGTTGCTGACCATGCACTACGCATAGCTGTGCGTACTTGCTCATATGTTCCTAGTCGAGATAATCCAGGTTTCTGTTTATATTATTATCCTAGAAACTAACCCCAATATTGTCTCTACAATGCTATACACAAAAAAGGATCCAATAAATTGATCGATCTTCTCTTAGTCCTTATGAATAGGCAGGAGCCTATGACCTGGGTGGAATACTCCATCCTCTTCAAAAGGTAAAAGGTTGAAAGATTTTGCCCATTGTAATGATGTGGAGGAAGAGGTTTGTAAAAAGATTGTGGCAACGTCCAGATCACAAAATATATGGACAGATGAATAATGATCCTTGGTTAGCCTTAATCGATCAGTAGATAAATAATGCTAGATGTACATGTGCTAATATCGCAGAGTGTGGAAGAAAAGGACCTGTTCTAGGATGAAGAAAAATTCAGTTATTATTCTCTTTCCCCTCATAATCTCTCTAAAGTGCCCTATTAATATATATCCGTTTGATGCCCCTTACTGTTCTCTGTTAATTTGCTTTTTTTTTTTTAAATAGAAAAGTAAGGTGCATGAGTGAGTGTACAGTGTGCCTCACTTTTAGCCAGCACTGTTTCTAGACAGTAGACTCTGAAGTCAGGCAAATCTTAGTCCAAGTGCAGTATTCAACCACATGACCAAGACCACATACATTAAAGTCTTACTTGTCTGCTTTGTAGTTCTTGTGATCTCACGCCCTAGAATATCAATTTTCACATTAAAAAGGTTAACTCCTTACTCTATTCTCACGCCCTAGACCACTTGGAACCTAGGATCCCTTTAGCAGACCTCCATTTCTCATGTTCCATGTTGCACGCTGTAAGGTGCTGTAGGAAAGTAGGATCTACTTTCATGGTTACCCCCACTTTTTGCTTGGTGTCAGTATGTTTTTGAGTAGTCTGACTGGGATCCTGCTAATCAGTACCCCCGTTACTGTGCTTTCTCCCTAAATTGACCATGGTAAGTACTCCTGTACATCCACAATTGGCTACTGGTGTACTCTTGTAAGTCCCTAGTATATGCTACTGAGGTACCCAGGGCATAGGTACACCACGGGTCTCCCATGGGCTGCAGCATGTATTGTGCCACCCATGGTTGTCCACTTAAACTGTGACTACAGGCCTGCCATTGCAGCCTGTGTGAGTTGGTGCTTGCACCTTTCACGACAGATGTAAGTTTCCTTATATCTGGTGTCACTACACTTAAAACCTATAACTCACCCCTATGGCAGACTCTTCAGTCTTGAGGGCAGGGTGCTTGGTTTTAAGTGTGAGGGTACCCCTGCATGAGCAGGACATCCCTACAAACCCCGTAGTCGATTCTCCAGGCTTTATAAGAGCGGTCAGCCATTTTAATACATATGGTGGACATCAGTCATTACGAGATGTCTAACTATATAGTGGCTGCACCAAAACCGGTCATGTTTGGTATCAAACATGTTGAAATCATACCCCAACACCGATTCCAGTGTTGGATGTATGATCCCATGTACTGGGGACCCCTTTGGGGATCCCCCTGTACTACCGGTAACAGCCTTTCAGGGTCTGACAGGAAGCTAGTGCTGCTGCCAACCACAGACACAATCCTTCCCTCCTCCTCCTGCTGCTGAGCCAAGCTCGAGCAGGGGAAGGAAGAACAATAGGTTTCCTGTCACAGGAAGGTGTGACCACCTCCTATACAGGACTTAGTATATTGGGCTGGGGGCACTTGCCAGCGCCACCAGACTGCTTTGAAGGGCACAATCTGAAAGAAACAGTTATGGATTCCTCACCCTAGAATTACCCCCAGGCGTCAGACTGGATCCGGAGAATTTTTTCCTCCGCAGTACCCCTGCACGTCGATAGGTGGCGTCGGTCGACTCCGCTTTCGTCTTTGGCGTCGTGGTCGCCGGAATGATGTCGCTGTATCTACTTAGACGCCGCCCTCGCGCGCTGACGTCAGTTCTTTCTTTTTCTGTGCCAGCGCAGATCCGGAGAGAGCGGTAGCTCGATGCACTTTTTGACTCCGTTTTTTGCAACTTTTGTCGACATCTTTTTTGAGTCGTTCGACTCCTGGTGCACGGAGGGATGTCACGTCGGACCGGCTTTAAGGCTTGCGACTCCTGTCGCAAATTGATGTCGGTCACGGACCCGCACCTCGTGTGCCTTTGGCGCTTTGAGCGCGACCACGGCCCGAAGTCGTGCTCCGACTGCCGGGCCATGAACCCGAAGTCTTTGCGGGAGTGGTCCCGAATAGCTTCTCGAGGTCCCGGTCGAGAGGGAGGTTGCGGGACCGGTCGCAGAGCCACCACCACTCGTCATCGAAGTCTTCATCTTCGGGTAAGTCGAAGCACAAGAAGAAGGCGAAGAAGCATCGTCGCTCTTCGCGTTCTCCCCGTCCGTCGGCCGACACGATGCGGGAAGCGGAAGGTAGTCGTCCGGCTCCGCCCGCGGAGCCTGTTGGGTCGACTCTGTCCTTACCTTCCTTTCCGGGAGCCGGAGCGACCCCTGCCCAGCTTCACAACTTTTATGAAGCTTTGGATTCCATCTTTAGGCAGCCCGACTCCGCCGCCGCGCCCTCGGGCATCGCAGACTTGGTTGGGGGTTCTAGGCCTTCGATGCCGGTGGCTTCGGCACCGCAGAGACCCCAAGGATCCAGGCCTGGATCCGTATCGGCGCCGGTCGACCTCGTGACACCTCCTCCAGCAGTGAATCCAGTGACAACACCTCCGCCCCCTCCGACGCCGGTTGTGTCCCCAGCCGGCGCCGACCCCGGCCTCCCCCTCGATGAGGACACGGAGCCAGACCGACGTCGTCCGACGTCAGGACCAGCGCCGACCGCTACTTTTGTACCCCTGTTCTCCCCTGATGTTTCCTACCGCCCTGAGTGGCTACCAGGAGAGGGTGAGGAGGACTGGGAAGGTTCTGTGGACCTTCTTGCAGACCAGTTAGAGGAACCGGACTGGAGAGAAGAGTTGGGTGATGCCAGTGGTCTGGACCTTTTAAAAAAAAAAAAAAAAAAAAAACACCTGTAAATATATGTACAGTATTATGAAATCCAATTGGAACATGGACATGCGCACTCCTTTTGCACTTGGTAATCAATAATTAATGAAGTATGTGGGTGCCAATTGGTAAACCCTCCTGAGAACGAGGGCAAATTGATTAAGGTTTTATCGACTCATCTTTAACACACGACAATGATTATACATTACCACCGGCACGACACGCGTGAGCACTTATTTTAACGATGCACACGTTCTCGACCATATCATTCACCAAGGCTCCCGCCTGAGTTCACAGGTCCTCTATCCATCTTAACCCCTGTATTACTTCCATTACGGCTATTTTCGCATCAACTTGCATGAACACTTAACAATTTATCCTGTACCATTATGAATGTCTTATTTCATTGTATGTTTTCAGAAATTAAGTCCCCTGATGAAGGGTCCAGCCCGAAATGCATTGGGCAGAAAAGTTTGAATAATCATGCAAGAATTATGTACTATGGAAATAATAGTATCAAATTGAAACGAAATAAGAAATTGAAAAAAAAAAACAAGTTTATGAACAATTCATACGGAAATCTTTGAAATTTATTGGAAGGTGTGCCCATTGGGGACGTTACTCTCACGGGAGACAACGCTTGTTCTCTTAATATATGTACAGTATCATGTCACTTATTTGTACAATACACAGATTTTGCCACCTTGTCACTTTATTCACTGTCACTGTAAATCACTTTCACATGCGTCGCTCTATTAATTGAATTATCAGACAGCCTTTCTCCTTGGTAATTCTTTACTTTGTACTAAAAACTTGGAAACGCGAAGTAAAAACATTGTTTTCTTTCCATATCATAATTTTGTTTGTGTGTTTGTGTTCAAGCGCCTCTCTTAGATTAATCACTTCATCCTAAGTAAATGTGTAAAACTACAAAGAAATTGTTTGACCCGACAGAACCAATTGTTGTTTGTACCTTATATGCCCAGGTTCTGAGGGATACTGGGTTACCCCTGTGCTCTGTATAATATATATATATATATATATCTCCCCAGACCTTGGCATGCTTTCTCCCCCTACCGTGGCTACGGAGGAGGGTGCATCTTACGCAGTGGTGTTGCGTAGGGCGGCTGATGCCTTAAACCTCGAGCTTCCTACGGTGGCGGTCAGGACTAACCTCCTGACCGAGGTGCTTCAGCCGGCAGCGGCCTCTTCGGAACCCCTGCTGCCGTTCAATGAGGCCCTCACGGACATCCTTTTGGGCACTTGGTCCAAGCCCAACACAGGGGCTCCTGTGGATAGGATGATTGCCCGACGCCACCGCCCGGCGACCCCATTTTCCTCTCTCACCACCCCACCCCTGAGAGCTTGGTAGTCCAAGCCTCGGACTTCCAAGGGCGCATTCCCTAACATACCACCTGATGGGGAATTCAAGAAGCTGGACCACCTTGGGAAGACGATGTTTTCTTCCTCGAGCTTGGGACTGCGGTCGGTGAACACTGCATGTCTTTTGGGCCGTTACTCCCACTCGGTATGGGACACGGTTGCGCAGGTGCTGCCACAGTGCCCGGAGGAGGCCCGGGCCGTGCTCTCCCGTGCAGTTGCCGAGGGGAGAGACGCAGCGAAGTTCGACATCCGATGTGGGCTGGACACCGCCGACTCACAAGGCAGGACGATTTACACGTCGGTAGCCCTTCGACGCGATGCCATGGCTTTTCGGGTGATGTCCAAGGTATGCTTTTGGACATGCCCTTTGATGGCCGACGCTTGTTTGGCGACAAGGCGGACAACGCGCTTGAGCGCTTTAAGGACTCCAGGGCTACGGCCAGGTCCTTGGGCCTCGCATTCACCTCCCACCCAGCGCAGTCTGCCTTTCGTGGCTACGGAAGGGGTGCCCCACCATGTTCCGCCCAGAGCCACAGGCCTGCGCAAGCTGTCCAGCCTCTGCGCGGCCGGGGACGTGGGACCCACCGTCGTGCGTCTTGGGGCCAGCAGGCGGGCCAGTCCACCAGCGCCCCCTCTGCAGCAGCCTCCTAGTCTGACCTTTCAGGGCCACCTTTTGCCAGTGGGCGGCAGGATTCGCCATCACCTCCCCCACTGGCTCAACATCACGTCGGACAGGTGGGTTTTGCAGATAGTCCGAAGGGGGTACTCCCTCCACTTCGAGACTACCCCTCCATCCATGCCACCTCAGAACAATCGCATGTCGGAGGATCACTTGGCCCTGCTCCAACAGAAAGTCACGACTCTCTTGGCCAAGGGAGCCATCGAGCGCGTTCCTGCCCCAGAAGTAGGTCGTGGTTGTTATTCCCACTACTTCATGGTGCCCAGAAAGGACAAGGGCCTGCGTCCTATCTTGGATCTCCGGAACGTCAACCGCTTCCTCCGGAAGGAAAAGTTCAAAATGTTGACCCTCGCTCAGGTCCTGTCTGCTCTCAACCCTGGAGACTGGATGGTAGCGTTGGACTTGCAGGACGCTTATTTTCACATCCCCGTCCTGCTGGCCCATCGAAGTTACCTACGGTTCACGGTAGGCCACGAGCACTTTCAGTGCTCCCCTTCGGCCTTACCAGCGCCCCTTGGGTGTTCACGAACGTGATGGCGTGGTGGCAGCTCATCTGTGCAGATCAGGGGTTCCAGTCTTCCCCTATCTCGACGACTGGTTGTTGAAGGCGGGCTCGCCCCAGGCTGTCGTTTCCTACCTCCAGACTACGGCCGACCTCTTGCATTCGCTGGGGTTCACCATCAATGTGCCGATGTTGCACCAGATTCCCTCTCAGAAGCTCCTTTTCATCTGAGTGGTTCTGGACACAGCGCAGTTTCGGGTTTATCCTCCCGAGCAGTGAGTCCGGGATATTCGGGCTATAATTCCGATCTTTCAGTCTCTATCCCGGGTTTTGGTCAGAATGACCCTGAAGCTACTGGGCCTCATGGCCTCCTGCATCCTGCTGGTGGACTATGCCAGGTGGCATATGCGGGCTCTGCAGTGGGACCTGAAGTTCCAGTGGGCACAGCATCAGGGGAATCCGATTACTTCCAGATCTCGGAGGGCACTGCACGCCAATTGCAGTGGTGGCTAACGAACCGGGATTGGATCAACGGCAGATCCCTCTCCCTTCCCCAAACCAGACAGTTGGTGACAGATGCATCACTGCTGGGGTGGGGTGGCCACATGGGAGAGGCGGAGATCAGAGGCCTCTGATCTCCGGCGGAGTCCGGAATCCACATCAACCTTCTGGAGCTTCGGACGATTCATCTTGCACTAAAGGCATTCCTTCCCTCTGTCAGGGGAAGAGTAGTTCACGGACACCACCCCCATGTGGTACTGCAACAAACAGGGCGGGGTGGGGTCGTGGACCCTATGTCAAGAGGCTCTCCGCCTTTGGACATGGCTGAAACATCAGGGCATATCACTTGTGGTTCAACAGCTAGCAGGTTTTCTGAACGCCAGGGCAGACGAGCTCAACCGCAGTTGCATGATGGATCACGAATGGCGTCTTCACTCGGAGGTGGTGCAAGGTCTCTTTCAGCAGTGGGGAGAGCCTTGGTTAGATGCATTCGCCACCGAAGAGAACGTGCAATGTCAGCAGTTCTGCACGTTAGAATTTCCAAGGCGGCACTCGCTAGGCGACGCTTTTCGTCGCGAGTGGAGTTGCGGTCTTCTATACGCCTTTCTGCCTATACCACTTCTGCCCAGAGTGCTGAAGAAGAACAAGCGCGACCGGGCCCAAGTCATTCTTGTGACTCTGGATTGGGCATGAAGAGTCTGGTATCCCGAGCTCTTACACATGGCCATCGATCCTCCGATCAGACTGCTTCTTCGGGAGGATCTTCTGTCGCAGCAGCAGGGGACGGTCTTCCACCCGAACCTGTCCAGCCTCCACCTCCTTGCTTGGAGATTGGGAGGCGACAGTTGACAGCTTTCGACCTTCCTCCCGAAGTCTGTAATGTTATCTTGGCAGCCAGGTGTCCCTCCACCAAAAGGGTATACGCCTGTAGATGGAACAAGTTTGTGGCATGGTGCGCAGCAAAGGCTGTGGATCCCCTTTCTGCCCCCCTTTCAGAGGTTCTTCTCTTCATTCTTTCCTTGGCCCAGCAGGGCTCTGCTCTGGGCACTCCCAAAGACTATTTTTCGGCCATTTCGGCCTTCCTTCGGCTGCCTGACCAGCCTTCTCTTTGCAAGGCCCTGATTGTAAATAGTTTTCTTAAGGGCATCGCTCATCTCTTTCCTCCTGTTCCTTTCGTGATGCCCCAGTGGGACTTGAACCTAGTCTTAACCTACCTTGTGTGCGCTCCCTTCGATCCGCTACATAATTGCCCTCTCAGGCTCTTAACTCTCAAAACTGCCTTTCTGGTTGCCATCACCTCTGCTCGCAGGGTGAGTGAGCTTCAAGCCCTTTCTTCTAAGCCTCCTTTCCTGGCTGTTCATCCAGACAAAGTTGTCCTCCGCATTAGGCCTTCTTTCCTTCCCAAAGTGCTTACCTCTTTCCATATAGGTCAGACCATCACTTTGCCCACCTTCTTTCCACCTCTGCATCCTTCTAAAGAGGAAGAGAGGCTCCACCGCCTGGATCCAAAACGTGCGCTTTCGTTCTATCTGGATCGCACAAAACAATTCCGAGTTGATGACCAGCTCTTTATTGGTTATGTGGGCGCCAAGAAAGGTCAGGCCGTGCAAAAAACAAACCATCTCCCGATGGGTCGTTCTTTGCATCAAAATCTGCTAATCCTTAGCAAAAAAGGAACCTCCAGTGGGGTTGCACTCCCATTCCACCAGGGCGACGGCAGCCACTACTGCTTTGGGAAGTGGCGTCCCCCTTCATGACATCTGCTAGGCACCTAAGTGGGCTTCCTTGCACACGTTGACTAAACTCTACTGCCTGGACAGCCAAGTCCGGAGAGATGGCTTCTTTGGCCGTTCAGTTCTCCAGGATTTCCTGGTGTGAACTTGGTTCGCAGACCCACCTCCGGGGTTGGTATTGCTGGGGTATCTATTCTAAGGTGAGGAATCCATAACTAATTGTCTGTCAAATTAACAAGTTACTTACCTTCGGTAACGATATATCTGTAAGAGACTTAGATTAGTTATGGATTCCTCACCGCCCCACCCATCCTCCCCGTTCTGCGAACTGACTTCTAGGGTAAGGGACTCCCTTTCAGGGCCCTAGTTTTTGTGCACCAGTGGTCAGTGTCTTGCATGGCTCTGCGCTTCTGGCGTGGAATGTCGTGTAAAGAACTGACGTCAGCGCGCGAGGGCGGCGTCTTAAGTAGATACCGCGACGTCATTCTGGCGACCACGACGCCAACGACGAACGCGGAGTCGACCGACCCCACCTATCGACGCGCAGGAGTACTGCGGAGGAAAAAATTCTCCGGATCCAGTCTTGACGCCTGAGGGTAATTCTAAGGTTGAGGAATCCATAACTAATCTCTTACAGATATATCGTTACCGAAGGTAAGTAACTTGTTCTTTGGTGCCCTTCTTGCATACTCCAGTTTGAGCCAGTTCAGGGAGCCCATGGCTCCCACTCTGGCACCAAACTGGACAAAGGACATGGGAGTATCCTCGCCTCTGTCCAGCTCCTCCTCTGGGAGGCACCTCTGAGTCGTTCCAACCCTTTCCCTAGGGTACCTAAGGGCTTACCAGTGGGTTTCTCTTCAGATTCGTCATGGGACAAGACTCGTGCCTGAAACCATGTCACTCTTCGCCCGTCTGGACACTTGCACTTCGCTGGACTTCGCCTGGAACCGAGACTGCACCAAGGAAGACTCCTGCTGCTCCTGTTCTCGCTGTTCTGCACGTCTTCTTTGTCGTCTGTGTCTGTGCTTCTTCCAGGATCTTCAACAGACCTTTGGGCATCAAGGACACCAGAAGTAATCTCCCTTGGAGTGAAGTAGTCACTCATCTGCATCTGCAGGCACCGCAACAAAGCTGACCGGTCTGCTGCTTCTGATGTCCCATGGACTTCGAAAGGTTGAGCAACACAGATGGTGTTTCTGCAGCTCCCTCGAGGCTTGACCTGTCCTCTCTGCAATTTTGAGGCCAGTATCCCTCGTCGGAACCACTGGGACCAAACCCCTGTGAAACCGCGTCGTCTTGCTGTTGTCAAGGCTTGTTGGCTCTGCACTCCAGAGATCTTCGGGCTACAAGAAGCTCCATCCTCCAGCATCTCTTCCTGCCAAGTACAGTGTCCTCACTGCATCCTCTGCACCGTGGGCCTACCTTCTTGGTGAGATGCTCGAGGTCTTCTTGCGACTCCTGTGCCTTTGGCCTGTGGGTCCTCCTGAGGACCTTCTGCTTCAGTGGGCCCCCCTCTGCTCTGACTCTCCTGCTTGTGGTGAGTCCCTTGGACCTTGCTGGTCCCAATATTGCTCATTCTTCGTCCTTCACGCCAGTTGCGGCTACCAAGGCTTGTTGGTGCTCTCACCTGGCGCAGACCCCCTGGTCCCCGATGTGGGACAGCTCGTGCATGGCTTCTGGTCTTCCTCAGCTTTGCCTGGTCCTCACAGCTGCAGCGACAAGCTCACCGTCAACTCGTCTGAACCGTCCGACATCAGTGGGCATTGCTCTTCTGTGCCTCCTGGTCACTCCTGAGTGTCATAGACTTTGTTCCCTCTGCTTGCAGGTTGTTCACTTCCAGAATCCACCCTTGGATTCCACCAGACTTCTTCACTTTCTTTTCCAGAGGCACTTTTCTCCAAGTCTTTAATGGTTGTTTACGGAGGTTTCCGACTTCTCTTCACCCCTATGCCCCTGGCTTCCCTGATGTAGGTAACCTGGTCTCTCGGCATTCACGGGTGGGATGGCTCTCCAACCTTCCGTCCTCCAAGGTAATTCTTAGGAGTCCTCTTGGAAGGGTCCTTCTTCTGCAAAACTGCATCCACGACTTCGTTGACTTTCATTGGGCACGCGGCTGTGTTCCCACTCTGCCCACAGCCTCCTTGGGTGGTTCCTTGTGTCCCCCGCTCATCTGGGTCTTCTGGTCCAAGTCCTGTCCTCTCCTGCAGTTTACATTCCACTTTCTTAGTATATGTGTTGGTCTCCCCTTGGAGACCACTGTACTTTGTGCTACTTACCTTATTGCAATTTAAGTATTATTGTGTATTTGTGTTGATATCTCCAGGAAGGAGCTATACCAATGTATTAGTAAGTGTTGTGTAATAAATAGAAGTTTGTTTTATATAAACACTGTGTAGTTCTTTTTCATTTAACCTACACTACATGATTAAACTGGTAAAACAAGCTGCTTAACACTCCAAGAGAAGTCTGAAGGCTGCTCTCCAGAGCTACCACTTTGAGAGCTTTCTCTGTTTATCAAAGACCACTAAAATCGCCATATGGGTTACCTGGATTAGTACAAGGTGCTTCACTTAAATAAGTATGCACCATATACTAAGCCAGCTCTTTTAAAAAAAAAAATTTATTAAGTATTTTGAATATACTCCTGCCTGTTTACAAGTATCTGAAGCCAATTGCAGGGCATCAAGATAAGCCAGAAGAAAACAAGTACACGCTTGCTCCTACTGCCCTAAACAAATTATTAAGCTGACCGCCATAATTTGACAGCAGTTAACTCGCTAATCCCCCCCCCCCCATACATCCTCAGGCGCACTGAATGGTACTACCCTCCCCACATCTCACCAAACACACTTCACACCCCAAACTAAACACAAAGACTGTGCTGCCCACGCAAGCCACCATTCACGTGGTCGACTATCCTGCTCATGCCCAGCCAGACAACCCTCGCCTCCATGCTATGGCAACACTCATTGCCACCTTCCTGCCTCACAACACAACAAAGCGCCTGTCTGCTCAAAAGCTAAGTGCTGAGGGCACACCGCACCTTGTTAATCACAGTGTAAAAATGTCCAACCAATGACAGAAGTGCACTCCACAAATACTAGGACGGATAGCATAGTACATATAGTGAACACTAAACACTCGTGGCTTCTAATGATTATGCCTTTAGTTCCGTAACTTTAATACAACCCAGGACATTTTTAAATGACGTTAAAAATCACTGAGTTGAATATATGATTTAAAACGACAAAACTCTCTCCAAATCACAGCTGTTCTACTCCAGCCGGTAGAAGAATGCCTTCTCTAGACGTGCACGCCTATCTTTGGAAGGGGAGAGGTTGTATTGTCCAGGCTGTTCATCCAGGATGAGAGGAGGCCCGGTTTGCACTGATTGTGACAGGCAGAGCGGTCCAGAGGGAACGGGTCCCTGTAGTCATTCCCATAGTGGAAGGTCAGACATTTACCACCAATGTCTTCTTGTATTTAAGCATGTGGTATTTGTGCAGGGCGATCCTAGGCGAAAGGCAGCTGGTCGTGTGCAGAGTCAAACAGAGAGTGATTGGGGAAGGTAACCGTCCTCTGAGAGCGGAAACGCACTTTTACTTTCTTTACTCAGACGAAGTAAAACACACGCCTCCCTCGCATTTTGTCAGGTCACCGAAAATAACTGCAGGTTGGTCATCAGACATTATATTTCACATTCAGTATGACCAGTTTCCTCTCTAAATGTAATCCTTCAAATTCAGCAGATGAGTGTAGTATAGAAGTGATGTCGTTTCCCTGAATGTAAGCTGCGCTCGACAAGCCTGCTTTCTAAAGTGGTCTATGACTCGATGATGGCAGTTGTTTTCTCTCTTGGCAGTACGTACTGCGAAACTGCGAGTAAGCTCATGTTTCATCACATGCTCCACATCTCATCTGTGTAGGAAAAGCTTTCCGAAGCATTCCTGAGTCATTGCCACCTGTCCCACCCGGAGTGCCTGATTCATTGAGCCAACTTGGAAATGAAATAACGCGTTGCTTCCTAGGTGCGATTCCTCTGTTTGTGCTAGTGCAGTTACCCAGTTAATTAGTTCAATGCTTGCTGTGGCCGTAAATTTAAGTCTGTCGACAAGTGTGAAGTTCCTGAGATCCGCTCTATCCTGGTAATGTCTTGGGGAGACCTTAGACAGAATGAATCTTGTCTGTATGACCTTCTTTGGGCCAAAGAGGGTGAGGGCTCCAACACCTGTGATGGTATTCGTTTGTATCTAGGCCTCAGGCGCACTCCCTTATGATTGCATCTTAGAATGCATTTAAAAGTTGTGTCATGTAATATGGAGCAGATGAGGCTTTCATATGAGCCTGTGGTGCACACGTGCCTGACTCCCAAAACTTTACCTGTGCCTCATCGCAAGTGAGTTGGGGGTGGGGGTGGGGGCAGCGGGAGAACTACAGAATAGTCGTAAAAGAATCACTGTGGTATGTAAGTTGTACTGTTTTGACAATGTGGTTTTAATCATCTGGCATAGAAAAGGGAGACAGCACATGGAAAAACCAGCATCACAGTTAAGGCAGGAAAAAAATTCTCGTTTTTCCCTTTCTACATATCAAGTGCATTGGAGTCAAAATGTCTTCCCAGCATAGTACCATAGTAACACAACTCGGGGAGCTCACTCACTAGAACCTCCATCCCCCTCCAGCCCCTGGATCAAAAGACGAATCTCAAAGGCCCTCACTCCTGTTCCCATTCAGCCAGCAGGTCTCCCCCCCCCCCTTACCCCCTCCCCCCGCATCCTGTGGCTCCCTTGCTCCTTCATCCCCTGGAGGGAACTGAGACGCACTAAGGGCTATGGTGCCTGACTGTTCGCCACTCGAATCCCCCACCCCAGCTTTTTGCGCCCCCAGCCCACACACCTTTTTACTCACTTATTCGCCTGTCCGCAGCGCACACTCATGCCTTCCCCTTCGTTGCACCCTTCCACGTTGAAGTTCCACCCACCCTTTTGCCTTCCCTTCCAGATGAAGAAGGGTTAACGTATCCTTTCCGTCCAAACACATCCTATTTTAGCAGGTCACTTAACATTATCAAAGCAGAAGAACTGTACACAAAGAGCATGCACAGCTCAATAGTACACTACTTATTGCTCAAATTGAGTTGTTGTACCGTTCCTTCGTTTGAGACCAAGAATGTTACTACTTTTTTCTCTCTAACGCTACTTGTTCCCCTTTGCCGACTGTCAAGTAACAGAATCCTACTGCGCTGGATTACCTTTATCAAAATTGACATGACTGTCGAATACCACTTAACCTCTCTTCTGTCACGCTAGATCAGTCAGCGATGTCAAGCACAAAATCTCAATACATTTTTTTTAAAGTCTTCCCAGCATAAAAGAGAACACCAATGACATGATCTGTAGAAAACCTGGCGTATTGCAGCTCTCTTGAATTTGTGCAAAATCTTTCATATAGTCTTACAATCAAAGACACTTTCCCATGATTACATCTTTGCGTGTTGCCACGAGACACATACTTTTTATTTGAAAATGCGTAGAAAGCAGCAGCAAGCCGCATTATTTCTGCATATACCTCACATATATGTTCTGCTCTGCAAGAAAATGGTCTAGGCTTGCAATTTGCGTGTGACAAGCAACATTTCAACGAATTTTCAACGAAGTAGATTTTAAAGAGGCCCCTTTCTAGATAACAAGTTCAGGAACGTAACATAGACCTTCAAGTTTCAATACACACAAATCGCTATCTGGGAGTCACACAGATGATTTAGTTATGTAGTTGAAGATGAGGACTGGAAAGTCCAGTTTTTGTGTCCATCTCTAACTCCAATCTGAATTAATACACTTTCATAACAGCCACCCTCGATTTCGTTTGTTAAACAATTTTTGCTGCTGAATGCGTGCATCGTCCACAAACAGAGAGTGGGTGATTAAACCAGACTCGTGTTGTTGGCAATATGGCCTATTGCACCTCAAGATTTAAGCTGGGTTCCTCCTTGATGATTCACATTTTTGACCAGTTTGTGTCCACTAGGACTTATTGGGATGCAGAAAGGTGCAGTTGTTTCTTGAAGTGGCCAGCTGTGCCTGTGCTTTAATTCAGTCTGTGCAAGGGCTTATGTGACATACGAGGTTCCCCTGCTTCTATATGGGGCTCCACTGTGGGTAGTTTATAACGTAACTCCGTCTTAGACCGCACAGGAAATTGCATGTGAAGGTGGCAAAAGTATAGAAGCTTGCACCTTTTTGCAGTTTTATGCTACGAGTTTGGTGTTCGGTGTTTTAGATCTCGTGCATTTCTTGCATCGGTTTGGAGCCAACCTGGTGGGTCTTTTTTTTGTTTCTTTTTATTCAAGCACTTGCTTGATCGCTGTATGGAATAAATTGCACGCGTTTGTGCAGTAAAAAAGTTGTTGCACCTTTCACATTTCAACATGCTAAGTGAGTCCCTGATTTAAGATCGTATTACTCAATGTTCAAAAGATTATTAAAAGATCAGCTGGTACAAGTTATTACACAAATAAAATTATAATTCCTTGTTAACCTCTTTAGTAGCTATGAAAAATGAACTAACTCGGTGATGCTTCGTACCTAGGGTTTAATATGGAAGCAACGAATGCGCGCCTTCATTAATAGATGAGCATCAGTGTATTATTTTCAGCTCTGCTGCTGTCGCGCACTCCCGCGCTATTTTTGCACGGCCACAACCTGTTCAGGTGGTGCTTTCAAACGCTCTGAGGCATTCTTGTTGAGCCCGTCGCACAGCCCTTTATTCGCTATGTATTCTCTGAATGTGCCTGACTGTTTCGAACCGCGCCCTGGTGAATCAGAGTACAGCAATGCCGCCCTGTAGCGACCGCGCCCCGCAGTGTTCCAGCGTGAACCGTACAGGTGTCTGAGGTGGACGGCTGCGATTGGTCACTGGCATTGAGGACCGGCCAACAGAGCCGTGATGTAACTTCTGTATCTCGTTACACCTAGCTAGGGAAGGGGAATGAGGTGTTCCCTTAAGCTATAATTGTTAGGCATGGCACACTAATGTCCCATTTAACAGTCTTTAAACTTCGGCGAAATTGACAGACGCCGCAGTGACCCTTTTTTTTGCAGTGTCTTGTGATTGTGCCGTTTGAGAAGCATATTGTCTTCTTGATAAAAACGTCTATCGTTCTCACTTCTAAATGTTTGTTGCCTACTATTCACATTAGAAACCTATTAAGCAAATAAAAATGTTAGTTCAGGTGTAATCAGTTGAAAGAAATGACTCTACTCGAACTCCCTTCACGTCTCATTTATTTTCCTTCCAGAGTCACTGAAAGATTATTATTAGAAGGACTGACCCACTACCTTGCACAGCAGTTTATTTCTGCACCCTCCTGCGAAACACCTTTCGCGGAATCCACTTCACTGCGCTCACTGTCGTCTATAAAGTCCTTTGCTGAGGCCTCTCCACACCCTTCCCTCCTTCATATTTGTACTCCTTGACCTCTCTGATGCCTTTGACCTCAGCATGCTGCTTTCAACAGTGCCCACGCTGTGCGTCAGGCAAAGAACAGTTCTAGGTTGCCTGTTCTGCTCCTGACTGATCTAATTCTGCCCTGGCTGTTGGCTGCCACCGGAATCTACCCGGCGACCCAATGTCTTCTTTCTTCACACTACTGACGGAGTGACGTCTCAGGATTGGGTTTCTTTACTTTAATTCGGTTTTATATGGCGTAGTTGTGACCCTGCGCAAGGGTGCCAGAGTGCTTCACATAATAGATAAACAGTGTTAAGATTGTAGTGTTCTTGCTGGCGATAGTAGTAAATATGCAGGGGATTTCAAACGTTCACCAATTACAGCCATGACCTAGGATGTGTTTGCAAACAAAGGGAAGGCGCTTGGAGATTGTCTGCAGTGTGTAAAATATAGGTAGAATCTTTGCAGTATATATTTACCAAGTTTCTCCTTTTATGTTTTATTTTTTAATGCCGAAAGTCCGTAAAAAGCTCCATTAATTATGTATTTGAGTTACAGAATTAACACATAACCAGTCCATTTGTTTACCTTATTACTCATCAGCGTTCATAACATATAATGTTTAAATCGTCCTACCTTAGAAAGCCATTCCATGAAAGGGCCCCATATTCTCACAAGCCGCCTCAAGACCTTGTCCATGGTCAATATGATATCTCCATTCCTGTATACTCCATGAAACAGTGCCACCTGTGTCTTTAGTTGGGAGGTTCCCTTTTAAAGCAGTACTTGCCTATAGACAATCTTGCAATGAGAGTTAAAGATAAAGACAATGCCTTCTTGGTCCCTCTAACTGTCTGGTGAGTATTCAAACAAAATTAATTTAAGTGAGGGTTTTAGGCTTGACCCAAAGTGTTAACACACTTCGTATGCTCCGCAGAATCTTCAGATGGATCACAACCAACACCAGAAGGACCGTCACTCAGGCCCTCGTCACCAGCCGCCTCGATTACGGCAACGCCCTCTACTCCGGCATCTCCACCCAGCTCCTCAGAAGACTCCAGACCATGCAGAAGGCTGCAGCCAGACTCATCAGGGACCTCGCCAAACGAACCCACAATGCCCCCTACCTTAGAGACCTCCACTGGCTCCCCATCCAGAAGAGATGCCAGTTCAGGATCCTACAAAGCCCTCCCCCCTCCACGACCTAGGACCAGCCTACATCAACAGTCAACTGAACTTCCACCAACCCACTAGACACCTGCGTTTCTCCTCACTCACCCTCGCGCACACCCCCGCATCCTTTGCAGCTGCATTGGTGGCCGCTCCTCCTACATCACTTCCAATGCCTGTAACGGCCTTCCCCTCAAGCTCCGTACAGCCTTCTCGCTGGCAGACTTCAGAAAGAGACTCATGACCTGGCTCTTCGATGAAAACACAGCGCCCAGATACCCCTAGGGGTGACAGTGCTGCGCTTTACAAATGCTGTTTGAATGAATTAACTGAATACGTAGCCCCAGTACGCCTGAATCTGATCGCATTGAGCTAACAGATGGGTTAGATCAGCTTTGGGTGCTGCGCTTCTCCAGTATTTAAAGCCTGCTCTTAATCCCCTCCGGAAAAGTTTCAGGGGTGTATAGAGTAAATCCTGTGAGTTTGAGTGTTGAACAAGCTATATTAACCATATATAGCAAATGGAGCAGCGACGGACCATAAACTCTGCACCTCACACCAGTTCCAATTAATCAGTTTGGTCGCGCAGACCTACCCCAGCGCCAGCCGCTGCATGACGCCACTGTGCTCCAGATCAAAGAAACCTTTTAATGTCCATTGGAGGCGCGACTCACAAAGTCCATTAGTCAATCAAATATAAAGTATAATTTCTTTATTTTGAATTATGTTAAGGAATATCACACATAAAACTCCAGCCAACAACGTTTCATTCCCAAATCGGGAACTTCATCAGGCTTATATGTAGATTCCCTTGAGTGGTAAGTTTATATGAATAGGTAAAAGCAGTCCCATGTATTGACTGGGGCTCTGCAGCGTAATGGTTTAGCGTATTGACTCCTTGTAAGTTGATTTTCTTCAATAGTAAGCTTCCACAAGTAAATGGCAGGTCCCGTGTACTGCACTGGACCCCAACGATGTAGAAATGAGTATAATAGCTCCTATAAGAAACTTCCAAGCGCACGAGTATTACTCCTTCTTCCGGTGTTGAGACACGGGACCTGCCATTTACTTGTGGAAGCTTACTATTGAAGAAAATCAACTTACAAGGAGTCAATACGCTAAACCATTACGCTGCAGAGCCCCAGTCCAATACACAGGACTGCTTTTACCTATTCATATAAACTTACCACTCAAGGGAATCTACATATAAGCCCTGATGAAGTTCCCGATTTGGGAATGAAACGCGTTGGCTGGAGTTTTTATGTGTGATATTCCTTAACATAATTCAAAATAAAGAAATTATACTTTTATATTTGATTGACTAATGGACTTTGTGAGTCGCGCACCCCCAATGGACATTAAAAAGCTATATTAACCAGTTTGACTTTACAGCATGCTGTTTGTTAATTCATCCTTGGTGATGTCTACACCCACTCTGTTGGCTAAGAGCAACAGATTGTCTTCTTAATTCCCAGTAAAAAGTTTATACAGTTGCTTAATAATACCTTTAGTGTTTTTAGCTAGTCCCAGGTAACAGAATGGTTTGCAAAGATAGTCCTTCTACCTTTAGATGATTCAGATAGTCTCAAAGGTGTAGATAATTAAAAAAAAAAACGATCTAGGGAAATTAAACGTTTTTGAATTTCTTCAGAGCAGCAAATAACCCTGTGGCTATACAGATGACCCATTTATTGACCAAAGTTTGCTGCCATGATCCTGTTCCAATGTCTCTAAATAAGTCTGTGACAATAGAATTGCGCTATAATAGAGTATATCTGGTAATCTTTTTTTTTTTTTAAATGTTTATTGGTTTTCAATTGAAGACTAGAAAACACAACAGTTGTCGCACATTGTCTTAAACAACCAAATTCAGAGCCTCCACTTTCTGTGAAATATATACGAGCATAGTACATAATTTATTGAAGTATGTTTAGAATTCTCCAGCAGTACCTCTCTCTTGCCCAAACCATTAAATGTCCATCCTAATCACCATTGTAGAGTGTTCCATCGCCCCTGCATGAGTGTTGTAAGGGTAACTATTCCATTCCCTGTCATAATTAGTTTGTGTGTCATTGTCCAGTATGTTGAGTCCGTAGTATTTCCTCCATCTGTCCCATATCTTGTGGAATTTCCTCGGGCAGCCTCTACTCTTGTATGTGACCCTTTCTGCTGCTATGTATATGTCCATTCCTGCTTTCCATTTGAGTAGTGTCGGCGGGGCCGTATCATCCCAATGCCTTGCTATGTCTTTTTTCGCAACCACCTGACCTAATGTACTAAGTAACAATTGTGGCCTGTCTATATCTCCGTCACTGGTGATCCCTAATAGTATAAATTTCGGGTCTGGGGGATGCTAGTCTGCATAACTTTACTGAGTTCTTCTACGATCTAGTTCCAGTAAATCTGTATGAGTGGGTAGCCCCTTATTGTGTGGTGGAAGTTCCCCAGGTCTTGTCCGCTTCTCAGACAGTTCGTGTTTGCTTCCCGCTTAATCTTATGCAGCCTAGCCCGATCATAATAGACCCTGTGGATGATATTATATTGGATAAGGCGCAATCGTGCCTTAGTTGCCACTTCTCTAGGGTGCATCAAGGCTGCCTCCCAATACACATTCACCATTTCTCCCATGTCCTATTCCCAGGTACTTCTAAGTTTGTCTAAGTTGCCCGGAATATTATTATTTAGAGTCTTATATGTAACTGAGACTGCCTTAAGTGTGAGTTGTTCTTGCAATAGCCTCCCTTCTAGTGGTGCATATTCAGGGAGGTTGGCCCCATCTATATCTTCCGCTAGCAATGCATGTCTTAACTGGGCATATTTAACGAACTGGGATATTTGTAGTGTAAATTCAGACCTTAAGGCGGTTAAGCTTTTAATGGTGCCTTTGTCTATAATGTCCCCTACCGTTGAGATTCCTATGGTGTCCCATTCTCCAAATCCCTTTAGTTTACTCATCGCCCTTAGCCAATTTCCTTTCCAGAGTGGTGTTACCTTAGTGATTTTGTGAGCCCATCCCATAGTTTTGGATGCTCTTCCCCATACCTCTATGGTAGTCTGTGTGGCCAGGAGCAATCCTCTGGATCCCTTACCTCCATAGAGATAATGAAAAAATGTGCGTGGCAGCAAAGTTTCCTGTTCTTGTCTGTATGTCGGGTGATCACCCACTACATGTATCCAATCATTAATGGGGGATAGATGCTCTGCCCAATAGTACACTTCCACATCTGGGAGTGCCGCCCTCCATTATATTGATTGCGCTGCAATGTGCGTAGTTCAATTCGTGGTTGCTTCCCCAGCCATAGAAGCGAGCTCAGTTCGGCATCTATTTCATGAAATATCGTTCGATGGAGGGGGTGGTATGTATTCTGTAGAGCATAGAGGAACTGTGGTAAGGTGATAATTTTGAACATAGCCGCTCATCCCATTATCGTGAGTGGCAGAGTCTTCCATCTCTGGGCATCCTCTCTAAATTTAGTCACTATTCGTTGAATGTTACGCTTTCGACAGTCCGATGTCCGTCGTAAGAAATATACCTAGGTATGTGAATCCATCCACAGCCACCTGTAGGTCTCTTGGGACGGGGGCCATTCTGTCACTGGCCCCGGGCTATATATCACTGACTTATGCCAGTTGACCTTATATCCGGAGTATTGTCCATATATGTCTATTGTCTGGAAAAGAGTGGGGATCCTAGTATCAAGTTGTGTTACAGATAGGAGAATGTCGTCCGCGTATAGGGAGATTTTCTCTTCCAGAGTATCTTATGGGTTTATCCTATATCCCTGTACCCCTGAATGGTGTCTGATCCGGCAGGCCAGGGTCTCCACAGTCAGAGGGAATAGTAGTGGGGATAGGGGGCAACCCTGCCTTGTCCCACGTCCAATGGGAAAATCGCGGGAAGTTTGTCCATTCACTCGTACTGTCCCCCTGGGGAATTTGTATAGTAATGCCACCCATTGTCTCAACTTTGGTCCCAGTCCGAATTTGGTCTGGACTGCGTCTAGAATGGGCCAGTGGTCTGCGTCAAACGCTTTCTCTGCATCTAGGGACAGAAGTATATGTGGTGTGTCTCTGTCTCTACCCGCCATCATCCAATTGTGGGTTCTGCGGAGGTTCCATCTAGTTGCTCGGCCGGGCATGAATCCCGATTGGTCATAATGCACCAGTGTCGTTATAATACTGCGTAGTCTCTTAGATAGGATAGTCGCCAGAATCTTCACTTCTATGTTGAGGTGAGAGATCGGGCGATAGGATGCGCACCTGTCCTTTGGTTTACCTTCTTTGTGTATCAGTATTATTGTGGCCAAGCGCAGGTCGAGCTGGAGAATGCCCTCGCTGTACGCGTCCCGAAAGAGGTTCAGTAGTTGAGGACTTAGGAGATCCGTGGACCGTTTATAGAATTCAGCTGGTAAACGATTTAGTCCTGGGGTCTTCCCAGGGCGTAATTTAGATATGACTGCTTTCACTTCGTTGATGGAGAGATCCTCCTCCAGCCCTAGTTTATCAGTGTCGTCTAATGTTGGGGTAGGTACGTCGGACAGATAATCTTCGATTTCGGGTGAGGTGCTAAGAGGGCGAGCCTCATAGAACTCCCCGTAGTATGAATCAAAGGCCCCAGCTATTTGATCATCGTTGGTGTATGTCGGACCCTGAGTGTCTCTAAATTGCCTACCCATCTGGTTTCCATTTCCTTTCTACTGAGCCAGGCTAGTAATTTCCCTGCTTTGTATCCCACGTCATACAGCCGGTGAAGGGTAGCTAGGGCCAGTGCTTTGGAGGTTTCCCATGCCATGTCCTTATATTCTTGTCTTAGTACGGCTAACTGTCGGGTTACTAAGTGGTCCATACGTGTAATGGCCTGTTCCTCTAGAGTCAGTATTCGTTATTCTAATTTTCCCAGGGCTTCCTGTTATTTCCTTTTTACCGACGCTACACGGTTTTGGGCCCTGACTCTCAGGACTGTTTTATATGCCTCCCACAGCGTGACCCCAGATTCTACCATGCCATTTTTTTCTTTGAAAAAGATTACCGTGTCTACCCTGATGCCTCTTATGATGTCCCCCTTTTTCCAGGACCCATGCATTAAATCTCCATTGTGGCTGCGCATCCTGGTTTCTACTCCCCACTTGTATCCATAGTGGCAAATGGTCGGACAGCCCCCTTGCGAGATACTCGGCCTTACAAATCTCACCTTGTTCCCCCCTGAAATGAAGATATAATCTAGTCTAGAGTAGACCCTGTGTGCCCCGGAGTTGTACGAGTATTTTTTGGACTGTGGGTTGTGCTGTCTCAACACATCTGTCAGTCCCATGGTGTCTGTGAATCGCGCCAGCAGGGTAGCTGCAGTCGACTGGTCGTGCCCTCCCATACAGTCTATGGGTATGCGCATCAGATCGTTGAAGTCGCCTCCTATCACGTGGAGTGAGGTCGGGGATTCCAGGAGGATCTCTGTCACTTTGTCAGTGTACGTGCCTGTATCCTAGCTGGGGCGTATACACAGATAAGGGTCAGTTTACGTCTACCCCATATCCCTGTCACTCCCACATATGTTGCATGTGGATCCGTCCATGTACGTGATAGGTGGAAGGGGGGTGATTTTTTTGATCAATATCGCCACTCCGCTTGATCCAGATTTGTAGCCCGCGTGTGCCAATACTGCATAGGCTCCTCTACCAAGGAATTCACATCTTGTACCCTGCAAATGCATCTCTTGGAGTAGCACTATGCTTGGGTGCATACGTTTAATACGTCTTGAAACTAGTCCCGTTAGATCCTATCCCCAAGGCTGTTCACATTCCTTGTCAGTATGGTGAGACGGTGATTGTCTATGGGGGTCGCCATGTACCTGAAGCTGTCCAGTAATGCAAGGGAGGTGCATGTGTTATTGCTTTTAGACTTCGTTGTAATCTTTGTGTTGGCCATTTAGCCAGACCTGTGCGACGAAACTGAACCGTATATAAAACCATCCCATTCCCTTCCCACCTAACCCCCCCCTCCCCACACCTCCCCACCCCTCACAGCCCTCTCACCACACTCGACCCCAAAATCATGATCCAGTTTGTGTGTAAGAGGAGAAGGAGAGGTCTGTTGCCCACGCCCCCACTTTAAACTTTACACTATGAGTTCAAACTCTCACAGCATTAAACCAGTGTATAGAAAAGAAAAAGTCTCAGGTCCTCTCGCTACCTGTAACCTTCGTAGGCACTCTGGTAGGAAGTCCCAGTGCAACTCTAGGAGACGTCTGGAGCGTAGCTTGCGTATCTATTCATCCTATGGCCGGATCCTTGTGGCAGTTCAGTGGTTCCTTCAAACTGAGTCCGGTGCGTCTTCTTGTGTTGGGGGTTTGGGGGTCTTTCTGTCTCCATATCTTGTTTCACGGCTGCTATTTCAGAAGCTAGCGGGTGCTGGGCCTTGTCTCCAGAAGATAGCTCCCTGCTCTCAGATTCCTTTCGGGAGTCCCTCGGACTTTCGCCATCTAAGGCTTTTAGTCTCTTCCCGTTTGCGGAGTCCCTTGGAGCCAGGGTCCGTCGTCTGTGTCCTCCAGTCCCTCGCAGCACATAGGGGGTTCCCCCAGTCATACGTCTCCTCCTTTGCACCACATTCCTTCTCCTATTCAGCCATCCCTTGGATCTGTTTTCTGTTTCATGGGTCGCGCCCCCCCCTCTGTTTGTGACTTTCCAGGCGGTCGCAGGACTGGTCTTTCCTCCACCCAGGACCATGCCTCTTCTGGCGACTGGAAGAAATAGGTCTTTCCCATGAAGACAACTTTGAGTTTTGCCGGAAACATAAGCATATATTGGATTTGGTGGGCCCTAAGGTTTGCTTTTACAGAATCGAAAGTTCGCCTCTGGCGTTGCACTTCTCTACTGTAGTCTGTTAAGATCATGATTCATGAGTTGTCGTGTCTAATCTCGCCTAAACGTCTAGCTTCTCTTAGGATCATGTCTCTATCCAGAAAGTTAAGGAATCTCGCTATGATGGGCCGGGGGGGTGCGCCTGGTGGGGGCTTGGCGTTTAGTGCCCTGTGTGCTCGTTCAATCACAAAGCATGGAGAGAATTTATCTGGTGCGATGATGTTCTTTAACCATGAGATCAGAAATTCGGGACACTCGTTCCTTCAACCCCTTCCTGAAAGCCCACAAAGCGTAGATTGTTTTTGCTCGCCCTATTTTCGGCATCTGCGATGCACCAAAGGATGTCTTTGCTGATCGTCCGTAGCTCAGCTACCCCTTTTCGAAGGTCTTTTATCGCATCCTCCCCTTCAGTGTCACAGGTTTCAGATTCAGTCAGCCTATCAGAAAGGTTATGTAGGTCCTGTTGGAGTAATGTGACTTCTGAGCGTACCTCTCCTATCCTATCTTTTAGCGCAGTCCTGGACGACGGAATCGCTGGTAGCAGTGTTGGCGTGTCAGGGAGTGGTGGTGGTACTGTATCAGGAGGCGGGGTGCCCACTTTGGTATACTGGTCCATCTTTCCTTTTCTGTGGGGTTTAGGGTCTTTGCCCAAAGTATTGGATATATGTAGTCTCTTCTCAGGGTGCAATTTTAATCTTTAGAGCTATGTCTGACACGTTCAGGTCTTCCCTTCCCTGTTTTATCGTGTCTCAGAGCACCCAGCTTATGTCTCTTCTAGTGAGTAGTGTTCCCCTTCTTTCCTTTCTATATGTAGTATGACAGGGGGGGTCAGATTATCTCCATTCACGATGAGTCTCAATCTTGTTTCCCATATCTTTGGCCTCTTTTTCCCATCCAGGGATTTCTCATTGATTTATCAGTGTAGTTTGACAAGGGGCTGGGAGGCTCCCTAAAGACTTTGTGACGGGGGCTCTTCCATGTTTTGGGGGTAATGTTCCGTAGCAGGGGAGCCTCAAGTTATTCCTGGGTCTTCTCTCTATATTTTCTTTCCCTGTCCCTTGCCTTCACAGGGGCCACAGCAATGTCGTACCGAACTCTTCTGTGGAAGGGTTCCCCAGATGTGATCTCTCTGGGCTCCCTTTATTCTTCTGTCTCACTTTCTGGAACCCAGATGGAACCCCGTTTGTTGTTATCGTGCCAGTGGGTGGTCTTGTACTCGCCAGCATACTTAGGGCATTGGGTGGGTCTTGAGTGCGGTTCCCGGGGCTGGGCCAGATTCTTTCAGGCCTTCCAGGCCTTTTCAGTCCCTGCTCACCGCTGCCCCAGGTGTCTCTTGTGTGTTCCTTGGCTGGAGGTCCTTTCACACCTCAGGAGAAAGGGGGGGGGAAGGGGGGAGTCTCGCCCACCTTCTCCTGGCTCTTGCGGTGGATGGAGTCCCTTGCCCCCAGTCCAGCCTCTCTCCGGTGTTTCTGGTCCTGCGGGCCCCGGGTTGTGTCGGTCAGGTAGTGTCGAAGTAGCGGCAACACGGCCCCTCTCGCTCGCGCAGTCCGCCTCTTGTTGCCAGGGGCCGGTGCTTTCAGGACCTCGGGCCAGCGGTTGTGCCGGTCGGGTGTATTGTCTAGGCCGCCACCCTGTTGTCCCACTCGCCCATGTGGCCCGCCTCTCAGTTTGTCCGGATGGCGGATCGGGCAGGTCTTCTCTGTCCTCTGTGTACCTGGGTGTGTCTCATGCCTTATGCGGTCCGCGTGGGGAGTGGCAGGTCCTTTCTCTCTCTGGTCTCGGGCCGCATGCTCGGGACACCCATCGATCGAGTATCCCTCTCTTCCTCAGGGCCGAAAGCCCGTCACCTCCTCTGTGCCCCCGGGCAGGCCGCGGTCCCTCCGGGCGATCTCGGGTCCTCCTCCCGGTCACAGGGTACCTCTCAAGCAAGCCTCCAGACGGGCTCTGTGAGTCTTCCAGATCCAAGCTTCATGTCACAGGGTGTGTCGCCCGGGCCCGAAGTGTCTTCCCCCCCGGTGCGGTCGGGACTCAGATCGCTCCCGGAGGTCGTGTGGGGGCCAGGCGTCTACTCTTCTAGTCTCGACTGCTGGCGGGCCTAGTTCAGGCTTCCCTTGGTTGGGTCGGCTCGTATCTCATCGTTTTTCCCCCTGATATATGCAGGCCCTTCGCAATCAACGCTCACCCCACAAGATAGGAGGTCTTTCCAGAAAAAGTTGACTGGCGTGAAGGTTTTGAAACTGCCGGATTTAGGACGGATTCGATCGCTCCGGCTGGAGCTCGTTACAGGCATGTCTTACTCGACCATGTTGCTGGCCACGCCCTCCTATATCTGGTAATCTTATGATTTTTATAGGTGACTTGTTATTCTTCAGAGTGACTCGTTAAATACAGCTATTGTCTTAGACCTTGTTTTTTTTATAAGAAGGTGGCTCTAGTAGGGAAGCAGATTGTGACGTCACCAGCTAGCCTCACTCCATTTCATAAATTGAGCAAGTGTATCCCCCTAGTGAGGCCCATTAATACAGTTTTAGGTTGGGGAGAGCCCAGCCCCTTCAGTTTAAGGGAAGTTGCATGAATTGAATCGCTTGCTATGGTTTTTTGCATCCCCAAATAAAACTGTTCCCTATGGCCTCTGCCACCCGAAAGAATATGTATAGCTTGTTTTGATCTAAAAACATGATAGCGTTGGTAGCAGATTAAATATGATGATGCAGCGACCCAGTAAGCCAGTCTGAGTCTGCTAAGTTTGTGCAGACTCTCAGCTGATTCCTTTACTAGAGGTTAATAATTTAGTTTAATCATCTCATTAACTCTAGGTGTAATCCTTGCGCCCAAGTATGTTGCAGATTACATATATTCCGCCTCTCATTTACCAGGTTTCTCATATCTGATGGAGACATCTAGCCGCAGATTCCTTACCGTAGAATTTCCCAGGCTGGATCTGTAAGGTCTTTGCTCGAGCAATAACCTTGCATGCCCATAGGTGGAGTCGGTCTGCTCTGCGTGATGTCTGCGTCGTCCACACCGGAAGTGGTCTGCATCACCTATATAGGCGCCACCTTGGCGCGCTGTCAGTCCTCTACTTTCCGCGTCAGCCAGCGCTGCTCCGTGAACAGAGCTACCCTCTGTCACTTTTTGGCAGGCTTTTTTCGACGTTTTGTCAAACTTTTTTGGGTGTGTAGGTTTTTCTAACATGTCAAAGAAGACTTCTGGGTTCAAACTGTGCTGCGCCTGCCACTGCACCATGTCAGTGACGGATCCACACCCGATTTGTCTTTGGTGCCTGAAACATGATCATGACTCGAAGTCGTGCTCCGACTGCCGGGCTATGGCCCCGAAAGCTTTGAGGGAGCGGTCCCTAAAGCTGCTGGTGGCCCAGCACTCCGCACCACGCAGTTCGCCCTCGAGGTCTCGTTCTAGGTCCCAGTTGAGAGGAAGGTCTGGGCACTGTTCCGGGAGTCCCCGTCCTCCCACACAGTCGTCGGGTCGGTCAGGTAAAAGGCATAAGAAACACAAGAAGTCGAAGCGTGCTTCAACTTCTCCCTGTCTGTCGACCAACGTGATGGAGGAGTCTCAACGCTCTAGGCCTCGTTCTGCGTAACCTACTCCTAGGTCGGTTCTGCGCTTCCCTGCCTTTCCAGGGGCCGGAGCGGCCCCCGCCCAGCGTATGCAATTTTGATGCCATTCACCTCATATTTGGGGGCCTGACCCTCCCGGCGTGCCATTGGGCCCCGGAGGCTCAAAGGGGGCGCCATCGGTTTCCACGCCGGTGGCTCAGGTGCCCCCCAATTGATCTGGACTACCGCCTGTCGTGCAACTGCGGCCTTCTCTGGCGCCGGCCCCTGCACTGGGACTCCTGGCTCCCCCAGGCGGGGCCAGCCCCATTCTTATCATGAGGAGCTGAATCGGGGCCTACCGGCGCTGATTCCGGCGCTGACAGCACCCTTGGCTCCTAGGTCGGTCCCTCAGCCTTATTTTGAAGGGCTAGGAATGGAGGAGGATTGGGAGGGGTTGCTGGACTCTTTACAAGACCAGCCTGAGCACAAAATGGACTGGTGTGAGGAAGTGGTTGAGGCTAGTGGACTGGATACCTCTCCAGATTCTGGCCTGCTTTCTTCTCCCCCTACCTTGGCAACGGAGGAGGGCGCTTCATATGCTATGGTGGTGGAGGGCAGCTGAGGTCCTGGACCTTCAGCTCACTTTGGTGGAAGTCAAGACGAACATCTTGACGGAGGTCCTGCAGTCGGGTGTCTCCTCCTCGGTACCCCTCCTGCCTTTTAACAAGGCCTTAACCAATGTCCTCTGGGAACCTGGTCCAAGCCCAGCTAAGCAGCTCCTGTGAATAGGACAATTGCCTTCCGCCATCGTCCTGTACTGGGCGACCCAAAGTTCCTCACCAACCACCCTACCCCAGGAGCTTGGTCCTCCAACCCTCTACCTCACAAGACTCATTCCCTTCCGCACCCCTGGACAATGAATCCAAGAGGCTGGATAGTTGGACCAAGAAAATTTTTTCTTCAGCCAGCCTTGCGGTTTGTGAACACCGCATGCGTATTGGGCTGTTACTCTCACTCCTTGTGGGAAACTGTTGCGCAGGTGCTGCCACAGGTCCAAGACGAGGCCCGGGGCCTTCTCTCCTAAGCAGTATCAGACAGTAGAGGTCCGGCAAAGTTTACCATTCGTTGTGGGCTGGATACGACCGGCTCGCTGGGCAGAGCGATGTCATCTGCTGTGGCTGTTCAATGCCACGCCTGGCTGAAAACGTCTGTTTTTTCTGGGGATGTCCAGGCTTCCCTTATGGCCTTGGTCTTTGATGGCTCCCAGGAGACTGGACGGCAGCATTGGACTTTCAGGATGCCTATTCTCACATTCCTGTCCTACCTGCGGTTTGCGGTAGGCCACAAGCACTTTCAGGTCATGGTGCTCCCTTTTGGTCTTACCAGTGCCCCTCGTGTGTTCACCAATGTGATGGTGTTGATCGCAGCTCATCTGCGCAGATCAGTGGTGCCACTCTTCCCCTATCTCGACGACTGGCTTTTGAAGGCGAGTTCTTCCTTGAGTGTCGACTCCCACCTCTAGACTACGGTGAACCTTCTGCACTCGCTGGGTTCTCTATCGACGTGGCAAAGTCACACCTGACTCCTTCTCAGGCTCTTCTTTTCATTGGAGCTGTTCTGGACACAGTGCAGTTTCGGGCCTATCCTCCCAAGCAGCGAGTCCAGGATATTCAGGCTATGATACCGATGTTTTAGCCTCTATCCTAGATTTTGGTGGGAAGGACTCTGAGTCTGCCGGGCCTCATGGCCTCCTGCCTCCTGCTAGTGAGACATGCCAGATGGCATATGCAGGCTCTGCAGTGGGACTTGAAGTTCCAGTGGGCGCAGCATCAGGGGAATCTCTCCAACATAGTCCAGATCTCAGAGACAACTGCACAGGACCTGCAGTGGTGGCTAACAGACCGCGACTGGGTCAGAGGCAGACCCCTCTCCCTTCCCCAACCACACCATACAGTAGTGACAGATACATCACTCCTGGGATGGGGCAGCCACCTGGCAGTGGTGAAGATCAGAGGATTCTGATCTCCGGCGGAATCCGGACTCCACATCAATTTACTGGAGCTTCGAGCAATTAGCTTGGCATTGAACGCCTTCCTTCCTTCAATAAAGGGAAAGATGGTTCAAGTGTTCACAGGCAATACCACCACCATGTGGTGCTGCAACAAACAGGGCGGGGTAGGGTCGTGGACCCTTTGTTGAGAGCCCTGTGTCTCTGGACATGCCTGGAACAGCAGGGCATTTCCCTGGTGGTTAAACACCTGCCAGGTTCTCTGAACGCCAAGGCGGACAAATTGCGCTGTCGATGACTAGCAGGTCTCAAATGGCATCTCCATCCGGAGGTGGCTCAAGGTCTCTTTCAGCAGTGGGGAGAGCCTTGGTAAGATTTGTTCGCCTCCGCAGAGCACGCAATTTCAGCAGTTTTGCATGCTGGAGTTTCCAAGGCAGCACTCACTCAGCAACGCTTTTCGTCTCAAGTGGAGCTCAGGCCTTCTGTATGCCTTTCCGCCAATACCACTCCTGTCCTGAGTAGTCAAGAAGATCAGGAGCGGCCAGGCCCAAGTCATTCTTATGGCTCCAAACTGGGCACGGAGAGTCTGGTATCCTGAGGTTCTCCAGCTGAGCATCGATCCTCCGATCAGGCTGCCCCTTCGGGAGGATCTTCTGTCGTAGCAGCAGGGGAGGATCCTCCACCTGAACCTGTCAACTCTACGCCTTCTTGCGTGGAGATTGAGCGGCACCAGTTGATTGCATTCGACCTTACTCCCAAAGTCTGTAATGTTATTTTGGCAGCCAGACTTCTCTCTATCAAGACAGTGTACAAATTTGTAAAATATTAAATAGAAAGATCTATTGATCCTCTTTCTGCTTCCCTTTCCCAAATCTGTGTCTTTCTTTTAACCCTTGCCCAGCAGGGCTTTGCCCCGGGCACTCTCAAAGGGTACCTTTCGGCCTGTTAGACTTCTTGATGCTGCCAGACCAACCCTCCTTATTCAAATCCCCTATTGTAAATAGAAAGGGGCTTGTATTTGTTTCCCCCTGCCCTTTTCATCATGCCTCAGTGGGGCCATAATTTGGTTCTCACTTTCCTGATGTGTGCTCCGTTTGAACCTCTGCACAACTGACCCCTCCAGCTGCTTACCATCAAAACAGCCTTTCTAGTGGCCATAACTTCTGCCAGGAGGGTGATCGAATTGCAGGCTCTGTCGTCCAAGCCTTCTTACCTGACCATCTTCTCTGATAAGTTGGTGCTTTGCACTAGGGCCTCTTTCTTACCAAAAATGGTAACTCCCTTCCACATGCGGCAATCGGTTACCTTGCCTACTTTCTCCGCTCCTCCACATCCCTCTAAAGAAGAGGCCCAACTCTACCGTCTGGACCCAAAAAGAGTGTTGTTGTTGTTCTACCTTGACCGCGCAAAGGAGTTCCGGGTGGATGACCAACCCTTTGTGAGTACGTTGGATCAAGGAAAGGTCGTGCGGTGCAGAAGAGGACTATCTTGCGATGGGTCGTCCTCTGCATTAAAATTTGCTTTGCTCTGGCCAAAAAACAGCCTTTTGAAAGCTTACGGGCTCATTCCACCGGAACTGAAGTTGCTACCACGGCATTTCAACGTGGAGTTCCAGTCCTTGACATTTGTTAGGCAGCAACGTGGGCATCCCTGCACACATTTACCAAGCACTACTGCCTGGACAGTTAAGTTCGATGGGACAGCCTTTTTGGCCGCTCTGTCCTGCAGGACTTCCTGGTCTAAACTTGTTCACAGGCTCTCCTCCGGGGATGGTATTGCTTGGGTATCTATTTTTAAGGTAAGGAATCTGCAGCTAGATGTCTCTATCAGATGGACAAGTTACTTACCTTTGGTAATGCCTTATCTGGTAGAGACCTAATCTAGCCGCAGATTTCTCACCGACCCACCCATCCTCCTCGCATTGTGGACAGGTTTTTAGGGTCAAGGCTGTTCCCTTTCAGGACCCTAGTTGTTCTAAACACACCACTGTCAGTGCACTTCATGGCTCTGCGCTCTTGGCATAGAAATTTGTGAAAAGTAACTGACGTCAACGCGCTGAGGTGACACCTATATAGGTGACGCGGATGTTACTTCAGGCGCAGCAGACGACGTGTCATGGAACCGAGCTACTCCACCTACCGGCGCGCAAAGGTATTGCTCGAGCAGAAACCTTGTGATTCAGTCTGGCACCTGGGAAATTCTACGGTAAGGAATCTGCGGCTAGATTATGTCTCTACCAGATAAGGCGTTACCGAAGGTAAGCAACTTGTCCATTACTACTACACTGTCTCAACGAAAAATAAGTTCTCTTTCTAAAATCTTCTGAAATAAGTTGCCAACTGCCACTGTTTGTCACTACATGAACATATACTGCATGATCTATTTCTGCTTGACCTCCATTCTTACCTTTGACAGAACGTTTTGGAGTTCCTTTTGACATCTACGTGACATCTAGCAGGTCGCTTTATGTAGCTTGTTATTGATTTAGAAATCTCTCCATGGTGTTGCCCCTTTATCTCACCTAAGCCATCTCCTTCTACATCCCCGGATCATCATTTGCTCGCACTTCCTTTATCATTCTCGACCCTCTGCATTAGCTTTCAGTTTTGGCTATTTACTGTTCTGAAAAATCATTGGAATGCTGCCCACATACATTAGGATGACTTTCTATTTTACAGCCTTGAAAACTGCTTAAACCCAACTCCCGCTACTTGTTTTTCATGTCTTACATTAGTCTCGGAATACATTCACAAAACCTATAAACATTGTTGTATAAACTGTCAGACTTTGCTTTGCTCTTTACCTTGTTCATCACCAACACTGTTTATGTTGTCAATATTTTTTGTGTGTAGCCTATATAATGCAAAACATTATGGAGTATTAAAAAGGCACCACATCATCTGCAGTGTGTGGTTTAACAAACTTTCTCAAGTATTTTGAGGAGAATTGTAAGAGGACATCAAGAATTTTGTAAAAGTGTTTTTGCAGATAGCCAAGTAGTCTTTTTCAGAGAAATTATCGAAGCAAAGTACTGAGTTCCCGGTAGGGCCATGGCTCTTTTGGATGTGCTTGATCCTTTTGCTAATAGGGTGCTGTTCTGATCTGGAAATGTAAATAGATTTCATGTACATAAAGGCTATTTAAAGAATCGTGGATGGTACTTGCGCACCACCAATTCGTTTGAATGTGGAGCTAGCAAAATCTTCACTTTCTCATGGATCCGTCTAGCTGTCCATTTAGCCAGGCGAGTTACAAAAATGCATGGTTTGGGCATGTAGAATATGAGCAATCTTTAGTCACTGAGCCAGGAGCATGGATAAGTGCAGAGATGAAATGTAGTAGCTAAATGGAAGTGCGGTTTCAAATACACGATTCCCACCTGTGTGATGTTACTGTGGTTGGCCACATTATGGAGAAGTAATTAGTAGACAATGGTATGGAAGAAATCGGATTAAATAAATTCCCCAGAAGTGATATATTTATTGTTAAGTCTGGTAAGGATGAGCTAATTCTCCAAAACACTGAGCGGATTCGCTATGGACTGTTGTCGGTCTCCCAGTGCAATGCCAGCTGGCAGGACAAAGTGTTGGTATGTACGTGTCTATGTATTGATATTTATATAGCTTAAACCTAGCTGTAAAGCGACTGAGCGCTATGCATTAGATGAGGGGTTGGAATATGATCGTAGTAGATCATTTACATGAAGTGGGGATTACACAAATGCATTTTACACATTTAGGGACAGGGAGATTAAGTGATTTGCCCAGAATCACACGATATGAGGTCTAGTTTTGAGGCCAGGATTGGAACCTGGGTCCCAGGTTCCAAACCAAAAACGATAGCTGGAGCTGCTAGGCCACATCCCCTCCCTTAATAATTGAGTGCTCATTCAGGAATAAACTGTCCTGAAATTCTTCAAGAACACAGAGTAGAGTCTATTTTTATATCTGTTAAAGTGCAGGAACGTTTCATGGCTCTTCCACAAGACTCCAGTGCCTAGTTGCAGACCTGGCCAGGTAGCTTATTATTTAAAAAAAAAAAAATCTTTTTATTAAACCAACGTCGGATAGAGTATACACAGCACAATTCCGACCTTATTTGGAGATGCATACAGTAAGAGGTATAATACCTTGAGCACATAAATTAACAGTTGTTCAGGATCTTATCCACTTCACCCCACAAGAGCTCTAACAGGCCCCATTCCCACAATCTTATAAATAACGCGCAAACCCCCCCCCACAGGCCACGATATGTCTCCCATTGTTGCCATATATTATCTCCCATTCACGTGGGCAGCCCATACTCTCGTATACAATTTTTTCCGCGGCACAGCACCAGTCAAGATCGGTCTTCCACTGACCCACCTTCGGAGGAAGAGCGGCCCCCATGCCCTGGCAACATTCCTCTTGGCCACCATGGCCGCCATTATCAGCCAGAGCATCTGATATTTAGGCCATGTCTGCTCCCCCGTGACACATAATACATGCCATCTAGCATCCACGGGCATTTCCAGCCCCAGAACTTCCGGCATTACTCTCACAACCTTCCCCCAGTATCGCTGTATGGCTGGACACTCCCAGATTATATGGAAGAAGGTACCTTTTTGATTGCAGCCCCGCAGGCAACGATCTGTGTGGGTGCACCCTAGTTTATGCTGAGCTGTGGTCGTGGAGTATGATCTGTGGAGAATCCGTAGTTGTATGAGCCTAAATCGCGCTCTTATTGCCACCTCTCTTGGGCTTTGTATGGCCTCCACCCAATCGTCATCTTCCAGTAAACCAATGTCAGCCTCCCAGGCCTCACGCAGCTTTAACAGTGGATCGGGAGAGTTATTAATTATTTTCCTATACGTGCATGAGAGTGCCTTCCCCGGGATCGGGTCTAAGTGGAGACGATCCTCCAGTGGGCTGTATTCAGGAATACACTCCCCTTCTCGTATGTGCCTACGAAGCGCATGTCCCAGCTGCATATATTTATACCTTTCAGAGTCAGCTAATTGGAACTCCTTCTGTAGATCTTCAAACGATATTATAGCCGGCCCCCTCCATACATCTCCTGGGTGGGAGATATCTAGCAGCCTCCATTTGTTAAAGCCCTGCAAGTTTCCAACCTCCCTCAACAAGTCACTATCCCATAATGGGGTCCGTTCCGTCAACTTATTGTCCCACCCAAGGAACCTATTCGCCCTTTTCCATGCCTGTAGGACTGCCATTGTGTGTGGGGGCATACAGTTCCCAAGCTTTCCCCTGTACAATGCACCTGGATATCCTCTTGACCCCATCACCAGATGATCTACCCGGTATGCCGGGTCATTCCTGTCAGTAAAGATCCAGTCATTAATATTTATCAACTGTGATGCCCAATAGTATTTTTGAGATCCGGTATCGGAAGGCCCCCCTCATATACTCCTCTCTGGAGTTTGACAAGTGCTATTCTGGCCCCACCTCCGTCCCACAACAGTTTCCGTACTTCGCTGTCCACTTCTCTGAAAAACCTATCCGGCACAGCATATGTGGTATTTTGGAGAGCGTATATCATCCTCGGTAGTGACATCATTTTGAACAGTACCGCTCTTCCCATCAGGGCGATCGGCAACGTCCTCCAATGGGCAACGTCCCTACGTAGGCGCTCTAGCTGTGGCATTAGATTACTAGCCGAAATTCTGCCTCCGTTTTGGCTATATCTGAAAGAGACACGTTAGTGACAGATTCCTTACCTTAGAATATCCCCAGGCGTCAGGCTGGATCCGGAAAGTTTTGCGTAGCAGTACCCCTGCGCGTCGGTAGGCGGCGTCGTGCGGCTCCGCGTCCGTTGTCGGCATCGTGATCGCCGGGATGACGACGCGGCCAGTACTTAGACGCCGCCCATGCGCGCTGGCGTCAGTTCTTTCTTTTTCCGCGCCAGTAAGCGCAGATCCGGATTGAGCAGTGCCCACAGTCATTTTTTGACTGAGTATTTTTTGAGACTTTTTTGTCCAAGTTTTCGAGTCGCTTCGACTCCAAGGTGTCAGTAGGGATGCCCGGCTTCAAGCCATGCGAGATCTGTAATCGCATGATGTCGATTACTGATCCGCACCGAGAGTGTCTCTTCTGCCTGGGGCGCGGCCACGACCCCAAGTCGTGCCCCGAGTGTCGGTCCCTCGCCCCGAAGGCTTTGCGAGAGCGGTCTCGAAAGCTTCTCGAGGCCCGGCACTCGGCTCCGCGCGAGGTCGAGGGGCCGGTCGCGGAGCCGTCATTCGTCGGGGTCGAAGTCTTCGTCTTCAGGTAAGGCGAAGCACAAGAGGTCTAAGAAGCGTCGCTCTAAGACCACCCCTCGCCGGTCTCACGACCCGGCCGAGGGTCCAGATGGTACCGCTCCGGGGGTCCCCGAACAGTCGACGCCAGCCTACCCGCCTGTCCCGGGTCCGACGTCGACTCCGGCCGAGATACAGGACTTCCTGTCGGCCATGGCTCGCATCTTCGGGCCTAAGGGTTACCCCGGTGCGCCTTCGGCCCCCGCGGGCCCCAGTGGGAGTCCTCTTTCGGCACCACCGGCGGCTCCGGCCCCGGTGTCTCCGGCGCCGCAGGACCCCCTCGGATCCAGGCCTGGATCCCGGTCGACGCCGGTTGACCTAACCACACCTCCACCGGCGCCGACCTCACCGGTACCGTTCACGGCGCCGTCCGAGGCCCCGGGCGGCGCCGTCCCCAGGTTCTCCCCGGAACCGGACACGGAGCCGGATCGACGTCGCTCGACGCCGATTCCGACGCCGATGGGACCTTTCTTCCCTCATGTCCCTCCTCCATACTTTTCACCTGTTTTGGAGGACGAGGAGGACTGGGAGGGGTCGGAAGACCCTCTCATAGCTCAATGTGAGCCTTATCAGGACTGGGCTGAGGAACTGGGTGATGCCAGTGGTCTGGACACCTCTCCTGACCTTGGCATGCTGTCTCCTCCTTCCGTGGCTACGGAGGAGGGAGCAAGTTATACAACGGTGTTGCGTAGGGCGGCCGCGGCCTTGCGCCTCGAGCTCCCTACAGTGGCTGTCAGGACTAACCTCCTGATGGAAGTGCTTCAGCCGGCGGCTACCTCTTCGGAGCCACTGCTGCCGTTCAACGACGCACTTTCTGACGTTCTTTTGGGCACCTGGTCCAGGCCCACCACAGGGGCTCCTGTGGACAGGAACGTGGCCCAACGCCATCGCCCGGCCCCGGGCGACCCTCTGTTCCTCTCACAACACCCCACCCCGAGAGCTTGGTTGTCCAAGCCTCTACTTCTCAAACCGCCTTCCCTACGGCTCCGCCGGATAGGGAACCCAAAAAACTGGAACAATTTGGGAAGAAGATTTTTTCTTCCTCCAGTGCTGGCTTGCGGTCCGTGAACACCGCTTGCCTTTTGGGCCGTTACTCCCACTCTCTGTGGGATTCGGTGGCGCAGGTGCTGCCCAAGTGTCCTGAGGAGGTCCAGGCACTTCTCTCCCGTGCTATTGCGGACGGGAGAGACGCAGCGGAGTTCACTATCCGATGTGGCCTAGATACCGCTGACTCGCTAGGCAGATCGCTTGCTATGACAGTGGCGCTGCGCCGTCACGCCTGGCTGAGGACCACTGGTTTTGCGGGCGATGTCCAAAACACCCTTATGGACATGCCCTTTGATGGTATCCGCCTTTTTGGCAATAAGGCAGACAGCGCGCTGGAGCGCTTTAAGGACTCGCGGGCTACGGCCAAGTCCTTGGGCCTCTCCGCCCCGCGCCCTCCGCAGCAGTCTGCTTTTCGCCCCTTGGGGCGCCCAGTCATGTCCACTGCCCAGCCACCGGCCCGCGCAGCAGGCGCCTTCGCGCGGCCGAGGGCGTGGCTCCCGCCGAGGCGGGTCGGGTAACCAGCGTGCGGGTCAGGCCACCACCTCCGCGGCCTCCAAGCCCTCCTAGTCCATCCTTTCCAGTCCACAGCACACCAGTGGGGGGCAGGGTCCGCCATCACCTTCCCCACTGGCGCACCATCACATCGGACAGGTGGGTTTTGGACATTGTCCGAAGGGGCTACTCCCTCCCCTTCGAGACTACCCCCCCAGCCATGCCACCTCAGCAACACCGCATGTTGGGGGACCATTTGGTACTTCTTCGACAGGAAGTTGTGGCCCTCTTGGCCAAGGGGGCCATCGAGCGCGTTCCGACCCCAGAAGTAGGGCGTGGTTGCTATTCCCACTTCTTTCTGGTGCCCAAAAAGGACAAGGAGGACATGCGTCCTATCTTGGACCTCCGGAACGTCAATCGCTTCCTCCGGAAGGAGAAGTTCAAGATGCTCACCCTAGCTCAGGTCTTGACTGCCCTCGACCCTGGAGACTGGATGGTAGCGTTGGACTTGCAGGACGCATATTTTCACATCCCCTCCTGCCGGCCCACCGGCGTTACCTGCGGTTCACGGTGAGGCCTCGAGCACTTTCAGTTCACCGTGCTTCCCTTTGGCCTTACCAGCACCCCTCGGGTGTTCACGAAAGTGATGGCGGTGGTCGCAGCTCATCTGCGCCGGGCAGGTGTTCCAGTCTTCCCCTACCTCGACGACTGGCTACTGAAGGCAGGCTCGTCCCAGGCAGTCGTCTCCCACCTCCAGACTACGGCCGGACTCCTGCACTCGCTGGGGTTCTCCATCAACGTGCCTTAGTCGCACCTGATTCCTTCTCCACAGCTCCTTTTCATCGGAGCAGTTCTGGACACAACGCAGTTTCGGGCCTATCCTCCCGACCGGGGAGTCCAGGATATTCAAGCTATGATTCCGATCTTTCAGCCTCTATCCTGGATTTCGGTACGGATGACCCTGAGGCTGCTGGGCCTCATGGCCTCCTGCATCCTGCTGGTCGATCATGCCAGATGGCATATGCGGGCTCTGAAGTTCCAGTGGGCGCAGCATCAGGGGAACCTGTCCGATTACGTCCAGATATCGGAGTGGACTGCACGACAGTTGCAGTGGTGGCTTTCGAACCGGCAATGGGTCACGGGCAGATCCCTCTCCCTTCCCCAGCCAGAGCACACAGTTGTGACGGATGCGTCCCTTCTGGGATGGGGCGGTCACATGGGAGAGGCGGAGATCAGAGGCCTCTGGTCTCCGGCGGAGTCCCGGCTCCATATCAACCTTCTGGAGCTCCAGGCGATCCGACTTGCACTAAAGGCATTCCTTCCCTCTGTCAAGGGGAAGGTAGTACAGGTGTTCACAGACAACACCACCGCCATGTGGTACTGCAACAAACAAGGCGGGGTGGGGTCGTGGACCCTATGTCAGGAGGCTCTGCGTCTCTGGACATGGCTGGAACATCAGGGCATTTTCCTGATGGTTCAACACCTGGCAGGTTCCCTGAACGCCAGGGCGGACGAACTCAGCCGCAGGTGCATGATGGATCACGAATGGAGTCTTCACTCGGAGGTGGCGCAAGGACTCTTTCTACAGTGGGGAGAGCAGAGCCTTGGTTAGATCTATTCGCCACCGAAGAGAACGCGCAATGGCATCAGTTCTGCGCGTTGGAATTTCCAAGGCGGCACTCGCTCAGCGACGCTTTTCGTCGCGAGTGGAGTTGCGGTCTGTTGTACGCCTTTCCGCCTATACCACTTCTACCCAGAGTGTTGAAGAAGATTCGGCGCGACCGGGCCCAAGTCATTCTTGTGGCTCCGGACTGGGCTCGAAGAGTTTGGTATCCCGAGCTACTCAGTATGAGCATCGATCCCCCGATACGTCTGCCTCTTCGGGAGGATCTTCTGTCGCAGCAGCAGGGGACTGTCCTCCACCCGAACCTGTCCAGTCTCCACCTCCTTGCATGGAGATTGAGCGGTGGCAGTTGATTCCTTTCGACTTGCCTCCCGAAGTTTGTGATGTGATTCTGGCAGCCAGGCGTCCCTCCACTAAGGTGGTATACGCCTGCAGGTGGAACAAGTTTGTGGCATGGTGCCCAGCAAAGGCTGTGAATCCCCTTTCTGCCCCTCTTTCTGAGGTTCTTCTGTACCTTCTTTCTCTGGCCCAACAGGGTTCTGCCCTGGGTACCATCAAGGGCTACCTTTGTGCCATCTCGGCCTTTCTCAGGCTTTCTGATCAGCCCTCCCTTTTCAAGTCCCCTGTTGTTAACAGGTTTCTTAAAGGCATTACACACCTTTTCCCTCCTGTTCCGTTTGTGATGCCTCAGTGGGACTTGAACTTGGTTCTTACCTTTTTAATGTGCGCTCCCTTTGAGCCTCTCCATAACTGTCCTCTTCGTCTTCTCACTCTGAAGACAGCCTTTCTGGTGGCTATCACCTCCGCTCGGCGGGTGAGTAAGCTCCAGGCTCTTTCTTGCAAGCCCCCCTTTCTGTCTGTTCATCCAGACAAGGTTGTTCTTAGGACGCGTCCGTCCTTCTTGCCAAAGGTGGTTACTGCCTTCCACATTGGGCAGTCCATCACTTTGCCCACTTTCTTTCCGCATCCTTCCAGAGAGGAAGAGAGGCTCCACCGTCTGGACCCAAAACGTGCAATTTCCTTCTATCTGAACCGCACACAACAGTTCCGGGTGGACGACCAGCTCTTTGTTGGCTATGTGGGCGCCAAAAAAGGTCGGGCGGTACACAAGCGGACCATCTCCCGCTGGGTTGTCTTGTGTATCAAAGCCTGCTATTCTTTGGCTAAGAAGGAGCCCCCTGTTGGGCTACGTGCCCATTTCACCAGGGCGACAGCCGCCACCACGGCTTTGGGACGTGGTGTCCCATTGCAGGACATTTGTCAGGCAGCTACGTGGGCCTCGCTGCACACGTTTACCAAGCATTACTTTCTTGACAGCCAAGTCCGGAGAGACGGCTTCTTTGGCCGTTCTGTTCTCCGAGACTTCCTCGTCTTATCTTTGTTCGCAGACCCACCACCGGGGTTGGTATTGCTGGGGTATCTATTCTAAGGTAAGGAATCTGTCACTAACGTGTCTCTTTCAGATGCACAAGTTACTAACTTGTGTAACGATATATCTGTAAGAGACAGTAGTTAGTGACAGATTCCTTACCGCCCCACCCATCCTCCCCGTTCTGCGAACTGATTTCTAGGGTTAAGGTCATCCCTTTCAGGGCCCTAGTTTCATGGCACCAGTGGTCAGTTTCTTGCATGGCTCTGCGTTCCTGGCGCGGAAAGTCGTGTACAGAACTGACGCCAGCGCGCATGGGCGGCGTCTAAGTACTGGCCGCGACGTCATCCTGGCGATCACGACGCCGACGACTGACGCAGAGCCGCAGGACGCCGCCTACCGACGCGCAGGGGTACTGCTGCGCAAAACTTTCCGGATCCAGCCTGACGCCTGGGGAAATTCTAAGGTAAGGAATCTGTCACTAACTACTGTCTCTTGCAGATATATCGTTACACAAGTTAGTAACTTGTGCATTAATACCCAAGAACTTAAAGGAGTCTTTAAACTGGAGCTGCGTCCCCGCGGGAGGGTGGGCCTAGGCCCGGCAGTGAGCCAATACACTAAGGATTTATCCCAATTGATTTGGTACCCAGAATATCCACCAAAAAGATGAAAAATTTGCAAGAGGCGGCTAATAGTAAACCGAGACCTTGACGCGTACAAAAGGATATCGTCTGCGTATAAAGATATACGCTCTTCCCACTGGTCTCCCCCAACGATTCCAGACACCACCGGATCCCCTCTTACCCATGCGGCAAGCGGTTCCAACGCCAGTGCAAATAACATGGGAGACAGTGGACACCCCTGTCTCGTTCCCCTGTGCAGGGCGAAAGAGCGGGAGACTGAGCCATTTACCAGTACCCTGGCTAGCGGATCCCTATATAGGAACTTAATCCATGATTGAAACCGTAGCCCGAACCCGAATCTCTCCAACCCCGCAAGCAGATAGTGCCACTCGATGCTGTCGAACGCCATCCGTGCGTCCCATGACAGCAGCACCGCTTCCTCCTCCGGTCGGACTTTGGTCAGATGCATCACGCCATACAGGCGTCTAAGGTTCAGCCTGGTGCTCCGGTGTGGCATAAATCCCAATTGGTCAGGGTGTATGAATGTCGCAATCTCCCCAGCAAGACGAGTCGCCAAGACCTTAGCCAGGATTTTAACTTCTATATTTAATAGAGATATAGGACTATAAGAGCTGCACTGATCTGGTGGCTTACCCACCTTAGGTATAACCACGATTGTGGCTGTTCGTTGGTCCAGTGGTAAACAACCACATTCTCTAGCTTCGTCAAACATTGCCAGGAGATGCGGCGCCAACACACTCGCAGTGCCCCTGAACAATTCGGCTGGTAGGCCATTCTGCCCCAGGGCCTTCCCAGCCTGCAGCTCCTGGATTGCCCTAACTATCTCCTCAGTTGTTATGGCTTTCTCCATACCCTCTCTGTCTTCCTCAGATAGTGTGGGGAGCCGGAAATCCACCAATAATTCCCGACAATCTGTCTCAGTTCTAGTCGGGCTGGAAGAATAGACTCCTTCATAGTAATCCGCAAAGGCCCTTGCTATCCCGGCACGGTGGTGTGCGTTATCCCCTGGGGATCGGGTATTTCAGCCACCCAATTTTGTTCCCTATCTCTTTTTTCCAGCCAGGCGATCATTTTATTGGCCTTGACACCCAGATCATATATCCTTCGTTGTGTTGCTAGGGCTGCCGACCTGGCTGTGTTCTCCGCAAGATCCTTCATTTCCTGTCTCTTAAGGGCAAGGCGATGCGCTAGCGGCGGATCAGCCAGCTCCCCGGCCAACACCCTGGCTTCCAGTGATGCCACTTCTGCGTCTAAGTTATCAAACTGGATCCATTTTTCTTTTGTACGGCCCCCTAGGAGGGCCTGAATGTGTCCCCGTATTACTGGCTTGAATGCTTCCCATAGGGTACATGCCGAGTCCACTGAGCCCTCATTCTCTTGGAAATAGAGTTGGGCCTCGTTTCTTATTTGGCTAACCAATTCCTTTTCTTTGAAAACCCATGCATTTATTCTGGGCGGCAATACATTAGCCTTTGTCAGGCTCTGCACCGTCACCTCCACTGGGGAGTGGTCTGATATTCCCCGCGGTCCAATGCGAGCGTTTCGAAACCATCCCTCACTTCCCACCTGCGTGAACACATAATCAATATGAGAATAGCTACTAAGGGCCGCAGAATAAAAAGTGTATTGTCTCTCTCTGGGATTGTGCAACCACCACAAGTCTGTCAGACCCACAGTTTCTGCGAACGCTTGGAGTGGCTCCCACCCTCGTCCCCTATGGGCCTTAGTTTCCCTGTCTTTCTCTGGGTCTATGGTGGAGTTCATATCGCCCCCTAGTATCAGGATCCCTGGCTGGATAGCTTATTATTGTTGACAATGGGGGTATAGTCTTCTGAAGCAGCATCAGAAGAATAGGAGCAAATACAGCCGGGTCTGTTTGAAAGTATAGGTCACTAATCTGCATTGGAGACTGAACCAGTAAAACAGAATAGAGAAAACTATGCGATTAATCTGTAGCACATAAGGGCAGGGCCAGCAGTAAATAGTAGGTGATCAGAGGACAGTGGTTGAATGAAACACAGTGATCCCTTGGTTCACTATCCCTGGAGATGACAGGCTTTAAACCATTTGCAGAGGAATTGTCATTTAGCAGTATCTTCACAAGGAATACACTTATGGGAGTAGCCTTTTGAAATATGTTTCTAAAGGGTATCATTGAGTCAAGGTGGTGTTGCTTAAATGCTAATCTTAAGGTGGCTAACCCAGTAACTATCCCAAAATGGTAGCAGTGAAACAAATTAAAAAATCACCACTGAATCAAAAATGTTTGTTAAATTGTACTAAGGAAATCAAGTACTAACTACATCCTAATTTTACATAGGTGTGCATGTTCCTAGTCCGCAATCCTTGTCTAGTTGATAGATCAATCTTGGGTCAGTTAGAGAATGTTCTCATTGTGCGACCCTTTCTATCTTCTCTTGAGAAGTTACCTATCATGATGGATTATGGTGGATTCCTCTAAGTTTGGATGGAACCCCTCTTTTCCATATAGTAAATCACCAGAAGACTAGCTCGGCTACATCTCCTTACTGACATTCAAGATCACACACATAGCGATGAAGGCCTTACCTTTTTTTTGTGAGAGGCAGACAGTGTTCAGAGATCCCCATGTCATGTTCTGTGACCACAAGCAGGCTAGCATGCCTTTCCCACAGCCTTTTCTGCCTACAATGGAATTAAGAGTGGTGTCCCAGCAACAACCACCTTCTGTATGGTACGCATCTGGAGTTGGTACTAAATGCGCAATTGGTCAACCTCGCTTGGTGCATGAACATGCCCTAAAAACTCGATCTAGAGCAGAATGTGTTTACACTCCTATTGTAGAGGTGAACATATACATTGCTTCTTTCAGACCCTACGTGGGATCTATTTATACTTTGTAACTGGGCTGTCCAGCATGTCTTTTCTTTTCAAATGGAAGAACATGTTCCTTAACACCTTCACTATATTCCTAAGATGCTTAGAAGTCAGAGATTCACATGTTTGTTATATGATCACGATTGTTCCTTGATGCACCAAAATAATTTGGTTTTCAGGCAGTTTTAGTCCTACTGTGTGCCTTCTCTGTTCCTCTTTCTCGTAGAGAGAATTTGTTGTCTAAAAAGTAATAAAGGCAGGTTCTTAGCCCCTGCCTTTCATCGCTGAACTTAACTGCCAAATTACTCAGTCTGTGTGCATTTTGAGCTCTCTGATTCCAATTTGAAGATTATTAAAGTAGCTAGATGTTTTTACACAGAAAGCCAGTAGAAGAGCAATTGTCTGGAATTCTTCTACTGTGCTCTTGCCAGGAGGAGTAATTATTGTCCTCGTCCATTGTAACATGTCCTATTTCTTGTTTCTCACTTTGCCAGTTACAATTTCTGGGTGGAATGTATTGTTAAGCAATAATTTCCCAGGGGGCGTGGTCTCACTGAGCAGCAAGATGGCCGCTCATTGAGTGGGCTGTGCCGGCAGAGCCGTTAATCCGTTAAAATCCGGCTACAATAAGGGGTCTATTTCATAGGCAAACGTTGGCACAGCACTGTCATAAACCCCTGATCTCATATTGATGCATTTCTTGGGGTTCTGGAACCCCCCTGACACCTGTGGGGTGAACAATTAGAAGGGCCTACATCGGCTTACCTCGTTTGCTTTGGGCGAGAAGATCCACCTCTGTTGCCTGGACACGAGGCATGCCTGAGCTGCGGAGGACATTTGGCACTACTGACACCGGAGCTGTGGACTAGAGTGCGGGAGTGCCTGCGATCATGTGTGGATCTCCTGGGCGGCTGCTGTGTGGAGACCGATTATCAGGCTGAATCCGGGGAGCGGCTTTTGCAGATGGACAAAGTGCTAGCTCTCATTAAGTCAAAGAACGAGGATCTGGAAGCTCGATCTAGACTTAATAATCTACGAATAATAGGAATGCCAGAAACTACGGCTATCTCAAAGATGGAGGGCTATGTCGAAACTCTACTACGTGAACTGACTTGTCAGCTGTTCATAGTTGAGAGAGCTCGCCGTTCGCTATGCCAAGGCCGCCTGTGGGTGCTTCAGTCCACCCCATCCTGGCTTGTCTTAGCCTGGGGTGCTTGTGGAGCTACATTTGCTGATGCTGCTTGGCCTCTACCAGAGACCCAGTTGAACAAATCATAGCTGCATCTCAGCTTATCCTCTAGATTGTGCGAAGAAGGAATTTGAATGCATCCCCTGTCATTGGGGCATTTCAACCTGACTAGATCTATTAGAGAACAGACCAATTTGACACTCCTTAATCTTTTCATGCACCGCCCTTCAAGTGTGGGTAGGTAAAACCACTACACTAGTCTCTGATGAAGGCCTCAGCTGTTAATTGTGGGTGCTTAGGTAGAGTGACTTTCTTTGTAACAGATATGCTAGTTTTTCTAGGGTCCAGTTTACTGACTAAGGAAGGCCATTGGAGGCAGACCTCTCTATAAAGTGATTGTATCATAGTACTCACTCAAAATATCAACACACATTATATTTTGTGTTCCTAATAAATCATATATTTTCAAGATGGTGGCCTTGCCATTTCTGAAAGTGTCCTTTTCTATCATCTCCGTTGTGTTGCAGGCATCATTCCTCTTCCAAGTTCTGGCTCCACTTTCTGGTACTGGAGGTGAATCTTGTGGCATTCTGTGCTGTCTTGAGATGGCAGTTTTGCCAGGACAGGTCATGTTTGCTGTGTTCTTTGAAGACTTGCTTTTGTTAGATCGTAGTATAAGCCTTTCTTCTCCTACTTGCATTTCCTGTCATGATTCTAAGGACTTGTTAGATTGAGCATATTGACATGCACTGCTTCTTTTGCAAGGACCACTTGGCCCAATCTTTCTTAGCTCCTCATTACAGACCTTTTTGGATGTTCCTTAGACCTGGTACTTCTGATGTGTATCCTATTATAAGATCTTAGATGGAGATTAACTAGTTTCTCTGGCGGGATGCCGTTAGTTTACATGTCTTATAGGTTTATGTTCTTCGGTTAAAGTGGTTATCATCCTACAATCTTAAAATGGGGCTCGTGGCATTCTGTTCTGTGTGATTCAGCTGGTATTTCCATTCTGTGAAGACAGCCTGTTTATGATATGCTTTAAACTTGTAATCTGCATTAAAGAGATTATCCCTTCTCAGCTTGTATGTGAGAGACTGACAGCATGATTCTCCTTTTACTTTGGGGCCTATTCAAAAAGAGCATCCACAGTCGGAGGCTCCAAACACGTCCTAGAATCTCTGCACTGCAGTGCTCATTGCGGTGATTCCACATCAAGTGGTGTGATTCCACCATGACTGCAGAGCCTCTGCCACGACTGCGGAGTCTCTTTGTGAATCGGGCCCTTTTTTAGGCTTTTGGAAAGTTGTCCAGAATGCATCCTATTTCGGCCCCAGAGTAACTTAGTTTTCCTTCCCAGAATGATCTGCAGTTGTTAATCTAAATAGACATCATACCCAGTGCCCCTGGCAGGCCGTAACCAACTGTGAAGAACAAGAGCTTCTAGAAAGATTCCAGCCACTTACAACACATCTTCTTCCCCTCTAATGCCACCCCTTCCTCTGCTTCTTATGAAAATTGAAGAAGGAACACTTGCTGTCTGACAGTTTTGTCCGCCTCTCACCCCCCAACCTCTTTGTATTTTTGTGACTCCAGCATTTATGGTCTGCATATAAATTTTGCAATGGCAGGGAGGCCTCTTCCAGTCAAGTTATTTAGTAATAAAGTCTGGTGTGGCGGATGGGTTAAGTGGCTGAAAGGCAAGCCTTGTATACTCCAGTATAGTGCTCATATAATTGAAGTTTAATTTGAAAAACGATCTTAATTAGAAAGTGATTACTATTATATCATGAAGAGAACCATATCTGGTCAATATGAAACTGTTACTTGTTTAATAAGGAAGTGAAACAAGATGTCAGCTACTTAAAATATCCCAAAATTCACGCTTTGGTGGCTCGTAGTCACACCACTGAAACGGAAAAATATGCGAGTAAGTTCACACTGTCTTCTTTCACTGCTAAGCTTCCTTTTAAACTTCCCTCTGCAACCTCAAGGTATTAATAATTCTTGTCTGAAGTGCTGATTTTTTTGTGTTCTTTTTTTTGTGTGTGTGAGGTAACCGAATACCCTGATAGTGCTTGGCTTCATTGTTGTAGCCTCAAACAAAACTCTGCATAAATGATGTTTGTAATTGCCATAAGCCAGGCTCATCATGTGGAAGTGTGTTTTAAATAAAGTATTTTAATTTACTTTAAATAGGCGAAACAAAGGCAGACAAGTACATAAACTATTCAAAGGCTTTCCCATTCACTTCACATCACTGCTCCTTCCGGCACCCCTCTCTGAACCAGATAGGTGCTATAAAAGTGGGAGAACTTCGCAGCATTGGTTAGATGATCTTTAAAAGTCTGGGGCTATTCCATTTTCTCAAAGCCTTTGCTTCCTGGGTGGTAAGTACTCCACTTGAAGAAAAAGCTGGACTGCTTACAACTGCGGAGGTCACGAGAGATGGCAACCACTCCCTCTCCTCATGTAATCCAAGAAAGGTGCTCAGAAATAATTTTGAACTTTCTCAGGTCGTTTTGAACTGCATAAGTCTGTCTTTCATAGCTATGATAGTCAATGTCTTCACCTGCTAGATCCTTATAGTCTTGACGTGTGGCAACCCAGAGAACCAAAATCAAGATCTTTGGTGGCATTCAATTATTTTATTGTCTGGTGTTAGGCAAAACCTTTTGATTTTACTAACATTATTTGTATAGTATACTTATATGGGCTTTCAGCATGGGCCAGTGGGCTAGCCCCTCAAGCCATCGACTAGTGAGTAACGGCATCCCATTTGATACTCTCCCTACCCACACTGCTGCTGACTGAGGGACTATATATTTTCTTTGTGCCATGGTTTCGGGAGAAGATAAAGAGGAGTGGTATTCTCTCAACCACTTGAATAATTTTACTGTATATATTAACATGTGTGCTTAAGAATGCAAACATGGAAATCGTTCTGGGAATTATATTTTTCAAACTGAAATTTCATTGAAGCTCACAAAGCGAGACTTCATACAGGGACGTTTCACAATGAAAGTCGTTTTTTTCTCTTTCTCAAAAAGGTGTAGATTTGTAACCTACAGTGATTACCCCAAACACGCTATTTTATTTTTAAAATAATTTCCTCTAGGTGTTTTAAGCACGTCCACGCCCCTCTTCCATTTTTGAAATTTTACCTACAGAACTCTTCAGTTGTCTGTATTCAAAAGAACTTTTGTGTACAGTACTTATTCTTGGGTTGGCCTTTGGATCAACCCATTGCTTATCATTGGTTAGCTTTCTTGTATGTCTCGTTTGCTCGCTTTTATTCAGTGACTTTCCTCCATCTTTTTTTGTTCATCCCTCCCCTGGGGCATAATTTCTTTGCCATCCTTTTGATTGGATTACTTTTTTCCTTCCATGACTAACATCATGGAAGTATGCTTTTCTATTTCTTTCAGCACTTGTGCATGCTTTGTCTTGTTCTGTCCCTCATGAGCGGTTTTGAGACTTGCGTCCCTACACTTGCTCTATGTTACTCCTCTCCCTCCCCGCATGTCTGTTGCTTCCCCCTGCCATCCAAGCCCATTTTATTTTACGCATGCACATGTATACATAATCACGGTGGGGCTAGACATGTTTTTTTTTTCTCTTTATGTTTATGCCAAAGGTGTTCAGCATTAGGCAAATCCAAAAGATCGGCTAACTCCCTTCAAATGAAAGACCTATTGGCTTTTCTTGTGTACTTTATATATCGCGCTGTCCTCTGAACTGTCCTTCACCTTGAGAAACGTTTTCTGCCATTTTCCCACAGAGGTATACTTTTTGAATAGCAAAACAGAGTTGCAGAAAGAAAACCAGTAATGTTACTTCATTATGCTTTCTTTTTTTCAAAATTAAGGTTTCAATATTTTGACCTATTTCAATAGGACACAGAGGGTATTTATATTTTTTGGGTTCCCTAGTAATAGAGGGAACGGAATAGCCATATATTGGAGAATGTGATAACTTTTTTTGGGCATTTTCATCTTGTGGAATGACTTCTAGTGGTCTTTATTGTAACTTAGTAACATAAGACACTCTGATTTTAATAAATGGAACACTTTATGCATGTTAAAGTGATTTTCAGTAAAGTCAACATTCGTATTCTCGCAGAGATGACAATTCATTCAGTTCAATAACTACTTCATTTATAATGGTAGATTCTTTTTACATATCTGCAGTAAAGTATTTTCCTGTCCCCCAGCTCGCCTTTCATTTTGCCCTTTTTCCTTTACTTTTCCTCATCCAGCACTCCAGTGTCCTCTTTAGCACCCATTCCAACCCCCCATCCTATTCTTCTTTCTATTCAGTTCAGCATTGCTAATAAGTATGCGTCATGTGCGGTAATATTATTAGGGGTGCTTGATTTTCAAGTAATGACTGTGGATTTAATTGTATATTATTGTATTTGCACTAATTGATTTGTGTCCTTTTTGTTTATATTATATGGGTCTGGGCCGTAAATTCTTCTCCGTTAGCGGAGTTTTTCCCGCTCCGCGTAGAGTGCGGAGTTATAAAAAAAAAAAAACTCAGCTGAGTGGTACGGAGCAGAGTTTTTCCTCTCTTGCGGTTCGCCAACGATAAGTTGTCGAGCACAAGCGAGGCAAATCAAGCCCTAGACTACCTCCCGGCGAGATTCGTCAATGCAGGCGTTGAGAAAGCTGCCACTCGAGTGGAACATCTACTACTGTGCCCTCTTGCGCTGCACGTGGTGCCGTTCGGGCTGATTTTACAGCGCAGGATAAACGCCACCACTAAAAATCAGCGCAAGCAGCACAACTTACCTTACTCCGCAGCTTGCGGAACTCCGCAAAGTGCAGCATAGTTTTTTTGTCACTTTGCGGAGTTCCGCATAGCGGAACTATGCAAACTCTGCCCAGGCCTAATATTATATTGGATATTTAATTTGCATATTTGCATGGCTATGGATTACTTTTGTCACACACATGGCTTCCTCTGTTTTCCTTTCCATTGAAAAAGCCTTTGGATGTTTGTGAAAATTAGATCACGCACTGTTGTTCACAATAGAATGGTATCATAGAGCTACTGTCTGGGCACCAACCTCTCCACCTAGTACTGAGCGCATTTATCCATGCACAGTTTTTAAAGTCTACATTGCTAAATACAGTCTTGTGTGCCTTCATGCGTGAGAAATGAACCTGACCACCAGAGGTGAGTGGACATACTATAATGCTAGCAAATCCTTTGGTAGAGTAACTCTGTATCCTGCTTTATGTTGGCAGCAGCCCTCTTTATTCAAACTATTACTCATGGTTGTCGCTGACGTTTTAGCCATTAAATAGATTAGCAGATCTATACTTCAGAAAAGCAGAGGAGGAACCTTTCAACGCCCGTCGCTCACGCTCTGAACAGTTTTCACACTGACTGCCTCCTCCCCGTTGTTTAGTTATAACTGTTAATTTTTGTTTTTGTAGTAAAGACGATAAAGTTTCCCCCTGAGCCCCCAAATCTAGTATTTCTGTGATTATTAACCCAAGTCCCCTTAAATTCAAAGCAACATCCCCTCCCACCTTTAATCCTCTTTTTCATTAGGATTTTGTATTTGGGAGGGAGGATGTTATGTATACCGGGCAGAGAGAGGAGGTGCTGAACCAGGTCTCAGTGATGGCTTTTAAGTAGGGGAAAAGTCTGATTTGAAGTTGTAGATGCCTTAGACATTTTTAAAAAAAATATCTTTTAATGTTTTTGGTTATCATAACAAATAGTGTCATCGCAACAGCAACAACAGTCGCGAGGAGGAGAACAATCATAGAGTACATTAATATTATAGGCAGCAGCAGTGATTCCATATGTTACAAGCAGTACAAATGACAATAAACATTGCATCACATCTCAATACACCAATATCGCAATATTGACAGTGATTCATATTCATACTAATTGACCACCATGTCCAAAGGATGTGTTAGGGCCTGTATCCGCAACAGCGATGCTAATGATATTTTTGACAGTGAACCTTGCTTTAACAATGATTCCTGTGAGGGCATAGGTAGGGGGAAAGACTAGAAGGATTAGGCTCGGTGGAGGTGAGAGAAGTATAGATAGGAGGGCTGAGAACGTTAGGGAGTTTGATTGCTGGTTGGATAAGAGGTAATGTTTGGGAGACTGTGTATGGGGTTTTGGATGGGTAGGGGTGGTGGGCCGAATGATCAATGTTAGCATAGAAATGGACCTTTGCCTTCAAGTTTGGCTAGTTGTGTTTTAATTTTAGAAGTAGCAGCTGAGTTCCTTAATTCATGATCTTACCAATGTTGTAAATGTTGATGGTCAGGGTCAGTTGGAGTGGGTTGGTTGATGAGACCATTTTCTTGCCACATGTGATTATTGAGAATATAGAGGTGGGCTAAAAGTGTTGGAGGACTCGAAGGCCCAAAGGTGATCAAGAAGTGCACCGAGAGGAAGAAGGGTTGTAATGAAAAGAAGAGCCGGTGTGTGGAAGGCAGGTTGGCATGACTAGCATGTAAGTGGTTTGGTTGTGAGATAAAGATTAATAATGGAGGGAATGTAGTACATACAGTGATGGTGTAATAATCCCTGGACGTGATGATGACTGCTAATTAGACTTTTAAAAGGATCATTTCAACAAAGTAGGACCATTGATGAGGATTTGAAACCAAGAACTGGGCACTTTTATAGAGAGAAGATGCTTATGGTCCTCATCTTGGATGACAAGGTCTCTTGAGATTATAGAAAAGTTTATGGTGCACTCTGTCTGATGAAGAGGGAGGAATAGGCCACCGCAAGGCAGATAGGAGGCTAATTTAATGTGGGAACGGGCTTTACAATCACCACAGTTAAGAGGAGAGGGAGGAAGGCCTCTATGCCACCCCTACCAGCGTTCGACCCAAGGGCTGGCAGTGCACTACCAGTAGCAGCATTGGGTTGCTCGGCTAGGGCTGGTGTTCTGAGAGTGCTAGCAATCTTTAGGTGCTAGGATGGAGCTGGAGAGAACAAAGACAAATTATGGTAACAAAACCAGGCCCTGCTAGTGCAGGCAATCCTACCCTGAGGTTTTGGGCAAGGGGACTGTACATTGGCTATGGTAGACTGGTCGATCGAAGTCCAGCTGAGATGAATGTGGGCGCCAGGGTCAGCTCCAGCAGGACATCTTCATCACCCCAAGTGACAAAGGTCCAAGAAATTGAGCCAGCTCATTATCAGTCAGTCAGTAAAACTTTATTTCGGCACTAGGCCATAAAAGTACTACATTATTTTTAAAAAGAAACGCAGGATCAAATATATTTACAGGCCTTTTACATCCTTGTGCTTCAAACATCTTATAGCAGCAACAATCATGGATCTTTAAAGAGACACTAGATATAAAAGAATAAAAACATCTTAAAACTATCAAAGATTAAAACCAGTGTGATTTACATAATAAAGGTAGCGGACATCAAACTGAAGCTAAACAATTGATTCCTCCTGAACAGTTATATCTTAGCGACTCGCCTGATATGCCACACGCTGTTTAGGAAGCGTGATACCGCAAATACAGTTGGTAGGCTCGTATCATATTTTAAAATTCTCAGTGCCGCTGTACATTGCTTAAAACCCAAATTTTTACAAAGTTGTGTTATCCAGCGCTTACGCTGTATCCGGTAAGCAGGGCAAAGAAAAAGAACATGAATTTCAGATTCTCCAGTATTGGGGTATCTTTCATAGATTCACATGCCTGAATCATTCCCCGTCGTCGGAGTGGGAGTCCCACGGTACATAAAAAAGCAATAATTATGCACATAATAACCATAGTAAGTAGTACCTAGAACCAGGAAGTGAAGTAGATAGAAACTACAGGGGAAGAAAACTTCCACATTTATGACCTATCCAGGTCATTATAAATAGTCCAAACTGCAGCCAATCAGGCTACAGCACCCTCTAGAATGCTCTCCTCAGAGGCTGAGGCTCTCAGATTTTCTACCGCACGTCGTGTGAGGGGAGTCTCCCTGAGCTCTGCTCAGTATTTTCCTATTCTTCACAATTTAATTCATTACAGAATGTCTTCTAAGAGATCTCTCTTTCGACCTTGTGAATCTTGTGGGAAGCTGCGACTGTTCTCAGAAGATCCCCACAAGAAATGCATTTATTGCCTGTATCCTGATCACCAGGTGAGAGACTGTAAGATCTTTAGGACCTTCCCTCAAAAAACTCTCCGAGACCGAGAGGGACGTCTACTTCTGTGGCTGCAGAAGATTAAGGATCAGGATAACCCTTTATCTGAGGTGGGGAGTATTGCCTCAGGCTCTACAGTGTCCTCTAGGAAGAGGGTTGCTGAGGAACTTTTATCGTCTTCTGGGGCTAAGGTGTCGAGAAAACAGCAGTCCTCTAAGGGTGCTGAAGTGCCTTCCTCCTCAAAAAAGGCTCCTCCACCTTCAAAGAGTAAACCTCTTCATAATACCCCCCCCGAGACAAACTCCGAAGTCTCTGGCTTCAAAAAGAATGTCTGAGAAGAGTTTACCTCCGAATAAGGCACCGTCGTCAACGACATCGACGACGACTTCGTCGACGATATTTACCGTCGGCGCTACGACGACGTCAACTGCCACCGTCTCGTCGCCGAGACTTCAGATGATCATGTCGTCGGCGTCATCACCGTCGTCGCTGGTCTCTGTCTCCGTAAGGCCAATTTCGTCGACGACGGAAATTAGATCTACCGTCGACGCCCCGTCGACGAAGATTAGAAAACTCCCGTCGACGACCACCTCGTCGACGACCGCGTCGACGAAGACTGCCTCGTCGACGAAGACTGCCTCGTCGACGAAGACTGCCCCGTCGACGAAGACTGCCTCGACGACGAAGACTGCCTCGACGACGAAGACTGCCTCGACGACGAAGACTGCCTCGACGACGAAGACTGCCTCGACGACGAAGACTGCCTCGACGACGAAGACTGCCTCGACGACGAAGACTGCCTCGACGACGAAGACTGCCTCGACGACGAAGACTGCCTCGACGACGAAGACTGCCTCGTCGTCGAAGACTGCCTCGTCGTCGAAGACTGCCTCGTCGTCGAAGACTGCCTCGTCGTCGAAGACTGCCTCGTCGTCGAAGACTGCCTCGTCGTCGAAGACTGCCTCGTCGTCGAAGACTGCCTCGTCGTCGAAGACTGCCTCGTCGTCGAAGACTGCCTCGTCGTCGAAGACTGCCTCGTCGTCGAAGACTGCCTCGTCGTCGAAAATTGCCTCGTCGTCGACAAATGCTTCATTGCCGGTGGTTTCATTCACACCGGCTCCGTCAACGACTCCCTCGTCGACGACTCCCTCGTCGACGCTTCAATTATCTGCTTGTACAGAATTACAGGTCTGGTCAGCTGCTGCGGCAACGGCGCCATCTACACCGTCTACGACACAGGTGCAATTACCACCACTAACGTCAACATCATCTTTGTTGCATAGACGGGGCTCTTCGTTGGAGATCCTTTCTCCACTACATATTTCCCCTACTAAAATACCTCTAGAATTACCTCAACAATTATTAGATTATGGAGAGGATGAGGATGAATCTGAAGAGGATGACAGATTTCGCACTGCCAGGAGCCCATCAGAATTGTTCATAAAGTATCAAGAGGATGATCAAGATGATGAACCTTCCCCAGAGGCTGTTGCTCCAGCTCAAGATCCGATTCCATCGGCACAAATGCCTTTGGCTCTATTAAATAATCTTCAATTCATGCTGGATGATTATTATCGCCGTTTTCCTCCATCTGAATCGGCTTCATCTATTCCACCGACACCTGTACCTCAAACTTCTTTTTCTGCGTTGAGGTCACCCAGACCACCGTCTCCGGTACCGTCTCATCATTCCGATGATGCTCACATCTCTGACAACGATAGAGAGGAAGGAGAGTTGGACGACAGATCGCTTCTTACGGAGTGGGATGATTACCAGTTACAAACTCCATCTCCCTCAACTCCAGCTCCCATCGATTCTCCTCCGGTTGACATCGGAGGCTTTCATCTTCTGATGGAAAGGGCAACTCAAAGGTTTCTCCTACCTATGGAAACCAAAAAGGATGAGTGCTTCCTATACGATTTTAAAGATCAGACGAGAAGACAGGTACGGACCATCCCAATAATTGACTTCATCTGGCAAGAGGGATTGAAGGTCATGAAGGCTCCTGCATCAATTCCTGCGGTCCTACCTCGCCTCGACAAAAAATACAAGGCGCCAGATAACACCCCGGCATGCCTCATAGGTCAACCGAAAGCTGATTCTGTTATTGCCCAGGCGGCACAACGGCGAGCTAGGAACCCATCTTCTCCGATCACAGCTCCTCCAGATAGGGATGGCAGATGGTTAGACACCATTGGAAAAAAGGTGTCCACCATGGCAGCAACAACAGTCCGTGCTGCTAATTCACTGGCCATTCTAGGCCGATACGACAGACAGATGTGGTCGGACATCTCTCCTTACATCGACATGTTGCCAGAACCATCCAAATCGGAAGCTTTAAAGATATTGCAAGAAGGAGAACGTATCTCTGCAGAGATCATAGATTCGGCCGTGGATGTCGCATCCACAGGTTTTAGACAATTAGCAGGGGCCGCAGTACTACGACGACAAGGCTGGCTCAAATCAACATCTTTCCGTCAGGAGGTTCAGTCAAAGATAGTTGACATGCCGTTTGATGGTGAGTCTCTCTTTGGCCAGCATGTGGACGAGGCCCTTCAAGCCATTAAAAAAGATACCGAAACGGCAAGATCTTTGGGTACCCTCCAATTTCGGAAACCGCCCTTTCGTGGAGCTAGGGGCCGTGGCTCCTTTTCTAGTCGAGGAGGATATAACCAGCAAAGGTCATATCAGTCCTTCCAAGACAATCAACGTTACCAACCTCAACAATCTTATGGACAAAGAAATACCTCCTATTCACAGAATAAGAGAAGGCCTTCCTATCGCGGACGCGACACTTTTAAGAAACAGTGACAACCGCCACCTGCCACCTATTCTACCGCCTACCCTTTTAAAAGTTGGAGGGAGAATCTCCCAGTACTACTCGAACTGGTCCGATATAACATCAGACAAGTGGGTCCTGGACATTGTGGCCAGAGGCCATGTTCTAGAGTTCATAAAGATCCCTCCAAGCTCTCCTCCAAAAGGCCCACCGCCAGCTCATCTCAAAGAGCTTTTTTCCCAAATAAATTTGATGCTAAAAAAGGGAGCGATCGAGAGAGTTCCTCAATTGCAAAGAGGAACAGGGTTTTATTCAAGGTTCTTCCTGATAAAGAAGAAATCGGGAGAATGGCGCCCCATTCTGGATCTCCGTTCCCTCAACAAATATTTAAAAAGTTGTCCTTCCGGATGTTAACGCTTCAAGAAATACTTCATCTCCTGTCTGCGGGAGATCACATGGCTACTCTCGACCTTCAGGACGCATATTTCCATGTACCGATTCTTCCCAGACACAGGAAATATTTGCGGTTCAGAGTGGCTGGCAGGGACTTCCAGTACAAGGTCCTTCCTTTCGGACTACGTTCCGCACCCCGTGTATTTACCAAGGTTCTAGCACCGGTGAGCGCACACCTACGTCTGGAAGGGATCCAAATCTTTCCGTATTTAGACGACTGCCTTATCAAGGCGAGTTCTTTTATGGTCGCAGACGCCCACATTCGCAGATGTTTGTCCCTCTTCCAATCTCTGGGACTTTCCATCAATCTCGACAAGTCTCATCTCGTTCCGTCGCAAAGACAAACGTTCTTGGGAGCCACGTTAGACACTCAACTGACACAAGCATTCATCTCAAAAGAAAGACAACAAAAGATTTGCAGCCTTGCACACCTATTGTGCTCAAAAAGGTACGCTTCAGTCCGACAGTTAAAATCATTTCTTTGGATGATTTCTTCATGCATTCCTTTACTTCCCAACTGTCGTCTCAAGATGAGACCACTACAAGAGGACCTCAGCCATCAATGGTTGCAGGTTTCAGGTTCCTTCAACAACCTCATTCGCATCACCTCCCGGATGAGAGAAGCCTTACTTTGGTGGACTCACAGAAAGAACGTAAAGAAAGGGTGCGCTTTCCTAGTAGAAGCTCCAAGTTTCACCATCACTACGGATGCATCCCTCGAAGGGTGGGGAGCACACCTTCAAGGGCTCACGGTCAGCGGCAAGTGGAACATCCAGCAACGAATGTGGCATATCAACCTTCTAGAATTGCTGGCCATCTTCCTCGCTCTAAAATCCTTTCGCACCATCATTCTAGGGGCATCAGTATTAATTCGGACAGACAACACAACAAGTATGCACTACTTGAACAAACAAGGGGGAACAAGGTCTGCCCGACTCTCACAACAAGCACAACAAATTTGGGACTGGGCGATACGACACAGGATCAGCTTATCAGCGATACATGTTCCCGGAGTTTCCAATGTCTTGGCAGATTCCCTCAGCAGATCAACAGTATCCAATCACGAGTGGGAGTTACATCAACCAACGCTGGATCGAGTATTTCAGTTGTGGAATCGTCCCGATCTAGACCTGTTTGCGACCAGTCGGAACCGCAAATGCCCATTCTTTGCAAGTTGGCTTCCCCACAAGGGGTCACGCGGGAATGCCTTTTCGATGAACTGGTCACAGATCTATGCCTACGCTTTTCCTCCGATACCGTTGGTTCCCAGGGTGCTCCGGAAGATGAAGAGGGAACCCTGTCGCCTAATCCTCATTGCTCCCAGGTGGCCTCGCCAGTTCTGGTTTACCGAACTCCTCCTTCTGTCGGAATGCGATCCCATTCAGTTTCAACCAATACCGAACCTTCTGTCCATCCAGAACGGTCAGATCTGTCATCCGGACCCTGCATCTCTGAGATTAGCGGCCTGGCGCCTGAGCACTTTGAATTCGCTCATTTAGATATTCCTGCGGACTGCAAAGAAGTCTTAACCAATGCTCGAGCACCGTCCACTATTAAGACGTACAGGCTTAAATGGAGGAGGTTTTGCTTGTGGTGTCAAACTGCCTCCATTCATCCGATCCATGCAAAACCGGAGCAGATCCTACCATTCTTTTTACACTTGGCAAGATCAGGCCTGTCCCATTCGACTCTGAAGGTATTTCTAGCGGCTATTTCAAGATATCGGCAAGATGGTTCCAACTCTCTTTATTCAGCTAGGATCATTCAGCAATTCTTCAAGGGATTGTTTAGGATGTTTCCTCCTATCCGCCGCCCATCTCCATCCTGGCATCTGACCGTGGTGCTTGCACAACTTATGTGACACCCCTTTGAACCTATTCATAAAGTGGATTTGAAGTTTCTTTCCTGGAAGGTGTCTTTACTGTTAGCATTAACATCGGCTAGGAGAGTCAGTGACATTCAAGCCTTCACTATTAATCCGCCTTTTCTTCAATTCACTTCAAACTCGGTAGTGCTACGTACTAATCCCAGTTTTATGCCTAAAGTACCTTCAGACTTCCATCTCAACGAGCCAATAATTTTAAAGACTTTCTTCCCTAATCCTCAATCAACTGCAGAAAGGACTTTACATACGCTTGACATCAGAAGATGTCTCAAATTCTATTTACAAAGGACTGCTTCCATCCGTAAATCTGACCAGTTATTTGTGGCCTATGGGAAAATACGCCAGGGTCAACCAATATCCAAACAGACCATAGCTCGTTGGATTTCTGCTGCAATTTGTCTCTGCCATCAACAAGCAGGAAGACCATTACAAGCAAGGCCAAGAGCACACTCTACTAGAGCAATGTCTTCGTCTACTGCCTTGTTTGCTGGTGTGCCTCTCCATCAAATCTGTAGAGCTGCAACATGGTCCAGCACGCACACCTTTACCAAGCACTACTGTTTGGAAGCTGCCAGTAATGCAGACACATCGGTGGGACAAGCGGTTCTCCGTAATCTTTTTAGATAAGGTGAGCCTCTGTTCTTCCCTCCTCCTTTTTACTGTTTTCTTAGACTGATGTTATCTATGTTTAACATTGCTATATAGATATATATTGATTTATTCACATGTATATATGTTCCTATTTGCATGCTATGCAACTTCTAGGTATGTCATTGCATGAGGTTTCTTGTACATACAACAATGTTACAAGTGCAATTTAACAGGCATTTTATGATTGTACTGCTTTGTACTCTGATTCAGGCATGTGAATCTATGAAAGATACCCCAATACTGGAGAAGAACAATAGTTACTTACCTGTAATCTGTTGTTCTCCAGTATTGGTGTCTTTCATAGATTCACATGCAACCCACCCACCTCCCTCAGAGGCTCGTTATACTTTCTTGTCACTTGGTACACTCTTGTGCGAGAAAATCTGAGAGCCTCAGCCTCTGAGGAGAGCATTCTAGAGGGTGCTGTCGCCTGATTGGCTGCAGTTTGGACTATTTATAATGACCTGGATAGGTCATAAATGTGGAAGTTTTCTTCCCCTGTAGTTTCTATCTACTTCACTTCCTGGTTCTAGGTACTACTTACTATGGTTATTATGTGCATAATTATTGCTTTTTATGTACCGTGGGACTCCCACTCCGACGACGGGGAATGATTCAGGCATGTGAATCTATGAAAGACACCAATACTGGAGAACCACAGATTACAGGTAAGTAACTATTGTTCTTCCTCCTTATAATTACATGCGAGGCATTCCTTCTTTGAATCTTTTGCCCATCTACTCGTGTTTGCATGGATTGGGAGGGTCCCTAGTCTAAATTGCAAATATAATTTCCTAGCCCTAGGGGTTGGATAAAATCCAAAAGGGTTCCTTATTATATGAGTCTTTTATAAGCAAAAACTCTGTAAGACGCCCATGTAAAGAACTATTTTGAATATGGGCGAGTTTCATTTCTCTATATTGTCTTACTAGCTCCAATCTGGAGATCAGAGTGCATGAAGTTTCAGGAAAACTCCACAGATCTAGGTTCTTTAGTTTCAGAGTAAGATCCTTTATATGACAAAGCCAGGGAATTTCCTTGGTACGACACTGGGGCAATATCTCATTTAGCTCAGCCCTAATATCGGACAGCTCGGGAGTTACCCATAATCGCCTCCAAAACGTAAGGGGTCTCAGTGCTATCTCGTCATCCAGAGGCCTAATGCCCAGGTCCATACGAAGGGGGATAAGTGGAGTGCTGCTCGGTAGGCCTATAAGTTGCCTTATGAAATTGTTTTCCGCCTTCATTAAATTAGGTACATGGCAGTGACCCCACAGCTCCACCCCATATAGTGCAGCCCCTCTGGCTTGGGCAATATAGATTTCAAGTGCCGGGGCAATGGGTTTCAGGCCTGAGGTTCTATGTAGCTTCAGTATGCCACCCGTCGTCTGTGTTAACCTAAGGCTGGCTTTTGCCACTGATGCCTCCCAGTTAAAATACTCAGCCAAAGTAACACCCAGGTACTTAAACGTCTGCACTCTCTCCAGAGGGGTGCCATGTAAAACTGGGTTGGAACGCTTCAGTTTGTGCGGGTTAAAGACCATAAACTTGGTTTTTACTAGATTTATCTCCAGTCCCCACATCTTACAAAACTCTGCGAACCCATCTAAAATCCGCTGGATACCCATTGGGGTTTTTGAAAGTAACAGCGTGTCGTCCGCAAACATCAATGCGGGAACCCTTCCAGTGGCTAACTTTGGGACATCACTATCCTTAATTTTCCTTAGAAAATCAATAAGCCCGTTTATAAAAAGGCAGAACAAGGTGGGAGCAAGGACACATCCCTGCCGGACACCATTGAGAACAGGGAACCGGGCAGATAGCTCACCAAATTTCCCACATCGAACCTGCGCGAAATTGTCCATATGAAGTCTTATGATAATCTCAAGCAGGTACAGGGGAATCCCAAGATCCCTCAGAACCCTCCAAAGCTTCGCCCTCGCAACCATATCAAAGGCCGACTTCAGATCCACGAATATTAAGTAGAGGCTGCCACCCTCTAAGACAACCGTTTTCCAGAATAGTAGCTGTAGCCTAAATATCTGGTCTACGGTTGACATCTTGGATCTGAAGCCGGCCTGGTATGGGCTGAGTATTTGTTCTTGCTCTACCCAGTCCTGTAAACGGTCCAAGAGCACTCGGCCAAAGAGTTTCTGTGAAATATCAATAAGACTGATTGGCCTATAATTGAATAGCGTAAGGGGGCATCCTTTCTTAAATATAGGCACTATCTCGGCCCCACGCCATGTATCCGGAAGATCCATACCCTTAGCAATTGCGTTAAATAAGGCGCAAAAGTAAGGGGCCCAGATCTTGGGTTCATCCCGGAAGAGTTCCCCTGGCAGTTTATCTAGTCCCTGCGCCTTATTAGGACTGAGCTTGCAGATGGCATTGCTCACCTCCAACACACTAAACTCCATTCCCTCAAATCGCATGCACTCTATTACACTGAAATCTCCACTGTCATACTCCTCTCCCCTTATTGCATATAGTGACCCGAAGTATGATTCCCAGGCTTCTGGAGCTATATTAGGTGCAGCGGCCGGGCTCCCCTCCCTGTCACCCGATGTCACTATGGCCCAGAAAGATTTCATATCCTTCTCTTTAAGGGCTATCCTAAGGCCTTCCCACCTCCCCTCCTCCCATTCCTTTTTACCCTTCTGGATAAACCGTTTATAGTTAGCCCTTGCTACTTTTACTCGCTGCCTATCCTGCTCTTTTACTGCCAGCAGAAGCTCTTGTTTTGCCTTACGGCAATCCCCGTTATACCAGGGGTATTTGTTACCAACACTTTTCCTGCATCTCCCCATCGGAAAAAAGATGTCCGCCAATTTCAGGGTTAGTTCCGTGTGGATTTTTCCTACCTCGCCCTGATCTGTACTACGCCCCTCCGCCAGCGTAAAGTCCCTCATCCTGGTTAGCATTGGAAGTGCTAACTGATATACTTTTGCTATTTTAAATGGAGATTCCTGTATGCGGTCCCACCTGACCTTCCTTCTGTTTGTTACCACCAATGGACTGGTCTCGATCGTATGACCTTGGGATTGGTTACCAATCCCCAGCTTGCAAGGTTTTAAAATCAAGCTCAACGCATTATGGTCACTATCCTCCCTCTGCGTAATGTAAAAATCTGACACCCTATTCCAAAATCTGGTTTCTACCATGATATAGTCCAAGAGCGAGGATTGACCTGGTCTATTGAATGTAGACTGCCCCGGCTGATCTGATTTAGTCCGCCCATTGCAGGCTCTTAGTGACAGGGTCAGAGTAAGTGCGTTTAGCTGCAATGCCAGAGGAGACCAAACTTTAATCGGGGTAATCTGTGGGTCAGGGATGGACCACAGTAGATCTTCATCTGCAGGGTCTGAGTGAACAGTGTCCGTGAGTGGTTCAAAGTGGCAGTTGAAATCGCCTCCCACGATTACCCGTATTCCTGGGTCCAATGACGGTATGAATTGGCCTAACTGATCAATGGTAACTGATTCTTGGCTATTGTTTACCGGGCGAGAGTATACATTAACTAGGGCAATTTTTAGCTTAGATGGAAAAGAGAGGAGTACACACTGAATGTCCCTAGAGGGAGTTATCAGCGCTTCCGCTGTGCATCCTAGGTACGTACCCACCCAAATCAACAGTCCACCCGAGGGTCTCCCCTGCTCCCCTTGAGTGCCAGCTTATTGAATGTAGCAAAACCCACCCTCTGCACACTCTGTCGCCCACGTCTCTTGAAAGAGACAAATGTCATAGTTATCCACGAATTCCCCCCAATCCGGGCATGGGAGTTTATTCTTTAGCCCTGCTAAGTTCCATGACAGAATGTTCAACCCGGTGCCCTGATCTAGTTCGTCTGTCGCACCCACAGTATAGCTGTCCCTGGGATCTATAGGATCATCCATACGGGCCCCGCACCGACCGTCAGCCCCCATACCTTTTTCTTCTTTAGTCACTGTTCCCCCTTGTACAGCAGGATCTTTAAAGGTAGAGGCCTCAGGGCATTGCAACTTCACTCCCTGTGGGACTAACTGTTGTATGTGATCTAATCTACCGCTACTTGTTAATTGGACTAGATTACATTCATCTCTGCTCATTACAGTTTCCCTCACCAGTTCAGAGTTCCCTAGCTGCGTCGAGCCCTCCCCCAGTCAGTCTACCTCCTCTAATACATCATATCTGTTGTGGACTGGTATTCCGAATTGGGGGGGCTCGCTAAAGGTGTCTCTACTTCCCTCATAATACGGTTCCTTGTTCCTTACCGGTCTTGTGGGTGGTACATATCTTCTTTGTCCCAGCAGGTCTTGGGGGTAGAAAGACCCTAGCGATCTCAGGCTCATTCTGGTGGGAGCATAGTGACATCCGGATATTGGTCTGAGCAGGTTCTCCACAGTGTCTGGATTGCTAAAATTTATGACTATGCAATCTCCAGGCTCATCCTTCCTACGATTCCCCACCCACTCGACACGACGCACCATTATAATCTCCCTTGCTTTTGCATATTCGAAGTACTTGTGCTTGGTAAGCCAGAACAGGCACTTATTCCTCAGCTCTAAATGGGACTCCTTTTCATTGTGTGACAATTGCGGGGTGCCTGTTAGGATTACTACATAAGGCGAACAGGCGGGGGAGGTTTATAGTACAGAGTTTAGGCCTTTGGTTTGTATGCAAATCACTGCCACCCTCTTGTGTTGGCTGCCTATTAACTGTTGTTTTACTGCCCTGGTCTTGTGGGCTGGGGCCTTCTTCACGCATTTGGGAGTCTGAGCTACTATTCCCTTTCTGTTCTCTTTTGTCCAGCCTATTTATTGGTTCCTTGGGCTTGCTCTGCTGACCAAGTTCAGGACTTTTAGAGAGGGACTCATTTCTACGGGTATTTGACAGTTGTAGTCCTTTACTGTCCGTCTGGCACCCTACGGTGATCCCCTTTTTGGACATATTACACATTTGGGGCTGTGTGTCACTTGATCTCACATCCGTTACCGCCACCATTCCCTCCAGTTTCTCTAAGCGGTCAATGAGTGGGACCAATTCGCCTTTGATAATGGCCCTTAAGTTGTTCTGGAGATCTGCCACCAAATTCATAGCCCATACTGGGTAGGTCTTTTCCGGCTCGACTATTGCAGAGTTATCTATGCTCGCTAGCTGATCTACTCGCCCCTCCTGTTTATCAGAGTTTACCTCATTTTGATTCTTCTTTTTTGAGCCGGCGCCGGTAGTTGATTTATACTTGGCAGCCCTGGTAGTACTGGTGGTGTTTTTACTCTTACGGACTGCTTTCTTATGTACAACCGGCGTTGGGGGGGAGGGGGGGGACCGCAGAGCCTCCTCATGGATTTGTGGTGGTTCTAACAACGTTATATCAGGGGGTGGAAAAATTAAATCAGGTGTAAGTGATAGGCGCCGTTCAGTTAGCTCAATTTCAGTATTCACTACCCCTATAGCTCTTTGCAGCATTTTATCTATCGAGGTTTGGGGCAGTGAAGATACTATTGGTGTTTTAGCTCTCGTTGGGACTGCTTTCTTTCCCATTTTCTCCCTCGTCCCTGGAATGTCTCCTTTAACTCCGATATCTTTTATAGAGACACTACAGATCAGCCCCTAGTTCCACACAACCCAAGAGAGACCGAGGATGGTGCAGAAGGAACGGAGCTACTGGACCTGCTGCTGTCACTTTTTGACCACCCCTGCCACTCGATGTAATGCAGTGAGCAGTGACCCCAAAACCCCTCAGCCAACCTCTTGCAAATCCTCAACCACACAATAGGCAATTTTAGAAGAAGAAAGGGAGGAAATAAACTAGGGTGCGATGTCCGAATAAAGCCACCAGCACTATGTCTCCCCCTCGGTACATGCGAAAAACTTCATTGGTATCATAGCCCTCTCCCAGTTCAGTCAATGTCTTCTGGGTAACCTGGGACTGCAAAAGGGTATTCACAGTTGATTGAGTAGAATTCTGGGGCTCTGTGCACCTTACCTATTGAAATGGCTGTATCTCCAAACAAACCGGCCAGGGGGAGTGGCCCTGCCCTGTCTCTTCCTTTCGCTGACGGGCGCGTGACGGGACCGCCCTTGGCCCGGGCTTCGCCCGCGCGCGTCCCGCGCCGCGGAAGAGTGAGCAGCGCTTTATGCGCTCAGGTGGATGGTGCCTCTCCCTGACAGGCTGCACCTGGAAAGGCAGCAAAGTACGCTGGGACTTGTAGTCCCCTGGTAGCAAGCTGGATGGCGCAGGGGTGGTCGGTTGCCCAGTTCGTGGGTGGCCTGGGACTCCGGTCCCACCAGGTCGCAGATGCGGCTTCCGGTGTCCCAAGCAAGTGGCAAAGAGTGTTCAGAGCGGCCCGCGCCGCGGAAGAGTGAGCAGCGCTTTATGCGCTCAGGTGGATGGTGCCTCTCCCTGACAGGCTGCACCTGGAAAGGCAGCAAAGTACGCTGGGACTTGTAGACCCCTGGTAGCAAGCTGGATGGCGCAGGGGTGGTCGGTTGCCCAGTTCGTGGGTGGCCTGGGACTCCGGTCCCACCAGGTCACAGATGCGGCTACCGGTGTCCCAAGCAAGTGGCAAAGAGTGTTCAGAGCGTCCCGCGGAAGAGTGAGCAGCGCTTTATGCGCTCAGGTGGATGGTGCCTCTCCCTGACAGGCTGCACCTGGAAAGGCAGCAAAGTACGCTGGGACTTGTAGACCCCTGGTAGCAAGCTGGATGGCGCAGGGGTGGTCGGTTGCCCAGTTCGTGGGTGGCCTGGGACTCCGGTCCCACCAGGTCACAGATGCGGCTTCCGGTGTCCCAAGCAAGTGGCAAAGAGTGTTCAGAGCGTCCCCTTAGCATTAGGACCTGCAAAGTAGCTCCCTCCTACAGCAGCTCATTATTTACTTGGTGTCACTGGTTCCACAAGTAAGAGAGTGGCTGAGGTAGCATGGGAGGGACTATGTGGTGGTACACAAAATAATGTACATTTTGCAGTCTGGAGCTCTGTCAGGGAGTTCAGACCCTCCAGCATCTCGGATCAACTATACATCCTTGCTTCCTGACAAAAAGCAGTGGCAGTGAAAGCGTCGATTTATGTTCAGCCTGAAAATCAGTCATACTGCAGCTTTCTGAACTTCGTGCTGTATTAGTATTTGAAAAGCTGACAGACGGAAATAAAGGCTCTGGTGTTGAATTGATCAATGTTGCTGCTAGATCCTTCCTCGCTCATAGAAAGGAGATACAAGACATTTAAAAATTCAGCAATTAAGACGAGTCTCTTGACCCTTTGCTCCGATTTTAGATTGTATTTAAAAAACGGCACATCAGATCACCCTATTCTCTCAACTTTGACTTTTAAGGCTGCAAATTCTCAGAATATCAGCTTTAAGGCTTTGTCCAGTAAAAATACACCATGGCCTGCGGGCTCAGAAGAAACACATTCACCTTGGGACAGTTTAACTTTATACCGCTTTCATTCCTCCAGTCTGTGACTTGGTTCAAGAGTATTTTGCAGGGCTCAGACACTCTTCGACACACTGCTGATCTACAGATATACGAAGTACCTGAAGCCAGAAAAGATTCAGCTACTTTATTCTGCTAGCTGCTGAATAGCAGGGGGATAACGATGTTCAAGACAGAGGGCCCCCTTTCATCCAATCCTTACGGGCCACGAAAATAGAACTGTACCACGTTGATGCTGTTCCCTCTCCATTACCACTTTTTGATTCATCTGTGGGGCCAAAGTATATGTTTTGTTATTCTAGCTGATGTGTGTGTGTCACCCTGGAAGCACCTAACTTTTAAATACTTCATAATTTCATTGGTTTACTTTAAAGTTGTTCCTTTCGTTAAATGTGAACCACTTTGTGTTTTCGATGCTGAGATCTGACTTGTAAGACTGTTTTCATCCTTCCTACCCTCTTTTCTTGCTATATGCCCTTAATCTTTTGCACAAAGAATTATTGAATTATTTAATGTTGCTCAGCAGAGGAGTTTGAAGGAGCTTTTTTTTTTGATAGCAGAGCGTCTCTCTGCCTCAGTTTCTCTTCCAGTTTGGTTGATTTCAAAGTTGTGGGATCAGCATTAAATCAAGTAGGGTTCTTGGACTCACTTTATCAATATGCTACAGGGCCGACTCCTTTTCTATCTGCATAATCCATTTGAAATGACATGAAGATTGAGTCCCAGCTTTCACTTGCTAGTAGGTGTCTTAACAGCATGTTGTATTGAAGCTTTCTGTTCAAAACGTGGGTTATGTTGTATACCTTGATACATTTCAGCCTCATTTGTTTGCTGTTCACTTTTGAAGTTGGGCAACGAAATGCGTGAACGTTGTAATGAGTGAGCAGCCTGGGTTAATGGTAAGGAGGCCTTCACGAAGATGCAATGTCTTCTCTTACTTGTTATAGAGAGGCCCATACTGCAGGCATTCAGAATTTCGACCCAATTTGCTTTTGATACCTCATTGTTAAAGCATGGGTGGATCCCAGTCTGCTTTTTCCTTCGAGCATCCTTTCTCCAATTGCTTACGCGTAGCTTTCTAGGGCTAACATTGGTTATTGTCTGATAACCAGAGGGTTGCATGTTTCAGAAAAGCATGTTCCAGAGCTGATTCTGTAGGAGACAAAGAAGTTTTCAAATATTTTCTTTAAAAAAGATACCGGTCTGTTCATGTGGGGTCCTGACTACATGCTATGCTCCGTCGGGCACCATAAGGCTGCAGCCCCAAGAGCAGAGTCTGCCATGTAAAACTGCATTAGCCCATGCATGTCTTTCAAACTGGGAGTCTTCAGCGAGAACCTCATTGGCCGCAGTGATAGTTTACTCACTTTAGTCTACTTCTCCCTCCGAGACATGTCCTCTCTACAATCATGCCTTGTTCATTAAGGGACAGTTACTTCTGTTATGTTTTTGGATGAAAACATTCTGTAACTGTTGTGTTTCCGCTGTCAGTGGCTTGACGAATGCTCCTGTTGTCATCCTACAATTACTTGAATACTGTTATTTTCACTGTCTGGAGAAGCTTCAATTGTTGTGGAGTCATTTAAAAAGGCACGTTTCCTTCTGTTTTCCCGGTCAGACTGCATGCCTTCATAACTTTGTGCATATGAAATTAGTTTACATAAAGCATTGCGATTGGTTAGGCCAGAAACAATTTAGTAGTAAAACAACAAAAGTGATGGGTGAAATGCTTACATTATTCTAAGAATCACTCGGGGCTGCATTCCAGTCCATCGTTTGTTGTTCACTGTGTCACTACAGTTAGGGTCCGACTTTATGGAGATAAGACTCGGTCTTCCTCAAATAAAAACAGCCCCGGATAAACTTCTTGGCCATGCTCCGTTGAATGATAACACAATCTCCTCCAGGCTATCTTTGGCTTTGTTGGTCGTCATTGACAAATGTGCCGCCTGAATCCTGCTGAGTCCTACCTCACAGTCAGCTACTGGACCTATGGCTGGGCATACCATTTGCACTAAAGGTGTACCACTGAGAAAAACTAATGTATGGGAGGGGGGATACTTAAATTAATCTTAGCCACTTGTTTTTACTCTGCCCACATTTTAGTCCATCGTTTTATTGCTGAGCTGGCAACTCCGGCCTGGGAGCAACCTTCAGCAGGTTAGCCTCATTTCTGCTCCATTAGGAACAGTTCAGCCAGAATTGGCTCTTCCCCAGTGATTGGGAATTCAGGCAGTTCGGGCCAGGTCAGATTTGCTTATTGTTCCTCCCTGTCTGGAGCGGTGCCCACAATGGACTAAAATGGAACCCGAGGAATTAATTACTGGTGGCTAGGATTAATTCAACCATTCTGCCATAGTTTTTTCTAATTTTAAGTTATCATTTTGGGGCAGGAAGTGCTTTATGGTATCCACAAACGTTAGATGCACAGTCTATGCACTTGAAACGAGTGTTTTGATGCTGTTACCAGATATACATGGGCTAAAACTAAATTGGGCAAGGAGAGGTGAGCAGATAGCACTCAGCTTGCATCTCTGAGCAATTGGAGTTGAGTGAGATCATTATAGGAGCATCTGACCAATCAAGGGTAGAATGCAACAATTCAGCGATTTGACATTTGTAAAAATGACTTTCTTAATAGTTTTGTCCATGCGATAAGTTGTTATATATGATGTCCTGCATTGATGTAGTATGTTCTTATGAGGCTTGGGTCAGGCAGATTGGGGCACAGAAGGGCGCAGCTCTATAGTATGTGTTCTCCCAGCTGGACCCACGTGCGTGGTGTTATTTGTGGGCTCTGTCTACCCTTTACATGTATGTCGAATGTTACTCTTATGAATCGCCACCCCAGTAAAGCATTCTGACATCCCATCGGTTTGTGAACACGATGTAGAGAAAAAAGAATCAATAAAAATTCATTAAAATTGATAGCCTACTTTGCGATAAAGAAAAGCACGTTCTAACCTACTAGCATGGTCGTAGGGTGGCAGTGTTTACTGGCAAATGTATTTGTGTTTGATTCCCACCTGCGTTTTAAGAATATTAATGAAATATCTGGGAGTTAGATTTTTGCAACGATTAGATCTGTATTTTCTTGTGATTTCTCTTTAGAAGCACACTAAACATCATTACTAATCAAATTACCTTTTAAAACGAAATCCACTTTAAATGCATGTTTCATGTACGCACTTCTGTTTTTATAAAATATGAAATTCACTTTGAACTGGCACCATTGCCCGCGGTTAGGTTTTGAAGCACAGCAGTGCAGCCTACTGACTTGCTCTGTAAGCGTTACAAAGGTGGTATCCACAAACAGAGTTTCCAAGTGCTGGCATGATCAACTGTAACAAGAGAGCTCGCTAGTCAAACACGTTTGTTGAGTTACTTTTCGCCGCCAGTTTTTCACAACAGTCACTTCTGTATCTAGCACCAAGAAGGTGTATGCCAGTATAGCCTGCGTTCGCAACAATAATGATCTTCGTTAAGATGTTTCTGTTACAAAGCTTTCTTCTTTTCCTCAGCTTATCCCTCCACAGAGGCAACTGCAGACCTATCAGGTTCGAGCCGCCGATGCTGGACTTCCACGAACAGTAAGTGTAACTCCATCTCATTTTGAGTTGTACTAGCCTAGTTACATGTTTGACTCTCAGTACTCTCTTAGCAGGTCCTCAGAGTAACCGGACTAGTTTTACTCTGTAATGTATAGGTTACCATGCTCCAAGTTTATTTTGAGTGTTTGTATTGCTGGCGAGCTACGAATGATTAATGTCTAAGTAATTACTTTAATGTTTTTGTCTGGTCATGTGAGATTGCACTTAGAGAGAATTTAGTACGTGAAAAATCTGTGCTATGTTCCTGAAGTGTGCATGATACAAACTGCATACACTTCATCTGGGATCTTCCATGGCATGCTCTGAAAGGGCACACATTATTGCTTTAATCCCAGAAACATCAAGGTGCTCCGCTCCACCTCAAAGCAAAACTTACAACGCTCCTGGATGCATATGTTTTTCCCAAGCCGTCCCATTGCAATTGTTTTAGCGTGTTCTGAAATCATACACTTCTCATCGAAATTCCAACACATCAACCACATATTTCAGTGTATGAATCAAAGTGAACCCTGGTCATTAATCAAAACATAAAACTAAAAGCACTAACATGTATGGGTCGAACGTACATACATATTGAGTCATTTTTTTTTTTTTTTTTTTTTTTTTTTAAAACAATGGCTTGTTTGGCTGGGACCTCCAGAGGGTCCACAACCAGCAAAGGGAGAGGAACAGGAGCTACTTTAGCCCCTCTACCCAGGCGCCCATGTTCTATATCTCTAGGTTCTGCCACTTGATTAACTTATCTCTGCCTAGTCGCCTACTAGCCTCTCACAGGGGCGGCTCCTTCATTTGAGCGTCGCCCCACTTAAATTCCCCCCTAAAGCCCCAGAGATGAAAAATAAATTGGTAATTTATTACCCTTTTATTTTTCATCCCCCCCCGTCACGAGCATGAGTGACAGCAGCAAGGAGTCTGGGCTGTCTAATGCACTGTTTAAAGTGCTTATGTCTTTTTGGCCAGCCATCTTGAGATGGCCCGCCACACATGCGCACTTAAAATAACTCTACCAGCTGTCTTAAGACAGCTGGGTTAGAGAAAGCCAAAGCTCCAATGCACTGTGGAGCACCTAGTGAGGCCGCTCCCACCAATCCTAGCACTGCTCTAATGCTGGTGAGAGCAGCAGTAGGATTGGTGAAGGGAGTTGCATCACCCTGTTCCTGTGGGAGTTGGCGAAGGAAGAGCCCCAGAGTGGAGGACATCGTGTTTGGTGAGATTTTTGATTTTTAATTCAATTTTGCACGCCACCCTCCCCGTAGATGCCAGCCGCCACTGGCCTCTCATTCAAGGTACTCTGCTGGATAGAGCCTATGTTTTTCATCAATCAATCCACTATTGTCTTTCTGTCTGGCAATAATCAACAGAACCACCTCATCCCACAATTGTGTAATATTTAGTGTGTACTTCTCTTTGTTCTTCTATACTTAAAGCCATGCTCTCTCTCTGAGCTCATTTCGGTGCCCATTACGGACATTTTCGTTTCCCTGAAATTGTAATTGCCCTCCTTGCTCATAATGGTGCTAGATCAATTAATCTAGTCTTGCCTACTTTTTAGGTCTTGCCTGAGACTGTGTCCATTGCTTACCATTGGTTGGCTTCATAGTCGCTCATTTCCTTGCTTTTCTTTGGTCAGCGCTTGCTGACTTTGCTTCCTCTTTGTGTGTTTTTCCATCCGCTGGAGCATGGTTGAAGTACTCCTTCCTTGCCCAGTGTGTGGAATTCCACTGGTTGTGCCTTCAAAGGTACTTTTTTTCCTTGCATCCGACCCCCCCTTCGTGTTGTTGCTTTCTCCTGTCGCCCTCCCACTTTTTTGCTTGCACCTGAGTGGGGCACAAACAGTTTGAGCACAGCAGGAGATCTTGGTTAGCCGAACGTCACCTAAAGATTGGGAAACAAGGTGTGGGACTGAGGTGAGGAGTACAGTGTGCACTGAAATGGTTTGACACCCACACACCTAAAAGGAGAAAATAGTGGTACATTTTCCGCTAAAATAAAGTCTTTGCTCCCATGTATACATACGTTATCCACCCATGCCCAGCTTTGGCAATTCTCTTTTGTTGTATACCTATATGCATTGCCATCCTACAGCACTCATAGCTGCACATATGCATCAGGACACTCACATCAACATCATTGGAATGTTTGGGTGGCGACTGTTATACATGTACTGAGCCCCGTTGTTTACTTTGAGTAATCCGATGTGTATTCATGCCGTACAAAACCCAACACTACATAGACACATAGCAGACCCCACAAAGCTCTTGGGAGTACTAGCAGTGGGTGCACTCATGCAACCATTCTGCATAGCAGAATGTACATATAGCCAACACCAGCTGTGCTTTGTGCATGAGATACACTATACTTAAATGTTCTGGGCGAAACAGAGCTTTTATGGGCCTGTGTGCAGCAGTGACAGACATGCACCTCAGAATCAACCACATTCACACTTGCACTAGTCAGACCCCCCAGGATATTGCGGCATAGATTTGCAAATTTAGTGGCACAAAAATGGAAATTTAGCGGCACAAAAATGGAAATTTAGCGGCATTATTGTGGCACTTTATTTTACTCGTAATAATTCCTTTTCAGCCTTAAATCAATGTAAACTGATTTAGCAGAGCATTCCACTGTGAAATAGGCATGTTTAAAGTGTCCAATCTGCACCTCGTGAGAGGGGGCCCTTTTTCTATGTATGCACTTCTACCGGGGCACCGCTGCCTCTTAAACCCGTCCAGAATGTGCTACACCTGTGGGCCAAGAGGAGTGTTTGCCTCAGGGCCAGAGTGAATGTTCTTCTATGCCAATCTGCACGTCTCTATTTGAACGTGACATAGGTTTGGAATGAAGTCCGCAATTAAGTAACAGCAGAGGGGTGTGTGTAGGGCTTTAACTAGGATGAAAAAACTGGGGGCGTCTGCCATAGGGGTGTGGCGGATGTAATTAAGGACGTGCCTTAAAACAGCTTTAGCTAAAAATCTGCACTTAGTAAAGAGGCCAATCGCGGACCTCATGATTCATGATACCTTATATGCTGCCGTTCTGGGCGCCACCTGATGACATCACGCGCGACCCTCCTTTGAGGAGAAACGAACGAGGGACTCCTCCACCTTGGCGCTTGCACAGGAAGCAACTAATGACGCCCCACTGCTATTGCAGTGGGCACCTGGCCAGGAGGAAGCTAGGTAGTACTAAAATACCATCTGTTCATAGCTCTCAAATGACCACCGTTTAATGTGTAACCTCCTTTTGCCTATGAATTCAAAGTGAGCACTTGCTTTCTATTTGTTCACCCAGGCAACTGCTAACCTATTTGCACCTCGCCTAGGAATGATTTGTGGCTGACAACTTTAGCATGATATTAAAATTCTTTACGTCAGTCTTGTACCACATATTTACCTGACATTCTTACCTTGTACTTGCAGGAAAAAAAACATATTTACAACACCGTGTTATTTTTCTTTTAATTTTTTTTTAGGAGTTAACGTTCACACTTTGGTGGATTGCTACAACATTTTAGCAGTCCTTTTGGGTTTCACATTGAATATCACTAAACTGTGATCTTAATTTTCTCTTCTGTCCTCAATTCAGGAGATAATATATTTTACTCCTTTTTATGTTTTTTCTTTACTTTTTACGCCATTTGCTCACATAGGTGGGATTAGTTACCATATATCTTAACGGCTTTGACATATTGACATTATGGAAACAGCTACTCTTGGAGTTAGACTCCAACATATGTCAACATGGACTATGTTCATACGTAATTGGTATAATTTATGCTGTCGTGTATAATTTTCAACAAACAGACTTTACTCATAATGTCATCATTTGTTGGTCTCTCTGTACTAATTTTAAAGCATCCCCTTGGCCCCGTGAAGTCACATGTTTGTCTTTCTTGAATTGGCACGAGTTGCTTTCTATCAGGGTGAAGCAAATAATTTTAAATTAATCTGCAGGAGTTTTATTGAGTTATGTTTGTGTTCTTTACCAGCCTGGAGAAGTTGCTGGATTATATATCCAAAAGAAGAAACGTTTTGGCTGGAAGGGTTTTTTATGAAGATGATTAAAGTTTGACAAACTGCAGAATCTATTTTGTGTTTGGAATCAACACTGAAGTACATTTATTCCCTACATATATGGTGTGCAAACCTCCATGTAAAACAAAGTCGAAACGATGGACCTTGTCAGCCATACAGAATTGTTTACACCCTCCATTTCTCTATCCCCTCCCCTGCACCCCTCCTGCCACGGGCAAATAGGAACTGGAAAGGGAAGGAGGGGGCTAGAGCGAAGGGACAGCAAGAGAAGTGGGAAGGAGCCTATTAAGGGGAGGGATGCTGTCACGGCGAGGGGTAAAAGAGAGAGGCATGCGCAGCTGAGAATGCAGCCTCTTAAGGTGTACAATCGTGTCAATGGGCAGGGCCCACTGACAAGACTGTACTTTTAATTTCTGTAATCCCTAATGCCGGCCGCAGGAAGAAGCAGGCAGGTATTTACAGCTGTACGGCGCCACGTAGTGTCGTGTGCGCGTACAGCCAATAAGATGTAATCATTTTTTTTTTTATGCCTGCCGGAGACCTTTTTCGCGGCCAAGAAGGTAAAAATCGCGGTAATCGCGCTCCTTTGCCGATTTCGCGATTATTTTGCGAATCGCGAAAAACTGGAGGGTCCGACTAGTGCAAATTGTGCAGTTTAACAAGGAGCTAGTGACACCAATCATAGGCCACAGTCACACCCGCGCTGCGGCACACTGCCATTCCAGTACTCACTGCAACACACTCCCACTCCAGCATTTAATAAAATCCTCACTGCAACCCCCTAGACAAATCTCTGCACCTGCTCCGATCTCCTGTACATACCTTACAATTGTTGGCACTCCTCAACTTTAACTGCACCCTCTTCAGCACTTATTGTCCTTCTCAGACCCTCATTGCACCCCTCCCAACCCTCACTCAGCTTGCTTCTATCGTCATATATTCAAGCTTACTCCTTTTTTGACCCTAAAACTCTAGCCCCCATTGCCTGTATCCCACCCTTGCTCCTCCTCCAACATTCCTCATTGTTCCTTGCCAAACCTCGGTGCATCAATCCAACTCTCACTGAGCTCTCCTGCTGCTCTCACTATCCCCTTCTGAACTTTTCGTCTCCTCACAATCCTCGCTAATCACTCTCTATCACCCCCTCATGGGCATCTATATTATGTAAGACATGAACATGTTCACAGGTGGCAGGAGAGCGCTGCCAACTCCATCTTATCCAATACGGCTTCTACCTCCCTCCCCCTTTACCTGGTGAAAATAGCATTCTTTGTACAGCTGCCTGCGCTGAGTCTGGTGCACACGTTTTATGATTTCAGTGGGATGCATGTGACGGGGGCATTCAGCTTGGTGCTCTGGTAGAAGACCATTCAGCCAGAGGGCCCAGTTGGACCGGTAAGTGGTGGTACTTGATTTCTCTGCTGCATCCCATGCTCTCTTCAGACTGTGCATTTACTAGTAGTGCACAATGTGATTATGGTGTGTCAAAAGGAAGGTTTTATTGTGTATGAAAGCGCAACAGGGCTCCTAACTTCATTATGGGTGCTATAGAAACAGTACTGCTGCCTGGCAGTGGCCTTGAGCTCCAGGTGCAGTTGCAGACCCCAAAATACTAAAATTAATAGGGCTGAGGTAATCATCTTAAAACAAAGACTCATAGATTGCCACTGGCTTTGGAAAAATTAACCTAGAAAGTATGTGACACCAATGAAATCGGGGTAATGCCTCTCCTTTTCACCACAGCATGAAATGCCAAGACCTGGAGAAAAATCACAGCTCTTCTGGTCAGTGGGTAGATCTTAAATAGCTGCAGAAGGTGTGTGCACTCTTTCACCTACCCATTGGTCCACCTTCTCATTCACCCAGTCACTCACTTAGTCACTCACCAAGCACTTACGGTTGCTCATACATGGACGCTCTCACCCAGAACACTTGCTTACTAACTCTTTTACTCAATTTCCTCCAATATTTCTCCAACCCAAAAAGCTCTCCCATACTCCCCCATCGACTCACTCGCAAGCATTCAATCTCTAAACCCCTCAAACACTCAATCACCCGCTCATTTACTCATTCAACAATGCACTCAATCTCTCATTCACTCACTCTCAACCATTCACTCCCCCGTAAACTCGTGCACTCACTCAATATCCAATACGTTTCTCACTTCTCAGTTGATTAATTTACTCCTCCATTAAATTGCACTCGCTCACTTGCGGTGCCTCTGCACGCTAGCCATTTCCAGAAGCCCCAGTCTGCGGCTGTTACATGCAGTACATGTATGGGCAAGCAGACATCAACACATTCACATTGCAACATATAGCTCCCATTGTATAGTGCCTTAATCGTGAATGTCGTAAGGAAATACAACAGCAATAAACTCTCAAATTAAAGGAGAAAACCCCCCACCCAACTCTCCCACCCAGTTCCAGCAAAGGCAAGAACCCGGATTACACGGAGGGGGAGGAAGGAGGTGTGAAAGGGAGAGAGTTGAGGCACACCAATTTCGTCCAAGGTTTGACATAAGTGATTGGCAGGAAAGGAAGTCTTCGCAGCGCCACATATTCGTCATCATTTAAAGAGCTCCCCAACTGCTTGCCCAAGATGAGGGTTCCCAAATCTGCTTCCCAACGAGCTTGATACAGGTATTTCTTGGGCAGTTTGCAGTCTTGAAGTGCTCAGTAAGTTTTGGAGATGAAGCCCTTTGAGCCATTATAGGAGTGGATATTTTCTCAAACCGGGTGAGGTTGTGTGGCAGTGAGGTACTTGGGGCGTGAGGTGGGAGGTAGGGGTTGACGGGTAGCGGGAAGGGGTGGGAGGGCAGGGGGGCAGGGGATATAGAGCCCAGTGGTGTAGCTGAGGATACTGGAGGCATTAAGATTCTGAGAGTTAAAAGTCTGATTTGCACTGCTCAAATGATTAAATGGTTCCCCCTTTAAAGAGGTCACTGAGTGTCCTACGGACCACTGTTCTCATTCAAGAAACGAAGAAGGAACCATCGCTGGTGTGTATTCGGGATTGCGTGCAATGGGAGTGTTGGGTGAGGGAAAGGAGGTGAGACCCCTCTTAACGGGTATTTCGTCCCAACTGTTGAGCACAGTCTTCGTAGGTGTAGCTATGTATGTGCTTTTGGGGCAGAGGTGCGGAGTGGGCCAAGCGAGGCCCTGTAAAGGCCGGCATGCCACAGCTCGGTCCTCGTGGAACCAAAACTCTGTTGTTCCTCACTAGTCATTCTTACAAGTTTTGCAGATGGACGGCTCTGTAGTAGTCCACAAAATGGGGACAGGCCAGACTGCTTTTATCCCTCTGAAGTGCAAAAAGTCTTGCTGAGATGCGCAGCCTCCTGACTCTCCAAATGAAGGAGTGGAGTCTGGCCTGGAGCGATTTGATGTCGGGGTCGGGGCGAGGAGAGACTGTAAGAGGTAGAGGAGTCTCAGCAGTATATTCATTTTGACAACATTGATTTGTCCCAACCATGAGATGTGAAGATGCTTCCATCTCCTAACATCTGCCTGCGATATTCAGGCCAGTAGGCTTTAGTCCAACCGTCGAGTTTCAACAATATGTTAAGTCTCTGATAGCGAATGGTATGGGGGGGCCAATGGAAGGGGGCTAAAGCCTGAGAAGGAGGAACGTCTTGAAGGGGTATTATCAGATTGAGTATGTGGGATTTCTTAACGTTTATTTTAAAGCCAGAGACAAGTTCGACGTCATCCAAGGCCTTCCCTAGTGCCGGCAGTGATCCTGTAGTGTTGGTCAAGGTGAGGAGATCTGCAAAGGGGTTAATCTTGCAACTTTGAGTTAAAAGTACCTGATCAGCATAACACACTGAACCAAACACCTCAAGTAGAAATTAATGCATGGAAATTGGGCCTAATTAACAGTTGTTCCCTCCCTAAACATAAAATAGAAATTTGTCTTTTACTGGAGGGGGAAGACCTTGATGCCTTGTTTATTACGGAAAGCTGGCTTAATACCAGCTCTACCCCGGACATTCTAATGGCCCTCCCTCCCGGGTTTCAGATATATAGACAGGATCGCATTGGAAAGGCGAGAGGTGAAATTGCCATCTTGATAAGAGAGGAATATAAATGTGTTATGAACCCCCTCCCACACTGTGGGAGCTTTCAATTTGCCATCACGTATACCCCAACATATACCTTCTCAGGACTGTTAATATATAGACCACCGGGACCTAGCATTGACTTTCTGGACTGTCTGACAGATACCGTGGCTAGTTTAATAGTGAGAAAAGCACACATCACCATACTCTGGGATTTAAATATTCACCTAGATGACCTGAATCTTCCTCATGTCAAGAGACTGTTGCAGGAACTAGAGGGGCTACAGTTAACCCAATTTATAACCGCCGCTACTCATGTTAAAGGACACATACTGGACCCTTTAATTTCCAATGACCCTAAAATCTCAGTATCCCCCCCGCCCCCCAGTACCTGTGCCATGTTCAGATCACCATTTTATTCCTTTTGCATTGGGCAATAAGGGAGGTCAAAAAAATTCAACCCACTACCAGCAATCAGTTGAGGAACTGGGCTAAGCTTAACATGGAAGCTTGGGTGGAAATCATGGAAACCTCGGCTCCAAACCTAAAGGGAAATGTAGATAAAGCATACACCAGCTGGGAAAGCTGGATCACCCAATCGCTAGACAGGATTGTCCAAAAGACGATTCCGAAGTAAAAAACGAATGTTAAAAAGGCACCCAGTTTTATGCTCACCTAGAGTCCCTAAGAAAAAATTGTAAAAAAGTGGGAAAGGAAATGGAGGAAGGATTACAACTTGCAGCTTAAAGCAAGCTATAAGGCAGCCATCAGGCTCTACCACAACAACATTAAAGAAGCCCAGGCGAAGTTTTTTTTAAAGAAGATTATTCAGGCTTGAAATTCCCCCAAGGAATTTCTTAAAGTGATGAAATCCTTAACCTTAATTCAAGACAATCTCACCTCTCAGGTCTCGGAGGAAAAATGTAATAACCTAGCTATTTTCTTACACAAAAAGTCATGGATATATATAGCTCTCTTCAGGGAGGGACTGGGACAGCGATAAGGCATGAAAGTGACCATCTGCGGGTCCCTGCCATTCGTGCCCTCTCGTGCTTTCCTCTCATTACCAAAAACACTGTGCAAGCTCTGATGAGTAAGATCAGATCAGGCTCTCCACTAGATCCTGCTCCACCTCACTTACTCTACAAAGTCATGGAAGAGGTGCTTCCGTCGATAGTGGAAATTCTTAGTCAGTCTTTAGAGGCAGGCGAAGTCCCGAAACTATGGAAACACACAATAATCAGACCACTTTTAAAGAAACCCAATTTAGATCCTTCACAACCCAGTAATTATCGGTCCATCTCACTCTTACCATTCATTGAAAAGCTTATAGAGAAACATGTAAATGGGGCACTATCTGAGTATCTGGAAAACAACCTTTGCCTTCACCCCCCGCAGATGGGCTTTCGTGCAGAGCATAGCACGGAATCCGCTCTTTTAGCAGTTTCAGAAGAATTAAAAAACACTCTTGACCAAGGCAGCTCAGCCGCTAAAATGCTTTAAGATCTAAGCGCGACATTGGACACTGTGGATCACGTCATTTTGCAAAACAGACTCTGGGAAACCGGTGTACAGGATAAAGCCTTGGATTGGCTGATATCCTTTTTGAAGGACAGATCTTTCCAAGTCATGGAATCTAGCTTCCTTTCTGACAAGATGCCACTGATTTGTGGGGTGCCACAGGGCTCCTCGCTCAGTCCAGCATTGTTCAATATATACATGCGTCCATTGGCTGACATGGTTCAGGAGTTCAGCATCTCCATGGCTTCGTATGCAGACGATAGACAGCTGGTTGTCTCATTTGAGTCTGGAACTAAAGTTGAATCTGATCAACTGGCGCAGTGTTTGGAAAGGGTGTTGGAGTGGATGACAAGCAGCTGTCTTAAGCTGAATAGGGACAAGACAGAGCGGATGGTCCTTAGAAATAAATCGGTCCCTAGGCCTCTGTCTAGTTGGGCAAGCTGTATGGGTAACCCGCCAGCCCTGAGTTCTTCGATTAAGAATCTCGGACTCTGGATGGATAGGGAACGAACAATGGAGGTTCAAGCTAAGAAACTAGCAGGTTCATGCTATGGTCTACTCCGAATGCTCCAAAAGGTTTTGGAACTGATTCCAAATCACCTAAGAAAAACTAATACACACATTGGTTACTTCACGTCTTCACTATGGAAACTCCCTTTACATAGGGGCCCCAAAATATGTTATTAAACAACTTAAAGCTGTGCAGAATGCTGCAGCTTGGCTTTTGTGTAAGGTGGCAATCCAGGAGCCAGTGGGAAAGCATCTGAAAGCGCTCCACTGGTTACCGATTGAGGCTAGAATTAAATTTAAGGCACTTTACCTGACACACAAAGCTTTAAACAACAGGGGTCCCCGGAAAATTACAGACTTGGTGGTGTCATATGTTCCCAACAGATGCCTAAGATCTCAATCTTAACGCTTATTAAGAACTACTAGAATTAAAAGATCGAGATGAGGAGGCAGATCTTTCTCTCATCTGGCACCTAAGTTGTGGAATGCACTACCTCGTGAACTAAGATTCCTGGAAGTGGAATCAATTTTTAGAAAAAAGCTGAAGACATGGATCCTTCGCCAGTACTACTAATCCCTACTCTCTATGTACCGTATCTCACTCTCAGCGCTGGGAAGCCCCGGGTAGCTATGCGTTTTATAAATCCTATAACATACATGCATACGTCTTATGAGATCATCATCCAAAGATTATGCTGATGATCATGTGGGATTGACAGATCTTAAAAGCAAGTGGTTCGACCACCAGTGCGAATAGCAAAGGTGAGAGAGGGCATCCCTGCTGGGTGCCTTGCGAGAGCGTGATAGGCATGATGGTTTGACTGTTAACCCTGATGACTGCAGACAGGGTGGAATAAGCCACCATTATTTTGTCCTTCATCTTGGGCAAAGATGAATTCTCTTCAGGACTGTCCCAAAGAAGGCCCACCCGATGAAATGCCTTCTCGGCGACTAACTAAACTACCACAGCAGGTATATTCCTTTTGTGTACTTTATTGACCAGGTGGGCTAAAATCCTGATATTGTCTGCACCCTGCTGATGTTGTACAAATCCAACATGGTCAGGGTCAACCAGGTCGTGGAGCATAGGGTCTACTTTGATGGCCAGTATTTTGGTGTAGAGTTTTGCATCAGTGTTCAATAGGGCTGTGGGACGAAGTACAATCTGTCAGGGTTTTGCCTGATTAAGGGATAAGTGCGATCTCTGTCTCACACTTTGTGGGGGTAAGGCTGGTGTGAAGGAGTTGAAAAGAGCCAGCAAATGATCTTGAAAAAGCAAGAGAATTATCCTATGAAAGGTCAGCGGTAGACTATCTGGCCCATGCGATTTTCCCAATGGCATAGCTTTTAAACCTGTACGCAGTTATGTAGTGCCAATAGACTGTTCTAAGAGCTCCCGGTGGTGGTCATAGATGGGCAACCAGTTGCAATTTCTAAGATAATCCGAGATGTGAAACCAGTCACAAACTCGAAGACGAGTGAATCACTGGGATGTCCTTGCCATCCCATGCATAAAGCTTCTGATAAAAAGTGTGGAATGCTGATTGTCTTTTTCCGAATTGGCCCACGTGTTAGGGCTGGTTCAGACATGCGCTAAATGGAGCTTAGTTCTTTGGAGGCAAAGTTTTCATGCCAGAAGGGAGCCCACCTTCTCGTAATATCTCTGTTTGAGGGCCAAGAGAGAGTGTTCCACTTGATTCATTCTGTACATGCGAAGTTGGCCTCTCAAAATGGCTAATTGTCTACAGATGCATTGTGAAGTTCATTCTAGTGCTTGGATTTCACAGGTTAATGATTGCCCAAAGAGTCACGATTCCCTTGCCATGGCAATTGCCCCAGTGGATATAATCCCTTGTATCGAGAGAGGCCTTAATTCACTCCCTGACCCCCTGGGACGCATTTGAGTTAGAAGTATTCAGTGATTGCCTCGGATACAGTGTGTCTGTCCACTGGGTCTCTGAGGATCTAAGGGGCAAGCAGTGTCACACTTGCCAAGTGGGTGCTATACGAGTGTGATCTGATATGGAGATATCCAAAACGGATGTGAAGGCCATTATGCACAGGAGTGCATGAGTGATAAAGAGGTAGTTGATGAAGGAGTATGACCCATATACGTGGGAGTAGTAAGAAAAATCTTGTAAGTCCAGGTGCATGTAACGCCACAAGCAATTTGTGTTACACCAGATTTACCAAACCATGCAAGATGGCCTTGCGTGGCTTGGTAAATCTGAATCTAGGTTGCTCCACGCAAGGTGATGCAGAGCAACGTAACGGGGAGAGGAGTTGGCCTAACGGCTAGGGCTGTCGACCTTGAATCTGGGGAACCTGGTTCGAGTCTCAACAATGACGCTGAACATCCTGTGATTCTGGGAAAATCACTTAATCTCCCCGTGCCTAACAAAAAATGAATGTGTCCTCATGTAACGCAACTGGTGCTCGTGTAAAGCGCTCTGATACCCGATACCTTCGGGTCAAGTTCGCGCTATATAAAACTCCGTAAAAAAAATAAACAAACCTAGGATAAATCAAGACCCTGGCATGCAAGGTTGGGATCAGGTGGAGCTGGGCAGATTTAATGAGCACGGGCCGTTTCAGTTCCCTCTAAGTGACAAAACAAAGGTGCAGATCGGCTCCCCTAAGCAAATCGGAGAGTCCCAGCGAAGGCGAGGTTGGCTGTGGGTCATGCCGCGTGGTGGGGATGGAAGCGGGCAACAGGCCGCTTTTCGCTGCACAGGAGCATCAAGGTCAGGATCAGGATGAGGCTGACCCCTCACCTGTGTCTTCTGCTGGGCAGCTCCACCCTCACCTGCTGGTGGGTGGCCGTAGGCACTCTCGTGCGACTGGTGTAGTCCCAGCAGTGGTGGCTGATCGATTGGCTGTCCCGTTATGGGCGGCGGGGGGGGAGGAATGTCCTTGCCATAACTGATCCAGGTCTGCGTTGAGCCTCTTTCGGTGTACGGGCACTTGAACAAAATAGGTGTGCTGATGGGCTTTGAGCCAGGGGCGTTGAGCTAAGTTTCAGGCCTATGGGGCGCCTGTAAGCAGGGGGACCTTTCCTCGTCCTCTCGATGGTGAAGGTGCTGCTACAAGTCCTAGATCTATGCAGAGCTGGGGGTTACAGGAAATAATGTCTGCTGCTAAGACTGCCACTGTAGATGGTACTCGTGGGGCATGGGCCCCATTCAACCAATTCCGTGGCTGGGCCACTTGCCCCCATCCTTGCAATCAGAGTGTTGAATGGAGGCCCCAAGCTGTGCGATGCTTAGTGCTGAGAGGCACAGTTGCCGGCACCAGCTGTTGCAGGTGACAGAGACACAAGCGGCCGCTGGGCTGTAGCACGAGCAGTCTCTGGGTGGCCTGTGCATCAAGATCAGCTCCAGCGAAGTCCGACTGTTCGGACCTGGGGGGTGTCCGGCCCAGCTGCAAGGGTTGTGGGCTAAGATGGCGGCCACTGAACTGCAAGGCGAGCGACCTCTGCATCAGATCATCAATTCTGGCTAGTGGGTTAGGGCCAGAGTACCAGGCAGCCCCAATTAGGGCCTGGCTGAATGTTGCGATGAGTCCCAGTGCTGTGCAGGGCCAGGAGGCACTGGAGATGTCTGCGAGGGCTGCTTTTCAAGATGGCGGCCTCTAGATGGTGTTGCGATCGGCGCATTGTCTAGTCCCCAACCTTGGTTGTGGTGGCTGCATAGGCATCACTAGTGGCTTCGGCAGGGGCCCTGGGACAGAGGCCACGCATACTGGAGATTTGGAGGCACTGGGACGCCTGAGAAGGGATGCTATTAATGAGCTGATGGCCCCGGAAGAGAGGAGCCGGCAGAGCCTGCATTCTACTCCATTCCCGGCGTGCCCATGCCTCCCACGAAAATCCTGCTAAATATTTTAATTGACTGAGTAAAACTTTCACTGCAGGGGACGAGGTGCTGTGGTTTGGAGCTAGCTGTCTGGCAGAAACCCAGGGCTGCAAGCAGTTTACAGGGGTGAATCCTACCCTTCAGCTAAACTTCTGGAGGTCCTCAACAATGAACTGGCGTCCGTCATGAATTAAATCAGTAGCTTGTGTTTTTTGTGCAAATGAAAAACATAGCAGCACTGCTAGGGGCTGAGCTAGAATTCATGGCGCAGGAACTTAATCTCTGCAAGTAAAAACAATTGTTCATCCCTCTCAGAGTGAAAAGGGGCCTAAGAAGGGGCGCTAGAACTAGGGGTTCTTGTGGTACTGCAGCACCACTATAATAACTTTGTAGAAGTTTTAAAGTAGAATGATCAATTGACAGGCCTTTTGTTTTTATCTTGTAGCATTTGTTGTGTTCAAAGATGGAGGTCAGACGTCGGGTAATGTCTCCTGACAAATTGCTGCTTCTTCTTTTTAGGTCTCTCCTTAGACAGCGCATTCTACAAGACAGTTCCTTTACTTACAGGGGCGTTAGAGCCAATACTTATAACGGTGCCAGTTCAATTAATCTGATGCCCACTTTTTAGGTCTCACCTAAGACCACGCCCATTGCTTTTTTTGGTTGGCTTCCTATTCACTCTTATTTCCTTGCTTTTCTTTGCTCAGCGCATTTCGATTTCACTTCCTCTTTGTGTGTTTATCCCCCACTTGGAGAATGGCCGAAGTACTGCTTCCTTGCCCCCTGTGTGTCCTTCCACTGGTTTCGCTTTTGGAGCTACTTTCACCCCCTGTGTTGCTTGCTCCATTTTTGCTTGTGCCATCCCATTCATTGTTGCTGGCCGGTTCATAATGCTTTTTGTTTTTCAATTTCATTTGCGCTGCTGTGCAACATTGCTAAATAAACTGACAAATCCAGTGGCTCTCGCATTGGCAAGACCTATTGGGTGCCGTTGCGGTCCATGCAGGTAACGGCGGTGGGGCCATGTAAGGGGGGATTCCGATGGACGATGCAGAGGGAAAATTAAATAAATAATAAATTTTCCCTCTGCATCGTCCCTCGGAATCTCCCCTTACACGGCCCCACCGCTGTTACCTGCACGGACCACCACTGATTGGGTGCGCCTGTGTTTGTTTGCATTGGGGCGCTTAAGACCTAGCAAGCATCCATGTGATGTGGTGTGAAGAGATTTGACTGCACCATGGTCGCGGTCAAGCGGTTTGTGAGACCACTCCAAAAACTGGTCACATCAAGGCATTCCCATATTATGTGGTAAATCTCATATACAGCCATTTCACACCTAGTGCAAGCCATGTGTGTTAAATCATATATCTTGTTGAGTCTCCTAGTGGTTACATATATGTAATTTGACGGATTTTTCATTAAAAACTGAATTTCTAGACATCTTTGTGTTTATGCGAGTGCTTTCTTCCTCTCATCATCCAGTTCTCTATCCAAGCGAGTTTCCCATGTTATCTTTAGGTGATTCAATTCTGTTTTTGTCATGTTGAGGAGAGTCCTATAGAGCCATATTTCCAGCTTCTTGCCATCCCCTACTGTGCTCCGAAATAGGAAAACCTTATGTTTAGTTGAATTACCTACGATTCTCCACTTCTTACGAAAGGTGTTTGTCTGATAGAGACATCTAGCCACAGATTCCTTACCTTTGAACTTCCAGGCGTCAGGCTGGATCCGGATTAATTTTCTTATCCGTACCCCTTGCGCACCGGTAGGTGGCGTCTGTCGACTCCACGCGACATCGTTTGCGTCGTGTTTATCGTCGTCGTAACGTCCCCGTCATCAATATAACCACTACTCCAGTGCACTGACGTCAATTCTTGTCTTTCTGCGCCATCCTACGCAGTTACGTCAAAGAGAGCTTACCCCCTGTCATTTTTTGGCAGACTTTTTTCGACCTTTTGTCGACGACTTTGGTGTGCTAGGGATGTCTAGCAAGAAGACTTCGGGGTTCAAGTCGTGTGGTGCCGGTCACCGCGCCATGTCAGTCATGGACCCTCACTTAGTGTCTCTATGGTGCCTGGAACGCGACCATGACAAAAAGTTGTGCTCCGATTTCCGGGCCATGGCGCCGAAAGCTTCTAGGGAGCGGTCCCTAAAGCTAATCGCGGCCCGGTGCCTCAGAGGTCGCTCCGTTGATCTCGATCCTGCTCTCGGTCGAGAGGAAGGTCCGAACACCGCTCCGGAGGATCTAAGTCCTCTTCTTCCAAGTCGTCAGGTAAGAGGCATCACAAAAAGCAAGAAGTCAAAGTGTGCTGCGACTTCGCCATGTCTGTCGAATGACGAGACTATGGAACCTCAGCATTTGAGGCTCTGCTCCGCAGAGCGGGTGCCTGAGTCAGCTCAGCGTTTCCCTCCCTTTCCGGGGCCGGGAGCGACCCATACCCAACTTGGAGTTCCATGACGCCATGTGCGCCATATTTGGGCAGCCTGACCCTGCCGGCGCCCCTTTGGGCCCTGCAGGCTCGGATGAAGGAGTCCTGGTGGGTTCCGCGCTGTCGGCTTCGGCACCACGGCCTCCAACTGGACCCATTCCCGTGCCTGGACCGGCGCCCGTCGCACCTCCACAGTGACCTTTCCCGGCGCCGCATCCGCAGTCGAGCTCCTCTACGTCGCCCTGGGCGCCCACTGGCGGTGCCTCCCCAATCCTCATTCCCGACAACACAGGGCCGGCCGGGTGTCCGCCTAGACAGGCGCGGATGGAGCCGTACGGCTCCATGCCGTTTCACCTGCCCTATTCTGAAGAGTTAGGAATGGATGAGGAGGATTGAGAGGTGGAGCAGGATCCCTTGGAAATCCTGCAACCTCGGGACATGGACTGGTATGAGGAGCTGGGTGATGCCAGTGGCCTGGACACCTGCATTCTGGCATGCTGTCTCCCCTTAACCAGGCTACGGAGGAGGGGGGGGCAACATTCGCTATGGCGGTGTGTAGGGCTGCGGAGGTCTTGGACCTGAAGCTCCCTATGGTGGCAGTCAAGATTAACGTCTTGACAGAGGTCCTGCAACCTGGGGTCTCTACCTCACCAACCCTTGCTGCCTTTCAATGAGGCCTTGACAGACGTTCTTCTGGGCACCTGGTCCAAACCCAGCACAAGGGCTCCTGTGAATAGAACAATTGCCCACCGCCATCGCCCTTCACCGGGCGACCCAACTTTCCTCACCTCCCACCCCACCCAACAAAGCTTAGTGGTTCAAGCTTCCACTTCCCGTGGCGCGTTCCCTTCCCCCGGACAGGGAATCCAAGAGACTGGGAAGCTTCGGGAAGAAAATGTTCTCGCCCACCAGTCTAGCATTGCGGTCGGTGAACACCGGATGCCTTTTGGGCCGTTATTGCCATTCGATATAGGACACGGTTGCGCAGGTGCTGCCCAGGGTCTCAGAGGAGGACCGGATTCTACTCTCCCAAGCTATTTCAGTCGGGAGAGATGCAGCGAAGTTTGCCATCCGATGTGGCTTGGACACGACAGACTCGCTGGGCAGATCGATTTCCACAAAGGTGGACGTACGTCGCCACGCCTGGCTGAGGACGTCTGGTTTTTAGGGGGATGTACAGGCTAATACTATGGACATGCCCGTTGATGGCTCCCATCTCTTTGGAAACCAAGCAGATGTCATTGTGCCCATCCTAGTCCAGTCTTTTAATTGTTTGAGTGTATAATATCTCTGGGTTCCCCATGGGGCCACCATTGGCAGTACCAGGGCATATACAAGTGTGGGGCCAATTCTCTGCAGACATCGTTTTCAGCCTCTCCAAGCATCCCCCAGTAGGTGAGGTTATTTCCTGACCACAGTTGGATGCCTAGCTCGCATGATATTCCATGCACCTTCTTTTAGATTGTCTTTGTTAAGAACTGTGTCTGACAAATGTGCCCCATCTATGCAATATGCTACCTGTTGAAGCTGAACTACCAGGTAATATAGCTCAAAATCCACTGCGCTTAGGGCTGCATCTGCCCGTGGAAGTTTGCACTTATTCAGAGCTACCTGGTGCTGAACAGTTCTTGAGGTCAGGTGTGATAGTGGTGATCCCAGCACCCTAAATAATTTTTTCAGAACCGGATGAGTAATGAATTAAATTAATACAGCAAGCAAGAAAGCATAATCATTTTGTCCTGCGCTATACATCACATGGCCGATAAAGACAGCATTTTCCAAAGGTCTAGGCAGTTTGCTGGGGTAATTAAAGTATTTCGTAGGCTCCCAGCCAATACGTCTTCACCTGCATGGTAAATCTGTGCTCCGAAGTTTCTAATAATGTGGTCTTACCAAGTTATGCCCAGGTTTCGTTACAGTGTGTGTTCGGTGCACGTATTTAGTTTAACAAGAAACACACAAGTTTTTGCCCAGTGTGTCATCCAACCCGTTGTAGGCTTCTCGTAAGAACAAAAGCCAATTGTTCGCATATAGAGAGATAATATGCATGTCGTTTGACAAAAGTATGTATCTTTCCCTGCCTGTTATTCTCATCATATTGGTAAAATGCTTCATTGCAAGAGCAAAAACCATGTGCAATAACGGGCATCCCTGAGATCTAGTTGGGGCAAAGGTAATGAAATCATTAGGGCCTCTGATAGTGTTCAGAGGGTGACCCAGCTCAAGGGCCTTTAGCACAATTGTGACCTCAGGATGATATGTGATTAATGCATCCAACAACGAGCTCACGATAATGTGGACCCCTATATATGTCGACCACATTCTCTTTCCCAGTACCCTTAATTTTAAGATCTACCATTCTGTTTGTGTTGAAATTTATGAATAGGGATGTTGCATTTAAAAATTAACTTTGTTCACTCCTTTTATGTGCATTTGAGCGCTGGATGATTTCATACTTTAACAATCTTGACGTTGTGTTCATTCCACCTGAGATCTGAATGATACAGTGCTTTCCTGCAAGAGTTGTGTCACTGGTTTTATAATTGTATCAATTCTGAAGCTGCTTTCCCATCCTTATGACATAGCCATATTTTGACTACCGTAGTCACTGATTGGCGTAACTAGCGTGATCTTCTCATGTGATAAATGTGTAGCACTCCTCCATGATTGGTAGGCTTTTGTGGGTCTAAACATGGAAAAGTACTGAGCAGAGAAATGTCTGATATTTTACAACCTTTAGACCTTTGATTATGTAATGAGATACTATTAAATCGGACAACCTTTGTTACCAGAACGTCAGAGATACTTGTCCCTATTTCAGAGTTCTGGATGTAGCAATTCATAGACCACGCCGATAGACTTTTCAGATATTGCCCGGGGTAGAGCTGACATGGCTGTAGACTGATAAATTTGTTTCTAGGACTGTGGGTTAATTTCAGGTCTCCGGGGATACCGTGTTTCCAGTCTTGGGCATCACTTAGATTACTTCAACTGAGACAAATGGCATCAGATAACAAAGATTAGAAGCAAGAAATCCCAAGATTGGAAACCTGATGTCACAATGGACAAGGAGTCCGCAAGTGACACCGTACGCATGGTGTAAAAACAGTCAAATGAGTAAAAATCAGATTTGTTTCCCAAGCCTGTATGTAGAAGTATGAAAGGGCCAGATGTACAAAGCATTTTTCAGGGCGCAAACGGCCCGATTTGCAGATTTGGGCCATTTGTGACCGTAAAAATGCTTTTAAAGCCCCTCAGATAAAGAGCTTGGCTATCCAAAGTTTGTGGGACCCAAGGTATCCACTGGAGGGTGAATGGCAAGCCTGAAAGCCAAAGACCCACTGGGAACCAACACTGCGCGTTTCAGGTACATGCAAAGGGAGGGGCTTGTGGAACATACCTCCACTGAGGGATCTTGTACACTGCAAGTCCTGCGAGATGAGTCAGTAGGATGTATTGCGTCAGGAGCAAATACTTGTGGTAATTGAAATGTTATGTGATCGCTGTTCTGTCATTACTATGATGTAAAACCAATAAAGAAATTTTATTTAAAAAAGTATGGAAGTTTCTTAACGTGGCTGGTTAAAAAGCATGTCGTTGTGTGAAAGTGAAAATGCGCACATGTGCAGTTGCTTATTTTTCTTAATGTTGCACCAGCTATTGCTACATGTTCATTACCAATGCTTCATTGTATATGTGCTTTTAGTGCAACCTAGAAGTAATGACTTGAACATGTCGTACTGCAAAGGCATTGAACAGTGCTCTGTTCAGATTGTAAATAGCGAATGTGCAAAGTTTTCCTCTGACAAACTTCCTGGAAGTTTTACGTACTGTACGATTGCTATGCATAAGTCACAGAGTTTTCAGCATGTAGGTTCGATGTTAAAACTGACACCTTTTTGTACCCGCCTTAGTTGTTTTGAGGAAAAATTATTGACTTCTTACATTCATTATTAAAGTTGTAAGGATGATGGTTTAAAATGTAAACATTAATCTTCCTACCACACTTTCGTGATCTTCAAGTTAGCTGCCATTGGAATCCTTCAGCATATGCCCTGTACTATATTCTTTTACTCCACTTAATCATATTTCTCCAATTCCTTAAACATCTTTCAATACATCTTTATAATCAGTATGTTTAGACTTGCCACTATAGTGTCTTACCGTACCCTAGGGCTTGGATTCCTCTACCCCAAAGTTATCACAGTCACTCTCTTAATCCTTGTATTGTAAAAGTACATGATAGCTTATTGAGTTTATGCTACGTTAAAATAAACTCACTGAATATGACATAATATATATTCTTTATGTGCTACAGCTAATTCAGAGCCCTTATGGGCTATTGACCCTATTCTTTAAGGCTGAGCAAAAAAACAGTGCCTTGTGGGATCATATGGTACGCGCAAGGGAGGGAGCAGCTTGATGTACAATAGTTGAGCAAAGATCCGATTCCTAGGTATAGCCTTACCTGGGGAACCCTCGGCTACTAGAATCTGATTTATCCTCTTGTGCCAAGATCCTGTTGGGCCCTGAATTCGGGGCAGGATCTGCAGTCTTCCATGAGACGTACGAAAGATGGTGAGAATCTGTTAGTGCAGTGATCTAGGGAAGCCAGGGTAGTGTGACTGCCTCACATAGAAAGCAGTGGAAAATCAGAGCCTTCTCCACGACAATGCATCAGAAATGAGCCTGCCTGTTCCCTGGCCAGTCCAATGGACTAGGCAGGTATTCATCGGCAGTTGAAAATTAGTGATAAGCTGTAGTATCCATGGGCATCCAGCAGATCTGGCTTAGCTGCTGCAATAGCATTGGACATCAGTGCCATTGGACACCATTACCTAAACCCAATAACCCAAGAAAATAAGCATTGAGTACCGATTTCACATATTTCCATGCAGTTTGCTCCTTGATGAATTTAATTTAGCATTGCAAAATAGGAGGATGCACTCCACAAACTGCTAGAGTCACGTTTCCCGGTAAAACAATGGGTTTCATACAGCAATCTGTGTATGCCCAGTCCCTAAAAGTAGCCCGATTGCTAGTCATGCAGGTACCATGATATCCATGCAGATAGCACATCGCATGTGTCTGTCCTCAAAATGTTTGCTGTCAGGTTATGTTTCTTTCTGCCAACGCAGCAACAGTAAAAAACACAAATGCTGCCTAAAGCACATGGTACAGAAGCAAAAAGCTTTTTCTAAGTGATGGAGTGGCAGCTCAAACAATTACCGACCATACAGTTCCATATACCACACCCACTCCTTATTCTTATACTTGTAAGAAGGACCTGGCACATCGTATGCCAGACCTAAAAGATCACTACCCGTGACAATTATTTATAGCGTTGGCATCTTCCATTGTACATTTGTATGAATTATTCAGATATCATTAGGCAGGACTGGTGAAAATTGTGTACTCTGGAACTGGTAACAGATTATTATATTTACAATTGTGTAAAACAAAGTTCAGAGTTTCTCGATTAATACTTGTAGAATTTATCTTCCAAGAATGTGAGGCTTTGTAAAATCCAGTGCTGAAAAACCATTTTCTTCATTACAGTACTCAACTTTGTGAGCATTTGCCATGAAAAGGAACTCTTTTATTTAATTGTTTGTGACTGATTTATTTCCCCAAGATAAATGAAATTCCTTGCCAGGGACAGCGCGCTTTTAATTATGCTCTCTGTAACTTATGGTAATACCTTTCCGAGCACGTGTTTTAAAGTCAGTATATTGTGTAAGGCAAACAGACCTAGAATATCACATGCTAAGGATCATCAAAAGTAAACATTACAGCATTTAGAAATGAAAGCGTACTTGAAGGCGTTCAGACTGTACATAAATGCAAACAAAGATGTGCAATGATGAAGGGTTTCCAGTGGTTTTTCCGTTAGTTGTGAAAGACTTCTCCCGTTTAAACAAGAGGGATCATTAAAAACTAAGGTTCTAACTAGTAATCCAGAAGCCATGGTGGAGTCTCTTACCTCTCCATAGGTGGAGTAGTTTATTCAAGGATGCCACAATCTCTTCTTCTTTGTGAGGGAGAGTTTGCAGCCTCAAGGTCGAGGGATTAAAGTGGAGAGGCAAAGGGTGATATGTGAGGCTTTCACGAAGGTGTGACAGCTTGTTGAATAGCAGAGGTGCAGTTTGGAGAGTTTGGAATGCAACCCAAACCTGTGAGTATGAAATATTGAAGCATTCCACTTGTCAGGCCTTTTTCTCCAAGGCGCTTTGTTGCAGTGGCCCTTAAGTGCCCTAAGGAAACAATGTTGGGGCTCCTACTAACTAGGTCACCAAATACCTGCTCTGCAATGGAATGTTGACCTCACTGAGCCTTCTTGATTTGCAAGGTAGACTGACAAGCAGTCGAGGCCTCACTAAAGGGAGGTGCTCTAAGGTAAGTGAAGGAGACTTAGCGAGGCCAATATTCTAATGCAGAGTTATTGGTGGCCTAGTTAGTAGTGACCACTGAATTCTCACTTTTAGAGTGATTGGTGACCACTGCAACAAAGCCTACCAGAGAAAAAGCCTGAGATTTCCAAATAATGGATAATGCATAGAAACCAGTCAAACAGTTATGTATTGGATTATAGTACTAAAACAAAGGCCTTTTGCTATGCATACTTTTTTTGTGATCACTAAATGTTACGAATGAGAAGGTCAGGATTGTGGCAAATCACTTATAAGGGACACAACTCATCAAGAATTGAGAAAACCTACAATGTGCACACCGTTACAATTATGGCAAATAAGTACTGCCAAATGGGGTAAAAGAAGGAACCAGAAGTTTCTTTCGGAGTTTTTCTTACTTCTGATGGTAAGGCACCAGAGAAGGAAAAGCCAATTGCTTATTGAGATTTAGCCAAATATATAACGAGGTGGAGAAGGCTATCTTTTACTAGAGCTGGTTCCATTCTAAGTCTGATGTACGTTGGTGGTGGTTCGCCTTCCAGTGAACCATGATGCTCTGTAGGGCACAAAATGCAAAGCATTTAGAGTGTAATGTGTTTCTTTCGGAAGACATTGTGCTTAATGCAAAACACCAGTTACTTCAGTGGGTAATTCTATGGAAGTACATATTGGAAGAGATTGAAAACATACGTGAACAATTCAAGGTATGAGCAAAAAAGAGTAGCCAGAACCATTGTTGCACTAGCTTTTATGGTTGGGTAACAAATTGCCCCTGAACAACTAGATTCTGAAGATATACAAAGGAAAAAATGAATTTTGAGTTTTCCACCAACTTCTTAGCCTTTACAGTTCAGTACCAAATTTTAGCTCAATCATCTGAGGACAGCTCATTCTTAATGGACTCTTCTAATTTTTAGGTCGCAGCCTACCAGACAGCACAGCTGTCTGGTTTGCTAAAGACATCTTGGGAACTTTAAGAAAGTTGACCCAGGAATGCATTCCCGCCTGTTGATTACCATTGGCTTTCTGGTTTGTAACTCACATTTTCCAGCTTTCCATTTGCTGGCTTTATTTGCTTTAGGCTCTCCAGGTTCAGTTCATCCCTCCCATTGCCCAAACTGTGTTTACTGTATTCTTCCACGAACTCACTTTCTGTAAATAGGCTTGTAAATCTTGTTGGGATCGCATCACATTTGCTGTGCATTCAAAGACCAAGGTCAAATGTCAGGCACCGTCTTCTGAGGGCGTTTGTTTACTTTTCTTTCTCCGACTTTAAAGTGAGAGGATTTATGTGACTCTCATGCTGGACACTGGGGGTAGGAAAGAGTTTTTTTCTAGCATGCAACAACATTTAAATGAACTGTGTACGTATTTCAGAATATAACAATTAGGAACCCAAATGAAGCACATTTTTTTAAATTTCTGAAGTGTGTTGGAAACAAATACTTTAATATGATCAAAACAAATCATTACACTAGGTGGTGCCATTTCCACACATTTTCATCTGTGCTCTGTATAGTTTTATTACTAAAACGGTATGTCTGTGCAAATGTCATGGTCATTTCAATTGAAAATCCGTTGTCTGTAATGGCAGTGTGCCACCACACCATGAATACTCCACTCTGACATTCTACTCTACTCTGCACCACTCCGCACTGCTCTACTTTAAACCAGTCCACACCACTGCACTCTGCACCACTCCACGCCACTGGACTCTGTCTCTGGACTCCACGCCTTTCTACTCTATTCTGTACCACACTACTCTATGCTAGTGCACTCTTCACCACTCTACTCTAAACCACTGCACTCTACACCACTCCAGTCTAGGCCACATCAATCTACTCCACACAATTCAACTCTAAGCCACTGCACTCTACACCAATTCTCTTTACCACTGAACTCTATGCCCCTGCAGTCTACGCTAATCCACTGTACGCCACTCCAATCTACTTTGCACCCCTGCACTCTACTACGCTTTACTCTACGGCATTGCAATCTATGCCACTCTACGTGATTGCACTCTGATACTGTACTCTGCAACACTGCACTCTATGCCACTGCACTCTACAGCACTATACTCTGCACCATTCTATGCTTCTCTACTCTGCGCCACTCTGCGCCTCTGCACTTTATGCCACTCGACTCTACTCTTAGCTGTACGCCACTGAACTCTATGCCACTCGACTCTACTCTGCACCAGTGCTGTCTGCATCACTCAGCTCTGCCCAACTGCACTCTGCGGCACTGCACTCTACTCTGCATCACTCTAATCTATGCCACTGCGTTAAACGACGCTGCATTGCTCACCACTGCATCAATGTCACTGCACTCAATGCCACTATACTTTGCAACACTCTACGCCAGTCCACTCTACGCCACTCGGTGTATACCACTCTACGCAACTCCACACTATGCCCCTCCAGTACGCGAAATTCTCTGCCACTCCACAACAGTCTACTCTTCGCCATTCCGCTCTACGACACTCTACTCCACTCTTCGCCATTCCACTCTACGACACTCTACTCCACTTTTCACCATTCCTCTCTTTGACACTCTACTTCACTCCACAACACTCTCTTCTACGCCACTAACTTTTAGCCATGCTGGTGTACAATATGGCTAAATCCATTGTCAACGCCAATGGTTCTTGCATAGGCGAGACCTATTGACTTTGCCAATGCTTGTTACGTTGTGATGTTGCATATTGTTTCTTAAGAAGAGATGCATAATTGGTTGTGCCACCAGGGCCTCTGTATTGTTCTCAGCAGTAGGACTGTCCTGATGCTGCCAGAACACCCAGGTCCCTTGACGATTGATTCTGCTCAAACCAGGTGCTCATGATGAATGATGATAGAAAGGGATATGAAGCCCCTTTGGCCAGAAGGTCCATCCTTTGTGGAGGCAGATGTGCCTTCTCTGAATGAGAAAGTGGTCCGCGAACCAGACTTGGCAGGATCAAACTGAAAACACCAAAATGACCACTCGATCAGACCAGACTGACTTGTCCATCCAGGAGTAAATCTTCCTTGGGAGGGGTACAGTCAACGGAGAATCCAAAAGTGAGTTCTGAGGTAACAGACTGCAGGTACAAAGAACAGGTGTACTGTGAATCTAAAAGGGCCGGAGCCTGTGAATGCACTGGAAACTCCAGAGCAAAGCTTCTTTTCTCCAAGATCTCGAGTGGCATGGAGGGTGTTAGGATCACATACTCCTTTGTTCGTTATCGCCATCCCTCTGTTTTATCCATCAGTGTTTTTGCTAGCTGACACGGGGAAACAGTGAATAACTGTGACATTGCTGACTGACAAACTAATTTGACTTTTGTTGCTACTATCACAGGTCAATATTGACCAGCATTAGAAGTCTTCGCTTCTCTGTCCGATTTCCATAAGGTGGTCCAAAATGTGAAATATTTATATAGGGAAACTCAAAGTGGTAATCTGAGATATTGGAAATATGTTGTTATGGGATTCATTCAGCACAATTCAAAAGGTTATTTATGAAGACGCTTGGGGAGCACTAACGTACCTGAATTATATTGAACGGATCTCCAGGAGGAGATACACGGTCCTATAGGCAAACAATCGAGCATGCAAAATCCAGCCACGATGAACTGCAACGTCTGGGAAGAGAGCAGCAGGAAGTGTCTGCTCACGGAGGCCAACTAGAGTCGGCATCCCAAATTAAGGAGATAAGGTGCGTGCACAAATGCTCATCGCATATACCCAAGACAGCTGCCATTAGTGTGTACATAGAGAGCAAAGAAAGACTATGGTCTCTACTATGTGCAAAATTAAAGCTGGAGTGCGCATGGGTTCAATTACACAGTGAAAAATGTATTAATACCACCATGGCTGGCACACTGATATCAAATTAAGGTGAAAATTAAAGCTATCAAAAAAGTAAGTGTGATCAAACTCATACTTACGGGTATAGAAATGAGTCCTGACTGATTAAGACCCAATAGTCATAGATCGGTCTACAACCCGTTTTTCTGTACACTCGTTGAAGATGATTTGATTCAGCAATTAATAAATGCACGTTTACTGGCGTGCAGTAGTTAATATTTTGGTTCATCATTTGGAACAAATGGTCTTGCTTTACGAACATTAATTATGGTGTGATTGGATAGTAAAAAAAAATAATCACTATTGTACAGTAATTGATCTGTGGGGACATAACTTACTAGTCAAGATTTAATATATACAACACAATTTCTGAGAAAAATGTATGTAATCCAAAAGGAGTGGATAGTTGACGTATATGAAAACACTAACACCATGTGTAAAGCAAATGGCTCAATATATCTTGATACAATTAGGGTACTGATAACGTAAGATTTCAAAAATCGTAATACAAAAGGCTCCTCATAACACTCCTGTCTTCCTGGCAAAAAAACTTGAACTGTCTGGTGGGAGTCGTTCTCTAAGAAGTGCTAACTCTCTATTGTCTAAGCCACAGAAGTTAAAAAAAAAAAAAAGAAAACTTACATCTGCTCCTTTTCTGGGGTTGCCCCAAAAATATGGAATGCACTACCTCTTGAAACAAGATCAAACCCCTTTACTACTTCCTTCAAAAAAAGAAGTAAAACTGCTGTTGCTGAATAGATACTTTCAACAATAGATCAGAAGTCACTCAGCTTGACTGTTTTCCTGGGTGCACGTCTGGATCCTGAATCTACTAAGCAGTTTGTTGCATTGCATCTAAACTGTTTCTTGCTTGTTCCTTTTTACATTTGTATGATTGACTTATTTGCTGTTTGTACAGCGCTCTGATACCCAGACGGGTCATGTTCACACTGTATAAAACTCCCCCAACAAACAAGCAACAACACATTTGCTAATTTAAGACACGAAAAGCTGGACGTGTACCTTGCACACGTTAGACGCAGTAACACTCTAAACTGAGACAAGTGTAGTAGAAGCACCGTAAAAGCGTGCTTTGAAATGAAAGACCTAGAAACATATGTAGAAAACAATCCTAATGCATATAAATGAGTTGCATTATTGAGAATGCTTACAAAAGTTTTGTTTCTATTGCTTTCCATTAGAATGCACCATGTAGAAAAGTCAGTTAAAAACTGTAAAAAAATACTAGTAAGGCACTTTAAATGTAAACTGTTAATACTAGAGATTCTATAATTTATAAAAAGTTAAAAACTATTTTTGTAGTATGATAATACTTGATGAAAGTTCTACTTTATTTCCAATAGGAAATTATTTTATTGCATTATATTTGCTATAGGTTTAGAGTTTATTTCCTTTAAAATTGTTAGGACAACATGAAGCATTTTTCAAGCATGCTGTTTCTCTAATGCAGATTTATTCCTTAGCCTACTACAATGATTCTTTTGCATAGAGTAAAATTTTGCCTTATTTGTTAAGTACATGTGTAACTTTCAACGTTCTGAAATATTTCCTCAACGTTCACAGTGAATTGTACCTGTGGGAACAGGATTTCAGCTGCTACTACAAACTGATACTTTGTATTCTTTTTCACCGTTGTTAGACCTATTTGGACTTTAAATCTCTCGTTTCTCATGACTAGCAAGGGGAGTCATCTCGTAGTTGCTAATGTCCTAGGTGACATTGTGTGAATCTGAGCACATGACAAACTTCCGACAGTGGTGCACCAGACATTTGCACCAGCAAGATGGACGGACGGACGTGATCCGATCCGGCTCCGCCGCCAGCCGGCTGTCGGGAGCGGCTTTTTGAGCTCCAACGTGTAGCTGATCAACGCAGGAATCTGTGTCGGACAAGGTGGGGAACCGCGGGATCCCGATGTATGCGGCTGGCCCAAAAGGAAACCAACGTTATCACTGGATTTGCCGGCGCGGCACAAACCACCAAAATGGCGCCGAACCCCTGAGGTCCGAGCTCCGACGGATGAGACGGGCAGGGCGCTGCCTAGGACAGAGCAGTGACAGCATCAGAGGGGCACAGGGCTTTACAGAGGCTGCCAGCAGAAGGAGTTACCGGCACACACGGCAGTGCGGTCGCGGGCTGGGTCTGGGAGTAGAGTACCCTAGAGCTCTTGGTTGCCGTGGATGGCGGGACACTGGAGAGAGCTGGAGGGGATGAGTACGCAGCGCTTCAGCTGGGGTGCACTTACCTGCGCTCCCCAAGGCCAGTGAGGCGCAGCCATAGGCAAGGAGGCAGCATCAGGCATGGAGCAGATTCCCTCCTTCGGCGCGCCTGATCCCAAAATGGCGGCCGCAGCACCAAAGTGGGCAAACCTCCGTCGCAGAGGCCCAGGAGGCTCCAGATAAGAGGGAGGTCACAAGCTGGAGGCCCCTGGGACCGCAGAAGAGCACAGTGAAGACCAAACGCGAGGAGAGTATAGAGCTGTGCCCAATGCCTGACCTTAAGATGGCCACCGCTGGGGACATCTGACACGTGGAGCTATCTCTTGGTTAAGACCCAAAAGCAGCAGCTCACCTGGTCCAGGAAGGATCGTACCTGATCCTAAAATGGCGACCGACCCTCCGCCGAAAGCAGGTTACGGCCCTCCCAACGGGCAAGGCGGGGACGCCTTGAGGCGATCTGACGAGACCGCGGGAGTGCGGCAGTCACCAGCCAGCCAGGCTAAGACCCAAAAGCAGCAGCACACCGGGTCCAGGAAGGATCATGCCTGACCCTAAAATGGCGGCCTACCCTCCGCCGAATGCATGACCGAATATGGGGTTCAGCTAAGTAAGTGCCCTCGGCGAACTTTAATAATCAACTCTCTACCCAATCACAGCAGCAGAGAATGTAAGGAAAGAGTGAGCCTGAGCCTCCCCCACGAACTAAATTTTTCACGAACTCCTAAGCGCAAAGAGACCGATCAACATGGCCGATGTCCGGTGGAGCTGCCTAGACAGCTATAGAGGAGATCGGCTCTGGGTCACCCCCTTGGCCGTCGCCTACCCAGCCGGACTTTGGACATAGTTCTCCTTGTCTCTCCACTGTATATGTTGTTGTTGTTATTAACACTTGTTTTTGAAGTGTAACACTGTTTTGCCGTCCTATGTTTTTTTAATATGCTCTTGTAACTGATATAATGTTTGCAACTTGTATCTCACTGATCCTCTTGTAAAACGCTCTGATACCTCTGGGTTTAGCCAGCGCTATATTTAAAACTCTTCAAATAAATAAATAAGTGGTGTAATGCAATATCACTAGGACTCTTACAGAGACTTTATAAAAGAAGAAACCCCAAAGGAGGAGCAGCTCCATTCTGATTTTTCCTACTTGAGAATTGGAACGCTATGCTGATCGATTTTTGATGATTTTGAAACCTATCCTGTTTTGGTTTTTACTTTTGGACTGTTTTGCGAATGCTACAGATAGTAGCTGATGGACTGAAACCCTTCATTGCAGCACCATTTGTTTTCCTTATTTCTTTTGTCGCATACTAATGGACTTGCCCTTAGTGGACTTTAAATCTGAACCTTTTTCTTTAGGATCATGAGCTGTTAGATAAATTAACTATCCTTCTGCTTTTGATGGTAGTGGGACTCTGTAAATTGATTTTTGCGATAATCATTTTTGAAGCTTGGCCTAAATGCTTGCCATTATATTGTAAGCAGTGATAATTTAGACCGGATTACTTAAGACTGCTTATTGCCATGAATTTTGAATCTCGAATACAATAACCAAAGTTATTTAATATCTGTCTGAGTCTATTATTGAGTCGTCTTGGTTCTTCCATTGAAACTGTGCTATTTTCTAATGATTTAAATGCGATGTAGGGGGAATCAGCGAGCTTTTATGGAATATCAAGTTCTGCTTCTTTTATTCTGTGTGGCCGTAGCAGAACTTTTGGTTTGCATAATTCTAGTCTGACTTAACTTCTTTAGGAGGATGGTCTTCCTATTGCAAATTCTTTATTTCTACAGCATGGTTTTGAGAGTGGTATACTTAAACCTGATTTCAAATTTGTAAGTTATCTGTCAATTTATGGTCGGCATTGAACAGCTAACATGGTGTTTGGTCACCCTAATGTCTACCCCTCCTATCGGCGGAGAAAGATTAATCAGAGGATCATTGCCTCTGTGGTAAATGGAAATGCTGCAGAATGTCATAATAGGCCCAGTACGGTTAGAGTAGTAAGGAGAGTAACCGTAAATACTTTTTGTCCACGCTTGTGCTGCAACAGTACCATCACACATATGGACATGATCATGCATTGTGGCATAAGCTGTTAAATGTGACAGGGTATCGGTAGTGTGTCACAACATCGTCATAGATAATTAATGGCAGACGCAGCAATGGAGGGTACAATACAGACATCCATGGGGAAATTACAGTGCATCTCCAGAGTTACTAAATTCCTCCATGGTGTTAAGACACTTGGCAATGCTGTCACATTGGAAAATCCATTTCCACACATCTTTGTTCAACATCAACTGGCTATCACTACCCAAGGTGTTTTTTTTAATCGCTTCACTGGTCTGCCACTCTATCATCTTCAGTGTGGTTCAGTTCCAAGAAGTGATTGACTGGGAGAGCTGTTAAAAATGTACATCTGACATGGCTGCAGTACTGAAGAATTTCAATTCGAAAAAGTGTCCTCATCGAAAACTGCTGTTGTGTATGTCACAGTTGCGAGTGGTCAAGATTTCATCCACGCAAAACTTCAGAGGGGTAGTTTAGACTGTTTTAGATTTTCAAAGCCAATGTGCAGCTTGCAAGAATGGCACATTGTCTTTGACAGTTATCTAGAATTAACTGTCAAAGAATGTGAGAGAATCATACAAATGTCTACAAGTGGAACAATTGACCTTGTCTGCATCAAAAATTCAACACCTATACCTGAGCAACTTGATAAATTCTGGTCATCCACATCGAACAAGATGAACTTGGAGATGTTAACTTGCCAAAACATTGCTGATGCTTCAGTGAACACTGAATTTCCAATTATTGCAAGTGGAATAATTGTCAATGAGGAGTTGGTGCCTGCAGAGAGAGATTCAAAATTTACAGGCCAGATTGTTCAAGAACTTCACAGCAAATTGGAGGAAGTTGGCCTTCGTGTTGTGCCACATGTTGAGTGGGCTGTTCGAAATTGTTCCAATCGAGGCATTGCACTGTCAAATGACACAGATGTTATTATTGTGCTTCTTAGATTTATTGAAGTATTCATAAGTCAAGGATTGATAAGTTATGGAACAGGCGAGAAAAGACACTTAATCCTGCTTCATAAACTGTACAAGAAACCCGAAAGCCAGGATAAAGCCGGGATAAAGCGAGGTGGGAAAAAAGGTAGGAAACACGGAGGGGGTGCGCCTGGTTATAGCAAGGTGAAAGCTCAGGAGAAGGAAAGTGGGAAATTAGGGGGACAGGTAGAGGAGGAGCAGGCCTTGGAAGGCGCTAACAATAAGAGCATCTCCAGCGATTGTTCAGCTTTCCAAAACTACCAGGTTAAGGGAAGGAGCATAAAAGGGGTGAGGAAAAAAAGCATTTCCTCGCATAGTAAAGTTAAAGTCACCCCCTCATTACGGTCCTTCTTTAGAGCACAACCTGAGGTCTTGATCATTACAAAGCAAGGGGAGGACCTCAGAGGAGACGTCGACACTGGCTTCACTGGCCCTGCATTTGGCCTTTCTCGAAATAATATGGAACCAGCAGGGATCCTCCTTAGTCAGAATCTCATACCCACTGCAATTGCTGAACAGCTGCCTGAACCATTGTTGGGGGGAGAGGTGGAGTCAGCCGTTCAGAGCCAAGCTGCTAGTCAAATCACTGGAGGGGTTGAGTTAGGCCATAAGTCTCAGGGGGAGACTGGGCCCCCTTTGGCTTCGATGGAAGCTCTGTTTGCCTCATTAAAGGAGGACATCAAGAAAAGTTTCGCGGTATCAGCCGCCAACCAAGGCGAGATAAGGAATTCATGCGAGAACTTAGAGAAGAAGGTGGACCTTCTAAATTCCAGAACTGAGGCCCTCGAGAGTTCTGTGGAAGAACTTAAGGCTAATCTAGGGACAGCAGAGTCAAAGATCCAGGACCTCCAAAGAGGGGAAGCTGCTCTTCGGGACAGAATGGAGACGCTTGAAAATAACTCCCAAAGAAATAATCTCCGTGTCATGAACGTTCCAGAAGGGAAAGAAGGGTCAGATCTCAAGTCATTCATTGTCCTGTTGCTTAAAGAAGTCCTGCCACTTGAAGAGTCAACAGAGTTCCTGGAAAAAGACATACAAAGAATTCATAGGGATCCGTTTCGCCTGAACCCAAATAGGGTAAAACCAAGGAAGATTCTTATTAATTTCCTTACCTACTCTGTAAAAGAAAAGATCTTGAATATGGCTTTAAAGGCGAAAACGTTAAGGAGTAGGGATTTCTCCTTCGAAGTTCGCTCGGATCTCTCTAAAGGTACCCTAGAAAGGCAGTGGGAACTCGGCAGAAGGATGGACAACTTTAAGAAGATCGGTGCAGTAGTACAACTTAAATTTCTGGCCTTCTTAAAAGTTATGCACAACAACAAAATGCACAACATTAGATCAATCCAGAGGCAGATGAATTGCTTGATACTATTAGCAAGGAGGTCCCATAGGCCCCTTGCGGAAGCTTTGTCTGTTCTGTTCTGATAGAGGAGCACAGTGCAGGGTAGAACAGAGTTCTATATTGTATTTATCTGATCATATTACCCTGAAGCATTGAACGGCAGGGCTGCATGTATTCAGACCCTGCACAATAAATCAAGGTAAAAGAAATGAAGAATGCAGTAGAAACATAGGAGGTCCCTTAGGCTGCGCAGGGTACACAATTACTGCTTTCTGTTTTATAGCACTTACTTAGTTTTTTTCTGTTTGGTAAGGGCTAAACTTTGACTAGTTTAAATTTTTTTTGTAGAGTAACACACATTCACAATAGGGATAGGGGGGGTAGTTCTTGGCCGCAACACCTGGACAACACCGGTCCAGACAAATGGGGGAAGGGTTCTCCAGGAGGGGTGGAAAGGATGGGAGGGGGGAAGGGAGCACAGGGGGATAAAAAATAAAATAATCTCATCCGCCTCAGATCCGTTAGACCTGTTAAACTTAGTTTGGATAGATTCAGTTAGAATGCAAAGAGCCGGATGCTGCCTCTGCCTTGGCTTAGTGCGGGCTGAAAGGGTTAAACTCAAAATATTATGACAATACTTCAGATACTGTCCTGGAACGTCAATGGCCTGCGCGTGAGGTCAAGAAGAGCTAGAATTCTACAATACCTGAGAGATTCCCCAGCGCAGGTCATTGTCATTCAGGATACTCATCTTCTCAAGGCAGAGACGAAAGAAATTCTTAAAACTCAGAAATGGGTGGATTCTTTTATCTGCACCGACCAGACGGCTAATATTAGAAGGGTGCTGATTCTCTTCAAAAAGCAAGCCAAGGCCCAGATTCTACAACATAGGGAAGATCCAGGTGGCAGGTGGTTGATACTGAAGATCACTCTAATGGGTATCCTTTTTACCTTAGTTGGGTATTATGGCCCGAACCAGGATGATCCATCTTGGCTTATAAATATCTATTCACACCTCCTGGATTTTCCAGAGCCAGTGATATGGGCAGGAGATTTTAATATCGTTCTTGACCCTAAACTAGATAAATCCTCAAATAGCGGAGCGGCAGTCCCCTCAAGATCCAGGGCGTCTCTCCTGACAATGATGTCCCAAATGGGCCTCTGCGATATATGGAGGGAAAGGTCAGGTCAGCAACTGGGGGTATCTTATAGACTTTTTAAGTATATGCATAAGTCAAGAATAGACTATATTTTGCTCAGCTATAGTCTTAGGGATAGAGTTAAAGATATAAGATACCTGCCATCACATTTGTCGGACCACGCAGGCATTTTATTAGCCCTTGATTGTATACAGCCACAGCAGACTAGAGTATGGTCCTTTGATCGATCACAATTACTTGAAGAGGAAGAGACAGTCTTTCTCTCTAATGAAACGAATCTATTCTTAGAGAATAATTTAGGTACCGCTGATATTACTACGGTCTGGGACACCCTCAAAGCTTTTTTGAGGGGTATCATTACCAATAGATCGAGCTATAGGAGCAAAAAGTATAGGGAAGTGACTTCAGCCTTGGAGGTAGAACTGAATAGCCAGGCTGGTATAGGTTCGAAGGAAGACCTGGATAAATTTAAAGAATTAAAGGAACAGCTGGAGGGCATTCTCCAAAGGAGGCTCATGCGCAGATGGGAGGCAAGTAAGATCGCCCATTTCGAGTATGGGGAAGGAGCAGGAAAGTTACTTGCATGGAAAATCAAAGCAGACCAGCTCCAAAACCATATAAAAGAAATTACTGTGAGAAACGGTGCAGCCTCCTTATCCTCGGATGAAGATATTGGTGAGGCCTTCTTGGAATACTTCCAAGATATATACAAAGAGACCTGTGCAGAAGATAAACCTAAAGGGATGGTTGGATGGGATTACATTAACCTCTATTAGTCCCAAGCAACAGACAGATCTGGAGCAAGCTATTACGCAGGAGGAAGTGAGGAAGGCTTTGGCAGGATGTAAAAGGGGTAAAGCTACTGGACCTGAAGGGCTACCAGTTGAATTATATAGATCCTTGGGGGAGGGTATAATTCTGGTATTAACCCAACTATTTAATAAGATACTATTGGAGGGAATTAGCCCGCCTAGAACTTGGAACGATGCTACAGGAGACCTGATCCTGAAGCCCGGCAAAAATCCAGCTAGTTGCGGGTCATATCGACCCATATCGCTTTTAAACGCCGATTATAAAATCTTCACTTCCATTTTAGTTAACCGGCTGGGGATGGCGGTGAATGACATCCTTCATCCAGATCAGAAAGGGTTTGTGAAAGGGAGGCAATTAGCAGACCTCACATATGATCTGGTCGGTGCAATAGATATCGCTTCCACCTATTCACTTCCTCTAGCAGCCTTCACTTTGGACGCCACCAAGGCTTTCGACAGGGTGAACTGGGTTTACCTGTCGGAAGTCATGGCAAGATTCAACTTGGGGGATAAGTTCTGTCGTACCATCCAGCTGCTATATCAAGCACCGTCGGCCAGGCTGTTGGTCAACGGAAGTCTGACTAAGGCTTTTAATATAACTAGGGGAACTCGACAGGGCTGTCCTCTCTCCCCCCTACTTTTCGACATGTATATAGAGCCTTTTGCGCAACGACTCAGAGAAGATCTTAGCATCGAGTCCTTCCGACACGGGGATTGGGAAAGGAGGGTGGCCCTGTACGCGGATGATATCCTGATACTCTCGGCAGATTTGGACACATCCTTCCCGGCAGTCATTAGACTGGCAGAGGAATTCGGGCAGGTCTCGGGATATGAGGTAAATGCTGAGAAGACCGAGATTATGACTTGGAATATTACGGAAACTCAACACCAGGTCAGTTCCAACATGCGTTACTTGGGGGTCAGAATTGTTCAAAATCTAGATAAAATAGCAGAAACCAACTTAGCGCGAGTCCTAAGGGAATGTCATAAACAGATGAAGTCATGGGCCCACCTCCCTTTATCCATCTTGGGGAGGGTGAATCTGGTAAAAATGACGATATTACCTAAGATCACCTTTCTCTTTAATACAATCCCCCTTCATTTCGACAAACGTACCATAGATAAATTCCAGCAGGAAATAAACTCTTTTATTTGGATATATAGATCTACCAGAATAGCCTGGAAAAAACTAAGGCGTAGGAGAGAGAAAGGAGGTCTCGCGCTACCTGACCTACAATATTATGCATGGGCGTTCTAGCTTTCACATTCCCGGATGCTATTAAAAATGCCTGTTAGCACTGGGGGAGGAGACATGTTTCTGGCCATGTTAAGAGGGGCTGGTTTACCGGAAGAGGGCTTCATGTTTAAATTTGGGGACCAAAAATTCTTTAAGAAGGTTAAACTCAAGGTCTTCCAGGCATTCGCCAGAATATGGGCAAGGTTAAAAAACTTGGTGGGCCTTAACTATTTCTCAAACCTAGCGCCACTTTGGGATTCACCCGGCTCACCGGAATGCCTCCAGGACAGGTTGGCGGTACCACTTAAAGAAGCCAGGCTAAAAGTATGAGGCAATCTTGTCAGTGAGGAAACGCTCATCTAACCTCCTGGCGATCCAACTCAAACAAAAAGGATTTGCCTCCACACATGTGAAGGGTCACCTTCTAGACCATGTATTTAGCAATTTGCACAACCTTGTTGTAGGTACTCCTACTCCTCTCCCCTGGACGGATCATTTTTTGATCCCCCTAAGTTGGGAGACTGTCGTGCAATTGCCCCCCCAGAGAGCAGCACCGACTCTGGAAAGAAAGTGGTCGAGGCTCTCCCCCAATCGTTGGATCATAGCTCTTGACCATACACGACCATTGAGAGATCCTAATTCTAATCTGGCCAGTAGTAACTTCAATGCTTGGATCCAAAGCTCCCTTGACCTAGTCCTCCCTAAGGAGCCCATCTACAAGAAAAACAGACAGAAAACAGCCCCATGGTTTTCCCCCAAATTGAGGGTCTTAAAGCAAACATGCCGGAGACTGGAAAGAAGTTGGAGACAGAATTTCTCAGAGACTAGGAAAGTGGAATACAGGAAAGCAATCAGGTTATATAAATCAGAAAATCAAAATCGCCCAAACCACATTTTATGAAGAAAAAATAAGTACTGCTGCAAACTCACCCAAAGATCTTTCGCATTGCTAAATCACTTATCACCCTACCTCAAAAACCTTCAGTAACGGAAGGAGCACTTACACGGTGTAATAATTTGGCAATCTTTTTTCATCAAAAGATCCAAAAAATCTATATGTCCTTTCCTAACACAACACCTGAGCCCATGTTGACCGCAACAAGTAGCTCGAGCGTCCCTTCTAAATGCTCGTTGGAGCAATTTCCCCCTCTAGATGGGGTTCTACTGGATTCAATCATCACGAGAGTAACCTCAGGCTCTCCATTGGACCCTGCCCCTCCGCAACACCTCACTTCAGTCATTAATGCCATTCGCCCAGTTATCCTTGATACTCTGAATTCCTCCATCACCTCTGGTATGGTACCTACAGCTTGGAAATGCGCGATGGTTAGGGCCCTTCTGAAGAAACCCAATTTGGATCAATCCAATCTGGCCAACTATCGCCCAATTTCCCTCCTTCCTTGGCTGAGTAAGCTGTTTGAGAAGCATATCAACACCATATTGGTTGATTATTTGGAATCCAACGGGCTGTTGCATTACTCTGACAGGCTTTCGTCCTCAGCATGGGACGGAAACGGCCTTAGTAGTAGTAACAGAGGAGGCAAGAAGGTTACTGGACCAAGGAGGAACAGCGGCAATCATCCTCCTGGATCTCAGTGCTGCGTTTGACACTGTTAACCATAACATCTTAGCCCATCGACTTAAAAGCATGGGAGTGTCAGGCACGGCACTGACTTGGTTCCAATCCTTCCTCAGCAACCGCTTCTTCCAAGTCTTTGAAGGAGATGTGGTGTCCTCTCGGTTGCCTCGTAGCTGTGGGGTTCCTCAGGGCTCTGCCCTGAGCCCCACGCTTTTTAACATCTACATGAGTCCCCTGGCGGAGATTGTCCATCCATTCGGCGTTAAGATTATCACCTATGCAGACGACACTCAGTTAGTAGTAGCATTGAATCACTCTGAGGGGTCGTCTAGCACCCTAGGTCCTTGCCTAGAGGCGGTGGCCGAGTGGATGGAACTCTCCTGCCTCAAGCTCAACGGGGACAAAACGGAGATTATGCTCCTGGGCAACCCTTCGTCCTCCATCCCGTGGCCGGTATGCCTGGGTCCTGCTCCACCTCCTAAGGCACAAATTAAAAGCCTTGGCATATGGCTGGACAGCTCTCTTGATTTTAACCACCAGGCCACCAAGCTTTCAGCCACGTGTTATGGACTGATGAGAATGTTGCGGAAAATCATTCCCCTCCTCCTTCCAGGCGAGAAGAATTATGGTACAGGCCCTTATTCTTCTCGCCTTGATTATGGGAACGCCCTATATCTCGGTGCTCCTCAATTCACCATTCACAAACTGCAAGTAACTCAGAACTGTGCTGCCCGCCTGCTTCTCCAGATTCCGCGGTGGCAATCTGCTATACCAGCATTGAGGAGTCTCCACTGGCTCCCTATTCCGGCTAGGATACAGTTTAAAGCTATGTGCCTAGTTCATAGAGCCATCCGGAAGACTGGTCCGGCTATTATCCACTCCTTGGTCACTCCCTATCTCCCTCACAGAACCCTGCGATCCAGCTCCTTATGCTTGGCCGCCCCCAAGAAAATTCGAAGATCCAGGTGGGGTGGACGCTCCTTTTCGTTTAATGCTGCAAAGATCTGGAACACTCTTCCTCCCACCTTACGTAAGGACAACAACCTCTTGGCCTTCCGGAAGCTCTTAAAAACCTACCTCTTTAAGACAGTCCCTTAACATCACGGCTTCTGTTTTCCTCTACTCTTCTATCAAACAGCGCTGGGAGGCCTCAGGGTAGCCATGCGCTATACAAGTACAATTTCATTCATTCATTCATTCATTTCATTCATTCATCTCTTGGGAAGATCTAAGAAAGAGAGTGGGCAGCGGTCTCTCAAGATTTAAGTATATCCAGTTACAAAGCTGGGTACAATCCCAGTTAAGACAGGAAAAATCTATAGGTGGGGGTAACAGTCTTGAGCAACAGTTAGTCGAGAGGCCAGCGGGGAAGAAGGAGGTTTCACATTGGTATTGGGCTATAGAAGAGGCAGTGGATGGCGAATTTAAACTTGCAAACGAGATATGGAGGGAACAGATTCCAAATGCACAGTGTGATTTCCTGTGGCAGGATTCATTTAAAAATCTCTTTAGCCTAGTTAAACTTGCCTGGTTGAAGAAGAACCATCTGGTCACTGTGCACAGAGCTTACCTATCTCCTCTTAGACTATCTAAATTCCTAAATGGGTCCCAAGTTATGTGTAAGAAGTGTGGGTTGGTTGAAGCCTCAGACATACACATGTTCAAAGACTACCCCTCCATTGTCTTATTCTGGGAAGAAATACGGAAACCGTTGGAGAGCATTTTGAGAATACCAATTCAAATGGATCTGACCCTGATAATCTTTGGCCTCAATAGCTACATCGCAGGCCCAGCCAGATCTCTTCTATTTTATTCGATACTACTGGCCAGGAGGCAAATTTGTAAGCATTGGGTAGACCCAGCCCCTCCTAAGCATTCAGATTGGTTGACCTCATTATATGAAGTATCTAAGATGGACTTGTCCAGAGCTTGCAGTAGGAAAAAGATTGCATACTGGGACTTGCTGCTCCAATGGAAGTAAGCCAAGAATGAATTAGCAATTTCTATTTATGCTTTTTGATTTCATCTATACTGGAATGAAGGGCGGGTCCTATGATTATTCCTTATTGGATACTCCTTGGACCATGTAGGGCTTCCCCCTGCTATTGAAAGGGTCCATCAGGTTCTTACGGACCTAGCTGGAGTGAAACCTATCCCCTTTTCAAGGGGAAGTAACATTCTGGTCTGATAATGTACGGTTACAGGCTGAAGGCACCGAGAGATTCCATCGAAGAGCCTATGTCATCTCAGGTCGTTGAGTAAGGGTACGAACAGACGGTGTGTTTACTGCGGTTGGAGGCGAATGAGGACAAAAAAAAAAAAAGAAACTTGACGCAGAGATGCTCAGTGTTCTTATCAAGGCACGTATTCTTATGGGTAATGACATTGAGCAAAATTCGATCAAAGCTTGGAGCTTTAACTGCTGAACATGTGAAGTTTCTAAAAGGATTTGCTGGGACAGAAGAAGAATGTGACTTTAAAGACGTAGAAAAATATCTTGTGCGTGTGTGGAAAACGAGTTCTGACTGTCACACATTTGACGATCTAAGGTACATTGAGTTCAAGAGATCAGTCCCGCTAAGTGACCTTCCACCGACGTCCCATTCTGTGTGTGGACACATTAAAAGAGCATTCTACTTGATTAGAAGATGTGTAAATGTTTTGGATCATGCATATTTAGAGAAAGATCCGGGTGATTTTGGTTGGGAGGATATTAATGGGGTGCTAAAACCTAGAAAATTTCTAAAACCTCTACCCACAGTACTTACACTTAGATGTACTTGCAAAACCTGTGCTACAAAAAGATGTCCCTGTAAATATGCTCTTCTCAAATGTTCAACATTCTGCAAATGTACCACGAGCGATTGCCGAAACAAATAAAGTGAACTATGAAAATGTCTAAAACAGGTGTGATAAACACTATTTTTTTTCCTATTCAGATCATAAACTTTTTTTGGTGTATAAAAAAAAAAAGGATTAAAAACCAATATTATTTGTTTCTTTTCTATATATGTCTCTTCTTCATCTATTATAGCCGCCATTTTGGAAAATGGTGGAATGGTTGCTCTGTGGAGATTTTTCTGTCTCTATAAGACTACTTGACCCCCAAAACCTATGTTTCAACACCAAAATGAAGTATATAGGTCTCATGGTTCCTGAAATATCACATCATCTCAACACATCCGCCATTTTTAAAAATGTCATCCAGAAAAATTCAGGCTGGATCAGCATGGTCTACCCAAGCTAAATTACTTCTCTAATATCCAAAAACACAAATCAAAAAAGAAAATCTCTGGACAACTTTTTTTTTTTTTCGAGGTATGTCAGGGGACAGGGATTAACTAGTAGTCATTCTGATCAGCTGCTCCTTATTCATGTTCCTTGGTGCCACTGATGGCATACAAGGGGTGTCGAGAGCCAGTATGGGCCCCAGCAAACCACCTTACCTCCCACCTGTTACTTTCTTTAACCTCCACCCTCAGTGCCTAAAAATACACTTTACGCTTTTGTGCTTTGTGTGTTGTCCTATTTTACTGGTGCAAAAAATCTGCTATTTCTGTTCTCTGTCTCAACGGTGCCCGGGAACAAAGAAAAGTGTCAGTGGTTGTATGGAGCTCATAAGAATTTGTGATGACTGGCAAAGCAGTAACAGGTGGTTAGTTCGAATCAAACAGTGTTAAATGCTGTTCGCTCTAAAATCCATGTGCAAATTATACAATTAAATGGACAAAAAGTTCATGAAGAATAAATGCGCTAATTTTTATTTTATTTGATAATAAATGAAGATATGAGCGACTTGCCAAAAGGAAGGGACTACTGTTTAGTGGCAAGGGTAGGAGGTTAGAAATGCCAAAAATTCCAAATTAAAACTAATTCGACTTGATCTTTTAATCTAGAACTTACAAGGTCTATGAGAAGCTTTTGCAGTTTCATTCTTTACTTTTTTGTTTTGATTGTACTGCTATGCTAGAATTATCTTGACGCATCTTTTTGTCTCTTTTATAGGCCGGTGGGAATGCCAAAAATGGAAAAAGTATATTTACATAATCCTAGTTCTGAAGAAACTATTACTTTACTATCAATATCTGCCACAACATCGCATTTTCATGCGTCGTTTTTTCAAAACAGGGTAAGTAGAACTTTCATTAAATCGTTTTACCACCTGTTTCTCTCTTGTTACCGAAAGCAATTACTTGTTGGTTGGTGTTAAATATTGAAATAAAACACAGTTAGGTATTTTTGAGCGTTTGAGTCACAGTCTTTGATATTTTTTAACCTGAGTGTATCGATCGCTATGCAGGCCGTAGCCCTGGCAAGTTCTGGAGAACATGGCGCCACTTTCCTAAGGAGTGTTAAGCGCACTCCTGATGCCATCATATGTTTATGATGAGCAGCAGGAACCAACTGGGTAACACTCGTAAATTTACTCCTACAAAGGTTTGTAGGCGCAACAATGGGAATGAGAAGAAACTTCTACTAGACATCATTGGATTTTTATCTGAGTTTTTTTTTTCTACAAGACTATATTTAACCTGTGGAGAAAAAGATAAATGTGTAAATGCACATTTCTGTCATTCTCATGTTACCTTTAAGTTCTTAAAATGCAGTGTAACATGGAAATGTAATGCAAATGAAAAAGTTACAATAGTACATTTTTTACTTTTCTCAAAAAAACTTTTTGAATCGGGCCCTTGACCCAGCTTTCCCCCTGGTTTTTAGGTCTTGCTTCACATCGCAGCTGTCTCTGGACCGCATGTGATAACCAGAAAAAGAGATTCAAAAAGCAATATAGAGAGAGAGGCTCTGGCTATGCCTGTTTCTATTACCTTGAGTACCAGGTTGGATTGAGCATAAACTGTTTAAGGCTACGTAAAAGAGATTAGCTTCCAAAGGGTTGCCCCTATACTAAGATAGCCACAGCGTCAAAACCTAACGAGGCCATGGCATGCTGGCATAATACTCTTAGTGTAAAACAACAGAACAGTGTATGCCAGGATTTGCAGCCTTTTTTTCCTGCCCCATGCCGTGGAGTAAGCAACCCACACACGTCCCAAGATGCCCAGAAGTTTGAAGTCCTGAAAGAGGAGAAGCTCTTTTCTAACTATCTCGGTGCTCATCCAAGGTCTGGCCTCCTTGGAGATTTATCGCATTAAAATGGACTATTATGCCCAGAAATCAACAGGCTACGGCTGTGTGTTAACCAGCTGGTTAGACCAGCTTTGAGTTGAACACTTTCGAGGTGCTAAAGACCGCTTCAGGAGTAAGTGGGGTGGCCTTTCCAGTGGTGCTGACTACAAATCAGCTAAGAAAGAATTCGCAAGAGGATGGCAGGCACCAGCTGTCCAACAAGAAAGAAAAGGTCTGGCTGCCTGCCACGCTCAAGGAGGGAGGTTTAGTTAAGTGAAGAGGGGTGGGGCTAGCTGAAACCTCCAGTGCGTCTCTTAATATCTTGGGAACTGCGTTACTTCTGGGACCTTGTGGTACTGTGGGTAGATCCGCCCGGACTATCTCTAGTTTTCTCCTCGCCTCTGGCAATGCCGCCCTGACTAAAGCAAAAAAGATCAAATGATGGACGGAATGCTGAGCAAATCAAACATTACCCCCATTCACAGATCTTGGTTTAATTAATTGTTTTATTTGCTCACCACACCACCCCAGTTTTGACCCAGCGATAAGCAAATCAGTCTTGACTCTGCTCCCCATGGGAACAGTCTAGCCCGAACTGGCAAGCCAGGTTCTCCCTGGACTGGAAACAAGCATCCTGGGACCGCTTTCGGTGTATCATCACTCATCAGCCAGTCTTGCTTGAATCCAGTGGCACAGTGAGCACGGGACCCATGTCTGGGCATATTCTCCCCACAGGGCGACAACAGCAAAAACAATAGATGCTGGACGGAATGCTGAACAAATCAAACATTCACCCCGAGTCACAGATCTAGGTTTAATCCATCATTTATTTGCTCACCATGCCACTCCAGTTTGGACCCAGCCATATGCAAATCATTTTTGACCCTGCTACCCATAGGAATAGTCCAGACCGAACTGCCAAGCCAGGTCCTCCCTCGACCGGGAACAACCATCCTAGGACTGGTTTTGGAGTAGCACAGTGAGCACGGGATACACGTCTGGGCATACACTTCCTGTAGGAGGCTGGCTCAGTATATGGCGTACACCTTTTAGTGAGGCACCCTGCACTGAATCTAGGCAACCCTTATTGATAGTTGTAGTGGTCTCTGATAACCAAAGCTCTCAAGGGGTAGCTGTAGAGAGCAGCTAAGGCTTATTCAGGAGGGTGTAAATCGGGTACATTACACTCAGTCTGTCAGTAAAGCTTACATGCAAGAAAGAATCACACCAGTATTCGAAAAATACCTTGTATTTATTAAACACCAACACTACCATGGTATATCTCCTACCTGGAGATATCAATAAACAATAGAATATATTTCAAAACAGGTAAGTAAAGCACATAAAACAAATGGACCTCTATGGAGGGCCAAACCATATACTAAGAAAATAGAAAGCGAGATGAGTATCCCAGCGAGACAACCGCCCAAGGATCTGTGGACCAGGGAAACAATGAAACCACCAAAGGTAAGTAGCTAGAATTCCCTGGGTGCCGAGGTGATAAAGCCGGGTCAACGTCCTTAGGATAACATGGGAAAGTCGCTGTTGGAGTTTTATGGATTCAGGACCCTTCCCAGAGGACCGTGAGGAAATCCTTTGGAACCCACCTGTGAATACCCTGAGAACCAGAATACCTACACCAGGGAGCCCAGGTGCATAGGTGCGAAGCTGTGTCAGAACCACCTGTTGAAGTCAATGGAGGACCTCTGCAGTCTGGCAGCTACAGAGTCTCGTGGACCAGGTCGTGGGAACACTAACGTGGATTCTGGTCGAGAAGTACCTCTGAGGAAAGGGAACAGTGTCCAAGTCACCCAGAGGTGTCCAGGAGGATCAGGAGCACGATACCAGCCCTTGTAGGAAGTACTTTGCTGTAGCACAAAGGTCTTGAAGATGCATCTGTGGAGCCCAGGCGACGATGCAAGAGCACAGGAGCCGTCCACAAGCTATCCCATGCTGATTGAAGAATGCAGGAGGGTCAGTGGCCAGCAGGACCACTAACAAGGCTTGGCAAATGCAACAGATGTGTTGCAGGAAACAATGCTTCGTTGCAGACCAGCAAGGTCTGTGGGACTCACCTAGCCAGGGTAAGTCGGGCCAGCTCTCAGCAAGCAGGAGAGCCAGTAGGAATCGATGGAAACCCCAGGAGGACCCTCTGGCAGCAGGCACAGGGAGGGCTCGGCAGCACACAGAAGATAGATACCCACGTCGCTGGAGAAGCAGGGAGGAGGTCACTCTTGGGTCGATGTGATGCTGGGGCTTCTTGGAGCTTGAAATATTGATCTGTTTTCTAAAGCGCAAGAATGCCAGCGGCATCTTGGAGCCATTGTAACCTACTGACTAATGTAATCCTGCAGATGAGCTTGTCTCTCAGTTTAAGGACCCGCAAACAGCCCGGTTTCTGAAAGTCAGAAAGTTAGATTGACTCCTCAGTTGTTCTGGTAGGTTGTTCCAGAGATGGACTGTGGTGTAAATGAAGCTCCCCCCCCCACCCCCTCCCCAAATTAGATCTCCTACATTTCCGGACGTTGATTGTTCTGGAATTGGACGATCTTAGTGCCCTGCTAGGAGTGTACCATGTGAAATTTTTCCTTAAATAGTCTGGGGCTTGAACATCTTTGGTCAGGGGAGCAAAAAGGCCTTGGTAACGGCAAATAGACGTGGTGCACAGGGATGCGGTTCCAGTTGGCTGGAGAGGGATTACAGTCTCCCAAGTTGCAGGGAAGACTGGTCAGGCCTTTGGAGAGCCAACAAACCAACACCTGTGTTGTAGAGCCAGAGGGTATCCATGGTAAAGCAGGATCAACAAGCCGTTCATCGTTGAGGTGCCTGCGGATGCAGGGCAGTGACTCCTTCACTCCAAGGGAGATTTCTTCTTGCTATCTTGATGCAGGTAGAGTCGTGAGAGACGCAGGAGGATGCACAGCCATGGAAGTTGCAGAACTTGGAAGATCACAGAGACAAAGTTGCAGTAGGAGCCTTCCTACCAGAAACAGTCTGTCTTGGTTCCTAGCTCAGTCCAGCAGCAGAAGAGTCTTTAGATAGATCTTCAGGTGAAGCCAGTTGGTTCTTGAAGACGAAGTCCGGTCGAATCTAAGGATCCACCCTCATGGGAGCCCTTAAGTAACCCAGAAAAGCGGTTGGACTACTTCTGCGGTGACCCACCTATCAGTAGGGTTCCGAGACACTACTCAAGTGGACTGACCAGTCAGGTGATCCCAGGGGGCTCTGCCCTTCTAAGATTTAAGATGGCAGAATCAAGTGTCCACCTAGAGGAGCTCTGGGCATCTCCCAGGAGAAGAGATGGATAGGGGGGTGGTCACTCCCCTGTCCTTTGCCAGTGTCCACTACATACCTTAAATGGGCTTCCCTGCACTTACAAAGCCAGAGAATAGACTCCAGGGTTTGTAGGGGTGTGTCTGCTTGTGCAGGGCCACCCCCATATGTAGAACCATGCACCCTGCCTGTGTGCTGTAAGGATTACTTTAGGGTGACTTATAGGTTTAAAGTGCAGTGACAGGGATAGAAGGAAAACCTTATATCTGAAGTAAAAGGTGGTGCACCATTTCACGCAGGCTGCAATGGCAGACCTGCAGATACAGTTTGCATGGGCTCCCATGGGGGGCACAATACATTGCTGCAGCCCATGGGAGACCCTGGTGTACCAATGCCCTAGGTACCTTAATACCATATACTAGGGACTTACAGGGGTACCGGAGAGGAACTGGACAGGAGGTCGTCACTCCCCTGTCCTTTGTGTATTTTCGCGCCAGAGCGGGAGCAAAGGGCTCTTGAACTGGGGCAAACTGGTTTATGCAAGGAGGGCACCAAATGTATCCTTCAAAGCAGTCTGGAGGATCTCTGAAGCATCCCCACCCTATCCTAAGACACCTATTTCTAAAGGAGAGGTGGTTACAACTCTCCTCTACAGGGAATCCTTTGTTCTGCCTTCCCCTGCCCGAGTTAAGCTCAGCAGGAGGAGGGAAGAACAGTGTCTGGGGTCGGCAGCAGCACTGGCGTGCATGCAGACCCTGCAAGGCTACACAGGTAGACATGGGTGGGGTCCTCTAATGAGCACCCCAGTACATGGGATCATGCAACTAGTACTGGAAACGGTGTAGTGGCATGATTCCAACATGTTTGATACAAAACATTACCGGGTTCGGTGAAGCAATTATGGAGCTGGACATTTCAAATTTGTCAGTGTCCACTACATACCTTAAAAGGGCTTCCCCGCACTTACAAAGCCAGAGAATGGCCTTCGGGTTTGTAGGGGTGTGTCTGCTCGTGCAGGGCCACCATCACACATAGAACTATGCACCCTGCCTGTGGGCTGTAAGGCTTACCTTAGGGTGACTTATAGGTTTAAAGTGCAGTGACAGGGATATAAGGAAAACCTTATATCTGAAGTGAAAGGTGCGTGCACCATTTCTTGCAGGCTGCAATGGCAGACCTGCAGATACAGTTTGCATGGGCTCCCATGGTTGGCACAATACATGCTGCAGCCCATGGGAGACCTCTGGTGTACCAATACCCTAGGTATCTTAGTACCATATACTAGGGACTTACAAAGGTACACCAGTGTACCAATTGTGGTGTGTACAAAGTACTTACCAATGAATTGAGGAGAGAGAGCACAGACACTGTGGTCCTGATTAGCAGGATCCCAGTGTACTCCAGCCACAACACACTGACACCAGGCAAAAAGTGACGGATAACTATGCCAGAAAGATCCTTCTTTCCTACACTTCCTACTTAGGGCGACAAAAGCAAAAATGAGATGATGAATGTAATGTTGAACAAATCAACCATTCACCCCCAGTCACAGATCTGGGTTTAATCTACCATTTTTTGCTCACCACGTCACCCCATTTTGGGCCCAGCCATATACAAATCGGTCTTGACCCTGCTACCCATGGGAACAGTCCAGCCCGAACTGCCAGGCCAGGTCCTCCTGGACCTGAAACAAGCATCCTCGGATGGGTTTCGGGGTATCACCGCTCGTCAGTCAGGCTAGCTGGAATCCAGTGGTACATTGACCACGGGGACCCACGTCAGGGCATACCCTTCCCACTTGGGGCGAGCAAAGCAAAAAGAGCAGATGATGGATGGAATGGCTGGGTCCAAACTGGGGTGTCATGGTGAGCAAAGAAATGATGGATTTAACCCGGATCTGTGACTGGGGTACGTGTTTGACAATGTTCAGCAGTCTGTCCATCATCTTTTTGTTTTGCTAATGCTGATCTGACAGCCTTACTTAGGCCCCGACTCGCTGCTGCAGTTTACAGACTGCACACCTTGTGGTGGGACAGGTTTTCTGCCTCTCTCTCCGGGTTGGGGGGAGGGGGGGTCTAGGGCCCTGAATGGGGGCCTGCCCAATGCCAACGTAGCTTGGGCATGATTACCTCACTTAATGTTTACCAAGATAGGGCAGTGCCTTTGGTGATCCTGGGACTATGATGCTGTGGATACAGGATGTTGTACAGCTGTTGAGAAGCTGGTTGTCTGCTCTGGTCAGCCGTCTTGATGAAGCAGTGCTCGATTTGATTTGATTGTTTTAACGTTCAGCTTGCAAACACGAGCCCTCTATTCTGGACAGTGTTGGCGCAGGATGTGCAGTTTTTTTTTTTTTTTTTATAACTCTTTTTTTATTAAGAACAAGCTTGGACAATACAGACAACTTACATTTATGAGCAGTCGCAGTGCTCTAGCAATACTTTGTGAGCGGCAAACCTGGAAACACATGACCAAAAATTACAGTACAATCTCAATTCACTGACAGCCGGTCTATTAAATCCTCGTGTCTCCCAGCTGGTGGTGGATCACACAGCTTTCCCCTATATTCATTCCATTTGTCCCAGATCTGTGTCCACTTAGTGGGGCACCCTCTAGATATATATATGGCCTTCTCTGTCACCATACACCAATCCATACCTTTCCGCCATTCATCTAAAGTTGGTGAGTCCCGAGCCTTCCACTTCCTAGCTATATTTCTTCTTGCAATCATCAGCCCCAGGGTCACCCATATTCGTTCTTTAGAAGTCAAATCTGTGGGGCCCCAGATGTTCAGGAGACTTAATTTGATGTTACAGTCAATTATTTGCCCCATTACTCTTTCCATACACCCCACTACCGCTGACCAGTACCGTTGAATAGTCATACACTCCCATAGGATATGGATGAAAGTACCCTCCTGACCACATTTCCGGACACACCCTGCCTCCGTGTCATATCCCATTCTCACCATTGTAGGTCCAGTGAGATATATTCTATGAAGTATCTTAAGTTGCACTAGCCGAAGCCTCGAGGAAATGGCCACCTCCCTGGGAGAGGCCAGTGCCTCAAGCCCCTCTTCGTCGTCAAGCCCCGCAACGTCATAATCCCACTTTGCTCGAAGCCAGAGTAGAGGGTCCATCGTGTTATTAATTAATTTTTTATATATTAGCGATATGGCTTTCTCCGGGAGGTCTCCATCTAAGACCCTATCTTCAAGCGGAGAGAATTCTGGCAGTGTTTCCCCCTTTCTCATCACTGCTAGCAAAGCATGCCGAATCTGCAAGTATCTATAGTATTCGGTGTCCGCCAGCTCATAGTCTATCTGCAGTTGGTCAAAGGGAATTACCCCACCCCCTTTCCATAGGTCTCCTACCCTTGAGATACCGATCAGGTCCCAACGGTCAAATCCCCGGGTGCGTCCTAACTTGCCTAAATAATCTGTGTGCCAGAGTGGTGTGGCCTGCGTGATCTTGCCCTCCCATCCTAAGCTCTTCGTAGCAGCCTTCCATACCTGAACTGCGTGCCCCGTGGGCCAGTCAGCTTCATCTTAGCTGGGTTCGAATACTGTGCGCTTGTAAAGCCACCCCCAGGCAGGAGCCATCTATCCATTTGGTTACCGGGATCTTCCGGTGGCCGATATGTACATTGATTTATAGCTGCGAGTTGGGTCGCCCAATAATATTTTTTAATGTCTGGGAGGCCAATTCCCCCATCATACCACCCCAGTGTTAGCTTCTGAGTGGCTATTCTTGGTGGTTTACCGTCCCACAAAAGTTCCCTAAGAACACTATTAATGTCTTTGAAGTACCATACCCCACTGGGTGCGGCGTATTCTGCAAGACACACACGAAACACGAGAGGGACATCATTTTAAATAGGGCTGCACGCCCTAGAAGGGACAAAGGGAGCAATCTCCAGTGGAGGACGTCTCTCTTAAGTCGCCGCAGAGGGGGCTGAAGATTTTGCTCATGAAAACGTGACAGGTCTTTGGACACCCAGATCCCCAAATATTTGAACTTGTCCTTAGCTTCCTCGACAGTGAAAACCCCTGGGTAATGAAGGTGACGCCCCACTGAGGACGTAGAGTACGGACTTTGACCAGTTAATTTTGTACCCAGCGAATCTGCCAAAAACGGCGAAGATATGTAATATTCTATTCAGGGAGGTTGCTGGCGACGCTAAGTATAATAAGATATCATCTGCGTACAATGAAATACGGTCCTCCCAACCTTCTGCCCATCGGAGTCCCCTAATCACTGGATCTTTACGTATCCACAATGCCAGCGGTTCAAGTGTCAGGGCAAAAAGCAAAGGTGAAAGGGGGCAGCCCTGCCTGGTGCCCTTGCAGAGTGTGAAGGTACCTGATTTCCTATTGTTGACTACCACTTGGGCCAGCGGATCTTTATATAGGAGACAAATCCACCCTATGTATTCCTTCCCAAACCCCAGTTTCTGCAACACGGCGAACATGTAGGGCCATTCGATGGTATTGAATGCCATGGCCGCATCGAGAGACACCACCACCGTATCTTCCCTGATCGTCATTGCTCGGTTTAGTACTCCTTGGCGTCTCGGCAGATCGAGGGAAGTGTTTCTCGCTGGCATGAAGCCCGATTCGTCCGGGTGGACTAACTTTGTGATAACCCGTAATAACCGGGTAGCCAACACCTTCGCCAATATCTTGACTTCCGCATTAAGCAACGATATTGGCCTATAGGAGGAGCACAGATTTCTCGGCTTCCCTTCCTTAGGAATGACCACAATCTGTGCAAGCCTCTGGTCAGCGGGAAGTATTCCCACCTCCTTACTCTCCTGAAACATTTTAGTTAGATACGGTGCAGTTTTACTCATAGTAAGCTTATATAGTTCCACCGGCAAGCCATTGGGACCCAGTGTTTTACCCCCCGCAAATCCTGTATGGCCTTTTCTATCTCTATACAAGTCAACCCGTGGTCCAAGTCTAAGCACTCTTCCTCAGTAAGCAACGGCAGTGAGATATCCTTCAAGAAGGAGGCCACCTCTTCCTCCGTATATGACGTTTCCGACGCATAAATGGTCTGATAGTATTGGCCGAATGCATCCGCTATCTCCTGCGGCTCGGTGAGTCTTGTCCCCAACCCTGCTTCTATTTCCACCACTACTCTATTCGCTTGGTCTCTGCGGTCCAGCCAGGCCAGCAGCTTCCCCGCCTTGTCCCCAACGTCATATATTGTGTTAAGCGTTGCCCTATATTGAGCCCTGCCCGACTCAGTAGCCAAGTCGGTGTATTCTTTTGTTTTCAACTGCAGAGCTTGCCTGTTGTCATCTGAGCTGTCCTCCACAAGTGTATTCTCTAACTGTAAAATGTCTTCTTCCAGGCGAACTAGTTCCGCCTGTTTCTCTTTCTTTGACCCCGCTATCTGAGTCATGGCTACACCCCGGATGACCACTTTGTAAGCCTCCCATAGTGTCAGAGCTGAGTCCACCGTGCCCTCGTTTTCCTGGAAGTATACCTTCGTGTCTCAGGTAATTTTGTCTCTTATTTGTGGGATTTGGAAGTACCACGGGCTGATAGGAGCCGTTCTACCAGCGGTGGGCTCGCCCACCTCCAGTCGGCACCAGACAGGCGAGTGGTCTGATATGCCCCTTGCAAGGTGGTGTACCTCTTTGACACTACTCATTTGGCTTGCCAACGTCACCACGTAGTCTATTCTAGACATACTACGATGGGCCCCTGAATAGAAAGTATACTGCCGTTCTTCCGGATCGAGCCTCCTCCATGTATCTACTAAACCCATGGCTCCCAAAAAACTGTGTATGTGTGTTCGGGAAGGAGGCAAAGCTCTCTGGGGCCACCGATCCAGGGAATCTGAAATAATGGAGTTGAAATCCCCCCCAGCACCAGTCTTCCCTCAGGCAGGTCAAGAAGGAGACCCGGGGGTATGTAGACCGAGACTAGATTTAACGTGCGACCTTCCCATGTCCCTGTGAGCACCACAAATCTACCTAAGTTGTCAGTCAGGGTACGATCAATCGTCATTGGAAAAGTGTTTCGCACCATTATCCCGTGTCACAGTTTCGACGGGCTTCGGGAGGAGCAGAAGGGCGAGTGGTGGTCCGCCCCCCCTGAATCTGGCCGTCTCCTCTCTTTCCAGCCAGATGACTGGGACCCCGACGACCCTGACATTACGGAGGACGACGTGGTGCAATACGGGCCTGGTCCCTTTAACGGGGAGGGCATCATCAAAGGCCCCGCCCCCGCCGTCATATTGGGCCCGCCCAGGAGAGTGGAAGACTACGAACCCGGAAGAGAGCAGAGGGAACCGGAGCGAGAAGAGGACGCCGAAGAAGGAGAGTGTGGAGGCAGGCATCAGAGAGGGGAACGACTGGCGCTGCTGACCTTACCGGAGGGAGAACCCGACACCAGGATGCCAGGAGGCCAACGGTTCGGCTCTGCGCCCCGCCACACTCCTGGAGGAGTGTGGCTCCAACAGGTACGAGAACGTATGACTGGGTGGATGGGGAGGAGAACAGCCGCTTTTAAATAGGGCACCTCCAACTACCCCTTCACTTCACCCGATCCCTAGCACAGCCCCTCACGCCGTCGGAAGTGTGTTTGTGGCACTGGTGCTCCCTCACTCCTACCCTGATCCCGTCTCGATCATAGCGGGGAGTCTCACAGTTCCTTTTGTTTTGTTTTGTCTTTCGCCTGGAGGGAGCGAGCCCGAGGGATCCCAGGAAGAAGCCTGAGGAGGGAGAAAAACCGCGACCTGTGACGTGAACAGGACCGGACGAGACCTGTGGAACATTAACAGGATACACCTTGGACTGGGTTCCCCAAGACTAAAAAGCTGGCCCATCGCGACAAACCCCGTATAAAAATAAAACCAGGTCTATCCAGATCCCGTGTCCAGCCTGATCCTTGCGAGGGCTTACATCCCCACTCCCCTGGAACCTGAACCAAACGCAGAATGTGCCACAAGTTTAAACTTCCGCCGCGACATTGCGTTACATGCGTTTCCTAATAAGTGCGTCTCTTGTAATAAGATCACATCTGGGGCATGTCGTTTTAAAAATTGAAGCACAATTCCCCTCTTGATCTTGTCCCCCAGTCCATTAACATTCCAGGATAGCACTCAGAGGCCTTGCTTAGTCGTTGGGGTCATACTCGTCAAGGGAGGTAAACTGCCGTCGCAGGGGGAGCCCCCTTATAGTACCTACTGTTCTTGCATCATTGAACGACCATCCTGCCCTACCATGTGTCCATGTTACCTCATTAAGCGTGCTCATTTCGCTGTCTCTAGTGCACCACTTGTTGTCCATCTTGTCCGAACTGTATTTTATGAACAAAACTAAACTTCCCTTCCCCCACATCCTGACGCTAGAAAGATATACTGTGCGGTCAGTGTCATATTCATACAATGTATTGAAAACACTAAATGACAGGAACCCCACCCCCCTTAACTTAAACAACAGTACCCCCCTCCCTGCATGGCGGTATCGAAACCTCCCGCCACCCCCAACTTGCTGAGTGCCTATCGCCCACCCCTATAACTCAAGGTGCGTGTGCTCAACCTGACACCCGTTAAAACAATACAGTCAATTGCTGAATTGATAGCGCAGTGCCCCTCATCCATTACTTCTTGAATAACATTGTTCAGTCCCGCACCGACTATCTGGAATTGCAGTTAGTGCCTGTGCCCCTTCTAGAGTTGCCTTGGAGAAGCCAACCGTTACCAGGCCCTGGGGAGGGGTGATTGCAGTAACTGCACAAGTACATTAAGTCATACAGACCAGTCCTCACATGGCGCTGTCATCGTCTGCACGTTCTTTCGGCGGGGATCTCATCCCCTGGTCCCCTCGAGGCTGCTCTCTACCGTTACGCTGACCTTGGTGATTCTTCTTGCCGACTAGACGCCAGCCGTCAAGCCAGTCCCATGCCTCTTCAGGGGTGACGAAGAACCAGGCCTTTCCCTCTGATTCTACTCTTAGTTTGGCTGGAAAGAGCATGGCATATTTAACATTCTTATCCCGCAGTGCTTTCTTTACTTCTAGGAAGCTGCGTCGCTGGCGTTGTACCTTGAACGTGAAATCCGGGAAGAAAGTCACTTTACTATTCTGAAATTCGATTGGTGGTGTTGCGCGCGCCGTTTGGAGAATAATGTCCCTGTCCCTATAGTTGAAGATTCGTGCTACTATAGATCTCGGGGGGGCTCTAGGTTTCGGTTTGCCCCCCGGCACTCTATGCGCGCTCTCGACAATAAAGAATTTCGACAGTCTAGTAGGTTTCAGGTGATTCATGACCAGCTCTTCCACAAACAGGTCCGTTGCTTGGTCCTCCGCACGTTCCGGGACCCCCAGGATTTGTACGTTGTTGCGCCGTGAGCGCCCCTCATATTCATCCAGTTGAGCCTCCAGTCGCTCACTCCGAGACTGCAGCTCATCCACCCTCTGTTGAAGGGTGGTGGTATCTTTAACAAGGGAGCCCGCAGTCGATTCCACGTCTTTAAGTCTAACATTCATTGATCGCACGTCCGCTCTGATTAAGGATACTTCCGAGGAGACAGAGTCGATCCTGGACTTCAGGGACGTTCTCACGGAAGTGATGGCAGCGAGGATATCCTGCAGGGTTGGTTCCTTTACCCCATCAGCGTCCTGCTGTTTCTCGGGCGGGCCATGTGGTTCCTTCTGACTGGGACCGGAGCCCTTGTCCCAAGCATACTTGTCCAATTTGGCCTGCAGAGAGGCCTTGGTGCTGCGGCCACCCGCCATGTCGCAGCAGCGTGAACCTGCGCACAGGCAAGTAGAGTCCGGTCGGGTAGCCCCACTAGCTCGTTAGGTGGGTGCCTCTGGGTTACGTCCTCTCTCAGGGGGGAAGCCACAATCTGCAATGGCTGTTGCCTCCGGTATTTTGCCCCTCCGATAAATCCCCCACTACTGCGCCTTTAGTGTTCCCAGGAGCGGCTCGTCGTCAGCGTTGCTGGCTGCCAATCACCGGCCAGCACTTGATCTGCAAAGTGTACTCAGAATTCCCTGCAGAGACACAGGGCCTCCCCGGACTATCAGCAAGTGCGGCGATCTTGGGACTGGTGAGTCTCAATTCCTCGTTGACCCCCTATAGTCGTGGATGCGCTGCCGTCTCACCGCCACAGCCGGCCACTGGTCCCAGGCCGGGCCGCGAGGTGCCGCGGCACTTGTACCTGCTCACGGCGGCACTGCGCAGTGTTGAGCTGTCGACCGGCCTCCTGACCAACGCCCAGAACTTCTCACTGTTAATGTTAATTAGGCCGCTCCATGTCCGCTCCCTGCAGCCAGATTTTCACCGTGGGCCCCGTGCGCTCCTTCGGGCGCCCCCGACTACGATCGGGCGATTCAGGCCGATCTGTCCACCGGGGAGGAACCGGAGGGAGGGGGAGGGACACCAGCAGCACTTCTCTCACGCTGCCCCCTGCTCACTGCCTCGGGAGGGGGGGGCAGGTACACTCTGTGGTCGGATCGTTTGCCCCCTCCTTACGTTAGTTAAGCCCCAGCAATGCAGGCCCCTCCGCGCCGCCTCCACTCAGTCAGTCCATCGCGTCGCCGATACTGCTCGGGGCCGCTTCCACACCAGCGCGCTGCTCACCGGAGTGACACCTCGCGAGGATCTCTCCGCCGTCTGTTATTTCAGGGCCCGCAGCGCCGCAATCTCAGCAGGATGCATGACCGGAGGGACAACCAAAACCAGGCCCCGCCATGTGCGTCGGAGCTCCTCGCCCCTCCTCCACCGCAGATGCAAGCACTTCAGCGCGGCCGCGCCGTCGGGCGAATCTCCGGCGTCTCGCCACCAATTTGGTCAGTTCACGGCTCAAAATGAGCCCGCAGGAATCATGGACACAGAGCTGACGACCACAGCTCAGCAATCCTGGATATGTGGACTGATGGCCTCATGAATGGGTGCACTCGGACGGAGCCGCCTCAAGGAGCGGCCATTTTCCACGGCAGTTGGCCACGCCCACGCACGGCAGGTTGTTGGTGCATTATGTACGATTGTGGAAGGAAGCTTTGAGGAGTTGCTTCTCGGGTTTCTTCTGACGCAGGGCTCCTGTTGAGGGCAGTCAGCTGGTTAAAATTCTTTCTCAGCATACTGTACCGCAGGGACGGGGTGCTCCACTCTCAAGTATGGTCTGAAACAGGAGGGTGCCTAGAGCTGGACGTTAAAAGCTTGCTGCTGCAAAGTAACACTCTTTATTTGGAGGATGGGTTGTCTTCTTTATCTTTCCATATGTATTGCAACTGGCAGTTCACCAAACACTTGTAGCTTCCATGCATCCCTCTTGTCCGAAATGTGAAACCTCAGTAGTGCCAAAACTCCTCGACTTTAATGACCTGACTGTAGTGTCTCTCTAGGCCACAGGGCGCTGGCGTGTCCTCCATCCTTCAAGCCAGACATAAGTTAGACTTAAGTTGGAGAAGCTGCACTATTTCATAGAATAATTGAAAAATCTAAAGTTTCATTTGGGTGTGGTAGATCAGTGAGTTGAGTGGTTGCTGCAGAGATCTATGTGCAACTTGCATGTGACATGAACGTGTCCCGGCAAGATCTGCCTCGTCCCACCATCCTTCAAACATTGATAAAATGAATGCAATTGAATTGTGTGAAGTTGATTACAGCAGTGTTAAACGGCAAATGTGTGGTGGCAAGTTGTGCATTAAGAACACAACTTTTTGTAGTTTGCAGTAACACCTCCTTCAGTTTGCACTGGAATTTCTTTGTTGTGGGAGCATCGTGCTTGCTTTCCTTTTGCTTAAAGGAACTCCTCCCGGAGTGCTGAGGGTCTTAAGCACACTGCTTGCACCAAATAAGTTGTTGACCCTTTGTACAGACCGCATACCCTGCTGTGTAGTAAACTGGAACCAGCAAGGTATTTTTTTCATTATGCGCCATTGGCACAGCAAACCGGAAATGCTATCAGTCTGATGGGCCGTCGCACACATGCACTTTGGGACGTGCCCAGCAACATCTTGCTGGCAGTCCTGGAGGATGTTAGGGTCTCTCTGGCTCAGATGATACATGATGGGTAGGACGCAACCAAGTATGTTATCTGTGCCGGTTTGGATAGCTCGGATTACATTGGCATGGCAGTTGGTATTAGTGTTGTTCTTCATAGACATACAGGCGATGAACAGGCTTTGCAACAGACCGCTTGACTTTGGCCTCAGAGGCACATCATACCCAAGCAATGGGGGACTAAGGGTGCCATAGAGAGATGACTGGAGTTGGAGAAAGGTGGTGGTTGTTACTCGCTATTTTCTAATTCTGAAAAAGGATGGGAGCCTCAGGCCTATCTTGGACCTCCAACCTCACAACGCTTTCTTGAGGGAGGACAAATTCCGAATGCTTTTATTGGCTTAACTTCTCTCTCTGCTCTGGACCTGGGAGACTAGATGGTGTCATTGTACTTCCAGGATGCTTGTATACCCGTCCCACAAGCATTACTTGTAATTCAGCCAGGAGCATTTTCACTTTGGCATGCTCCCCTTCGGCTTTACCACCACCACTCTGATGTTCACATAAGTGATGGTGTTGGTCACTGCTCATCTTCAGAGGTCATGAGTTCCTCTATTCCCATACCTCAACGACTATCTGATGGTGAAGCAGGCTTGCAGGAGGTACTCGTTGACCACCTCCAGACAATGATGGAATTTCTAACATTGTTGGGTTTGACTATAAATGAGCGGAAGTTCCACCTGTTTCCCTAATAGAGACATCCATTTATTGGGGCGATCCTAGACGCATAGGGGTTCAGGGCTCAGTCTTTGATCCAAGCAAGGGTGACTCTGAGGCTTCTTGACCTGTTAGTTTCGTGTGTCTTCCTTGTTAACCACGCCAGGTTGCACATGAGCCCTGCATTGAAACCTGATATCCCATTGGGCCCAGAATCAAGGCTGCCTGTCTGACACCATCCAGGACTTGGAGGTGACTGGTTGAGATCTGCAGTGATGGCTGGCTGATCACACTTTGTCCTTCAGCAGGCCGCTCTCCCTTCCCCACCCAGAGCTAAAAGTGGTCACTGATGCTTCGCTGCTGGGTTGGGAAAAGGGGCCTGTCACAAGGAGGAGGTGCAGATCAGAGAGCTCTCATTTTCGGTGGAGGGCTGGCTCCACATCAACCTACTAGAGCTACTGAACCTACTGAATGCATTCTTGCTGTCCATCAAGAGGAGATTGGTACATGTTCTAGGGGACAGCTCCTCCATGTGTTACTGCACCATGCAGGGCGGAGTGGGGTCTTGGGGTCCTAATCCAGAAGGCTTTGCACTTCTGGAGTTGGCTAGAGCAAGAGAGCATGCTTCTGGTGACCACCCACCTGATGAGGTCTCTGAACTACAGAGTGGACGAACTGAGAAGATGTTGTCTTGCAGATCAAGAGCGGTCTCTACAACCCGACGTGTTGCATGGCTTCTTCCACCGGGGGGGGGGGGTCCTGGCTAGATTTTTCTTTTCCATAGTTGTTAACACGAAGAGTCTATGATTTTGTGCATTTTGAGCGACGACAAGAACATTTCTTAGAAGATTCATTCCAGCTGGGTTGCAACAAGGGACTTGTGTACCCCTTTCTGACCTAAGTTCTGAAGATCATCAAGAATGACTGGACCCATATCACCTGGTGGCCACCGATTGGGCCAGTAGTCTGTGGTACCTGAAAAGTCTGAGCATGAGCATCTGTCCTCTGAACAGGCTACCACATTAGAAGGGCCTCCTTTTCCAGCAATAGGACTGAGAACACCAACCGTATTAAAGCAATTTCCACCTCCATGCCTGGAGATTAAGCGGAGGCGGTTAATGGCTTTCGTTTTGCCACCTGAGATGATAGATGCCATTCTCTTCACCAGAGGCCTCTCCATTAAATAAGTCTATGCCGGGACATGTTCGTAACCTGGTGTGGTGCACGGGCTACTGATCCCATACAAGTGAAGCTGTCGGACATTCTCTTGTTTTTTTTGTCTTTAGCCAAGTAAAGCCTTTCAATGAACACTGTAAAATGTTGTTTGTCAGCTCTTTTGTCCTCTTTGCATTTGCTGGACCAACTTTCATTGTTCAAATCACCTGTTGTAAAGAGATTTATTCAAGGTTTGACACATATGTTCTCTCCCAAACTGCTTGCAATACCACAATGGGGCTTTAATTTGGCCTTAACATTACTCATTTGTATAACTTTCGCGCCTAAGCATAGCTACTCACTGCACTTCCTGAACTTGAAGATGGTTGCGATTACATCAGCCTATCGTGTGAGTAAATTGCAGCCATCCTCACTGTAACCTCCCCTACACCAAGTTTTTCCTAAACAAATTAGTGCTGAGGAATCAGGTGGCCTTCTTACCAAAAGTCGTGACTCTGTTCCACATTGAACAATCCATTACTCGAGTAGCATTCTTTGCTTCCACTCATCCCTTGAAAGGTGTTGCTCCATTGGTTGTACCAGATGTATATGTGTATATATATATATCTCGTACCAAGGACCATCGAGTGGACAATCAACTTTTTGTGGAGTTCTCTGGAGGAAAGAAAGGGAAGGCTGTGCAGAAGAAAACCTTGTTGAGGTGGGTAGCCCTCTGCCTTAAGATCTGCTACACCCTGGCCAAGAAGTATCCCCCATAAGGTCTGAGGGCCCATTCCACCATGTCCAAGGTTGCTACAACTTCATTGGTTTGGTGGGTGCCTGTCCTTGATATCTGCCAGACTGCAGCGTGGGGGTTGGTGCATATGTTCATGAAGCCCTACTGCGTTGACAGCCAGGTCCTGTGGGACGGACAATTCGCTTCTCAGTTCTACAAGACCTTTTGGTCTGAGCCATCCACAGACCTTCCACGTTAGAGGTACTGCTTTGTTATCTACTCTAAGGTGTGGAATCTGCGATTAGAAGTATCCATAAGAAGAACAAGTTCCTTTCCTTCAGTAACTTTCTCTGGTGGATTCTTTTATCTAACCTCCCATTCTCCACCACACCCCCGCCTCCTCGTTCTATGGGGTGGGCTCTTATTTACATCTAAAAAGATGCCAAGTTAGTATTCATCGCAGTGTTACCAACAATTGTTCACACTCTGCATTTGAGGCAGTTAAGGGAAAGACAAGAAACTGATGTCAGCGTGCTGGGATGGCCCTTACATGCGTCTCTGCTCTTGTCATTTCCGGGGCATTATGAAGTCAGCATGCAGCTGCATGACATCACCTAGCGACGCATGGAAGCACTGCTTCAAAAAATCTCCAGATCCATTCTGGCACCTAGGGTATTTTGTAAGGTCAGCAATTTGCGGTTAGACCACAATGAACGTTACAAAAGAGAAGTAACTTGTTTGTTACAAAACAATATATTTTATTTAGGAATGTTACATTGTGCTTGTGTGACTGCAATTCTTCCTTTATCTCTCTACCATACCTATTTGCATAATCCAGAGTGCCAGATTCACATAAACTCATAGATATAGCAATTAATCTATCCTGCCTATACAAAAGAAATTAACTTCCTGGTGGTCTTCCTAATATATTTCCTTAAACAGTAGTCTTAAGTCTCTTTGGGCATTAAGTACAAGGCGCATAGGTCTGACGTGAGGCGTGTGTGAGTTTCAAAAGTTTTTGTTACGTATACAGTCTTTTTCATTCTAGCCTCTTGAAACTGCCTCTCTGTCCACATATTATACATGGCTTGTGCTCTGGACTACATTTTTAAAAATTATTAAAAAGGCTGCTGATTTTTTTCCTTTATTGATGGTACTGTTTTTTCTGTTTACAGAAAATTCTCCCAGGAGGAAACACGTCGTTTGATGTTGTATTCCTTGCAAGAGTAGTGGGAAATGTAGAAAACACTTTATTTATTAACACATCTAACCATGGGATGTTTACCTACCAGGTGAGTGAAAACAACTAAAAGGCTTGTGACATTTTAGCCGAGACGTAGGTCTAAGTAGTGTGTGCTGGGTTACGTTTTAAGTTGTAGCCTGTAGCCTACTACATTTGTTCACTTCGAAAAGGTGAGATGTTATGGAGCAGTAATCCCTGCATTACTCTGTCCAGATCCTGTTCATAAGTTATGTAGATGGTTTTGAATATTAGTGTTTAATTTGTTGTATTTCCATGAATACATTTGTCACCCAGATACATTGCTGTATTAACTCAGTCAGTTTTTTGCGCCCGATTAATAAAGCACGCAACGAGATTGCACCCAACATAGGCGTCAAACAACTAATGGTGTACAGCCTGACCAGTTTGTTACCTTTAATATTTTTTGTTGTCTTTGTTTTATTTAGTTTGTTCTGTGCTCCTTGTATTAAGGGTGCCTATCACACAGACTGTAACAGCAGGGCCGCTTGAGTAATGCTGCAGTGCCAAGTTATGCAGCAGAGTTGACTGACTTAGGCAGTAAAGACAGGGCAAGTTATGCTGCAAAATATGCGTTTATTGGCAAATTGTGCAGCACATTCTGTAGCTGTATTGACTTATCACTGGTAATACTTCAAATTGATCCAAGCGACTTATTAAATGGGTTGGTTAAGAAATGGATGTATTAACTTTGTGGCAGTCTTGGTCAAAAGTTAATTCATTAGAAATTACCGAGTCTTTCTTGAATGGACGTATAGGAACATCGTTAAAATGATACCCACCTCCCCAGAGTAATATAGTTTTTATGAAGCATGTTACACGCGGTAGACCAGAAACCTAAATGTTTTGTTTAAAGTTGCACCACGTGTCTTCTGTCCCTCAATTCTATGTTTAAAACCTATTTCCTGGAATTCTTTAAGTGTGTTCTGTGTATTCACGATTGCATTTGTAGAAGCACTCCTTGCAGGTAAGAAACTGCCCTTTAGAGGAGGATTGCTTTTCGCATATTTATGATGCGTTTACCAAGGGGCTCTTTAGAATTCAAGACATTAAACTCTGAAAACAAATGCATTAATGTGCTGAAATTTCCCATAAAGTAATTTGGATTCAGCCGCTTGCTTGCCAGTCATCTTTGGTTTGGCTATGTCAGTAAAGAGTAGGTAAATATTGACTTCATATTATCCATCACAAATCAGGCACACCGCATTTAAAAAATAAACAGTAATTTGTGAATGCTTTATAGAAGGGGAGGTTGGGCTGGCTGGTTGACAGTTTTCACATCCTTTCTCCAATTTCCATTTATTCTGTGAGCGAATGAAGCTTCAGATAATAATGTAAATATGTCCAAAAAGACCCAGCGGATGGCTGCAACGTTATAAAGGGGAACTATTCAATTATTCAGTTTGTTTTCTATTTAAGCGTTTGATTGCTTTCTTGGAGGAGTGCAAATGAATACGATGCAAAGATTAGCTACGAATACGCATGTCTTAGTGAGCGTTGTGCCCATTTTCGCACACACTCCCATTGGAACTTGAGCGTCAATTGCACTCCTGCTGTTCCGGCCTAGGCATTTACAACGATGTGGTACTTGCCACGCATGGCAGTGAATCGCCACCATCATGCTCCTTGCTATCGGCAGGGCTTTAATACCACCAATAACGTTATCTGTCATTCTTCACAGCAATAGACCTCTCGATCTCCAAGTGTAACAAACCAGAGTACCCTACTTTACTATCTACATGCATCGGCTGTAGGTTTTTGAGCCCTTAAGTAAACTTGCAGGGAATGTTAGGAAGGCATGCTCCCGGGTATGTTTCAGCTCCTGGAACTGAAAGCTAGAGCCGTGTAACCTCTCGATGCTGAGCAATCCGCCGTGTAATATACTTGTGACAGCCGGACACCAGGGCTGTCTTAATTGGAGAGCTGACACTTACCTATTGAAAGATGGCTTTGGCGGCTCCAGTTGCATGACTAGAATTACACTTTTTGAGCTGTGCGGACAGGTGGTGAAGTATCCTGTTTAAGACGTCTCTCTTTCCTTTTAACAGGTTTTTGGTGTGGGAATTCCAAACCCCTATCGACTACGCCCCTTTATCGGGGCTAGAGTTCCTGTAAATAGCAGTTTTTCTCCAATCATAAATATTCATAATCCTCACAGCGAACCTTTACAGGTGAGAATCCTTCTATACATGTCCAGTAAAGAAGAGCACATGCCTTTTGGTGTCGCTATATGTATGTAAGAATGAATGCTTTGCAAAAAATATCTAGGTAATTGCTTTGATGAATATTTGAGTTTACTGAGTGCTGTTTGATTTCTGATGAAGTGGTCTTCAAACTGTTTATGCTGACCCTCCTTGAGTAAAATAACGTGCTCCCACTTTCAGGTGACATGTCTGCTAATATTGTACTACAGTAGGTAAAATGTTCAATATTGTGAGCAAACTAAAACATTGTAGTGGATCTTGGAGGGGCATTTAGTTAAAAACTGAAGACAAAAAGATGCTCAGTGTCGTTTTCTAAATTTTCCATTGCAAACAGACGATTTCTATCATTTGTTAACATATATTAGAACATTGGAATGTTGGGAGCTCCTTTGAAGACAATGGAGTTGCCCTGGGCTTATAATGGCTGGTATAAGCCCAGCGCTCCAACATTCCAATGTTTGTCTTTTTGTTTCTCCATTTTTAATTTAGAACATTCTACCCTTAGTGGGTGGAATGTTCTAATAGCCTTATAGCCCTTCTGCCTCAGGCTATACTGGTTGTTAAAGGCCCTCTCCCTCGTTATAGGCCCTCGGGATCAGGGCCTTTAACAGCCGGTATAGCCCTCGGCAGCGGGCTATAAGGCTATATTAGAACATTGGAAAGTTGGAAGCTCCATTGAAAACAATGGAGAGCTCCGGGCTTATAATGGCTGGTATAAGCCCGGAGCTCCAACATTCCAATGCTTCTTTGTGGCTGTGAACAAAGGCTTCAGGGAGCCTGAGGGGATTTCAATCCCCTCGCGCTCCCTGAAACCTTTGTTTAATTTGTTAGAACATTCTGCCCTCTAGTGGCAGAATGTTCTAATAGCCTTATAGCCCTTCGTAGCAGGGCTATACTGGCTATACTGGCTATACCGGCTATTAAAGTCCCGCTGCCTTGTTAAAGTCCCTCGCCTTCGGCTCGGGCCTTTAATAGCCAGTATAGCCCGCTACGGCGGGCTATAAGGCTATATTAGAGCATTGGAATGTTGGGAGCTCCATTGAAGACAATGGAGAAGCTCTGGGCTTATAATGGCTGGTATAAGCCCAGCACTCCAACATTCCAATGTTTGTCTTTCTGTTTCTCCATTTTTAATTTAGAACATTCTACCCTTAGTGGGTGGAATGTTCTAATAGCCTTATAGCCCTTCTGCCTCAGGCTATACCAGTTGTTAAAGGCCCTCGTTATAGACCCTCGCCTGCGGCTCGGGCCTATAACTCGGGATCAGGGCCTTTAACAACTAGTATATCCATCGGCAGCGGGCTATAAGGCTATAATAATATATTTTAAAATTGAAAGCATTGCAAAAAAAGGTTTACTTTTTTGCATACGTTGTATAGTTGTGACACATGTGTAGTGACCGGAGTAGGAGATGCCTTAGTCCTCCTCCTTGCCTTTGCAGGAGAAGGTTCCAGGACATCCTTCACTCCACCCAGGAGGGGTTGCTTCACGGTATCAACAACACTGCCTTCGAGAAGCACTTTACACTTAAAATAATGTATCATCTGAGAACAAAATCGTGTAGGGTGGTATTCAGATTGATGATCTCTTTATTTGGTGGAGAAGATTATGGAAACTGGTTTGCATTTGACCTCATCTTACCACACTGCATGTTTGAGAGCGCTTGTGTTGCTTCGGCAGTCGCGCCACCAGCAGAAAAGGACCACTTTGTGTACATAGCAACCCCTTGTCTGCAGAGGCACCGTCCATGGATACCGAGAACAGATCAACCTGTCATTTCTGAAAAACTTCTGATTCACCATAATTTTTCATTTGAAAAATGCTCATTATTAATCTCATAAGCTCACCCCCTCATACAGTGTGTCCATTTTGTTTTTCTCCGTTCTTGTTTCTATAAACTTTCTCCCTCTCTTATATAATTTTTTTTGTTCTTATTGAAATGCCTGTACTCAGAGGCAGGCAAGCAGGATAATCATTTAATTTGCTTTATTATCCATACAATTGCCTATACACTTTTCAACATAAAAACAATGCAAGTTGAATTTTCTATCATGTCTTCAGTAAGTGTTGCATATTGTACCCAGAATCTATTTTCTATCACTTTAGTAGCACACCATGTTTTTAGGTCTCACATACAGACAGCGTTTTAGCTGTCTGCTGTCAAAAGACCTATTGTGAGCAATAGAAATACTTACAGTGAACTTTGGGTCAGCCCATTGTATATCACTGGCTGGCTTTCTTGTCTGTTGTATTTGCTTGCTTCTTATTCAATAGTTTTCTTCCCCCTTCTTTTGTTTGTCCCTTCCCTGGAGCATAGCTTTTGACTAGCCTTTAGATTGAATGACTTGTATCCTTCCACTGCTTACATTCAGTGAACTGCTTTTTAGGTCTGGTGTTAGCAAAATCTTTTGATTTGACTAAAATGATAAACTTAATATACTTGTGTATATCGTTTGGTCCATCAGTCTGTTGTGTCATTTATATTTGTCATCCTACCACTACCGCTCAGAGCATGAGGCAGTGGGTCAACTCACTTCAGACTATTAGGTAACTTCACTGTGAGTGACTGCATTCAGGTCTTTCACAAGAGAACATTTGTACGCAAAGTAGTTCTTTTCAGTGCAAGGGACTACTCTGGAAATATATGCTTTTTGAGATTAAAAAATATATTTTTGCTCATAGCAGTTTTTTTTGTTATACTGGCGAGGGCCTGGGAGCTCCCACAACAATAATGGCTTGCACAAACTATGTCAAAACAAAATAAGCATTCACAAAGCCAAAAAAACTGGCAGCCAATGCTAGACGTATTGGCTTCGCCAATGGTTTATGTCTGGCATTAGCCACGACCTTTTATTTTGTAATAAAATTGTATATACTGCAATATTTAAAGCGGCTTAGCACCAGCCCTCGTCATCCATTGGTCTGCTGTAATGATTAACATTTTGCTTTCTCCCCCCACAGAATATAGTGTGTTGCACAGGGGTAGCCCACTTCAGCCATTGGCTTTCCCGACTGATGCGAGTGACAACATTTTGGTCTTGCATTTTGGTCTTGCACAATGTGTCATCTGTACCATAAGTAATCTCTCTCAGTTCCTGTGAATATTGGTGCAATGTGTGCTTTTATAGATTAAAAAAAAATATATATATATATATCTATATATCTATATATATCTATATCTATATATATATATATCTATATCTATATATCTATCTATATATATCTATCTATATCTATATATATATCTATCTTTATCTTACTGGCAGACGCCAGAAGGTAGTTCTAGTTAAGACCAAAGTTTCATAGGAAAAGCATTTTTGTTTTGCCAATAACTTTGGTGCCGCTTGAAGAATCTTCACAATATTTTCAAAAAAGTCTTCTTTTTGGATCAGCTGCTGTGTTGAGCATTCGAAACCTCTTGTATATAATTGAGTATATATGTATATACTTTAGTATATACGTATATGTGTATGTACTTTGTGGGCTCTGGAGATCAGCCCTAGTACTTGTCTGCTTCCACTTAGGGACTTTTTTTTCTGTTCAACTGCCTCTATTTAACTGTCTTGATAGAAAACGACCAGCAGAGGTCAGTAAAATACCAGAATCACTTTAGCATTGTCTAGATTCCAGTCCATAGAAATTGTCTTCCACGAGCACCCGTAGACAATAATATTTTTTTCAAATCTTGTCTTTTCAGTGATATGACCACCGAAGGCCCTGATTTTATATTAAAAACAGAGCTTTGGACTATACCATTTTCTATTGAAAGGCAATGTTTCTCTCCATGTGTTCCCATACCTGTCGTGTCACGCAGTTTGGTGCTTACTTTCCCTCCATGTTAAAGAACAGTTGATGTTTCAGCACCCAGGCTAATGTGCTGCATAGCTAAATACATATAAGGTCCCAAAGGCGAGACCGATTGCATTGCAAATGCTTGTTGTGATTTGGTGTAAATCCGTTTAGTAGTTTTTGAGAGATTTAAGTTAAAAAAATATAGATATCTGGGGACGCAAGTCCTTGCAGTGGGCTTGCGGATTCTACTAAAATTTGGCTGGCTGCCAACACTTCAACCAGGAAGTCTTGGCAGCCACCAAAAAAAGGTAAAAAAATAAATAAAGGGGCAGGTAGAAACACCCTGACTCCCTACGCCTCTTGGAGGGGGGTCCCACAGGGCCAAAAAAGAATATTTAAAAAAAAATTTCAGCGGGTTCCGTGGATCTTGCCCAAAAAAAAAAACAATAAAAAGAAGCACGGGAGCCCCAGGTGGGCGACGCATACCCCGCCCATCCGAGGGCTTACTAATGCCCGGGGAACTCCACCTCCCCGAGGCTTCTTTTTAAAAAATGCAGGGGAGGCCGGTATGGCCTCCCCTGGGGACCACCACCTCCCTGGGGACCACAAAGGGGATTAAAATTTTATAAAAGAGGGGATGGGGGCCCTATTGGACGAACCCCAGCCCTGGGGTCCGTCACCTCCCTGGGACTTTAAGTGGAAATAATACGGGCAGGGCCACGTGGACCCCCGCCCTCACAGCTTGCCACCTCCCCGGTGCTTTTATTGTATTGAATGTGGGCTTTACCGCTCCTTCGAAGCCATAGCAAACTGTGCTCCGCCTTGAGCAAGCAAGAGCATTTTGCTCTTGCTTGCTCAAAGCGGAACATAATTGCTTTTACACACACGGAGCTGCATGTTAACATCTCCCTATGTGTAAAAGCAGTGCCGTCCTCCCGCAGGAGGTGGGGAGCTGGCAGCGGCTGTGAGGGTCTTGAGGCTCCCCCCGCGGTCCCCAACACAAAAAAGGGTACCCTGGGGGGACCAGGCCACCCACAGCAGAGGCTGGGCCCCGGTGGATGGGGGCCGAAATTGGCCCGGGAGGGGGAGCCGCTCGGCCTCCCTCCCAATATTAAAAAAATATATAAATGAAAAGGCCAGGCCCCCGGGTGATGGGGTCCCCCGGGTGATGGGGTCCCCGGGGCAAAAATTGGCCAAGGGACGACCCCCCCCCCCACCAAAAAATAAAGAAAATAAAAAAATAAAGTACCCCACAGTGGGATTTCTGAGTGTCTTCAGAAGCCATGCCCCCTTTCTCCACCACTCTGCAAACGCACCTCCTGGCGCACTGCTGGTTGAGGGATGAAGTCGCCTTGGATGCCTCCAGTAAGTCCCACACAGCCTGATTGCTGTAAGGACTTCAGAGGCCATGCCCCCTTTCTGCAAACGCGCCTCCTGGCACACTACCGCTTGGGGTATGAAGTCCCCTTGGCTGCTGAGTGACCTTGGGGGCCAAGAAGCCCTCGTGTTACCTCCAGTAAGTCCCTTTCAGCGGGATTCCTGAGAACTGGTTGGATGTACCGCCCCCTTACCCCACCACTCTGCAAATTCGACTACTAGTTAAACAACCATAGAAATTCACTTATAAAACCAAAGGTTACAGGGATGTTAGGAAATAGAATTTGAAAAACATTAGAACTTCACTGAAAAAACCAAAGGTTACAGGGACATTATATTTAGAAAATAGAATTTTAAAAAACCTTAGAAATTCACTGAAAAAACCAAAGGTTACAGGGACTTTATAGTTAGGCTCAGGTTTCACTCGTAGAAAAACTGAAATTCAACAGTTAGTTGCCTGAGCTAACTATAACTTACGCCCCTGCAATGCACTATTTATGACCAAACATATTAAATAACTCATGATATGGTCAGTGACTTCACTGATGATATCATCAATAGAGTGCAAGTATTTTCAAGAGTTTATAGGTGCTAAACATATATACTAACCTACAAGAAAAGTTAAATTAGTTTACTAGGTGCACTGCTACTGAGTGACACTACTAACATAAATTATGGGAGTGGCTGTGTGACTGTGTGTATCCTTTTGAGTATGGGTGTGTAAGTAGCAGTATGGGTGTATAAGTGGGTGTGTGAGTAGCTGTGTGGGTGAGTGACATGTGTGAGTGGCGGTATTGGTGAGTAAGTGAGTGTGTCAGTGCCTGTGTGAGTGACGGTGTGAGTGGCTCTATGAGTGGGTGTGTAGTGACTGTATGGGTGAGTGGGTGTTTGGTTAAGTAAGTTGGTGTGTGAGTGGCTGTATTGGATAGTATGTGGCTGTGAATGGCTGTATGGGTGAACAAGCGGATGTGTGAGTGCTTGTATGGATGTGTGAATGGGTGAGTGAGCGGCTGTGTTGAGAGGCTGTTATGGGTGAGTGAGTGGGTGTGAGTAACTATAGGTAAATAAGTTGGTGTGTCATGAGCTGTATGGGTGAGTGTGTGGCTATGTGAGTGTACGGGTCAGTGGCTGGTTGTATGAGTGGCTGCTGTATGGGTGAGTGAATGGTTGTGTGATTGGCTCTACAAGTGAGGGGTGTGCGACTGCTGGAGGAGTGAGTGGGTATATGAGTACTGGTATGGGTCTGTGAATGGGTATGAGTGGTTGTGTGGGTGTGTCAGTGGGCATACAAGAGGTTCTGTGGGGTGTGAGTGGGTGTGTGAGTGATTCTGTGGATGATCTCATTAGTGATGTCATCAGTGATGAAATTTCAGATGTCATCAGTGATGTCACTGACCATGTCATGAGTGATGTAACGTGAGGTCATAAGCAGTGCATTGCGGGGGCGTAAGTTATAGTTCGTTCAGGTACCTGCAACTGCTGCTGTTCCAATAGGTAGTTAAAGTTAGGACCATGTTTCCATAGGAAAAGCATTTTTAGACTTGCCTATATCTTTGGCGCCATGATGATGAATCTTCACGCAATTTTTCCAAAAGAGTGCCCCAGTGATTCTAGTTGTGCATGAAAAATTGCAGTGCGATCCGTCAAGCAGGGACCGGGAAAAAGGGTGGGGGTGGGGGGGGTGGGGAGTCCAAAAAAGTGTTTCCAATGTTAATTCCCATATTGATTTTAGACACGAGTACAGCACAAACCGCTGGACGTAATTACACCAAATTTGGCAAAAAGGTAGCTTTTTTTCCAGAAAGAACACCTTTTGCTATTCGTTGTAAATCCGTTCAGTAGTTTTCGAGATATTAAAGGAAATTTAAATTTGTAAATCTAAGTTCGCAAAGCCTTCTCGAATAAAGACGAACTCGCGCAGACATCTACAGAGCTCTGATTGGCTGCCAAAACTTCAACCAGGAAGTATTGGCAGCCATTTTCGGATTCTATTTCAATGGAGTACCAAAAAGAAAAACGCAAAAAAAAGAAACGGCGCCGGATACAAATAGGCTAACACCCCTAGCAATGGTCTTGGGGTACATGTGATCAAGGGCATCTGTTGTGGCCGAAACGAGTCATGGACATAAGTGAGCAACAGCCATACATTTTGCACTTCATCATTTGGAGTCCCTGCCTGCTTCTTTAAAGTTTTGGTATTTGGGAATGTTTCACAAAATATATATATGTATATATGTGTATGTATGTATATGTATGTATATATGTGTATATGTATATATGTGTATATATATATATATATATATATATATGTATAAATAAATGTATATGTGTATATATATGTATGTATATGTGTATGTATACACACACACAAACATATATACACTTGGTTTACTTAGGCGAGAGACTGGCAGGTCCTCCCACACTGCTATTTGTCTAATCTTGTCTTGTGTGTCTTCATACGGAAGCCCTTCCCACACAAAATGAACATTGATAAAGCCAAAAGGTTGGCAGCAAACGTCAGACCTGTTGGCTTTGCCAATGCATTCTTTTGTTTTTACCACTCCATAGGAGTGCATGTGTCTTCTTGCTCTCTCTTGTGTATTGCTTCATTTTCCTCCTGTTGCTCTGTCACCCCCAGCTTGTCTGTTGCCTCTGCCTTCCCCCACCCCTCCCCATTCTGCTCAGCTTTTTTTTTCCAAACCCATTTCCCCCTGTTGCTCCGCTGCACCTCCCTATTCACTGCCACTGCTCGTTGGTGGTATTTATTTAGTTGCTATCCCATGCCCTTTTCCTCCTTTGATCCCCCACCCTGTCACGCTTAGTTTTCTACTTAATGTTCACCATATTTCTTTCCCTCTAAACTCATCCGTTGTTTCCCCACCTATCTCTGCTTGCCACCCCTTTTCCAAAGTCACATGGTTTTCTGTACATTTGAGATTGCTTCCATTTTGCATGATGCAAACCAACAGCCATCTAGAGAGAAAAGTTTTCTATACTTTATCATGACCAGTTGCCACTTTCGTCTTTGTCAACACCTGTGCATTTTCAAAGCATCCAGCATTGGCAAAGACAATAGTGGTGGCTACAAAGCATTACCAACCAGACCTGTTAGCTTTGTCAGTGCTTGTTTTAAGTAAGCATTAGTCCTTCGTGGCACACCTATTAAAATTTGTGTCTGAGCTTTTGACTCCTCTTTACCATTTTCAGCATGAAACTATGAAGACAACCCTTTATCAAGCTGGAACTGGAATTGATAATTAGGCTGCATAACTGTTGATTTTTTTTGGGAGTGTTATATAGCGCAAACTAGACCCGACGGTATCAGAGCACTTTACGTGAGCACCAGTTGCATTACAGATGGACACATTCATTGTTTGTTAGGCACGGGGAGGTTACGTGATTTGCCCAGAATCACAGGATGTTGAGCATCCCTGCCGAGACTCAAATCCGGTTCCCCAGCTTCGAGGTCCACCGTTCTAGCCGTTAGGCCACATCCTCTCTCCACATCCTTTTTCAAAAGGAAATGGACAGAATTGCTTATTTTCCTATTGAAAGCATATTGAGTGTAACTAAGTATATTCTAGGAAAAGGGTCGAACATAATTGGAAAAGTGGCTAGCTCTTTACTGTATAGTATGCCACTGCTCATGCGATAAACCACATTTTATTTCAAATACTGTGATGACCCGTCTGAAGTGCTTTATACTTGCAGTCATTCATATACAATGGGAGTAAACCTCTGCTATAAACAGTGATCCAAAGCCTGTGCTTAAATGCCCTTAATGTAGAATTGTAAGGAACATTTTTACAACATGCCTTTCAAACTGTGAAGAAATTAAAGTTCTTGTTTTTAAAATGGCATACCTTTAAGATTCCCAATTGCAAACTTCTCCCGATTAAGTTCCTAGAAAAGCCATATAAGGTGAGAGATGCACTTCAAAATAAATACATCTTTTAACCCCAGCCACCAAATCTGTCTGTTTTTAATCCTAAATGTTCTTTTCTCCTACATAGTGTGTACAGTAGTCTGTTCCTCACTTCTCCATTGGTAAAAACCTCTTGTTGGAACTGGGCCTTCAAATCACGACATTATTTAGTGCAAATGATGTTCATCCATAGTACTTAAAGGACAGTGTTCTAAATTCCAGTCTTGTAGTCTCAACATGCAGAGCTGCTGATATTCTCAGCACAGTAATATTTTTTATTTTTTATTCCAGTTTGTCTAATTCAGAAACCTTTGTAATCCATAAAGAACAGTATTACTGCTGGTGTAATCTTTAAATGAAAACATATGAGCAGAAACAATGATCACTTTATCTGTATAGCACATTGCATGTCATCTCCTTCTACTACACTTCTTGCTTTCCTGGTTGTCATTGTTTTTTTTTCAAACCACACCAGACCTTTCGTGTATAAGTGAGAGACTAAGGAATATAGTATGTTCTTCACAATGGTGTACAATTTTGTTTAATGTAGGTTCTGCCCCCTTGATGCCCTTCACTGATGTAGTATTGTTGTTTAGCATGTTTTAACTTTTGTATGAAGTCTCTTTTCAATATCAGGACTTGCTATGGTATAGATTTGGGCTTCTGAGAAATGTTGGCACCTAATCTGGTTCCTGTTTGTGAAGGCAGCTTTAATTCAAACCCCCACGCCACCCCCCCCCCCCCCTTCATTTCAGCCACGGCTTTGTGGGATGTTGTGAGTTTTTGTCCAAAGTCTGACTGAGTGTTGTCGTTGGTCAAGGAGAACAAAAAAAAAGAGAACTTGAGTGCTTCTTGGATGCTTCAGACTATGCAGTTTTCTGACGAAAGGCAGTTTTTGCTCTTGGGATAGAGCGTCCTCCCATGCATTTGCCACTTGTTACCCACATTTGAAGATTTGATGTACAGTTTTTTCTCTTCAACATTTTCACACTATTTTTTACATCACCGACGCTAGCTCATGTTGTAGGTATACATTAAGGACATTTCAGAATAGTAAGATGAGTACAAACACTTCACAGTGTAAACATAATCACTATTTACAGTGATCTCTGGGAATTTGTTTTTGATCACCCCTACCGTTACCACCTACGCTCCAAAGGTCCTGGTACTGTTAGGCTGTGCTCACAAAATTAGCCTGTCACCGTGGAAAGGAGGGAAATCTTGATTGCTATTTTTGACCCCCAGCCTTTGCTGTAAACCTTCTCTAGGTTGTAGATTGTTTTTTATTTCACAGTGTATAACAAGACACTAAATATACACATAACATCTAATCTTTTGAAAACACAAAAAAAACTTCTTGAGATAAAATCACGCCCTTAGCAACATACTGTTCATCAGTTTTGCTCTATTACTTTCCAGTCTATGAAAGATCTCTTTACCTGTTACTTAGTGGGCCAAGAATTGGAAAGTAGTTTGATGTGACAGTTTGTGCTAGAGGCGAAGAAGAGGAAATTAGGGTAAGCAAGCAAACGGGCTGGAGTGTTTTGAGCAATGTGGGGGACTAATGTTAACCAACCAAGATTAAGTCTACCTAGGAGATGCTTAACCTTTGTCACTTGGTAAACTATCAAACTCTTCAGGAGTGTGGGAAATATTCTTAGATTGGTAAATCCTGCTTTCCATTTTCAAGTTGAAAGATTTCATTCAATAAAAATAAACATAATAAAAATTATTGTACATTCTGTAAAAATTAGAAATATCCAATATAATTGAAGAATACATTTAAACCGAAAGCATGAAATTATCCCACTAACTGTAATAAAATCAACTAACTTAAGAAATGTGTGCAAAAAAATGGGGGACAATGATTGAGAGAGAATAAAGGGCAGGCAAGATGGTTTCAATCACATCGAGGAAGTCACAACAGAAACCGTTATGCTAATCTGTTTAATGCACGTAAAATATTGGTCATACTGCAATACAAGTTTAAGGTATTGAACAACAGCATAAAGAACTACTGATATAAAAATTAGATAAGCAGCACAGTTAGAAATGTCAAGGAAGCTTAGCACCTTCCTCTCCAACAATCTATCTTTATGGACTATCTGTACATGAGACAGATAAGATGTGAACAGACATCTTTAATCTGTTTTAGTAGATAAATCAATAAGAGATAAATGAGTTCAGTCAGTCTTCTGACTGGATCATTTACCATTCTACTGTGCATTATAAGATAATTCATCACCGTTTTTCCAGTGTGATGTAATTTTTATTGTATAAGAAATAGTTTTCGAGTGCCGTAGCTGACGTGGAAATAGATGTATTCTTTTTTTAATCCTATTCCAAAGTGTGGTTTATGTTTAGGTTGGTTTTCCAAGCGAATTAATTAAAAAATGTATTGTCATTTATGCCAGCTGAAGTTAAAGTTCAGTACTCTTTGGATCCTCTAAGATAGTACTCCCACTTAATTATTAGTGAATTCTGGGGATCCCTACTGAATCATTATTGCCATCAAAGGACTCCTACTGAGTCATTGCTGGAATCCCGGGTCCCCAGCCTAAGCAAGTTTGATGATTTGAACCTCAAAACAAAATGCAGAAACAAACATTCATTATACAAATGATGAAATATTTTATTTAATTCACAAATATAAAACATTTGAAACTTTAATTAGAAGTTTGTAGCCTCTCTAAATTCAATTGAAGCCAGCTATCATCCATATTTGATGTTCTTGCACTTCTCCCACAAATCAGTCTAAGGATACAAACTTAATTTTTAGCTTACACTTTCATATCCCTTCATATCTATATAAAATTTTAAAATGATAATTTAAAAAATGATCATCTTGATTTATATATAAAAGCGATGTGCACAGTTCAAACTCCTCACGAACACCTTCAAAACACTACACAACATTGCCCAGCCTAACTCAATAGTTGCTTCTCCTTTCACAAGCCTCCCAGACACCTCAGTTTGACCAAACTCCTGCTTACACATCCCACGCATATGCAGAACCTGATTTGGAGGTCAGGCCTTCTCCCATATCGCAGTTAAAGCAAAACCGAGGGAGAGGTAGGTGTCCTTGAAAGATAGTTGTCTCGTCTCAGACAACCGTTAAATCACACTAAAGGCGAATGACCACTCAAGCTAATCTGTTCCCTTCTTGCACAGACTTACTCATTAGGCAGTTGCTTGATGTTCACCCAGAATTTGTGTGGCATGCTTCATAATTGATTCCACTTCCCGTATGCCTAGTGATCCTGATGAGCTCAACCGTAACTGCTGGCCATCAGGGAGTGGAACTCTTATTATTTTTTACCTAGGGATCCTATTTTATAATTTTAAAATAGCCTCTGAGACTCCTTTCACTCCTTTATTTTCCCAGAGTCTCAGAACTAAATTAAAAACAGTAGATGACATGTTTAGAGATAACTACTTCCCCACACCTATTAGGTAGACATTGTTCAACCAGCTCTTCTAACTACCCCTTTGGTCACCTGGCTTTTTTCAGGACCAAATGGGTCCCCAAACTCATTCCATTTAGATGTGTGTGCCTAATCCACATTCAATTCGCACACACCACATTTATGCTCACAGAAAGACTGTTTTGGTTGCTGTTCCTTTGCTGGTTGCTCTTGAATTTCCCGGCATGCTTAGGTTTGTTTCTTTGAGGTGAATCGCTCATAAGAGAGCAAGCAGGTGGAAGCTTCTGTCACACTTACTGCACAGGTTTCCCTGGCATCTGCACCTATTTTTGTCCTGCTTTCTCCTGTACATCTCTCCTAGAGCATGGTATGACCTACTGCTACACATCAGAGCTTCCTCCTCACTTCTTGAGTTCCTCAAGAATATTAAGACCTGACTTCGATTAGGCCCTCTGGTAGGCACACCTAGACTCACTTGCTCTGCACCAGCATACCATTCCAAATGATAGAATGCTTTATAAATACACCTAACCTAAGATAACATATACTTTATTAATCTGTTACTATTGTTTTATTATCCAAGCAGTATAGGTCCCCCCGCCTTTGAGTAGGTGTCTTGGACCCCCAGGTGTTCTCGGCCCACAGGTTAGAACTGCTGCTAAAGGGAGAGTTTGAGATTGATTTTAAGAGTATTTATGACTACAAAAAAGTGGTTTATCCAAAGAAACGGTGCGAAGAGATTTAAGTTGCTGCATACGTTTTTTAGAATTGTACTGAAAAAGATCTAGGCACTTTATTATTCGCCTGTAACTCAGAGGGAGAATATCTAGCTACATTGTCAATTTGCTGATGTACCTAATTAGCTCCTTTTTCCTTCCCCTTCCTCCAAAAGAGGATCGTGTGGTTGACTTGTACGTTCATATTCTACTACTGAAGAAGGTGATAAAAATGCATCCCTCTCTGAGGAGGGTTACATTGAAGTATTCTTCAAAATGGTAAGAGAAAAAGCTCCTGCTTTCTGGACATATAATAGTTCTTTAAAGGAGAAAAGTTAAATCAAATCCATTCTTGAAGTTAACTTGTTGCTGCATCCTTAATGCTACTTTTCTGGATTCTGAATGTGAGATCAGTAGCCTCATCTCGCTGTCTGAAACAGGGGTTACATCCTATGCACACCTTGAAATGTTAGGTTTGCTTACTCATTACTCTCCTTAACCTTACTTTGCTTTACTCACAGGTGGTTGAAATGTATTCAAGTGGAGGTGATTTACATCTAGAACTTCCAACAGGGCAGCAAGGTGGTACAAGAAAGCTCTGGGTGAGTATTTTTTATATATACACACGTTTAATCATTGCCCTTGGATACACATTCAGAACATTTTTCAATATCTGTAGGCATTTTAGAATTGGCCGTCATTAATCACACATGGGAAATTATTTCATAATTGCAATAAGACTAGTAGACCTGTATTCTTTTATATTTACACTTAATCACATGACGTGGGCAAGTACATGTGGTTTAACCACCAATAATAGCCTTGGTAGAAAAGTAGTAAATTCAATAATTGTTTGCAAACATATATTTTAACAGAAAAACAGCCTCAATAAAGTGTTACAATCAAGGAAGTGGATATAATATCACAGGCTTGACTTGTAGTATCAATAAGCTTACAAACCTCTAACTTTTGAATTCGTAATGTGACGGGTGTGCAATTTGTAAAACAATCTTCCTGTGCAATTGCTCCTTGTCTTGTAAATAAATCCACTTGCCCAGTAAATAAAGCTGCTTGTTCCACATAGACCCTAATTTGATTAGCTAGCCTGGAACAGACACAGTACTAGTTTTTATTTCAATAAAACTAGTAAATAACATGAATGCTTGGCAACGAGTATGCTAGAGTACAGCTTAATTAATTTTATTGCAAAGTGTGTGCAGTTTGGTGGCGATTAAGGTGATCCTGGATTAAGCACTGGTGCATTTTAGAAGTGTACGTTTAACATTGTCTTTTAAGTTTCCTCTTTTGAACCCCATAGCCCTGCCGATATCGAGCTCACACTGATGTATTACTTGAAATGAGCCTTTCAGGATCAGAACTTTTGAAATACAGGTTACACACACTGACAGTTGAAGTCAGTATTCTGAATTTACCCACTTATCTATGACTGTGAATGGAACGTGTGACCAATACATTAGACACAATCTTTTCTGTTGTACATTACCCCTCTGAGATTTCTTACTGTGATTTTAATATGTAACTTCCAGGGATACACCCTGATCTCTGCAGGTGCATACCCACCCGCCCTCAGATTTCTAAGTAGAACAACAGGCTAAATTTGTACTTCTGTAATCGTTTATCAACCCACTGAACTATCTTAAGGATTGGGGAACTGTGAACTGCAGATTCCAAATGGAACTTTGTATTAGGCATTCTGAGTGGCATCTCCTTCAAATTATATTGTGCATCATTCAGAGGTTATTTATGTTTTTACTACTTTAAAATAGGATTTTGAGTTCCTCTCCTCATATTATGTTAATAGTTTCTCATACAGCACACTAACTACTACCAATGTTTCTTGATGCTAGAAGGAAGTATTCCCCACCAGTGTTAATATTCACAGATTTTTTTTAATCTTATACTTAAAATTAATATTTTCATTATTTTTTTTATCATTCTTGATGATGTTGTGTCAATAGGGTCTCTAACAGCTCATTCACCATCATGGTTTATTGGTGCTAGAGGGAAGAGACACACTGGTTTTGTATACATAGTTGAAAGCCTTATAAAACAGCCAGGTTTTTTAGCAGTTTGTTGTATTTCTCTGCCACCTTTTGAAGACTTGGGTCCTATGACATGCAGTCTCTTCTCTCATTTCTTTCCTTATATTTTCACCTTGTGCTGATATCTTTCTTTCCATTATTTTCTTTAGTCTTCCATATTTCTCCCATTGCTATTGTCCTTTGCATGCTCATTTCTCCTCTCTGTCCTCTTATTCATTTGTCCTCGTTTCTTTTTCTCCCCTCCTTTCTTTTTCTCCAGGTTATCTTTTTGTGTCCCTTGTGAATGATATGGGTGTTAGAAAAAGAACATATGGCATAAGCATTACGTCAAATTTTATTATGCTTGTTTCTTATGCTTTATTTAATATGGGCTCGGACAGCCACTCTTCCATTGCGGAGAAGAATCATTGATACAAATCAAATTCTCTTCCTGTGGGGCTAGCATACCTCTGTTGTCTGAGTTTGGGAATAGTGTCATGGGATCCCTTGATAAATGAAGGAATTCTGTCTCAAGTCATTTGACTTCAGGCCAATGTATTCTTCCATTCAGAGACCTGAAGTCATGCCATGATTTTTCCTACCTTCTGGAGTGTATGGAACTACCTTATTATAAGAGAGTTTGATGACTGGTTATTTGTGAGTGGTAGCCCCAATGCAGTGCAAGTTTCCTCCAGACATATACTTGTGAAAGATTTGCATTTATACTCTGACGCCGTCAACAGCTCTAGAGCCCCGGTGAAGCTTGTTTGTACATTGTGGTCTGCAGGGTATAATTAATTTTGGGTTACAATAAATTGAAGTTTGAAATCTCGCTGTTAACTTCTATTTATTGTGCGTACATGTCCAGCTGTTAGGACGTCTGAGTAGTAATAAAATTGAGTTATTACAGTCTTGTAATAATTTATTACTTCACATTGAAACACACTTCTGTGGTGGGTTTCAGGGCTTCCTTCCCTCCCTTAGGGACTTCATCGGCTGGATAAGGGAGCCTATTCGCAGATAACCCCTCAACATGCATGCCCTTCTCTACAAGTCCCTAAATCCACCCATTGTGTTTGGCCTACTGACCTGCTTCTTACTGCCTTAGCTTTCTACATTTTGTCCCAGGATGCTTGTTTCTGGTCCAGGGAGGACCTGGCTTGGCAGTTCGGGGTGGTCTGTTCCCCTGAGGAGCAGAGTCAAGAATGATTTGCATTTGGCTGAGTCTAAACTGGGGTGGCATAGTGAGCAAAAGAAAGATGGATTTAACCCAAATCTCTTGACTGGGGGTGAATGTTTGATTTGTTCCGCATTCCGTCCATCATTTGTGTGTCTTTTGCTTTCTCCCCCTAAGTGCGCCGGGTATGCCCAGACGTGGGTCCCGTGCTCACTGCGCCACTGGATTCAATCTAGCCTGGCTGATGAGGGGTGATATCCCGAAACTGGTCCCAGGATGCTTGTTTCTGGTCCAGGGAGGACCTGGCTTGGCAGTTCGGTCTGGACGTTTCCCATGAGTAGCAGGGTCAAGACTGATTTGCATATGGCTGGGTCTAAACTGGTGTGGCATGGTGAGCAAAAGAACAATGGATTTAAACTAGATCTCTTGACTGGGGGTGAATGTTTGATTTGTTCAGCATTCCGCCCATCATTTGCATGTCTTTTACTGGGATGGTCGGAATTATTGTTGCTATAATTCATAAGATAATTTATCTGGGTCTTTTTTCTTTATTTTCTTGTTCTTGATCTACATTTGTAACCGACAAAACAAAAGTCCTTGAATATAAAACAAAATTTAACCTTACTAAGGACAATTTAAGAACTCTGTTCATGTTAGGAAATCCACGTCTTGCTAACAATCATTTTTTTTTTTGGTTGTTGTAACCTTTAATATTTCGGTTTAATCTTGTGGTTTTTCATCTTAACGGTATTCACTTTTTGAAAAAAATTACCTGTTTAGATTAAGTCGTATAAAATCATTGTAGGTTATTTTCGCTGTGTGTGTCTCTTAGTTTTTGGTTATGGGCATGTCTCCCTTCAGATTCTACCATCTTTGTAATTGCTGCTATCCATGGTTAGACCAGTACACAAAGTGTAATTTGTCTACCATGAGTACATGGACACAGAGTGTGAACCTTGTTCTGTGTAAGGGTAAACAGTTTGAAAATGTGCAGTGAATAACATTTAGCTTGTTATCCCCTAGTGTAGAAATTAGGTTTGAGAACTAGGGTGGCGCTAATTATGGCTTCCCCCACCTTTGTTCCTGAAAATAGTGTATGAGTGCGTTAGGCCTAAGCCAAGAATGATTCAGTGTTACCGTCTTTGAAAATGTTGGTCCTGAAATAAATTTAGACCTGTAGGGGAGCAGGTGTCTTCTTGTTTGAAACAGAGCAAGGACACAGTCATGATACAAGACTTGAGGTAACTTAACTTCAGAAAAAGGAACTGACTTGAGATTGAGGCAAAAAAAAGTCCAACTCTTAAGTCCTTGACACTCTACTTCAACTATCGAATATAGAAACTGCAACAAGAACATTGAATCGAAAAGACATTCAATTATTTCAGGGTCAAACATTCCACTTTGTTTCAATTGAATAGAAAAACTTTTAATAAGGCCCTTTAATCATACATTATACCCAAGAAAACAGATCACAAGAAAAAAAGGCAGCAGACTGATCTTAAAAGGGTGAAACACCATTCTCCAAAACCTTTAAGATCATCTCAGCTTACACATGCTGAGGATGTTGAGGAAATGCTCAGTAAACTGAAGAAAGGGTGTGTGGACAGAAGGAAGAGTAAGATAGGTGTAGATGGCCGTCCGGTGAGGAGCTCCGGTCGGGAGCTCCCGGTCAGGGATTGCCGTTTTGGCTCAAATCCCCCTTATTCCCCGTAATTTTTCCCGTATCCTGACTGCGGACATCGAGACGACATGGCCGATGCCCGGTAGAGCCGCTTGGTTCGGCTATAGAGGAGTCTGACCCGGGTTTCTCCCGCGGCCGTCACATACCCAGCCGGACATTGGGGCATGGCATTCCTCGTCCCGCTGCTGCTGTTTTCTCCCTCTACTGCCTCCCTCGGAACGAATCGCCGCGGATTGCTGATAATTGGACCAGCCTTGGCGCAGCTCTGGCTTCATCGGAAAACTCCGGATGGCGGCTGATTGATCGGGGGCGAGATTCCACTCTTCCGGACCGTCCCCTTGCCCTCTGGGTCGGGAGTAGCTGTCTGCCCCGACGCCTGATGACCTGCAGCGATGAGCTGTATCGAGGGTGAGTGCCACGGCGCTGTTGGTCTGGTGGACCCGAATTCCCGCCTGCAATTTACCGATCTTGGGGCGGCTCGCTCTCCCAGTCCCCGCTGCTGCCTCGCTGCCTCCACCATACTGGCCGTCTGCTTGGGTGTGTTCCGCCTCAGTTCCGACTTCTGGGACCCGTGAGTCCTTTCCAGGTATGGGGGTGCGGGAGCTATGCCCTGCGGATTGTCAACACCGATGCCCCCGCGATTCTGAGCCTCTGCATGCCTTCTACAGCATTCCGCCTGCCTTTGGTTTTGTGGCTGCGTCCCCCCTCTGACGCTTCGCACATAAATCCTGCTCTCTGGTTCTTCGTTATGGATTTTTGACTTTTGTGCATCCCGCCATTTTGTTGTTGGCTTCCGTAGATACCCACGACCCGGACCCGCCATCTTGCTTGACCTCTGTCCGTTCCCCCTTCCCTCCGGTCTTCCCCTGACGATCCTCAAACGTTTTTCTCCTTCTTTCTGGTCTGCCTTAACTCCATCCCCCCTCTGGTTCCCTCCTCTCCCCTCACCCGCTCTCAGAACACTATTCTTGTCCCCCTCTACCTTCTCTCCCCCCCTATGATTTTTCCACTCACTTTGTAATGACTGTGCAACTAATGTTTAAATTATTGTACCTTGTAACTCGCTATTTTTGTTCCTGATGTAAAGCGCTCTGATACCTTGATTCTTGTGACTTTTGTGCATCCCGCCATTTTTTTGGAGATGGTCTCCGTCGATTCCCATGATCCGGACCCGCCATCTTGTCTGACCCTTGTCCGTTCCTTCTTCCCTCCTGACTCCTCCTGATGACCCTCGAACGTTTTTCTCTTTTTTGCTGGACTGCCTTTACTCCATCCCCCCCCTCAGGTTCCCTTCTCCCCTCTCACCTATTCTCAGACTCCTATTCTTGTCCCCCTTTTCCTTCTCTGCCTCTTATGATTTGTCATTTACTTTGTAATTTCTGTGAATTTTTTTTTAAATTAGTGTACCTTGTAACTCGTTATGTTGTTCCTTATGTAAAGCGCTCTGATACCTCTGTGTCTAGCCAGCGCTATATAAAACTCAATAAACAAACAAACAAACAATAGGTGGATATGGGAAGATGTTGGGGAACTTTTTAATTAGACTGTCCTTCCGTGCAACTTTTAATTTATTACACTAATCGCGTTTGGATACAGATCCTGCGGGTTTCACCAACAAGGGCCGCTATGCTTATATATTATTTGTGCTTCGATCTAGACTAACTGTGACTGTTATGACCTGCAAGTTGCAATTGTTTTATAAGACTATTATTTTATGTAATGTTTTGAACCAATGCCTCCTGTAGTGCTCGATGCCATTGCTAAGGGTATCTAGACCCTCTGGGAGCCTGTAATGTGATGTAGCTCGTAACTGACTACTGTAATTGATGTAAAACTGTCTGCATCGATTAAAATCAATAAAAATGGTTAAAGAAATTAATTCTTGGGGTACTTTTACCAAAACATGATCAGAACATTTATCCTGCCTATTCTTATTCCACCTAATAACAGTTCAGCTTTCCAATGTGATGCTAAAGAAGTCGACAGACACACAATCTTTGTCATTTGCAAAAGAGCAGTCTTTTGTTTTGTCACTGTTGCTAAGCGCCACCCACCCAGGCTAGAAAATCCTTAAGAGCCAGACGTTTGCCAATGCAATAAAAAGGAAGCATAGGGCATCACTATAATGTCACATATGCATTACTTTGCACAATTAATCTTCACTGTTTCCACTTTGCAAAAAAGATCACATAATTTTGCAGCCACGAGTGGTCCTCCTGTAGGTGGGGAGAGCTAGGGATTAGAGAATATGGGAACAAAAATGGAGAGAGCTACAGTGATTCACTGGCATATCTCCGATGGCATTAAACAATCAATAGGTAGTGAAACCATTAGTAACCCTTCCTAGCCAAGGAATCCCTTCCAATTTTTAAAAGGTCTCTCACCCACTAGAATTCACTAGTAGCATTCTTTATTATCGAGGTCAAACCCAAAACACCTATTGTGTTTGGGTGAGCTTGACCTTCTGAAGAAGAGAGCTCTTATCAAATGTGCCACATATGGTCATCAATAAAGGGAAGGGATGAAGGACGTAATCAAGCATCTTCCAGATAGACACACGAAAGGGGAGACGTGGCAGCTATCAAGCAAGAGGACTGAATTATTGAATACTTAAGTAAATTATGCTCTAGAAGTTGCTACTATAATTAGTTCCAATTGCTAGGCTGCAGTACATGGTTTAGAATCTCTGGCTTCAAACCAGATGTACATTCTTGTGTTGCAAACACTTAATTAGATGATGCATGTTGGTATGGCTGTCCTGTTAAGACACTTGAACAAAATAAAAGGGGCAATGACGCAGCATGGGCCTTGGGGACTTTGCAGAGTAGGGATTCCTGTTGCACAGGGACCTCATCTTAGTCTGGATGTAGTACAGTAGTATACCCAACATGACTGTACATAACATTCACAATATGATCTGTGTTAGGATGGAAAAGTCCCTTGCATAGTGATTGATGTGATACCCCTACCCTGAGTGCCCCAACTGTAGTGATGTCTGTATCCCTAATGCTGATATTTGTTGTCATGGGTGACCCTGGGTCGTGCGTGTGCGCCATGACCTCGACCTGTCTCATAGATTTTGGTATTTTTGGACCGGGAGGGGCTCCCAAATTGCTACCCTCATAGTTGTGAAAGGCTACTGCCTTTGCTAGGAGTTAAGCAGCACGAGCATGGTGGTGTCAGCATACCTAACTTCATATTCCTGACTGCTTTCCCATCTTTCATTCTGTGGGGTGGTCTCTTTTTATCATTTAAAAAGGTCCCAATTTAAAGCTTTGCACACTGGTACCTTCAATTGTTTTATGCTCAGCTTCAAAGAGTGCAAAAGGAATCAAGCAGGATGGATGTGGGCACGCAGGGCTGACCCTTATATGCGGCTCTGCACCGTCACTTTGGGGGGGAAAGAAGTCAACACGGAGCCGCACGGTGCCTATTAGCAGCGTGCAGGAGCACTGCTATGAATAACTTCCATATCCTATCTGGCACCTGGGGAATATTGTAAAGGTGTGAAATCTTTGGTTAGATAATAGTAGTCCTCAGAAGGAGCATTACCAAAGGTAAGTAAGTATTTCTTTATTGTTCCTTCAAATTTACTGGTGCAAGATTACCTTAGTAAAATCGAACCTGAGATCATGCTCTACATTTTCCAACTTTTCTGTTGCATAAATCTTTAACTTTGGTTCCGGTTTTCACTTCTAATTACTTTTTCTGTGCTGACAAGACGCAGAGTTTAAAATAATACATTTAATTGAATTTTTTGGTCTTTGAACAGGAAATTCCCCCCTATGAAACAAAAGGTGTGATGCGGGCAAGCTTTTCTTCACGAGAGGCAGACAACCACACAGCCTTTATTAGGATAAAAACAAATGCCACAGACAGTACAGAGTTCATAATATTACCAGTTGAAGTGGAAGTCACTACAGGTCTGTAGAAGAATGCAGTATTAGTATTAGAAATATTTGTACAATTGGCGGGTTCAGTAACTCTGTTTTTTTTCTTTTCATGAAGCTCCTGGAATCTATTCATCAACAGAAATGTTGGATTTCGGTACATTACGATCTCAAGGTAAGTGCTTCATTTCTTGGTTTTCCATTTTTAATTATCAAAACACTGTTAATTGCAAGTCTGTCCAGTGTAGTTAGAGTAGCATTGACCATCAAGACAGTACCTGGATTAAGTCTAAACAGTGAGGTTCTTAATGAGCAGTAAGTATGGAATTTAGCCGAACATTGATAAAATTGATAACAATTTAAACTATTCTAAGTGAAGAGAAACTAAACATATAGCAATATTCTCTTTTAACATAACAATAAAAAACAATCTAGTCAGAGACTATTTACATTGTTGGAACATAAATCTAAACTCTCTTCCTTGATAAACAAGTGTAAAGGGCTTCAGAGTCAGTTGCTACATCAGCTTTTCATAATTTGCTCTGATAACTGTTTGGAATTATGATGATGCTGTCATTTCTGTTTGAAATTACACAATGTTTTCTTCAAAAGTAAAATGCATTTACAACTACGATTGGGTTGAGAATATATTATCGAAAAAAATGGAGGTCTACTATAAGGGGCTCGTGTATGTTCCATAACACATTATTTTTCCTTTAATGTTGGCTGCCAGAAGAGTCTGTAAGGCATGCCCAAACACACACTTCAAATTTAAACTTCAACATCTTTATGGACTCTGCATCAATCTAATTAGTAAAGTGTTTGAGATGAGGCCCATGCCGCAATTTTGTTAGAAACAAACGTTGTATATCTCAATTAAATAAAATCACATTGTCTCTGTTTTGGCTTTTTAAAAAATCTTAATTCTGACATGTCGTCTTAGCTCTGCGTGTGTAGTCTTAGCCTCTGTTTTATTGGGTTTAGTAGATATGCTCTTTTCCTTTTTTTTTTTTAATAATCTTTATTGTTTTTCTTCAGACAAATACATACCACCCGCTTCACCTCCCTCCCCCTCCCTTTCTCAGATACATACAAAGAATTAAAAAATTATATAGGAACTTTCTATTTGTTGCACATTTCATTATTATCATGAAGCCAATCTCAATTCTTTTGTTACTAAGCAATTCATTACAATTTAATACCCACAATCGTTACTGATCCTTACCCCTCTATCCTCCGACCACATAGTATATCTATATTCAGCTTATCCACTCACAGCCTGTCTTTGCATCCATTGAATAAGCGAATTCCATATAGCTAACCCTCGTTTACGTTTGTTCCTTCCCTTCCTTTTATATATGGCTACTTCTAGACTGCATGTCGCCAGCAATCTCGATCTCCATTGATGGAATACCGGTGGATTTGGATCCAACCAAGCTGAAGCGACACACATCCTTAGGACCGCCATTGCTACAAAAATCAGCCCTTGCATATATTTTGGGCGTTTTATATGACCTACACCGAGCATTATTTCATCAACTGAGATTGCAACTCTAACTTCAAAAATCTCTGACAAAAAACACGATATATCATCGATCAGCTTCATTAAAACTTCACATGTAGCAAAAATGTGTACACTATCAGCTTCAAATAAATTACACCTAGGACATAACGTTCCTTTTCCCGTCCCCCATTTAGCTATTTTATTTTGGGTGTAGTATAATGAAAAGAAGGTTTTATAGTACTGGGCTTGTAATTTTGTGGACATTATATGGGACTGAAATAGTTCATAAGAATGGAGAAGTATATCAGTAGGTACACCTAATTTAGTCTGCCATTTAGCCATACATTTATCCATATCATCTGGATAGTGTGTATTCATCTGTTCATATATAGCCCCTATCTTTATTGTTGTTTTTTTGGCCATATTCTCAATAGTTGGAATTACTTGAAATTTTATCCCACCTCCCCCTTTTTTACATAAAAAATCCCTAACTTGCAAAAATTTAAAGAAATCCCTATGACCTAATTTATAGTCCATCTGTAATTCCCTAAAAGACTTCAGCCCCACAGTGGAATAAAAGCATCCTAATTGTGTAATCCCTCCCTGTATCCATCTATCCATACAGGCATCCCTGAATATCTCTGGAAGATTATTATTTTTATAAATTGGAGTGTAATGGGATAGCCGACCAATACTCATTAGTTTACGTATATTATTCCAGGCCTTATGAATACCAAAAATGGTCTTGAACTTAACTTTTTTAAAGTAGCTATCGTTTAGGTGGCGCCATAAGTATCCTTTAGTTTCTTCACCCAGTAAAAGTTCTTGTGGTGTTGGGATACTACTATTTATTCTATTATCAATCCCAATTGATAGTAATTTGGCACAAAATTTCAGTGTAGTAGCCCAATAGTACAATTTAAAATTAGGTAGCGCTAATCCCCTCTATCCTTGGGTAGAGTGATAAATCTCATAGCCCAATGCGGTCTCTTGTATCCCCATAAAAACCTGGAGAATATGTTATCTATAGATTTAAACAATTGTGGTGGAAATTCCAAACAAATAGATCTGAAAAATATAAAAATCTAGGCAAAAGAGCATTTTAATCAGGTTACATCTCCCCCGAGAGATAAGTGTAGATTATTTAACCTGATCATGTCTTTTTTGTACGAAGTATTAAGGGTTCGAGGTTGTTATTGACTAAGCTCTGTAGATTTGCCGTTATACTAACCCCCAAATAGATAGCTTTCTCCATTACCCGATCATCGCTCATCGTAATTTTACTATTGAGGATAATCTGTGTTTTGTCTTGATTCAGTTTGTACCCGGATGCTCTTCCAAACGCTTCGGCCTCCTCTTCTATGACTCTGATTGCATTGATAGGGTCGCTAGTAACGAGAGCGATGTCATCCGCATATGCCAGTGTTTTAGTAGGCTGATCTCGTACCCATATTGGCGATATTAATATACTATTTTCGAGTTTACAAATAAAAGGATCTATATACATCGCAAATAAGAGGGGAGAGCACGGGCACCCCTGCCTTGTCCCTCTATTGATAACTACCTTATCGGACACTGCTCCATTAACCATTATAACAGCTGCTGGATCAACATATAACATTTGTACTGCTTTAATAAATGGTTCCCCCAGACCACTTCTAGACATTATCGTCCAGAGATATTTCCAGGAGACCCTATCGAAGGCCTTCTCGGCATCTAATAATATGAGTGCCATAGGGTCCCCTGTAACATCTGTCCAGTCAAGCAAAGAGATTACCCTTTGAACATGATCGGTTGTAGATCTCCCTGGTATGAACCCATGCTGACGTACCGATACGATTTTATGTATAATTGGTGCCATACGGGTCGCTAGTAATTTAGAGTAGATTTTTGAATCTCCATTTATCAGGGTGATAGGACGATATGACCCGAGTTCTGTAGGATCTTTGTGTTTTTTTAAAATGCTACAATCTTAGCTAATGACCATGATCCTGGCGGTCGTCCCCCTTGAAAAATATGTGTGAATAGATCATACAATATTTTTTTAATTGTGTAGAAAATTTAACATAAAACTCTGAGGGAATCCCATCCATACCCGCCGCTTTGCCTATAGCTAAACTGTTTATAGAAAGAAGAATTTCCCCCCACTGTGGTATACCATCCAATATTTCCTGATCCTCTACCCCCAGTCTTAGGGGTGGATTCTGATCCATATATTCTTCAATTATACTTTGTCGTGTATTTGATTCCCCATATAGTTTTTGATAAAATTGTTGAAACGCAATTCTTATTTCATTAGGGTCGGTCTTTAGCCCATATACTGGATCTCTAATTGCCCTTATTAAATTAGCTGTGTTTTGTTCTCTAGCACGCACTGCTAACTGATGTCCGACCTGTTCACTAAGTTCATAAAACTTTTCCTTGTGCATTGTTGTTTTAGCTATTGCTTTTTCCGTTAGCTAAAAATAACATTGATATTCTATCGCAATACCCCTCAATTAATTCCCAACTTCCCGTCCCTCTCGTGCAGCCATTATCAATCCTTCCTCGGCTATCTTTAATTTTTCTTGTAGGACAGTCATTTTTTGTTTGGCTTTTTTATTGGCATTTAGTGAAAATCGCAACGTCTCCCCTCTAATCCCAGCCTTTAGGGTATCCCACACTATGTCTATTGATGCACTATTTACATTATCTTCCAGAAACCCCGGTATCCAAGTCGTCATGTGTTTACAATATTCCTTATTTACCAATAAATCCCTTTGAAATGTCCAAGTTTTCACATTGGGATTTATTTCTCCATGTTCTATATTTACAACCAGAGGGTTGTGATCAGATAAAACTCTTGGTAATTTCTCTATTGTACAATTAGAGATTAACGTGTTAGAAACCAAAACATAGTCCAATCTAGCATGTCTAGCATGTGGGTGGGAATAATAGGTAAACCCAGGATCACCCGTATGTTCTATTTGCCAGCAATCAATCAAGCCATGTCTCTCACATAAATGTTTAAAAGCTTGAAATACTCTTGGCTTCCTGCCCCGGTATTGAAACCCTGGATCCACTGACCAGTAACGTGGGAGGTTTAGGTTAAAATCGCCACAAATTATTACTGGGAGAGGCCAGTGAGCGAGCTCGTTAGAGATATATTCCAACACCTCCGGGTCATCACAAATATTGCCATATATTGTGCATAGGGTCATTTGTCTGCCATCACTATGTCGACATTCTGTGATCGACCAACGTCCATATTTATCAGACGCTGATCGGGTAAATTGCATCTCTCCCCTTTCGCAAGTATTGCCACCCCCTCATCCTTACTCCTTGTGTTGAAGCCGTAATCATTCTGTACCCTAATGTACTAAGCAAATGCCTTTGTGATCCCTCAATGTGTGTCTCCTGTATGCAAATAATATTAGCTCCTATTGATTGCAATCCGATAGCTACTCTGTCTTTTTTAATGTCATTAAGGCCACAAATATTAACGGTAAGAATTTTTAACCTAACCATATTGTTTCTTATCCATCCTACCACACAATATAAGCCTTTCTGTTTTTCTTTAATCATACAGTTTGTATTCTTATTTCTCATATCATTATCTACATTTCTTTTAAGTTGGTTCCTATTTACATCATTTCTACTCATCCCGGATCTGAGAATCCCCCTTCCTCCCCCCACCCTCCCCCGCCCCTCCACCCTCCACCAATTATTAGGCAGCCAGGCTCAGACATGAGCCTGTGTGAGGACATCAGAAGTTATCCACCTTTCTAACCGCTCTCATACAGTTACCGATACAATACGTCGTACCTATGTCACATATGATTCACTTCTACTTTTGACAAGAAAGACAAAAATAGATGAAAACCAACTTTTCACTTTTTAGATCCCCCAGATTCCAACACAATATCATCCAACATTTTTTGGGCTTGAATTTCTGAATTGAAATTAAAATTTTGCCCCTTATAGACCACTTTAAGTCTAGCCGGATTTTGCAGGAATACTAGTGCACCCGCTTTTTGAAATGGTGTCATTAATTGTCTAAGTCGCCATCTACGCTCCACTGTTGCGTGAGCAAAATCTGGTTTTGCAAAGTAAGCAAACCCCTCGCACTGCTTCCTGGCGTTGGGTCGAGCTAAATCGTACACCGCCTGTCTTAGTATGAAGTTACCGAAGAAAACCAGGATAGCTCGAGGTAATGATTTTGATTCGGTGGCATGCTTGGCTTGAGATAATGGAAATCGGTGAGCCCTCTGCACTTCTTTGTCCCAGTCCCAAGATGATAATTCAGGCAGTGATTCTTTAAGCATCTTCACCACAAATTTCCTCGTATCATTTCCTTCGAGATTCTCCGGCACTCCAAGCAGCCGCAGGTTATTCCGGCGTTGTCGATTCTCGTAGTCCTCCAGCTTCCACATCACGTCTTTTATGGTTTTGTCCTGAGAGGTAGCCTGTACCTGGAGGTTTTCGACTGATTTCTCCAATACTTCCGTCCGCGACTCCACCGTGCTCATTCGTTCTGCGATGTCCGAACAAATTTTCCCGACTTTTCCTACATACCCTTGCAATTTTTTTGTGGCCTGTCTTGCTTGTCGGTTATCTGCCTTAACCTCGTCTTGAAAAGATCTCAGGGATTGTAAAATAAGAGCAAATGACGGGTCAAGGGAAGTATCCTTCTTGTTTTGCTGTGATTCGCCTCCTATAGCTCCTGAGAGTTCTTTATCTACCTCTAGAGTCTCCTGAGACATCATTGATGAGGCTGAATAGTCCCATCTCAACTCGTCACTTTTCTCCTGATCTTTAGAGGTATTCCGACGCAACCTTGAGACTCTCTTGAGTCTCTTTTTAGCAGTTGTTGGTTTTTCTGCTGGGCTACTATTTTCTGAGCGCGAGGAATCACCATCTTCTCTACTATCGACAGTACTAATGTCCGATTGTTCGGACTCATCAGTAAGGGAGAAAAACTTTCCCCCAGTTACATCTAATGTTAGTGCGCATTGTTCAATGAGCCCTCGGACTACTACCCGCTGGGGAGGTAATAAATTACCATGAGGGTCTGAAACATCTGGGAGCGTATCTTTGTCGACAAGATTACTAAGTTGAATTGGCTCTTGCTCAATTGGTAAGTGCTTCGTTATCTCACCTTGATTATTAGCCCCTTCCTCCGCTTGTAGTCCCTCTGTCAACCGTATCTTTCCCACCAATGACAGATTCAACCCAGGTTGTTCAATGTCATTTGGTATTTGTTCAGACTCCTCAGTTTGCTCATTTCCCAGACCTGGGCTCTCTATGGGTATTTTTTCCCCCCCTACATCTTTCAAATCACTCTTGGGTAAAAATAAGCTGGTAATAGCCGGTTGAGTTTTCGCCTTTTCGCCAGGGGGTTTATTTTTCCGAATGGTTGCCTTTACTGTAGTCATATTTCTTTTTTTCTCCCGATACAGGCATTACCTTATTTTGTTTGTCCATTCGAGAAGGGCGATCACCTCTCTGTGTATCCCTTTTCACCTCCAGCCTGTTTGACCGCTCCGTGGCAGCCCCCGTTCCTCGCTTTCCTCTGACTCGCGTTGCCATTGACACTGGCAACTCTTCCGGAGACGCGCTGGGTTTCCACGGAGACCACGTTGCAGCGTATGCGCGCCCGCCTGCAGCGACCGCCGTCAGTAGTAGCCGCGCCAGACGCTCCCAACTCCGGAGCTCCCGCCAGGCGTTCCCGCTACACGAGCCACGTCCGCCACAGATCGCCGCCGCCTCTACACACCCCAGGGCATCGTAAGTCCTGCCACCACACACGGTCCCTCGCATTCCGTGCCTGCCGTGGATTGATTTCGGGAGTATATGTGAAGCCCAGGTAAGAGAGCGGTTTTCACAGGCTTCTTACTCCGACGCCATCTTGCCTCTTCCCAGTTTGCACCAGATATGCTCTTTTCCAGTCTTTTCCGGTGTCTGTGGTAAGTTCTTGGAGATTTTACCCTTGGGCTTGGTTGGGTGTTGTGCTCCCCTGGATCAGATAGTATCTTCTGTGCCTGGAGTTATTTAGTCACATAGTCTCTGGTCCCACTTAGAATAGGGGGCTTAGTTTCCTTGGCTTGTTTGCTCATGAAATTCTTTTCCTGAGTGTAGTTAGTTGTGAGGCCCTATCCTTGCTCTATTCCTTTGCATCAGCTTTTTCACTTTCTGTTTTAGGTAGTAGATGTTTGCACACAAAGTCCAGAAGTGATAGTTTTTTCTTATTGATCTTTTAAATCTGTATTGAATTTAGCAGCACCACAAAATGAGAATCATTCATCTGATTGGGATAGCAGATTACGTGCAGAAAACTAAAGGTTTGTCTTTTTGTGCGTCTTTGCAATGGAAAGAAACAACTGTTAATATAAGTCTTTGTCCCTCCATGGCCAGCTCTGGACTGACTGTGAAGCACTCCTTTAAACGTAATCCACCTAATGGCATCCTCACCCTTTCCCATCTCTGTTCTCAGGATGGCAAACATTTGTTGGGTGTTGGACCATTCCCCAGTGTCTGCTAACACACTCTGGCTGAATCCCACCCTTTCCTTTTGGTCATAATGTCTATATTCTTAAATGTTCCTTTGGGTTCCTCTCCTAAGACCTTGCACACTGAAAAAAGTCCCTTCGAGTCATAAGGTAGGCAGTGTTGGTTGCATTGCTGTGTTCTGGTAAGGCGACCAAGCGGTCCATCAGAACTCGGTATAGACAGTCATAGGAGCCATACAATCTCAAATGAAGTGTACAACCTGTGCAGTGTTGCCGGGGCGATACAGTTCACACAGCGTAGCTGTCAAGGCTTGTGTGCCCTTTCTGGGATGGGTTGATTGACTGACGCTATGCTTTTGGGCTACATCCTCCAGGGCCGCCATGAAATCCGTTCATGCACCATGGGTTTGGATCGCCAACTATCCACAGTTAAATTGAAGCCTGCTCAAGATCATAGTGTATCAGATGAACCTTGAACACAAACACAGGCTTAGCTTCCAACCTCTGACCCACTTCTCCCACCAAAAATGTCTTTGTTCTCAATTCGGCGATGAGGAGTCACAGAAAGATTAACACAAATCTACATTTCCTCATCTTTGTACAAAGCTGTGTAGACAATAGTTCGAGGTGTAAACTTTCACTGTGCCAATTTCGGCACAAACATACATTTTTCCAGTTTGAAGCACAAATGCTGCTTCTTTTAATGTAAAAACTAATAGCATGCTTTCTTGCAAAAATCCCCACATCGCGCTTCACTGAAAAAAAAAAAAAAATACTATTGGGACTAAATGGGTGTAATAGCTACATAAAATAGAAACTTAAAGACTCTGAATGAGTGATAGTTATGTGAACCGGAATTAAAACTGGTTTTATTTTTTGACTACATGATAAAGTTAGAAATCATAATTACTGAGCGGATAACCCACTTTACAGCAGTTACACCTGTATTCTATTTTCCCTGTTGCTTGAATTGGGAGCTCTGGGTTTTACCCTTGCATTCAAAAGAGGCTCAAACAATCTTTTCCAATCAAAATTGGCTTACATGGAAAAAAAATACATTTGACAAATACAACCCGCATATAAGACTCCAAAATATATTTTGGTTTAAAGGATATTTTTTCTAAAGAGCATATATTCTGTGTATATTTTATAAATAGTTATCCTGGATCCCACATAGGGGTGGGGCAGTTCAATGCTTATGACTCAAAGACTCTCCATAAGAAGAATTTGGGTTACGGGTAAGTACATTTTCTTTCCTCAAATCCCCATAGCCTTCCCGTAAGAGCAGTTTCTAGTCTAAACTTCCTTTGTGCCTAGATTCCTATATCTATCATCTTCTCTAGTATAGTGCAGTGCTGCTAAATTACTTTACAATATTCATGTTGGTTCCTCAATTCAGTGGCAGTATTTCAGCATCAAGAATAATTTTTCCGTTCCACTATCATCACCACATGGCAAACACCTGCTGCTGCCTGTGATTTGCCCTTAGTATCCTTCCTTTTTCCATATTTAGGTTAGACAGTGTGGTAACCAAGTTCTGGGATATTCATGAAGACCTTTATTCTGGCTATATTCAAGCATTTGCTTCCTATTTCTGATGGATACTTTTACCTACAGGTTACTTACCTCAAGATTCTCTCCATATGCCATACGCAAAAAGCTCTTTCTCTTGCTTTCATGCCTTCGCTCCTATAGGTGGCACCATTGACCTTCACCTGGACTGTTTTCTGCCTCCGACAAGAAGAGCCACATACTGCCACCACCTCTGCACTTAGGCGCAGATCGTGAGCTCTGCTCCTAACTGTTTTCGTATTTACCAATTTCATCCAAATTTTAAAATGTATATTTTCTGGCTGTCTTGCAGCAATTTCTCCACTGAAGACTACAGGCTTCAAACTGTGTTGCAAACAGATGTTGGTCATGGACCCACATAATGGGCCTGTGGTGTCTCACGCCCAAACAAGTATTCAGGTTCTGCAACAAAACCTCCCTGATGCAGCTGAAGGAGATCAGGGAATGGGAGGCCAAACACTCCGTTCCTGATACCAATCTTGTTGCGCTGGTCAGGTAAGTTAAAGGTCGAAGAAGATGCACAAGAGGAACATGAACTCATGCTTCCGATTTTAGCGAGAGGGTTTAAAGAGTTGTTGTTCATGTAGTTTGCATTCTCACAACCAGATGCCAGCTTTGTTTTCCTCTTCTGAGCTGAGGCCTAATATGGAGCAGATATGCCACATTTTCACGGGCTATAGTCTACTCCGCTACGGGTTTCAGCCTTTAAGGAGTCCATACAGCATATTTTTAACTTAGATTTGGTTCCTTCTGGTATGCCTTCTGACGCCAAACAGCGTTTGGGGCATCCAGTAACACCACTGCTAGTAGACCCTACTTTGAGTCTTCCCATTACATGACTTCTGCTAGGCAGTGCTTTAACTCCTATACTGCAGAAGTTGCCTAATGTTGCTCCAGTAACATGTTTTGCGGATCCGTTGGAGCCAGACCTAAATTCAGATGACCTTTAGTCAGGATTTGCCCTATGTTGCATTATTCCCCTGTGGCTCCAATTTCTTGATGTCAGTATTGCAAAAACACAGAAGCCATTTACAGCTGTTATTAAATGTGATGATGTTGAGGCAAACAATTTGCTGCCTCCAAATTTTACTGATGCTAGTCTTAATATAGATTTATAGAATGCCAGTGGTTGTGACGTGCCCTGATTCTGCTCCTGATTCGCCAAATCCCCCCCCCCCCTACCCACTGAAGAAAGTGCCTTCCTTTGCAGAGGATCGCAGAAATGTTGGCTGTACCTCTTCCACCTAAGGAAAGGTAAGCTAACCTGCTTACAGAATTCTTTCAGTCTCATCCTTCCAATTCTGAATCTTTCTTGCCTTTCAGTAAGACTTTAGTTGATCCCATTTCGGCAACTCAGTCCAAAAAATGTTTTGGCCCTGACTTTTCCCCTTCCTGTTGCTAGATGACATGGGCCAACATGTGGAACCCCAAATATCTAGACGCAGAATCAGACACCTGAGAATTCAGTGGTGCAGACCTCTATTTTAAAATCAATCCAAACTCTTTCCCTTCTACTCCTCTGGATAGTAAATTGAAGTGTATTGATGTAATGGCCAGGAAAGCTTTTTTGTTTGGCAGCTTTACGCTACACTCATCAAATGCGTTTTTGTTCCTTATCTAGCTATCGCCACAGCCTTTGGGAAATGGCACACAAAGGTTTGGTGGTGTTGCAGGAGGAACTGCATGTTTCTTTAGTGCTGATTGTTCAGTGCGGCCAAAATGCAGCCTGGCCGGGACTCTACCGAATTGGTTACCACATTACAGGAACTAGTGTAATCTTCTGCAGGCATCAAAAACTTAAAGTGCAGTCAGACTAGTGTCATGATCTGAATAGTTAATTATAGGGACACTTATTCAAGCATTATTCTGAAAAGACGATCGACCTTCAGCCACAAACTGTGGCATGATTCACCATTGTGTTCTTCATCTAACACTTGGCAGCATCCTTTTTTTAATTTTTTTTCTTTATTAAGATGATGTTTGTTAGAAATGGGGGTCTCTAGTTGGCAATGGCTGGCCACTGTCCAAGTAGGGACCCTTCTTCCTAAGTCAGAGTGAGAGGGCTACCCTCTTTAATACCCCTGCTCAACCCTGTGGTAACGTAGCACGAGCAGTTAGGCTTATCTCAGAGGCAGGGTGTGAAGCATTTATGACCATACACAGTAACACAGTGAGGAACACTACAAAGGGACACCACCCAAGTAGTTATAAAAAATAAGTATCTTTATATAAAGGCAGATTTATCACAAGACCAATAACTGTAAAAGCCACAATACTGTCAAAAATAGGATAGCTGTTGAAGGGCTGTCAAAAATAGTTCAAAGGTGGCAAAAATAAGGTTCAAGTTCAAAGCAGTGGTCTCTGCGACCCTTTCTTTCACAAAGTACCTGGGTTTAGTAGCAAAACCAACAAAGTGTCGCAAATAAGCTGTAGCGATGATTCTCGGCACGCGAGGCCGGCTATGCGTTGAAATCCTTGCCGCAAGGGAGGATGATGCGCCGATCTGCGGGATGCGTGCGGAGACGATGCGACAAACTTCTGCACGCTGGACCGCCGATGCGATGACTTTCTTGCCGCGTGGGAGAAGTCGATGCGGTGATCCTGTTGCGCTGTGCGATCGTGTTGCGATGCGAAGACAAGACGCTCCGCGAGGGAGCGACGAAATTCGGTGCGATGCGATCAAAGTGGCGAACGCACGGCGTCCGCACTGCGATGTCTCGAAGCGATGATTTCTTTCAGGGTTGCGAGTGCGCGGCGACAGCAGCGCGATGATCTTTCCAGCGCGTCTCGGCTGCAGCGGCTCGCAAAGGGCGTCAGCGATGGTTGCGGGCCCTCGGCGGCAGTAGCGCGATGATTTTCCCAGCGCTCTCGACTGCAGCGGCCCGCAAAGATGCGTTAGCGTCGATTTCTTACCCTCTTTTCTCTGATGCAGACTAGAGGCCCTGGAACTCACAGGAGCCTCCTCAGCAGATAGCAGTCCTCGCAGGGAGGAAGCAGGAGGTCGGTGGTGGAGTCTGATGTGCCTGAGACTCCAGCAGGAGGCTAGCTCTTTTCCTAGCCCTTGGGTGATTGCTGTACAAAAATAAAAGTTCTCTCAAGAGATCCTTTTCCTCTTCTTCAAGGTCCAGTGGTCACTGCTGCAGGCCAGTGCAAGAAACAACACACAGCACAGGGACAGTCACTTCCTGCAGATTCCTCCAGTGGCACGGACAGAGTTTCCTCTCCAGATCCAAAAGCAATACAAAAGTAGGGGGTTTGAGCACAGATATTTATACCCCAAAAGCCTTTGATCCTTGAAGCTACCAGTCCCTGAACCTAGCCAGAACCAGTTCTGCTCAGGCCTGGAGCACTTTGTTTACCAGGCTGCATCCTTCCTTTCAGAAAGAGGGGGTCTGCTAGCAGACACACAGTGGGAGGTGGAGCCAGCATTCACCTTGCCAGGCACAGCCCTATTCAGATCAAAGAGCCACCCCTCCCCACACTCTAAATGCAGATCTCTCTATTCAACCCAGGTCTGACTCAGCCTGTCCTGCCCCTCTAAAACCAGACAGCCAATACACATAACGGCAGAGCACACTGGAAGGCTTAGGCAAGAAAATACCTACTTTCTAAAAGTGGTATTTTCAAACACAGAATATAAAAATAAACTTCACTAAAAGGTGTATTTTAATATTCTGAGCTCAGGCATACTAAATTCGTTTTTCTACCATGTTCCTGGGGTCAGTTAGGACTATAGAATGTAATAGTCAAACTGCCCATTCTAGCCTATGAGGAACAGGTAGCCTTACAGTAGTGAAAAACGAAATGGGGTGTAATTCGCTACCAGGACATGCTACACACACCAAGGCATGTCCTACCTTACACATACAATGCGCCCTACCATAGGGGTGACTTACATGATGCCAAGGGAAGGTTCAGGGGCTGGGAAGTGGGTGCACTTCACAGCCAAGATGGCAGTTCTGGACTGCACACAGACACTGCAGTGGCAGGTCTGAGACACACTTTACAAGCTGCTTCTGTGGGTGGCGTAAACCAGCGCTGCATGCCCACCAGCAGCATTTGGTTTACCAGCCCTGGGCACACACAGGCCACACTACTAGGGACTAACATGTAAATCAAATAAGCCAATCAGGGATATACCAATTCACATAGACATATTTACAAGGGGAGAGCATATGCACTTTAGCACTGAACAGCAGTGGTAAAGTGCCCAGAGTCCTAAAACCAACAGAAACATGTCAGCAAAAATACAGGAGGCAGGCAAAAAGTTTAGGGGTGACCCTGCAAAAAGGGCCATTTCCAACAATGTTACTATACAACAAAGAGAGGTGCAACTCCGAACCCCTCTTTTCCAATTTTAATAGGCACATTCGACGTCTGAAGACATGTAAAGTAAAAAAAACGTAAACTGACACGCATTGTAATGCCTGTTTGTCACTCTGTCTGCTGGATTTAGGTAAAACAAAGGGCAATGGCGATTTCTCTCAGCCTCTAGGAGCTATTTACAAACATTTTTGGATCTGGTTTGGTGCCTGGGGAGATGCTTAAGGTGACAAATCTGTGGGTGGGTAGAATACCTACCTGAAAGAGTTTTACTGAAGGTAAGTAACTTATTATAAATGGCATCCAACCCTTCTGCATCCAACCTGTCAGCTGAATTGGTTAGAATTTGAGCCTTATAATCTTTTTTTTTTTGGTGCAATAGACTGATCTGCACACTACTTTTTTAAACTCTACCTTGATATAAAGCCTGTGGATGGCTTAGAAGTGAGGAAAAGAAATACCTTCTCTTTTGCATGTTCTACTCACTCACAAACAAATAATCGGTCTTGGTCGTAAGATGCACAATTCCCCTGTTATGAAGCAGCGGGGATTGGTTTTTATGCTACACCATCTAAGTATAACGAAGCAGTTTGTATACAAGTGTTCAACACAGTATCAAACATTTAGCAGAAGTCCCTTTTATATCTTGAAGTGTTTTGTATATCACTACTATTTGCCATCAAATCTGAATACAACAAACCTTGTGCTGCGGGCAAAAGTTGATAGCTTCAAATTGAAATGTGGAGATAGGTATGTAGCACTCCACCAATGCTGAGGTTTTTCTTTTGTCCGAGTTCAGCCTTTAGTGTGTGGTCACTTCTTCCCAAATTGGAGGAATAGGCCTATTCATATGGATTAGGATGTATAGGGTTCTCTGAAGAGCGAGGTCCTTCTTAATCACCACACGTTTTATTTGGACTCTACACTTGGCATTGTGTGTGTTCTACAGGTAAGCATCTTGAACTTTGATGCTTCTACTCTATTATTTGTTCTGTTCGTAAATCTGTTTCAATTAGGGATGCCTGCTGAATCTGGAATAGCTCCTTTACCTTAAGTTACTTGATGGTGGTTGTAGGCATCTGATGTCTCAGTAAGAGACTGGGTCCTTTTTCCAAAATTCTTTATGCATTTGTCATAGAAGTATGAACTTGAGCAAATACTCAAAAGGGAGGCAGTGTAGCTATTTCAAGGTTTTGTGGCTTAACGTTTTAGGCCCACAAAGAATAGCTGCTAGATTCCGGATCCTCTCATTTTAGATGTTTCTTGGAGATGTATTTATTAAAAGTGTGGGGATAACTGCACTTGAACAAGGGATCTGATAAATTCTCTCCAGTGTTTTGAGTGCACAGTGACAGCATGTAGTTTACAAAGCTGCATTTTCACAGGTTTCCTCCTGTTCAAAATCTTTGTTCTGGGATCTAAATCTTTTATTGTCAGCTTTAACTCCTAGTCCTATTTGACCTGTGGCTATCAGTGATATTAAATTAGTGTCATGAAAGAATGCTTCCTGAGCGGATATCTTTGGCAGGAACATTAGTGATATGCAAATCTGTGCTCCAAAGTGCCTTACAATGGTTTCTCACCATGACTAAGTTGTGCTTCAGATCCATCATGTGTTGCTGAAGTCTGAGTTTCAAGATGATTAACCTCTTGGGTGCTAAGCGTGCTGTAGCCGTCCTCAGCACCAGTGCTCAGGTGTTTAGGATGTCTCCAGCACATCCTGGCACTAGAGGCAAGTGGGTGAATGCTTACCACCATAAGAATTTTGTGGATTCCTGGTGATTCATGAAGTTTACGTCACAGAAATGCAAGGAAAATGCACAATTTTAGGCAAAGTTTGAGATGTGCAGGGCATTGTGGGTGGGAAAACTTTGTGGGATCCACACGAGGCACACCACCCTAGACTCCTCTGGCTGTCTAGTTTTCAGAAATGTATGGCTTTGGTAGGTTTCCCTGGGTGGCCTCTGAGCCCTTGCCCAAAAAACGCAGCTACCCCCATTGCCAAGTCCGGTAATTTTTGTAGCAGAAAATGTTGATTTCTCCACCTTGTGATTTGGACCCTTTCCTGTACAAAAGAGGTACCGTTTTTATCAAGAGACCAGGGGAATGCTAGGTGGTAGGAGATTTCTGGCTCTCCACAGATTCCAGAACTTTCCATCACATAAATGTGACGGAAATGTGTTTTTTAGTCAACTTTGAGGTTTTCAAGGGCTTCTGGGTAAGAAAACCCGGTGCAAGACAAGTCACCCCACCCTAGATCTCCCCCACCGCTCCCCCCCGGTGTCTAGTTTTCAAAAAAGTGCAGGCTTGCTAGGTTTCCCTAGGTCTGTTGGCTGGCAATAGGCCTACCCACACAGGTGAGGTACCAATATTTATTGGGAGACTTGGGGGAATGCTAGGTGGTAGGAAATGTGTGTCTCTCCGCAGATCCCAGAACATTTAATCAAATAAATGTGAAGAAAATGTGTTTTTTTTAGTCAAAGTTTGAGGTTTGTAAAGGCTTCTGGGCAGTAAAACCTGGTGCAAGTCACACAAGTCACCCCACCCTGGATTCCCCTGTGGGTTTAGTTTTCAAAAATGTACAGGCTTGCTAGGTTTCCCTAGGTCCCTGCTGAGCGAGGGCCCAAAATCCACAGCTACCCACATTGCAAAAATAAATTTAAAAAAAAGGTCCGTTTTCAGAGTAAAAATGATGTGTCCATGTTGCGTTTTGGGGCCTTTCCTGCCGTGGTACTATGCCTACCCACACAAGTGAGGTACCATTTTTATCGGGAGACTTGGAGTAATGCTGGGTGTTTGGAAATTTGTGGCTCCCCACGGATTTCAGAAGTTTTCCTGACAAATGCTAGAAAAAGGGGTCTGTTTTAGTCAAAGTTTGAGGTTTGCAAGGGCTTCTGGGTAAGAAACTTGGTGAAAGCCGCACAAGTCACCCCACCATGGATTCCCCTAGGTGTCTAGTTGTCAGAAATATACAGGTTTGCTAGGTTTCCCTAGGTGCCGGCTGAGCTAGGGCCCAAAATGCACAGCCATCCACATTGCAGAAAAAAGGGCCAGTTTTCAGTGGAAAAATGTGATTTGTCCATGTTGTGTTTTGGTCCCTTTCCTTTCGAGGGTACTATTCCTACCCACAGAAGTGTGGTACCATTTTTTCCTGGAGACTTTGGGGAACACAGAATAGTAGAACAAGTGGTATTACCAATTGTATTTCTCTGCATTTATGCCTTCCAAATATGCAGTAAAAATAATTCTCCCCTTGGGAAAACCAATCAAGCATATATGGGTCTTTAAATCAATAGACAACACTCTTCTCTCATACCACAAAGAAAGGTTTGCAATAAGATGTTCATATCTATTTTTGTGAAATATTATTTCCACAGGTTAAAAACATCCAATATTAAAAATGTTTTTTTTAAAAAGGGTCATTACAGTTCAGAATATCAATTGTACATGAATCAATCCCCTCCCCACAATGCAGCTCAAACATTAATATAACAATAAAAATATTTTACATTACTGAATTTGGAAAAGGGAGAAAACACAAGACATTACATAAAAGCTATTCCAGTGTTGCTGGTCTACTATGAACATAGCAGGTAATATGTTGTGTTTCATTGGACTAGTCATCTACCATATTACAATGTATATCGGGCTCTGCATAAAAAATAAATTAACTCGTTTCGGTGGTTATGATATGTTACCATCTTCTTCAGGACAAAAGACCTACAATCTCCCACAAAACTTCACAGCAAGACGATTAAAAACTTGCATAAAAAAGTAATAATTACTCCACTGTACATTCCCAATGGTTAAAAAGTCCCAGTGCAAACAATATCTCAGTGGTTCCCAAATTACACTGCAAAAACATTGATCATTCATATCTTATGGCCCAGAGTCAGCCTCCCTGCAACTATCTTTTATCTGTCCAATTATTTCTGGGGTTATATTTTCCACCATTCAATTGCAACCATACCCATAGGTATATGACAGATTAACCCTCGAGTTACCCGCAAGCGCGTGCCAGATTTACCATTACAATCGGACAGTCGCCTTTGCAAAAGGAACACCATTCAATTCTCATCAGAGGTGTACCACTACCAATAGCACACATGTTTCTGTCATTGTCGCAAAAGACCCTTTCCCACTCACCATAGAGAGATAGAAACCTTTTTTTAATGTTGTATGTTTTTGACCTGTGGAAATAGTATTTCTCAACAATAGATATGAACATCTTATAATAACGGATTGTTGCAAGTTACTTTTTATATAATTAAAGCTCTGTGCAAATTTAATGTACGTGTGGTACCAATTTATGATTGCAAACCTTTGATCTTTGTGGTATGAGAGAAGAATGTTGTCTGTTGGTGGAAAGACCCATATATGCTTGATTTGTTTTCCCAAGGGGAGAATTATTTCTACTGTTAATATGGTGCCCTTTCCCCTTGGCTTGTGGAGCCCCTCTCTCTTGTCTAGTAGCCTTCCAAATGTAAGCCAGTGTGTAAGAAAGAAGAAATTTTGAGAACTGCCCTATAAATCACATGCTAGTTTGGGCACCAACAAATTCAGAGATGTGCAAATAACCACGGCTCCTAAGCTCCATATCTTGTGCATATTTCAGAAATACATAGGTTTCCTTGATACCTATTTATCGCTCTTTATATTTTACCATATGAATTGCTGTATGCCCAGTACACAATGAAAAACCATTGCAAGGTGCAGCTCAGTTGTTGGCTCTTGGTTCATTGGGTGCTTGGAAAACCTACACACCCTATATATCCCCGCAACCAGAAAGGTCTAGCAAACATAATGGTATATTGCGTTTGTAAATCGCCCATTGTAACAAGAAGTTACAAATGAAAACGTTGTCACAAATGGCTTTTTTTCCTACTAATTTTCAATATTTTTTTATTTCAATAGTTAGTTTCTTTGGGAACACCTTTAGGGATCTACACAAATGACCCCTTGCTGAATTCAGAATTTTATCTAGTTTTCAAACATTTATAACTTTCCGGGATCACCCATGGGTTTCCCAGCGGTTTCCACCACAAACTGAAAGTAGGTTGAAAGCACAAAAATTACGAAAAATAGACTACCTCTTTGAAAAATGCTAAAACTGTGTTTAAAAAATAACTTTTTGATTAAGCTTTGCATGTTCCTGAAAGTTGGGAAGATGGTGACTTTAGCACAGCAAACCTTGTGTTGATGCCATTCTAAGGGGAAAAAAATCCAGACTTTTTTGAAAAGCTCTTTTTTTCCTATTTCCCAAAAAAACAAAATATAGCTATATTTTGACTATTTTCTCGGTCTCCTCCAAGGGAATCCACAAAACCTAGGTACCTTTAGAATCACTAGGATGTTGGAAAAAAGGATGACATTTGGCATGGATGCCTTATGGGGAAAAAAAATTAAGGAGGCTTAAGTGCGAACTACCCCAAATGGCAAACAAAATGGGTTTCTCATTCTAGGGAGTAAAGGCCTAGCAGCGAAAGGATCTGAAAGAGACACGTTAGTGATAGATTCCTTACCTTAGAATATCCCCAGGCGTCAGACTGGATCCGGAAAGTTTTGCTAGCAGTACCCCTGCGCGCCAGTAGGTGGCGTCGTGCGGCTCCGCGTCTGTCGCTGGCGTCGTAAGCGCCGAGATGACGTCACGGAGACTACTTAGGCGCCACCCATGCGCGCTGACGTCAGTTCTTTCTTTTTCCGCGCCAGAAAGCGCAGATCCGGTTAGAGCACGTACCCTAGTCGCTTTTTGACTATCTCTTTTGAGACTTTTGTCTCCCTTTTTCCAGTTGGTTTCCTGGTGCACGTAGGGATGCCTGGATTTAAGTCTTGTGGGGCCTGCCGTCGCAACATGTCGGTGGCGGACCCCCACGATGTCTGCCGCTACTGCCTCGAGACCGACCACGACTCTCGGTCTTGTCCGGATTGTTGGCCCATGGCCCCGAAGGCCTTGCGGGTGCGGCGCCGGAAACTGCTGGAGGTCCGGCACTCGTCCCCGCGCCGTTCCCGGTCCAGAGGCCGTTCCAGGGAACGCTCGCGGGCCCACAGCCATCGCTCCTCGGGCTCCAGGTCTTCACCCTCGGATTCGGGTAAGAGACGACATAAAAAGAAGTCGAAGAAGCGTGTTCGCTCTCCGACGTCCTCCCGCCGGTCCACGGATGCGGATGAGGGGGACAGGGGCCTTGCCCCTACGGCTCCTTTGGAGCTCGAGAGTCCCACGGCCTACCCGCCTTACCCGGGTCCGTCGGCGACTCCCGCACAGGTGCAAGAATTTCTTGCTACCATGGACCGCCTTTTGAGGCCTCGGGCTCCCGACGGCGCGCCCTCGGGCCCCTCGGTCCCGTGTCTGGATCCTGTTGGACAGGCGGATCCAGCTTCGGCGCCACAGGATCCTGCGCCGCTGGATCCGGCCAAGTCGCCACAAGGTCCAATGCTGCCGGCTCCGGCCCCAGCGCCGCCCTCGGCTCCGGCGCCGCAGTGGGTGCCTTTCGTCCCGCCATTACCCAGGTTCCAGGACCATTTTGTTCCTACCTGGGATCCGCATTGGGACACGGCGCCGGTTCGGCCCTGACAGGCGCCGTTCTCAGGGCCGTTTCCGACGCCGTTCCCGATGCCTTATGTTCCCTCTCCGGCTCCTGCCCCGCCGCCGCGGTCAGTACCATCGGCGGCGGACGACTGGGAGGGTTCCGAGGACCCTCTCGCCCGTCAGTGTGACTCCGAGCAGGACTGGGCAGACGACTTGGAGGACGCCGGCGACCTAGACGTCTCTTCTGACCCGGGGTTTGCCTCTCCCCTGCCTACTATGGAGGAGGGTGCCTCCTACATGATGGTGCTCCGTCGGGCAGCTGAGGTCCTCAACCTTGATCTCCCTATGGTGGCCCTCAAAACTAACCTCCTTACTGAGGTGCTCCAGACGGCGACCACCTCGGCGGAGCCCCTGCCCCCGTTTAACGACGCCCTTACCGACGTCTTGCTGGGCACTTGGTCGCGACCATCCACTGGGGCCCCTGTGGATAAGAATGTCGCCAGGCGTCATCGCCCGGCGACCCCGCTTTTCTGACCACTCATCCTACGCCTGAGAGTCTGGTCGTCCAAGCTTCGACATCGCAGAGTGCCTTTCCCACGGCTCCGCCGGATAAGGACTCTAAGAAGCTGGAACAGTTCAGTAAACGTTTGTTCTCTTCGGCCAGCTTGGGGCTGCGGTCAGTGAATACCGCCTGCCTATTGGGCCGCTATTCCCACGCGGTGTGGGACACAGTTGCGCAGGTGTTACCTCCGTGTCCTGAGGAGACCCAAGCTGTATTGTCCCAAGCCATTCGGACAAGTGAGTGTTGCAGATCATCCACAAGGGTTACGCCCTTCCCTTTCAGTCCACCCCTCCAGCCATTCCACCGCATGTCGGGGGACCACTTGGCACTTCTCCTGCAGGAAGTTGCGGCCCTCTTGGCCAAGGGGGCCATCGAGCGCGTTCCTGGGCCAGAAGTAGGGAGTGGTTGTTATTCCCACTACTTTATGGTCCCCAAGAAGGACAAGGGGGGCTTGCGCCCCATCTTGGACCTCAGGGACGTCAATCGTTTCCTCGGGAAGGAGAAGTTCAAGATGTTGACTCTGGCTCAGGTCTTGGCTGCCCTCGACCCTGGAGACTGGATGGTAGCGTTGGACTTGCAGGACGCCTATTTTCACATCCCCGTCCTGCCGGCCCACCGGCGTTACCTGCGGTTCACGGTAGGCCAGGAGCATTTTCAGTTTGCTGTGCTCCCCTTCGGCCTTACCAGCGCCCCTCGGGTGTTCACGAAGGTGATGACGGTGGTCGCAGCTCATCTGCGCAGGTCAGGGGTGTCAGTCTTCCCCTACCTCGACGACTGGTTGTTGAAGGCGGGCTCGCCCCAGGCAGTCGTTTCCCACCTCAGACTACGGCCGACCTCCTGCTTTTGCTGGGGTTCTCCATCAACGTGCCGAAGTCGCACCTGAGTCCCTCTCAGAAGCTCCCCTTCATCGGAGCGGTTCTGGATTCGACGCTGTTTCGGGTTTATCCTCCCGAGCAGCGAGTCCGGGATATTCAGGCTATGATTCCGATCGTTCAGCCTCTGTCCCGGGTTTCAGTCAGGATGACCCTCCGGCTCCTGGGCCTGATTGCCTCCTGCATCCTGCTGGTGCAGCATGCCAGATGGTACATGCGGGCTCTGCAGTGGGACCTGAAGTTCCAGTGGGCACAGCATCAGGGCAACCTGTCCGATCATGTCCAGATCTCGGAGGGCACTGCACGACAATTGCAGTGGTGGCTCACGAATCGCGATTGGGTCAATGGCAGATCCCTCTCCCTTCCCCAACCGACGCACACAGTGGTGACGGATGCGTCCCTCCTGGGATGGGGCGGCCACTTGGGAGAGGCGGAGATCAGAGGCCTCTGGTCTCCGGCGGAGTTCCGGCTCCATATCAATCTTTTGGAGCTTCGGGCGATCTGACACTGAAGGCATTCCTTCCCTCTGTCCGGGGAAGTGTAGTGCAGGTGTTCACGGACAACACCACCGCCATGTGGTATTGCAACAAGCAGGGCGGGGTGGGGTCGTGGACCCTATGTCAGGAGGCTCTGCGCCTCTGGACATGGCTGGAACATCAAGACATTACCTTGGTGGTTCAACACCTGGCAGGTTCTCTGAACGCCAGGGCGGACGAACTCAGCCGCCGGTGCTTGATGGATCACGAATGGCGTCTGAACTCGGACGTGGCGCAAGGTCTCTTTCTGTAGTGGGGAGAGCCTTGGTTAGATCTATTCGCCACCGAAGAGAACGCGCAATGTCATCAGTTCTGCGCGTTGGAATTTCCAAGGCGGCACTCGCTCGGCGACGCTTTTCGTTGCGAGTGGATTTGCAGTCTGTTGTACGCCTTTCCGCCTATACCACTTCTGCCCAGAGTGCTGAAGAACATTCGGCGCGACCGGGCCCAAGTCATCCTTGTGGCTCCGGATTGGGCACGAAGATACTGGTATCCCGAGCTACTCAACATGGCGATCGATCCCCCGATCCGACTGCCTCTTCGGGAGGATCTTCTGTCGCAGCAGCAGGGGAAGGTCCTCCACCCGAACCTGTCCAGCCTCCACCTCCATGCGTGGAGATTGAGCGGCGACAGTTGACAGCTTTCGATCTTCCTCCCGAAGTCTGTGATGTCATTCTGGCAGCCAGGCGTCCCTCCACTAAAACGGTATACACCTGCAGGTGGAACAAGTTTGTGGCATGGTGCACAGCTAAGGCTGTGGATCCCCTTTCTGCCCCTCTTTCCGAGGTCCTTCTGTTCCTTCTTTCTTTGGCCCAGCAGGGCTCTGCTCTGGGCACTATCAAAGGTTATCTTTCGGCCATCTCCGCCTTTCTCCGGCTTCCAGATCAGCCTTCTCTTTTTAAGTCCCCGGTAGTTAACCGTTTCCTGAAAGGCATTACGCACACGTTTCCTCCCGTGCCGTTCATTATGCCTCAATGGGACTTAAACCTTGTCTTGACATATCTGATGTGCGCTCCCTTCGAGCCCCTTCATACCTGTCCTTTGCGTCTTCTCACTCTCAAGATGGCTTTCCTGGTAGCTAACACCTCTGCCAGAAGAGTGAGTGAGCTCCAGGCTCTTTCTTCCAAACCTCCCTTCCTTTCTGTTCATCCGGACAAGGTGGTTTTAAGGACCCGTCCTTCTTTCTTGCCAAAGGTTGTCACGCCCTTCCACATCGGGCAGACCATCACTTTGCCCACCTTCTTTCCGCCTCCGCATCCTTCAAAAGAGGAGGAGAGGCTCCACCGTCTGGACCCAAAACGTGCGCTCTCGTTCTACCTGAAGCGCCCGCAACAGTTCCGGGTGGATGACCAGCTCTTTGTTGGCTACGTGGGCGGCAAAAAAGGTCGGGCCGTGCACAAACGGACCATCTCTCGGTGGGTCGTTCTCTGCATCAAAGCCTGTTACTCGTTGGCTAAGAAGGAGCCTCCTGTGGGGCTGCGTGCCCATTCTACCAGGGCGACGGCAGCCACTACTGCCTTGGGACGCGGCTTTCCCTTGCAGGACATTTGTCGGGCAGCTACGGGGGCTTCGCTGCACACGTTTACCAAGCATTACTGCCTTGACAGTCAAGTCCGGAGAGACGGACTTTCTGGTGTAATCTTGTTCGCAGACCCACCACCGGGGTTGGTATTGCTGGGGTATCTATTCTAAGGTAAGGAATCAATCACTAACGTGTCTCTTTCAGATGCACAAGTTACTACTTGTGTAACGATATATGTGTAAGAGACATTAGTTAGTGATAGATTCCTTACCGCCCCACCCATCCTCCCCGTTCTGCGAACTGATTTCTAGGGTTAAGGTCATCCCTTTTAGGGCCCTAGTTTCATGGCACCAGTGGTCAGTTTCTTGCATGGCTCTGCGTTCCTGGCGCGGAAAGTCGTGTACAGAACTGACGTCAGCGCGCATGGGTGGCGCCTAAGTAGTCTCCGTGATGTCATCTAGGCGTTTACGACGCCAGCGACGGACTCGGAGCCGCACGTCGCCACCTACTGGCGCGCAGGGGTACTGCTAGCAAAACTTTCCAGATCCAGTCTGACGCCTGGGGATATTCTAAGGTGAGGAATCTATCACTAACTGTTTCTTACAGATATATCGTTACACAAGTAGTAACTTGTGCGTTAAGACATTTCATGCTGTTTATTTTTATTCCAAATCCTCCATGCGATGCTGAACAAATTCACCATGTATGTCAGGATGCCACACCAGCTGCGTGTAACATACAGCTTCTAAAGGTTCTGACACCTGCTGAGTTTTATCCTACATTCAAGGGTACTTGAAATATAAAGCCATGCACTCTCAAAGGTATACACACCAATACAACAGTGGTTGAGCCATATCAGTGGCCTTTGAGCATCAAATTTCACTTGCTAGTAACTGTGAATTGGCCAGTTCTATTACCTTGCATGTTTTAGTTATGATCCTGCCATCACCGTCAGATGCCAAGTTCATTCAAGACATGTTGGCTAAAATGCTGTTGTCATTTTCATGCTTCCCACTTTAGGGTACAGTAACATCTTCACATTAGTCCAGAGGTAGAATAAGTATGACATCTTAACATTCTATGTAATTTTATCAATGATCATGTTTGATTTTTATAATTTTTACTGTACATTGTGCTGCTATACTTTCATGATTAACTCTTTTTATCTAATAAAGTGTATTCGACTGACAGACAGGTTAATATGTCAGATTTTTAAAAAATGCGCAGAATAGCGGAAAGAGCAGAAAAATGCTGAAGAATTCTAACTTTTCTTTAATTACCCAAGGAGTGTAAAAAATAAACATGCTGCCAGAAAGATCTCCTTTCACCTTGCAGCTAGAAAAACAGAGCAGAAGTAAGAAAAGACACGTTTTCAAGTTTCCTTCATTTGGGAATAATTGAATTTGAGTTATTGCCTGGTACATCAAATAACAGTTTTAGCAACATGCATTATATCTGCTTCTTTCAGTTGCCCTAGTGCTATAATTACAATTGCAGAATACTGCTCTTGTGAAGGTTACATGGTTGTCAGATGACTTCTTGAGTTTTCTGTATTGTTGTGCTTTTGGATTGTCTGTTTTAGTTCCTTTTTGTCCTTTTTTGTTTTAATTTGCAGCAACCCTCTTACTCCTTCCCCCACATTGTAGGTCACCCTTCTCATCTCACAGGCTCAAAAGTATGGTCAAAATATGTTCATCTTTCCTCAGCCCATATTTTTGTAGCAATTCATACAGCATGTTATCCCATGATGACATTGTGCATGTCATCTATTAGTACAAAACAAGACCTCTGAATAGTGTATATTTTCACTTGACTGAAACATTTCATAGATCCCTAGCTTGCCTTGTCTGTTTTGTCCAAGATTCACTCCACTATTTGGCTCTGATGTGAAGGCTAAGAATGGATACTTCATTTTTGCAGTCATCCATTAGTGGTTCTAATACTGACTTTCAGATAGTTTATTTTTTACTTGCGCATATACATTTGATGGCGCTTTGTTACATATGACTTCTTGGCCAGCCTGTCGAGTTAGGTAATATTGATAAAATTGACCTTACAGTCGAAACTGATTGTGCATTAGTTAATAAATTTCACTCACAAGTGGTTGTTTCATAGTACTTTAATGATTCTGTGCTACAAGTTTTCCCTGAGTCGAAAAGACATTCTTACTATGAGTACAACAACATTTTCCTACATTTTTAGTTCGTGAAATCAAGTAAAGCAAGCCAACTCTTACATACTAACGCTCTATTTTGAGGGTAGTAAAGAGAATACTTTGCCAACTGTTTGGATATTTTGAAACTGTTAACTTGCATTTCTAGTTAAATATCATATAGGGCCTGAAGTTGAAAGCCATTTTGAGATTGCAATCCCTGTGAGTTCCAAAATCGGAGGGTTTGTGATTGAAAACTGTATTTTTTTCTATTTATTAGAACTATTATGTGATCCATTCTGAATTGCAGCCTGGAGGGGTGTGAAATGGTTGTCTCCTCCTTATTACAAACCTCAGTGAGATATGTACAATAGTTTGCGACTGTGGTGGCAAACAATTGATCAGTTATCTACACTTCTGAGGATGTGTTATATCGGGCTCTTAGTGTCTATTTGCAGAAGTGAATTGGTTAAACTTATTTGGCAAATTGAAATATGTGTGCTTTCAGTGAAAATACTATTTTTATTATTTGTAGATGTGCCAAAAGTTTTGAATCTTCATTTGCTAAATTCAGGAACAAAGGACGTCCCAATAACAGTAAGTAGGGAATATGTGTTTCAACTGAACCGTAAAGTAAAATAATGGTTGTGTTTATGAAAGCTATTTCATCAGCATTTTAGTCCTGTTTCTGGCTCTCCATGACTGAAGAATAGGAAACAGACTTCAAACCTTCCTGTCTGGTTGGAATTATTGGCTTACTTATCCGAGGATTTCCCCTCCTCCTTTGGCCAGGTACTTACCTCATCAGGATTCTATACACAACTGAAGATGCATTACCCATATTAGAGAGTGAACAGCATCATTTCAGTGTTGTTTGTATGGTGCAGCATTTACCAGTATCCTGGTCTTTGCAACTTCCAGCTGACCCATGTGAGTGTCTGTAAGTCATGCATTTTCTCTGCCATGTTCATTAGAGAAATGGGGGTGGAGCAGGCATGAAAGGCCTATGGTTTTCCTACTAACCTAAGCAAATGTGAACATTGCAATCTTTTCCTCTTTCCAGTGCAACCTGACCCTATGTCCATGACTCTTCCCTAATTTCCTACCAACCTCTCTGTGTTTTTGTGTCTTACATTTCTATTATCTTCTTTTGTATGTACAAGAGTAAGTTCAGGTCTGCCTCTTTATGCTCTAAATTCTTCTTTCATGTTTGCAAATGACACATGCATGAGAACTCCCCAGTGCCTTATTAACTTCTTGAGTAGAAGAGAGAGAGAAGGGAGAAGGGGAGGAAATTGCTAGGTTTTTAAGGGAAGGAGGTATATGTTGGTTCAGGAGTAGAGGTATTGCCACTGTTTTAAAAAGACAGCTGGGGGGCGTGGCCAACCATCATGGCCGACCGGTCGTAACTCCGATCGGCTCCGCGCCAGGCCCAGCTGCTTTGGTAGTTAAGAAGGCACTTACTACCCCAAACCCGGTTCGCCTGATGTCCTAAGGCGCCCGGTGCTGCGGGGGCTCCCCGGCGACAACTTTGGGATCCTCGATGAGGCAGGAGAACTGAGAACGCTTCTGCCGCCGAAGCCCGCGGCGCGAGACAAGATGGCGGATCTCGCCCGCACTGTGCTGCAGAGCCGTACACGGCGGCACCGGGACCTACGGGGGGCCACGCGGCCGCTGATGAGGACGAGGGTACAGGCGATTCCGCCTAATTAGCCCTGGAGGGTGATTCCGGCCAACGAGGGGCAGTGACTGGTCCCATTGGCGCCAGTGACGAAGGCCACGATCATCCAGCTGAGGCCCCCGTTTGAAGTGGGGAGCCCCCGTCGAACGAAGGCTCGTGGGCCCCCCCCCCCTGTGAGCGCCGCCAGGTACGGAGAAAAGGAGGAGGCCTCCCCCTATACACCAATGGATCGCCGGGAATCCCTTGAACAGCCGGTGCCTGACCCTAAGATGGCGGCGGTCAGGCACCTCTGCACAACCTCGTGAAGAGGCCCCGGGTGGCAGCTTCATTCCCCTGCTGGCTCTCCCTCCTTCAGCGACTTGTTTTCACCCCTGAGGGGGCCCTGAGCAACTACCTGCCCACCCCACATTTATCTACCGAGTGTGGCCCTGGGCGAAGAGAATAGCCTGGCGCCTGGCATCTGGCCTGGGGGATGCGGAGGTGCCGATCGGCGAGGCCCCCACGAGGCACTGGGAGGAGGTGCGTCCGGGGTGGAGCTGACTCCGAGCTCCGATCAGGATTCAGTGTGGAGCGGGAGTCATATGTCGAAGACCTCCATTATTCCCCAGAACAGCGAGTGACGAAGAGGAGGTCGGGGAGCCCCAGGACATGTAGGGCTTGCTTTCACTGCTGAGCATCCTGGTCTCCGATCCACCATCTTAGCCAGTGGTCCCTGAATGGCTGTCCCCAGAGGACACAAGTTACCCTAGCCCCGCGCCTGCCCCCACAGTAAAGTGATCTCTGGGCCCCGGGGTGCCTGCCTTCGGCGTCCCCAAGCACCCATCACCCGGCAAGAAGGGATCTTTTGGCCACCGCGAGTGCGCAGAGTCGGGGTGTCGGAGAGTGACTGGATACCCTCATTTTCTTCTTTGAGCGGCGGGGGGGGGCCCTGCGCCAGCGGTAGGCGCAGGTCCCTATGCCACCCAAAAAGGCGCAGGCAACGAAAGTCTCCAGTTTTTTCTCCCATGCTGCCAAAGGAACAGCCAGTGAAGAATTGACGAGATCTGAAGGCAGCATGGCGCTCACACATGAGGATCTGATGGCCTCACTTCGTGAATTTAAAGAGGAACTCAGAGACGATATTAAGGCTGATATGGGGGCCTCTTTTGATGCGTTTAAGGCCGAAATGGGAGGCCGGCTGGTGGCTCTGCAGTCCGACGTAGATTCAATTGGGGCCCGTGCTCTCGACCTGGAGGCAAAATACCAAGAGCTAGAGGACCGCATGCGACCTTTAGAAGCCCACTCGGGTGGCCTGCGGGCTCAGCTGAAAGCCACAGTGCTCAGATGCGAAGACCTTGAGAACCGCTCGCGTCGTGATAACATACGCGTGAGGGGCCTGGAGGAGGGCTGCGAAGGCCCAGATCTGGAAGCCTTTATGGTGGGTCTTTTTTCAAATGTACTCTGAGCCGGAGCTTCGTCTGGAGCGAGTTCACAGGATGGGACCACGAACACCAGGAGATTCCAGAAAACCCAGAGACGTGCTGGCAAAACTTAGCTCATTTAAAATCAAGGCGTTGGTCCTCCAGAAAGCGCGGGCCCTCGACAAGGTGTCATTCCAGAACGCAACGTGCTCGTTGTACCAAGATGTAGCCCAAGCCACACTTGCTCGGCGCCAGCAGTTCCGACCCATCACTACAGCCTTGAGAGACCGCAAGGTGAAATATTGCTGGACTTATCCCTTTGGTTTAGCTTTTACACTAGACAACAAGAATTATCACTGCACTGAATTGGAGGAGACGGCGGCTATCCTTGGTATCGAGGTGCCAGCACCGACGCTGGAGGTGGAATCGAGAGGTGTAGAGGCGACGGCGGGCTCGAAGAAGCAGGGGGGGGTGTGGGCCCTGGCTGCAGCAGTGGAGAGCAGGCAAGAACACTAAGGGATGAGGCGGTCCGTGATCTTTATCGCTAAGAACCTTTACTCTTATTGAGGATTCCATTATGACTTGTGGTTTGCAGTCCTGTGCAGGGGCCCTGAGAACATGCCAATCCGACCTCAGTCACTCTGCCTTTTTTTTTTTGATGAGGAGATGGGAGGGGAGGGCTTGAACTTATCCTGCAGCCTAAAATGCTCAAAGCCATAGTTCACTAACATCTTATGTGTGCCTAAGTAGCTATTCTATGGGCTCTGGAGGCGGACCTTGGACCGCCCCAGCCATTGCTCGAGATGAGGTTCTCCTCTGTGAAAGGGAACCCCCGAGCTACAACTTTTGGGTTATATTTGTTGAGGTTCACTTTGTTTTGGTGTCACGGTACTTCTTGCACTTTTTTTACATTGCGTTGGAGCGGGGGAGGGGGGGGGGCGGCGGAGGAAGGGTACTGAAAGCAACGACCCCAGGAGCGAAATTGGAGGGACAAGCTGACAAGCTATATGTTACCTGATGGGGGTTAACTGCTTAACGTGGAACGTGAAGGGTCTTAACTCCCCTAACAAGAGGCAACGGATCTGGAAATTCCTCAACGACCACCAGATTAAAATAGCAGCCCTACAAGAGACACACCTCCCACGCAAGGAGGAACAACGATTATGACATAGGGCCTACCCGCAGATCTTCCGCTCCTCGGCCCACACTAAACACAATGGGGTGGCGCTTCTCTTTCACACTTCAATCCCATTTCTCCACCATGACTCTAAAAGAGATAGGGAAGGGAGGTTCTTGATAGTGAGGGGTGAATTACGGGGTAGATTATGCACTATTGCCACGATTTACGCTCCTAACGCAGGGCAATATGATTTCCTGTGCTCTTTCCTAGCCCTGCTGGAGGGCTTCGCAAGGGGTCTTCAATCTGATATGGGACCCGGCCTTAGACACCACACATTCTCATAGAGCGGCGGGGGGGGGGGGGTATTTAGCAAATCACTTAAGGCTACGTTGAATGGGCTGGGACTAATAGATGCTTGGAGAGACGCCCATCCCACGACTCAGGACTACTCCTTCTTTTCGCACTCACGTAGGACGTACTCCAGAATCGATCACGCATTCATTAGTCAGTCCCTTCTCCACACAATAGCGGGATCCCAGTTCCACCCGATTTGCCTATCTGACCACGGTCCCCTAGAGCTAACCCTTGACTGGCCCGCCCCCGCGCTCTAAGCTTGCCAGGTGGGATTTTCCCAACTTCCTTTGGAGAGACCGACTTCTTAGGGATGAGTTAAGAAAGGCAATCACAGAGTTTTTTTACCTTAACGACCCGGCGCAAACCTCCCTGGCCAACAATTGGGACGCCTTTAAGGCAGTTATTCGGGGAAAATGTATCTAACTAGACGCCACTCTCAAAACACAATGTAAGGGAGAACGTCTTCTCCTTGAAGGGGAACTTCGTAAAGCCGAATCTGACCACAAGTCTAAACCCTCGATTCAATCCCTCCGTAAGATTACACAAGTTAAGGGGAAGCTTCAGGCCATTTATACTAACGGGGCAGAAAAGAACCCTACTGCGCTTACAAACCCCGCAGTTATGAGGGAGGAAACAAGGTGGGGTCACTATTGGCACGCCAACTGCGAGTAGGACAGGAGAAGGAGTACATTAAACAGATAGTAGATGGGAAGGGGATCTCCCACCACAGGGAAATAGGGAAAGCCAAGGCTTTTGGGGAATTCTATCGCGCCCTGTATACCGCGGACTCTCTGGACGCACAAGCTCAGGATCAATATTTAGAGGCTCTAGACCTACCTCAGGTTCCGGTCTCCACAAACGAAGACTTAAGCAGCCCCATTTCCGCGGAGGAGGTCCAGAAGGCGATAGATTCCCTAAAGCTTCAAAAAGAGCCCGGCCTAGATGGTCTCAACGCCCACTTCTATCGTACCTTTGTGCCAGAATTAGTCCCCCGTCTTGTGCTGCTATTCAATGATATAGCTGACAGACAACAGGTGACCCCTTCTATGGGAGAGGCTCTGATCTTCGTCATCCCCAAGCCGGGAAAGGACCCCACTAGTTGCGCCTCTTACAGGTCTATAGCGCTTCTAAACTTGGACGCCAAGTTATACTCTAAAATACTGGCCTCGCGCCTAGAACATGTTATGCAGCTGCTCGTGCAGCCAGACCAGGCGGGTTTCATCAAAGGGAGGCAGACTCATGATAACCTTCGGAGAGTGGTCCACATTATTGAGAATGCACAGAGGAAGGCTATAGCTGCGGTCCTTCTCTCGCTAGACGCGGAAAAGGCCTTTGACCGAGTAGACTGGGACTTTCTGACCCGTACACTACGACGGTTTGGTTTTAATGAGGCCTTTATTGGGATGATACGGCGAATTATTCCGCTCCGAGGTCCAGAGTCTTAGTGAATGGGGTTGCTTCAGAGCCTTTTAACCTTTCCTGGGGAACCACACGGGGGTGTCCATTGTCCCCCCTGCTCTTCGCGCTCAGCATCGAACCTCTTGCGGAGCGCATTCGGTCCAATCCAGGCATAGGGGGAGTACCGTTTGGCACGGATGAACACAAGATCTCTCTCTTTGCAGACGATGTGCTACTCCCAGTCACGAAGCCGCAATCCTCTCTCCCAGTGATTCAATTGGAGCTTGCCGCTTATGAACAGGCCTCGGGATTTAAGGTGAACCTTTCAAAATCCTTCCTTCTTAATCTAACCGTGCCTCCGGAGTCCATGCGGGAGATTGAAAGAGTGTCCCCCTTTCAGAGCGCTCGCAAGGACATCGCGTATCTTGGCATCAAACTCACCCCCAAGCTTGAGGATCTCTATGGAGCTAACTATCTGCCCTTGCTGCGCCAGCTTAAAGCTGATCTGACTAGGTGGCGGACTGCCTATCTCTCATGGATAGGGCGAGTCAATGCCATCAAAATGAATGTTCTTCCACGCTTGCTGTATCTCCTTCAGTTCCTCCCTATTCCGGTGGACCGGGCGCTTTTCTCTGAGTTGAAAACAATGATGACCAAGTTTATCTGGCAAGGGCAGAGAGCGCGACTTTTTAATCGAGTGCTAACCAGGTCAAGAGAAGAAGGGGGCCTGGCATTACCAGACTTCCTGGGGTACTATAGAGCAGCTCAACTTAGAGTGATTACGGAATGGTCCCTCCGAGAATCAGAAAAACTATGGCTTCACATGGACTGACAAATAGTGGGTAGGACGATCTGGGACCTTCTGTGGAAGCAGAAACACCATCGCCCACGCAACGCCTACATTAGTACCCCTACGGCTACCACCTTAAGGGTCTGGGATGAGCTAGCTGGATCCACTCCTATCACCACCTTCCCTTCCCCCTACACGACCATCCATTTCAACCCCAAGTTTCCCCCAGCGCTGCGGGAGGGGTCATTCGAGGCCTGGCGGGAGGGTGGCTGTCTCATGATCTCTCATTTGTTTGAACGGGGCAAATTGATGTCCTTCGTGGAATGTGTTAAAGCTTTTCACCTTCAGCCCTCGGAAGAATATCACTACATACAACTTAAGCATTGGGTTCTGCGACCACGGATATGGCAGGCAGCCACTATAGATTTACTTCCAATCGAAAAGTTTGTGCAGTCAGGAGCCTCTTTCCTTTACTCACTCATACGATCTCTGGGATCACACCACACCCCTAGGCACCAAAGGTTCTGGGATTCAATCTTAGCTACCCCACTGGAAAGGAAACAATGGACTTCTCTATATAGGGACATTCCCAAGTATAACCGCTCCATGTTTTTAAAGGAGGCTCACAATAAAATTATGTACGAATGGTACCTGCACCCTCAGAGGTTACACACTATCTTCCCTAATTCCTCCGATAGATGCTGGAGGGGCTGTGGGCTACTGGAGGACTTCAAACATATTTGGTGGGACTGCCCGCGCATCGAGCCCTTCTGGAAGGAGGTTCTTTCCCAAATCAAAGCGATCCTGGGCTATCTGATTCCGGACACAATGGAACACACTCTCCTGGGGATTAGGGATCCCACCCTGAAGCGCCAAACCCAGGAGAACCGTTCCGTGATGTGGCTATGCCTCGGGGCCGCCAAGATGACTGTGGTGGCTGCATGGAAGAAAGTGGAGGCCCCCTCTCTTACCCAATGGCATGCCAGGTTATGGCGCGCGCTGGCAATGGAAAGAATGGCAGACATAGTGGAAGATTCGAGGAAGGGGTTCGACTATGTGTGGGCTCCCTTGGTGGAATATCTCTCGGTGGGATTGCCCCTGTAGCTTGTGGGCCACGGCAGCGAGCTCTCCATCTCTTCCACATCTAGAACTTCCGTTGGCCACCCTGATTTGCTGAAGGGGGTTCCGTGGGATGTTGGGACCCCCTCTCTCCATATCCCTGCCTTCGCCCGCAATGGCTTATGATCTTTTTTGACCATGACACCATAGTTTGTGTTTGTGTTCATTGTTTGGGAGTTAGGGGGGGAGGGAGGGTCGAACACCAAAGACTTCGCTGACCTTTCATGAGTTCTTGCTGATTTGTGTATTGAGCAGGGTCTGTTGGCGACCTGGGAGACCCATCATGAACATATTAAGGGCATGCCGAGTCCTAGTACACAAACTGTATTTGATACTTTAGCTTTCTGTAACTCTTGGCATATACGAGGCAGTGCTGTCTCCTTCCAAAGCCTGTTTTTTGTGTTCTTGTGTACTGTCCTATCTTTGAAACCAATAAAAATATCTTAGACAAAAAAAAGACAGCTGTACATAGTGTGATAGGTTGTTTCCTCATAAGAGGACTCCACAAGAGAGAAATTACAGGCTTGGTTGGGGAGGAGGTGTCAATGTTACCACTTTAGGTAACACAGATATTGTCCGAAGGAGCTGCTGAAGTCTGTAAATGCTGCTAGGAGTTGTGAAATCAGTGAGACATTCTGCTATGCCTAGTGCCGGATGTTAAAATATCTTTGGCCATGATGGTGGTTGGTCTAGGCAGAGATCTTGAGGTGGAACAATAGGTGAAACACGGTGTGACAGAGTAGCACAATAGTGAAGAATGTCTAAATTACAGTGTTTCTTTAGAAGAGTAGCCTTTTAGTTACCAAAGCTAGCACACTAAAATTGCATGGTGGATAAGAAATTATGGCATTAGATCGAAAACTCTTTATATGTTGGAAAAATGGTAGTCATTGTTTGAAATTCTGAGTATTGAATGAAATGGCACATATTGTAGCAGTTACGCCATTTCACAGCAGTAAATTTGTTCCCCCCCTTTTCACAACTTATATCTAGTATATGAAGCCAAGTAAATATTTGTAACATGTGCTTCTTAATGTACAAACAATGTGCTGAATTGAGAAGTGTTTTTTGGAATTTACACAGAGCTTACATTTCTCAATATGACCATTTGAAACATATTGGTGTTTTAATTTGTGTATTCAATTTTATTATCTTCTGCAAAATTAATCATGCAGATGTGTACATACAGTTTAAAATTTAACTGAATGGTGCAGCAATGTTTCCATTGTAGAAGTCTTTAAATGTATTTGGTTATCTAGACTTGGGAAGACACCAAGATTAATATGGAAATTACTTTTTAGTTTTGAAGTAGATGGGTATATAAGATAATTGGATACTTAGCAGAGAATATAGCAATAACTATTTAAAGCTAGAAAAATGTCAGTGTGCACTTTCAAGAACTTAACTAGGGAAAGGCAGTCCAAATTTGCTCAAACATAACTATTCTAGTGTTCTCTACAGAGTTTGTGTCGTTTATGAGTGTCTTTTGAGCTCTAATTTATGAGAAGAGATCCAAAAAAGTTAACATAAGTAAAAATGTGTTGTTACCCTGAATTGTGAACATTTTCCTAAACGTTTACCTAATCATATTCACAATTTGTTATAATTTTTTTATTTAATATAGAAAATGAAGTTTCTACAGTCAGCCGAAATTGATGTAGATGCTTAATTGTATCTCATAGATTTGTGCTGAAGATAGAAAATAGTCTTAAAAGCAATTCTAATAGTATGGGTAGCATGCTCCATGTTTAGTTAATGAAATACCTAGGTAGTATTCCTAATATTTATGTAAATTTGATACAATTACAGATATTGATTACTTTTTTGTTATCCAACTACACTGCAACCAGGTTAATTGTACAGATAACTTCAAAGAAGTACTCTTGCGCACTGGTAGGTGTCACCATGCGACACCACACCAATGTCTTTCTGATCTGGAAGAGACGAGTGAAACTGCCTATAAGTGCCACCCATGTGCGCTGGTGTCAGTTCCTGTCTTTCCACACCTGATCAGAGCTTTTTGTTTTCAAACCACAAATTTTATCAAGAGTTACAAGTGTGCAAGGGAAAATGTCACCCCCTAAGGGTTTATACCATGTATGGACTGAGCAAACGGATGTCTATGAAACACCCTCATAATATATGTTTGTGTCTGGAGTCAGAGCACGACTCCAAGGCCTGCACCGACTGCGCCCAAATGAACCCGAGGGCCATACAAGACTGCGGGGCTAAACTTTACGCCTCCAAACACAAGAAGACTCCACAATGTGACCGGTAGATATCAAAAGGAATGCCCCTTTTCTGCTCCTGAAGTTGTTCCTGCGACAGATCATTGTTGCGTTCAAAGTCTTCGGGTAAGTCCAGGAAGAAGCATAAGAAGTTTAAGCCAGAATCAATCAGCCCCTTTTGCTCATTCTCCAGAGAGTGCACAGGAGCATCAGTGTGCCTTCCGGTCTCGCTCCCTATCTCCATCAAAGCAGATTCGAAAATCGCAGCAAGTAGAGGCCTTCAGAGAGTCCATTCTGCACATTTCTGTGACCTTGTTGGCACCCTGTGGCAAGCCTTGGAGCCCCAAGGGTCCTCCGGGGCCTCCAGTCGGACGTCTGCCTAAGGGTCTGTCCTTGGAGCCGTCTGTTCCCCTTGAGCCTTTGTCGGCTCTGATGCCAACTTCGGCCTTTATACCATCCCCTGCTTTGGTTCCCTTCGCAACGAAGATGATGTAGACGCCGGAGGAGGATGTACAGCCCATTGCGCAATCCTGAGTCAGAGCAGAATCCACCACGACTTCGACTGAGATCGCTTAGGGCTCCAACCGGCACCATAGCCACTAAGAATCCTTTATATTCCAATACTTTGCCCTTACCACAAGGTAGGGTCCAAACCTTTACACAAGCGTTTGGCACTGACTCAGAGAATGACAGTTTTGATGAAGGGTATGAGTGTTTCCCAATGTGATTAGGAAAACTGATATGAAGAGCTTTAAGTTGCCAGTGGTCTGGATAAATCTTCAGATAGTGGCTTTGCTTCTTTTTCTGTTCCTGCAGTGGAGGAATGTGCCTCCTTCGCAGTTGTAATGTGAATGCCGGCAAAAATTGTAGACTTGCTGCTCCCCTCTGTGGAGGTGAAGACCAATGTGTTAACTGACGCACTTCAACCAGGTCAGGCCATTACAGAGCCCATGTTAACATTTAATGAAGCTCTTACAAATATCCTTTTGGGCATGTGATCGAAACCATGTTCAGGTCTGCCTGTTAATAGGTAGACAGCTCATTGCCATTGTCCGGCATCAGGCAATCCGGCCTTTCTTACTCAATATCTGACGCCAGAGAGCTTAGTGGTACAGGCATTCATAAGCCAACTGATTCCCAACACTTTTCTGTCCACTCTGCTTGATTGTCCTGAGGTAAATGAACACCAGCTGCCTTCTGAGGCATGGCTCTCCTACCCGTGGGGTACAGTGGCATGAGATTTACCAGCTGTTACGGACAAACTTTGGGTGCCCCTTGCCAAGGGCAATGACGACGGTTGCAATGCTACGAAATTTGTCATACGTTCTGGCTTGTTCACAACCGACTGCTTAGTTCAAGCGATGGCCACTAGTGTGGCTCTTCGTCGCCACACCTAGATGAGGTCTACGGGCTTCTCCATGAATGTCCAGACATGCCATTTGACCACTCTTGTCTTTTTGTCAAAAAACTGGCTTTGGCCCTGGAACAGTTGGTGGAGAGCAGAGCCACAGCACGTTCCTTCAGCCTTTGTGCTCCCACAAGACCATTCCACTAGCATTTTCACCCTTTCTATGGCTCCGGTTGGTATTTTCCATTTCGTCAACACTAGACTCCTCCACCAGCCCACATGGCCTTTCAGCCCTTTTCCGGCGAGCCGCAGTTCTCAGATACACCACCCAGGACAGCTAGAACAACGTGCACCGAAGTTCGCTGCCTCATCCGCCGCCACAAAACCACTCTACTGCGTCATTGCAAGCACACTGCCAACCTGCAGGCCATCACTTCAGACAAGTGGGTCCTCCAAATGGTCTATCAGGGCTAAACCCCCACATTCCTTTCTATCCTGCTACACCCTCCTTCCCCATCAGGGTGGACGCTGGAGGACCATCTATTCATCTTGCAACAGGCAGTGCAGGCCCTTTGGGCAAAGGGACTAATAGAGAGGGTTCCAGTCTTGGAAAATAGTAACTTGTTTCACTCCACTACTTCCTTGTGCCAAAGAAAGACCGAGGTCTTCATCCTATTCTGGATCTTCACCTTCTCAATCCCTTCCTGAGAAAAGACAAATTCAAGATGCTTACGCTGGTCCAGGTCCTGTCTGCCCTGTACCCCGGATACTGGATGGTGGTGTTCAATCTGCAGGATGCTTATTTCCAAATACCCTACCTGCAGGCCCACAGGCGCTACCTGCGATTCACAGTGGACCAGGACCAATACCCCACTGGTGTTCCTCAAAGTGATGGCATTGGTCGCAGTACATCCTTCGGAGGTCAGGGGTACCAGTCTTCCGCTACCTTGACAGCTGGCTGTAGAATTTGGGCTCGACTCAGGCAGTCGCCCCACCTGCAGGCGAAGGAATACATTCTAACATCATGGGTGTTGGCTATCAGCATGCAGAAATCACACCGAGTCCTTAGCACACACTCCCATTCATTGGAGCTATTCTGGATATGTTATGGGTTTGTGCCTTTCACCCAGAGCAGAGAGTCCATGACATTCAGGCTATGATTCCGACGTTTCAGTCTCGATCCTGGTTCTCAGTGTGGATGATTTTGAGGCTCTTGTAGTCGTTGGCCTCCTACACCCTGCTGGCCCAATCTTACCAGGAAGTGATACATAATTAATTATATCTATGCAAAGATGACAATCATAATGAGACAGAGTTGATGTTAGTAGGAACCACATATGTCACGTTCACTTGAAAGCGCATACAAACTATAAATCCCATGAATCTTCAGTTAGAGGGTGTGTATCGCATGTTAAGAAAGTGGGCACTATGTTGGGAGTGATCATAGACCCCACTAGATACAGGCCTTCAATAACGGGACACATACACTTCAGATTATCAGTTCTGAGGAGTTACCTTGAGTGGTCGATCCTCCATTTATGCCTTTGGGTCGGGCCCAGCCCTCGGTATGCTCACAGTGCAACATAGTATTGTAGAGGCTGGGTGGCACGCCACATCTCTTCAAACTTCTATTAACTGAAAACACTCAAATTCTACTCAGTACACATTTAATCTCTCAGTCTCTGATTGGTCGCTGGGTTGGGGTGTAGACCATACCTCTGGCTTCCACCTTCTCCCACTCGCCCTCTAGCTGGTGAGGTGACCATACCGGACTGTCCTGTGCACCCTTCTGACTGGTGGGATGGGCATGCAGGCATCGTCCTGAGTGCCTTCAGCATAGTGGTCAGTCACCACCATGTCAGGAATGACCGCGTCATCTACTCCGTCCTGTTTATCCTCTACATCACCAGTCGGGGACTTCACTCTTTTAAACCAGGATACTTTCTGGGCTGCCGTTGTGTGGCCCCGCTGTACAGTAACCATAGTCCCTTGGATGTCTACGACCTTCCGAACCTCTCTCTCAAACGGTGTGCAGAATATCCATCCTGGGTGACGGTCTTGTCATTTGTGCTCCTCCGTTTCTCCTAAGTGGCGTGTACGTCCAGAACTGTGTGTTGCCACTGAGGCCCAGTTGGAATAGTCTCAGGTGGCCCTTTGCATCAACAAATCCATTGGTGCACAGTTCTTCGTGCTGCGTAGGGTTTGTCAGTACGCTTGTAGGAACCTGTGGAGGCAACACTCCATGTCTTCACCGTTGTTCGTGTCTATCCAGAGCATCCTATTCAGTGTGTGAATGAAGCACTCTACCTCTGCTTTGGCCTGGGCCACTGAGGGGTCGCTTAATGTTCAGTGACCGCTTATAGTTTTTGAATTCTTGCTCCTGGAATAGGGGTCCGTTATCAGTGTTCACTTCGCCTGCAAGTCCCAGCTTAGCGAACACCTTTTCAGGACTGGCTTTACTTTGGAAAATGCATTGGACTGTATAATTTCAACCACCAGGTACTTGTTGTGGCTGTCTATGATCACCACCGTGAAACGTCCATCCGGGATAGTCCCGAAGTCCATGCTGATCTTGGACCACGGCTAAAGACATGGCTCCTCTGTGACGATCGGTGCTGAGGACTGGTCTCCACTTGTGATCACGCATGAATGGCAACCCCACACCTTTTCATCCAAAAAGGTGTCCAATCCGGGGAACCATACCTTGTCTCTTAGTCTTGCCTTAGGCTTTGACATTCCTTGGTAGCCCTGATGAGCCAGATCGACAACTCTGGCTTGTAGGCTCTGTGGTATTACAGTTTGCCTATTCCTGAGTAACAGTCCTTCATTGCTAGAGCTCAGCTCATCTCTTACCCGCCAGTGTCGGCTCATTGTCCATTGCTACCTCAGGAGTGCTTCTTTGGCCTTTGAGAAGCTTGAGTCGGAACGGGTCGCTTCTGTGATTTCTGTAATCGACAGTGCCCTCAGGCACGCGTCGTGCACAACCATCCTCACAAATTCTTCTGCTCCTTTATCCTCCTCAGCCATCTGCAGTCCAGGCTCTCCTTGCGGGTGTCGTGACAAATAGTCAGCCGGGTTGTTGAACCCCAGGTGATGCAGTACGTCAAACTGATATGGTTGCAGCTGCACTGCCCACCGCTCGATGCTCAAGATGTCCCTGCAAACAGTGCAACCATAGGCTTATGGTCAGTGATGACCCGAAACAGTTACCCACAGAGATATAGATGAAAATGGTGACCGGCCAAATTGATGGCAAAAGCCTTGCACTAGATTTGCGTGTAGCGGGTCTTCATGTCTGATAGTGCTCTACTGACGTATGGGGACCCTTGACTCTTCACTCTTCCCCTGTAGCAGCATGGCTCCGATCCTCACTGGGCTCACATCGACCCCCCAGGTCTGTCCGGCTTGTTAGATTGAAATAGGCTATAGTGGCATTCGCCAGCAGTGCACCTTTTACTTGGCTGAATACCATATCAGCTTGCGAGTCCCACTCCCACTGTGCGTCGGCTCTTGTCAATGACCTCAGTGGCTCGGACAGAGTTGCCAAGTTCGGGATACATCTACTGCAATAAGTGGCCATGCCTAGGAAACTCCGCACCTCTGTGGCATTACAAGGGACGGATGCTAATCTGATTGCCTCCACTTTCTTTCAGTCAATGTGCAGCCCTTCCCTTGAGAAGAAATACCCAAAGAACGCTATCGAATTTTCACAGAATGAGCCCTTTTGATGATGGAGTTTCAACCCAGAGTCTGCCAGCCATTTAAGTGTGGCTCTGTGTCTCACGTGGTGCACCTCGGGTGGGTTGGAAAATATCAAGATGTTGTTGCTAATATTCCATAAACCCACCAGGCCAGAGAGGGTTTCGCAGATGGTGTTTTGAAACGCCTCTGCTGCCGATTAAGTTCATCCTCCAATACCATCGGAGACCTATGTGGGTTGAAAAGTGTGAGAAGTTGGCCTGGTATATGCTGTTCACTAATTAAAGTGGACACCTTGCACCAGGGCAAATCGACTCTTATGGTAGATAGGTTTAAGACAACCTTTTAAAGAAAGCTATCCTAGTGGTAGCTGTGGAGAGCAGCCTTCAGGCTAAGTCTCGGAGGAATGTAAAGCAGCTTGTTTTACCATATAATCTCTTGAATCACCAAATGAAAAGACACCACACAAGTATATATATCAAATATATATGTATTTATTTCTAAATAACTCTCTACTAATCTCTTTATGAGATTAGAAGACAAACATATGCACAAATCAACGTTTCACAATAAGTTAAGCACAAAATATGGCTGGGGCCCCAGGGGCGTACCAGACCATATACTAAGTAAGAGACTTAGAAACAACGACTTGCAAGGAGACAAGGCCTAGGGCCTTCAGAAGTGCTGGGGCCTCACGAAACCACCCAAGGCAGGTAAGTAAAGGACCCACGGGGGACGCGTGCAGTGTGGATACACAGGCGCGAATCGCCGTTAACTTCAATGGGGCAAGTCGCGGTTGGAAATAAAGAGTTTTAGGATACTTCGGGAGAACCTACAAGCAAGTCACTTACAGGGTAAGTAGTTCTAGGGCCCACACCCACAGGAGCACCGTAGTGCTGGAGTTACCTCACCCAGGGAAGCCGGGTGCACAGGTGTCCTTTGGTGTCGGGTCGCTGCGTCGTTTTCAATGGCGAACAAAGAAGACTTGCTGCTTGCGGGAGCTGAAGAAGTGTCCGGTGGAATCCAAGCCTGGATTCTGAAGAAGGATGACCTGAAAGCAGAGGGGACAGTGTTCAAAGTCACTTGGCAGTGACCCGGGGCAAGGAAGATGGATGCCCACCGTCGTCGGTCGCTTCAGGTCGGTTGCAGGTGCCTTGACTCTTCAGCCACGTGGTCCAGGAGGCGTCGACGACGACCAGGAGCTGGATTCGGTGTTTCCCTCGACGTCTGCAGCTGACTGCGGTGTCGGCCACTCGTTCGGAGCCAACAAGCCTTGGCAGCCGCAAGTCTCGGGGAGATGAAGAAAAGTCGATGGCGCAGACCAGCAAGGTCTGTGGAACTCACCCAGCGAGGGTAAGTCAGGGCAGGCCTGGAGCAACCAGGGGAGCCCTTTGGTTTCTTTAGGAAGTCTTCTGGGGACCCACAAGCCAGCGGGCAAGGGATCGCGAAGACACCTCGGGCGGAATCACTCAACAGGGGCCCACGGTCACTCGGGACGGTGTAGGCCTCTGATCTTCGGAGGGATTCCTGCTGGAGGTCGGGACCACACGTGGTCCAAAGCACAAGTTCGTAGAACGTTGTGAAGAGGTTGCACTCGACAATAGTGCACGGTACCCAGGGGTCGCGGTTCCTCGTTACTCGTGGGGTCCACTTGCCTCAGCTTTGCTGGGGACTCACGATGGCCTGGGAGAGGGCAGGAAATCCACTTCTTGGGCTGCAGGGACTTCGGACTCCGGCGGGAGCGGCGTAGTTTGCGACCGTCGTTGTCGTTTTGGTGCCTGCCAAGCAGGGGAGTCACTCCTTGACTCCAAGGGAGATTCTTCTGTCTTCCAAAGGTAGTGGAACGTCGAAGGGCCAGGATTCTTCTGTAGAGCGTCGTCCAGGGGTTATCTGCTTTGCAATGGCAAGGTTCCCCCTCTTATACTAAAAAGAGGGGATGGACTAGCTCTATGACCCCACCTATGGGAGGGTCAAGGGAGGGGTGGCTACACCCACTTCCCTTTGTCCAGTTTCGCGCCAGAGCAGGGGCAGGTAGCCCCTGAGCTGGTTTGAACTGGCATATGCACAGAGGAGCCTTCTGCTCCCCCAGTGCAGGACTTCAAAGCACTCTAAGAGTGCACCCACCCAGCCCCAATACACTAAACCCTGTCTGGAAGGTGGTTACACCTCCCTGTGACAGGATGCCTATTGTTGGGCTTCCTCCACTGTGAGTTTCGGTCATCAGCAGGAGGGCAGCCCAGTGTCTGTGACTGGTGGCATCCATTTTGTGATGCCAGGGCTCTTTAGGATTCTACCGCGTTTCCACAGCAGGTACATGTCTTATCCCTCTAGAAGGGTGGAATGCTACCCCCGACGCCAAGATGGGCGGGGGGGTAGTATTCCAAGATGTTTGACACCAAACACGACATGTTTTGATGCAGCCATTCCAAAGTTAGCATTTACCGCGAGGATATAATGCACTTAAGAGTATATGGTTTAACCGCATCCACAAACAGCACCAGAGAATGGACTCTGAGAACTGCAGAGGGGCCCTGCTCATGCAGAGGCACCCCCTCACATAGAAGCCAAGCACCCTGCCCTCAGGATTGATAGGGCCTGCCTTAGGGGTGACTGATAGGTTTATATGTGTGTGCAGGAGAGATATAGGAAACCTATATCTCCGTGAGGGAGTGCTAGCACCACCTCACCCAGGCTGCAGTAGCAGGCCTGTGGTGTCAGATTTAGACTGCTTCCCAGGGGTGGCATAACACATGCTGCAGCCCCTGGTAGGCCTGTGAAGTACCTATGCCCTTGGCACCTAAGGTACCATATACTAGGGACTCATAAGGCACCACAGTATCCAATCACTAGTGCACCTAGAGTGCACTCCATGTCGTTTAGAGAGAGCAGATAGACTGGGGCCCTGAATAGCAGGGTCCCAGTCCAACTAAGTCATAAACCAGCAAAACACCAGGAAAAAAGTGGGGGCAACCATATAGTCAGATTCCACCTTCCTACAAAAAGGTTATATACCGACTGGCTGGTTCTAGTTCTAGCTAATTGTAGCCTACGTTGAAGTCCAGTTTGGAGTACCATTGGGCTCCATTCGGGTCCTCCATGATGTCGTCCGCCGTGGGGTTGTGTTGCACCCTTTGGGTGGCTTTATTAGGGAGCCGCATCTCTACGCACAGTCTGAATGCACCTGGTTGTATGGGTTTTAGTACAGTCACATGGGGGAGACCCACGGGGTTGTTCTGGTGACCTTCTCAATCACTCCTTGTTTTTCCAGGCTGTATGTGACCCGTGGACCTGTTGGGCAAAGACAATCCCCAGGTCTTACACTGTGTGGAAACCTAACTGCTTGCTGGTGCCTCCTTCCCTGACATGGAATCTGGCTCACATTGCTCTTCCGTCACTTGCCATTACGACTTTCACCACCCTCTTCAAGGGCAATGGCTCTGTGCCACCATGTGTGTAAATCCTCGCTTTCGTTGATGCTAGCTTGGGGCGAAGTACCAGACTGTCAAATTGTGCTGAGTCCATTACATTGACTGAGGCTCCGGTGTCAATCGGCGCCCTCACGAACGTGCCGCCAATTTCCACTGTGCACATCGAAAGTGGCCTTTTCTGGTTTCCCTGTCTCCCAGCAAATGAGATGGTAAATACCTTGCTGTCGTCTTCGTCTGCGTACGGCCTCTGGCTGCCACGCATTGATGGCCCCTCCTACTCATCCTTCTTGACCGACAGCTGCTGTTTCCTGGCCAGGGCCCTTTTCCCTTTCTTCGGTATGCTTTGGCAGAATGGTTCATGCATACGCACCTGGAGCAGGACCGGCCTCGGGTAGGGCAGGTATTTGGTACCCTATGCTAAAGGCCACAGTTGCCACACCATCCCTCTGGTGGCTTCGCCCCACTGGGTGTTCGAGGTTGTGCAGGCCGTCTCTGTATGGCATTTACATGCTCCTCCTTTAGCTTGACGGTGCAGGCCGTACCCGCCTGAGTTGTTCCTCTCGCCAGGGCTACCTCCATCTCATCGGCCTCGCTGTCTGCCAGTTCATGCTACCTCAGCCAATCCCAGTATAGCGTCCAAGGTGATATCAGGCTGGTGCAGGATTAGCATCCGGAGGTATAACGACTTGCAGCCTTGTATGAGTTGGGCCCTAATTTCATTCTTCTGGTTGATGTCAGTGCATGTGCTCACCAGCTTCCGGAGACATGCATAGAACACATCGACTGATTTATCCTCCTGCTGCAGATTGAACCGCTCATAGTCCAGGTTGAGCTGGGGGTCAGAGTGTCAGTTCAAAGCTGCCACAGCAGCGTCGAACGTCTGCATCATCTCCAGTGTAGGGCAGAGTCTCAAACAAGTCGTATAGTTCTGACTGCCAAAGTGCATTACCAGTGACCTCTTGACTGCACTGTCGTTTCTCGGGTGGCGCGGAAGTAGTGCTGTAGACGCCCAACCCTTTGTGGCCAGAATGGCGCAGCAGTCACAGGTTCCGCCAGCTCACTAAAGTGCGGCATCGCTGTGACAAAAGAGTGGGTGGCTGGTGTCGGTGGAGCCTGGTGTTGCTGTTGCACCAACATGGTGGGACAGTGTCAGCAGCAGTGTGCGGCCGAGAGATGCAGCTAAAAGATTATGGCGCCTGTGAAGAGCCTTTATAGCCATTATCAGGTTGGTATCGCCTCCTAAATCAACCAGGGATTTCCACAGCTTCTCTCGGTCACCCAAATCGAAAGTTGCTTTAAGGTCAACAAATATTAGAATTAGTGACTTTCTAGCAACTGTAAATTTATATAAGATCCTATACAGACGGAGAGCCTGGTCAATGGTCCATATTCGCACCCAAAAGCTGGCCTGCACTTGTCATGATGTGAAGTGCATCCACCCAACCCTAGAGGTGGTTGAGTAGGACTTTCCCCAGGACTTTGCCTGCCCCATCCAAGAGTGAGAACGGGTGATAGTTGGTGGGACTACCCCGATCACCCTTCTTATGGATCACCACTATAATGGCAGAGTGCCATAAATGGAGTATGGCATTGGCAGAAAGCACTGATTTACACACTTTAATAAGCATGCTGGTCCACACGTGGGTTTCCTCATGATAAATATCTGTGGGCTTAAGGCCGGTGCCTTGTGCTTCTTCATATCCTTCAGTTCTCTTTCTACCTCTGGTACTAGAATGTCAATTGCACACAACCCTGTACAAAGATCATCTCGCTCCTGTTTGGCACCATACGGGCCTATGGGGTTAACTCTATATAGGGTACTGAAGTGACTGATCCATGTAGATGGACCAATATGAGTTTCAACGATATTTACTGCCCCCTTTCCACCCGCGTTAACAATTCCCCAAATCTTCTGGTGTTTTTGCCATGTGAGGCCTCCCTCTGTTCCGCCCTTATTGCCAAATGATGTAATGATTTCTTAGATTTTAGAAGGCCTTTATTCTCGCCCCTGCATTCATGAAATAACAGTTCACTCTGGGGGCTACAGTGTCGCCACGCTAGGGCAAGTGGGACAGCTCTCTTCATTCTAAAACATTCTTCATCATACCAGATGACCCCTGCACCCTGGACACCTATTGGCATTTACAAAAAGGATTTTTTTTCCCCCAAAAAGTTTTTTATGGATTGAAAGCTGTCTGGTTTGAAAGTTGAAACCAGATTTCTGTTGCAAGATTTGTTATTGATAAGGCATTCTGTGTCTTTTGATGTTATTGATTAGGCATGGGTTGGGCTTAGGATTGATGAGCCGAGTTCTCTTTTTATTTTTTATCTTTTACTAAATGGTGTAATGAATTTAAGTTGTGGAAGCATTTGAAAACACCTTTGAAAAATAAATGTATGTGTAATGAATTAAATAGACATGAAGAAAAAGGTCTGCATGTCTAAGATTGAATTATAATGTAATTATTTATGGTAAATGAAAGTCTTTTTTTTGTTGATTACAAACATACCAAGTGGCACATGCGGGCTCTGCAGTGGAACTTCATACCCCAGTGGGCACAGCACGACGGGTATCTGTTGGATTGCATCCAGATATCGGAGGAGACTGCAAAAGATTTGTTGTGGTGGCTACAGAATCGTGATTGGGTCATTGGCAGACCCTCTCCTTACCCCACCCCCAGCTGACTGTGGTCACAGATGCATCACTACTGGGTTGGGAAGGCCATTTGGGAGAACTGGAAATCAGAAGCCTCTGGTCTATGGCAGAGACCAATTTCCACATCAATTTGTTGGAGTTGAGGGTGAGTCGCATGGCGTTGAGGCCTTCCTGCCTTAGAAAGGCTGCTGCAGGTGCTCATGTACAACCCATCACTATGTGATACTGCAACAAACAGGGTGATGTATTGGCCTCTGAGTCAGGGGGTTTCACACCTCTAGAAGTGGCTGGACAACTAAGGAACGTTTCTAGTGGTAAAAAGCCTGGTGGGATCTCTAAATGCCAGGGTAGATGAACTCGTCGCTGACGCTTAGGAAAGCACGAATGGCAGTTTCATCTGTAGGTACCAGCTCTCTCTTTTCGCCACAGCTGAGAACGCAACATCAGCATGTTTGCTCGTTGAGGTTTCCTGAGCATCTCCCTCTAGAGTGGAGCTTGGACCTCTTATATGCCTTCCCATCACTTCCTCTCCTTTCTCCTGTCTCTCGTCGACCTTCCTTCTGAGGTTGTTGATGTCATCTAGGCAGCAAGGCATCCTTCCATAAAATCAGTGTATGCCATTCTTTGGAGCAAATTTGTGGATTGGTGATGCATCTGAGAAATCAACCTATTGCAAGCAAATTTGTTTGCAGTTTTGTTGTTTTTTCTGTCACTGGCTCAGCAAAGACTTGCTTTGGGCACCATTAAGAGCTATGTATCAGCTCTTCGGGCTTTCTTTTTGAGGTTTCCGGATAAGTCCTCTTAATTTAAAATCACCTGTTGGGATGAGATTTTTGAAAGTTTTGCAATATTTACTTGTCAAAACCATTTGTTTTAACACAGTGAGACTTGATTTTAGTCCTCACTCTTTTGATGTGCATACTTTTGAGCTACTGTGCAGTTGTCCATTGAGACTTTTGACGTTGAAGACAGTCTTTCTCCTCACCATAAAATTGGCTAGACGTATGAGCGAGCTGCAGGCTCTTTCTGTCAACCCACCTTATACAACGCTCTTTTCAGATAAGTTGGTGTAGAGGACTCAAACCTCCTTTCTACTGAAAGTGGTTACTCTTTTTCATGTGGGGCAGGCTGTCACCCTTCTGGCATTCTTTGTTCCACTGCATTTCTTTAAGAACAAATAGAGACTTCATTGTTTGGTCCATAAGAGGGCACTAAGCTTTTATATTGATCACACCAAAGACCATCGGTGGACAATCAGCTCTTTCTATGGTTTTCCAGAGCAAAGAAAGGCACAGAAGTGCAAAAACAGACGTCTATCAATGGGTTGTTCTCTGCATAAAGATCTGCTATGCACTGGCTATAAAGAGCCCCATAAGGCTTACAGGCTCGTACCACCAGGTGCAAAGCTGCTACCACTGTGTTGACACTTGGAGTAACTGTCTTGAACATGTCAGGCGGCTACGTGGGGATCGGTAAATACATTCAACGAAGCACTACTGTCTTGATAGGCCTGTCAAGATGTACATTTTGTCCACTCAGTACTGCAGGACTGCTATAGTATCTCTTCATCAGGTGAAGAATCTGAAGTAAAAAGTATCCTTTTGAAAAACAAGTTACTTAACTTTGGTAACATTCTTTCTCCGGAGTACTCTAACTACAGATTCCTCACCAACTGTCCTACTCCCACATTCTGTCAACTGGACTCTTTTCCACCTAAAAAGGTTCCACTGTAGAGATCTCCACACTGGTCATGCCAATCTGCAGATGGTCTCCGCATCAGAGGGTGGGGGCAGTGTGGAAAGCAACTGACGCACAGACATATGGGTGTCACTTATATGCTGCTCTGGTTGTCATTTCCGTAATGGAATGATGGCAGCATAGAGCCGCACAACGCCACCTAACGGCGCAAGTGAGTATTGCTTTGAAGTTTCTGGATCCAGTCATATCTGGGGAATATTAACAAGGTGGGGAATCTGTGGTTAGAAAGTCTCCACCAGCAAGATAGTTACCAAAGGTAAGTGACTTGTTAATTACTGTTACACCACTATACACACTTTAAACATTTTTACTGAAGGAATACATATCTAAAGTCTGAAAATACTCATTGGGTTCTAGGAAAATAAATGTAATGTAAGGGAATTCCAAAAGTAGATAACAAGTACAAGATAATCCTTTAGAAGGCTATTGTTGTTTGAAGGATCACCTTAGTGGACAGAACTAAATAATAATTACATAAGGTTAGTTCTTTTTTTTATAAGTTCTTTATTTTATCCTAAAGTACAGATTATAATATTGAAATTAAAGTTTTCACAATCATAACTGTAAAGGACATAAAGGAGCATAAAATAGATTGCTTGTCTGCTTTGAGTTAAGCAGGTAGATGAAAAAATATTTTGGCTATACAAAGGATGTTTAACAGAACTTTTCTGATGAATAATGTATCTTATCTTATACTTGTACAACGTTTTATACATAAATGCAAGCCTTATTTTTTATGGACTTCCTTTTGTTCTCAGAGCATTAAGCCCACACCTCAAAATGAAGCCGTCACAGTACATTTCAAGCCTATTACCCTAAAAGCATCAGAAAATCGGTACACCAAAGTAGCAAGTATTAGCTTTGACGGTAAGTTCAAGTGTCTATTTAAATCTTTTACAAAAATCTTGTACAGAACAGTTGGACACAAGGTGATAAATGCGGAACAACTATGCCAAAAACTATTCTGATAGAAATGTAGGTTAGATTACTTTGTCATTATCTCGATTAAAGAAACTTGTTGAGGGTGGAATGGTTGAAATGGGCCTAAGATGGCACATGGTCTCTGGGCTCCTGGCTGCATCTCTTCGCGTTGGCCTGTGCAGTGTCCAAGGAGTTATTTTGCCTGCCTAAGTTGGTGTGTCAGAGAGGGATTACAATAACCCCCAAAGGCATGTTTGGGAGTCAAATGGAGGGACTTGTGTGGAAGGTTTCAGCAACCTCCCTCTCCTGCTTTTAAGGCCTAGCAGCTGAGGCACACAGCAACAGAGAGTACCCACTGAGGATGGTGCTGGCTGTCCTGCTCTCTCTCTCCCACCTTAATCTAGAGGGGACAACAACTTGCCGAAGTGCAGAGCTGGATGGATGGTAATTGAATTGAATTGTATTGTATTGTATTTGCATTTATTTAGCGCTTACTACCTCTGATGAGGTTTTGAAGCTCTTTTTGTGCGAGTAGCACGGTACACCGGAACCATAAAGGATTAGTGGAGAATTAGCATAGTGAAATATGAAAGTAATTTGAGTGGTGGATATGTTAGTCAGTTATTTGGATTGAGAAGGATAGTGGAGGGATAGAAGAGGGAAAAAGGTTTGCATATATATATATATAGAGTGCTTGCTACCCCTGATGAGATTTTGAAGCGCTTTTTCATCGAGTAGCATGCTACTCCAGTACCCATAAAGGATTAGTGGTGAATTAGTATAGTGAAATATGAAAGTAATTTGAGTGGTGGAAATGTTAGTTATTTGGATCGAAAAGGAAGAGGGAAGGGTCTAGAAATATATATATTTTTGTTTATATTTGTAGGAGAGGGTTTGGGGTGAATAAAGGGGGAGGTGGAGGGGAGTTAGTATGGGGAAATATGAAATTAATTTGAGTGGTGGACATGTCTTTTTTGGATTGAAAAGGAGTAGTGGAGGGATAGAAGAGGATAGAAGAGGGAAGGAGGGAGGAGTTCATAGCAGTAGGAGATGATGAGTAAAAGGGAGGTGGAGGGGGAAGAGTCAGAGGTAAGGGGTTAGAAAGGCTTGTTTGGGAGGTCTGAATAGTAAAAGAGGTATGAGATGATGCCAAGGAGGGGTAGAGGAGGGAAGAGTCTAGAAAGGGTTATTTTTGGGGATCATAGTAGTGGTATGGGGTTTGTGATGAATGAGAGTGGAGGTAGCAGATATGTTGATAGAGGTATAGGGTGAGAAATAGGGTAGTGCATTGGAAAGAGTAATAGAATGAGGTTTGAGATGAGTCGGAGTTGAGGTAGAGGATATATTGAGAGCGGTATGGGGTGAGAAATAGGGTGGTGCATTGGATATGTTGAATTAGAAGAAAGGTTATAAATCTATATATATACTGAAGTACATGGAATGTATATATATATATATATATATGCATAAGGGAGGTAGTATATGTAGATTAAAGATGCCTTTAATAAACTCCGGCTTTCAAGTGGTGTTGTACATTAAATTAATTTTTTATTTTTTTATTTTTTATTTTTTGTATTTCAATAGTGAAGCAATTGTAGATAAATAGTTATGATAAAAGATTTACTTATTTATGCAGTCACTATACATGTTAAAAAACATAGAATAATATAACTATCAGTAATATGTATATTTGTTAAGCAGAACTAAGGAATATCTATATTTTTAAAAACATAATTATTATACACGTTTATACAAAGCAATACACATATATAGGTATGTAGGAGGCTGGCTTAGTATATGGTGCACACTCATTTAAGTGAAGCACCTAGCGCTAATTCAGACAACCCTTATGGTGATTTTAGTGGTGTTAGACAACCATAGAAAGCTCTCTAAGTGGTAGATGTGGAGAGCAGCCTTCAGGCTTAGTCCAGAAGGAGTGTTAAGCATGTTGTTTTACCAGAACTATTCATATAGTGTAGGTTAAACGAAAAGGAACCACACAATGTAGTTATAAAAAATAAGTATATGTTCGAGGCATATGAGCTGCAGATTGTACAATATGCATAGATCGCCATCTGGTGTTGGGCTCGGATGCTTGCACTTTGTTGTTGTCTTGGAAGAGTCTTTTGTAGTCACGAGATAGGTGACTCCTCCTTTGGAAGATAGTGCGCATGGGCATCGACTCCATCCTCAGATTGTTTTTTTCCGACCATCGGGTTCGGATGTAACTTCTGCGCTCCGGTTCGGCACCGTATTCTCCAAACCTTTTCATTGCGCAAACTATCAAAAAAACTCGACGGTATTGTTTTCGATCGCGTGATCTTCGACGCGCACCTCAACTACTCGATTCCGGTCGTCAACTCGGGCCGTTGGGCCTATCGACGCCGTTCGGGCCTACAGCTCATGAAAGGACTCCATTTAAAAAATGCCCCCAGTGTGGAGCTAAATTTCCACACAGTGACCACCACAAGGTCTGTAACCTATGTCTCTCGCCCGAACACGACGAGAACAATTGCCAAGCCTGCGCCTCTTTTACATCTAAAAAGACCATCCGTGATCGCCGGGCCCGACGACACAACATGGCGCAGCGAGCAGCTCCGGTACCGGTGGACATCTTCGATGAAGGCCCCGATGTCCCGGAGGACGATTCGGAGGACCAGGAAATCGTGTCCGAAGCAGACGACTCAGACTCAGACGGCCTCATCACTCCTGGTCAACGAGTGAGTACAACTGCCCCTACCCCAACTCCACCCCAAAAAAAGAAGGCCCTGGTCAAGACTTCGCCTGCTGGCCCCAGTCGCGACCAAGAACAAGCTTCAGAAGCCCCGCCCCTGGGCCCGGCTCCGAAGATAAGGGACAAGCCTTCTGGTAGCTCGGGACCGAGCAAACCGCATCTCAGTGTTCCACAGGCACCATCGGCACTGAAATCCAGCATGCAGCATACTCCCAAAAAGACATCGGCACCGAACACCTCAACGCCGAAAGGAAAGCCATCGGATCCGAAACCAAAACCTTCAGAACCGAAAAAGATTTCCACCTCCACAGCCAGGCCAAAGGACCCCAAACCATCTCCGAAGGCCTCAGAGCAGAAATCTAAACCTCGCTCGGACCCGAAGAAATCGGCGCCGAAAGCGGTTACCGAAGAGGAAGAACTTTTTCGGCCGGATCCTATTGATCCAAAGCAAAAAACTCTCCACATAGACCCCAAAACAGGACATTTGGCGGCTGTTCCACACAAGAAGAGGAAACTGGACACACCAGGCACTCCCGTAGTGCCTGTGAAAAAGAAAGACTGTGCCACTTCACCTATACAACCCTCTTCTCCTGTTCTTTCTCCTAACCCTGTCTCTCCTCCACATTCTCTTATACTTCTACCACATTCACCACCACCACAGGATGATGATGATCTAGGGGATGGGGGAGGCAACAATGACCCTTTCACTGACCCTGATGACGATACAGATGTACCACAGGACAATTGGGACGATTATAATGACCCAATAGATCCTTCAGACCTCCCTGATCCCCATGCATATCCAACAAAGCCGTCTCCCCCAGATGACAATATTGGCTTTGGTCAGCTTGTAAATAGAGCTGCTCTCTACCATGGCGTTCAGATGCATTCTGACCCTGCAGACGAGGACTTTCTTCTAGACACCTTTGAACAGTCACAAAAAACTGTACAAACCCTGCCAATGTTAAAGGGTGTCATTAAACATGCCCCCGACATATTCAAAGACCCTGTTAGGGCTAGAATTCTCAATCCCAGGATTGACAAAAAATATAAACCCGCTCCCAATGAACCCACCTACATCAAGGGTCAACTACCTTTAGACTCACTAGTGGTAGCTAATGCTAGGAAACGTGCCAACTCTCAGACCTCCGGTGAGGCACCACCTCCGGATAAAGAATCTAAGTTGTTAGATGCTTCCGGCAAGAGAGTTGCCGCCCAAGCAGCTAATCACTGGCGGATAGCCAACACACAGGCATTACTTGCTAGGTATGATAGGGCTCACTATGACCAACTAGAAACCCTATTACAACATTTACCTGATCAATATAAAACCAAGGCAGATGATTTAATTCAGGAGGGCAAATTAATAACCAATGCTTCAATCAAGTGTGCCCTTGACGCAGCTGACACAGCCTCTAGGTCCATTAACACTAGTGTACTACTCAGACGGCATGCCTGGTTACGCATCTCAGGCTTCAAACAGGAGGCACAAACAACAATCCTCAATCAGCCGTTCAATCAAGAACAACTCTTTGGACCGGCTGTAGACACCACTCTAGAGAAAATGAAAAAGGACACGGAGACTGCTAAATCCATGGGGGCATTACAGTCTCCATCCACACGTGGTTCCTTTCGTCGCTCCTTCTATAGAGGAGCATCCAAAAATATCGGAACAGACACCGCCTCTTTTTCCTACAAAAACACCACGCAAACATCCCCCAACAGAGGATATTTTAGAGGCGGATACCGGGGAAATAACAACAAAGGAAGAGGCCGAGGTAACAACAACACTCGCGCCTCCCCCACAATAAGCAGTGACTTCCCTCCAGACCATTCCACCCCGGTCGGAGGGAGACTATCACAGTTCCTACCTGTCTGGAATTCCATCACTACAGACAAGTGGGTAAGACAAATTATCCAGTATGGTTACTGCCTGGAATTTACAGCAACCCCACCCACCATACCAACCAAACAGCGTCCAATGTCCACGGAACATCTCACACTCTTGAAACAAGAGGTTCTCTCACTACTTCAAAAGCAAGCAATAGAACTAGTTCCCTTACAGCATCAAGGAACAGGGGTTTACTCGCTGTATTTCCTAATCCCCAAAAAGGACGGCACCCTAAGGCCAATACTCGACCTCAGACCCCTCAATCTTTACATACAATCAGATCATTTCCATATGATCACTCTTCAACAGGTCCTCCCACTACTTCAACAAGGCGACTTCCTTGCCACACTAGATCTCAAGGACGCCTACTTCCACATTCCCATACACCCAGCTCACAGGAAATATCTAAGATTCATAGTGGACGGACAACACTATCAGTTCAAAGTCCTTCCATTCGGAGTGACCACCGCACCCAGGGTGTTCACAAAGTGCCTTGCAGTCGTAGCAGCACACTTAAGAAGACAACAAATCCATGTCTTTCCATACCTCGACGACTGGCTAATAAAAGCCAAGTCATTCAACCAGTGTGTTCATCACACTCATCAAACCATCCAGCTGCTACACCACTTAGGATTCACAGTAAACTACACCAAGTCACATCTTCAGCCCTCCCACATACACCAGTATCTAGGGGCCACATTAGACACCTCCAGAGCTCTGGCATATCCCAATCCAGCCAGGATAACCAGTATACAAACACTAATCACCAAATTTCAGCCACAGCATTCCCTCCCAGCAAGGGTATTCATGCAACTCATAGGAATGATGGCATCTTGCATTTTTATCGTACCTCATGCAAGACTTCAGATGCGCCCCTTACAAGAATGCCTAGCACGTCAGTGGAACCAGGCTCAAGGACAACTTACAGATCTGGTGTTGGTGGACAGCCGCACACATCGCTCTCTGCAGTGGTGGAACACACCAAACCTTTCCAAAGGGCGGCCGTTCCCAGAGCCAGTTCCACAAATAGTGCTAACAGCAGACGCATCACTCACCGGATGGGGAGCTCATCTCCTAAACCACACAATTCAAGGCAAATGGACCACTCAACAGATAGTGTTCCACATCAACCACCTAGAATTACTGGCAATATTCCTAGCATTAAAATCATTCCAAGTACATCTACGTCACAAGACTGTGCTAGTCCGCACGGACAACATCACAGCCACGTATTACCTGCAAAAACAAGGAGGCACACATTCTTTGCAGCTGTCTCAGCTGGCACAGAACGTTTGGAGATGGGCCATTCCACAAAACATATATCTTCTTGCAGAACATCTTCCAGGAGTTCACAATCAGATTGCGGATCTGCTAAGTCGACAGACACAGCAGATACACGAATGGGAACTTCATCCCCAAGTTCTTCAACCATTTTTCCAAATGTGGGGTCAACCAGACCTAGATCTGTTCGCCACACACGCAAATGCAAAATGCCCAACCTTCGCCGCCAGGTTTCCACACCCGTTGTCCAAAGGCAATGCGATATGGATGAACTGGTCAGGCAGATTTGCGTACGCTTTTCCGCCACTCCCACTGATTCCCCTAGTAGTACGCAAGCTCAGACAACAGTCTCTCAGGATGATCCTGGTAGCTCCCACATGGGCACGGCAACCGTGGTTCACAACACTACTGGAACTTTCAGTAGTTCCACACCAAAAGCTACCTTTCTCCCCAACGTTGCTAACGCAGAACCATGGAGAGATAAGGCACCCCGATCCAGGTCAACTGAATCTAGCGATCTGGCTCCTGAAGTCCTAGAGTTTGGTTATCTTAACCTTCCACCGGACTGTATGAACATCATTAAGGAAGCCAGACGCCCTACTACTAGAGCTTGCTATGCAGCAAAATGGAAAAGATTTGTCATTTACTGCAACAATAATAAAATCGATCCGCTGGAAGCTTCCATCCAGGACATAATTTGCTATTTGCTACACTTACAAAGGTGTAATCTAGCATATTCATCCATAAGATTACATCTAGCAGCACTTGCCGCTTATTTGCAAAACAGACAACACTTGTCACTATTTAGAGTACCTGCAATTAAAGCCTTTATGGAGGGCCTTAAAAGGATAATTCCCCCCAGACTGCCACCCTCTCCAGTGTGGAATTTAAACATTGTTCTTACCAGGCTTCCTGGGTCCCCCATTTGAACCTCTACACAAATGCGAACTACAGTTCCTCACATGGAAAGTAGCTTTCCTTGTCGCAATTACCTCTCTCAGGAGGGTTAGTGAGATCCAGGCTTTAACCATACAAGAACCATTCTTACAAAGACATCGTAACAAGGTGGTTCTTAGAACAAATCCAAAATTCCTTCCCAAAGTAATCTCTGCTTTTCATCTTAACCAATCAGTGGAGTTACCAGTGTTTTTCCAAAACCCAGCCTCTGTAGCAGAGAGGGCTCTTCACACAGTGGACGTCAAAAGAGCCCTACTTTATTACATAGACAGGACTAAGCCCTTTAGAAAAACAAAACAACTGTTTGTAGCCTTCGCACCACCTCATAAAGGTAACCCCATCTCCAAAGCTGGGATCGCTAGGTGGATAGTAAAATGCATTCAAATATGCTACCAAAAGGCTAAACGCACATTAACAATTCCCCCTAGAGCGCACTCAACACGCAAACTAGGGGCTTCCATGGCATTCTTAGGGAACATTCCCTTATATCACATCTGTAAAGCAGCAACATGGTCTACACCACACACCTTCACCAAACACTATTGTGTTGACGTGCAGGCTAAGCAACAGGCTTCTGTAGGCCAAGCTCTTAAAACACTTTTTCAAACCACTGCAACAGATACAGGTGACCACCGCTAGGGGAGACACTGCTGTACAGTCTATGCATAGTGTACAATCTGCAGCTCATATGCCTCGAACGGAAAATGCTACTTACCAGTATGCATCTGTTCTTGGCATGTAGAGCTGCAGAGTTGTACACGCCCACACGCCTCCCCGGAACCTGTATCTGTTCCAGTATTATCTTAATTAGATACATTCACATGGACATCTCTTTATTTCTTACTCACTCCATCATTTTCCATCATGGCGAAAAACAATCTGAGGATGGAGTCGATGCCCATGCGCACTATCGTCCAAAGGAGGGGTCGCCTATCTCGTGACTACAAAAGACTCTTCCAAGACAACAACAAAGTGCAAGCATCCGAGCCCAACACCAGATGGCGATCTATGCATAGTGTACAACTCTGCAGCTCTACATGCCAAGAACAGATGCATACTGGTAAGTAGCATTTTCCTTATTGTACGCACACTCACTAACACATTGGTATATCCCTACCCGGAGATATCAACACAATACACATATTTCAAATGGAAACAGGTAAGTAAGCACAAATACACAGTGGTCTCCAGGGGGGGGACCAAACCATATACTAAAGAAGTGGAATGCGTACTGCGACCAAAGTCAAGACTTGGACCAGAAGATTCAGAAGAGCTGGGGACCCAAGGAACCACCCAGGGTAAGTGCCCAGGAACCCCACAGAGGCTGTGTGCAGAGTGGAAACACAGCCGCGTACTCAAAGCAAGTCAATGGGAAAGTCGCGGTTGCAGTTTTTAAGAAGGACTCTTCCCAGTGGACCCTGAAGAAACTCTGTGGAAGATGGGCGGTTGGAGAGTCACCCCACCCGTGGATACCCCAGGAACCAGGATACCTACACCAGGGAAGCCGGGTGCATAGGTGCGAAGTGACGTTGGAAACCGCCATAGACCACAATGGAGGCCTTCAGTAAAGATGCCGCTGGCGAAGAAGGTTTAAGAGTCCGGTGGAATCAAAGGTTTAATCCTGGAAGAGAAGTACCTGCAAGCAGAGGGGACACAGTCTATGCCCCACGGGAGTGACCAGGAGGCACGGAAGACCAATGACCATCGATGACAGAAGATGCAAAAGTGATGACGAAGACCATGTTGCTGCATCAGTGAGGACCAGGCGACGCTGTGGAAGACCAGGAGTCGTTCACGAGCTGTCCCACGTCGGAAGTCAAGAACCAGGGGGTCGGTGTCCGGCGGGGGCACCAACAAGCCTTGGCAGCAGCAACAGATGTGGAACACAAAAAAGGTGCAGCGTTGGGACCAGCAAGGTCCGAGGGACTCACCAAGTGTAGGAGAGTCAGAGCAGGCCCCGAGCAAGCAGGGGAGCCGACTGAAGCCAAAGAAGACCCTCAAGAGGACCCGCATGCCGAAGACACAGGAGTTGCAAGAGGACCTCGAGCAGCTCACCAAAGATGCAGACCCATGGTGCAGAGGATGCAGTGAGGATGAAGATCTTGGGAGGTAGAGATGCTGGAGCCTGGAGCTTCTTGTATCCCGAAGATCCCTGGAGGACGGAGTCAACAAGCCTTGGCAACGGCTAGTCGACGCGGTGCACAGGGCTTCTGTTCCAGCGGTTCTGACGAGGGATACTGGCCTCAAACTTGCTGAGTAGACAGTGCAGGCCTCCAGGGAGTTGCAGAACCACCACCTGTGTTGCTAAGCCTTTCGTAGTCCGTGGGACCTCAGGAGCAGCAGACCAGTCAGCTTCGTTGCGGTGCCTGCGGATGCAGGGGAGTAACTCTTTCACTTCAAGGGAGATTACTTCAGGTGTCTTTGATGCACACAGGCCTGGAGAAGAACCTGGATGAAGCGCAAGCACAGACGACTGGCAGGACGACGAGACCAGGAGCAGCAGGAGTCTTCCCTGATGCATTCTCGGTTCCAGGCGAAGTCCAAGGTGACCAGACAGTTGAAGTTGAAGTGGTTTCGTATTTGAATCTTTTCCCACAATGAATCTGAAGAGCCACCCATAGGTAAGCCCCTAAGTACCCTTGGGAAAGGGTTGGGACGATTCAAGGATCCCTCCCAGAGGAGGGTCTGGGCAGGCGGGAGGATACTTGCTTGTCCTTTGTCCAGTTTCGTGCCAGAGTTGGAGCCAACGGCTCCCTGAACTGGCTCAAGCCGAAGTAAGCAAGAAGGGCACCAAATGTGCCCTTCAAAGCAGTCTGGTGGCGCTGGCAAGCGCTCCCAACTCAGCCCAATACACTAAGTCCAGTCTGCGAGGAGGTCACACCTCCCTGTGACAGGAAACCTATTGTTCTACCTTCCCTTGCTCGAGCTCAGCTCAGCAGGAGGAGGGCAGAATCGTGTCTGTGGTCTGCAGCAGCACTAGCTTGCTGTTAGACCCGGAAAGGCTGGTACTGGGAATACAGGGGCCACCCTAGGGGAGCCCCCCAGTATATGGGATACTACATCCAACACTGGAATTGGTGTTGGGGTAGGATTCCAACATGTTTGATACCAAACATGACCGGGTTCGGTGCAGCCAGTATATATGGTTAGACATCTCGTATTTGACTTGATGTCCACTATATGTATTAAATGTCTGACTGCACTTACAAAGCCTGGAGAATTGACTCAGGGTTGGTAGAGGGGCCCTGCTCATGCAGGGGCACCCTCACACTTGTAACCAAGCACCCAGCCCTCAGGACTGAAGAGCTTGCCATAGGGGTGACTTATAGGTTTTAAGTACAGTGACCTCAGATAGAAGGAAACATATCTGTTGTAAGTGGTGCTAGTACCAACTTACACAGGCTGCAATGGCAGGCCTGTAGTCACAGTTTGAGTGGTCTCTCATGGGTGGCATAATACATGCTGCAGACCATGGGAGACTCCTGGTGTACCTATGCCCTGGGTACCTTAGTACCATGTACTAGGGACTTACCTGGGCACACCAGTAGCCAATTGGGAAGGTACTTAAGTACTTGCCACTGTCAAATTTGGGGAGGAAGCACAGTGACTGGGGTCTTGATTAGCAGGGTCCCAGTCAGACTAGTCAGAAAACAGAATTACACCAGGAAAAAGTGGGGGTAACCATGAAAGCAGATCCTACTTTCCTACAAGGTACATATCTATAGTCCAAATAAATGCTTATATACAGAGGGATATGCTGTATATTTCTGTTTGCGTATGGTGGTTATGTGCGAAAGAGCCAATTATTGTGTAGTTTTCTGAAGATAAGGTGGTTATCCGTGGATCTTATGTTGGGGTAAAGAGTTCCATAGTTTGGCTACTTAAGCAGAGAAGAATGTGACACCCATGATTTTTTTCTTGTACGTTGGGATTTTGAGGTGAGGTGCCACTCTAGAGCAGAGGTCCCTTTGTTGAATGTGCTTGGTGATTTTATTCCTGATGAAGAGCGGTCCTGTTCCATGTATCGCTTTGCGGATGATACAAAGCAGCTTATGGGGGAGATTCGTCGCATAGTTTTTATAGTAACAAAGCTTGATCTTGCTAGTTTGTCCACTTGGGCATTCATTGATAGCTTGGAGTCCATGGCCATTCCGAGGTTTCTTACTTCCTTCGATGGTTTGGGCGGTGTTTCCAGATCATCAGGCCAGGTGGCGAGTGGGTCATAATTTTTCCAATTCCTACACATGAGTATTTCCATTTTGAAAGCATTCAATTTGAGATAGTTCCATGTCATCCATTGATCCATGGCTCTGAGACAACTGAAAATTGGTGACTTTCCAATGTCTTTGGGGCATTCCAGTTGAAGGAGTATTTGCGTCCTCTGCATAGGTACAGCACGTGAGGTGAAATTGATTGATCAGTGCTGGTAATGACTTTATGTAGATGTTGAAAAGCATGGGTGAGATGATAGAGCCTTGAGGGACCCCTACTTTTGTGAAGTACAGTTTGGACGAGAAAGGGGGGGGGGTATGGATGACATTAGTTCTGTTGCGAAGGTAGGATATGATCCAGTCTAGAGCAGTCCACTCTATGCCGACTTCGTAGAGTCTTTGTATCAGAGTGTCATGGTCAACCGTGTCAAAGGCAGCCGAGAGGTCCAAGAGAAGTAGCGAAGCAACCCCGTTGCAGTCAACTGTGTTCTTCAGGTCATACCAGATGGCAATGAGGGTAGATTCTGTGCCTCTTCCGCGACGGAATCCCGTTTGGAAGTCTGAAAATATAGCATTATCTTCAATGAATTGTGACATCTGGGCGAATGCTGCTCTTTCTATCTGCTTGCCCATGAAAGGTCCATTTGTAATCGGTCTGTAGTTGTCAGGGTTCAGCGGGTCCAAGTTCGTTTTCTTCAGTAATGGGCGTATTTATGGCTTTTTGAGTTCTTCTGGAAATATTCCAGTAGTTAAGTAATTGTTGATGATGATTCTTAGTGGTGTGGCAGCAGAGGTTGTTAGAAGAATTCTCTTGAAGGTTTGCAGTGGGCACTGGTCAGAAGAGCTGCCAGCAGGCCTGCTTGCTCTGACCAGGTCCGTAAATTCATCGTGTGAAATATGTTGGAAGAAACGAAGAGGCTGGGTTAGAGCATTCTTGGATTGTTGTTTTGGAAAATGGTGATCATCCCTTCTGCAGAGCTGTGAGATCCAAATGGCTGTTCATAAATACATTTTAAAAATGGTGCTCATCGGAGAGAGCCACTCGCTTTTTTTCCCCATTTACATCCAGCTACATTGTGTAGGAAACAGCTGGTAGGATTGAAAAGGGAAATGATCGCTAGGGGCCTTATAGCATCTGTTGGATTCCCTGTAAAACAAAGGGCAAAACAATGGAAAACACTGTTTTCATCCAAATGGAGTCCTATTAAGATTCTTAGTGTCTTCCAGGGACCCATTTGATTGTATTCTTATTTTGAAAGTAATTTCTGAATGTAGTTTGGAGTGTTGCAATGTGAGTGGGTGATGTCTGGTACCCAGTTTCTGGGACTCTACTCCGGAGCGGTTTCAGATAGGAGAATTTCTAGATATTTAGACATAATCCTTTTTATTTAAACTGTAAACAAGAGTGAGGACAAACAATAATACTTTTTTGCAGAAGCATGTCAGTGGACACTCAAACCTGTAAGAATTAAAACCAGTATGTAAGTTATTTTGCAATTTTCTCTATTTCTAATTCCATCCTTCTTTGTCAGTCAGCCATTTTATGTTCTTTACCGGTGAATTTTAAAGTAAATTTAAGCTTAAGTTTGATTTGACTTTTGGAGGAGTCAATCTATGAGCGTTTGTATAATCTTATTCTTTACCCATCCTGACCTTTGAAATATTGTAGCTGTGTCACTGAGCACAGATGCACCAACCACACCACTCTTCTTGGTACAGTACACCATTTCGGCTATGGAAGAGAATCTAAAAGATTGTTGAATACATATAAGGAAAGTGAAACCTTTAAAATTCGACAAAGGCATTAAAAGAAAAGAATTTACAAATAGATGTAAGAGGTAATAGGGGGTAGTAGAAACATTTTCAAAATTATTATAGTACAAATTGGTTGACCTCTACTAAAAAGAGGTTACTCCATTTCAGTGTAGTCAATCCTTACCTTGCCAACGTTCTACTCACTCATCCCACCAAGGCAGAGGAGATACTGCATTTTCTGGATATAATGAGGCAAGTATCGGGAATAATGTTAAAAAATGTATAATCAAGAAGAGAATCATCTAATCATTTTGTCCCATACTCCTGTCCCTGCTGTCTTGAATCCACTTGCCATAAGTTTAGCAGATCTTAAAGCTATCCCTTAAAGTTGAGCTTTCAGTTGTTTATGCTGCATCTTCAAAGAACTCTCTCATAAGCTGCAGTTCTTAGAAGATCCTCAGATTATAACTTCTACAGGGCCCACGGTGTAGATGTTACTGCCCTTGTTTTGCTCTCCTTGATCAGTAGTATTGGACTGGCAGAAGCCTTTGCCTGCCTCTGAGGTTAACAAGCAGGTCGTCCGTTAGCACTGCCCATCCTCTTGATGCATTATCACTCCCTGCCCATTTTACTCCAGAAAGCTTTGGTCTTCAGCAAAGTCCCATCTTAACACTCCCTGTCAGCCCCTCCTGAAAACAAAATAAAGAAATTGGAAACTTGGCATTGGAAGGTCATTTAATCAGGGAGCTTTCAATAAAAAAAAACAGCCTGGGTGTTTTTTTACTCTACCATGTTTACACATTTCTGGAAGACTTGAACGCAACCCCATCAGAGCAGATGCTCATTGAAAGCAAAGAAACTCCAAAACACACCCTGCAGTCTTCCATGTCTTAAATGGATGTGGTAACTAGTGCACAGTCTTCTTCATGAACCTATAGAGGTATAATTATCGCATAGACTTTCTAGGGATTAGGTGGATTTCGGCCACCTCAGAGAACAGAAAGGATCTCTTCCAAGTCTCTGAAGAGCCTACTACAACCACCATTGGGTACAAAGCCTAAGAACAATTGAGACTGTAAAAAAATAGAAGCCGGTTCACCGTGACATCACACCACCAAGATAATGGCCTCAGAATTCACACTGATAACAGGTTGAGGCTTACCTCCTTGCTCCTACGCTACGGCTGGGTACAGCGCAGGATGCAACGGCATGCTACGCGGAGACGCACCGCCCACTGCTGTAGCTGTTGGTGCATGTTGGCAGCACACCCACTGCTCGCGAAGACTGCTGCCCTTGGACTATGCTGCGGGTCCTACTGGTCGCTGATACAGCACGCACAGTCCAATGCAGGTCAACCCTCCTTAGCATGCACATTTGGTCCGGTAAATTACAAATTTGCATGCCTACCTGCCTCTATAGCCTCAGTGCTAACAGAAATAAAGCTCCAACTAAACTCCTGGTAACTCCCAAAACTACAGCTCAAAATGTTGCGAGCAGTTCCTCCTGCAGAAAGCAACATCAGGAGGCCTCAAAAGCACTTGCCATCTGAGTAACGTCAGTGCTCAGTTTTCCCCCAGGACGAAAGCACTAAGTTCTGCGTTATCTACTACTACTGGAAAAGCGCTTCCATCTGAAAACTGTGCAAGAGACTCAGAAAGGCTCACAATAAACAGCCTACTAAAGGAGTGTTAACTATACAGCAGGAACAAATATACTCTGTCTTTAGACCAGTTGCTGAGAACAAAGCTACAGTCAAAGACTAGCCAACAGAGGGAGCTGCTCCCGATCTAAAAGGAAATTTGCCTGCCGGAACAACTCTCGCCAAAGTAGACAACGGGAACATGGACACGCCCAAACTCACTCTTGGGCAAAAGAAATCTCCAATCTTAAGACTTTACCAACCATTAAAGCAGGAAGCTCTAGAGCCACCAATCAAGTAGACTAGCATAATGATTCTAGATGAGGGAGCATGCACTCCGCTACGTGCAGTAATCCTGCCAGGTTCCCAGTCCTCAAAAGCAGGCCCACGGTCACCCCAAATTGAAGAAGGCAGAATCAACTATCCGTGTCAAACAATCAAGAGATTGACCAATCCACTGTCAGCGGCTCTCCCCTTGCCCCAAAGGGAGTGACAGAGACGACTGCTGCCATAAGACCTGACCCTCTGGTGACTATTAAGATTTAACCTGTCTTGGAGGGTAGTATGCCACCAGGCAAGAAAATAGAATCAAGGGACTGCAAAATATCCGAGAAGTGAAGCAAATTATCTTTCACCCCACTTTATAAATCACATGGGCAGTTTGACATGATCGATAGCGGCACAATGCTTTGCATGCTCTAGTAAATGCAGTCTTTACGGCACATCAAAACAACAGATATTCATACAGTTGCTTTTTGCTGTAGCACCACATCTAACACAGTAGATTAGACCGTAATCACCTTGGCAAATCAATTACTTGCCGAGCAGGTCTGGAAGGAGAAACTGACTTTTGGAAAATGGGGCATTGAGATATCGCGGCATGAGGACGCATTATATATGTAATTCCTAATGCCTAGCCGCCTCAGTCAAAGTTGCTCTCTTACAAATTCACCAAGAACAAAGAGCACACAAGACGTTTTGGCTCCATTGCACAGTCAGCTCCAGTCCTGAGAGGGGCTAGGAGTCAAACAATCCTTACCAAACCCAATGGGAAATAGCAGCAGTAACTGCCATATGAAGTGGTCGCTAAGTCCAGCTCTAAATGACTGGGTATGGCTCCCTGGTATGCTTCAGCCAAACACAAATAGTTATGAAAAATATTGACAAGAAAAACGACCACCCCACACGCTGTGGAGGGAAAGTCTAGCTATTTGCTCGTGAGAAGTTAAGGGTCTGCAAAGAAAAATTGATGCTGCACTCTTCTTAGCCTATATAAAGTCCTTCCATGTTGTCTGCAAGAATCTTGGGCACTGGTCCTCCAGGATGTACAGGACCCCCCTAGGATTTTACAAGCAGGCAGTTAAAACTCATTTGCTAGGATGACTTGCTGGGGGCCTAGCCATCTACGCAGCGGTTGACAGTAACACCAAAATAGAAGAGTTACAAATGGACTATCCCAACTTACAAGCTGTGTAACTAAATACTTCCACAACCATGATCTACCTTTGCTGATAATAAATGTCTACATCCATCCTACGCCTGCAAAGAAAGAAACCACTGATCCACTATTACCATTTATAACTGATCAAATGTCATATAGTCCTTCTTCACTTATTCTGTTGACAGGCGACTTCGATATGAACCTGCTGCAGGAAGTTGTGGATGATCAAATACTGGAAATCCATTACCAGATCTTGCAAATCCCCCCGCTACACCCATGGTCACAAAGGAAGGACAACAGAGGATTGGCCTTCATGGATAACTTGGAGCATCTGGGCTGAAACCATTAAACGGGCGTATTAAGTCAGACGTCCCTGCACATCCTACTTTTCACTCGGAAATGGCCAATTTGATCTTGGACTAAACCCTAGTGTTGCTCCCACTGTTTCAAAAGGCATACCACTTTGACATAGGAACCCGACTGGATAGCGATCACCAACCTCAAAAGATCCTGCTTAATCAACGCTGCTGATTCCATGACCAAGCACACCAGGACAAGGGAACAATATCCACTGTCAACTAAAGTAGGCTAAGTTGGTCAACAAGATCCATTGCTTGTGTTGAACTTAAAGCAAGGGAACAATGGGAAAAATACTCAACACATCCTTGGACCCGCTGGAGCAATGGGGGCAACTTTCGATCCTCCTTCAGGCTGATAAAGAGAATCTATCAAGAAAACCAAACTCTTTTCCAGGTGACCGTCCGAGGCGGCCTTCAGCCCTACTTGCTACATCTAAAAAGACACTAAATCACACACTTGGGCTACTTTGATGTAGCCCAAGCGACACACTACGGAGGTCTGCCTTACCAAAGCAGAGACTCCTGTACAAAAAAACATGGGAGTCAGCCAAATCGGAGACAGATCATTATTGGCTCAAATTACTTCCAGCCACTAGAAGAAAAGAAGCCAGAGAAGTTTGGAGACTGGTGAACTATGCTACAGGTCCTAGTCCGCCTTCTGTATCCTGAATATATTGGAAGAGGTAGGTCCATCTACCTGCAGGAAATGTTCGGCAGCATCAAGGCCATATCCATGACCCCTGATAGAATGACATAAAAAGACAGACAAACGATCACATGAAGTTATCACTCTGGGCGACTTAAAAAAAGTAATCTCTTCTGGGCGAGGTGATGGTGCCCCCGGCCCAAACAGCCTTTCACAGACTATCTTTAAAGAAAATACGCAGTATTGGGCCGCTCAACTGAGTTGCATTTACAACTACGCTCACTCCACCAGGCCTTACCTGACAGTTGGCGGGGGTCGATAATAGCCCCAATTTGTAAAGCTGGTAAGAAGTCACTGCCGTCAAACTACAGGCTGATCGCTCTGTTAGATTGGGAGGCAAAGTACTTTGCCAAATCCTGTTGGCAGATCTAAACGTTTGGGCAAAGGGAAATTCCCTAGTTCCAGTGAACCAAACGGATTTATGAAAAATACAGGAACAACCACAAACATCAAAATGCTTACTTTATTAATTGATAAAGCAAGATCCTGCTCTCAGAACCTGCACCTTTGTTTTGTTGACTCTCACTCTGCCTTTGACGCAGTCCAGCTTAACATCCTCTGGTCCAAAACATCAGAACTGGGGAATCTCTCCAACGCTCCTCAAAGCTATTCAACTATTATACATTAACACTTTGATACGGATAAGACTGGGCTCTGCAAGTCCGGTTTCAAGGTGAATATACACGAGCAACAGCCTGAAACAAGGTTGTGTCCTTGCCCTGTTCTTGTTCAACCTGTACTTAGCAGCCCTCTCAACAATTCTTAATTAAGTAATCTTGCACGCCCGACACTGTCCAGTTTCAAAGACTCTCACATGTTGTATGCCGACGATATAATTCTGATTAGTTACGTGAAGGTTGGCCTGCAGAGGTTAACGAACTCCACAGCAATTTACGCAGCAGAACATGGGTTTCGAGTCAATCTCAAGAAAACCGAAACAGTGCTAGTCAGTAAAAGAAGAAGCCCAGCACCAATATTTCACCTGGAAGGCCCAACCTTGGAATCAGTGAAATGATACAAGTACTTGGGGGTAATCTTTGACTCAAGAGGCTCATTCTAAACTCACAGTTGTTCGATACAAAGGAAAAGTAACACGCTAATGTCTGCCTTGTGCTACATAAGGAACACACTAAAAGACTTGTCTCTCCGACCATTATTAGAAGTTATGGCTGCAAAATTTGCTCCCTCAGTAGCACGTGGAGCAAAAGCACTTGGGGTGAGTGCAGATAAAGGAATAGGCAACGCTACAATTTGCACTTACCGGCGAATGCTCAGACTCCCATGACATAACTTTCCAGCCCAGACTAGAATTTGGGCTATGGAGGCAGAACCTATCCAGCTTTGGTGCCTATTTAAAAATCTGCTGCAAATTAAAAAAGAGCCAGAAGGCACATTAAATAATATACTGTGGAGCACCAAATCAGATCCAGTAAACACCCGAGCACTCGTCTATCTGAACTTGGCTCTAAAAACATTACAAACTGAGCAACCTTGAGCTTTAACACTCACCCAGGCTGTTTTTAACAGAGCAATCAATTCAGCATCCAAGAAGCTCTCTTCCCTTACTGACAAAACAACACTGTCTAAAAGATCACATGCTTGGATGACAATTAGTACATACAGTCTCCTGGAGCCACAACCGTACCTAGGAGAATGTTTGGGTTGAGGGCAAAGCATACGTTGCTAAGCTAATGCCGTGGTAATTTTAAGACCTTAGGTAACTCTCCTGCCTGGTTGAGGCAAACCACTGTGACCACATGCTGGCTGTGCCAAAATGCAAAGGAAGACATCAGCCACATTGTTGGCACATGCCTGAGCTGATGACAGAGAGAAAAGGTCTTTTGACATCCCACTTTACAAGGAATGGAATTTGCACATGCTGTCAGGCAGTAATAACCTGTCTCCAAGGAGAGGACCTCGAGCTCTGTAGGAAATATATGAAATTTGTCGCTGGCAGACAGCAAACTTGCTAAGTGGAGTACAGCAACATGCTAATGCACTAAGCACTCACACTTACAGAGCTTATCTGATAGGGACATCTAGCCGCAGATTCTTTACCTTTGTATTTCCCAGTAGTCAGACTAGATCCGGAAGATTTTTCTTCAAGCAATACCCCTGCGCGCTGGTAGGTGGCGTTGGTCGGATCCACATGACTCTGCCAGCGTCATCTGCGCCGGAAGTGACATTCATGTCACCAATATATGCGCCACCTTGGCGCGCTGACGTCTGTTCTTTTCTTTCCGCGCCAGTCAAGCGCTGATCCATGAAGAGAGCTACCCGCTGTCACTTTTTGACAGTTTTTTTTAATTTTTTTTTTACTTTTGTTGACCCCTTTTTGGTGTGTAGGTTTTTTCCTCAGGCCTAGTAAGACTTCTGGGTTCAAACCATCTGGCGCCTGTCACCACGCCATGTCGGATGACTGACCCACACCTGGTTTGTCTGTGGTGCCTGGAGCGCAACCACAACTCGCAGTCGTGCTTTAACTGCCGGGCTATGCCTCTGAAGGCTTTGAGGGAGTGCTCCCTAAAGCTGCTTGTGGTCCGACAGTCGACACCACGTTGCGCGACTCCTAGGAGTTCTCGTTCACGGTCCCAGTCGAGAAGAAGGACCGGGCACCGCTCCAGGAGTTCCAAGTCCTCTTTGTCCAAATCATCGGGACACTTGGGTAAGAGGCACAAAAAGTACAAGAAGTCAAAGCGTGCTTCGACTTCTCCCCGTACGCCGGTCGATGTGACGGAGGAGCCTCTGCGTTCTAGTCCTCGTTCTTCGTAACCTGCGCCTGGGTCGGCTCCGTGCCTCCCCGATTTTCCGGGAGGCGGAGCGACCCCTGCCCAACTTCGAAAGTTTTATGAGGTCATGCGCTTCATTTTTGGGCGGCCAGACCTTACCAGTGAGCCTTCGGGCTCCATGGGGTCAGAGGAGGCACCATCGGATTCTGCGCCGGCGACTCTGGCCCTGACGTCCCCCTATGGATCTGGGAATGGATTAGGCCCGGCGCCGGTCATGCCATTGTGACCTTTGCCGATGTTCGCCAGTCACATTTTGATCCCAGACGACCAGGAGCCGGTACCGCGTCGACCAACGCAGATACCGGTGCCGACAGAATCTCTACGTTCTAGGTCGTTTCCTGAGCCCTATTCTGAGGTGCTTGGATTGAGAGACGATTGGGAGGGGTTGCTGGACCCTCTAGAGACCATCCTTATCAAGAAAAGGACTGGTATGAGGAATTGAGCGAGGTCAGTGGACTGGACACCTCTCCAGATTCTGGCATGCTTTCTCCCCCTACTGCGACTAAGGAGGAGGGAGCATCATGTGCTTTGGTGGTGTGAAGGGCAGCTGAGGTCCTGGACCTTCAGCCTACTTTGGTGGTGGTCAAGACTAATATCTTGATGGAGGTCCTGCAGCCTGTTGTCTCCTTCTCGTAACCCTTGCTGCCCATTAATGAGGCCTTTACAGATGTCCTACTGGGAACCTGGTCCAAGCCCAGCACAGGGGCTCCTGTGAATAGGACAATTGCCTGCCGCCAGCGCCCTACTCCAGGCGACCCAAGCTTCCTCACCACCCACCCTACCCCAGAGAGCTTGATGGTCCAAGTCTCTACCTCCCATGGCATGTTCCCTTCCGCTCCCCCGGACAGGTAATCCAAGAGGCTAATAGTTGGGGTAAAAAATGTTTTTCTTCCACCAGCCTTGCATTGTGGGTGGTGAACACTGCATGCTTCATGGGCTTTTATTCCCACTCACTGGGTGAAACGGTTGCGCAAGTGCTGCCACAGGTCCCGGAGGAGGCCCAGGCCGTCCTCTCCCAAGCAGTGTCAGATGAAAGAGATGCATCAAAGCTTGCCATCCGTTGTTGTCTCAACTCGACCGACTTGCTGGGCAGAGCGATTTCATCGACGGTGGCTGTTCGACACCACGCCTGGTTGAGAACTTCTGGCTTTTCGGGGGATGTCCAGGCCTCTCTCATGGACATGCCCTTTGATGGCACACGTCTCTTCGGAGACAAGGCGCTGTAGCGCTTTAAGGACTCACAGGTTAAGGCCAAGTCCTTGAGCCTCTCAGTGGCCGCACATCCCCAGTCTGCCTTTTGCGGCTATGGAAGGGCCTTTCAGCTGCCTCAGCCCTATCCCAGCCACAAGACCAGTCCAGTTCCACAACCTCCACGCGGCCGAGGGCGCGGTTTGGTCCGACCCGTGGTTCAGGCGGCCAGAGGTCAGGTGAGACCACCACCCCCTTGCAGTCTCAGCCTCCAAACCCTCCTAGTCTTGCCCTTTTAGATCATGGACGACAGGATCAGCCATCACCTCCATACTGGCAGACAATCACATCAGACAGGTGGGACCTCCAGATAGTCCGAAGATGCTACTCCCTCCCCTTGGAGTCTGCCCCATCCATCTTACGACCGGCTGATGGAGGATCATCTCATTTTGCTTCAGGAGGAAGTCATGACTCTCTTGGCCAAGGGAGACATAGAGAGGGTTCCGAAGCCAGAAGTAGGCTTTGGTTGATATTCCCGCTGCTTTCTGGCCTGAAAAAGGACAAGGGCCTTCATCCTATCCTAGATCTACGAGCCCTCAACTACTTCCTAAAAAAGGAAAAATTCAGAATGCTCACTCTAGCTCAGGTCCTGTCTGCCCTGGACCCCGGAGACTGGATGGTAGCGTTGGACTTGCAGGACGCCTATTTCCACATTCCAGTCCTGCCTCCCATCGGCGCTACCTGCGGTTTATGGTAGGCCACGATTATTTTCGGTTCACCGTGCTCCCTTTTGGCCTCACCAGCGCCACTCGGGGGTTTACCAAGGTGATGGCGATGGTCGCAGCTCATCTGCGCAGATCAAGGGTACCAGTCTTCCCCTATCTCGACGACTGCCTGCTGAAGGCTGGCTCACCGAGCCCGCCCCAGGCTGCTGCCTCCCACCTCCAGACTGCGGCAAACCTCCTGCATTCACTGGGGTTCACTGTCAATGTGCTGAAGTCACACCTGACTCCCTCTCAGATGTTCCCTTTCATTGGTGCTGTTCTGGGTACAGCTCAGTTTTGGGCTTATACTCCCAAACGGCGAGTCCAGGATATTCAGGCTATGATGCCGATGTTTCAGCCTCTATCCTGGATTTCGGTGAGTGACTCTGAGGCTGCTGGGCTTCATAGCCTTCTGCATCCTGCTAGTGACACGTGCCAGATGGCATATGTGGGCTCTACAGTGGGACCTGAAGTTTCAGTGGGTGCAGCATCGGGGGGATCTATCCAACATGGTCCAGATCTCAGAGATAACTGCACAAGACCTGCAGTGGTAACTGACGAACCTCTATTGGGTCAGATACAGACCCCTTTTCCTTTCCCAACCAGATCTCACAGTAGTGACAGATGCGTCACTTCTGTAATGGGGCAGCCATCTGGGAGAGGTGGAGATCAGAGCACTCTGGTCTCCGGCGGAATCCGGACTCCCCATCAACATGCTGGAGCTCCAAGTGATGCGACTGGCAATAAAAGACTTTCTACCCTCTATCAAGAGAAGGTTAGGGCAGGTGTTCACAGACTACACCACCGCCATGTGGTACTGGAACAAACAGGGCGGAGTGGGGTCGTGGACTCTTTTTCAAGAGGCCCTGCATCTCTAGACATGGCTGGAACAGCAGGTCTTATCCCTGGTGGTTCAACACCTGGCAGGTTGCCTGAATGCCAGGGTGGACGAACTCGGCCATTGATGTCTAGCAGATCACGAATGGCGTCTCCATCCGGAGATGGCGCAAGCTCTCTTTCAGCAGTGGGGAGAGCCTTGGTTAGATCTGTTCACCTCCGCAGAGAACACGCATTTTCAGCAGTTTAGCATGCTGGAGTTTCCAAGGCGGCTCTCGCTCAGAGACGCTTTTCATCTCAAGTGCAGCTAAGGCCTCCTGTATGCCCATACCACTCCTGCCCAGCGTTCTCATGAAGATCAGGAACGACTGGGCCCAAGTCATCCTTGTGGCTCCGAAATGGGCACTGAGAGTCTGGTATCTCGAGCTTCTACCGATGAGCATTGATCCTCTGATCAGGCTGCCCCTTCGGGAGGATCTTCTGTCGCAGTAGCAGGGGAGGGTCCTCCACCGGAATCTGGCAACTCTGCGCCTTCTTGCGTGGAGTTTGAGAGATGGCAGTTGATAGCTTTCGACCTTCCTCCCGAAGTTTGCCATGTTATTCTGGCAGCCAGGCATACCTTCACTAAGACGGTATACACCTGGCAATGGAGCAGATTTGTAATATATTGTCCAGAAAAGTCTATTAACCCTCTTTCTGCTTCCCTTTCTGATATTTTGCTTTTTATTTTGTTCCTTGCCCAGCAGGGATCTGCTCTGGACACCTTGAAAGAGTATCTTTCGACTTGGTTTGCCTTCCTGAGACTGACAGACCTCCCTATTTAAGTCACCCATTGTACATAGATTTTTAAAAGGTCTTTCTACATATGTTCCCCCTTTCATTATGCCTCAGTGGGAACTTAATTTGGTTCTCACTTTCCTAATGTGTGCTCCTTTCGAGCGCTTGCATAATTGCCCCTTTGGGCTGCACACCATCAAAACAGCCTTCTGAGTGGCAATTACATCTGCCAGGAAGGTGAGCGTGTTGCAGGCTCTATCGTCAAAGCCCCCATTTCTAGCGATATTCCCTGACAAATTGGTGCTTCATGCTAGGGCTTTTTTCCTTCCGAAAGTCGTGGGGCAATCTGTTACCATGCCCACTTTCTAAACTCCTCTGCATCCCTCTAAAGAAGAGGAGCGACTCCACCGCCTGCACCCAAAAAGAGCGGCGTTCTGCCTTGACCCCACAAAAGAGTTCCTGGTAGACCACCAAATCTCCGTAGTGTACATTAAACCGAAGAAAGGTTATGCGGTGCAGAAGAGGACCATCTCCTGGTGGGTCGTCATCTGCATCAAAATTTGCTATGCACTAGCCAAGTAGCATCCTCCTGAAGGCTTAAGGGCTCATTGCACCAGAGCTAAGGCTGCTAACACTGCTTTGAAACGTGGAGTACCAGTACTGGACATCTGTCAGACAGCAACGTGGGAATCCCTGCACACATTCACCAGGACTGCCTGGATACTCAAGTCCTCAAGGATGGCTGTTTTGTCCGCTCAGTCCTGCAGGATTTCCTAGTATAAATTTGCCTGCAGTCACTCCTCTGGGGATGGCATTGCTTGAGTATCTATTCAAAGGTAAGGAATCTGCGGCTAGATGTCTCTATCAGATGGACAAGTAACTTACCTTCGGTAGCCTCTTATCTGGTAGAGACATGTTCTAGCCGCAGATTCCTTACGGACCCACCCATCCTCCCCGCGGAGAAGTTTCTTAGGTCAGCGCTGTTCCCTTTTAGGGCCTCAGTTTCTTAAAAACACACCAATTTCAATACTCTTCATGGCTTTGCGTTTCTGGCGTGGAAACCCGTGAAAAGTAGCTGACGTCAACGGGCCGAGGTGGCGCCTATATAAGTGATGCAGACGTGACTTCAGGCACGGTTGACACCACGCGGAGCCTACCGATGCCACCTACTGGCACGCAGGGGATATCGCTTGAAGAAAAATCTTCTGTATCCAGTCTAGTACCTGGGAAATCCAAAGTTAAGGACTCTAAGGCTAGATCATTTCTCTACCAGATAAGGCGTTACCGAAGGTAAGTAACTTGTCCTTTAAAACTATGGACATAATTGCCATTGAAAATGTTCCTTGACTGTACCTTGCTCACTCCTGCCTGGTTCTGTAACTTACTAATGCACTTAGCACTTTAATTTAGTGAACTTTAAAATTCATGGTTGTCATCAACTATGCTTTTTGAACTTGTCTTCATCCTTTTTAATTAATCTCTGCAATCTGCTAACGTGTGTCTTTAAGATCATAGTCACATGGTTCTTGTCTGTGCTTTGAATTGCACCTTGTCCATCTTAATTTTAGCTTTGTACTGTAATGCATCTGCTAATGCACTAAGCACTTTATCGTTGTGTGTCTATAAGATCTAGATTATTATTGTCATTGACTTTGTATTTGTATTGCTTCTTTAACCCTCTATTGCCTCCCCATACGTCTCAAAACTATCTCTTGATGTATCAGCGATACGAAATAACTTATTGAATCCAGCCTAGACGGAGGAAGGGCCTCCGGGTCCGAGGAGTTAAACATAAGGACAGCTGGATTTTTTTTACTGTGGTCTTAACTAAAGCAGTGTTTTATTCTTAATTGTAAGTTTTAATTAAATGAAAAAATAAAAGTATTCATTCAGACAGAGGTATCTGACATGCCTTCTGATAGAGAACCTTTTTTGATTCCAAAGTTCATAAGTGTTTGGGGAAGTTAAATCAAAGCAGTGCAACTGTATGAGCTCAGGGATTGCCTTCCTTGGATTCGAAGTTCTAGGGCTATGGCCAGTTTTCGTCCAGAGTGAAACCAGGACACTAAGCAACATGATTCCTTCTCCTGCAAAAAGCACATCAAAATGAAGAAGTCTTGCTTATCACTGACTTGGTGCAGGCTTTTTATTGCATCTGTTGTCTTGAATCAAGGACTGTTTGGTGGGCCCCAGATATCTTTCCCTTGTGGAAGGGTTACATGGTTCATGTCCTGACTGACAACTCCAGGCAGAAGTAAGGCAGATCTCTTGAATTGCACATTGTGACTGTCTGACTAAAGACTGTGTTCCGTGAGATATCCAGAGTAGCATCCCATTAAGTGGGGATGGACAGTGTTCAGCTGGAAGCTTTAAGTAGGCTAAATGTGACTTTCCACAAGTAAGGATCAAACCAGGAGGAGGCATATATCGTATTTGCTTACGTCGGGGCTTTGTACTAGACTTTGTTTGCCGTGATCACAAACTGTAAGTTACATACATGGATAACTCACTGGTCATCCCTTGTGAATGAAAGGTGGGCCCCTTGGGGGCATGATCTGGACCTGCTCTAAAGTTACACTTGCGTCAAAATGGAGGTGTGGCAGTGTGATTATGTAGGTGAATTGGAGGACTGGGGACTCTTGATTAAAGTGCAACTACAGAGCCTACATGCAAGTCTGCATGAATGAATGCATGAGTTTGTTTCCTCTTTAACGACTATTGAATCACAAAAAGTATTCTTCACATATTGTTTAGATCTATTGGTCCTGATGAAGGTTACCTTACCCAGTTGGACAATATGTCTAAGGCTATTACATGTAGACCAGATCAGTGATACAAAGGCCATTATAATCTTTCTGCATCCTACACAAGTACTACTACAGTACTTTGTTTTTGTATTTTATCAAGGTGACCATCATTAAAATTTACTTGTATGGTTACACCCTAGATAATTTTATTTTGCTTATCCTTACAATATCAAGAGCTCCGAACACCTTCGTTGAGCCCACCCAGATGTACCACCATCATTCTGGGTGAGAGGTCCTATGAGAAAGCACACCATGAGACACTTGTGGATGAGGCCCTTGTAAAACCTTATTCGATTGAACTCGTAATGGTTAAAAATACCCAGTGTTTCTCTTTCATGTGTAGGGTTACCTTGACCCATTGTTTTTATATTTGTCTGTACTACATTGAGATTGCAATGTTCTCCTTTAAACGCCTCTTCATTTCACCCCTTTTGATTGAAAAGCATCTCTGCAGAACCTCTTTCATTGTTGTATTATGATGTGTACTCTGTCTAGTTCCATCTTTTTATTCTTTTCTCCATGGTTATATTAAATTAGTTGGGAATGATATGGGTAATGTTATGAGTAAGAGATGGCCACCCTCATGAAGCAGATTTGTCAAATTCAGTGATGCCTGTGCATGTTCATAGTCCAAGGAAATTCAGTGCTTCTCATTGCTGGGTTTTTACAGATTGAGTTTGACACCTGTGGGGTAGAATCTCCAAAAAGAGGGCGTATCCATCAGAAAAAACGGTTAGGTTTCAGAGAGCCCATTCAAATTCATTGTCACTTTTTGAGTAATATCTCTGGAAAGTAGTCTTCCAATGCATCCACACTGTTTAAATTTTCTCCTGCATGATTTGTCTACTTCTGTCCAGAAGCCTCCCTTGCAGATAGCATTACCTCATAAAGATTTCATTTCTAGATGCCTGATCTAACATGACACTGCTGACGTTTTTATTTCCTTGAACATTTCCTTTATGGTTCAGTAGCTTCTTTGTTCTTATCTGTTCACAACAATCCCATATTTGGCCTCTGAACCTAATACTGCTTAAACTAGCATACAGGGTGGGCAGTTGCTAAGGCTCAAAAACATTCTTTTGATGTACAAGTTGCTCACTATTGGTAGTTTTGGTCTAGTTTCATGACATGTACACTGATACTATTTACTCTATGTAATATGCACATTTAAGAATACAATATTTTAAGTATACAATTGCTCCAACAATTTAATTACTTGATATTTATTTGTTAATAAACAGATAGGTGTCAGGTTAAAAATTGGGAAAGCTAGTGGGCACCATACTTGAATTATGGGGAACCAGTATAACTCTAGAATCTAGGGTGTGTTGTAAGCCCATTTCTCGTTAACTATTTCTGAAAAAGATCTTTTGCAGTATTGAAAGAAGTGTTTTTATGTCTGCCTATTTTTTTACCTTCTTTGTGAATAATGTAGTCTATTCAAAATCATTCAATGATTTGTTATGTTTTTTGTGTAATCAGTATCTCCATGTTTGTTTCCAGCTTCGAAAGCAAAGAAGGCACCACAGTTCTCTGGTAAAATAACAGTGAAAGCAAAGGAGAAGAGTTACTCAAAACTTGAAATCCCATATCAAGCAGATGTTTTAAGTGGGTAAGACCTTTGATTTGTTTTATTTTTTACAGAGTGGGAATTCCTGATTAAAATTCTAATTGCTAGTTTTATCAAAGATGTTTGAAACAAGTTAAATAGAATTGAAAATGAAATGGAAGGAAAAGTTGTTTATGGCATACAGTCAAGAAAGAAAAACATGTTCCTCCTTGCATGTTCTGATTTGAATTATTGATATGCTTCAGTACCACAATTTTTTAAAATATCATATGGTTAGATGATTAGGCACGTTCGCACATAATGCATCACTTGACAAGTATAGTATTAAAATGTATTTGCCATGACTCCTCATTATTTCTGTATCCTGAAAGTCTTAGGTAAGAGTAATAGATAACATCTGGAAAGATGTCACTTTTTTGTACTACTGTGTAATTCCATTTGCCAATTCTTAACGTGTTGGGTTATTAAAACATTTAGGTTTCAGCAGAAGTTATATACTTTTTCATTAGCTGCAATCAAACAAATGTTAAGTCGACTAGAACTGAATCAATCAGCCATGTTTTAAGGCAAGGTAACTGTCCTTCCTGTGTTAGTGAATGTCTTATTCATTCCTGTTTTTCCCCCCGTACAGCTACTTGGGATTTGATCATGCAGCCACTCTGTTTCACATCAGGGACAGCCCTGCTGACCCCGTGGAGAGGCCAATCTACATAACCAACACATTTAGTTTTGCAACACTCGTCCATGATGTTGTGTTACCAGATGCAGCAAAAATTATGTTTAAGGTTGGTGTTCGTTCTTATTAAGGCATTAACTCTAAAACCAAAATATGGATGACAGTATTTTACAGAAAAGTTTGTCTTTATGTTCCTTCCTTTCCTATTTAGATCCAGAACTTCAGCAAACCGGCTTTAATACCTCCCAATGAATCCAGATATATATTTTCACTTCTCTTTACACCGTCTACATCATCACTTCATATAGATAGCAATATTCTACTTATTTCCAATGCTTCTAAATTTCACCTTCCTGTGCGTGCATATACAGGCTTCCTAGATGTGAGTATTTCTCTCTCATGTAATATGTGGGCAGAGGGTTTTGTGCTGTTTTCAGAAAGGGGTGCAAGATGACACATTGCTTCTGTAGATGAGATGAAGAAAATGCTGCCTTCAAACAGTCAGCTTATCTGATATGGGAGACAGGCAATAGATGCACGGATGAAACTGTGCTGCTTAATGACCAGTCAGTATCAGTTGGCTTCCCCCCTAATTGATGAAATTTGTGCACAAGTTCAAATAGGGAATTTTTTGTGAATTGGGGGAAATCCCACCTTTAACTATAAATGTTCAGAAGAGAATTTAATATTTCAAGCAGTGGAGCCGCACAGTTGATTCTGTCTAACTGCTTCCAATACAGCAACACATTTAGAAATTGTTTAGTAGATGTTGCGTTAATGGATGCATTATTTTCTACTTAAAACACAGTCTTGAACTGAAATGCTGACAGGGATCATATTGTACTGATAAATACAAAATCTTCTATCCTGCATATAATTTGAAATCTTAAGTTTTGTTGCAACACAGTTGTGAGAGTATGAATTGTGTTATTTTACATGCCTTGGGAGAATACTACGTGTAGTTTTGTACGAAACATAGGTGCTTGTGGTGGGCAACCTTATAATACAATGCTAGGTATGTGCACACCATTCTCTGGTGACTTACTGATTCTTCAATCAATCAGTGTTTGTTAAGTGTGACTACTTACCCACGAGGTTCTCAAAGCACTTGGTGGGGGGGGGGGGGGGTAGCAGTGCTTTGAGAACAGCAGAGCTTAATTTGTAAAAAAATAAGTGCCAGGACTCTCGTCAGGAGGCCTCTGCAGCTTGAACAACCCATTGTCCCTGCCAGAGTCACCAATGAGTGAACCAACACAACTACTAACCATCACACCATACAAGTGTGACAATTAACACTATTCCAGGTGCCCTAAGCTGTAAGAATGGCTTGGGTGGCAGGCTTTTGTCATTTTTAATGTACATTGAGTTAATAAACAACTGTTGTTGTGCTCATCTCTAATTTAGATAAACACTATCACCATGTGTCAGACTGTCATAAGTGCCAGTGTTAACAATTAAGTGCAGATGCTGAGCACTGGAAACCACTGGCTCAAATTAAGTTCTGGGCTGCAGGTCCTGCTGGGTGCTTAGGTTCAGTGGAAGAGCCAGGTCTTGAGATCCTTCCTGAATTGGGTCAGCAATGGGGATAGCCTAGCAGGAGAGGCAGGGTGTTTCAGGTTTTGGCTGTGAGGTAGGAAAAGGATCTTCCTCCGGTCCTGGTCTTGCGGATCTGAGGGACAGTGGCAAGGGCCTGTTCTGCAGAGGGGAGGTGTCTGGTGGGTACGTGGAATGAGAGGCGGTGGTTCAGGTAAGCTGGTCCGGCGTAGTGAAGGGCTTTGTAGGCGATTGTGAGGACTCTTTTGTTGACTGGGAGCCAGTGGAGCTCGCGCAGATGTTCGGAGATGTGTCTGTGCAGGGGGATGTTGAGGACCAGTCTGACTGCGGCGTTCTGAACGTTCTGTAGTTTCCTGAGGAGTTTCTGGGTGGCGCCTGCATAGAGTGCGTTGCCGTATTCTAGTCTGCTGCTGATGAGTGCTTGGGTGTCCGTCTTTCTGGCCTCAGTGAGGATCTGTCTGAATGTCTTTCGAAGCAGGCGAAGGGTGTGGAAGCATGATGAGGAGACAACGTTGATTTAAATATGTTTCAAATTCAACACACTTGTACCCAGTCACAGCCGCCCTACAACTGAACAGACTAAATACAGAAAAGAAAAGTTACTTATATTTTTCAAAGGGCAGTACACAAGGACCTAGCCACCAAAGAAGAGTTGATTTTGGTACTTGGAGTCTGGATTCTATGCGTGCCTTGCTGCCTTCTCTTGACCTTGTTGGCTTGCTTTCGACATTTGTAGACGACCATGCTGGTATTCCTGATGCTCTTGTAGGTGGCAGTGAGTGTTTCTGCCTCTTCAGACACTTTTTCCAGGATGGCTGTCTTGCTGCAACCTTTTTCTGTCTTCCAAGAATCTCTTCTGACCAAAGTTCAGAATGTTGTTTTCTAAGTGCTGTCCTACTTTGAAGGACATCAGCCCAACACCACTGCTCCAGGTATTATTTGGCACGGTCATATCCACTTGCAGCCTTTCAGACTCCTGATACTACCTCACTAAGGCGGCCTATTTCATCCAATCTTTGCTAACTAGGATCAGCCTTCCTTCGGCTCCTGTTTTTTAATTTTGTTTTAAACATCTTTATTTGCATTTTTAATATAAGTAACAGTGTACATACAGGAGGTAGGGTTCTGCGAACATCTTTAAATACTACAAACATTGCCATGTGCATATTCATACATAATGATATTTTACCAACTCCGGCTCAGTGTACCGGTTAAGTTGAACACAGTATTACAATGTTAATACACAGTAGCTTTCTTATACTCTGTGTGGGCCACAGTTGTGGATTCATTGGAGTGACAGTTTATTGGCCTTACCCTACCCTGATGTTGTCGTTTGTCCATTTGCCTATTTGGCGTTCTCTTTTTCTTTCGTACCTCATTGTCCATTACGTGGGTACAGCTTGGTGCAAATATAACACAATAGTTAACCAAACAATCAAAAGAAAGCCATCATCATTCCGTCACGCCCGGGTCATTTTATGCAAATAGTGAGAGCTACCAACTATATGTTGGCTATGAACTGGTCTACCGTCCCCTCCACGCGATGCTTGGGAAGATGAGCTGCCGGGTCCCTCCCTCCCTTCTACACACAACTCCTGTCAATGCCAACCTCGCCCTCATCTTTATTTGGCTTATCCTGAACCTGATTTGTGGTGCGTCTGGGTGTCTGTGTCCGGCCTTTCTGCAGTTTGTGAGGGACTGCTCTCGGTCTCTCTATCTGTATGTTTCAGCTCCACAAGCATTACATCCCAGTATTGCACAAAGGGATATTTACGTAGACCGGCTATTTCCTCTCTGTGCAAGGACGTACTTTCTGCCTGCGCCCATACCGCCAGTGAATTTTTCCAGCTGTTAAAGACGGGGGGTTACTATTCTTCCATCTCTTGGTGATTAGTCTCTTGGCAACTATGAGACCTAGGTCAGTGAACCTAGAGGTAACCTTATGCTTTTGTGATCTGGGGTAGAAGCCTAATATGCATGCTTCCCATGTTTGTAGTGGGGGCCTTCCGGTGCATGTCACAAGTGTCGTTATTATTTCCTGCCAGTATGTTTGTAGGGAGGTACACGACCACAACATGTGAAGGAGATCTGCATTTGTCTGTAGGCACGAGGGCATGCTGAGGTGGTCATATGGAAATATTTGTTCAGTTTATCTGGGGATAGATACGCCCTGTGTGTGATGTATGTTTGTATGAGTCTGAATTTGGAATTTCTCGGTATTTGCGTGGGGTCGGCCAAAATCGTGTCCCATTCGCGATCTGTCCATGGACTTCCCCTGTCCGCCTCCCACTTTGTGCGCAGGGCCGACATAGGTTGTGTTGTATGGGATAATAACGCCTCCGCCAGCCAATGTACTATGTGTGATCCGTTGCCCATTACATGCAGGTATTGTATCAGGAGGTGCATTTCCAGTTCAGTGTTTATATCTCCCCAAGCCGATGAAAGTGATCTCGTGATAGAGTTATATAGCAGGAATTGGCCTGCTGGCAGATCGTATTCCTCCGACAGTCTATCAAAGGGTATCAGAGTGCCTTCGGCATATAGGTCACCCAGCGTATGCAACTCGACGGCGTGCCAGTGTATGAGCACCCTATTAGAGGTGCCCGTCCTGCTTCTGGGCGTTCCCAGGAGTGGCAGCAGTGGAGCATAAGGGACTATATTTCTGGTAAGGTATGAACTTCTCTTGTAACAAAGGTGGGCAAGAGCAAGGCATTCCTGTGGCGGACAGGGGGAACGGGCAACCTGATGAAACAAGCGGTTGCGAGATGGCCGTGTCGTTTAGATCTGAAAGAAACACGTTAGTGATAGGTTCCTTACCTTAGAATTACCCCCAGGCGTCAGACTGGATCCGGAAAGTTTTCGTCAGCAGTACCCCTGCGTATCTGAAGGTGGCGTCGTGCGGCTCCGCGTCCGTCGTTGGCGTCGTGGTCGCCGAGATGGCGTCGCGGCAGCTACTTAGACGCCACCCTCGCGCGCTGACGTCAGTTCTTTCTTTTTCCGCGCCAGCAAGCGCAGATCCGGAGAGAGCGGTACCCCCAGTCACTTTTTGACTGAGTTTTTTCGAGGCTTTTTGTCTCTATTTTTCGAGTCGATCGACTCCTGGTGCAGTAGGGATGCCACGCTTCAAGATCTGCGGGGGCTGTCATCGAATGATGTCGGTGACGGACCCGCACCGCGTGTGTCTTTACTGCCTGGGGCGCGACCACGACCCCAAGTCGTGCTCCGACTGCCGGGCCATGGCGCTGAAGACTTTGCGGGAGGGTCCCGAAAATTGCTAGAAGTCTGGCAGTCGGCTCCGCGCCGTTCAAGGTCCCGGTCCCGTGGGAGGTCGAGGGACAGGTCGCGGAGCCGCCACCACCGTTCATCGGGATCGAAGTCTTCGCACTCGGGGTCAGGTAAGACGAAGCACTCAAAGAAATCGAAGAAGCGCTGTCGCTCTCCGACTTCCCTTCGCCCGTCGTGGCTGAGGGTGCGGGTGGTGCCTCACCCGCGGCTCCGGCGGAGCCTACGCAGTCGCCGCCGGCCTACCCGCCCTTCCCGGGTCCGTCGGCGACTCCGGCCCAGCTGCAGGAATTTCTGTCAGCCATGGCTCGCCTCTTTGGGCCGTCGGGCCCCGCCGGTGCGCCTTCGGGCCCCGCGCACCCGACTGGGGGTCCTAGCTCTTTACTGCCGGCGGCTCCGGCATCGCTGTCGGCTCCGGCGCCGCAGGACCCCCATGGATCCAGGCCTAGATCCCGGTCGACGCCGGTTGACCTTATGACGCCGACGTCGCCCACCTCACCGGCACCACCTCCGACGTTGCCCGGCCCACCGGACGACGCCCCCGGTTTCAGCCCCGATGTGGATACGGTGCCGGACCGGCCTCGCTCGACGCCGATTCCGACGCCGATGGGGGATTTCTATCCCTATGTCCGACCTCCTTATTTTTGGCCTGTTTATCAGCCTTCGGAGGAAGGGGAGAACTGGGAGGGGTCTGAGGACCCTCTCGCAGCACAATGTGAGTTTGACCCGGACTGGGCAGAGGAGTTGGGGGATGCCAGTGGTCTTGATACCTCTCCTGACCTTGGCATGCTGTCTCCTCCTACCGTGGCTACGGAGGAGGGTGCAAGTTACGCAGTGGTGTTGCGTAGGGCGGCCGAGGCCCTCCACCTCGAGCTCCCTACAGTGGCCGTCAGGCCTAACCTCCTGACAGAAGTGCTTCAGCCGGCAGCTACCTCTTCGAGCCACTGCTGCCCTTTAACGTTGCACTTTCGGATGTTCTTTTGGGCACCTGGTCCAGGCCCAACACAGGGGCTCCTGTGGATAAGAACGTGGCCAGACGCCATCGCCCGACCCCGGGCGACCCCATTTTCCTTTACCAACACCCCACCCCTGAGAGCTTGGTTGTCCAAGCCTCTGCGTCCCTGAGCGCATTCCCTACCGCACCACCGGACAGGGAATCCAAGAAACTGGAGCATTTTGGTAAGAAGATTTTTTCTTCCGCCAGTTCAGGGCTGCGGTCTGTGAACACCGCATGCCTCTTGGGCCGTTATTCCCACTCTGTGTGGGATACGGTGGCGCGCGTGCTGCATCAATGTCCGGAGGAGGCCCGGACAGTGCTCTCTCAAGCTGTTGCTGAAGGGAGGGATGCAGCCAAGTTCACTATTCGTTGTGGCCTTGACACCGCCGACTCGCTGGGCAGGGCGATTTCCATGACAGTGGCGCTCCGTCGCCACGCCTGGCTGAGACCAACTGGTTTTTCTGGGGAAGTCCAGAACACTCTGATGGACATGCCCTTTGATGGCATTCGCCTTTTCGGCAACAAAGCAGATAGTGCGTTGGAGCGTTTTAAGGACTTGCGGGCTACGGCCAAGTCCTTGGGCCTTTCCGCCATGTGCCCTCCTCAGCCTTCTGCTTTTCGCTCCTGGCCACGGAAGGGGCGCCCCGGCACGTTCCCTTCAGAGCCACAGGCCTGCGCAGCAACAGTCTCAGCGCGGACGTGGGACCCGCCGAGCCGGGTCAGGGGGCCAGCGGGGGGTCAGTCCACCTCCACCCCAGCCACCTCTGCCTCCAAACCTTCCTAGTCCGGTTTTTCAGGCCCATCAAACGCCAGTGGGCGGCAGGATTCGCCATCACCTCCCCCACTGGCGCACCATCACTTCGGACAGGTGGGTTTTACAAATAGTCCGAAGGGGCTACTCCCTCCTCTTCGAGACTACCCCTCCAGCCATGCCACCCCGGTACCACCGCATGTCGGGGGATCACTTGACACTTCTTCAACAGGAAGTCGCGGCCCTCTTGGCCAAGGGGGCCATCGAGCGCATTCTTGCGCCAGAAGTAGGACGTGGTTGTTACTCCCACTACTTTCTGGTGCCCAAGAAGGACAAGGGCCTGCGTCCTATCTTGGACCTCAGGGACGTCAATCGCTTCCTCCGGAAGGAGAAGTTCAAGATGTTAACTCTGGCTCAGGTTTTGTCTGCCCTCGACCCTGGAGACTGGTTGGTAGCGTTGGACCTGCAGGACGCATATTTCCACATTCCCGTCCTGCCGGCCCACCGGCGTTACCTGCGGTTTACGGTAGGCCACGAGCACTTTGTTTACCGTGCTCCCCTTTGGCCTTACCAGCGCCCCTCGGGTGTTCACAAAAGTGATGGCGGTGGTCGCAGCTCATCTGCGCAGATCAGGGGTTCCAGTCTTCCCCTATCTCGACGACTGGCTGTTAAAGGCGGGCTCGCCCCAGACAGTCGTCTCCCACCTCCAGACTACGGCCGACCTCCTCCATTTGCTGGGGTTCTCCATCAATGTGCCGAAGTCGCACCTGATTTCCTCTCAGAAGCTCCTCTTCATCGGAGCAGTTCTGAATACGACGCACTTTCGGGTCTATCCTCCCGAATGACTGGTCCAGAATATTCAGGCTCTGATTCCGATCTTTCAGCCTCTATCCTGGGTTTCGGCCAGGATGACCCTGAGGCAGCTGGGCCTCATGGCCTCCTGCATCCTGCTGGTCGATCATGCCAGATGGCATATGCAGGCTCTGCAGTGGGACCTGAAGTTCCAGTGGGTGCAGCATCAGGGGAACCTGTCCGATTACGTCCAGATCTCGGAGGGCACTGCACAACAATTGCAGTGGTGGCTCACGAACCGGCATTGGGTCATTGGCAGATCCCTCTCCCTTCCCCAACCGGAGCACACAGTGGTGACGGATGCGTCCCTCCGGGGATGGGGCGGCCACATGGGAGAGGCGGAGATCAGAGGCCTCTGGTATCCGGCGGAGTCCAGGCTCCATATCAACCTTCTGGAGCTCCGGGCGATCCGACTTGCACTGAAGGCATTCCTTCCCTCTGTCAAGGGGAGAGTAGTGCAGGTGTTCACAGACAACACCATCGCCATGTGGTACTGCAACAAACAGGGCGGGGTGGGGTCGTGGACCCTGTGTCAGGAGCCCCTGCGCCTCTGGACATGGCTGGAACATCAGGGCATTTCCCTGGTGGTTCAACACCTGGCAGGTTCACTGAACGCCAGGGCGGACGAACTCAGCCGCAGGTGCATGATGGGTCACGAATGGCGTCTTCACTCGGAGGTGGCCCAAGGTCTCTTTCAACAGTGGGGAGAGACTTGGTTAGATCTATTCGCCACTGAAGAGAACGCGCAATGTCAGCAGTTCTGCCCGTTGGAATTTCCAAGGCGGCACTCGCTAGGCGACGCTTTTCGTTGCGAGTGGAGTTGCGGTCTGTTGTACTCCTTTCCGCCTATACCACTTCTGCCCAGAGTGCTAAAGAAGATCAGGCGCGACCGGGCCCAAGTCATTCTTGTGGCTCCGGACTGGGCTCGAAGAGTTTGGTATCCCGAGCTACTCAGTATGACCATCGATCCCCCGATCCGACTGCCTTTTCGGGAGGATCTTTTGTCGCAGCAGCAGGGGACGGTCCTCCACCCGAACCTGTCCAGTCTCCACCTCTTTGCGTGGAGATTGAGCGGCGGCAGTTGATTCCTTTCGACTTGCTTCCTGAAGTCTGTGATATCATTCTGGCAGCCAGGCGTCTCTCCACTAAGTTAGTATACGCCTGCAGGTGGAACAAGTTTGTGGCATGGTGCACAGCAAAGGCTGTGGATCCCCTTTCTGCCCCTCTTTCAGAAGTCCTTTTGTTCCTTCTTTCTTTAGCCCAGCAGGGCTCTGCTCTGGGCACTATCAAGGGCTACCTTTCGGCTATTTCAACCTTTCTTAGGCTTCCTGATCAGCCCTCTCTTTTCAAGTCCCCTGTTGTAAATCGATTCCTCAAAGGCATTACTCATCTTTTCCCTCCTATTCCTTTCGTAATACCACAGTGGGACTTGAACCTGGTTCTCACATATTTAATGTGCGCTCCCTTTGAGCCTCTTCACAACTGTCCTCTTCGTCTGTTAACTTGAAGACTGCTTTCCTGGTTGCCATCACCTCTGCTAGGAGAGTGAGTGAGCTCCAGGCTCTTTCTTGCAAACCTCCTTTTCTGTCTGTCCATCTGGACAAGGTTGTGCTCAGAACACGTCCATCCTTTCTGCCAAAGGTTGTCACTGCATTTCACATCGGGCAGACCATCACTTTGCCCACCTTCTTTCCGCCTCCGCATCCTTCTAGAGAGGAAGAGAGGCTCCACCATCTGGACCCAAAACGTGCGCTCTCATTTTACTTCGATCGCACACGACAGTTCCGGGTGGATGACCAGCTCTTTGTTGGCTACGTAGGCGCCAAAAAAGGTCGGGCCGTACACAAGCGGACTCTCTCCCGATGGGTCGTCTTGTGTATTAAAGCCTGTTATTCTCTGGCGAAAAAGGAGCCTCCGGTGGGGCTATGCGCCCATTCCACCAGGGCGACGGCTGCCACTACGGCTTTGGGACATGGTGTCCCCTTACAAGACATCTGTCAGGCAGCTACGTGGGCCTCGTTGCACACTTTTACTAAGCGCTATTGCCTGGACAGCCAAGTCCGGAGAGACAGCTTCTTTGGCCGTTCTGATCTCCGGGACTTCCTGGTGTGATCTTGGTTTGCAGACCCACCACCGGGGTTGGTATTGCTGGGGTATCTATTCTAAGGTAAGGAATCTATCACCAACGTGTTTCTTTCAGATGAAAAAGTTACTTACCTTCGGTATTATATATCTGTAAGAAACAATAGTTGGTGATAGATTCCTTACCGCCCCACCCCTCCTCCCCCTTCTGCGAACTGATTTCTAGGGTTAAGGTCATCCCTTTCAGGGCCCTAGTTTCAATGCACCAGTGGTCAGTATCTTGCATGGCTCTGCGTTCCTGGCGCGGAAAGTCGTGTACAGAACTGACATCAGCGCGCGAGGGCGCGTCTAAGTAGCTGCCGCGACGTCATCTCGGCGACCACAACGCCAACGACGGATGTCGAGCCGCACGACGCCACTTTCCGACGTACAGGGGTACTGCTGACGAAAACTTTCCGGATCCAGTCTGACGCCTGGGGGTAATTCTAAGGTAAGGAATCTATCACTAACTAATGTTTCTTACAGATAAATCGTTACCGAGGTAAGTAACTTGTTCATGAAGTCCAGCGCGCCATTTCGTCACCCACCGCAATTGTGCTGCTAGGTAGTACAGTTCCATATTAGGTACTGCTAGCCCCCCCTTGCAGGTAGTTGCGTCCAGTTTCCATAATGCTATCCTGGTGCGGCCCGAGTTCCAGATGAGGCCTCGGATCAATTGTTCGAGTTCCTGGAATATTTTAGCAGGAACATAAACGGGGAGGTTGGAGAAGTAATACAGTAGCTTTGGCAACATTACCATCTTGGTCAGGGCAATTCTGCCCATCACATTAAGTGGGAGTGTCTTCCAGAGCTTGACCTGCGACCTGATGGCAGATATGGCCCTGATCGGTTTTCTTCCAGGATATCAGCGGGGTCCCGATATACGAAGATGCCCAGGTATCTAAATGTGCATGGCTACCAGTGGAGGGGAAAGTTGTTTATGCTCAAATTCGGATTGAGAGTCTCTCCCCTAAAGGGGTACAGACCCGACTTTGCGCAGTTTACCCTAAGGCCCAATATCGTCTCGAATTTCTGTAGCGTTTCCGTTATGGTGGCAGGTATGTTATGCAGGTCTCTAAGGTATAGTAGTAGATTATCTGCATAGAGAGAGACCGCTTGCAAACCGTCTCCCAGCCAGATACCCCAGTCTTTGCCTCCGTTACGAAACTGCGCCGCCAGCGGCTCCATTGCAAGCGAAAAAAGGAGCGGGGACAAGGGGCAGCCCTGCCTAGTACCTCTGTTGATCTTTATGTTCTCTGATATCAGACGGCCCGTTCGCACCCGGACCGAGGGTTGCATGTAAAGTAATCTAATCATGTGAAGGAATGTGTCTCCCAACCCGTACCCACGTAACACCTCAAAGAGGTAGGGCCATTCCAGCGAGTCAAAGGCCTTCCCCAGGTCTAAGACAAGGCAGCCTGAGTGGGGCCAGGCGTCTGCAGCATAGTGTTGCACCCTGAAAAATCTGCAAATGTTCAGCGCTGTGCTCCGTGCGGGAACAAACCCGTTTTGGTCTGCGTGTACCAGTGTCGGTACCAATGGGGCCAGTCTCGCAGTGATTGACGCTAGGACCTTATAGTCCGTATTGAGTAGCGCCAGTGGTCTATACGACCCTAGCAGTTCCGGATCCCTGCCAGGCTTGGGGTGAGAGATCAGCAGTGCCTCATTCTGCGTGGCCGAGAGCAGGGAATCCGCCAATGTGGCGTCATACACCCTTTTGAGTTGCGGTGCCAGTGATTCTGCGTAAACCTTGCAAAATTCCGCCAGCATGGGTTTTGCCGGTTGCTAGGGCGCGTATGCCTGTGTGGATTTCGTCCAGGAGTATGGGGTCATCCAGTTCGAGCCTCTGTTCGGGTGTGATCTGTGGTTGGGTAATGTCTGCCAGGTACCTGCGAATATCGTCAGATGTAACTGAGACAAGATTTATATAGCATGGTGTAGTGAGCTGTAAATTTGTGGTGGATGTCCTGCTGCGAGTATAGTGTGGTGCCTTGCGTTGAACGGAGTGATGTGACAGGCGACGTGACGTCATCGTGTCGGATGAGCCACGCCAGGAGCCTGCCAACATTTTCGCCTGAGTTATGTGTACGCGCGGAGTGTGCGGCGTAATTAAGACAGCGGAGCCTCTCTAGTAACAGGGCATGTTCTGTCCTGCTGTCATCTAGCCTCCTACCCGAACCCCTGACTGCTTGTCTCTCATGGGACGCCAATCTGTTTTCCAGGTTAGGTCCACCTCCAACGTTTTGCGCATGGCAGCTTGTGTACCTATGCAGTGCCCCCGGATAACTGTTTTAAACATATATTAAACATATTTAAACTTTACAGAAACACACAGTCACTGGATGATGTCATCAGTGATGTCATTTGAGATGTCATCAGTGATGTCACTGACCATGTCATGAGTGATGTAATATGTGACGTCATCAGCAGTGCATTGCGGGGGCGCGAGTTATAGTTAGCTGAACTAACTATAACGGGGGAATTTCACGGGTTTTGTACGAGTGCAATGTCCAAGTAACTATAACTGTCCCTAAAACCTATGGTTTTTTCAGTGAATTTGTAAGGTTTTTTAAATGCTAATTTCTAACTATAACGTGCCTGAAACCTATGGTTTTTTCAGTGAATTTCAAAGGTTTTTTAAATGCTAATTTCTAACTATAACATTTCTGAAACCTATGGTTTTTTCAGTGAATTTCAAAGGTTTTTTAAATGCTAATTCCTAACTATAACATGTCTGAAACCTATGGTTTTTTTCAGTGAATTTCAAAGGTTTTGTAAATGCCAATTTTTAAATGTATTAATTGTTATTTTTATTTTTTTCATACTGATTTACTACATTTTTTAAACTATTTATTTTTAGATATTTTATTTTTTAAATTACATTGTAATTACATTATACATTACATTACAAAATATACTTTCTCAGAATGAATTAATTTACTTTAAATACTTTGCAAATAGGCAATAGACTTTTAAGTACAGTAGTTACAGTTGTTGCAATGGGCAACACAATTTCAAACACAATGCAACATTGAGCTCAATGTGAATTTCTAGCTAAATGCAATTAGTTACTTTATGGATTACTTTTCTAACCACAGGACTGAATCCTAGATTCAGTCCTGGGACATCTCCTGTAAACAGTTGAGTAAAAGCGTTTTGGTTACAGTAGTGATTTTTAAGGAATATTATTGTATTTTAAAAGTTGACACTTAGAAACTTTTTCACATAGAATCACCAATGTTATCCTATGGGAGGAAATTCACTTAGCAGGTAAGTAGTGTTATCGTGACTTTTTCTCACTCAGTGGTGGATCCTGGATCCAGCACTGGTGCATCTCCTGTAAACAGTTGAAAGAATGCGTTTAAGTCATACAGGCGATTTTTAAGGAATATTTGTAGTTTGTGAAAATCGACACTTTGAAACTTTTCTGCTGAAAACCAGACAATGGATTCCTATGGAAGGAAATACAAGTTACTGGTAAGTACGGTTAAAATTACTTTTCAGGGTCAGTGCTGGGCTAAAACATGCAGCACTGGGTTCTCTCCTGATAACAGGTGAGTAAATCGGAATTCGTATTTCGGCTGATTTTAGAGGAATATTTGTATGTTTCAAAAATCGACACAAACTTTTTCAGCAAAAAGCAGGCAATGATATCCTATGGAAGGAAATTCAAGTTACTGGTAAGTACGGTTAAAATTACTTTTCAGGATCAGTACTGGACTGAAAAATGCAGCACTGAGGTCTCTCCTGATAACAGGTGAGTAAATCGGAATTCGTATTTCGGCTGATTTTAGAGGAATATTTGTATGTTTCAAAAATCGACACTTAGAAACTTTTTCAGCAAAAAGCAGGCAATGATATCCTATGGAAGGAAGTTCAAGTTACTGGTAAGTACTGTTAAAATTACTTTCAGGATCAGTACTGGGCAGAAAGATGCAGCACTGAGGTCTCTCCTGATAACAGGTGAGTAAATCGGAATTCGTATTTCGGCTGATTTTAGAGGAATATTTGCACAATGGTGAAGGGAGGGGGCGGGGCCTGAGGTGACATCTGTGCAAATGCGCCCCGTGGCGCGTTTTAAGTTGGGGGATTAAGTCCCCTTTAATCATGAGGGTCCCTGAGGGCCAACTAGCCCACCAGGAACCTCCAGTATGCGCCAGGGGCTGCGTTGCAGAGACGTGTACAGAGGCCACACCCCTTTTTACACCTCTCTGCAAGGCAGCTCTGTGGCGCTTTTGAAAGTACATGGTGGGCTAGTTGGACTCCAGGGACCCTCAGGATTCAAGGGGACTTAATCCCCCATCTTAAAACACGCCACGGGGCCTGTTTGCACACATGTCACCTGAAGCCCCGCCCCCTCCCTTCACCACTCTGCAAACGCGCCCCGTGGCGTGTTTTAAGTCGGGGGATTAACTCCCCTTGAATCCTGAGGGTCCCTGGGGGCCAACTAGCCCAACAGGTATATCCAAAAAGCGCCACAGAGCTGCGTTGCAGAGAGGTGTAAAAAGGGGCGTGGCCCCCAGGGACCCCCAGTATTGAAGGGGAATTACTTCCCCATCTGCAAACGCGCCAGGGGGCGCGTTTGCAGAGTGGTGAAGGAAGGGGGGGGGGCCTGCAGCCCGATCGTTTTTTTTTTTTCCCCCCTGAAGGGGGGCTGTGTGGCCCCCCTTCCTTTTTCCTATTTTTGGGCCCTGGGGACCCCATCCCCCAGGGCCTTATCCCCATTTTTTAAATTTTTTTAAAAATTAAACGGGAAGGGGGCCGCGTGGCCCCCTTCCCCTGGCCGAATCCTACCCCGGGGACCCCATCCCCCGGGGCATGGCCACACTTTTACATTAATTTTTAAGGAGGGGGGCTGCGTGGCCGCCCTCCTCAGGCCTCCTTTTGCCCCGGGGACCCCATCCCCCGGGGCAGGCCTTTCTTTTAATTTAAAAAAAAAATTATTTCTGGGGAGGGGGCCGCGTGGCCCCCTCCCGAGCCCTACTTGCCCCGGGGACCCCATCCCCCGGGGCCTGGCCTCTGGTTGGGGACTGTGGGGGTCCCCAAACCCCCACAGTCCCGCCGGCTCCCCGTGTCCTACGGGAGCCGGCATTGCTTTCCACATGGGGAGCAGCTAACATGCTGCTCCCCTTGTGGAAAAGCAATTGTCTTTGGATATTGGAAGAGAGAGCAGGTATCCAAAGCAGTTTGCAATGACAGGACGGGAGCCGCGAGGCTCCCGTCCTGTCATTGCAAACAGCAGTGTCCCGGGGGTAGGCACCCCGGGACACTGCAGGAGCCGGCCCTGGGGGTGGCGGTCCCCAGGGCCACCACAGGCTCCAGGAGGGGGGCCGCGCGGCCCCCTCCCCACATCAGCAAAGCCCCGGGGAGGTGGTGGTCCCCGGGGCTTCGAGGGTCCAAAACGGACCCCCATTTTAATTTGTTAGTGCCCCGGGGAGGTGGCGGTCCCCAGGGCGTGTGGGGGGGCTCGAGCCCCCCCACACATTTAATTTAAAAAAAAAAAAAGAAGCCCCGGGAGGTGGTGGTCCCCGGGGCTGCGGAGGGCTCAGAGCCCTCCCGCACCATTTAAAGAAAGCCCCGGGGGTGGCGGTCCCCGGGGCTTGGGGGCCCTTTGAGGCCCCCCATACATAAATTTAACCCCCCCCCACCATGCCCCCGGGACTTGGCCCACCCGGGGGCCAATTAACAACGAAGCGCGGGAGACCGCGCTTCGATTTTTTTTTTTTCTCGGCGGGATCCGCGCACCCTGAGCGCATCCCGCCGTTTAAAAAAAATAAAAAAAATGCTTTTTTCTGCCCAGGGGTTCCTTGTGGGACCCCCTGAGCAGACCTAGGGGGTCAGGGTGTTTCTACCCTGCCCCCTTTGTGCGTTTTGCGCACTTTTTTTTACTGCTTTCTTGTTCCTCGGTTCTACCGAGGAACAAGATGGCTGCCAACACTTCCTGGTTTGGAGTGTTGACAGCCAATTAGCAGACAGCTCGTGATCGGGAGGGTGCGCGGATCCTCCGTGCCCATAGATATATATGTACTTTTACTTTTGATTTTCTCAGCAACTACTGAACGGATTTACACCATTTAACAAAAGGGTTCTTTCTGAACCAAGAACTACCTCTTTGCCAAATTTGGTGTAATTCCGTTCAGCAGTTCAGGCTGTAGCCGTGTCTAAAGTTTCCTATGGAAAAATGAATGGGGAAAACGCGTTTTGGGACCCCCTTTTTTCTCGGCCACCGCTTAACGAATCACCCCGAGACTTTCAGGGTAGGAGCGGACCGGAGCGCCCCACAAAGTTTGAAAATTTCGCGAAGATACGTCAACCGGCAAGAGAGTTATTTCAAATAGAATGTCGCGGATTTCCTATGGAAAATAGGTCCTAACTATAACTATCTACTGGCGACCGCCAGTAGATAATATATATATATATATATATATATATATATTCACTGAAAAAACCATAGGTTTCAGGCACGTTATAGTTATTTGGACATTTCACTCGTAGAAAACCCGTGAAATTCCCCCGTTATAGTTAGTTCAGCTAACTAGAACTCGCGCCCCGCAATGCACTGCTGATGACGTCACATATTACATCACTCATGACATGGTCAGTGACATCACTGATGACATCATCCAGTGACTGTGTGTTTCTGTAAAGTTTAAATATGCTTAATATATATAGGGAAAGGCGTATTGAAGAATGAGTGGGTGTATAATTGTCTGAATGGATGATTTAGTAGGTGCGTGACTGACTCCATAAGTTAGTGATTAAACGTATCTTACTGAATGCATGGGTTAGTGACTAAACTGTGTGAATGTCTGTATCCGTCTGTCTGTTGGTGTGTAAGCGGCTGCATGGCTTTCTGAATAGCTACATGAGTGTCTACATGGGTTATTGATTGGTTGTCTGAGTATCTGTATGGGTGCCTGAGTGTTTGTGTGGGTGGGGTGTGTGTGACTCTGTGCATAGATGTGTGAGTGGGTGATTCACTGGGTGCATGGTTTCAAGAGTGCATTTGTGATGGACTGTATGGGTGGGTGAGTGTGTGTATGGGTGTGTTAGTGAGTGAATGTATATCTCAGTGGTACATGTGTGAGTAACTACATATGTTAAAGGCAGTATATATGTGTGTTGGAGTATATAAATGGCTATAAGTGAGTGTGTGATTGTGAGAGTGGCTTTATGGATGAGTGTGTACTTGTATCAGTGATTGTATAAGAGCGTAAGAATGTGCTAGTATTTGTATGAGTAAGTGAGCTGGTGTGTGTATAACTGCATAGGTGAGTAAATGGCAGTGTGAATAATTATTTGCATGACTGACTAGGTGTGTGAGTACCTCTATGGATGAGTGGCGGTGTGTGAGTGTCTATGTAGGTGTATGAGTGCATATGATAGTCCTGTACTGAGTGACCGTAAGTATGAGTGACTGTACAGGTGAGTGAGTGGATGTGTGTGTAGACCTAAGAATCAGTGAGTGGGTATGTAGTTATTGGTGTTGGAGTGTCTATGGTTTTGACAATGGCAGTCTGTAATTTAGAGTGGGTGTATCAAAAGTTATATTAGGGTGTGAGAAGATGCATGAAATTATCACATGGATGACGTCATCAGTGATGTCATCAGTGATGTCATTTGAGATGTCATCAGTGATGTCACTGACCATGTCATGAGTGATGTAATATGTGACGTCATCAGCAGTGCATTGCGGGGCGCGAGTTATAGTTAGCTGAACTAACTATAACGGGGGAATTTCATGGGTTTTGTACGAGTGAAATGTCCAAATAACTATAACTGTCCCTAAAACCTATGGTTTTTTCAGTGAATTTCTAAGGTTTTTTAAATGCTAATTTCTAACTATAACGTGCCTGAAACCTATGGTTTTTTCAGTGAATTTCTAAGGTTTTTTAAATGCAAGTTTCTAACTATGCCTACAGAGGTAGGACATGTGAAGAAAGAAGAAAAAACGCACAGAAAGAAGCAAAAGAAATGCAGAAAGAAGCAACAGAAGTCCACAAAGACGAAGAAAAGTGCAGGAAGAAGCAAAAGATGTGCAGAAAGAACCAACAGAGGAGCAGAAAGAGGCCTTGTTCCAAAATCATCCTGTGCCCACAACTTTTTCCGACATGTAATAGTGGTAACTGACTCTGACTAACCAGAGCCAGTGCTATGCTAAAACACACTTAGAATACAGTGAAAACACCTACATACACTAGGGAACACTATGCGTTGGGGTACCCCTGTGATTAGCATGACCTCCTCTGTAAGTCCCTAGTACATAATAGGGCAGGGGATTAAAACTACCTCTTAAAACGCGCTACAGGGCGCGTTTGCACAGTGGTGAAGGGAGTGGGGGCCTGAGGTGACATGTGTGCAAACGCGCCCCGTGGCACGTTTTAAGTCCAGGATTAAGTCCCCTTGAATTCTGAGTGTCCCTGGGGCCCAACTAGCCCCCCAGGTACCTACAGTTAGGACCACAGAGCTGAGTTGCAGAGAGGCGTTCCAACGCCACGCACCTTTTTTCACCTCTGTGCAACGCAGCTCTGTTGTGCTTACTGAAGGTACCTGGTGGGCTAGTTGGACCCCAGGGACCCTCAGGATTGAAGGGGATTTAATTCCCCATCTTAAAACGCGCCACGGGGCCAGTTTGCACACATGTCACCTGAAGCCCCGCCCCCTCCCTTCACCACTGTGCAAACGCGCCCCGTGGCGCGTTTTAAGTTGAGGGATTAAGTCTCCTTGAATCCTGAGGGTCCCTGGAGTCCAACTAGCCCACCATGTACCTCCAAAAAGCGCCACAGAGCTGCGTTGTAGAGAGGTGTAAAAAGGGGCGTGGCCTCTGAACACCTCTCTGCAACGCAGCCCCCTGGCGCATACTGGAGGTTCCTGGTGGGCTAGTTGGCCCCCAGGGACCCCCAGTATTCAAGGGGAATTCGTTCCCCATCTGCAAACGCGCCAGGGGGCGCGTTTGCAGAGTGCTGCAAGGAGGGGGCGTGGCCTCCGGCGCGATGCCGGTCTTTTTATTTTTTTTATTTTTAGAAGGGGGGCTGTGTGGCCCCCCTTGTTTTTCTAATTTCTTGGCCCTGGGGACCCCATCCCCCAGGGCCTGCCCCCTAATATTTTGTTTAATAAAAAAAAAAATTGGAAGGGGGCCGCGTGGCCCCCCTCCCCAGGCCTTAATCGGCCCCGGGGACCCCATCCCCCGGGGCATGGCCTTCTTTTTTTATAAAAAATGTTATGGAGGGGGGCTGCGTTGCCCCCCTCCTTAGGCCACTTATGGCCCCGGGGACCCCATCCCCAGGGGCCGGCCTTTGTTTTTTTGTTGTTTTTAAAAAAATGTTAATTAGTTGGGGAGGGGGGCCGCGTGGCCCCCCTCCTGGGCCACTACTAGCCCCGGGGACCCCATCCCCCGGGGCTGGCCCTCTCCGTTGGGGACCTTGGGGGGGTTCCCCAATACCCCCACGGTCCCGCCGGCTCCCCGCGTCCTTCGGGAGCCGGCATTGCTTTTCCACATGGGGAGCTGCTAAGATGCAGCTCCCCGTGTGGAAAAGCAATCGGCTTTGGTTTTTGGAAGTGAGAGCAGGTTTCCTGCTCTCTCTTCCAAAGACCAAAGCAGTTTGCTATGACAGGACGGGAGCCGCGAGGCTCTCGTCCTGTCATAGCAAACTACAGTGTCCCGGGGGTGGGCACCCCGGGACACTGCAGGAGCCGGCTCTGGGGGGTGGTGGTCCCCAGGGCCATCACAGGCTCCAGGAGGGGGGCCGCGCGGCCCACCTACTGGGAGGCCCCCCTCCAGGTGGTGGTGCTCGGGGGTCCGTAACGGACCCCCATATTGAAATATTTAGTGCCCCGGGGAGGTGGCGGTCCCCGGGGCGTGTGGGGGGGCTGGAGCCCCCCCACACAGGTCATAGTATTTTTTAAACAAAGAAGCCCCGGGGGGTGGCGGTCCCCGGGGCTGCGGGAGGGCCGAGAGCCCTCCCGCACCATTATTTTTTTAAAGCCCCGGGGGGTGGCGGTCCCCGGGGCTTGGGGGGGCCTTAGAGGCCCCCTCACACATAAAAATGAAAAACCCCGCATGTCCCCGGGATTTGGCCCACCCGGGGGCCAAATAGCATCGAAGCGCAAGAGACCGCGCTTCGATTTTTTTTTTTTTTTAATCGGCTGGATCCGCGCACCCAGCGCGTTTTTGCCGATTAAAAAAAAATAAAAATATATATATATTTTGGGGCCTGGGGTTCCTTGTGGGACCCCCTGAGCAGGCCTAGGGGGTCAGGGTGTTTCTACCCTGCCCCCTTTTTGCGTTTTGCGCGATTGTTTTACTGCTTTCTTGTGCCTCGGTTCTACCGAGGCACAAGATGGCTGCCAACACTTCCTGGTTTGGAGTGTTGACAGCCAATTAGCATGCAGCTCGTGATCGGGAGGGTACACGGACCCTACGCGGCCATAGATATATATGTGATTTTACTTTTGATTTTCTCAGCAACTACTGAACGGATTTACACCATTTAAGCAAAAGGCACGACTCTGAACCAAGGGCTACCTATTTGCCAAATTTGGTGTAATTCCGTTCAGCAGTTCGGGCTGTAGCTGCGACTAAAGGTTCCTATGGAAAATTGCATGGGGAAAACACGTTTTGGGACCCCCCTTTTTTCTCTGCCCCCGCTTGACGAATCACCCCGAGACTTTCAGGATAGGAGCGGACCGGAGCGCCCCACAAAGTTTGAAAATTTCGCGAAGATTCGTCAACCGGCGCCAAAGTTATTTCAAATAGAATGTTGCGGATTTCCTATGGAAAATAGGTCCTAACTATAACTATCTACTGGCGACCGCCAGTAGATTATATATATATATATAATACTTACCAACAAGAGATCCGAATCCGTTTTCTGAAAGACAATAGAAGAATTAAAGATCAACAACTGAGTTATCTTCAAGAAACACAACATCATCAAATAGGACTTTAGAAAGACAACACTGGTTCAGAAACAGGTAATTGGGTTTAGCGTGGAGAAGATTTTAGTGATATTGTTGTACTGAAATCACATGTTATTTCTTATTTGCAGGAGTAGTAAGAACACATCCCCCTAATTCCAGTGAGAAGAGAGTCAGGTCAAGATACTAGATTTGATAGACTAAATAGAGAGCAGCTAACCACTGCGGACGGACAGGTAACCAAGGGTCCAGGCAATTGTATTGGGATTGTAATTTATGATAGTGGTTATAAGGAGTTCTTTGTTGCAGGAGAAGACCAGGAGCATAACTCAAGTTCCAGTCCTAAGAAGTGAAGCAGTGGCAGTCTCTCTTTTTCTTCCCAATCCCCCTTCCCCCCTCGTTGCTGCTCGTGAGCATTTAAGTTCGCGGTAGCAGGGTTGGGGATAGAGGAAATATCATCTGCTCCTGTGGAATCCAGATTCTGGTATCAGGTACTTGACAGATTGAAGTGCCAGTTACCCAAACTTCCACCCGAGCAGAATGGCAGAGGGCATAGATGTTAAGGCTTTGGCTTCAGTGTTAGATGGAATACAAAAGCAGTTGAGTGATGCTCTGGCAGAGAATAAATCTCTCCGAGAAGAGGTTAGGAAGTCTAGTCAAGAAACCCTCTATTTACACCAAAGGTTCGAAGAATTTGCAGTAGGTACAAGCTCTGGGCCCAAAGAAAATAAGACCTCGTCGTTTGCCCCAGCCCCTTCAGCAGCGGAGTTAACCACTCAGGTTATTCATGCTATTTCCCCGACCATTCCATTGGCAGCTCCCGAGAGATTTAGTGGGGATCCCCATAAGGCTCAGATTTTCCTCATCCAGTGTTCTTTGCACTTTCTGTGTAGACCCATAATATTCAAGGAGGACCAATCCAAGGTGGCCTTCATATTGTCTTACCTGAGCGGTGATGCTGCAGCCTGGTCCATGCCTCTAGTTAACAACAATGATCATATACTATATGAGTTTGATGAATTCAAGAGTGAATTTTTGCGCATTTTTGACAGAAGATGCATCTCGCAAACGACCGATAATGAGCTTTTAGACCTTAAGCAAGTTGGTAACCGGGATTTGGTTGCTTATTTGGCCCAATTTAATAAATTAATTGTTGAGACGAATTGGCCGGAGGCCAAGAGAGCCGCCATCTTCTACAGAGGACTTAAAGATGAGCTAAAGGATGGGTTGGCTCAAATTCCTAAGCGACCCACAGAAGTATCTGAGTTATCTGAAAGAGACACGTTAGTGACAGATTCCTTACCTTAGAATATCCCCAGGCGTCAGGCTGGATCCGGAAAGTTTTGCGTAGCAGTACCCTTGCGCGTCGGTAGGCGGCGTCGTGCGGCTCCGCGTCCGTCGTCGGCGTCGTGATCGCCGGGATGACGTCGCGGGCAGTACTTAGGCGCCGCCCCTGCGCGCTGACGTCAGTTCTTCTTTTTCCGCGCCAGCAAGCGCAGATCCGGGAAGAGCAGTGCCCTGGTCAATTTTTGACCATACTTTTTGGTGATTCTTTCACTGTTTTTTCCAACTTAAAGGTGTCGTAGGGATGCCCGGCTTCAAGCGATGCGGCGCCTGTGCGCGGATGATGTCCGTCACCGACCCGCATTGGGAGTGTCTCTTCTGCCTCGGCCGAGGCCACAACACCGAGTCTTGTCCCGAATGCCAGGCCCTCAACCCGAAAGCTTTGCGAGAGCGGTCTCGAAAGCTCCTCGAGGCCCGGCATTCGGCTCCACGGAGGCCCCGGTCGCGTGAGAGGTCCAGGGGTCGCTCGCGGAGTGCACACCGGTCGTCGGCGTCGAAGTCTTCTTCGTCCGGTAAGTCTAAGCACAAGAAGTCCAAGAAGCATCGTCGCTCTCGGACTTCGCCTCGCCGGTCTCGCGACTCGGCTGAGGCCCCTCCCGGCACCGTCCCCGCGGCCCCGGACTTGCCTGTGGAGTCGCCCCCGCCATACCCGCCCTTCCCGGGTTCGGGGGCGGATCCGGCCAAGGTACAGGAGTTCCTGTCGGCCATGGCCCGCCTCTTCGGGCCTTCAGGCCCCTCCGGTGCGCCTTCGGGCCCCGCGGGCCCTGATGGGGTTGCTCCGGCGTCGCCGGCGGCTCCGGCCCCGGCGTCGCCCGTACCTCCAGCCTCGATCCCGGCTCCGGCTTCGGCCCCGGCCTCGATCCCGGCTCCACAACCCCCATCGACGCCGGTCGACCTCACGACACCTCCGCCGGCGCCGATGTCTCCGGTGCCGTTCTCGACGCCGCCCTGGGCTCCGGGCGGCGTCGTCCCCAGTTCCTTCCGGCTCCGGACATGGACCCGGAGCGACGTCGCTCGACGCCGGCTCCGGCGCCGATGGGACCTTGGGTCCCAACTGTCCCTCCTCCTCCTTATTTTGAACCTGAGGAGGACCAGTTGGACTGGGAGGGTCTGATGACCCTCTGACGCGCAACTGTCAGTATGATGAGGACTGGACAGAGAGTCTAGGGGAGGCCAGTGGTCTGGATACTTCTCCTGACACTGGCATGCTGTCTCCTCCCGTGGCTACGGAGGAGGGGGCCAATTTTGGTACGGTGTTGCGTAGGGCTGCTGGGGCCTTACGTCTCCAGCTCCCTACTTTGACGGTCAAGCCTAACATCTTGACAGAGGTGCTTCAGCCGGCAGCCTCCTCTGCGGAGACTGTGCTGCCGTTTAACGACGCCCTCACTGACGTTCTTTTGGGCGCCTGGTCCAAGCCCAACACAGGGGCTCCTGTGGATCGGAACGTGTCACGACGCCATCGCCCTGCTCCGGGCGACCCCCTGTTTCTTTCTGTCCACCCCACTCCTGAGAGCTTGGTTGTCCAAGCCTCCGCTTCCCAAACCGCCTTCCCTACCGCTCCTCCGGATAGGGAATCCAAACGCCTGGATCAGTTTGGGAAGAAAGGTTTTCTTCCTCCAGTGCTGGCTTGCGGTCCGTTAACACCGCTTGTCTTTTGGGCCGATATACCCACTCCCTGTGGGATTCGGTGGCGGATGTTTTGCCCCAGTGCCCTGAGGAGGTCCAGGCACTGCTTTCCCGCGCCATTGCGGAAGGAAGGGATGCGGCCAAATACACTATCCGTTGTGGCCTTGACACCGCCGACTCGCTGGGCAGGTCGATTGCAACGACGGTGGCGCTCCGACGCCACGCCTGGCTGAGAACCACTGGTTTTTCAGGGGATGTCCAGAATACTCTCATGGACATGCCCTTTGATGGAGTCGGTCTTTTTGGGTCCAAAGCAGACCATGCGTTGGAGCGCTTTAAGGACTCACGGGCTACTGCCAAGTCCCTGGGCCTTTCTGCTACACGCCCTCCGCTGCCTTCTGCTTTTCGCCCCTATCGTGGCCACGGTAGGGGCGCCCCTTCACGTCAGCAGCCCAGCCACCGGCCCGCGCAGCAGGCGCCTTCGCGTGGCCGAGGACGTGGATTCCGCCGTGGCGGATCGGGCAACCAGCGTGCGGGTCAGGCCACCACCTCCAACCCGTCCGCGGCCTCCAAGCCCTCCTAGTCCCTCCTTTCAGGTGCACGGCACGCCAGTAGGGGGCAGGGTCCGCCATCACCTTCCCCACTGGCGCACCATCACCTCGGACAGGTGGGTCTTGGGCATTGTCCGAAGGGGCTACTCCCTCCCCTTCGAGACCACCCCCCAGCCATGCCACCTCAATTCCACCGCATGTCAGGGGATCACTTGGTGCTTCTACAGAAGGAAGTCACGGCCCTCTTGACCAAGAGGGCCATCGAGCATGTTCCGACCCCAGAAGTAGGGCGTGGTTGCTACTCCCACTACTTTCTGGTGCCCAAAAGGACAAGGAGGACATGCGTCCTATCTTGGACCTCCGGAACGTCAATCGCTTCCTCCGGAAGGAGAAGTTCAAGATGCTCACCCTAGCTCAGGTCTTGACTGCCCTCGACCCTGGAGACTGGTTGGTAGCGTTGGACTTGCAGGACGCGTATTTCCACATCCCCGTCCTGCCGGCCCACCGGCGTTACCTTCGGTTCACGGTAGGCCCCGAGCATTTTCAGTTCACCGTGCTCCCCTTTGGCCTTACAAGTGCCCCTCGGGTGTTCACGAAAGTGATGGCGGTGGTCGCAGCTCATCTGCGCCGGGCAGGGGTTTCAGTCTTCCCCTACCTCGACGACTGGCTGCTGAAGGCGGGCTCGTCCCAGGCAGTCGTCTCCCACCTCCAGACTACGGCCGAACTCCTGCACTCGCTGGGGTTCTCCATCAATGTGCCGAAGTCGCATCTAATTCCTTCTCCACAGCTCCTTTTCATCGGAGCAGTTCTGGACACGACGCAGTTTCGGGCCTATCCTCCCGAACGGCGAGTCCGGGATATTCAGGCTATGATTCCGATCTTTCGGCCTTTATCCTGGGTTTCGGTACGGATGACCCTGAGGCTGCTGGGCCTCATGGCCTCCTGCATCCTGCTGGTCAATCATGCCAGATGGCATATGCGGGCTCTGCAGTGGGACCTGAAGTTCCAGTGGGCGCAGCACCAGGGCAACCTGTCCGATCACGTCCAGATCTCGGAGGGGACTGCAAAACAGTTGCAGTGGTGGCTCTCGAACCGGCAATGGGTCATGGGCAGATCCCTCTCCCTTCCCCAGCCAGAGCATACAGTTGTGACGGACGCGTCCCTTCTGGGATGGGGCGGTCACATGGGAGAGGCGGAGATCAGAGGCCTCTGGTCTCCGGCGGAGTCCCGGCTCCATATCAACCTTCTGGAGCTCCGGGCGATCCGGCTTGCACTCAAGGCATTCCTTCCCTCTGTCAAAGGGAAGGTAGTGCAGGTGTTCACAGACAACACCACCGCCATGTGGTACTGCAACAAACAGGGCGGGGTGGGGTCTTGGACCCTTTGTCAGGAGGCTCTGCGCCTCTGGACATGGCTGGAACATCAGGGCATGTTCCTGATGGTTCAACACCTGGCAGGTTCTCTGAACGCCAGGGCGGACGAACTCAGCCGCAGGTGCATGATGGATCACGAATGGCGTCTTCACCCGGAAGTGGCGCAAGGACTCTTTCTACAGTGGGGAGAGCCTTGGTTAGATCTATTCGCCACCGAAGAGAACGCGCAATGTCATCAGTTCTGCGCGTTGGAATTTCCAAGGCGGCACTCGCTCGGCGACGCTTTTCGTCGCGAGTGGAGTTGCGGTCTGTTGTACGCCTTTCCGCCTATACCACTTCTACCCAGAGTGTTGAAGAAGATTCGGCACGACCGGGCCCAAGTCATTCTTGTGGCTCCGGACTGGGCTCGAAGAGTTTGGTATCCCGAGCTACTCAATATGAGCATAGATCCCCCGATCCGTCTGCCTCTTCGGGAGGATCTTCTGTCGCAGCAGCAGGGGACGGTCCTCCACCCGAACCTGTCCAGTCTACACCTGCTTGCGTGGAGATTGAGCGGCGGCAGTTGATTCCTTTCGACTTGCCTCCCGAAGTTTGTGATGTGATTCTGGCAGCCAGGCGTCCCTCCACTAAGGTGGTATACGCCTGCAGGTGGGACAAATTTGTGGCATGGTGCACAGCAAAGGCTGTGGATCCCCTTTCTGCCCCTCTTTCTGAGGTCCTTCTGTTCCTTCTCTCTCTGGCCCAACAGGGTTCTGCCCTGGGTACCATCAAGGGTTATCTTTGTGCTATCTCGGCCTTCCTCAGGCTCCCTGATCAGCCCTCCCTTTTCAAGTCCCCTGTTGTTAACAGGTTCTTAAAAGGCATTACTCACCTCTTCCCTCCTGTTCCGTTTGTAATGCCTCAGTGGGACTTGAACTTGGTTCTTACCTTTTTAATGTGCGCTCCCTTTGAGCCTCTGCATAACTGTCCTCTTCGTCTTCTGACTCTGAAGACAGCCTTTCTGGTGGCCATCACCTCCGCTCGGCGGGTGAGTGAGCTCCAGGCTCTATCTTGCAAACCTCCCTTTCTGTCTGTTCATCCAGACAAGGTTGTTCTTCGGACGCGTCCGTCCTTCTTGCCAAAGGTGGTTACTGCTTTCCACATTGGGCAGACCATCACTTTGCCCACCTTCTTTCCGCCTCCGCATCCTTCCAGAGAGGAAGAGAGGCTCCACCGTCTGGACCCAAAACGTGCGCTCTCCTTCTATATCGACCGCACAAAACACTTCCGGGTGGATGACCAGCTCTTTGTTGGCTACGTGGGCGCCAAAAAGGTCGGGCGGTGCACAAGAGGACCATCTCCCGCTGGGTTACCTTGTGCATCAAGACCTGCTATTCTTTGGCCAAGAAGGAGCCTCCTGTTGGGCTGCGTGCCCATTCCACCAGGGCAACGGCTGCTACCACGGCCTTGGGCCGCGGTGTTCCGCTGCCGGTTATCTGTCAGGCAGCTACGTGGGCCTCGCTGCACACGTTTACAAAGCATTACTGCCTTGACAGTCAGGTCCGGAGGGACGGCTTCTTTGGCCGTTCTGTCCTCCAGGACTTCCTTGTCTGATCTTTGTTCGCAGACCCACCACCGGGGTTGGTATTGCTGGGATATCTATTCTAAGGTAAGGAATCTGTCACTAACGTGTCTCTTTCAGATGCACAAGTTACTAACTTGTGTAACGATATATCTGTAAGAGACAGTAGTTAGTGACAGATTCCTACCGCCCCACCCATCCTCCCCGTTCTGCGAACTGATTTCTAGGGTTAAGGACATCCCTTTCAGGGCCCTAGTATTTTTCAGACACCTGTGTCAGCTTCTTGCATGGCTCTGCGTTCCTGGCGCGGAAAGTCGTGTACAGAACTGACGTCAGCGCGCAGGGGCGGCGCCTAAGTACTGCCCGCGACGTCATCCCGGCGATCACGACGCCGACGACGGACGCGGAGCCGCACGACGCCGCCTACCGACGCGCAAGGGTACTGCTACGCAAAACTTTCCGGATCCAGCCTGACGCCTGGGGATATTCTAAGGTAAGGAATCTGTCACTAACTACTGTCTCTTACAGATATATCGTTACACAAGTTAGTAACTTGTGCAATAGACTTGGTGTTGCAGATCGATCAACGTCAATGCGAGAGAAGGAGTGAACGAAGAAAGGAAGTGAGATATATTCCTCCTCGATTCGACAGAGTCAAGTCAGAAAATACAAGGTCCAAAGAAACAATATCGGAGGAAGAGCCCATGCAAATCAGCTCAGTTCGAGGACCGCTGTCCAAAGAAGAACGAGAGAAGAGACGGGTTGGTAAACTTTGTATGTATTGCGGTAACGCAGGACATTTTGTAAAGGAATGTCCTAAGAAGCCTAAGAATAATACTTGGGTAAAAGACAGACTCCACCAGTAAAGGGAGTTGCCCTGGTGGAAGTGAACGACAAGTCAACTCCAGATTCACAGCTCATTGCCAATACCTTACAATCCTCCGCTCCCCATCTAATAATTTCTGGTCTGATAAAGTTTCCATAAGAAAAGCGCTTTTTTGTTGTGCCAATAACTTTGGCGCCGCTTGACGAATCTTCACGAAATTTTCGAAAAACGACCCAATTTTGGTTCAGCTGCCGTATTTCGGGGTGATCCGTTAAGTGGGGGCCGAGGGAAAAAAGGGGGATCCCAAAACTCGTTTTCCCTATGTTGTGTCTATGGGGATTTTTCATTTTTTGAACACGACTACAGCCCGAACCACTGAATGGAATTACAACAAATTTGGCAGAAAGCTAGATGTTGAACCAGAAAGCTTGCTTTTTGTGTTTTGGTGTAAATCCGTTCAGTAGTTTCAGAGATGTATATATATTTTTTTTAAACTTTTTTTATTAATACATGCTCAGTATAAATTACTTTTGAAAAGTAGTTGGGACAAGTTAACATTAAAAACAAGTATAATAAAGAATCAACAGAGTATAATTTCCATTCCAAGCACCCTTTTCCCCCCTAGGGTCCTGTAAGTCTGCCTACGGTGTGATCGTTGGGTTGCTCGGCTATGTGGCCATTCCTTTAGGATCGGTGTGATTTAAGTGTAGTGTGGTCATCTGCCTAGCTCAAATGCTTCCCCCACTCTAAAACCCCCTGTAAGTTTGACAGCTTCCCTAGATTTTTTTCCCATTTCCGCGGGCAGCCACTACTCGAGTAAATAGTTTGCTCCGCTAGTTTACACCAATCTAGGTCGGATTTCCATTCCGCTACCCATGGGGGGGGGAGGGGGCAGACACACCCCAGCATTTTGCGATGTTTCATTTTGCCACCACTGCCGCTAGAGTCAACCAAATTTTTGTATACCTAGGCCAAACCTCTTCCCCTGAGATTTGTAACAAAAACCATCTGGGCTCAACTGGGACCTCTCGTCCCACCACCTTGGCCATAACCCTCCCGATCTTTTGCCAATAATCTTGTATGATCGGGTAATCCCACAACAGATAGTAGAAGGTCCCTTCTTGCCCACATCCCCTCTGGCACTGCCCTGTCTCGGCGCGACCCAGTCGATGTAGTACCATTCTGGCATAATAGGTCCGATGCAAGATTTTCAGTTGAATCAATCTGAACCTGGATCGTATCGCTACCTCCCTTGGGCCCTGTATCGCTTCTACCCAGTCTTCATCGTCTACGTTTCCCAGGTTGCCCTCCCATGTTTATTTATTTATATAGCGCCTGAATCGACCCCCGAAGGAGTATCTCTGCGCTGCGGACACGGCTACAGGGTTAGCTGAGGAGCACAATCAAAACAGAATGTTCTCGGTGGTCCGAGCAGATCTGGGGAGTTATACATTTTTTTTTATATATATTCGCGATATTGCTTTGGTGGTCAAGGGGTCTGTAGCAATCGGTCCTCCAAGGGGGGAAGCCTCTTCTAAAGCCTAGTTTCAGAGATATTTACGTTTAAAAAATATACCCAACAGCCTACTGAAAACCTATTGTAATTTGATTGGCTGCCGACAGATATGGGGGGGGGGGTCCCACAGGGATCTCGCTGGGGTTTAATAGCATGTTTTGTTTAATTTTGCCACAAATTTGCAGGTGGATCCACGAATCTGCGGGAAAATAATATAAAAAAGACGCTCTGGCTCCTGCGCGTCTTTTTCATTAAGCCCCCGGGTGGGTCAAATCTCAGGGCATATTTAATAATGTGGGGGTGCGCAAGCAGCACCCCCCCCATGCTCCTGGGACCTCTACTCCCTGGGGCAACTAAGTAAACTGATGCGGGGGAGGTCCTTGTAGCCTCCTCCGCAGCCCTGGGGCTTCATTCAAAATATATGTGGGGGGCCTCGTGGCCCCGGCAGCCCCGGGGGCCTGCACCTCCTCGGAGCTTTATTCAAAATAAATGCAGGGGGGGCTTCACGTCTGCAGCCCCGGGGACCACCACCTCCTGCATGTTCAGCAGCTCCCTCTGTCCAAAAGCAATGCCGGCTCCCATAGGACGCTGGGAGCCGACGGGGACCTTGAGGCTTCCCCCGCGGTCCCCAACAGATAAGAGTGGGTGCCCTGGGTGGGACCAGGGCACCCACAGTAGTGGCCTGGCCCCGGGGGATGGGGTCCTCGTGGGCAGGAATAGGCTTGAGAAGAGGCCCGTCGGGCCCCTCCCTATTTAAAAAAATAAAAAAATAAAATAAAAAAGGGGCAGGCCCCGGGGGATGGAGTCCCCAGGGCCGAAATAGGTCCGGGAGTGTGCCCCCCCCCCCCACCTTTTAATTAAAAAAAAAAAAAAAAGAAATCAGATAAAAAGGCCGGGCTCCGGGGGATAGATGGTCCCCGGGGCTGAAATCGGCCCAGGGAAGGAAGGCTACGCAGCCCTCCTTCTCTAAAACAAAACAAAAGGGGGAAAAAAAAGCTGGCAACTCGCCGGCGGCCCTGCCCCCTTTCTCCACCACTCTGCAAACGTGACTCCTGGTGTGCTGCTGGTTGGGGAATTAAGTCCCCTTGCCTCCTGGGGCCTCAGGACTAAAGTGGACTTCTTCACCCAACCAGTAGTGCTCCAGGAGGTGCATTTGCAGAGTGGTGGAGAAAAAGGGCGCGGCTTCTGACAACTTCTCAACAATCCTGCTGTGTGGTACTTACTGGAGGTAATAGGAGGAGTAGTTGGCACCCAAGGACATCCTTGCGGGCCAACTACCCCTCCTGTAACCTCCAGTGAGTCCTACACAGCGGAAAAGCTAAGAGGTATTTGGAAGCCGCGTCCCTACTCCACCACACATCTAACGCACCTTCTGGTGCACTACTGGTTGGGGGATGAAGTCCACTTTACTCCTGAGGAGCCTTGGGAGCCAAGAAGCCCTCCTGGTACCTCCTGTAAGTCCTACAGAGCGGGATTCCTGATAACTGGTCGGAGGATTTCCCACTTTTCTCCACCACTCTGCAAACGTGGCTACTGCTTAAAAAAAAAAAAGAAATCGCTGAAAAAAAATAAAGGTTATAGGGATGTTATAGTTAGGAATTCACATTTAAAAAAACCTTAGAAATAAGCGAAAAATACCAAAGGATACAGGGACATTATAGTTAGGTTCAGATTTCACTCATACAAAACCAGTGAAATCCTGCAGTTAGTTAGTGAACTAACTATAACTCACTTCCTGCAGTGCACAGCTTATGACCTCACATGTAACATCAGTCATGACATGGTCAGTGACATCACTGATGACATCTCAAATGACATCGCTGATTACCTCATCCACAGAATCTCTGACGCACCCACTCACACCCCCATATAACCTTTCATACATCCACTCCAACTTCCACACTACCATTCTCAAACCCATTCATACACTCATGCCAGTACTTACACACCCACTCACTTTACTGATTCATAGGTCTACACACACATTCACTCACTAACCCATACAGCTACTCATACACCCACCCACTCACTCACTAATACAGCCGCTGACATATGCACTCATACACCCATACAGCCACTCACACAGTCAGTCACCCATGGAGCTACTCACACACCTACTCACTCACCCATGGAGTGAATCACAGTCATTTACTCACCATACAGTTACACACACACACACTCATACAGATACTAACACATACTCGCTCACCTATACAGTCACTGACACAAGCACACACTCACCCATACAGCCACTCTCACAATCACTCACTCATACAGTCACTCATGTATTCCAATACTCACCTATGCTGCCTTTCACGTATGCAGTTACTCACCCATATACCACTGACACATCCACTCACTGACACAGCCATGCACACACTCAGTCACCCATAGAGCCCCTCACACACGCAATCACTAACCCATACAGCCACTGACTGACTGACTCACTCACTCATTCACTCACTTATACAGGCAGTCACACACCCCCTCACCCACCCACCCAAACACTCAGACACCCATACAGGTACTCAGACAACCAATCCATCACCCATACAGCCACTCATGTACCCACTCACACACCCATACAGCCACTTAGACACCAACTGATACAAACATTCACACAACCAGTCACTCACCCATACATTCACTGAAACACTTAATCACTCACAAATACAGTCAGTCACGCACCCACTGAATCATCCATTCAGGCACTCATACACCCATTGATTTACCAATACACCTTGGTATATATATATATATATATATTTAACACTCAAACTTTTTAAAAACACTTGCAGTCTCTAGATGATGTCATCAGTGATGTCATTTGAAATCTCATGAGTGATGTCTTCAGTGATTTCACTGACCATGTCATGAGTGATGTAATATGTGAGGTCATAGACAGTGTATTGCGGGGTCATAAGCTATAGTTCGCTCAGGTGAGTATAACTGCTGAATTTCAATTGTTTTGTCCCGAGTGAAATCTGAGCCGAACTATAACGTCCCTGTAACCTCTTTTGTCAGTGGAAAAAAAAAAATACATATATATGTGTGTGTGTATATATATATATATATATATATATATATATATATATATATATATATATATATACATACATACATATGTGTGTGTGTGCGTGTGTTAAATGCACACACACACATATACGAGGTGATAAGCAGTGAATTGTAGGGGCATGAGTTATAGTTAGCTTGCTAAATATAACTGCAGAATTTCACTAGTTTTGTACGAGTGAAATCTGAGCCTAACTATAACGTCCCTGTAAACCTTTGTTTTTTTTTCCAGTGAATTTATTTATATATAGATATATAGATATATATACTGTAGTCATAGTTAGGGTAACTAGAGATTGCGATTTTCAAAATTTTTTTGTCCCTTAATAACTTTGCACCCATTTGACAAATGGCCGATAAACTTTGCAGACCTACTGCCCCCTTTTCATGCTTGGAGTAGTGAAAGCTTTGCGTCATTTGGTCAAGTAGGTGCAAAGAAAAAAGGGGGTCCCAAACAGGCGTAAAATCATAATAATTTTACCTAGAATTGTGTATTTCGCGTAGCGCAAAAAACGCCAGTTGGATTTGTATGGAATTTTGCAGAATTATACATTATGGTGCGCAGCAGCTTCTGTGGGGCACGTCAGGTAAGTATTTTGTTAGTTTTAAGTGTTTTGAACGTAGCTATATCTGTGGCAGCAGTAGTATCACGCTATCGAGGTATATTGCAATGACAAGTCAATAGCTGATTGGCTAATGACTGTCTTAACAAAAGTTAAAGGCAGCCTTGTTGTTTTCAGCTAAAGTTTCCCTGTGTGCTACATTACGCCATGTAATGTAGGGAAGTATTAGGTTTGGTATTTTTCTCATACCTATTAAAGTGGTAATAAGTAGGGAAAAATATGTATACGTTTGTGAGTATAAAATATATATGTATATATATATATAAATATGTGTGTGTGTGAAAATTTGAAGATACACCATAAGACGGTATATTTTATTAATTATTTATAAATTGTAACATATTTAAATATGCTGAAAAAAGTGCACAGAGTAGCATGTTGAGTACTTAAAATTACTGCACTACTTAAAAGAAAAAAACGCCATTCCCAATACAGGGCTACAAAAATATAGAGAAGTTTAGAAATAAAAATGGCAACCCTACAAAATAATTTTGTGATACTGCAGTAGTCCCTCACTATTCCCTATTTATAGCAAAAAAATAAAGAAACTTATAAATATTTTGCAAAATCTATTACCACTTTAGTAAAGTGTTAATAGGTAGGGCAAAAATACCAAAACAAATACCTATATCCGAAGGCGTGATGCAGAACATGGCCAAAGTGGACCAAAAAACAACATGCCTGCCTTTAACGTTTGTAGAGCCACTCAGCCAATCAGCTAATGATTTGGCATCGCTATGTACTCAAAGTACACTGAAATACACCCATATTTTGCTAACATACCACGCAAACAGATCTCACAAGGTTTAAATAAATGAAAACTTATCAAATAGTACTTACCTGAACTACCCAAACTAAGCATCTGTGCACCATAATATTTAAACCCGCCAAGTTTTAACAAAATCCAAATGATGGATTTCGCAATATGCACAGTAAAATAATTTATATTAAATACATTGATTTTAAGCACTTTTTGGGACCCCCACTAGATTGACATATTATAATATATATTTTGGAGAGAAAACATTGACATCTTTTGACACACTTTAACGCTACATTTCCTTTACTTTATGCACTCAAGTTTGCCACTCCACTATCTAACTGTTCACTGTATGCCACTCCACTGTACGCAATTTACAGTGTGCTGGACTGTACGGCATTGCAATGTACACCACTATACTGTACGCTATTATACTGTTCCCCACTGTATTCTATTACCCTTTTGTGTATGCCACTTTACTGGACGACCCTGAACTGCACTGCTTCCAAATCTATGCTATTACACTGTACCGTAATCTAATTTAAGCTATTTCACCATATGCTATTCCACTATGCCGCACTTGATGGTACACCTCTAGAGTGTATGCTATTCCAGTGTCCGCTCCTACACTCTACGCCACTCCATTGTACTAAAATGCACTATACGCCACTGGACTGTACCATATGCAACTGTATGCTATTTCAGTTTACAAAACTACATTCTGCCCCACTCCACTAAACCACACTACACTGTATGTGACTAGAGTGGGTGCTTCTATAATTAACCCTATTCAGTTATACACCACTGTACTGTACACTACTCCACTATATTGCACTCCACTGTACGTCTGAACACTTAACGCCACTAAACTCAACTTTATTACACTAAACACTACTACATTTTACAATACTCCACTATTTTGCAATACAGTTTATGCTACTCCACTATATGCGAGTGCACTATACAGTATTACACTGTACCCCAATGTAGTCTACTCTGTGCCGCGCAGCACCACTGCTCTGTACGCCACTCCAATGTGCGAAAGCCCGCTGTACACCACTCCACTTTACGTAAGCACGCTGTACACCACTCCACTTTACGTAGGCTCACTGAACACCACTCCCCTTTACGTAGGCCCACTGTACACCACTCCACTTACGTAGGCCCACTGTACACCACTCCACTTTACGTAGGCACGCTGTACACCACTCCACTTTACGTAAGTCCACTACACACCACTCCTCTTTACATAAGCCCAATGTACACAACTCCACTTTACGTAAGCCCACTGTACACTACTCAACTGCACCACACTCCACTTTACGTAAGCCCACTGTACACCACTCAACTGCACCCTACCCCACTCCACTTTACGTAAGCCCATTGTACACCACTCAACTGTACCCCATAGCACTCCAGTATACCCCACTGCAGTTTGCAGTATTTTAGTTTACACCACTCCACTGTACCACACTCCACTGTACGCCACTCAATTGTACACCACTCCACTGTATGCTGTTTCACTACACGATATTCCAATATAGCCCCCTACACTGTGCAACACTTCACTGCATAGCACTCCAATGTACGCCACTATGGTGTATGCAAATACACTCTACAATATTTACAGGACCTAAATACACTTTCCCACACTCAACTATGTGCTGTTCCACTGTATACCACTGCACTGTACACCACCATGGTTAATATAGTGTGGCAAGTCTGTGTACTGATGTGCACAAGCGCTATTAATTTAAAGATGGTGCGTAAGCATAAATGTGAGTTATAAGTATGACTTATAGTAATGAGAAAGCCGTGTGTAAATAATTTCAACAGATAAATATACGTTTTGAATTTGTTATGGTTGTGTAGTCTAAGGTGTGTTGGGCACAAACAAGACAGAAATGAGTGCATATGTGGTGCATAAATTATACATTTAAGAGATGACTATAACTGTAGAATTTGTAACGTTTGGGGAGTTTAATTTGTTTCTATCCCAAACCTAACTAAAGTTTTCCTAACTTTAATTTGTTTCACCTTTGTTTTTTCTTCTTTTGTGAATATATATAATAGCAAATATGCAGATGTTCAGATGTAATATATATATATGTGTGTGTGAATGTGTATGTATGTGTATATGTGTGTGTGTATGTATGTGTATATGTGTGTGTGTGTATATATATATATATGTGTATATATTTGTATATATATATATATATATGTATTCTGATTGTTGAGTGTAGTGAAGAGGCTATGACTCCTAAGAGGCGAAGACTCAAGTAGGTCATGATGCCTTCCCCTCACCCAGCAGTGGTAATAAATAGCGTATTATGATCAGCGCATCTGCATATATAATTTGTACTGCCATTTTTCATATGTATTGATTTGAACAAAACATATTTAACCCAAATCAGGATTCCAGAGGTTACATTTGTGTAGAAAGGTAAAATGTCGGAGAGGCCCTTTGTTATTACAGTTGTTTCACTGTGTAAAGTTATAGTTATATACCGTCTGAGAGGCAATAAAGTGGTTTTCCCCATGTTCATTTTGTAGTACTGTGGTAATAAACTCGAATTTGACCTTCGCGCTTTTGTAGTAAATGTGTAACCGTATGTTTAGTTTTACAGTTGCTCTAATTAACATGTTTTTGAGCCACATTTATTTTGCTGCAGTTTAAACCTACATAATGGGACGGAGGGGTTGGGGTTAGGGGCACAGAGGGAGGGTAAGGGGGGGAGGGGTTCACTGGGTGGGGAGCTGCGGGTAAAAAATAAAAAAAATGAAAACTCATCTCACTCAATTTTGAAGAAGGTTTGTCCTGTTGGTATAAAAAGTCCGCAAGCTAATGGCTGGAATTTCATTAAAAGATAATAAGGTCACATTTATCTCTTGGAACGTGAACGGGCTAAGGTGCCCTCGTAGGCAAAGATTGATTCTGAAGTATATAGAACTCTCTTCAGCTCAGATTTGCATTATGCAGGAAACACATCTTAGTTTTACAGAAAGCCGTGCAATATTCTCAAGAGTTTCTTGGATAAAATGCTATTGTACTTCACAACAGACGATCAATAGCAGAGGTGTGGCAATTTTGGTTAAGCGCGGGGTTAATTGCTCAATTAAATCAGTGCAGACGGACCAGTCTGGGAGGTGGATAATAGCGCAGATGGACTTTGGAGGGTCGGAGCTAATGTATTTCGTTCTACGGTCCTAATGTCGATGATCCGACATTCATTTGTAAGCTACAATCTAAATTGCTTTTGGCAACTCCTCCATTGATTATAGGTGGTGATTTTAATGTTCTTTTAGATCCATTAAAAGATAGGTCCAATTTAAGTCACTACGTAGGGGCTCCTCGTGTCCGACGTGCTTTGATAAATGTTTCATGACTTAGATCTGGTAGATGTCTGGAGGGCAAAGAAGGGAGACCTGCAGGGGTTTACATTCTACAGCAAAAAATATGGTCACTCCTCTAGGATTGATTATATTTTAACAGATAGGTCTACCCTGGATGGCTTAACAGAGATGTCAGTTTTACCAAGCCATCTTTCCGATCATGCCCCAGTTCTTTTTTCCTATCTCAGTAAAACATATAAATGACAGCCTAGATGGACTCTTAATAGAGCCATGCTCCTGGACTTAGAGATAATTCAGGCTATCAAGATATCGTCCTTAGAATTCTTCTCTCTGAATATGGGTTCTACCTCTATGGATTTTATCTGGGATGCCTTTAAGGCTAACTTGCGGGGTAGGCTTCTTGGACTTATAGCTTTTAAAAAAAAGGCTGAGGCTCGTGAGCTTCGTACCATGGAGGAGAGAATACTTCAGTTAGAGGATGAGAGGAATAGATTAAGTCATGGAAGCCCAGGAAAGCTGTCCCAAGTTCAGGGTGACCTGGAATGTGCTAGGCAAGAATACAGGGGTAAATTAGATGTAAAATGTAAGGCACAATGGCTCATAAAGAGTATGCAAAATTTTGAATACGGGGAGAAGGCTGGTGCCCTCTTGGCATGGAAAGCAAGAGTGGATCGCTCTAAAAATAACATCAATGAATTAATAATAAATAGTAATGGAGACAAGTCTAGTAATATTGAAGACATGCAAGCGTGTCTGCTTTCCCTGTTTTCAGACCTTTATAAGGAAGATTTAGTCCCGTCGATAGGTTATATACAATCTTGGCTGAAGAGTAAATTGTTACCAACTCTTACCGATGAGAGCCGGGACATCTTAGAGGCCCCCATCACGCTTGAAGAGATAAAAGACCAAATAAAAAATTGTAAGAGCAAAAAGGCAGCAGGCACAGATGCACTTCCAAATGAAGTGTATAAACTCCTAGTGGAAGAATTGACTCCAGCCTTGGGTGCCACCTTCGACTCAGTATATTGTCTTTCTGGTAAAGTCCCTAAGTCTTGGAAGGAGGCGACTATTGTATTGATTTCAAAGCCAGGGAAAGATCCTTTGAAAGCCGACTCCTACCGTCCAATCTCCCTGCTGAATGCCGATTATAAGATCTTTATGGGCATATTGGCGGGGAGATTGGCCAAAATAGCACCTAAACTGGTTCATGCCGATCAGAAGGGTTTTATAGCAGGGAGGTACATCCAGGAACAGACACAACTGTTAATAGGTAACATCGACCTGGCCATTGGAAGATCTGATCCTCTGGCCGTTGTGGCCCTGGATGCGGCCAAGGCTTTTGATAGGGTCTGTTGGGTGTATCTCTGGGAGGTATTAGAGGTAATGGGCTTCGGCCCTATCTTTATTCAAACCTTGAGGAATTGTTATCAAGGGGCCACTGCTAGGATTCTTCTAAATGGCATGTTGACCGCCAGTTTTAATATTCAGAGAGGAACAAGACAGGGTTGTCCTATTTCCCCCCTCTTGTTCGACCTCTATATAGAGCCTTTAGCTCAAGCCATCAGATTAGACGACTCAATCTATCCCTTTAAGTCTTAACAATATAGCTGTAAGTTAGCTCTATATGCTGACGACTTGATCTTATATACCAACAACCCTGAGGTGACTATCCCTCGGGTTGAAGCTCTACTAATGGAGTTCGGTTCTCTCTCAGGTTACTTAGTCAACACCTCAAAGACCGAGGTGATGTGCTGGAACATCGACCAATGGGAGGGTATAACCAGCAGTGACTTTAGGTATTTGGGAATCCACATTGTTAAAGATTTGGATAAAATCCCCTTGATTAATCTAAACAAAATTATAAAGGAAATAGACCGACTCTTTAGTAGGTGGAGGAACCTTCCCTTGACTATCTATGGGAAGGTAAATTTGGTAAAGATGGTCATACTCCCTAAATTGACTTACCTGTTTAATGCGGTTCCACTGGGGTTTCCTAGTAAGAGCTTAAGCACGGTTCAGAGTAAGATCGGGAGCTTTATATGGGGCGAGAAAGGCGCGAGGCTTTCTTGGAAAAAGCTGAGGCGCAAGCTAATAAAAGGGGGCCTGGCTCTTCCGGATATTGGGTGGTACTTGGTTGCGTTCCAATTTAAAAGTATCCGGATGTTACTTTCAAAACCTGAGGAGTCGGCGTGGGGAAGATTGTTGGGTGAAATGGCTACAATGGAGGGTGGTGGAGGTGGAGAGGGCTTTTTGTACAAGTTTGGGGCCCCGAGGTACTTTAAGCGAGTTCGCCTGAAAGTTCTTAAGGCAGCCTTGGAAACGTGGCATAAAGTGAGGTGTAGATGGGGGATCGGATACTATTCAGACTTTGCTCCTATTTGGGACTCCCCCGGTACTCCTCAATGCCTCGGGGATGGCTTGGCTGTACCTATCAAGAGGGCGGGCATCAATACCTGGTCGGAACTGTTAGACGCAGAGGGGATTCATCCCTGGGAATTGTTAAAGGCCAAGATCGGTATGGGGCTCTCCAGGTTTAAGTATTTACAACTTGTTTCCTGGTTTGAAGCAGAAAAGGAGGAGGTCAGAGGTAACTGGGAAACGGAGCTTTCTCTTCAAACACCGCATCCAATTAAGAAGGAGATTTCTTTGTGGTACAACAAGTTTTTGGATGCGGAAGACCTGGAGATCCCATCGCAGCGCTCAGTGTGGAATCACTCTCCCTTGAACCTATCATTGATGATTTGTATGAGCCCTCCCTGAAAATATTATACAAATTCGTCAAACCAGCAAGCCTAAAAAAGAATCACTTTTTTGTTATGAACAGGCTTTATTATACGCCAGCCAAAATAGCCAAGTTTGCCCCACTATCTATTCCTAAATGCCCTAGATGTATGACTCCTAAGGCCGACGATATTCATATCTTTTTTGAGTGTTCCGAACTGAGAAAGTTTTGGAAAGGGGTGGGAGACGTTATTTGTGGCATTTTTAAAGCTTTTATTGAAGTCAACTTGTCTCTAGTGTTTTTTGGCGATGACTGATCGTTTAGTCTGAACGCATCACAGCTACAACGCGGATTGTTATTATATTTGATACTTCTCGCCCGGAGAGAGGTCTGTAGGAAATGGAAAGACCCTATACCCCCGAAGAGTGATGACTGGCTGAAGGCTGCTTTTGCTATGATGCGCTTAGACCAGGATGGTGCAGAGGAAAGCACGACTAACATTTGGCAGCCGTTTTTGAGTTGGGGTCATAACCTGAGACTAATATAATTAGTCCTATGATTACACCAAGCCCCAACTAAATTCGGGCTGGTCTGGGCGACCTAAGCAAGTGCGGTAAGTCAAAGGGCGTCAAGATAGAAATATTGGCTTTGTAAGATCCGCAGAAGCTTATTGGTGAGATGAGGACCAAAAAAAACCAAAACCCTGCATAAACAAGCATTGGCAAAGCCAATAGGTCTCACCTTTGGGAACTTATAAGTGTTTACCCAGAGCTACTGGCTTTGCTAATGTGTTTAAGCTATGTTGTGTAGTAGTGTGGCTTGTGTGCAGCATGTTACAAAGTTTTAATAAAAAAAGCTGATGGGGATTGGCCCCGCAGAAGAATGAATGTGGGAAGGATGCTGCTACAGGAGAACGTTTATTATGTGGATTTTCTCATAATGATGTGATGAGGGAATCGTGCTCCGAAAAGGAACAGCAAGCAATCGCTGCATGCCGCCTTACCTCGGGAGTGCAGATCCGCAACTAAGTCGCACATTGCCACATAGACACGACGCTGAGATCAGCAGACCTTCCTCTCTTTCAACTGGTCAACACAAAAGAGAAGTAGGACTGATGCGCACACGGCGTGGCATCCATTGTAGACACCAGGACATCAACAGGTCTTTTGTGCCATAACCTCGTCTATGCAAACTAAGTAGGTCTGATACACAGAAGGCATGGTGTCCACTGCAGCCACTACGAGTGTCAGTCTGCCGGAGTATTTGCAGTTTCTATTCGGCAGCTACTCCTGCAATCTTAAGCCCTCTCTGTTCCACCCAAAGCATCCAGAGATGGCTCCTAACTGCATGACAAGCTATATAAATCAAATAAGCGTAATTGGATAGCCGTGAAAGGACACCCTCTTTACCCGAGATCTGATTGCAATTGCATGGTTGGCATTGAAACAACACTGATTGTGCTGCTTCAAAACCATTAAATGGCACTCAGTGGTCTTTCCACCACATACACCGCAGCCCTGTTACAAAGAAAACCTGTTGCAAGCACTTTAAATTTATAATCTGCCAACTAATTTGCGCAATCAGAGGCAAACATCAAACCTTCTGATAGTGCACAGGCCCATTCAAGCATATCAAAGCGTTGGGTACAAATGGATGCGGCATGCTAGAAACAAAAGGAATCTAAGAAAGGGAATTAGAATAAATCAAAAACTCAGTTTTCAGGCTGAAAGTTACACGCACACCTTGAAGAGGCCCATTTGGCTGGCCTTGTAATCAAGCGGAGGGATTACAAGAGAATAAATAACCTTCAATAGAGGCAAAGGTGTTAGGAAGTGGCAAGCAGTGAAAGTTCGCTGAATGTGTAACAAAGAAAAGCACGCATAACGGGAGGGCGCTGCAGGAGGAGTGGCAGCTGCTCCTGTGCTGAATTTTCAGAGACAACAGGGAGTGAGGAAAGACGCGGATAGGGTATGGTGGACAACGGGAAGGAGTAAACGCACAATGTGTACTTGTGGGGGTGAGATTTGCTTAATTTGAAATGGCGCTCATGTCCGACCCCGATAGGTATGCGTGATGGACGGCGGCCATGAAGAAAGATGAAACGGCGCATGTACGAGCAGAGGCAGGCAGACAAACAACAACAAGCCCGGCCGCGAAAGTGAAAGCGACCGCGCTGGGTTAATTAGTAACATGAAACCAGGAATTCATCTGCCAGCCTGCGCGCCGCTGCTCGCTCCCGAGACCCAAACACCATGGGAGTCAACGTTTAGAGAAAAGGCGGGACATGCACCCGCCTTTGAACAATTGCGTGCTTTCATTTTTGAAAGCCACACGCAAAGGCCAATAGAATGTGTGGAACTTGAAAAACCACACGCCCAAGTTTTGACAAAGTCTGGAGTGATTCCAAGAGGCCTCCGCATAGAGCAGCGCATGCACGCTGCGCTAGGCTCGACCTAAAAATGACACATCATTTGTTGTGTGTAAATAATAATAAACATACTTTCACTCATGTAGTACTACAGGTCAAGTTCCTTGTTATTATCACAGACAAGTGAAACGATCGGCTTGAGAAACCATGCTGTCAATTCCAGAATAAGCTTATAGATGAAAACAACTTAGGCCATACTCACAAGGCCCATTTATTGTGATTCTTTCTCACTGCTTATTCTGTTTGTTTAGAACTACTGCAAGTGGAAAAATGGCATGGCATGAACTGTACATGAAGGTCTTCTGCGAGTAGTATGCTTGGTATTACATTCTTGAGGCAGGGCAGAAACATCAGAACCCTCTTGAGGGTTTGCCTCTAAAGCTTCAGGACTCCGCCCCCCACTCAATCTTGACCGTAATGTCAGATGAATAGCACATTATGGTCCGTGCCTTAGAGGAAAGGTGTAGTGTTAGTTACTGCAGGAACTTGATGTGACTGTTAAATGTATTGTCTTAAATCTATTGACATTTGGTGCCCATGGTTTTTATGCCCTCCTCCTCTGCAGACACAACGCTGTGGGAGCAATATGGTACCCATACAACATGAGTTTCAACTGCCCTGAGATCTATCAACACAGCACCTTTTTGATAACCTGGCTAGCTGCCTCCTGGCTTAAAGACTGTAAGGTCATATTATGGGCTTTATCTGAGTGGAGGCGAGGCCCATGGCTTTGTGGCTTATTTTGACTTTCTGAAGCCCCAATATTCAGTTTCCCCAGAGCATGGGTTATTTTGCAGATAGGGTCTTCCAAACTCTACAGTAGAACACACAAAACAAAAAATATGAGCAATTATGCAAAATCTTAGATTTGCTAGTCTATTTCTACTCCATAGCATAACTACAATCGTTTAGTATTCTTCTGATTTTCATGCTCTTAGAATACTTCTCCTTATCACAGTTTTAAAATCTTTCTCGGTTAATTATATGTTCTCTGTTGTGCATATTTTAAATATAGCTCATGGAAAATAATCATTCACACAGAAATGCCACAGTATAAAAAGTACGATGGATTTAACCCAGATCTTTTGACTGGGGGAGAATGTTTGCATTGTCAGCATTCCGTCCATCATTTGTTTGCTGTAACACTTTTCGCCCGAAGTGGGATGGGTATGCCCAGACGTGGGTCCCTTGCTCACTGTGCCACTGGATTCAAGCTAGCCTGGCTGAAGAAGGGTGACATACCCTGAAACCGGTCCCAGGATGCTTGTTTCCGGTCCAGGGAGGACCTGGCCTGGCAGTTCGGTCTGGACTGTTCCCATGGGGCACAGGGTCAAGACTGATTTGCATATGGCTGGGTCCAAACTGGGGTGGCGTAGTGGGCAAAAGAACGATGGATTTAACCCAGATCTTTTGACTGGGGGAGAATGTTTGCATTGTCAGCATTCCGTCCATCATTTGTTTGCTGTAACACTTTTCGCCCTAAGTGGGATGGGTATGCCCAGACGTGGGTCCCTTGCTCACTGTGCCACTGGATTCAAGCTAGCCTGGCTGAAGAAGGGTGACATACCCTGAAACCGGTCCCAGGATGCTTGTTTCCGGTCCAGGGAGGACCTGGCCTGGCAGTTCGGTCTGGACTGTTCCCATGGGGCACAGGGTCAAGACTGATTTGCATATGGCTGGGTCCAAACTGGGGTGGCGTAGTGGGCAAAAGAACGATGGATTTAACCCAGATCTTTTGACTGGGGGAGAATGTTTGCATTGTCAGCATTCCGTCCATCATTTGTTTGCTGTAACACAGTATAAAAAGTATTCATAAATCTCTGTATACTTTTGCAGAAATTGTTAAACAATACTTCTCCCTTGTTTTGAAGACAAGTCATTCTGTGGTGACCATTTTTCCATTTCACATATGCTCTTTAACATAGAAGATTTTCAGACATGGGTTCAAGTCCCTAGGAGTACATGGCACAGTCCTACAGACCTCTTAATTGAAGCGTTTTAGCACACCTAATTTCCTAATGCTAAGTAAGATCTGAAACTGATATTTCCTAACAGGCTGAGAACTGAAACAAGCGACACAGTGACAAGTGGGTTTAGATTCCAGATGTTTTTTTCCTTTGCATGCTTTATCCAGTAGCCACTATGATTATATTTGCTAGTACACTCAAGTCTAACTTACTTCCTTTAAAAGATGGAGCAAAGTTACATAGGTGAAAAAACTCTCCCCATGTGAAACTTTGTTTCACAATTGTGGATGATTGCCAAGGGCTCAGATATAGCCTCAAGGGTATGTGTGACAATATAAAACTGTGTGGGATTTCTGTAATCTAATTCTCATTTATTGTAATTGGATATGGGAATTTTGTTTAATAGCACTTTTAAAATTATAGTTTGCACTGTATAATCAGGACTTCAAAATCAGATTGGAGGTGTTCTAATGTTTTAAGTTTGTTTTTCATCTTTCTAGTACTTTATCCTGCCCCCAAAACTGGAGGAGCGCTATATAGACTTTGGCATTCTGAGTGCTAAAGAAGCCAGCTATATTCTAATTGCAATCATTAACAGTAATCCAATTGAGGTGAGTGAATATCTGTTTGTTTTGTATGTACTTGTGTTCAGCTCAAAATGTAATTTCTTTTTCATTATATATTTTGGTACTGAATTATGTTATTATTTTTAGTTGGCACTAAAAGGCTGGCATATTTTAGGAGATGGACTAGCAATAGAGCTCTTAACAACAGACAAAGGAAACAGAACTACAATTATCGCAAATCTTCCAGAGATAGAACAGTCTGCGGTATCAGACCAAACTTCAGTAAGTGCAAATGTTACATTAAATGTGTTTATTGTATTTATTTTGACGAATCCGAACAATAGCCTTTCTTTGATTTGTCATTAACTGCCTTTTTCTTTAGTAACAGCGTTCAGTCCAGCAGAAATGTGATGTTGCTTTATGAAGTTGTGTTTAAAGGCCTTTATTAAACTTCATGTATGTCTGAAAAGCTTATTCCTAAATCCTATTCCTGATCTCAACTCGGGTGTTGGGTGTTTTTAATATTGACACCCTGATCTATAGTGATCCACAACCCCAGTTTCTCTATAAGCCTTTTTGTCTTAGACATTGCTCCAACAATATCTCCGGTACCATGCATGACTTTTCACCTCACTTACCCACTTCCCTCTCACAAATTACCTCCCAAAATCTGCAGCTTTGGATAGTATTACATTGCGGTTGGCTTGGAAAGTTTAGGTGAACTTGAAAATATAAAGGAAGTAAGCATAGTGCATTCTGTGTAAAATGATCCAGGGTCAGTACACGTAGGTTAAACAGCAATTTCTCATTAAATACATTACAGTTCTCTTAAACACTTGTCTGTTTGAGGTGCAGCACGTCTTAGATTTGTGATTTACTTAATTTGCAATGATTTCAATATTTATCTCTGCCAGAGACCTGACTAACAGAATGGTCAAGGCCATACATTTTGGAGGCAGTCCCACTGCTGCACCTCATTCAGCCTACCGGAAAAAAGGATGTGGCTCTTCAAAGATATGTTACGTTGAGATTGACACTGCACGATATACAGCCCCTAGTAGTATGTTCCCAATCATGTCAGTCTATCTTCCCCTGACACTTTGAGTAGGTTTATTCCGTTCTTTTTGTGATACTGAAACTTAATTTTTTTTATTTCATGTTGCTGGTAGTTCAGCCTTAGTTAAATTAAATGTACCAATCGGTTGTATACCAACTTTGCCATGTTTGGAATAGAGAGAACAAACACTTTAACATTGATAAGCAGGAATAATGTGTGCTGAGTCCTAATGCCAACAAAAACAGGTTCAGCTACAGAAGGCAGAAATATGACGGGAGAGTCCCTCCAGACAGCAAATTTCCAACACCCTCATCCACTTCCCACAACCTCCACCTTCACATCTATGCCAGTAGTGCCCAGGTTCTTCTGCATTTGGAGAACAGCAGACTTTTAAAGGTGTTTACTGGATGTTAAGGACAGCAGCTGAACTCCTATTCAAATAGAGCTGCATAGAGTATGAAAGTCTGGACTCCTGCTTTTTCTCCCAAGGCAAAAGACTCATACCATCTTCCCATTGAATGTTCTTAAATTTATAAAAACATGCCTCTTCTTGAAATATATTTGGCAGATTTCTACCTTGTAATGGTCTTGTTACTTCCTCTCGCCAAGAGACCAGGCTGGTGGTTGTGAGCTCTACAAACCGTGTTAACATAATGAAAATGAGGGAAAATACGGACTGTATCAATTCAGAAACTAAGGAGTTCTTTAAAGCTACAAGAAAAAAAAATCATATGCTTGTTTTAAAATGGCATAACACAAGGTAAATTATGTTACAATCATAGAATACAGCACTGGATGGAATGCAATGTCTAAAAGACATGTTTATATTTTTAAAGGACAGTCAGCCAAGGAACTATTTGGGCCTCAGATTCCCTCAAAGACTGTCCTTTAAAAATTGCCTCGAGAAAAGACTGTAGCGAGGCAAATAAGGGTTACAGGGCTAGAAGGAAGAGAAAGAATAACAGTAGGTTACCCTATCTCCTCTCCCCATGCCAATAGAAAACAGTTTTTACTGGAATCCATTACAACCTGTGCATTTGATTTTGATGGATACTTCTAACTAGTTTCTTCACCTTAGAATATCTCTCCGGTGCCAGACTGGATCTGGGTAATTTGTTAGCAGTATTCAAACACTCGGACAAGTGGCACTGTGCTGCTCCCCTCTGGCTCCATATCTCCCCACCTAGGAAAGGATTGGGAGGATTAACCCTATTAAACACCAGGTTAAACCCCCCACCCCCCCAACCAAAAGAGGGGTTGGGGGCAGCCCACCGAGGAATTGCATCATGTCGCCATCCCAGAACTAGTGCAATAGTTTGTCTGCCTCGCCCCCACCAACCGATGGATTGGGGGGTGGGGCAGAAATAACACTAGACACCAGGGAATAAATGAAATCAGCCCAAAAAAACAAGAGCTCTGTAGGGTCACCCAGGCATTGTCTTATACCCCCATCCCAGGAGAGGTGCAACAGTCTTTCTTCCCCCTCTTCCCTGGGGGTAGATTGTGGGGGAAGGTAACCGTGAAGGGAGAAATCCTACTAGACACTAGGGAAAAACTAGACCAACAGAAAGCGGTTGGCTGACCCAGGCATTGGACTGTGGGCCCATCCCAGTATAAGTGCTGAATGGTAGAAATTGTCAATTTTCACAGTTTCTCGAACCTTCTCTCCTAGCAATGTGAGGAAAATGCATGTATTTAGCCTAAGTTTGAGTTTTGCAGGTCATTATGGGTAAGAAAAGTTAGTGGGTTCCTTGCATGTCACACTACCATGGACTTCCCGGAGAATTTAATTTTCAGAAATGTCTGGGCTATAGGGTTCCCTTGGTGGTGGATGAGCCCAGGCCCAAATTCCGCAGCTACCCACATCACCAGAACAATTCATTTTTCTTGCAGAAAAATTGATGCTCCCAAGTTGCGTTTTGGTCATCTTTCGTGTCATGGGCGGTGGGCCCGGTCGTACAATTAGGGTACAGTTTTTTTCAGAAGTGCGAGAACACAGAATAGAAGATAATTGTTATTACTAGTTGAATTTCTTTGCATTTTTGGCTTTCAAATGTAAACTAGCTTGCAAGAAAGAAAACATTTTGAAAAATGCACTCAGATAGTATGGGTAACCAGAGCTGTACAGTAACCACTCTTACTAAACTTAATATTCTTATGCAGGTTTCAAAAATGCATAGGTTTCCTTCCTACCCATATTTCATTCATCCGATTTTACTGTATTGAATGAAGCATTGTCGGTGCACAATGAAAAATCATAAGCTGCCGACAACCCACAAACACTATATATTGCTGCGATCGGAAGAGTCTTACTGATGTAATGGCATATTTCTCTTGTAAATCTGGCATCCGGGTAAAATAATTACAAATGATAATGTTGTCGGGTATTTCGATTATTTCCTATTTTTTTATTTTATTTTTGATATCGAGGATTAGTTTCTTTGACAAAACCTTGAGTGATCTGTGCAAATGAACCGTTCCTGAATTCAGAATGAATTTTCCCTAGTTTTCAGAAACTTGTAGCTGTCTGGCTTCACTCATGGGTTTTATGCCCATTTGCACCACAAACTGCAAGTAGATTAAACCCACTATAAATAAGAAAAATGGACTACCATTTGGAAAAATCCCAAAATTGCAATATATTTTTGAACAACTCTGCTTGTTGCTGAAACCTGGAAAATTGGTGATCTTACCACCGCAAACCTTTTGTTGATGCCATTTTTAGAAAAAGAAAAAACAAATGGTATGGCTTAGCTTTCTAGGACAAAGGGATGTCTGACCCCTACCACTGTATTGGTGCAGGGGGGATCTGTCATTGATATCTGCCTATCTGCAACAAGAGTGTCTGTGCATAAGTTCACAAAGCACTTCTGCCTTGTCAGCCAAGTCCCCAATGGGAAGGACATGTTGCCCACTCAGTTCTGCTACAATTTTTGATCTGAGCCCACTCCATACACCCTTCACCTTGGGCAGGTGCTGCTTTGGTATCTGTTTGAAGGGAACAAATCTGTGGTTAGAAATATCTATCAGAAGAACTGGTTACTTAACTTTGTTAACACTAACTCATGGAAATTCCAACCGTAGATACATTGCTAACTTGCCCCCCCCACACACACTCACAAACACACTCACTCTGTGGAGTGCACCAGGGAGGCCCTAGTGGTTCCGTTTCTCAAGTCCGGAAAACGTATAACGATCATAAAGCATATAGGCCATTATCAATGCTTACCATTGATTATAAGATTTTAAGTTGAATTCTGGCAAGTAGACTTCTTCCTATATGGTCAAGCTGATACATCCGGACCAAGCTGGGGTTATTCCCAGTCGCAATATGGCGCATAACATTAGGCTCCTTTGGTCATTGCTGGAGAGTGGTATTGATGATCTTCTTGAGGCAACAGTGTTTGCTGTAGACATTGAAAAGGCTTTTGATAGCCTGGAATGGGGATACCTATTTTCTTTTTAGTAACATGTTTATTAATTTTCCAATGTTAATAGTTGAATACATCATGTATCATACAGCAATATGCCATTATTCGTCATCTAAGATATACCAACTCAAATAGTCTTCCCTTCCCACCCCTCTCCCCATAGGCGGCACTCTGGTATAGAAATTTGGACGATGACATTTTGGTTTAGATAAAGATATGTAACGGGCAAGTTCACGGTATACAATGAATTGACTACAGATTCATTTTTGCACAAATAATTCCCAAGGGCCCCCCCCCCCCCGAGACCACAACTCAGGACAGTGTATATGCCATGTGTTATAGCAGTATGTTATTTGTCTGTGCCATCAAAGACCAGTGTACCCACCCTAGTCTGTAGGCCTACGTACATCGGTCTCCACGCTCTTAGATCATCTTCTAACGTGTTTCATTCTGACCTCTTCTGCAGTCGCCCACTCCATCATATACCGCAGCCATTCCCCATGTTCCGGGGGGTTCACGTTCATCCATTTAATTGCAACACGTCGTTTGGCAAGTATCAGTCCCAAACTCAGGAATTTACGACTAACTTTCTTTTGACCGGGATCAGGAGAAGGCCCCGCAGTACTTTACAGGGGGTACCCTCGAATTCCCATCCTGTAGAACCTCCCTCCAGTACAGCTCAATGTGTGTACACTGCCAAACCATATGTAAAACGTCACCTGCAGGGGCCTTGCATCGCAGGCACCCATCAGGCCTGACTGGATAGATACCATGCAGGGTCTTAGGAGTGAGATACAATTGGTGGACATAATTGTACTGTATTAGTTTAAACCGGGGATTTGAGCTAATCTTGCGTATTTCTTCATGGAGCTTTTGCCAGTCAGTGGGGTAATATCTTCCCCCAAACCCTTCTCCCATCTGGTTTGGGCTTTAGGGGTGATCGGCTGGGCGGACTCTCGTAGCGCTCTATATAAGTGGGTGATGAGTTTTCCTCCCCGTCATATCCAGCAGTCTGTTTAGTGTCTGGGAGGGGACTGGCTCCTCTGGGAAACCAGTCCATAGTTTTCGTGCAGTGGCTGACATCTTATTATATTGTAGATATTGTCCTACACCAAGGGCACATGATTCTGTCGCGTCGTCGCGGGTTATAAATTGGCCCCCAAGATACAGATCTCCCAACACCTCGCAGCCACCAGTTTTCCATTTACTCATTGACATGTTATTCTCTATATCCGCAAAGGGTTTAATTGTCCATATTTACATGTTGCAAGCATATGCGGCCCTACGTAGGGCCGGCGTGACCACTCGCTCCCATATACTGCCGTCTGTCTATCAAAAATGGGTAAGTGTCTGGATTGCGCGCCCCTATCATTAGGAGCTCTGGGAGATCTCGATGACCATCTAAATGGCCCAAACAGTCTCTTTTCCCAATCATCCTCCTCGTCGAACCAATGGATCGCATGTTGGAGGTTTGCTGCTAGATAGTAGTACTCTAGGTTGAGGAGTTCAATGCCCCCTCTCTCCCTGGGCTGTTACAACATACGGAGTCCGATTCTTTTCTGTTTCATGGACAATAATAGTTCCACAAGGAGGCCATCGAGCTCGCGGAAGTACCATCGGGGGATTTCATACAGGGAGCTCTGCATAGCATATAGGCAGCGAGGCAATATTACCATCTTGACTAAGGCTGACCTACCCATCACCGTCAGTGGGAGGTCTTTCCAGAATTGGATTGATGCCTGGAGTCCTGTCCTGACCCTACAGATATTCAGATCCAGGAACCGCTGCTTATTTTTGGCTAGTCCAATACCCAGGTAGCGGATTCCATCCCGGTACTACAGCAGTAGTAGCTGCGGGAGCACTAGCAGGGCCACATCCGCCAGCGTCCCAAGTGGCATAAGTTGACATTTCTGGGGGTTCACCGCCAGGCCAGAGACCGCTGCAAACTGTCAGTACTTTTTGCAGTATTGGCAGTGCCTCAGCCAGCTTTTGTAGATACACTCGTGCGTCATCAGCATAGACTTAGAGCGATACCACATGTACAGTCTCCCCCACCTTAATGCCCCAGTCCATGAGCCTGCATCGCAATAATACCGCAAGTGGTTCCATCACCACTGCAAATAGCAGTGGCGATGTGGGGAATCCCTGCTGCGTGCAGCAGCATAGCGGAAAGGCTTCGGAGACACAATCGCCAGTCTTAACTCTGCCGATCAGTGCAGTGTACAACAGTTTAACCCATGCAATGAATTTAGGTCCGAACCCCATTTTTTCCATAACCTGCCATAGGTACGTTCACGCTACTGAATCAAAATCTTGTTCTATGTCTAGGAATGCAAGCGCACACGTGCCCTCTTGTACTTCAGGAGCCTGGAGAACGTGACATAACCTGTGTAGGCTTAACATTGTGTTCCTCTTAGGAGTAAATCCACACTGGTCCTCATGTAGGAGCGCAGGTAGGTGGGGGAGCATTCGGGAGGCCAGTAGGCCGCTCAGTATTTTGAGCATCGAGAGAGGTCTGTAAGACTTCACCTCATCGACTGGTTTGCCCGGCTTGGATACTAACACCACCAGTGCCTCCTGCATAGTATCTGGGAGGCTCCCCACTTGCATGGCCCCGTTATATACCTCCACAAGTTTATCCACAATTAGGTCTGCAGATTTATGATAAAATTCTGCAGGTAGACCATCTGCTCCTGGTGTTTTTCACGGCTTTTGGTGTTTCAATGACTCGAGGATTTTGTCCCTAGTCAGATCTGCCTCAAACATGGTTCTACCCTCAAGGCTCAAGCAGGGCAGTTCCAGGTCAGCTAGGAAGTCCGTCCCATTGAGAGCTGGTGCTGCCATTGCATATAGGTCAGTGAGGTGCTGCCGTGCTAGCTTGTTTATGGCTGCCTGAGATGTGTGTAATGTACCCCCTGAGTCCCGCATCGCCAGGATGGGGTCATGGGGAGCCTGCTGTCTCACCAGTCTGTCCAGCAGGGCCCCTGTCTTGTCCCCCTCCGCATGTAATCTGTGCTTGTGGGCCGCATAGGTGTGTTTCTCTAACCTGTACCAGTCATCTAGCTCGACGCTACGCAAGTAACACCACTCCTCTAATCTGGAAAGCTGTGTTGGGAGCGACTTTTCAATCTCCAATAATTTTGCCTCGCCATGATCTAGATCATCGATCAGTTGTTTCCGCACCCCGTATGTTGTGTTCATACACACTCCCCGAAGTACCACCTTCATCGCTTCCCAGTTTTGGGCTCTAGTCGTAGAACTTTCTGAGTTTTCCTGAAAGTAATGCCCCAGTGACGTCTGGACCGTATTAAGAAATGGTGGGTCTTATAGTGCCTCAGCATGTAGGCGCCGCTGTGGGACTGCAGGGCGTGGCCGTTCATGTGACAGGGGTAGCAGGAGGGGGGAGTGATCCGAGAGGTACCTCGCCAGGTATGTCATCTTGCATTGGGAATGGTTGGGTTCAGAAAAAAGCAATCTAGTCTACTATATGTACCTGCTGCCGGTGTATAGCAGGAGAAAGCTCGGGTGTTTGGGTGTTTCTCCCTCCATATGTCCTTTAACCCTAAGTCTTGCGCTATTATTTGTAGTCGTGACGTCATATGGGATTTGGTGTGTACTCTGAGGGGTTGGCGGTCCAACGACGGGTCTAATACACAATTACAGTCACCCGCGAGGAGTACGTCCCCAGCTAGGTAGGGAGCAGCCGCTTTCACGACATTAGTAGAAAACGGGGGCTATCCTCGTTTAGAGCGTAAACCGAGATACAGCAGAGTTCAAGACTGTCCAATACCCTGGATAGGATCACAAACCGACCCTCCGCATCCAATACATGTCCTTTGTGTTGAAACGGTATCCCTGGGGCCACCCACATTAAGGCACCTCGGGCGAACCCAGAATATGACATTGCATATAACAGTCCCCTCCATCGCTTGCGCAACGCTGGGAGACAGTCTCCCTAGACATGTGTCTCCTGTAAGAAGGCTACTGCTATATGACATCTCTTGATATAGGAATGCACTCTGTTGTTTCCTGGGCTGTGCCAGTCCTCTGACATTCCACGTCCGGAATTTAAATGCCCTGTCTGCCATTCTGATGTGTCTGTAAGATCTGGTGTCTAATATGACCGAACTCTATGTAATGCCTCGTCACATACTCATTTTTTCATCCGCCTGAGTAACCTCCCGTCCCATTTTATTGACACAGTAAACGAACTTCCCAGACCCTCTAGGCAGTGCCACCAACGCGTCCCGCTGCATGCCAAGTGACACTGTAAACTACTGGTCCTGCCCCATACCCAACTCCAATATATCAAATTAAGAACGTGAACAAACTAGAATGCAACGCTAGGAGTCTGTGCTCCGCGACTGGTACCACAGGAAGAAGGGGTCCAAAGGGAATACCTCTCCCTCCCGCAATCACTCCACAGTCATGCGACCCCTGGACCCTACATGTATAGTCTGTGCATTGCAATACAGCATTAGTCTGAAAAGAAAAAAACAACCATATTGAGGCCCTGAAACTTATTAGCTAGTATACCTGGATTTTGACTTGAAAGATTTGAGTGCCAAAGACTGGGCCCCACCCTTTTCCCCCCCGCACCACAGCAACAGGAATAAATCCGCAATACCCACTAGATCAGAGGATAATGAAAACAAACACAATTATAAAGGTTTCCGTAGGCGGCCCTGTCCATATCGCCACCCATCAGAGTCTCCAGTCCATGTACATTGAGGTAGTATAGTGAAGGGAAGTCTGGAACGGCCATAGTCAGTGCTGTCGGAGTGGTATTCCGGGCCGCTCCGTCCATCTAGGTGGACGTTTGAGGTTATCGGCCGGGCATTTGTGTCACGCAGTGTTCCATCCGAACAGACCTCAATGCATCCCCGATCCATTTGTGAGCCGAGTCATGCAGGTTTTGTGGCTTGACGTCTCTGTCGTGAGGATCTGCGCTTAGTCGCAAGGTGCGTGAGACCTGGGAACCCAGAGGATTGGGAGACCAGTCCTGGGAGCATGTCCACCCAGTACGATGCCTCGGCCGTCAAGGTGAAGTGTACCTTTCTCTGGTGTAATACTCTGAGTTTTGCTGGGAACATCAGGCTATAGCGCAGATTATGATCTCGGAGCCTCCCTTTGACCGCAAAAAAGTTTGTCATTGGTCCTGTACCTTCATTGTATAGTCTGGGAACACTGAGATCGGATGACCCTCGTAGTTCGGTGAGCCCTTCGTTCGGATGCGTTGTGGTATCGCATCTCTGACTCTGTAATTAAACATCCGGGCAATGAGGGCCCTTGGCGAGGCACCAGAACGGGGAGGCGGCGCCAGCGCCCAATGTGCTCATTCCACTGTGAAGACCTTGGACAGAGACTGGGGGTGCATAAACTCACTGATCCATTCTTCGAGGAACACCTCCACGACTGTCCCTCTGCTTTTTCCAGAAACCCCACAAAACGGAGGTTATTCCTCCTAGAGTGACCCTCCGCGTCTTCGACACGGTCCTCCAGGCGGATAGTCCATTTTTGAACCAAGGATACCGTTTCGCGCAGGGACGCAACCTCCGTCTGCAGGTCTGACACAATGCTCTCTGTATTAGTCACACGGTCTGCCACTCCACGCAGATCGGCACGCAACAAGGTAACATCAATGGCCACAGAATCTATTTTAGCAACTAGTTCCGTGCGCGTGCCCTGGATGGCTGCCATGAGGTCAGCCAAGGTGGGGTCTTTTATTTTTGACTGACACTGGAGGTTGTTCAGCTGCTGCAGTACATGCCTCTTCCATGGTCACCGTTGGTGCGACAATCTGATTTGTCAATTTTGTTGAATTGTGTGGACTTAGCTACCTTTCCCCATGATGCCTCTACTAGCAGCCATGTGTATAGCCATGACCCAACGCCCCTCACTGGAAGGAAGCTGCTTACAGGCACATCAATGGCATTTAAAAGTGGGGCTCAATCAACTCGCAGTCTAACACAAATACTGGGACACTGGTACGATTCAGTGCGGCAGCAGGTGGACTCAGCACACTCCCAGGCGTAGATAGGGCGTATCCTGGAAGTGCCTCTTCCTTCCTTTCATTCTATGTTTCCAGGTTTCAGGCCCCTATGTATGGGGGAGTCTCCGGAGTCTCCCTGTGATCCTTCAACACCGCAGGCGGTGACATGCAGCTTCAATCAGGGCTAAGTCCGGGCAGCGCACTCCCCACTGGGCCCGTCAGGCCGTCTAGTAGCCAGTATACTGGGGGCTCTGCTCTTTAGTGTCCCAGCCGTGATGGGGGGGGGGACTAGACTCCGCCCCCAAGGGTGACTTTATTTTCTATGTTTGTTTGGTTTAATAAGGTAATCGGCCTTCACGTGGGCCGCAGACGCAGCACGGCAGCAGCCGACACCATCAGGCTCGCTGTAGTGTGGGGCTGATGTCGGCAAGCCTCAGCCACACCCCCTACCTCTCTCGTTGTCCTCCCGGCTCTGGAGCCACCGAAGGAGCAGCAGGCCATGTCTCCAGCCCAGTTCACCGCCGCTGTAGAATCGGGCCCTCCTCTGCCGTCATATGGAGGGCGGGATGCACCGGCTCACCTCCGTCAAGTGCCGTCGGAGCCCAGTCATCCGGCAGCCGCTCTGGTCTGGCTTCTCCGTCCGCCGCCAGCCCCGCAGGTCCACAGGGCCTCCCACAGTCAACTGCTGTCTGATTAAGTCGACCCTCAGAGCAGGATTAGCAGGTCGGGACTCTCGGGCTCAGCAGGCCCAGCACCCCACCGGATCCCGCAAAAGCTCCCTCTTGCAGCCGCCGAGAACCACTCTTAGGAGTGTCACCAGTCCGGTACGATCCCGCCTCAGCGATAAGGTTGGCCCCGCTCAGCATGGGATGGCTGCAGGGTCCGGCGCAGGAGGATCAGGGCCGACAGCCAGTCCCAGCACAGATTCCTTCGATACTTGCTAGGTGCAAGGAGGGTCCAGGCGGTTCAGCAGTATGATGCACAACAGAATGCTGACAGATTACTAGGGTCGATGTCGGAGCTCCTTCAAGGTGCGTCCGCCATCTTGGCCATTCAGGCCACGCACTCCATGGGTATATCTATATGAGGTTATGACTCGTATGGGCTTAGGAGGGCAATTTGTTGAATGGGCACCGCTGCAGTATACTGACCAAACAGTGAGAGTTAGGACAGGTAGAACCATCTCGGAGAGCTATGTGGTGGGGAGGGGGACGAGGCAGGGATGCCCCCTATCGCCCTGCTTTTTCCTCTGGCCATGGAGCCATTGGCCAGCTATACGAGGCTTGGTGTGGCTTATCAAGGATTACAGGTGGGAACCACTTGGCACCGCATTGCCTTATATGCAGATGACCTTTGGCGTTTTCTGAGCAGTGTGGGGAAGGCTTTGACTGCTAGCTTCGGGTCTTTATCCGGACTTAGGGTGAACTGGCAGAAGTCTAAATTATTCCTGGCTACCCCAAATCGTGAGGCCCCTGTCGGACTTGACGCCCTGATGTGGGAACCCTGGTGTCTTCTGTATCTGGGGGTTAAAATCTATCCAGATTTTACAGACTTACTGGATGGGAATGTGGTATCGGCACTCAGATCTCATTTGTCCATTTGGAAGACCCTTCCGTTGTCTGTGATGGGGAGGATAGCTTTGATTAAAATGGTTGCCTTGCCCCGTCTCTTATATTTCTTTGTTATGCTCCTGCTTTGGGTTCCCTGAGCCATGTTCCGTGAATTGGACTCTTTCCTTATAGAGTTCATGTGGGGTCCGGGCCAAAGAAGAGTGGCGCTTACAACACTGAAAGGCCCAACTGAGATGGGAGGCCTGGCGGTCCCAGATTTTGAATCCTATTACTTGGCAGCCCAACTACAATGGAATATCCAATGGCTTGCACACGATCGGCCAGGGCGGGCGGTCACAAGACCGTTTGTCCCAGAGCTCGGTGCCTTCAATAAAACGCTACTACTAAGAGTACGACGACCATGTGTAAGGGACTCCCAGAGTTCCATGTCATTATAAAATGTTGGCATTGATGCCTTCAAAAAACAGGTGTGAAAATTCTGTGCTCCCCTGATTTTCCCATCGCAATACTACGTGACTTACCACATGGCTGTACCTGGGGGCGGCTAGAAGAGTGGGTGGCGGTGGAAGCTTCTATGGTGGGAGACTTGTTTAGAGAGGGGACGTTGATGCCCTTTGAGGACTTTCGCCTGGAACATGATCTACCGCAGACCCACTTCCTGCTACATGGGGCGAGCACAACCACTCTCAGGAAGCATTGGTCCATGGCCATGGTAGAACCCCCTACACATCACTGTTGTCACTATATGGTTATTTCATCAGGCACCTTTAAGGCTGTCTCTTGCTGCCACAGAGCCATCAGAGAAGATACTGTAGGTCTATTGGAAAAACTGAGAACTGTTTGGGAGGAGGTTTTGGGTGTCCCCCTGCCATTAGCGGCCTGGGCGAAGATACTGGCCGGAGCCCCTAAGATAACCCACAGTGCACAGTTTAAACTGATAAATTTCTATGTCCTCCATAGGGCATGTCTTACGCCCGAGCGCCTTGAAAGATACTTTCACGTCGATGGGGCAGCTTCTCCTAGGTGCAGCGCCCGAGAGCCAATCTAAGGCATATGCTTTGAACTTGCCCCTCGGTTGGTGGGTTCTGGGGGAGGTCACTAGTAGAGTTGCTACAGTTAGAGGGTGAGATCCCTTGCACCCCGGGTCACTGTCTATTGGGGTGGTTCCCCCATACATCTAAAAATAAAGTGACCAGTAAGTTCCAGGACCTGGCCTTTGTACTGGCCAAACATAAAATCACCCTAAACTGGAAATCACAACAGGGTCCTAGATTCTCCTATTGGTATAGGGAACTGGAAAAATGGGCAGGTTGTGAGGGGCGTAATCGACTGAGGGACGCCAGTAGGGGCATAGGCACGATGGAAAGCAGATCGGACTTGAGAGGTGTTAGTGGAGAGCCTACGGGCCTCGAAGGAGGATTCCCGAGGGGCCTCCCCACCATTATCATGGAATGGAGGGACAGGGCAACACTTGAATCCCGGCTGGGTGAATACATTCCCACACTGATTACCTGACGAGTGATAACCTCGCCCATACCTTACCTCTTTCAGTCATACATTATCGGGCACAGTGGGGTATAACCGTAGTCATGTTGGTATGCCGTAATTATATTCAACTCTTGGATGGTGAGGGTGATTTAGCTGGGGAGGGGGTGGGGCATTGTATGTTTTGGGGATGATTATTTCTCGCTTATCATTGGAAATGTTCTCCTGCATATAATGGTCCTCAGATGTTTGTAAGATATACTAACATTTTGAAGAGGTGATATCGATAAGCTGTGTTTTGAATAACTCAATAAAAAGTTAAAAAATAATAATAATCCATGCAGAGAAGTAAAACAGGTGGCTCTGCTCCGACAGTATAGTCTCATCGTGAACACTCAGTAGAAATGCTACAAAATTCTCAGGATCCATTCTGGTTTCTAGGGGATATTTTAAAGCAAAGAACCCGCAGGTAGAGTATCCCCCAGAAAGAGCGTTACCGAAGGTACCTTGTTATTTTAGAGATGCAGTCGTGCCCTAGTCCTGCTCTTTCCAAGGTTTGAAAGAGGTAGCCCCACTCGACCTAATGAAAGGTTTTCTCCCTGTCAAGAGTGATATTCAACACCTCTAATCTGCAATGACATGGTTGCCATAGAAGATGTGTGTGGGTTTTCAGGTGGTTCCTGGACGAACTGCCAAGCACAAAACCCACTTGTGAATTGTTTATCTTGTCCCAGCTAAACCACTAATGGTCCTAAATGTACACCTAGTGTTACTTTCTAGACATTTTTTTGTAGACTTTTGAGGGACCTGCTGAACAGAAAATACTAGTCCTGATGTGTCTGAGTATGCACAATGCAGCCAAGACATTCTATTAGGGAGGAGTTTATTTCATTAAAAAGAAAAACTGTACTCAATTTAAAGAAGTCCTCAATTCTAGGTCTTGATCATTCTGCCCTCATCAGCCTACGCATCTCCCTGTCTAATGGCTTTTTAATCCAAGTCTTAATAAACTTTGCCACATGGTCCATGGGCCACCATTCCCTGCTTCTAGGATGCTTAATATTCACTGGGCTAAACATATCTCCCCCAAAGGGATCCTTAATGCTCTCAGTTGTTGCATCTATTTTCATATCCTCAAACTCCTCATATCCATCATCCTCCTGTAAGTCCAAACTATATTCATCCATATTTTCAATATTTTTCCCAGACATAGAAATTTGGATTTCATTGTCAAAATCCTCCTCTTCTTGTGTGCCGCCAAGGGCATCCTTTCCTTGTGTGCCACTAAGGACACCTAATCTTTTTGTGCCCCCAAGGACACCTTTCTTCAAGGTCGCTTTATCTCCATCCTTTATATTTTGTGTCAAATCAACCTCCTCTATATGTCTGGTTTTCTTTGTTCGTTTTTCTCCTACATCCATACTCATTCCTTCTCCTTCTGACAGTGAGTAAAATTCCTCCCCTGCTCTGCTTCTTTCCTCTTCCTATTTTTAATGTAAACCTCCATTGTCTCTCTTACTTGTTTCTTCATTTCATACTCAATTTTTTTACTATATCTTCATTCACCCTACTACCAGAAATTTCCAATTCTGAACTCCTATCTCTCTCTCCATCTCTTTTCTAAATATTTCTTTGTTCAAATCCTTTTTTTTGTATTCAGAAACTAATCATCAAATAATCTCACTCAATACTACACGTTTCTCATCTAATCTAATAATCTCACAAATCTTTACAAATCTTATTTCTCAAAAACCAAACTTTCTCCTCTCCAAAACCTATTTATCCCACTTATCTTGTTTTCCTGCCTCACAAAAACCTCCTTTCATGTCAAACACAGTCCGAATAACTTTTAACGCTACTCGCATAGAGAGGTTCCTTTAACCGTCTATATCGCTAGCGTATTTCCCTTCTATCCAATCTACTTGTGCCCAAACCAATATATCCGCCTAAATCTCGCGAGATTACGCACGTCATTACGAGCCTCGCGCGACCGCTCTTACTGGCTGCTTTCTCGATGACGCTAGCGCCCCGTGAAGAGACTTCTCTTCTACTTCACGCGGAAGCGAAAAAAATATGGCACGCACTCGAACATCTTGTAACTAACAAGACGCAGCATCCACGAGCATAGCTCGCGCATCCCAGCCGGTAAATTAAGCTATGGCATTTTTCAAAAAGGCATTTCTTTTCTCACATATTTCATATTTCCCTTTATAATAATGTAACAATAACACTAAAAAACTCCCTTAACGTTTTCTTTTCACCGGATTATATTCCTCCTAACTAAATTACAAATCCATTTCATTTCTTTTTTTTTTTTTTTTTTAAACTAAACCTTTCTTCCCAAATCTTCTTACAACAAAAACACAAACTTGAGCATGCTTCCAAACATTTGAAGCTAGCTCCACACTACAAACTCAAACCAATTAACTCTATTTAATACACTCTCACATGTAATAAAAAAGGAATGACTTATCTGTTCAATAGCAGCAATTAAAAGCGGAAGAATGTTGGGAGAAAGGAATATTTATGGACTTGTGTGTTCCAGTTCAAGTGTTTTATCTATTGTGAAGTCTTTAAAGGTGCTGCAGGGAGTGGCAATAAAAGATGTTATGCATAATGATGGCCTCCGGTCTTGTAATGAAATCTTTGTTATCCCTCATTTGTACTAAAGGGAGACATCACAGATATCCCTTCAACCTTATGAATGTAAATATTTGCAGATAGTTATTCGCAGTCGGACATTTTGCGCATCCTTATCCGTCTTTTTTTTTTTCCCCAGAGACAATATGCAGTGTACAATGAAGCGACCTAGTTCTTAAAACCAGCTCTCTGCAGTGGAAGAGGCTGGATGCGCTCATGCTCTCTTTCTCTCAGTGCATGCACCCCCAGCTCTGTGAGCTATCCCCCGACGCTATTGGAGTCTGACAATTTGATGTGATAGATGTTAATAACTAAATTATGGAATTTCCAAGAGTTGTAATTATCAGAGGTGGGGATTTTCATTTTAAGAAATTGGATCTGTGGACTCTTCCATGGATAATTTGCTACACAAATTTAATATCACCTGCGCTAGTTTTCTCTGAATGGTCTGCTTAAATGATTGAGCTCTTTGGGACAGAGCAGACATTTTGTGATAGCAAGCAATCTTGTCCAATTGTTTTTTTTAGTAGCACTTTATCATTTGTCTTTTTAATAACTTTAACAGTTTATTACAAGAACGCAGTGACTTCGGCTCACTTCATGTTAATTTGTCTTTGTTTGGCCGCCCATTTAAGTGCTCTCAAAATACTGGGTGAGTACTCCTGTACATGATAAACTAGATTAGATACAGCATGCATTGTAGTTGTCTCAATTTCAAATTTTGTTTCAGCTGACTGATTTTTCCTATAATGAAGGCAGGCTTAATTGGTACACTTAATTCATAAGTAAGAGTGTGGCTTGTCTTGAAAAGCCCTTTACCTAGAGAAACAGTCCAAATGATACTGACTTTGTTTCCTTCTATGCAATATAGCTGTTTTGATAAATTATTCCAATTAATGAAGAATAAATTGAGGAATTTCAGAAACTAGCAAAACTTGCATCTGGTCTTATAAAGCAATCCGAGGTAAAGGAGCTGCAAAATTGATACAAAACATCAATTGGGGAGACAAATATATTTTTGCAAGAACTCACCTGTTGTGGTTGATGTCATTCAATCTGGCTATTTGAGCAAATTTGGGATGCTAGTTGATCAGGACTGCTCCAGGATTTCCATCCCATTGTGTCAGTGCTGGAATGCTTTTGTGTTCGCCACTTCATAAATACTGTATGGCCACCCAAACAAGCATCCGGTTCACGTACATTTTATGAATGATAATGCCATCACTGATTTGCTTTTTTTTGTAGATTGTAAAGATGTAATTCTTTCCAGTTGAATGTGGATTTGCAGGCCTTTCAGTTATTGCCCTTTCGATGGGTGATTGAAGTAGGCCACTTTCCTGAGTCTTGGGAAGGTGCGCTAGAGAATCCAATTTATAAGAAAGGTGATGATAAGTCTCATTGATATTACAGGGAAGGTATTTTCAAAAACAGCCTTGCAACATTTAAATGCATAGATTTTGGAGCTGTACATTATTCTGATTCAACTTGGTGATTTTCATGAGGGTCAACTCTACTCTGAACCATTCTTTTGCCTTTTGGGCTGTTGATCAGAAGTCAATAGAGCAGGCTGGAACTCTTCATTGTCAGGCTGGAACTCTTCATTGTTGCTTTGTCGACTTCATGCAGCTTTTGATATGGTTGTCAGAGAGAGTCTTTTGTAAAAAGTGTCTCATGAGAACATTTCTTCAGGTCTTTCGTCAATCCTTCATGCTTTTCTCACATCCATTTGGGCACAGATAGTTGTTGACCTCACTGGCCAGCTTACTAATTTGGTTCTAGCACATAACAGCCTAAAACAGAGTTGTGTGCTGCACCCTGCCTTTATTGGAATATACCTGGCAGATTTGCTGACCACAATAAAATAAACTGATTTTTTTCTCCCAGAATTATTGGTGCTGACTTTAGTGTTCAAAAGTGAGGTACCACTGTAGGTTCTAATTGGGATGAATTATTGGCTTGTGACTCTAAAGTTTTTTGGTATAGTATTGAGTGAGAGCTGTATATTGAGGCATATATTAAATCTTCCACCTAATACAATGGTTTAAACCATTAGACGGGAGCTTGGGTTTACATCATGGTTTGGTATGGCGGTAGGCTGCCCAATATGAGTTACTCAGTCTTTGCTTTTAGGAGAGCACAATAAAATCTCAGACCTGCGTAGGAATGAGTTATTAAAAAATTAAATGCCATGGGATAGTCACATTTTAAATCAGTTAAATATATTCAAATCATTTCACTCTGACTTGGGTGCATGATGCAGTGGGATGCTGCCCCTTCTAATCAAATTGCAGTACGCGGCCAAAGAAGTGTCTAAAAGAACGGACTGGGATTACACATTAATGAATGCCTCTACTGCTCTTATTTTAAACTCTGTGGAAGAAGCTAAGGTTTTTCCTTCTCATGAGTTGTCTTCCAGGTTAATGGTTTTAAAGAGAAGTGTAAATTCCCTGTATTCTATTGCTACTGTGGCATCATTAACTTTGAGGAATTAAGGGAAATGCATTTAAACTACAAATGGACTTGTATGCTACCACTCTTATACCAACCACTCTGACCACTATTAAATATGTGGCTGTCCCTGTCAGCCTTTATCCTTGTTGAACGTGTTTAAACTTGTTTTATGAGCTTTAGTTATAGTTTCACTTGTACAGGATAGGTGTATAAACTCTTGCACCTCCTCTAGATGCATGGAAAGCAAAAAGAACCTCTTTGCTCATACCTAGAAATATGGAGAAGGCATTCAGTCTTTTCAGAATGTCTCATTTCTCGCGTACACTGTTTAAAGTTGGTGTAGGCGAAATGGGTTTCTTCATGCTAGTTTTCAATGATTTACTAATTTACATCAATTCAAAAGTGGTGAAATTGTGCTCTGCCTCTCAAATATTTCGATAATAAACATGCAGTGAAGATTAAGGTACTGTCTTTTTCACCCAAATCAAAATGGCTGTGTACGGTAAACGCTAGTGTTCTACAAATATAGTAGCGGGTATGTAGCTGTTAGAGTATCGGTTAACTGTTTATAGTGCTGCATTGGTTTCAGTATGACCATTATTGTTCATATGCCTTCGAAATATATTTGTACTAATGTCAGAGACTAGCATTAGTAAAGTGATGCAAATAATACACATTTTCTATTTTCAAACTTAATCTCTGAACTTCATTGATACGATTTATACCCCCCTTTATTAACAATTCAGAAACTTTTCTTACTTTATCACCCTTCGAAGTTTTCTACAGAATTTAGCAAAAAGATCAATAGTAGGAGTACTCCTAATGCTCTGCAAACCCCAGGCCTCGTTTCCTTGCAAGATGTCTGTTGAGAGTAAACAAATGTTTTGTAGAGAGAAACAATATATGTGATTGAAGGGTGCATCGTAGGTCTACAGCTGTGGACCACTTTGTATGTAACTCTAAATGATAAACCGAGAACCAGCAAGTTGTATCAGAAATTATTTACGTGGTCCTCAGTTAAAAGGAAACGTCTACCCCTTAACTACAATATTTTGTGATTGAAGTGTTTTTTTCCTTCACGAAACATAAACCATAAACTACTCTCCACAGAAAGCAAATACTGTCTGCACAATAAAAACAGGCCAATCTGTTTTTATTTCAACATTCTGTTTTTAACTTATGAAAATCCTGGCTAAGGAGCTTTTATTGGTTGAAGCGTATCAGTGAATTCATATGTACGGACTCGTCTAAGGACCACTATGGGGCCAATTGACAAATATAATTATGAGTACATGAAGTAGTATTACTAAGTTAGAGTGCTTGCCTATGTATGTGTGAGTGTCTGTGACAAACCGTAGTTTTGTGATGCCTCTTCTCATGCATTTAATGATGTACATATAATTATTTGAAAGTTGTGGTTACTTTTGCCCCATTTCTTGTTTGTGATATATGATGTATGCAGGAGAATACTAACGGCTGAGAGAGATGTTTACAATTGGTCTTATTTGGTCTTTTTTTTTTTTTTTAAAGAAAAATGTTGAGATGATTTCAGTGCCAAACTAACAGATGACCATACTTCCCTCCTTAGCACTTCTCTGTCGCATACTGTTGGCAACGTTCTCTATGAGAAACTATACATGAAAAGCTATAGAATCATGCTTTCCCGATGAATACATTTCTAACTCTGAAGATCGGCCTTTTTTTGTTTTATCTTGGCTGGATTTGAGTTAATTGACTGATTTTCAAAATGTCTGTGAGCTGGAGATGAAGATTCTTTTGTTGTTTTTGGCCTCTACTAATCCTCATATTTTATGGTTATTGCTCTGCCAGTCAAGGCTTTGGACATTCTCGTACTCTTAACAAATTTGATTAGGATGAGGGTCCATGGGTCAGTCGCCACAACCTCTATCACCATTTAATGTGTCCTTTCTAGATTTATTTTTATTGCTTTAGCAAAAAATATATGTTCGAGGCATGGGAGCTGTAGATCACATGCTGTGCATAGCCTGCCATCTAGTGTTGGGTCCGGATGTTTGCACTTTGTTTTTGTTCGAAGAAGTCTTTTCCAGTCACGAGGTAGGTGACTTCTCCTTTCGGTGATAGTGCGCATGGGCATCGACTCCATTGTTAGATTGTTTTTTTCCGCCATCGGGTTCGGATGTGAATGGCTGCGCTCCAGTTCGGCACCGTTTCTCTGGTTCCCTTGGACGCGCAATCCACTACCCTCGACGGTATTGTTTCTTGATCGCGTTTCCTATTCTCCGCGTATCGTTTCAAATCAAGAATCTTTGATCAGAAAACTCGTGAGAGCCGTTGGGCCTACCTGCGCCGGGCTCGCTAGCAGTCGATGGAACGGAATCCATTCAAGCTCTGTCCCGGGTGTCGCGCCAAGTTTCCGCGTACGGACCTGCACGAAGTGTGCAATCTGTTTGTCCCCGGAACACGACGAGAAAGACTGCAACGCGTGCCGATCGTTTCGATCGAAGAAGACACTCCGTGACCGTTGGGCTCGACGTCATGAAATGCAACACCAAGGCGGCTCCGTACCGGACATCTTCGGAGAAGATTCCGACCAAGAACACGCTCAAGGAGCCGAGGAAGAAGAACATGTGTCCGAAGCCGACTCCGACATCGAAGAAGAGGAGCAAGTTACACCGGGTCAACGTACCGTGAGTACAGAAACCCCCTTGCCCCAACAACCAAAACCGAAAAAGGCTCTGGTCCTTCCTCTGCCTGCCAAGCTCGGCATCGAGAATAAGTTTCGAGCACCCCGCCCTCGGGCTCGGCGCCGAAACACAAAGAAAAGCCTTCCGGCTCGGCATCGAGTCGGGCCCCTACCGGCACCGAGCCGAAATCCTCGGCGTCCAGAACCAAGAATGCCCATCCTCCATCTTCGTCCAACCCTAAATCTTCGGTGCCGAAGAGTTCAGAGCTGAAACTTTCGACGCCGAAAACTACAAGTAAAGAGAAAAAGACTCCAACAAAAGAGTTTTGATCCGATGTTCCACCTCCGGATCCGAAACAAAAAGAACTGGTTATCAACCCAGATACCGGACATATCCATGCCAAATTGCCTGAAAAAAGGAAATTGGCACATCCGGATGAGCATCATATACCCCTGAAGAAAAGGAATGTGGGTACAAACCCATCACCACCTTATGTTCCACCCCCTTCACCTACTAATCCTCAACTACTCATTACCCCCACTAATTCACCACCACCACGGTCACCTGACCCACAGGATGAGGGGGATGGGGATGGGAATGACAACAGGCCACAATATGTTGACCCATGGGAGGATTATAATACTGATCCACACACAGACACTGACCCTGACTTGTATCCATCCAGGCCATCACCTCCTGATGACAATATAGGTTACATTGAGCTTCTTAATAGGGCTGCTCACTATCATGGGGTGAAACTACATAAACAGACTTTAGAGGAAGACTTCTTATTTGAGACCTTAAGCTCCACTCAAAAAACAACACACACATTACCAATGCTTAAGGGAATGCTTAAGCATGCAGATGAGGTTTTCAAAGACCCGGTCAGGGCAAGAATCATCACGCCCAGGGTTGAGAAAAAATATAAACCAGCACCTAATGACCCTGTTTACATCAAGGGTCAGCTGCCCTTAGACTCTTTGGTGGTCTCTAATGCCCGTAAAAGAGCAAATTCACAAACAACAGGTGAGGCCCCTCCTCCTGATAAAGAGTCCAAGTTAATTGATGCCTCGGGTAAAAGAGTAGCTTCTCAGGCAGCTAATCACTGGCGCATTGCCAATGCTCAGGCTTTGCTTGCCATACGATAGAGCTCATTATGATGAGTTAGAAAAACTTATCCAATATCTGCCTGATGAGCATAAATCTAAGGCAAATGATCTTATATAAGAAGGAAAACTCATTACCAATACCTCCATCAAATATGCATTAGATGCAGCAGGCACAGCAGCATGCACAGTAAAGACAAGCGTGTTGCTACGCAGACACACATGGTTAAGAATATCAGGTTTCAAACCTGAGGTACAGGCCTCCATTCTTAATCAACCTTTTGACAAAGAACACCTCTTTAGTCCAGCAGTTGACACCTCGCTAGAGAAAATGAAAAAGGACACCGAGGTCGCAAAGTCCATGGGGGCTTTACAATCACCTGCTAATTGAGGTTCCTTTCGCCGCTTCTTTTACAGGGGTGGTTCCAAAACTGTTACTACAGAGAATCCCTCCTCCTCTTACAAGGGCAACAACCAATCGCCCTCATCAAGAGGATATTTTAGAGGAGGTTTTAGAGGAAACAATGGTAAGGGAAGAGGCAGAGGCAACTCCACACGCACTTCCCCTGCTAATAACAAACAGTGACTTCCTTCCGCTACCCTCCGATCATTCCACTCCTGTCTGGGGACGTCTCTCTCAATTTCTCCCTGTCTGGAACACTATCACCTCAGACAAATGGGTTCTACAAATTATCCAATAGGGTTATTGCCTGGAACTTACAGACACTCCCCCAAACATGTTTCCAAGATCACATGCAATGTCACAGGAATTTCTTACCCTTCTAAAAAAAGAAATTCAATCTCTGTTAGAAAAAGGAGCAATATAGTCAGTCCCATTAGAACATCAAGGGACCGGAGTATACTCCCTATACTTCTTAATTCCCAAGAAGGACGGTTCTCTCAGGCCTATACTAGACCTCAGAGAACTAAATCTATACATTCAGTCAGACCACTTTCACATGGTCAATCTCCATCAAGTGCTCCCGCTCCTTCTACAAGGCGACTTTCTGTCCACCCTGTACTTGAAGGACGCCTATTTCCATATCCCAATACATCCTGCTCATCGCAAATACCAATGGTTCGTAGTAGCAGGACAACATTATCAGTTCAAGGTGCTCCCATTCGGAGTAACTACCGCACCCAGAGTTTTCACCAAGTGTTCAGCAGTAGTCGCAGCTCATCTTCGAAGACAACACATTTACGTTTTCCCATATCTGAACGATTGGCTCATAAAAGCCAACTCGCAAGAAAGCTGTCTCCATCACACTCGCGAAACAGTGCATTTGCTCCACGATCTTGGGTTCACAGTGAATCTGTCCAAATCTCATCTACAGCCATACAACACACAGCTGTATCTGGGAGCCACAATAGACACACAAAAGGCTTTGGCCTATCCCAATCCGGCCAGAATCCGCAACATGCAGACTCTACTCTGCCAGTTCCAACCTCAACACTCATTACCAGCTCGAGTGTTCATGCAGTTACTAGGGATGATGGCGTCTTGCATACTAATAGTCCCTTATGCAAGACTTCACATGCGTCCCCTTCAGGAGTGCTTAGCACATCAGTGGAACCAGGCTCAGGGTCTGTTATCAGATCTAGTGTTGGTGGACGGCCGCACCCATCGCTCTCTGCAGTGGTGGAATACACAAAACCTTTCAAAAGGGCGGCCCTTCATCGACCCGGTTCCACAGATAGTGCTAACAGCAGACACATCGCTCACTGGTTGGGGAGCTCATCTCCAGACGCATACAATTCAGGGCATGTGGAGCTTGCAGCAAAAACAGCTTAACATAAATCATCTAGAGCTGCTAGTCATTTTTCTAGCGCTCAAAGCGTTTCAAGTTCATCTAGTAGGCAAAACTGTCCTGATCCGTACAGACAACAAGACAGCAATGTACTACATACAAAAACAGGGGGGGGGACACACTCTCCACCTGTCACAGCTAGCACAGACCATCTGGAGATGGGCCATACAACACAAAATGTTTCTCCTTGCAGAACACCTTCCAGGAGTAAACAATCAGATTGCAGATCTGCTCAGTCATCAAAGACAACAGATCCACAAATGGGAACTCCACCCTCAAGTTCTCCTCCCATTCTTCCGAATGTGGGGATTTCCAGACATAGATCTGTTCGCCACAAACCTAAACACAAAATGCCCAAACTTTGCATCCAGACATCCACACCCATTGTCCAAGGGCAATGCACTATGGATGAATTGGTCAGGGATATTTGCATACGCTTTTCCGCCTCTCCCACTCATTCCATTAGTGGTTTGGAAGCTCAAACAAGCGTCCCTGACATTAATCCTAGTTGCTCCCACATGGGCCGACAACCATGGTTCACAACCCTGTTGGAGCTCTCCGTAGTTCCTCACCAAAAACTACACCTCACTCCCAATCTGCTCACTCAGAGCCATGGAGAGATAAGACACCCAGATCCCAGCCATCTCAACCTTGCGATCTGGCACCTGAAATCCTAGAGTTTGGTTACCTCAATCTTCCGCCAGACTGCATGAACATTATCAAAGAGGCTAGACGTCCTACCACAAGAGCATGCTATGCAGCAAAGTGGAAGCGATTTGTGATATAGTGCAATAACAATCACATAGATCCACTGGACGTGTCAGTTCAAAATGTCATCTGCTATTTATTACATCTACAGCGTTACAATTTGTTGTATTCTTCCATACGCTTACATCTTGCTGCAATAGCTGCATACCTACAAAACAGACAACATCTGACTCTTTTTTGAGTGCCTGTCATCAAAGCATTCATGGAAGGACTTAAAAGAATAATTCCTCCAAGATTTCCACCTGTTCCAGTGTGGAATCTCAACATCGTCCTCACAAGGCTAATGGGTCCACCCTTTGAGCCATTGCATAAATGTGAAATACAATTTCTTACTTGGAAGGTGGCTTTCCTCATAGCTATCACATCTCTGAGGAGAGTGGGTGCGATCCAGGCACTAACCATAGAAGAACCATTCTTACAAATACATCAAAACAAAGTGGTTCTTCGGACCAATCCAAAAGTTTTACCAAAGGTCATTTCTGCCTTTCACATCAACCAGTCTGTTGAGTTGCCTGTGTTCTTCCCTCAACCAGATTCTGTGTCAGAACGTGCTTTACACACTTTAGATGTGAAAAGAGCGATTTTTTTACTATATAGAAAGGACAAAACCTTTTCGCAAAACAACCATTTGTCGCTTTTGCTCCACCACATAAAGGCAATCCAATATCAAAGTCGGGCATTGCAAGGTGGATAGCAAAATGCATTCCGATATGCTATGCTAAAGCAAAAAGAACTTTAACAATTCCCCCTAGAGCACGCTCCACTCGCAAACTAGGGGCTTCTATGACTTTTCTAGGAAACATACCCATAGATGATATCTGCAAAGCTCCAACATGGTCTACACCTCACACATTCACAAAACACTATTGTGTAGATGTGTTAGCAAGACAGCAAGCTAGTGTTGGCCAAGCAGTTTTACGTACACTATTTCAGACCACTGCAACAGCTACAGGTTAGCCACCTCTTTGGGAGATAACTGCTTATTAGTCTATGCACAGCATGTGATCTACAGCTCGCATGCCTCGAACGGAGAATGCTACTTACCCAGTATGCATCTGTTCTTGGCATGTAGAGCTGTAGAGTCACATGTGCCCACCCGCCTCCCCGGGTACCTATACCTGTTGCAGTTACATCTTACTTAGATACATACATTCATGGAATTCACTTACTACTCTTACTAACTCCATTATCACCCTCTGCGGCAAACAAGCTAACAATGGAGTCGATGCCCATGCGCACTATCACCGAAAGGAGGAGTCGCCTACCTCGTGACTGGAAAAGACTTCTTCAAACAAAAACAAAGTGCAAACATCCGGATCCAACACTAGATGGCAGGCTATGCACAGCATGTGACTCTACAGCTCTACATGCCAAGAACAGATGCATACTGGGTAAGTAGGCATTCTCCATATTATTCCACTATCGTGGTCAGTAAGGCAACTCAAACATTGCATCTCCCTGGTTGATCCTTCTTTCTTGGGGATACATTCTGCTCCTTAGTTAAGCATCCTTATCAAATTGTCAGCCATATATTTTCCCACCTCCACCTTCCAATACATGTCAAATAAACAAGGTTTATGGGTAAAAAGGTATTTGCATTATGTAGCATCAAACCCCTTTGATGAAGACAGGAATCGTGCCCCCTCTGTGGAAGCAGGCGATGGTTAAAGCCCTTCTAAAAAAAATCCAATCTGGAACCAGAGGAGTTGGAAAACTATCGCCCCATATCTCTGTTACCTGGAGTAAGTAAAATAGCTGAGAGGTATGTGAACACCATCCTCTACATTTTTGGAAAATAATAACTGCCTCCATCCTACTCAGACAGGATTTCGATCACAGCAGGGTACGGAGACTGCTCTTCTCAGTGTAATGGAGGAATCTAGAAAAATACTTGATGGTGGAGGCTGCGCTGCCCTTATTCTCCTAGATCTCAGCGCAGCCTTCGACACTGTGAACCACCAACTATTGATTCAACATCTTAGGAATTAGGGAGTGACAGGAATTGTATTAAAATGGCTGCAATCCTTCCTTGAAGACAGATCTTTTGCAGTCCTGGAAGATGATATAATGTCAAAGCTGATGCCCCTAACCTGTGGGGTACCTCAGGGATCGTCCTTAAGCCCCACCCTATTCAATATCTATTTGGGCCCTTTGGCCGAAATAGTATTGCCATTTGGGGTACAAATAGTTACATATGCTGACGACACCCAGTTGGTTGTCTCCATCAATCAGCATGATAGCTCTGCACCAGGTCTAGCCTCATGTCTCGTAGAGGTCTCCAAATGGATGGACAACTCATATTTAAAACTCAATGGGGCTAAGACCGAGTTAATGCTCCTGGGCAACTCAGCCTCCCGGAATATAGATCATCTCTGGCCCAGCTGTCGGTCCAGCTCCTATCCCCAAAGAACATATTAAGAGCCTGGGTGTGTGGTTGGACCGCAACCTAGACCTTAAAGAACAGGCCCGAAAGGTCGCAGCCAGCTGTTATGGAATGCTGAGGTTGATCAGAAAGATCTTCCCCCTGCTACCGTTCGTCGCCAAAAGGCTGTTGGTTCAAGCACTAATTCTGTCGCGGCTTGACTATTCCAACGCCCTATATCTTGGAGCTCCTCCTCCCACGATCAGAAGACTGCAGACTGTACAGAACTGCGCAGCCCGCCTGCTGTTGAACATTCCCAGGCGTATGTCGGCCAAACCTCCCTCGCCACCCTCCACTGGCTCCCTATTAAAGAACGAGCTCAGTTTAAGGCCTTGTGCATCGCTCATAAAGCACTTTCTGGTAAAGGCTCTCCTGTGATGCGTTCCATTATCCAGCTCTACCGCCCAAACAGAGCCCTGAGATGTGAAAATAAGCAACTGTTCACAGTCCCGCAAATTAGAAGAGTGCGAAGTGGGGGCCGCCTCTTCTCTTATAACGTGGCAAAGCTATGGAACCTTCTTCCACTACACATACGTTTAGAGGCTATCTGATCTTTCGAAAGAAAGTGAAAACCTATCTCTTCCCTTGAATTCTGCCAAGTGCTAAGTTAAGCTGCCGTTAGCGCTGGGATGCCTACGGGTAACCATGCGCTTTATAAATGCTACTTTCATTTAATTTAATTAATTTCATGTCATTTCATTGATTTTGTAATCTGGATGTGGAGAAGCCTGTGTGGCAAGAGCGGTTCCATTCCTGCTGCTCTTAGACCCATGGACAACCTGAAAACCTTAAGGGTGCTTTCCTTTCCCTCAACTGTAACAAGATGGCACTGTATCCCAAAGTGTGCACACAATAACATTGAGAGCAAGACAGCCTTAGTGTTTGGGCTCTACATGCCAGATAGTGGAGGAAGATGGCTGATGCACACCATGTCTTAGCTCATGGAATAATAGCACAGAGAGCCACAGCACCTGGGATCGAGGCCCTATGTGATGGTAGAGTGATCTGGAGAAAGGTAGAGAGGATAGGGTGGAGATGACTGGTGCATCCTGGACCTCTGCTGGAGTTTCCCACTCTGACAGCCTACTGCTGACCAGGTATCATTGAGGGCACCCCACTTTGGCTGTAAGGTAGAGAGATAAATGGATCGCGATCTAGGGTTGGTCTCATTGAAGGTCGAGTTCCCCTAAACAGTATGCCACCAAAGGAGTATAAAAGCAGAGAGATGGGAGAACAGGTGCGCTTCATCCCTGGAGAGCCACATCGCCTCAACAACTTCTGGGAGGGAAGTGCTATGAAACAGCACTGGGTTGCTAACCTCACACAGGGGGTGAGGGGGTTGGCGTTTGGGGAGGGGAGCAGATCCATGATCTTCTGAGGAATGTGAAGGACTCCTCCATCAGGAGTATTGACTGGATGGTTTTCTCAACTGAGTCCACCCTTGAGGAAGTTAATGGAAGAGTCAGGCAGAATAAGCAGAAACCTTTGGGTATTGATAGGTGCTTATAAATAGTAGAGAGCCAGGTGCATTCTGAAATGGATGTAAGTGAATAATATGAGGACTTTAAAAAGTGTGCTGGTTATGTCATGGCTCACCTGGGAAAGGAGTTTGAGACGCTGGACTATGTGGTCAGGGACACTCATCCATGAATCCTGGATAAACTGGCTGAGGGAGAATATATTAAGGAGGTCAATGCTGTTTCTGAATTCAGAGGTGCAGTATAGAGCCATGGTCTTGGGTCTACAGAGCATTCTGGCTGCAGACTAGGGGTCCAGAAGAGAAGAGACACAGGGCTGAAGCTATTGTTGTGGAAGTGAGGTGCCCACAACAGTGAGAAGCTATAACCTAAGTGGCTATCAAACTTTGAGTCTTAGCATATAGGCTGTAATACTTTGCTATTTCCTGCCTTAAGCAGAAGAGCACAGACCAGTTAGAAGGACCACCAAGCAATGAAGAAAGAATTGCTGGTGGTGGGATATGAGCCTCACTCTGGGTCCCAGCCAAACTTGGAGTTCATTGTGAGTGAAGGATTATGTTTTGATAGACCCACAGGTCACAATCGGCGTTAAGGAGAAAAACTTCCAAAATCAAATGGTTGATACGCTTTCTGAAAATAACAAACATCTGGCGATGAAAGGTCCTTTCTGGATTCCCCAAGGATAGAGAAAATTGATATTGGTCTGTAGAAAGTATGTTCATTACAGAATTGATTTCTTCTCCTGCTTCCTCTTTCTCCAGCTAGTCTCTTCTTCCCTTGCCTTTATTTGCTTTTGGCAGAGGTCCAAAATTGAATGTGGTTCCTGCTTAGTGAATGGTCCTAGATGGTGCTGCCATGCAGAGGTGTGATATTTGTCAGTTGGCCATTATTTGTCAATTGTTCAAACATTGAGGGTTTGCCTTGTGAGATTCCCAATGCAACCTTTGAATCTCACAACCACTCTGGTGTGGTCAGTCTGTCTGAAGACAATTCATCAAGATAAATAGCAACAATACTTTCTCCACGCAATTAATTAAGATACTGCAATGTGTCCATAGTACATACACAATTGTCCAGCAGACCAATGATTTCAAGGAATTTATTCTTCAAAGATATAAAAATATATAACAATGGATACATCTTTTTTCTTTTTTTTACATAAATAATCTCATTGTGTATACATACTGGCAACCAAAACATATTTAGAAAAATTAATTAACACATAATCTATTAAAGAGCACCATCAACACTGTAAAAAAGAAACATATTTAACAGAAGACAAATTAACAAAACATGTAAAGACTTAACACAGTACACAAACAAGTACACAAATGAACAATAAATGATCGTGACAATTGCGTGGAGAAGGTATTGTTGCTATTTATCTTGTTGTTTCCCTGCCTCCTCCATTTGTATACAGCTTTCTCAGGGACCCTCTAGTTTACTTTTATTGAAGACAAGTCATCAACAGTAGTAGGGGGCAAGGAAGAGGTTGTTACTGTTGTATCCAAAGTGGAGTGGAGAGACTTAGGATCGCTGAGTCCTCTGAATCATTAATTGAAAACATATTTAATAACGTACCTTAGACTCTCAACAGTCTCTTTAGTGCTCTGTTGTTCCCCAGTTAATCCGTGCTGTATAAATATCCCTACGTATATACATACTTTCAGGATACGAGTGGCATACTTCCCATTATCCTCCCACAGGTTAATTATTCTTCAAAAAGTGCAGGTAATTCTCCTAAAATGGCACTTGGGTCCATACCGTCACAAGTATGCAGTATATGCAGCTGTCCTTGAAACATCTTATGTAGAAAAGAGCAAAGGATTAGGGCTCTGTGAACCAGCTCTTGCCCAAGGAAGACCTTACGGAACTTTTTTGCTCAATTCCGGTTACATCCATTTACTCGACTTTTGAGCAAGCCCTGACGAAGTTCCCGTGGCACTAGGGAACGAAACGCGTTGGCTGTGTGCCGGTTTTAAAGACAAACAACTTTAATAAAAAGAAGATTTTTTTTGGACTACGTTTGTTTCCTGACTGACTTCAACCAGAGTGCACCTTCCTTTTTTGTGGACTTTCTCTATTAATTGACATCCCTCAGCAGCGGATGCCGGGAGTAGTTGCACTCGTGTGGGATATATGAAACTGGTGGAATTTAAGTGCTTGACCTTGGTCAGCTGTTGTGTGCATTTTTGTCTTTTGTACATCGATGTCAATCCTGGCCCAGATTCTGTAGGCACATGAGCCTCCAGATTGCATGATGTCCATGGAATTTCAGGACTCCTCTTTTCACATTCCGGTGAGCCACTACTAACATATGCATATAGTACTACCCTTTGGCCTCATGTCTGTGCACTGAGTATTCAACAACATAATGATGGTATTTGTTGAGATTCATTTATGATGCATAGGAATCCATGACTGTCCTTCAGAAGCTGTGTGATTGTCTACCGAAGGTGGAATACCCATCCCAGATATTTGGTCATCTTAAACTCATCTGCAATTGTTTTCAGAGTGTGGGGTTCTCCATTAATGTCTCATGGTCTTTCTTGGCTCAACTTTGATATTCCCACTTAATCTGAGCTGTCCTAGATACTGTTCAGAAAGAGGCTTTTCTGTCCCCATGTAAATATTTGTCATTTGCCACACAGACCAGCTGTTTTAGCAAAACACTCGTCTTCCTCTGCCTTTTCTGTCCTCTGGCTTCCTATATTTTCCTGGTTACTTAGACCTTCCTCTACATTAAGTGCTTGTCATGGAGCGTAAGACTGTTGGTATGTACCATGGGCAATCTCCTGTATTTAGTCTCTGCAACTTTTTATGGCACTTGGTCCTTAGCGACTTCAGTTTTTGCTCCTTCTTCCTCATACCCTTCATCTCCGTCTGGCAATAATACATGTTCAGTCTTATGTAGCAGAGAAAATGACTGAAGGCTTTAGGAGCTATGGGAGAAAGAAGCATGAAATAGGGCAGAACTCACTGCTTCTGACATGGTAAGCTTAGGCTTGACGCCCCTTGCTTGTGCCTTTTTCACCTTTCTGTTATTTTCCACTTTATTTTTTTTAATTATTATTGATGAATCAAAACAATAAATCATAACATAAGCAAGTACGTCATTTTCTTCCGCTTTATCCTGACACATTTGAGTACGTGAATGCTTATGACCGAACGGTTTTAGCACTAGGAGTACAGGAATTACTCATGGTGAGTAACCTACTATTTTACCGCTTTGTACCTGTAAGTTGTTAAAAATCTTCGTTTATATGGGTCATAATGTCTTGTGTTATAGTCATTTTCTCCACTGTGTGTGCACATACAATATTCATACATATTTATTTTAACCAATTACAGGTAATACTGACTTCAGGTTACTATGCTGTGTTCAGAGTCAAGTTAATTGCAAAAGAACTGGAAGGAACGTATGATGGAGCCATTCAAATCACAACAGATTATGAGGTAATCTTCACTTATAAGACTGTAAGGCTGTTAATCTGTACCTGTGAAATTTGCCATTAAGATGTCCCTTTCAAGATGTTATGAAAACACATTTATTCTGAACACCTTTGTGTACGTTTTGTGTGCATTCAAATTGTTAGGGTAAAGGTGATTGGAGTCTGAGCCCACCTTTATGAACAGAAGGCGTTTGCTCCTGAGCCCACATATGCAGAATGGGCCTCAGAGGACGGAACAAATGCGTGCCAAGTTCCTCCACTCTGTCTTGATTTTGTGCTAGATCATAGGAGGGCTGTGGCACCACAAGTGAAAATTAAGGCTTGGAAGTGGCACATTTGTGACAAAGGATCACTGTGGCACCATTTTACACTAGAGAAACACATGGCCAGCCACCTCAGTCAGTCCTTGATCACTATATGGGCCTGTCACGGTTCACAAATAAGTGTTTTGTAACTTCTCCAAATTGGCAGTGAACTTATGACAGACCATCTGTCGAAGCCAAAGTCCTAATTGCACTATGCTCTGTGCTAAACAGGCTGATTCATAGCTTATGTGGATGTGACCTCTTGAAGTTTCTCATCTTTTGATTACACTCTTTGTTCCTGCTATTTACTAGAACAATTAACCAGTCTAGTTTATATGTATTTATACTTACTGAAAAGTATCAAAATGTCTGCTGCCTTCCTGTACCAAAATGAAGGCTCTGTTATTGCCAATGATGCAGGTAGCAAACCTGCTTCGCAATAGACAGGCATAGATCAATAACATTTCTATGAAATTCCTCACTGTGAATATTGAACCATTTTGTCTTTAAATGCGATTCTGGCATTTTAGCAATAGAGGTACTAATATGAAGATGTTCTCTCGAGCACAGAATTGCTCTGTTGTGATTACATTACCCCATTGTATTACCACATTGCAGAGTATATTGAGATAAAATATTTTACAATGTAGAGTAATCGTACTAAATACAATGGATTTTACAAGTAACCATCCCATAAGCTGCATACAAGCATGTGAATGATTTTTTAACTTTTCTTCAGAGTATTTATGCTTAAAGGAAGGATAGGTAGTCATGACAGACTAAGGAAGAAAAATCGAAAACACTGTGGAAGTCATGGTGCATTTACTGTTGGAGAAAGAACTACGAAAGTGTGTTCATTGCTCACTGCTAGAGGAGAGAAAAAGAAGGATCTGTGACCACTCCAGTAATTTGATTTGGCAACTTGAGAGGCATGGGAGATCCTGTAAAGAAGCTATCTCACCACCACCAAACAAATATCTAATGGGTATACTGTGGCCAGTCACAGGAATTCTAAGAAACATCTTTTGTGCAAAACTGTGTGAGAATTCTAAAGCAAACTACACCTCTTAATGTCTAAAAAAAGAAAATAAAAAAAATACCTTGGGTGAAAAAATCAGTGGTTTCTTGAGGATGGTGGTAAGTCCAGATTTGACTTGCCAATAGCCTACCCAGGAAACCTTTCTAATAAGCTACATTTATTCACCATGCCTGGCCAGTGTCATAGCAGGAGAAAAACAATCTAGGCATTTCGAGAAAACAAAATAATCAAAACAGTGAGGAGCAGATAATTTAGCTGTAGTGTCTGATGAAAGAACACGGGAAATATTTTAAGGAGGTGAAGAGATTGTCTTGGTGCCACTGACTGAACCTCTGTGATTAAGGACTCTTATTAATCTCATCTAATTGTATTGTATGTATGCCCTTATCACTGCCTAATCTGAATCAAATAAAACAATACACAAGATGTGAATAGATACGTTTAGAAGCATCTTTCTGGTTCTCAACAGTTTTTTTTCCACTGTAGTTTATTTGGTCCAATCAAAGGGGCTTTAATATTAAATTTTGTTTATGTGATGAATAGTGTTTGTGTTTTAAAACATTTATAATAATTCATTTAAAAAATGAACATGCAACGGATCACTTTGAAAATCCATAATGTGGAGATGCATGAAACATGTGAATGATCGGTATAGTAATTCATTTCAATTATAGGGTGTAGAAAGGATAGCAATAATCTTTCAAGTAAAAAATATATTGGGCCACAAAACCCCACTCTATTATGCAATAGATCTTCTGTTCATTTCTGGATAGCAGCCATTTTGGCTTTTTCCTTGCTTCAGTGGTAAAGTTGTTGGGTAGGGTTGCAGGCAGCTGTGTTCCCTACGGGTAGGTTCATGGGGAATGTGTCTTAGCCCAAAGTCACATTATGACAGTGGCTCTCCCTTTTACCATACTTATTTTTCTTGCATTGTTTGTGTATTGTAAGCCTGGATGTGCTGCAAAGCAGGCTCTTCACTTGTCTAGGAATCTGCATCAAGACGCCACAAGTAATACATTGTGATTCTAAAATCTCCTTTTACAGATATTAACAATTCCTGTAAAGGCAGTGGTTGCTGTAGGATCATTGTCCTGCTCACCGAAACGCATCACCCTTCCTCTGTCTTTTCCAGTAAGTTGCATTTCTTTTAAATATCATTTGTAGAGTTATTGTAATTTTGAGGAAAAATGTTATGAATGTATGGAGGACCGTGGACAGTTCATAGCTGGAATATTGCAGTTCAGTTGACCTTGCCAGTGACTTCTCTTGCTGAATAAGTAAACTGCTTTACACATTTGTAAACACCCCACACAATCGCCCCGCCTCTTCCCTGTGTCTCCCAGCTTGACCCACCCATTGACCCCTGGCACCCTCTACCACCTCCGCCAGATAACGTTCCTTCCCTCTGCTCACCTTGCTTCAAGCTTCCGACTTTGGGTATAGTTATCTGGGCCTCTTTCCTCCCAGCACTTTTATATCCTTCTATTTTTGAGCGTGACAAAATGTCCTGGTCTTCAGTTTTGCTGCAGCGTCGTCAGTTATGTAATTCATGCTGCGTCTGTCTCTGTTTCATGTTTATCTAAAAAGGTAAGTGTAATAGGAACTCTGAGAAATTCACTGATGGAAAAAGCCTCACTGTGATTTCTACCTACAATATACCCTTTAGTTCCAGATTCAATTCTCACCCAACTCAGAGTTTTCACCAGCTACAGAACAATATATCAAAAATATATATATATTTTTTAATAAAAGAGATCCCTCAACAGAGATTTGCAGTGGTAAAGCAATTAAAGAAAGCATCTCTGCCTTAACATTGGCTATCACAAACCTCCTCAATACTTCACTCAAAGATCCTCAAAAACAAAGCAAACCATCAACGCTTCACAGAGAATCAGCTGCGGACCCAAGATGTTACCTAAATATTGACCCAGCATAGGCCTAAATTATGTTACTTTTGTAGCGTGTAGTCACCAAACAACAAACTACTCACCTGGAGAAACTCTCCAAACTGAATAATTTTCAGTCTAGCTTCCCATCTTGCTGTGGCACAGAATCTGTACTGCTAAACGTGTGAGAGCAGCTCATCCTGGCTTAGGATAATGGTCATGCCTGTGTTTGTCACCTGCTTAACTTATTTGTTACACTTGTTATCATTGGCCATAATATTTTACTTGGTTACCTGACTGAATATGCTGATTTATATGGTGCCAATTGTTTTACATTAAGTCTTACTAAGTACCTTCTTCTAAGCAGTCACCTTAAATACATATGTTGTCCCAAAGGTTGTACTGTCTGGCTTACCTTTCAAAGTCTTTATTAATTCACATTTCCTTTATTGTTGACTGCTGTAGTGCTGAATATCAGATTCATGTGGATAGCACACAGCTCTATGTCAGTCTAGAAAGAGAGCTCATTAAGTCATGTTACTAGTTGCCTGATGCAAATTTAGGCACGGATCGAATGAAATTTACTTAGCATAAACAACCAAAAAATCTGAAACTACCCTATTTGGTCCATGGAAACATTCACACCGTCCTCATGTTTTGTCACAGTTAATGAAACTTTTCTGCAATCCACCTCTTAATGTTTGACACTTGGAAGTCAAATTTGACAAAGATCTACCCAACAATTGAGAGTTGTCACCAAGAATCCTTTTGACCGTCTAGGACTGCCAACTGGCATATTACCCCATTTTACTCATTTTTTCCCAAAATTGATTTGACTTTTTGCAGGTGCCTTCCTGCACTCTACTATAGTAGCATGTACACTGGGCACCCCAAGGAGACTCTAGTCTAGACAACTTACAAAAGGTCCATAACCGTGCTGCTGGTTGCACGTCTGGATTTAAATCACCTCACACATGTGCTGTAAGGTGTACAATGACTCCTGATCAGGAGAGACCACAATTTCAAACTCTGCTTAGTCCATCAATCCATCCATAATCTTACACCGGAGTACACTAAAGCTGTCTTTTTTTACCACCTTCTTTGGCGTTTAAGATCTGCTTCCTAGAATTTGCCTTTTGTTCCTTCGTGTAAGCTTAAAGAATGTGGAAAAAGAGCCTTACATATTCAAGATCCTGGCACATCTGAAACCTCTTCTAATCTTGCTTGAAGATAACTTAGTAAGCTTCTGAAAAAACCTTGCAACTCACCTTTTCTGTCTTGATTATGATGCACAGGATTTGAGCTACATAGCCTTTATCGCACCATTGCCTCTGATGCTTCCTGCTCATCTAGCACTTAACCCATAGGGCAGAAGCCCAAGACAGATTTATTGACATCTATGCCTAATTCAAGCTGAATTGTTCTCCTTTTTAATGCCTCCTTACTTCTGTTGAGATGAGTTGCATGTATGACCTCCACACTTTCTTGGGCAACTGAAATGCATCCTGGACCTTACTTTGATATGCTGAACATCTCAGATTCTTCTTCATGTAATGTAACATGCATTTTCACTTATTCCTAACACTCTGAGATCTCATATTTTTGGTTTGTGATGCTTCACAGGGACCTCATAACAAATGAAACATTTTCTTTGTCTCATGGAGAAAGATTAGTAGAATTTAAATGATTGCACATGAACTCAAAGGTTGCCTATTCTGTTAGCAGAAGTCAGCCTAAAGATTTCTATTCCTCATTCCTGCTGACAAATGTGCTTTCTGGCAAAAAATATACTGCATGCATGTGTTTTTTCTTTTATGGGATAGACTCTATAAACACCTCTTTTTCCATTTTTCCAAGTATCTCGTCCCCAACAAGGAGCAGGTTAGAAAATTAAACAAAGGGACAAAAAGCAGTCTTCTGCATTTAAACAAAAATGCACATGCCTGCATTCATTTTCTGTCGAAAGGGAATTTGTCTGGAAGGATCTGACAAAGCTGTCTCTAACACATGATTTTTATGTTTCTGTTTGCAAGACAGTATTCGTTTTTACCTCCCCTTTTCTACCACACTCTTCGTTTTCGTTTGCTTTTTGGTTTTCCTCACTTCCCCCACCTTTGATTCTGATTTTCACCTTTGCAGACCGTTTCCCATGTCTCCTTATTTTTGTCCCTCCATGTTTGCATTATGATCCTCTAGCGTACGTCTTGCATGAGTACACATTCAAAAGACAGTACCACCGCAAGTTTTAGTTTTGCCCACAAACTCTTTCCATATTGTATAGCAAGCACATTCAATTCCTAATATTTCAGAAATGGTCCATTTTTTTTCATCCTAAAATAAAAGCCATTAGATATGTGGCTCCTTTGCAAATATTTGACAAAAACCGGAGTTGTAGATTTCACCAGTTAAACCATTCTCGAAATTGGATAGTCATTAGTAAGGATTCATGAGGTAGTCCAAATTAAAATTGTGATTGTTAAAAGTGTATGAGCATTTGTCATAAAGTTGCACTCCTATAAGCGTTTTTTGCCTTCACAGTGAGCACTCTGACACTGCTTCTGTAGTATGCCTTGCTACATAAACGTCCAAATGTGTAAATGAATAAAATGTTTTTTCAATTTGACCTTTCGGGAGATTACTTAATGAATTATGCTTATCAAATACAAATCTTTTCTTTTTCCTTTCCTAGGGTAAATTAGTTCATCAGAGCCTAAACATTGTGAGCTCCTTTTCCCAGAGGGTGAAAATTCAGCAGATACGCTCCTTGTCAGAAGACTTGAGATTTTATTACAAGCGTTTAAAAAGTAATAGAGAAGACTTAGAGCCTGGGAAAAAGTCAAAGGTAGGAATACTTTATACCTATTTAAAAGAGATGACTAAAATTATTGATCATCTTTTAAACTTTGATTCATGAATTCTGCATGCATTGTTTTATCAGCAGTTATTAGCTTTGAATATTTGTGTTTATGCTTACTTTTACAGATAGCAAACTTGTACTTTGATGCTGCTTTGCAATGCGGAGAACACTGTTATGTGGGACTTCCGTTTTTATCCAAATGTAAGTAACATTTACCATAACTGAATATAATTCTAGTTGCATCTCATGAGAGGCTTAAGTATGAATTCTGTGATGCTAATGCATAATGAAAACTTTGACTTCCCTGTCCAGCTGAATCTAAAGTGCAGCACAGTTTAGTGATGCAAGAAGATGTATGGGATTCAGATTGGGATTTGCATGAGAATCTCTTCAGGAAGTGGACAGAAGTTACAGAAAACTCCAGCCACTTGTGAGTAAACTCAAATAAATTTGACTTTGAGTGTTGTCTTAATGGTTTTCACTTTAAGCTTTGGCCTGCTTTTTGTGTGCGCCAGGGAGGGTTAAATAACTGTTTCAACCTTTCTGCCTCTCTGCTTCAAACAATCTTTCTCATGGCCAGGAACACATCATCATGTATGAAATCTAAAAGAAAAAGAAATTACTTGCTGCTAATATTTTACATGAAATGTATGTGCATTCTGCAGTTGGAGAAACCTCGGGAAGAAAATCATAGCCTAGCATAAAGTCTGCCAATGCTAACATATTCCATACCCTGTGAAAGATTTCCTTTTTTCCAAGGGGCTATTTAACTTATCAAGCATGTCTGCCAACAACTAGTCTGATGACTCAAGCTCCAGAGAGTCTTCATGTGTTTGTTGATGAGTTATACTGGCAGTTGTACAACCTTAAAGAATAATAGTTTTAGCATCCTGTTTACTGTTGGCAATGAAAGGAAGCAGAATTCAGAATGTATTCCAAAAAAGTAACTGCCCAAATAATGAGAGCTGCGTTGAGAGACACCCAGTGGAGGGTTTGGAAACATGAAAGAGACTACAATAACAAGCATGAACAAAACATGATAATGTATCAAACTTGATCACCTTGATAATCTATCAAAACATCAGTGCGGACGCATGCCTAAAAGTGGTACATAGGGCTGATTTAAAATTTGAAAATCAAGCCTATGCCTTCAGCAGAGGCACTCTAGCAATGCCTCCACTATTCAAGCAGCTTGAATTAACTGCTTAAATCAAAAGTTATAGAATTATAATAAATAAAATGAAAATAAAATAAGAGGATAGGCAACTTATAATTAGGGCTCCCGGTTTTATGGTATTTATTTTTTTGCCATTTCCGTCTGTATTTATCCATATTTATTTTTTGGGCATTTTTTCTGTTTTTTTCCGCATTTATTTTTGCCACAAGCAAAAGACGACGCTACAGCTAGTATTTTTCCACATTTATTTAAATTGACAATGCACACATGCGCCCGGTTGTTATTGGTCAACATAATACATTCATCTGAAAACTTTGCCATTGTAGTACAAGCACATGTGCATTTCAAGAGACTTTGAGGACATTGAGGCTCTTTCTGGTTTGTTAATGAAATTGCAGTACATGAGTTTTAGACTGTACGTGTCTAGCGCCAAAAAATAAATTACGTTGTCCTGGCGAAAAAGAATAAAATACTACCTGAAACCAAAATTAAAACACAACTTACTAGTTCCAAGATGTAATTAGCTTCTAATAGAATTTACTCCATAGTAGTTCTCGAGAGGTCCAAAGCCCACGTGTTGCCAGCTGGCTCGAGAAGGAACCACTTGTAACTGGTCGACTGGAATTTCGACTAGGGTGTGATGAGAGCATGAAACTGCATCTCGACCTTGGAAGACCAGTGATGTCTACATACTGGCCTCTGCTGGGCTGAATTTCCCTTTAATCAGTTCTCATCACGCATGCAGCAACCAGTGACAAAACTGCTCGTGCGTCGTTAAGCCATCTAAACAGCTCCTGCTACAAATCTGCGGGCCAAGACTTTCCCGGCAAGATGCTGGTGAGGCTGTGAAGTGCCAGCCTTATGGCAGATAATTAGGGCTACATGTGCCGCTGGAAATTAATGAGAAATCGGAAAAAATGTCCCTTTGGAAGCATGCTGCAAAGGCATGTCACGGGGAAGCCTGGAAAATATTTCATTCTGGGGCAGGTTAGAGTACAGGCTGCGCGATGTTTTATACCCACAACTGAATAGCAGAACTCGTAATTCACTCGAAAGAGACTGACTACCAGACAAGAGGCGCTGTGTGCTTTTTTTTTTACTCTGTGGTGCAGGTAATACTGGCTTCCCCAGCTCACTGTTTGTCTGCATAGAATTGGCCGGAGCCCAGACAGTGGGCAGCTGTGTTAAGGCAGGTGAGGTGAGACGTCAGCCCGAATCTAAGACCACAAATCTCGCTACATTCTCATCCCTGAAGCACAAGAGTACAGAAGATGTGACAAGCATGAGAGGTTACTTCCAGCACTGTCTCCCACCCAAGATGCTGTGAACCCAAATGATCCCCAGGAATGGACCCCTGACAATAACAGCACATGTACCTGCATAATGTGGACTGCCGTCCGTACCTGACTCAGACACACCGACACAGGTCGGGAGAGCGGCGGCGGGGGGCCGAGGTGCCTCAGACAGCTCTCCGAGTGGGCGCAGCATCCTCCAGGCACCTCACGAAAGCAACTTCCCAGGCTGCACATGGGAGGGCGGACACGTAGGCGAAGCGAGGCTGTCTGGAGGCGACAGGGCCAGCCAGTGCTTTGAAACTCTCCGCTCCGTGGTGAGAGCCTCAAAACACATCCCCTCATCCCTCACGATGCAGCAGGGTGGAGCCAGCCCAGCACAACCTTACGGCTGGCTGCAGCAGGAGGACGTTTAAAGCAGCAGGGAGGCTTTTCATGGGTGAAGAGGGATCACTGAAGGGCGAACAGCTGAGGGAGACACATTGCATCCCAGAGGGACAGAATCATGGCTCTCGAGTCGGTCCGACCCCCATCCCGGCCCCACCCCCCCAGTTCGTTACCCTCCTTCTCACTAGGCAATCAATCATGGAACGGCGCGACGGCGGGCCCTTTCCCTCCACCCCCGCTATAAACCATTAAGCAACCCCTTGCTTTTCTCTTCTTGAGACACCCTGATAACACGATACTGCAGGCTCCCTTAATGAGGTCCACATGAGGGAGCTAAAAGACCCTGATTGGAAGGGATTTAAATGAATTTCCAGGGGCGTGGAAAGGAAACTGCACTGGAGCACGGCAGCGTGCAAAATTTGCTAGTGTTTTGCCGTTTCTAAATATAAATACAGACAAAGGAAATATAGATTTCCGTCTGTATTTATATGTAAAAATCCGTAAAACGGAAAACCGGGAGCCCTACTTATAATGGAAACAAAGATGAAACAGAGACCGCTGTGGAAAAAGGTGTTTGAATGTTGCTACTACCTGATTTGTTCATACAGCAAAGAGACTCCTTGTACATAAAAAAAAGTTGAATACATGAGCTGCCGTTAGGTGAATTAGTATTAGTCTACCCTTAATTAAATAAATTAACCTTCTTCAGAATGTATATTTCCTAGCGCTCTTAACTGAAGAAGAATGCTTTTGCTCAAAACCTACAGTGCAACCCAGTCTGGTGTAGCCTAGAAAAAAAAATATAACACATATTTACTTTCAAAATATAGAATGAAGCTCCATTGATCTGAGGCAAGTATTCATGCAAGAAGGACTCTTCAGGAACCAGTCCTGATGCTTCGCAAAATGTTAACTATAGAATGCAGTCTCATTTCTAAGTTAAAGATCAAATTATGTGAACATTTTGTTATCATCGATTTCGCCAAACTCATTGCAAGTGGTTACGTCTGGAAATAAATTAAAACAAACACAAGTGTGTAAAGTATGGGTTTCGGCAAGCAATATGAAAACCAATTCTGTGTGTTAGACTTAAACAATCCAGACCTTGCTTATACTGAAATAGCCTAGATCAGTCTATAGGCAAGAGATGAAGGGAATCAAGCTGCAGTAACTAAGTTTAGTAGCTGAGTATATGAGCCTCCATAGGAAAAACTTTCTGAGTCTTGCCCGTAAATATAATTTTTCAGCAGAAAATGCAGCAGGAAGTGTAAATCAAGAAATTACACAAATTTGAAGGCGGTGAGAACTGTGCTCAATTCCCAAAACGTGATTTGAAGCCTGAAATTTAAGCCACAATTGGACTGGTATTAAAGCTTTAGATAACGATCCACTATATAAATAAAAACTAATTTGCTTTATGTAAATATATCCTACGTGGAGTTCCTGAAAATCAGGTATGGATTTGGACTTCCTGCTTTTCTCCTGTTAATTGACCAGAACATATGTAGTTGATATAGATGGAGGCTCATTTCCTATTGAAAGATTTTTCTTTCAAGTCATTCTCTGGTGTGCTTTGCTCTGGCTGTGTCAAAGGCATGTTCTAGAGCAGGTGATAAGATCTGAGACAGATTAGGATCCCCAAAGTGGGCACAATTATTTTTGAATCCTGATAATCGAAGCATATTTTCCTCCAAAGAGCGTAGCACCCATTCCTCACTAAGTAAATACATAAAAACTTAAGACCAAAAATAATTTAGTATTTATGTATTATTTACAATCTTTTGCTATTTCTAAGTGCTGTAACTACCAGGTATTACGATACCTAATTTCATGGTACTTAATTTAAGATTGCAGGCAAGGTTTACTATGTCGGGATTTAAACTTTTGATCAGGTGACACTAGCAGATGCTTATCTCAGTGCGTGATCTTGGAGGTCAGTCAGCTTCTTTTCTCTTCAAGTTGGAAAGTAAATAAATAGGGTTACTTTGGCAAGACCCCAACAAACATTTTTAAAGATCATTTTCCCATTGTGAAAAGGTTTGTGCCTATAAGGATGACCGACACCACTTCAAGCCCACTCAGTCCTATGTAAAGTGTGCTGTTTAGTTTTCAGCAACAGTTATGCCCTAAGTACTGTTGTAAGAAGGCCTATAAATGAGCATACAACCAGAATAGATTTTACAAGATACAATTCTTAGATTCATAGTCTTTGAGCTTGTAAGCCTGCGCTACAGTCACTTGGAGTTGATTGATTGAGTTAAAATTGTTTTCAACCATAAATACCGAGCCATTTATTTGAATCTGGAGCAGAAAGGAAAACCAGATTTGGTATGTCTAGATACTTTTGAGAAATTAAGTCAGACCACCATCTGAAATGTATATGTACTAAGACAGGACGGAAGCAGACCTCTGTAAAGGAATTGAATGTTAAAGCATTTATTGAGCTTTATCTGAATTAGAAGGCAGAACAAGTTATGGACCTTAATGAAGACATTAATGCAAAAGGCAAAAATCTGCCTAAACGAAGATCATTATAACTTTCAACTGTAGAGTTGATGAATTCTGGCATTCATGATCTCAAGAGACCATGGGAATGCTCTGAATGAGATGGCATCCTAAATAGTGTGGTAATGGTCTTCATGGGTAGGTTTCTTATTTCTCGTAGTGCGCTTTGTAACAAATTGTGCAAACAGTGATATGGTCAAGGGTAAGCTGGATGGGGACAATGGAGGGGGAATTTGACAAATGTCTAGTCAAACCTGTTAATACACTGCTCAGCCATCGTCCGGTTTTCTTTTTGAAGTAGGATGGCAAAAGTCAACTAGGTGCATTTTAGAATGTAGTGTCATCCCTTTATTTCATACACAACCATAGAACTGTTAATAAAGTCTACATCAGGCCTTAAAAAAGAAACTTAAGGGACTGGCAAATGTAAAAAAAGGTGGGACATCGTGAAGGGGGCATTAAAGAGAGCCCCCCAATCTTTCTCCAGACCTCATTTGCTCATTCTCTCATGGACAGCTTCCTTTTTGTGTAGGAGTTTAGAACAGTTGGTCACTGAAGAGAAAGCCAACCATTGATAACGTAATTGTGCAAGCTGTACAGAAGCTGGATCATTTGCCTCCCCTTTCATCTTTAATTCGCTGGACTCGCAGAATGTGCAGTTTGATGCATTTGTATTCTTCTAATCTCACTATGCCTGTCACTCATCCCGACACAGGCTCTGTGAGGGGAACAACCTATTATACATAAAGCCTGGTGATGACCTTGGCAGACTCCTGCCTACATTTAAAGTTTTTTAAAGGGGTTCTTTATAATAATGGGGAATTATTTAAGGGTCTGAATTTCTATAGCCAGTTTCCCTCACAGAACGTAAACAAATGTAGCTAGAAAACTCGGGGGCCGATTCCGATCTCGGCCGGTAGGGCTCCGAATCGGATTCGGCTTTACCGGATCCGATTCGGAGCCCTATTTCCCGACCGAATCGTACGTGCGTCCGGGCGAGCGAGTACGATGCGTGCGTTCGCGAAATCTTCGACCGACTCGTACGCAGGACCCGACCGCTCCGACCGACTCGCACAGGGACGACGCGCACCGCACTATGGAGACGTTCCCCGGCCGGGTAAGTACGATGCGCATCGCGACCGCTCCGACCGACTCGCGCAGTCCGGCTCCAAGGAGCTGTCGGAGCTGCACTTTGGGGGTCCGTGTCGGACCCCCCTGGAAGCGTAGGCACGCAAGTCGCACACAGGGGGGACCCATGGGTCCCCCCTACACGTGCATGTACGGCGCGACCCGCATCTACGCGAACACGCTGTAGGGGGCGCCCTTGTTCGCGTCGTGCCCATTGAGTCAATGGGAGCCCGTGTACGTGTCGTACGACTGGCTCCCATTGACTTCAATGGGAGTCCGACCGAATCGAGTCCGATAGCATACGTGCGCATCGTACTCGTTCGGTCGGACTGCTAGAGTCCGATTCGGTCGGAAATCTCTCCGGGTCCGGCTCGGTCGGAGAGATTTCCGGCCCGAATCGGAATCGGCCCCTTGGTGTTTCTTTTTTGGTCACTCTTAGGCAGACTGAATTTAGTGAGAATGATTTCCTGCGTAGCCATAACTAGAATATTGATGTTTCTGAAATACGAATTGTTTTTGGGATAAACAGATTTTATGATCTAAAAACTTCCCTATTTTTGAGGTCATATTTGCTGTGTATCTTGAGTCAAGTTGTATTTTTATTTGCAGTTCATGAATGTTTTGTTGGGTTCATTCTATTGAGAGGTAAGCGAGTTTAGCCATGTTACGGAAGTTCGATATTGTATTATGTTGTGCTTTGCAATGGTAAGAATGTCAAAAGTATTTCCATATTAATTATTGGTACTATTCTCCTTTATGTTTGCAAACCATTTTTATTTAAGTTAATTTGACATTGATTACCTTTGCAGACTTAATGCTGTGTTTGAAGTGGACACCGATCTACAAAAGGGTGTGTTATCCGAAATTACAGCAGAGCTCGCCTGGCCATCCATACTCAACTCATCACGTCTTGTACATTTCCCTCTTACAAATATCAACAGCTCATCAGTAAGTGTTGGAGTAGTCATTTACACACCATACTCCTATTAGCAATGAGGTGATTGTCATTTTATGTTTACTTTCTTTTTTTTTTTTTTTTTTTTTTTTTTTTTATAAAACATTTTTATTAACATTTTTGCATAATAACAATTGTTACAATGGTGTTTACTTATTGATACATTCATTGTTTGTCCTTTTTTCTCACTTAGTTACATCATTTCTATTCAATCCATATACACTACTCTTTTCTCCGTTGTGTCTGATAAGTTTTGTATTACCAATTTTTACCTGTCCTACAGCTCCCGCCTCCCGTGCTTAGTCCCCCTGTATTGATACGTGGTCTTCTTGCGGGGGTTCACAAATATTCCCACGAAATGTATTCCATTTCCCCATATCTTCTCCCACTTCTTGGGGCACCCCCGATGAATATAGACCGATTTTTCAGTGGTCATAGTGTGGTCTAGGTCTTGGCACCATTGCGTATAAGTAGGAGTTACCTGTGATCCCCAGTGCTGTGCTATATTGCGTTTTGCCAGCGCCATTCCCAGTGTAGCCCACCCCTGATCTGCGTGATTGAGGTCTGTGGGTTCCCAGATGTTTAGCAAACATCTCTTTGGTTCCAGCGGCACCATGACTCCTGTCACCTGCGAAACTGTGCGCATAATCTTCTCCCAATACTTCGTTATTGACGGACAGTCCCAAATTGTGTGCCAGAATGTCCCCAGTGCGCCACAGTGGCGGAGGCAGAGTGGGGTGTCAGTCCTGCCTAATTTGTGCAGTAGTGGTCGCGTATAGTACGTGCGATGCAGGATTTTTAGCTGCACTAATCTGAGTTTGGAAGGTATTGCGATCTCCCGTGGTGATGCCGTCGCCTCCATCCAGTCGTCTTCCTCCAGTACTCCCAGATCTACCTCCCATCTGCCCTTAAGTACCACCGTGGGATCAGGTTGATTGTTAATTATTTTACGGTATGTTTGGGATATGGCTTTTTTATGTAGATGGTCTGTTAATAGTCTGTCCTCTAGTGGTGAGGCCTCCGGTAAATGCGTGTTTGGTGGTATCACTGCCATCAGTGCGTGTCTTATTTGTAAATATCTGAAAGCTTCAGTCTGTGCCAGGCCGTAGGTGTCCTGCAGCTGCGTGAATTGGATGACCCCCTCCTTCTCCCATAAGTCCCCAACCTTTGATATTCCTATCAAGTCCCACTGTTGGAATCCCTTTGTTTTTTTCAGAGTTCCTAATTTCCGGGTGTCCCATAAAGGCGTGGCCTGCGTAATGACTCCGTCCCACTTCAATGCCCGCTGTACTGTGTGCCACACGTGAACCGTATGTGCTGTTGGGCCCGTTAGGGTTGTTTTTCGGGGCCTGTTGTACAACTCCCCCATTATCCCTCTAACTTCTAGGAGGTGCCTGTCCATCCGGAAGGCGGGGTCCTCCTGTGACGCGTGAAGCCACTGATTTATTGTGATGAGCTGAGAAGCCCAATAATACGCCTGTATATTGGGCAGGGCAATCCCGCCGTCGTACCATCCCCTCACTAGTTTCTGCAATGCTATACGAGCCGACTTCCCATCCCACAGCAGGGCAGTAAGCTCTGTATTTATCATAGTAAAGTATGTTGGGTTTACCGGAAAAGGAGTATTCTGTAAGCTGTACAGGAATCTGGGGAGTGCCATCATCTTAAAGAGGGCCGCCCTGCCCAGTAATGTTAGCGGCAGGGATCGCCAGTGCTTAACATCGCTACGCAGTCGAGTCAGGGGCTTCATTAAGTTTTCGTCCGTAAAGATCTCGCTTTGTGGTGTTACGTAGATGCCGAGATATTTAAATCCCCGTTCTGCGATCCGGATTTCGCAGTTGCGTGGCATCCTCGGTGGGGGACCGTGTAGGATGTATAGAAGTGACTTCGCCCAATTTATTGTGTATCCTGACGCTCTGCCGTATGCGGCGCACAAGTCCAGCAGACGGTTTAGGGAACGCGCAGGCGACGCCAAATATAGTAAGACATCGTCCGCGTAGAGTGAAATGCGGTCCTCCCATCCCATGGCCCACTTCAGTCCGCGGATAACTGGGTCCTGGCGTATCCATGCCGCCAGTGGCTCCAGTACTATAGCAAAGAGCAGGGGGAGAGGGGACAGCCCTGTCTCGTTCCCTTTCCAAGGGAAAATTCTGCGGAGATACGTCCATTTGCCACCACCTGCGCCAAGGGTTTCGTATATAGCAGTTGAACCCATTCACAGAATTTGGGACCAAATCCCATACGATGAAGGACTGCAAATAGAAAGGGCCACTCTACCATGTCGAATGCCATGCGTGCATCCAGGGACAGAATTATCGCATCCTCTTCGATAGTAGACTTCCGTGCCATGACACCATGTAGTCTCCTGAGATTTAACGCTGTGTTTCTGTTTGGCATAAAGCCTGACTGATCAGGATGGATCACTGTTGTGAGGTGGGGTTGTAGTCGCGTGGCTAACGCTTTGGCTAGTATTTTAGCTTCGGCGTTCATTAAGGAAATAGGTCTGTAGGACAGGCATTCCTGCGGTGGCTTGCCTGGTTTGTGGATTGCGACTATGGTTGCTACACGTTGGTCTTTAGGTAATTCTCCCTTCTCTAAGCATTCCTTATACATGTTAAGTAGGTGTGGTGCGAGTTTGGTCGCTGTCCCCTTGTATAACTCTACCGGGATACCATTGGGTCCCAGAGCCTTTCCCGACTTTAAAGCTCCTATTGCCGAGGTAATTTCCTCAGTGGTTAGGTCTGCGTCTAGTGTCTTGACGGCATTCTCTGACAATGTAGGCATTTGGATGTCTCTGAGGAATTCCAGGTTGTCTTCTCTAGTGTTTGTGGCAGTGGGTGTATAAATTTGTTGGTAATGGTCGGCTAATGCCTCAACTATTTGCTGGGGGTCTGAGGTCGTATTCCCATCTGCTAACTTAATGTGGGTTATCCAATTATTGGCACGCTCCCTCCTGTCCAGCCAAGCAAGGAGCCTGCCTGCCTTGTCGCCAAGCTCGTATATTACATGTTGCGTGGCGGTAAGCCTGGATTTCGTGTCTTCCCAGGCGTAGGCCCGATATGCTTGCTGTGCCATGTGGAGCCCGTGTGTTGTGTCTTCGTTGGTATCTCGCGCGTGGTCTGCCTCCGCCTCCGCCACCCCTTGCTCTAGCTCTACGAGCTGTTGTCTGTGTTGCTTTTTATGGCTAGCTATCAGTGAAATGGCCTGTCCCCGCAGCACTGATTTGTATGCCTCCCACAGTATTGTCGGGGAAGCGACTGAGTGCTCGTTTTCGTCGAAGTATTTCTCTGTGGAGGTCTGTAGGCCCTTCTTAATCTGAGGGTTTTTAAGAATCCTGGGTATATAGGAAACAGTCGCCGTCTCGTTACTGTACGGGAAGCATACGTGACATATACCGGTGAGTGGTCAGAAATGCCTCTAGGCAAGTGTTGAGTCTCCGATATCCCTTCTAGTCCGGTTGTTACCGTAAATAAATAATCTATTCTGGAGAGGCTATTGTGTACCCCTGAGTGAAAGGTGTACTGACGGTCCTGTGGGTGCCACTTTCGCCACACATCAGTGAGTCCCATAGCCTCCACAAAGCCCACCAGTTTGAGATTGGCACTGCATGTATCTCTAGGGGGCTGTCTGTCTAGCGAGGGATCAATCGTTGCATTAAAGTCTCCACCTATGATGAGTTTCCCCTGTGGCAGTGATAATAAGAATTCCCCTAGTGCTGGGAAGGTTGACTGGTGCAGCGTCGGTGGTATATATACTGTTACGAAGTTGTATGTCCTTCCCTCCCATTGACATGCCGTTGCAGCAAACCTGCCCTGTTCGTCCTTCCACGACCCAGTAATTATCAGGGGGAAACGTTTATTGATCAGGATACCTACCCCCCGTGAACCCGAGGTAAATTCCGAATGTATTGTCATTTTGTATCCCCATCTATCTAGAGCTCTGCAGGCAGAGCCTGTCAAATGTGTTTCTTGTAGTAATGCCACCGCTGGGCCCTTTCGCTTGATGTATTGAAGGACTAGCCCCCTCTTAATCTTGTCTCCCAATCCGTTGACATTCCAGGATAGTATTGTTAGTGTGGGCGGTGGCCCCCAGGGTCCGAGGTCTGGGAGCTAGGAATATTAGCGGGTGTGTCTATGTGCGCCATGTAGGACGTGGGATTTGGAAGGGTATTGATTCCCGCATTGCGTCCACTGTGCTGTATCGGTAATTATGCTATTTGTTAGACTTCTAAACTTTTGCATCCATTCAAACAATAAGGACTGAAGTATCATTCTGATATAATATATATTACCTTCTATATTCCCTTGTATCGGAAACCTGAGAAGTACATTAACTCCCTTGAACTGTTCCCCATCCCCCTCCCCCCACCCTGCCTCCCTGCCCGGCGGACCTAGAACTACCCGCCACCCCAACTGAGCAGAGTGCTTCTGACCCATAACTTGTACTTGCGTGAGGGGGGAAGAGTCTGCCATCGATCCCCGCCAGTCACTCCTTTGACTAACATCTAGTTGCTGCCTGTGTCCCAGATGGAGGCACTTTTGGTCGTGGCTGCGAGGGCCCCCGCCCGTGCCACCGCATCATTCGCCCATCATTCGTGTACTTATCATATTCTATCAATTAAATGAAGTTAGTGGTCGCCCATTAAGTGTTTCAAACAACAGTCATGACTGGTTGGTGCTGGTGTGTTCCACTGTGCATCCGGTCGCCACTCCTTCTGCGGAGAGGTCTCCATCCTCTTGTCACGCCGGGGCGTCACTCAGGGTCCTCATTTGTAGTGGGACGTTCTTCTTCCACGATGGCCGTCCCTCCGCTACTCTGTGTGTCGGATAGCTTGGACATTTGCCTGTGTTTCGAAGTTTGTCGTCTGGGGCCCGTGGCCGGGCGCCATCCCTCCAACCAGTCTGTCGCCTCCTCCGGCGTCTCAAAGAACCAGACTTTTCCCTCTGCTTCAACTCGGAGTTTCGCCGGGAAGAGCATTGCGTATTTTAATTCTCTATTACGCAGTTCTTTTTTGATTTCTAGAAAACTGCGTCTTTTCTTGGTCACCACCGCCGTGTAGTCCGGATAGAGTGAGACCGTACTGTTGTCTACCTGCAGTGGGGGGCTCATGCGCGCAGCCTGTAGGATCGTATCCCGGTCGCGGAAGTTAAACATGCGCGCCAGTATGGGTCTGGGTGGCGTCCCTGGCCTTGGTCTTCCGCCAGGCACCCTGTGCGCCCGCTCCACTGAGAAGAAATTTGATAGGCCGCGGGGTTGCAGCTTCGTCAGGATAAAGTCTTCTACAAAGAGGTCTAGCGCCGGTCCCCGGATACTCTCCGGCACCCCCACCAGGCGTATGTTGTTGCGTCGTGAGCGTCCTTCTTGGTCCTCCAGCTTGTCGGCCATTTGCTGGGCTGTTTGTTCCAGTTGGCGGACCTGGCGTTGCAGGGTCACCGTATCTGCGGTTAGTACAGCTGTCGCATTTTCGACCTCCGCCACCCTGGTGCTGATTTTGGAGACATCTGCTCGCAGCAGCGTGATGTCCGTCGAGATGGTGCCAATGGTAGATTGCATCTGGTGGAGGGTGGCCATCACATCTAGCAGGGTGACCTCCCCCTGCTTTGCGGTCGGCGAGACGCTCCCAGTGGGCTGGGATGCCGCTGTCGTAACCGAGTTTTCTTTGTGGTAAACGTATTTGTCCATCTTACTGCTCTGCGACCCTCGTTGAGCGCGTCCACTCATCTTGTCTACTACTGGTGGCTGGTGTGACAGGGAAGACAGTAGGGGCCGCTTCCCGCCGGCGGGAGTGGTTTCACACGCGGCCCCCCGGCCCCCCTGTCCCCCTTTAGCCGTGTGGTCAGTAGGCCGTCGCCGCAGGTATTTCACCCCCAATGTGCCTTGTAGTTTCCCTTCTTCTTCCAAGAAGTCTCGAGGCTGTTTGATGCACCAGCCGCAGTATGTGTAAGTGTCCGCCCCAGCCAGCGCTCAGTCTCGGGGTATACAAAACCAGGGAGAGAGCAACTCCACAGCACACCCTCAATTACGGCCTCAGTCTTGGGATATGTTGCTGGGCCTCCAGAGTATTTCCTTCTGTCCCTGTGTCTCACCCTCTACTGGGATATTCGCGCCTAATCATCAATGTGGCGCCCTCTCTTGATGTTGCTGTTGGAGGGGGCTTACCACGCTCTGCACCGGGCGCACTCACCGCTGCGTGTGCTGGCGTCTATCCTCGCCACCACCGGTCTTGGGGTATAGCGCTGGGCCCTCAGGACTGCCTCCGAGTCTCCCGTTTTGCCGGGATTGTTGGCCCGGTTCGTTCCTTGTTTCCCCAATGGATGTTGGGCGTTTGTGCCGTGTGAGTCGGGGACCCAACTCACCCCCTTCCCCCTCCTCACTCTCGGCGGTGCTCGGGGCTTCCTCCGGCTGCCGCGATCCGCCGCGCTGGGCTTGGGCGGGGCGAGGGCTACTCGAGGTCCCGGCTTCTGCGCTGTCCCCAGGCCGTATCTCCTTTCCACGGTCCGGAGCTCCGGCGGCCGGTCGCAGACGGCCCAGATCTCTTCCAGGTGTTCACCTGATGTTCCGACGTTGCCGCCCACCCTTGGAGGACAGCAGGCCTGCGGATTAATGTCAGGATAGTCGGGAGGACTGCAGGTGATCGCGGAGCTCTCCTAGGCTGCGGCCATCTTCGGTGGTTGTAAGCCACGCCCCCCCTATGTTTACTTTCTTGATGTCTGTGCAATAAAGGTAAAAGAATTCTGAGAATACAGTCACAAAGTTGAAAATTCTTTAATTTCTTATCATCCAACCCACAAAACAAGTTTATAGAGGTATAATGTTAATGAAGCCTTTTTTAAAAACTTTTTTTGTGTTTGCATATCTCTGCTTGCGAGTTAAAATAAATGACTAGCACAGGATTTCTTGTGCTGTAGAAAAAGGAAACCATATATTAGTTCAATGATTACAATCGTCTTTTGAAAGTGTATAGCACAGATGTTATTTGGTTGTCTTGTTGGAGAGAAAATTCATAATTGGGGCGGGGTACTCTTTTCTATAAAATGAAAAGAGAACCTTGTCTTTCACCTTCATAGATTTATATTGCGCTTACCTGCTAGCAGTCACTGCCGTGAGGGGAACGGCTCTGCTCCAGTCTCTGCTCCAGTCTTCCTTTTCCTCTTGCCAGCCGTGAGGGGAACGGCTCTCCTCCAGTCTTCTCTCTCCTCTTGCCAGCCGTGAGGGGAACGGCGCTAGCGGACTACACATCCCAGCAGGCGCAGGGAAGACGCCTGCTGATATCGTCATTGCGGCGCCAGGAGGCGCAATAAGTTGAGACCCGGCCCCCCGCAGCGCGGGACGCGCTTACCTGCTAGCAGTCACTGCCGTGAGGGGAACGGCTCTGCTCCAGTCTTCCTTTTCCTCTTGCCAGCCGTGAGGGGAACGGCTCTCCTCCAGTCTTCTCTCTCCTCTTGCCAGCCGTGAGGGGAACGGCGCTAGCGGACTACACATCCCAGCAGGCGCAGGGAAGACGCCTGCTGATATCGTCATTGCGGCGCCAGGAGGCGCAATAAGTTGAGACCCGGCCCCCCGCAGCGCGGGACGCGCTTACCTACTAGCAGTCACTGCCGTGAGGGGAACGGCTCTGCTCCAGTCTTCCTTTTCCTCTTGCCAGCCGTGAGGGGAACGGCTCAGCTCCAGGCTTCTCTCTCCTCTTGCCAGCCGTGAGGGGAACGGCGCTAGCGGACTACACATCCCAGCAGGCGCAGGGAAGACGCCTGCTGATATCGTCATTGCGGCGCCAGGAGGCGCAATAAGTTGAGACCCGTCCCCCCGCAGCGCGGGACGCGCGCGGGCAGCGCCCGAGCAAAGCCCGGGCCAAGGGCGGGCCCGTCCTTGCCCGTCAGTGTCCGATTGAGGCCGGGCTGGGCCATTTCTCTTTTGTCGGTGGCATCGAACCAGGTGAGCACTGCCCCCTGATCACCTGTATCTCAGCTGCTTAAATTTTAAATATGGGGAAGAGAACTGATACAATACCCCCCCGCCCAGTTATCACAAGTATAGATAGTATGCTGGAAAGGGCGGTGAATATAGTCTCTAATGAGATTGATTTAACTGAGAGGAGACTATCCCTTGGCATTGAGGCATTGCATGATGGTCCTATGTTAGGGCCTGAATTGGCTGATACAGCTGATACAGCTGGCTCTCTTCTGCTCTGTAGTGCTCGGAATGTTTATCCGACGAACTTACCGACTTTCAGCACCGGTCCTACGTCTGGACATGAAGCTATTTTGATACTGAGCCCAAAGGCTATTAGTACTGTCATTGATCAGGATCCCCCCATGGCCAGTGCTATAGAGTGTGCGGGTGCAAAGAGGAAGAGGAAAACAGCAAAGCCCGCCCCTTTGAAGAGAAAACAACCACCTCGCACCGGTTCTACTCGCTCTGTTATGAGTACCTGGCTACATAAACCTTCACAGACTCAGGCCCTGAATTCTGAATTTGTTGTCTCCCCTCACCATGGAGAACTAAGGAACTCTGTTAGCACTCAGACGAGTACTATATTGCCCTCTCCTCCATATAACGGCTTGGGAGAGACCTTTATTGACACTGTTATTAATAGTATTTTTGGGCAAATTAAAGATCTGATTGATTCTAATTTCTGTGCTTTGTGGAAACGGCTCGATAGGCTGGATACTTTGTCAAATAAATTATGCTCCCAATTTAAGAATGTTAAACCTGCTCCAGTAGAGGGGGTGGTATCAAGGCTGATATTGGCTGACACTGTCCCTCAGTTACATGTCCCTGCTCCTCCAGCCTCATTGTTACCACCACCTGGGACATGCCCCACTTGTGAGAAGGTAAAAGATTGCCTCATAGCAAAGGTTATTGTTACCCCAGGGAATATATCTAATACTGTAGGATTAAATACTTTGCCAGCTACAACTTTACACACACAACCTGATTTTAGTAGCACTATGTGTGCCACTACAGAGAGATCTAACACAAGGGATCTTAATATACACGGGGGACTTTATCTCAAGCAAACAATATAGATACTCAAGCCAGTAAAGATATATTGAACCTTCCACCTGCATCCTGCCCATTTGTCTGCGTACTTGCAGGTGTACCTCCACTTAAGAAAAATCAAATTGAGACATGGTACCAACTTCGCAATAAGTGCGTTGATTGGTTATCCAAACATAAGGGGTATAAGGTGGTCGATGCAAATAATATTATCATGGTTCGAAGGATAAGCTGGGTTGGGCCCTCTGTTAAAAATAACGAGGGGGACTGTATTGTCGTTAATTTTCGTAACCCTGCAATGGTGAAATCCCTACTAAAGGTACAGGAAGACACATGTATGGGGCCCAGCAGTATTTTTCTGCTGCCATTGGGATACTTCTACAAACCAATTTTTAGCTCACAAATGAATGCTGGTGCTTCTCTATCGAGGCATAATAGGTTTTTGCCTCTGTCCTCATTAGACACCCAAGATTGACTTGTACCCGCCCAGCTACCCATTGAAGCTAATAGTTTATTTGATGAATGCCCTTTGGTAGGACATCCAAATCCAACTAGGACCGGCATCAACTCTAAACTGAGTATACTTAGTTGGAATGTCGCCGGTCTGGCATCTAAAATGAATTTACCAGACTGGATTGAAATAGTTGAAAATCAGGACATTATAATGATGCAAGAAACCTGGGCCACTCGGGATCTCTACTTAGAAGGGTTTCAGTGTTTTAATAATGTTGTCCCGGTCCCCAAGGTAGGGCGACCATCTGGCGGGCTTTCGATTTGGGTGAACATTCTAACGGGCGGTAATGTGAACGTTTTAGATACAAGAAATGATAATATACAGGCTTTGATTTTTACGAGGGGTATTTCCATATGTTTAATTAACTTTTATAACAATGATTTTTATTCGGTGCCAAATATCATGTTTAATAATTTGTTTAACTTTATTTTAACTCTACAAAACCTTAAGGCTTTTACTAATGTTGTCGGCATTTGTGTGGGGGGAGATTTTAATGCAAGGATTCCAATGAGCAATAACATACCAATATTTCCGACCACTTGTTTGTCTCGGTGCACTAGGGGTATAGAATTATTAGATTATTTATCCAATCATAATCTAATTAATACTATGGATATTGCTGCTATCCCCGATAAAGATAATCGTATTGAACCAACATATAGAGGCAGGGGTTGTGCCTCCACTATTGATTGTTTTTATCTCTTCAATCTTAGAAGATAGTTTGCTAAGTGCAGAGGTTATACCGACCCATCATGGCGACCACAACCCCATTAAAATATTATTGGAAATTGCCCCTAAATCTGTAAACAACAAGGAGTGTGGTGCTAGGAATCTGTTACCCTCTACAGATAATTTGAGATTAGTCTGGCGAGGAATTGATATCAACAAGTTATTTGTTGATATGTTAACTGCTTTCTCGCCACTTGTCGATACCTGCTTGTCATTTAAGGATCACAATCCCGATGTGATCGGTGCATTCACTCAAGTGTGTGTGGCCACAAAATGGTTGTTGTCAAGGCCTATTACGAAAGTTAGAACGGGACCGAGATAGTTTAATAAAGACTGCTCCTTAGCAAATAGAAAGCTCCGCAAGGCACTGTCAACGACCCCTAGAGACCGGGTACTCGTTAAATCCTTGAGGCCCCATTATAAGGCAGTAACTACACAAAGGAAAGATGAAATCCTAAAAAATCACTGGGAGAGCTTAGCGTGCAGTGCATCTTTAAAAAAGGGAAATGTTTTTTGGGCGGCAGTTAAAAACATCAGGACACTAGGACATCCCATAACTGCTATCAGTTGTAACATAACCAGCGACTTATGGGTGGCCCATTTCTCTAAAATCTACTCGGCCCCAATTGGCACAGAGGACTTATATGAATATTATGCGCCTACCCCAATAGATATAACTCTGTTAGAAGTGGAGGATGCAATCCAACAAAGTTTGGGTAATAAAGCGCCGGGCCCTGATGGGCTGCCCATCGATCTTATTAAAAATAAACCAGATTTTTGGGCACCCCTTTTATTGAATGTTTTTAACAATTTAACCTATGATACAATCCCGAGCACGTGGTCCATGAGTATTATTGTACCGATTTTTAAAAAGGGCGATCGTTCTAACCCCAGTTGCTATAGACCTATTTCCCTCATCGATAATACCCTGAAAATCCTGGGAAGGATTCTCTATAATAAGATAAGGTCATGGGCTGAGGGTGACAATATTTTAAGGCTGTGTCAACTGGGGTTTAGAAGTAAAGTAGGCACAGTAGAACAGTGTCTGAATTTAAATTTGATTATTGGCAAGTATACTGTTGCAAAAAATCTCCTATATATCTCGCCTTCATGGACCTCACCTCTGCGTTTGACCTCGTTAATAGGTCACGCCTATGGTCTATTCTTTTAAAACAAGGTTTGGATGAAGTCTTAGTTCATTTTTTAGCATATTTGCACACAGATTTGCATGCGCGAGTTAGGATTAGTCAGTATGGGGACGTATCAAGTGATATTAAAATTGATAGAGGTGTCAGACGGGTGCGTTCTGGCACCTCTTCTTTTTATTTTATACATTAATGATTTGCATGACTCACTAGTAAGACTTACCCACGACGTACCGAGTATAAATGGCAATACACTGCCTGCACTATTGTATGCCGATGATGCGGTTTTAATGGCACGCACCCCAAATGCCTTACGCATTTTAGTACGAGGTTTTGTAGATTTTATGGCTGTTTTAGATTTGAGGACTAATTTTAAAAATCATTTTTAATGGCATGCGGTCCTAAAAGCGCCCCATTAATAAAATTATTGTTAACTCAGAAAGTTTACAAAGCACTTGCACTTTTTCTTATCTTGGGTTACTTTACGCTACAAATGGCTCTTGGTCTGAACATGTGGCATACAGCAGAAGTAAACTGTCAAGAAGCATTAATACACTTCTGGGATTACCCCAACCCAAAAGGTCTGAAGCCGTTTTAGCTTTTAAGAAAATTTTTAAACTACAGTGTGCTCCCATTGCAACCTATGGAGCAGAAATCTGGGGCTTTACCAAATGTAGTAGCATCCAATGCGAAGAAAATAGACTATGTAGAAAACTCTTGGGAGCACCGATTTCTTCATCGGTATATGTGTGCCACAAAGAACTGAATTTGCCCTACATCGAAGATTACATTAGGGCTCGTCCGGCACTGTTCTGGGTTGCAATTTGGAAAAACACTGCGGCAACTCTCACCAGAGATATAATAACTGATTGCCTTAGATGTGAGAGGGGTGGGGATATACCATGGCTCGCCGCTGTAAAAGAGAGCCTAAAAGGCGTAAATTATTTACGCATCTTTTTAAATCCAACTCAATCCGAGCTAATTAATAAAAAAGTAATACAAGAGGCATTGTACAAAAAATATAGCGATGAAAGGCACTGGAGAGAGACCAAGAAAACCTCAGTTGTAAGGTATATGTCCATAGAGGATTGTTCTTATTTGCCTGCTAGATATCTTTTAAAACCCTTAGGATATTGGGAAAGAGGGTTGTTATTTCGTTTACGAGCAGGTACCATGAAATATTTATTATGCTTCCCCTTGGGCTACAATACTGATCTTGATGCATCGCCCTGCCCTTGCAACGCACACAGTAATCAAACAATGTTGCACTTTTTATTCTTTTGCGGTTTTTATTCTAAATTTGCAAAGGGCTTTTTGATACCTTTTTTTAAATCACGTGCTATTTCCGACTTCAGGATAGCCTACACGGAAGTGCTTAAATTGGCGGATGATGAATTAATTTTCCGTGTCGGATCATTCCTGAAGTCGGCCGTACGGTCACGTAGAACTATGTGTGCCCAATGAAGGTCGTTAGAAATGTATTTTACTGTATTGTTATTAAAACTCCCACATTGATTGTTAATATATGATATATCATGCTATTTATGATCCATTTTAGTCACTGTTATAAATGTATTGTATCTTTTGTTTTGAATATGTTGCCATCTATGAATTGTTTTTATTGTGCTTTTATGGATATCTCATATTCGAATAAAGATATTTTGATTTGATTTGATTTGAAAAGAGAACCTTGTCTTTCACCTTCATTGATTTATATTGCCATCATTTGATGACACAAAATGCCCCCCTCTCCCTATCCTTTATTTGAATCTTCCTAGTTTGTTGATACCTTTGTGTAGCAAAATATTGAAGTAACACCTTTCTCTCATTGTTTGATTCGGTATTATAAAGAAAAGAAAATGAAAATATCAGTTTGGTCACAAATCACGTACAGTTTCTGTTTTTGTATTCAGTCTACTGGAGGCTGAACGATGAGAAGCATATTTCCATATGCGCATTTGTTCCAAAACTGGTCAATAGCTGATAGAGAATGTTTCAGATAAGACATATTTAATACAATTTACAAAGATAGCAAGTTGAGGACTGATTTGTAAAAGGACATTAAGATTCAGGAGCAAAAATAAGTGTGTGATAAGAAACATGTTGTGTATTACGTTAGCGGCGAGACAAAGAGACTATGGAGATAGGGTGATGCAGATTCATTGGCATGCCTTTAACTACACTTTCCATTCTGCTCTCGAAGCAGACTATCCCCTGCACACGTTCACTTTCTCAGCTCCCAATGTCCAAACTTGATTCTTTTCTCATACTGGTTCCGTAACAATTGATTTTGAGACTTCCAAAATGGCTAAAAACATGCGTATCTAAACATGTGGAGAAATACAAGAGCACTTTATACTCACAATACTACCCTCGATATGGTTGAATTTTCATATTATAAAGAACCCATTGTGTCACATCTTACCTTTAATGGAGTATTCAGGACTGTTCTTTCCCGTCCTTTAGCTAATACATCCTCCATCTAAGGAGGAAATGATTTTGCTAAGAATTTTCACTCTAAAATTATAGACGTCTAGAATACATCTGGATACTAGTAGCTATCCATTGACTCCCTAATCTACTTTTCTGTCTGCAAAGACACTTTCTGCTTCTCTCAAGTCCTTCATCAGCATATCCTCCAACCAAGCTCATTCCTGTCCTGAAAGCTGCAAATTCCCCATTCTGCCCTGTGATTAAGCCTCGATCACCCCTTCTGCTTTCTCTAATTTGTCACTCATTTATTGTGCAACCACCCTTTGACTGGCATTTGTACTCAGAGCTTTATCAATAAAAAAGCCATCTGTTTTCTTCTCTTTCTCATCCAACTACTAGACCTTTGCCCAGCTAGCCTTTGTTCTTTAAGATTCTCGAATGGCTTGAAATCAAAAGGCTGATCAACTTCCTTTCCTGCATCAGTGTACTTGACCCCTTACAAATGGAAGTTTGCACACTTTGCTCAACCAAGACTGCTTTATTGCACATTTATAACTTTGTCACTGTTAGTCTGTTCAGTTTGTCAGCTGAATTTGATACCATTGACCACTCAATTCTAGTGATTGGTCCTTCTTTTGGTGTTTCCTCGTAGTCCATTAATTTCTAATATCCTAACTATATGTTCATTTCTGTAATGGTGCTCATATCCTTATTGTCAGGTCTGGGCCTGTTACTTTTCTCACTTTTCGCCTCCTCAGTAGCTATGGTTGTATACTTTTAAAGTTTTTTTTTTCACCACCTATACAATGTTAATACCCAAATCCTTCTTTCTTTACTACCTGTAACAGCAGGTTCACACATAGATGCCTCAGTGCATCCCTGCCATCATGCCTTGGATGGCCTTAAATTTGTTTAATGATCAAGTCCTCTAAGACAGAAATCATAGTTTCCTTTTCTAAAAAAAAAACATTCTTATTGGTTTATCTTAAGTTACCAGAGGAAATCGTAAGAATCAAAGATACCATGAATGAAATTTGAAACTTTGAGTCACTGATGCATCATATAAACTCCAAAGGTATTACACAAATTAAATTTAAATTTGAAGCATCACCCCTGCGTTTGCCTGGTCTTGTATAGAATCATATAGATTACGGCTTACTGCAACCCCTTTCTATCTGCTTCTTCAATTTCTTTTTCCCTGTGCTAGCTATTCTCATCCCCCTCCCCCACAACGGCTAGGAACCTTGGTCTGTTTAATTTGTGCATGCAGCTGCACACTTTTTCACTGCTATATCAGACTGGTATTTACTACTAAGCAAAGAGAATATTTCAGCCCAGCCCTCTCTTTTACCACCTCTAATCTCATTGTTCTCTTGTACAGATCTGACTGGACTATTGCAACAGCCTGCTGCTTAGAGTTTCATAATTCACATTTATGTTTATAGTAAAAGTTATGAGTCGCTATGCGCATAAGATTATCACCAGACCCGTCATTTCACCTCTGCCCACTACCTTTAGCCTGGCTGGCTATCTGATATCAGCAGAGCCTAATTTAAGCTTCTCAGTACAGTTTTTAAGGCGAGTCATGGCCTGTCACCTCCCTATATAGATGAGGTTGTATACATTGTATAAAGACACAGTACTCGTTTTTTCACAGTGCCTAAAACCTCTGTGCCCTGTCTTGATTCCCCCTATTCTAGCTTCTCAGCTCTTGTTGTTATAAAGCATTCCCAGTGTATTTCAAGACCATCCCTGCTCCATTGACATTAGAAAGGCCCACCTAATTGAACCAGAATCTTGAGTGCATAAATGATTCTGACGTGATCTGCCTTCCTCAACTTGTCCTATAATTACATTGGCTCTCATGTATTTATCAGTTAGATTTGGTAATATGCTGTGTTGTTTGCTTTATTCTTGTCCACATGTCGCTTGTGATTCCTTACAAATTAGGTTCATACATGTTTTTGAGATGGGCATATCACCTCCGTGGTACACAGATGTGTTGCCATTCCTCAGGCGCCTGCCTGCATCTGTATCTGGTATCCTGACTTTTATTTATAACGTGTGTGCAGAGGCTTAGGCCTGTCCTTTTCCAACTAAGTGAGGTCCAGGACATGGCAGGACATGTCTTGTGACCTTGAGGGGCAAACAAAGTAGTGGTTGCAGCATACTTTGTTTTGAGATTGATAGTGTGACTGAACCTTTTATCTGAGTCACTGACTCTCTTGTGTAAAGTTCTACTGTTATGTGAATACCATCAACCTTGCTGTGACAGCCTGGGTGCTTGTCGAGTGGATGCAGTGTGCGAGTGGCACATGCAGTAGGAAGACTCTGTATATAGCTATTAGTATTAAGGCCAAAAAGGTCCGCTATGTATTCCTTTGACTTAGCATAAAATAAGATAGTGGATGAAGACCGCTTCCCCCAACAGTCTAAGTGTATTGCCTGTATTCCTGCGGCTCGAGAATGGGGATCCAGGCACTGAAGTGAAGAGGGTGCAGACAGTACTACCTTTAGAAAGTTCATGAAGACTTTTTTTTTTTTTTTAGCCAAGGGCTGCTGTTTAGTTCTTCTTGAGCACTGTCCTTAGTTGGATGGTAGACGTGAAGACCGGAACTGTCATTTTTGTTGTTCAAAATGAGGATGTGTCTTGTCTATCCCCAATTACTGCTTCATAGAGGCTGATGAAAGCCAGGTTTAGAAATTCACTTCCTTATTCCCATGTGTGGGTGCTCTAGTTTGGAGACAGCTCCAATGGTGTAGGCTGTGAGAAACGTCACTTTTCTGTGTCTGGTGGGCTTCCCGAAAAGGACACTTGAAAGAGGATCACCCCAAACCTGATCTGACATTTGAGACCCTGGATCCACATCCCCCATCTAGAAAATGTGTAAAAAAGTGGAACCCAAACCACTCCACTTTGTTCCAGTTCTAGGTTCTTCATGACCAAGGAAGAGTGTTCTCCAGAGTACTCAACTTTTTTATGGCCACTACTGGCGTCTGTCTGACAGTCAGTCTCCCAGGGGTGAGGGGATATCACTTGAAGTCTGCACTTTCTGCTGGAGGAGCTGAGACACTTATCTTATGCCTAGAAGCATGCCCATCTGCTGAGATCGGAAAGGAGTGTGCCTAACCCTTCAGGAGAAGTGACTGTCAAAGAGGAGAAGCCCATTGTGTTCCTGGTTGAAGTGACTCAGAGAGAAAGTGGACTGCCTTAAAGTGAATCCAGGGGCGACGCATGCTACATAGTCTCTCTGCGATTCACACCACGAACTGTATATAGTTTGTGCATTCTCACATAGGACTAGTCGGGGCTGCACCTGCCTTGGTGATGGCATCAGCACAGTCAGGCCTGCACCTTCCTTGGTTTTGGCATCCGCTCAGTTGGGGGCTACAATTGCGGTGGTGTTTGCATCGACCTAGTCAGGACTGACTGCCTTAGAGTTCACATTGACTTGGTCAGACCTGCAACTACTGTGGTGTTCTCATCGGCCAGGCAACAAACTTGCCAGTCGAGACGGGGCCACAACTACTGAACCAGTGCCTTTGTGGGGTTGCCAGGATGGCCGATCAACACCAGACTGATACAGGCAGCTACATACAGACAGATGCAGGCTGCAGCCGGCCTCCATGGAGATATCAAGGTGACTGCTCCCAATCATTGTAGGCTCCTGCCTGCGGTGGGATCAAGCCAGTGAGTTTGCACTAGTTGAGCGTGAAGAATAAAGAGACTGAATTCTTACCCGCTTCCCCACCAGTGGTAAGAACTTGAGCAAACAAGTGATCTAATTAATGCTTTCATCATAGATTACTGGGAGCCAGTTTCATCCATGGTCACTTGGGTAGGAGATAGCACAGAGGGAGGTAAGTGGTGTAGAGACACAAGCGTTGTGACCAGTATCACTACTCTGTATATTTGATTGAGTTGTGTAGTATTGAGTATTGATGTAAGATTAAAAAGTACTTTCTTTTCTAAAAAGACATGCACTGGGCTCAACATGAACTTTCTTGATTTGTTGATTGATTGTTGAGTAATGAGATTAAGCCCCCGACTCCACCTCCCTTTAAAGCATGTGACTGATTGCTGTCGCTACTTTGAGAGTCAAAAAGATTATACTTGGCCAAGTTTGCAGAGCCATAGTAGGATGGGATCCAGGACATCAGAAGCAAATAATATTAATGCCTACAGCGTAGTACCCTGAAGCCATTAAGCTAACATGATTTTGTCTAGTAAACCAAAAGCCAATTATCACTATAAATCCCTATTGCGGATATTTACAAAGCAGCCAACTGGAGCTGTTCATACTTTGTCAAGACATTGATACATACTCCATGGCAGATGCCCGCCCAAGTGTATTAGACCTCTCTGACGTTTTTGTACTCCTTTTAAGAGATGGGTTTGCCATTTTATTCAGTGCTCGTGATTAATAATGTAGTTCCCCTGAAGTAGAAAGAATAGTAACTTACCTCCTTCATGGCAATCTCTGCTGAATATCAATTGAAATCATACATGCCCACGTCTCCAATAGAAAGAATCATTTGATTGCATTCTGAGCAGCATCCTCTGTCTCCTTACAGTAATAACTGAAACAATCAACATTGCATAGTGGGATACTAGGAAATTCAATGTCTTTATGGAGCAGTGTCAGTTTTCCAGTCTTTGAAACTACTTTGGCTGTGTTTTCTTAAATTTTTGCTTAAAAAAGGCTTGTGAATTTTGTTTCCTGTTAGAAGCAGTAAACTAGCGACTTTTGGTGTTTTAATTGGCTTGTATTTTAAAGAAAATAAACGAAAATTGCATAATGTAGCCTTCAATTAGGCTTCACAAAAATGTATATATTTTAATTTCAAAATTGGATTTTCCAACCAAAAGTGTATTATATTTTATAAAGAGTGCTCTTTGATCCTACAAGAAACTGTTTGTTCTTGCTTTTGATTTGTATTGTGATTCCTCATAAAAAAAACTTTACAGGAACTATTCCTTTTAAATTGTGAGGGTTCCGGTTTAAAAGTGGGTTATCAACACTCAAGCGTCTAGTTGGCAAGAAACATCATTACTAAGACTAACAGATGCCAGTGAGCACCAACAAAACTTGTTTAACCTTGGCCCGATTATACTTTACGTGTGGTGAGATCAGTACTTATGATACTGCTTTACCCTGGTTTCTTAAGGCTTTTACAGAGAAATCTACAAGCTTTAGTCATTTGCTGTTTTCCAGCTTGACACCACTCTGCTTGACTCCTTCTCATTTGTTTTTGGTGCTGTGCTTCAAGTTCCTTGTTACCTTGTTAATTGTCTCTCAGTGGTGGAGACTAATATTTCCTTCAGCATGCCTGATAATGTAGCTTAAAAAATTAAATAGAAAAAAGTTATAGAATCTCTACAAAACGATGATCTTCATTGAACAAATCACTTGAAATCTGTGTTTGCAGATTGTCTGTTGCCGTGAAGTTGGGCACTTTGTGTAACAGTTTAATGGTAGGTTTATGGTGATGTGGCGATAGAGACTAGCACCGTGCTGCACACCTTCCTATAATAATTTGTTCGCTTCTGATCTCGCATTCGAATGTGAGTGTAAACCTACTTGGGTGTGACCTTTAAGCTACGCGTGACTGAGGCTAGGACTGTAATAGTTAAATGTTTTTACCTACTTAGGTGGGACCTGTAACCTATGTCCGTCCACGTGCAGTATAGCAATAGCCGAAATTCCAATGAGTTTCAATATCACATGCATAGATGAACTTCTAATGGTTAGTTTAAATGAATAATGTTTGTGTGCGTAGTATATGTTACAACCTGAGATGAAATTGTAACTGATGGATTTATGTATTTCAAGTAATACGTTTAACTTTTATGTCTATGAGAGAACCTTTGCACTCTAGCGCACAGCGAGCGCAAGATAGCACAGCTAGCATTCTAGTGCTCAATGTAAGATGAGGCTTATGTTAGAACACGCTCATGAGTAAAAGACGTATATATATATGCAATGTATATAACATAAGTAATGTTTTTCTTGCACGGTGCACTTTAGCATGAAGAAATGCATTTATTTACATACGTTAATGTTTAGGTCGATGATGGCACATTTCAGGGGGTAATGTGATGAGATATAACGTGTAAAAAAAAATGGTATTTGATATCAGTGAACTTGGCCGGCAAGTACGGACGAAATGCATCAAGGAGTCTCTCTGACAATAAAAGAGAGAACTTAGAGCAAACTTCAGTGTCTGCAACTGTTTGGTCTAAACAGTGGTACAGGATATATATATATATATATATATATATATATATATATATATATATATATATATATATATATATATACATATATATACATATACACATACACATATATATATATATATACATATACACATATATATATATATATATATATATATATATATCGAAATAACAAAGCAATCTCCTCAAATATCATCCGATGAGAGAGAGACACGGACTCCAGAATGAGTGGCAATTTTCAGGTCTTTATTGGTAAAGCCAAAATACGACGCGTTTCGGACAACGCAGTGTCCTTGTTCACATACAGAAACGCCGTTTCACTCATTGTTTTAAAATGCTGTGAGTCACCCCATGTGTCATGTGATGTGTAAACATAGATAAAATACTATAGAAATTCGTAGTCTATCAAAAGGTAATGCCTTATTTATAGTTTCTGTTTCAAAATAAATGTATTGAAACTGTCCAATTATGGATTTGAGTGGAACCTATTGGTATACAATGTATCAAAAGTGAAAATTGCGTCACCTGATATTAATAAACATTGCGTACGTAGGAAATCGAGGCTGCAACTACACATAAAAATATTGTAGGTACGGATATACAGGGATAAATTTCCTCATGGTAATGATAACTGAAAAGTTCATATAATTTGAAACAATTCATACAATAAATTAGAATAAATATATAAATAAATAAATAGTTATATATCATACTTTCATTCTAAAATATCTAAAAAGTATATATAAAAAAGCCTGTAATCAGGAAATTAGATGGCATAAATGCCATGTAATTCCAAGAAGTAATGTAAAATGACATTACAAATAGCCCAACTGGTGTAAAAAGTGGCAGCCTGAAACCATATTTTGAAGTACATTAATGTGATATTAGAGAAACAGATGGACCTGAGGTAATTACATCCAGAATAAGTGACCAAAATGGAAGCATGTATAACAGCATGAATGCTTAGCTGGCTATACCTCTCTATTTGGTACTCATCTTGTATCATGAAATGTCGCAGTAAATAATAATCAGACTAAAGGCACCATAATTTAAAATGACCTAAAATTGAAATCTATATGAGATGCAGACTACATATAAATAACGTACCAAAATTATGGTTGGGCCACGGCCCGTCCATAATTAAAATAGTGTTATTGTGCAAATATCTAAGTGCATGTGCAAAAAGAGATAAAATACTTGGGTGTAAAAAATAAGAAAAACAACAATATGGAGGTAAGCATAGAGGAACTGTCTAAAAATTTAAAATTGCAAAAAATGTCATAAAATGTCAATAAGATGAATACAGAATTGTTTAGATAGGGTCTAAGATCAACTATGTTAAGAGAATTAAACAATGGTTCTCCATTCCTAACAATCACAGTGCGAGAGAAAAATAATAATAGTTGCACTACAAGGATATGAATAATCTCTCCTAAAGGTTGTAGTACTTATGCTTTACAAAAAGTTATGGAGGTCCTCAGTGTTGTTGAGCCCGTGGGGAACTTTACTATCGAGCTCAAGAATCATACGGGACTCTAGTTGTCGTAATAATCTTTCCCTATTGCCCCCTCTGGGTGAGGTAGGGACTGAAGCAATAACAAAGTATTTGAGGCACCCTAAATTGTTGTTGTGTGTAGCCTTAAAATGTCTGGCCACTGGGTACGTTGTGTCATTGTTCACAATTGCTCGAAGATGCTGTAGTATTCTGACATGCACCTGTAGCTTGGTGCTGCCAACATATCTAAGACCACAGGTGCATGTCAGAACATACACAGCATATTCAGTCTTGCAATTAAAACTGCCTTTGATAGGGATTTCATTCATGTGAAAGGGGGTAGTATATTTGGTGGTATTTACCCCAAATTTACATGCTCTACAAGTGGAGCATTTGTGAAATCCCTGTCTGGGCTGTAGCCACATTGCGGCAGGGCCTGTGCCTTTCATGTTTCTACCAACTTGAGATCTCATAGATATCCCCTTCCGAAATGTAATGGTGGGAGCTGAATTCAGAATAGATGCCAGAATTGCATCAGTGCAAATGATCGGCCAATTCCGTTTAATAATCATCCTTATCTGTCTCTCCTGTCGATTGTATGTGGTGATGAGTCTAGGAGTGTCATTGTCTGGTGTTATATCGGTGTTACTATCTTTAGATATCAAAAGGAGCTCCCTAGATTTGGTTGCCACTTTTGCTTTTGCTACCTTGAGAACACATTCACTGTAACCTCTATTTCTGAATCTCATGGCAGCTTCATTGATACATTTGTCTGTTTCTTGATCAGTGCTGCAAATCCTTTTCAGACGTAGGAACTCTCCATATGGAATGCTTTCAACTAGATGTTTAGGGTGTGCACTCTGAGCATGGAGGGTAGAGTTACCTGCTGTCTCTTTTCTATGTAAAGTGGTTGCTAACCTACCATCCTTAACATAAATCCTAACATCTAGGAATTCCACACTGTCTTTATTTATCTGTGCAGTAAATTTAAGGTTCATGTTGTTGTTATTGATCGAATTGACAAACATAGCTGCACTTTCCGTATCTCCCTGCCATAGTATGAATACATCATCAATGTATCTCATATAGTGCCTGATGTGTCTAGTGAACTGCTCTGAGTGCGTGGCTCTAAGTGCCCGCTCCTCCCACCAGCCTACCATCAGACAGGCATAGCTGGGGGAGAAGCAAGCACCCATCGCCACGCCCCTCATCTGTCTGTACATCTCCTTGCCATAGAGAAAGAAATTGTTGTTGAGGCACCACAACAGTAGTTCCATTAACATCTTGTTGTGGTCATAGTATGCAATGGGTTTATTGTCCAGGAAGTGTTTCACTGCCATGAGACCTGTGTCATGTTCAATACAAGTATATAATGACTCTATGTCCAAAGTAATGAATATCATATCTTCTTCCCAGTTGATGTCATTGAGTCGAGTAAGGAAATCGCCAGTGTCTTTAATATATGATGGCAGTTCTTTGACCAATGGTTGCAAAAAGAAATCCACATATTGGGATATATGTTCCCCCATACTGTTTATAGCTGAAATAATTGGTCGGCCTGGGACTGGGTTTGTGTTTTTGTGTACTTTCAGAACTAAATATATATATATGGTATTAATGGATATTCTACCCACAGGTATTTATGTTCCTCGGCTGATATCATTCCTTCTCTTTTGTATTGGTAAAGATTTTTGGTCAACAACTCTTTGGCTTTATTATATTCTTTGATGCTCGATTTTTGGTAGCATTCTTGATTAGAGAGTTGTCTTTGTGCCTCATTGGTATATTCTGTCATAGGTCAAATGACGATGTTACCGCCTTTGTCTGATTTTGTGACCACTATGTCTTTATTACTGCCCAGTTTCTTCATGAGATTGGCATATTGGATGTCGTTGTATTTTCTAACACTCTTTTTGTGCTGTACTTGATGGTATAGAAGTTTGATGTCTTCAGCCACTCGGTTATGAAATATATCTATCGAATCTTTCGGCATCATTGGCATAAAAGTAGATTTGGACTTGAATGGACTGCTCCCAGCTCCTAGTTGTCTGATCTCCATCTGTTGAAACTGTTCCTGAGTGGAATAAGCCAGTCTTATGTTGTCCTTGTCTGATATGGGTTCATCACTGAGTTCTAATAGTGTGGTTAGAATGGGTGTATCTGATACTTGCAAGAGATTCATAGCGTTAGATTTGGTTCCTTGTAAGTTCTTGTTTTTGTCAGCCTCAAGGCTCCTTTTGATAGTGAAGAATTTTTTCAATTTCAATTTGCGTATGAAATTAAAAACATCTATTCTGGTTTGGGCATAATCGAAGTTATTGGGTGGACAATAGGACATTCCCAACATTAATATCCGTTTTTCAGCCGTGGTCAAGGTTATGGATGACAGATTAATAATGGTGTTGTCTTCCATACTCATTATTTCCGCCAGTATTTTCTTTTTGGTTTTTGTTCCATTCTTTTTGCGTCTTTTTTTCCTTCTTGTGTTTCTTCGTTTTCTGGCTGCTTTTTTTGATTCCGGGGTCGTAATGTGTTGCGCCGGTCCAGGACTAAAAAATCAACTTCCTCGCCTATACTTAGACGTCTAGCCTCTGCTGTTGCATTCTCATGGCTACTGCTCCCACATTCTGAGCTGGCATCACTTGTTAGAGACTCAGTCTCCGATGTTGTGTCTCTGGCATTGTTGTATATATATATATCTGAAAGAGACACGTTAGTGATAGATTCCTTACCTTAGAATATCCCCAGGCGTCAGGCTGGATCCGGAAAGTTTTGCGTAGCAGTACCCTTGCGCGTCGGTAGGCGGCGTCGTGCGGCTCCGCGTCCGTCGTCGGCGTCGTGATCGCCGGGATGACGTCGCGGGCAGTACTTAGGCGCCGCCCCTGCGCGCTGACGTCAGTTCTTCTTTTTCCGCGCCAGTAAGCGCAGATCCGGGAAGAGCAGTGCCCTGGTCAATTTTTGACCATACTTTTTGGTGATTTTTCACTGTTTTTTTTCCAGCCTTCAGGTGTCGTAGGGATGCCCGGCTTCAAGCGATGCGGCGCCTGTGCGCGGATGATGTCCGTCACCGACCCGCATTGGGAGTGTCTCTTCTGCCTCGGCCGAGGCCACGACACCGAGTCTTGTCCCGAATGCCAGGCCCTCAACCCGAAGGCTTTGCGAGAGCGGTCTCGAAAGCTCCTCGAGGCCCGGCATTCGGCTCCGCGGAAGCCCCGGTCGCGTGAGAGGTCCAGGGGTCGCTCGCGGAGTGCACACCGGTCGTCGGCGTCGAAGTCTTCTTCGTCCGGTAAGTCTCGACACAAGAAGTCCAAGAAGCATCGTCGCTCTCGGACTTCGCCTCGCCGGTCTCGCGACTCGGCTGAGGCCCCTCCCGGCACCGTCCCCGCCCCGCGGCCCCGGACTTGCCTGTGGAGTCGCCCCGTCATACCCGCCCTTCCCGGGTTCGGGGCGGATCCGGCCAAGGTACAGGAGTTCCTGTCGGCCATGGCCCGCCTCTTCGGGCCTTCAGGCCCCTCCGGTGCGCCTTCGGGCCCCGCGGGCCCTGATGGGGTTGATCCGGCGTCGCCGGCGGCTCCGGCCCCGGCGTCGCCCGAGCCTCCAGCCTCGATCCCGGCTCCGGCTCCGGCCCCGGCCTCGATCCCGGCTCCACAACCCCCATCGACGCCGGTCGACCTCACGACACCTCCGCCGGCGCCGATGTCTCCGGTGCCGTTCTCGACGCCGCCCTGGGCTCCGGGCGGCGTCGTCCCCAGTTCCTTCCGGCTCCGGACTTGGACCCGGAGCGACGTCGCTCGACGCCGGCTCCGGCGCCGATGGGACCTTGGGTCCCAAATGTCCCTCCTCCTCCTTATTTTGAACCAGAGGAGGACCAGGAGGACTGGGAGGGGTCTGATGACCCTCTGACACGCAACTGTCAGTATGATGAGGACTGGACAGAGAGTCTAGGGGAGGCCAGTGGTCTGGATACTTCTCCTGACACTGGCATGCTGTCTCCTCCCGTGGCTACGGAGGAGGGGGCCAATTTTGGTACGGTGTTGCGTAGGGCTGCTGGGGCCTTACGTCTCCAGCTCCCTACTTTGACGGTCAAGCCTAACATCTTGACAGAGGTGCTTCAGCCGGCAGCCTCCTCTGCGGAGACTGTGCTGCCGTTTAACGACGCCCTCACGGACGTTCTTTGGGCGCCTGGTCCAAGCCCAACACAGGGGCTCCTGTGGATCGGAACGTGTCACGACGCTCATCGCCCCGCTCCGGGCGACCCCCTGTTTCTTTCTGTCCACCCCACTCCTGAGAGCTTGGTTGTCCAAGCCTCCGCTTCCCAAACCGCCTTCCCTACCGCTCCTCCGGATAGGGAATCCAAACGCCTGGATCAGTTTGGGAAGAAAGGTTTTTCTTCCTCCAGTGCTGGCTTGCGGTCCGTTAACACCGCTTGTCTTTTGGGCCGATATACCCACTCTCTGTGGGATTCGGTGGCGGATGTTTTGCCCCAGTGCCCTGAGGAGGTCCAGGCACTGCTTTCCCGCGCCATTGCGGAAGGAAGGGATGCGGCCAAATACACTATCCGTTGTGGCCTTGACACCGCCGACTCGCTGGGCAGGTCGATTGCAACGACGGTGGCGCTCCGACGCCACGCCTGGCTGAGAACCACTGGTTTTTCAGGGGATGTCCAGAATACTCTCATGGACATGCCCTTTGATGGAGTCGGTCTTTTGGGTCCAAAGCAGACCATGCGTTGGAGCGCTTTAAGGACTCACGGGCTACTGCCAAGTCCCTGGGCCTTTCTGCTACACGCCCTCCGCTGCCTTCTGCTTTTCGCCCCTATCGTGGCCACGGTAGGGGCGCCCCTTCACGTCAGCAGCCCAGCCACCGGCCCGCGCAGCAGGCGTCTTCGCGTGGCCGAGGACGTGGATTCCGCCGTGGCGGATCGGGCAACCAGCGTGCGGGTCAGGCCACCACCTCCAACCCGTCCGCGGCCTCCAAGCCCTCCTAGTCCCTCCTTTCAGGTGCACGGCACGCCAGTAGGGGGCAGGGTCCGCCATCACCTTCCCCACTGGCGCACCATCACCTCGGACAGGTGGGTCTTGGACATTGTCCGAAGGGGCTACTCCCTCCCCTTCGAGACCACCCCCCAGCCATGCCACCTCAATTCCACCGCATGTCAGGGGATCACTTGGTGCTTCTACAGAAGGAAGTCACGGCCCTCTTGACCAAGAGGGCCATCGAGCATGTTCCGACCCCAGAAGTAGGGCGTGGTTGCTACTCCCACTACTTTCTGGTGCCCAAAAGGACAAGGAGGACATGCGTCCTATCTTGGACCTCCGGAACGTCAATCGCTTCCTCCGGAAGGAGAAGTTCAAGATGCTCACCCTAGCTCAGGTCTTGACTGCCCTCGACCCTGGAGACTGGTTGGTAGCGTTGGACTTGCAGGACGCGTATTTCCACATCCCCGTCCTGCCGGCCCACCGGCGTTACCTTCGGTTCACGGTAGGCCCCGAGCATTTTCAGTTCACCGTGCTCCCCTTTGGCCTTACCAGTGCCCCTCGGGTGTTCACGAAAGTGATGGCGGTGGTCGCAGCTCATCTGCGCCGGGCAGGGGTTTCAGTCTTCCCCTACCTCGACGACTGGCTGCTGAAGGCGGGCTCGTCCCAGGCAGTCGTCTCCCACCTCCAGACTACGGCCGAACTCCTGCACTCGCTGGGGTTCTCCATCAATGTGCCGAAGTCGCATCTGATTCCTTCTCCACAGCTCCTTTCATCGGAGCAGTTCTGGACACGACGCGGTTTCGGGCCTATCCTCCCGAACGGCGAGTCCGGGATATTCAGGCTATGATTCCGATCTTTCGGCCTTTATCCTGGGTTTCGGTAAGGATGACCCTGAGGCTGCTGGGCCTCATGGCCTCCTGCATCCTGCTGGTCAATCATGCCAGATGGCATATGCGGGCTCTGCAGTGGGACCTGAAGTTCCAGTGGGCGCAGCACCAGGGCAACCTGTCCGATCACGTCCAGATCTCGGAGGGGACTGCAAAACAGTTGCAGTGGTGGCTCTCGAACCGGCAATGGGTCATGGGCAGATCCCTCTCCCTTCCCCAGCCAGAGCATACAGTTGTGACGGACGCGTCCCTTCTGGGATGGGGCGGTCACATGGGAGAGGCGGAGATCAGAGGCCTCTGGTCTCCGGCGGAGTCCCGGCTCCATATCAACCTTCTGGAGCTCCGGGCGATCCGGCTTGCACTCAAGGCATTCCTTCCCTCTGTCAAAGGGAAGGTAGTGCAGGTGTTCACAGACAACACCACCGCCATGTGGTACTGCAACAAACAGGGCGGGGTGGGGTCTTGGACCCTTTGTCAGGAGGCTCTGCGCCTCTGGACATGGCTGGAACATCAGGGCATGTTCCTGATGGTTCAACACCTGGCAGGTTCTCTGAACGCCAGGGCGGACGAACTCAGCCGCAGGTGCATGATGGATCACGAATGGCGTCTTCACTCGGAAGTGGCGCAAGGACTCTTTCTACAGTGGGGAGAGCCTTGGTTAGATCTATTCGCCACCGAAGAGAACGCGCAATGTCATCAGTTCTGCGCGTTGGAATTTCCAAGGCGGCACTCGCTCGGCGACGCTTTTCGTCGCGAGTGGAGTTGCGGTCTGTTGTACGCCTTTCCGCCTATACCACTTCTACCCAGAGTGTTGAAGAAGATTCGGCACGACCGGGCCCAAGTCATTCTTGTGGCTCCGGACTGGGCTCGAAGAGTTTGGTATCCCGAGCTACTCAATATGAGCATAGATCCCCCGATCCGTCTGCCTCTTCGGGAGGATCTTCTGTCGCAGCAGCAGGGGACGGTCCTCCACCCGAACCTGTCCAGTCTACACCTGCTTGCGTGGAGATTGAGCGGCGGCAGTTGATTCCTTTCGACTTGCCTCCCGAAGTTTGTGATGTGATTCTGGCAGCCAGGCGTCCCCTCCACTAAGGTGGTATACGCCTGCAGGTGGAACAAATTTGTGGCATGGTGCACAGCAAAGGCTGTGGATCCCCTTTCTGCCCCTCTTTCTGAGGTCCTTCTGTTCCTTCTCTCTCTGGCCCAACAGGGTTCTGCCCTGGGTACCATCAAGGGTTATCTTTGTGCTATCTCGGCCTTCCTCAGGCTCCCTGATCAGCCCTCCCTTTTCAAGTCCCCTGTTGTTAACAGGTTCTTAAAAGGCATTACTCACCTCTTCCCTCCTGTTCCGTTTGTAATGCCTCAGTGGGACTTGAACTTGGTTCTTACCTTTTTAATGTGCGCTCCCTTTGAGCCTCTGCATAACTGTCCTCTTCGTCTTCTGACTCTAAAGGCAGCCTTTCTGGTGGCCATCACCTCCGCTCGGCGGGTGAGTGAGCTCCAGGCTCTTTCTGCAAACCTCCCTTTCTGTCTGTTCATCCAGACAAGGTTGTTCTTCGGACGCGTCCGTCCTTCTTGCCAAAGGTGGTTACTGCTTTCCACATTGGGCAGACCATCACTTTGCCCACCTTCTTTCCGCCTCCGCATCCTTCCAGAGAGGAAGAGAGGCTCCACCGTCTGGACCCAAAACGTGCGCTCTCCTTCTATATCGACCGCACGAAACACTTCCGGGTGGATGACCAGCTCTTTGTTGGCTACATGGGCGCCAAAAGAGGTCGGGCGGTGCACAAGAGGACCATCTCCCGCTGGGTTACCTTGTGCATCGAGACCTGCTATTCTTTGGCTAAGAAGGAGCCTCCTGTTGGGCTGCGTGCCCATTCCACCAGGGCAACGGCTGCTACCACGGCCTTGGGCCGCGGTGTTCCGCTGCCGGTTATCTGTCAGGCAGCTACGTGGGCCTCGCTGCACACGTTTACTAAGCATTACTGCCTTGACAGTCAGGTCCGGAGGGACGGCTTCTTTGGCCGTTCTGTCCTCCAGGACTTCCTTGTCTGATCTTTGTTCGCAGACCCACCACCGGGGTTGGTATTGCTGGGGTATCTATTCTAAGGTAAGGAATCTATCACTAACGTGTCTCTTTCAGATGCACAAGTTACTAACTTGTGTAACGATATATCTGTAAGAGACAGTAGTTAGTGATAGATTCCTTACCGCCCACCCATCCTCCCCGTTCTGCGAACTGATTTCTAGGGTTAAGGACATCCCTTTCAGGGCCCTAGTATTTTTCAGACACCTGTGTCAGCTTCTTGCATGGCTCTGCGTTCCTGGCGCGGAAAGTCGTGTACAGAACTGACGTCAGCGCGCAGGGGCGGCGCCTAAGTACTGCCCGCGACGTCATCCCGGCGATCACGACGCCGACGACGGACGCGGAGCCGCACGACGCCGCCTACCGACGCGCAAGGGTACTGCTACGCAAAACTTTCCGGATCCAGCCTGACGCCTGGGGATATTCTAAGGTAAGGAATCTATCACTAACTACTGTCTCTTACAGATATATCGTTACACAAGTTAGTAACTTGTGCATATACACACACACATATATATATATGTATACATATATGTGTGTGGGTTTATTTATTCATTGAGAAAAAGAGGGAAGGGATAGGAAGAGGGGGTGGGGAAAGTTTCAAGCTGTGGACATTGATGAGGGCGACGAGGGCTGGGGTCACTCTCCTATTCGTCAGGCGGGACTACAGCATATATACATATGGCGCGAGTAGGGGGGGGTGAGGGGTAGTATAGTCAGGGCCTCTGTCGGTGTACTAATCAACAATCATCATTCACCATGCAAGAAGGACGACCATATGAGTAGCAACACTTCCGTCTTATATTGAGTTTCTCGTAGAAGGCCATTTTATACATTTCTATGAGCCATTTCTTATGGGAGGGTAGGTGTGGGGATCGCCAGTGACAGAGTATGGAGAGCTTTGCTGCCGTCAGTGCTGCATGCAGCAGTCTGCAGTTCATGGCAGAATAGGGAGGTTGTGTCCACCGTGTAATGGAGCCTGATCAGGGGCGCAACAGTGGGGTGGAATTCGCTATCATCCCACTTAATGTCAAACCGACTTAATCCCAGTGAGTGCAGATGTCAGGGTAGTCATGCAGTACATGCGTCAGCAATTCGAGTGATGTAGCAGTCCTCCAGCTTGAAGTTTTGTTGGCGTCCAGTGCCATTCCTGTAGCATTTTGAAAAGACACTTCATCCTAGTCTCAATTGCCTCTCGGTTCAGATCACCCAGGAGTTCAGCCCAGTCCTCGGCCATATATTACACCTGAAGTCGGTCCTGCCATCTAACTCGTAATCACGCCACTTGTGGTTGAAAGTACAGATGCTGGATCAAGAAATTATAAAGACTCAACATTACTCCCTTGAATCACCCCAGATATTGAGATATAAGTGTCGCGGGGAGGACGGGATGACCCATGGTGTGGAACAGTGGTATAGTTGTGTATATCTCCACTCTTGGTGGGGGTGGGGGTACTGGTATTCCTCTCGTAGCACCTCAAAAGACTTGAGTGCCCCCGGGACCTCTATGTGGGTCAGGGAGAGGATCCCCGCCTCGCGCGAGAGACCCCAATTGAGCATTTTCCCTCCAATGCGGATGCTAGAATTGCAACATATCGGTGCCTTATCGTGGAGATTGATGTCGACCGATAACGTTCTGTGCGCACAAGCTTATGTTTTTATCATGGGGTTTACCCGCCTCTGAGCTGACTCGTCATAATTGTACAGTGAGTGTAACCCCGGTGGGCTTCCTGTTATGCTATTTTCGATCACGTCCCATTGTGGTGTTCTTGGACGTGGCGTTGCATATAGGCTACCTGCGCCAGGTGCATGCTGTAAGAAAGGGCCCTCTTTTTGCATGATTGCCCCCACTTTATGCTAAACTGCTGATGTATTTTGACTGAGTGTGCCCTGGGTTCCTGCCAAACAGGTACCCAGGGCCTATGTTCTTTCCCTAAAACTGCATTAAGACAAAACCCAATTGGCACTCTTTGGCCACAGGTCAGTCCCTTGTAAATGGTACCACAGGTACCAAGGGCACTGTGGCCAGGGAAGGCCTCTAAGGGCTGCAGCACTTATTGTGCCACCCTTAGTAGCCCTGTACCTTTACGCACACACACACACACACACTGCCTTTGCAGGCTGCGTGTTTTGGTGCAGAACAAAGTGAAGAGTCGACATGGTACATACTCCTGTGTGCTATGCCTACAACCCACTGCCCTGGCATAGGTAAGCCACCCCTCTAGCTGGGTGCACTATACCAGTGATGAGGGTACAGGTGCACAACCCCTGTACCCTTACAGTGTCTAAGCCAATTCTCAGACATTGTATGTGCAGTAATGCCATTAAGAGTATATGGTGCTGGGAGTTTGTCATTACGAACTCCACAGTACCATAATGGCTTTACTGAAAACTGGGAAGTTTGGTATCAAACTTTTCAGCACATTAAACCCACACTGATGCCAGTGTGGGATTTAATGAAAAATGCACACAGAGGGCATCTTAGAGATGCCCCCTGAAAAAAGACCTAACACTAGTGTCCAGGTTGAGTGGCTGCTTGCCAGCTGCCACCACCACCACACATGTTTCTGGACCCCTGGGTCGAGAGCCTGCTGCTCTTGGGGGTCTGAAACAATGCACATCCTGGGACGAGGTGCCAAGCCTCCTCCCCCAGGATGGGCAGGGTCCACGAAGGGGAAGCTTCAACGGCTTGCTGCCTTTGTGAGCTTCCCCAGGCCTTTGCTGCTTCCAGCAACTGGCCTCCACTGGTTCTGACCCCGACTTTGGGCAGGAGAATCGGCGGGAAAACCAAGTGAGGAATGGAGGTGTGCCTACCTTTGCCAACCCCACCCCTCAGATGGGGGAGGCGAGGTGAAGCACAACTCTCAGTCCCCGCCATCTTGCAGATGGGGCGACCCAGCCAACCAGAGTGAGGCATATGCCCCCTCCCACTGGAGGGTGGTATAATAGGGGGTGTACCCACCCCAAGGAAGGGACCCATTTGTCCCAACCTTTACTTACCTGTAACACCCCTAAATCTAGTATTTAGGGGCACCCATGAACCTTGCCTCCTCAGACAAGAACCGACCAAGAAGAAGAGAAGAAGGACCAAAGAGCCGTGCTGAAACTAAGAAGAGGACGCCCGCTGACTTGGCCCCAGCCGTGCTGGCCTGTCCCCACCTCGAACCTGCTCCAGCGAAATCCCGGTGTGTCGTGCAGCCAGCAACCTCAAGAACTCCGAGGACCTGCCCTGCCTTCCACAAGAAAGACTTTGTCTCCTGTGAGCACCAGATTTGCTCACCCACAGACTCTGGCTCCAGCCAAATCCCCGAGTCTGCAACATTCTGCACCCGACGCCCACAGCCTGAGTTCAAGTGGCCCAACCCCACAAGAAGGTCTCCCCGGCGATCCTGACCTGAGAGCTGGTGATCTCTGATCTGCCTCGAACCTTCAAGCGACCGGAGCTGGTAAGAAAACCCAACGCCTAAAGACACCCCTGCACCCGACGTCCCACGGCCTTGGGTGGCCCGACTGACGTGTCCCCGCATCCCCAGGCATCCTAACTTCGCCTCCAGAAGATCTTCGTCCCCGAGCCTGCAGTCTTTGTTGCAACCGGAGAATCACCATTAAAAACAACAGGGCACCCGACGCCAAAACAGCACCTGCACCCAGCCGCCGCTGCGGGTGTACTTTGGGTGCTAACTCGGATCCCCCTTTGCCCTGAGCCTAACACCAGCTTTGCTCCCACAACCCTGTGGCCTGCTCGTGAGCAGCTACCAACCGGAGGCCCCCTATCCCCCATTGGATAACCCTGGGCCTCAGCACTCTGCACCCGGCTGCCCTAGTGCCGCTGAAGGTGTTTCAAGAGTGCAACCTTGACTTTGGGAGGACCCTGGTTCTAACCCCAGAATACCAACTCCCGCAAACTTGTACTTACTCTCAAACCGATAACTCAATTTCCTTTCATAGGTTTGCATTGACTGTGTGGAGTTGGTTTTGTATGAGAACTTGAAAAACTGCAAATAACTAAAAACTGCTTTACTTACCTTTTCTCTAGGAAATGTCCCAGTGTGATAGCTAGGCATATCACACGGAGTAGAAAAAGTAATCCATAAAGTAATCTGTATAGTAATTAACAGTAATTTCCACTGTATTGAAATGATTTACAAACCTGTAGCAAAGACATTTTCATTCAGCTTGCTTGTATTGTTCAACCTGCCTTGAAAAGTACCATTTACACTTACCTGTGCCAGGCTTGCTTGGTTCAAGAAAATAAATACAACTAAATTATATTTTTATACAAATCAAATTGGTCTGAGTTCAGTCTTTGTGTGTGTGACATCATTTGCTGATTGATTGTGTACAACAAATGCTTAACACTACCCTCTGATAAAGCCTTACTGCTCGCCCACACTACCACAAATAGAGAGTAAGGTGCTATCTACTTTTACCTCTGCCTACCTTTGGAGTTCCACTGGACTCTGTGCACACTATTCCTCATTTTGGTATAGTATATACAGATCCAGCTTCCTACACCGGGCCATGCAATAATGGTCAACTGAGGGACGTCCTAGACTGCCGCATGACCTGTCAACTGTAAGTTTACCTATGGCCAAGCGAGGTCTCGACTTCCCCCAGAGGAAAGTCTTAATCCCTTTGTCCATGAGTTGCAGCGTTTTGAGGGGTATTAAAAGTGGGAACATTCCCAGCACATAGGTGAGCCTCGGGAGTGTCACATTTTTATTGCCTGCGTCCTTACCCATAACGAGTGGTTGCGCTGTGACCACTTATCGTAACCAAGCCTCGTCCTTTCCAAGAGCGACTCTGAGTTGTCCACCACTATAAGATCTAAACCCTGGTTGATGTAGATTCCCAAGTACTTAAGGTGGAAGAGCTTCCTCTGAAAGGGGTAGCCGTCTTTGGCAGCTTGAGTTGTCACCCGCAAACGCAGCAGGTTCTCCCTCTTCCCCCAGTTTATTTTGCAGCCGGATAGCGCAGCAAAAGCAGAAACTGTATCGAGGAGCGTCTGGATTGAAACCGTAAGTTTAGAGAGCATGAGCAGAATATCTTCCGCATAGAGATAATGTCGGCAGGACTCCCAGGGTGGAGACTATCTGCTCCGATTGGCGTAGAGCTGCTACCAGGGGTTCCATGGCCAGAAGGAAGAGCAAGGGTGATAATGGACATCCCTGTCACATCCCTCTCCGGACCAGAAAGGGGTCTGAAAGCAAGCCTCCACAGTTGACCTGTGCCGAAGGGGAATCGTAAAGCCAGCAGACCTTGGAAACAAAGTCCTCACTGAGTCCAAATTTGCAGAGTGTCGCAAAGAGAGACCCCCAATCGGTTCTGTCAAATGCCGTCTCGTCATCAAACGAGAGGGCCAGTACTTCCTCCGGTAAATCTTTGGCCAGCCCCAGGGCATGGGCCAACGTACGTAAGTGGTTGTGTGATGAACGCCCTGGGACAAACCCCACTTGGATGTGATGGACCAGTGAGGGGATTACCTTTTTTAGGCAGGCTGCCAGAATCCCGGTTAGGATCTTAATATCTTCATTGAGGGAATAGGCCTGTAACTGCTACAAAGGAGAGGGTCCTTCTCGGGCTTGAGGAGGACTGTGATGAGGGCCCTATTGGAGAGAGGTCCGAGAGTCCCTGTTCTTTCTGCCTCTCCACCACCTCCGCATTCTTCTAGTTGTATAACTCAGCTGGAAAACCGTCCTCCCTGGGGGCCTTATGGTACGGAAAGTTGGAGATGGCCTGTGCTATCTTCTCCTTGGTTGTTTCTCCCTCGAGCAGTTCCCTGCCCATCACGTTCAGGCTGGGTAGGTGTATCGTGGCAAAGAAGGCTAGCTGTTTAGAGTCCGGAACCACTTCGGAAGTGTAGAAGTCCTGGTAATAATTTGTGAATGCAATTGAATGTCCTGTGGGCGGCTGAAGATGTGACCAGAATCCATTTTGATGGCCGGTATAGCCATCCCTGCTTCCCTGTGTCACAATTGCATTGCCAGCCGCCTGCCTGCCTTCTCCTTCTGCTATTAGAGGCGATTTTTCCATTTTTGTAGCGCATATTTTGCCTTAGAAATGAAAAGCGTATTGAGATCCATGCACACTTTCTCCAATTGGTGCCAGGTTGTAATGGAGGAGCGGGCCGTGGATTGGCGTGTTAGGTCCACTATGGCCTTTTCCAAGACACCCTGTTCTGCCTTCAGTTTGTTAGTTTTGGCAGCATCCCTTATCAAGGGCCCCTAATGATCGCCTTGGCTGCCCATATCATTTGTGCGGAGGTCAGTGACACTTTGTTGTGCCCCAGGTATGCGGCAACATGAGATTTAAACCGCTCTTTACCTTGGGGCTGCTTATCCTGGGAAAGGTTGAGGCGCCAGGGTTTGCGGATTAGCATTGCACATCCCAGATCCGCTGAGAAGTGGTTGGTGACTTGAGTGAGAATATAGCTCATCATGACCATTGGCTGGTAGGTGAGGAAGTAATCCAATCTCGATTTGGTGCCACGCACTGGGGAGATGTAGGTGAACTCCCTATGCGTGGTGTGGAGGAGCCGCCAGGCTTCCAGAAGGCCGTGGTCAGTGACAATGTCGCCCCGGAAGACCCGGTCTGCATTATTGACCGTATACAGTGGGCCAGTACGATCTATTACCGTATCCTGTGCTAGATTCCAGGTGCCCCCTATGAGCTGGTGGGTAGCGTCCATCTCCGTCAGCAAACGGTTAAGCTGTAAGAGGAATGGGTGTTTCGGTCCAGTCGGTGCGTAGATTATACCCCCACACTGCGTTCTATCACATATTCGGATCTTGATAAATTTGTAGTGTTCTCTGCGTTGGTCTACGTCTTGAGCACCGTGAGTGGGAGAGATTTCCGTTGCAGTATAGCTACTCTGCTTTTCCGGGCCACCACTGCCTCGCCATCTGGAGACGGTGGACAGCTGCTATGGATAACCCTGCCCACCCAGTCGCGTTGGAGCTTCTCTGTCTCAGTGCATGCAAGGTGTGTATTCTGAAGCAAAGCTATGTCTGCCTGTTTGGAGTTAAGATATGCAAACACCTTCTTGCGTTTTATGAGGTTTGAGGCTGTTCACATTCCACGTTCCAGCAGCACGGTGGGGCCTTGGTGCAGAGGTCCGTGGGTGTAAGGCCCCAAGCAAGGAGCCTGGAATGGGCAGATGCTCAACTGCCTGTGGAGGCAGCACAGCTGGCTGCAATCGGAGTGCCAGTGCGGTAGGGCACTACATGGAAACAGGCTGGACAGAGTGCTACACCCTAAGTGGGCGACCTTTAAAGCAACAACAGTCATTAAACAGCATACAGTAAAACATGAGACTGACATGTGGTACTCTTCTGCTTGAAGTGGGGATACAGAGAAAAAATAGTCAATGTCTACATCAGCCCATCACTGGTCCTGTCTTCAACAGCGAGCAGGATTTGTCCCGGCCTCTATCTTGTGTGAGCTCCACCACTGCTCGGATCGCTTTATCTCTTCTGCTCTGTGATCAGGTTGATCTGTCCTGGTGTGTGTCTCCACCCCCCCTCCCCTGCCCCGTAGGTGCAAGCACTTAGTCCCTAGGGTGGGCGCATTCATGGCCAGCGCAGTCGTGTTGAAGACGTGCGCTGTGTCCATGTTCTGGTCCTGTAGGCCTTCCAGAAAAGACTGCTGTTCCTCTGTATCGCGAAAGTCTTCAACTTTGCCATCCATCGTGATCCACATGCGCGCTGGTTCAAAGAGACCATATTTAATGTCCCTTTTGCGCAATTGAGGTCGGAGCAAAAAGAAGGCTTTCCTCATGTCATTTGTCTCCCTGAAAAAGTCCACTGAGATAGCAGACTACGCCAAATGTCACTTCCAGAGGTCTCGGGGTTCAAACCCTATCAATGTTGTTACATGAAGATGGCTGTCAGATCCCCATGACATGTGTTTTACTATTACATGGATAGCATTCCACTGTATAACACCTGCTATTAGTCAGACCCCCTAATCCCACACTCTCCTCTGTCAATTACCCCGCCTCTTATCCTATCCTTAACCCTAAGAAATTGAGGGTCATATTATGTGATTTGTGATGTTACAAAACTTCCCTTTTCCAAAGATCAGTTATATCTAATTAAAGGTTGTGTAATTAATAAAAAAAATTAATGTTGTGCTATTCTGACAAATGTGTTTTTTTCCAGGAAGAACAAATATTATTGGAAAATCCAGCAGATGTTCCTGTCTTTGTTCAGTTCCTTCCATTAGGATTATACGCTAACCCTTCTGCATTGTTGGATAAGCTTATAGCGAGGTATGTTCAAGACAGGATAATTGCCTTTTGTGCTGTGAACGCTGGTAACTTAAGCTTATGAAAATATGATTTTAATATTAAGTTCCCACTGCCTCTGTTGCTTCATATTTTAACTTAACTCCTTGTAGGTAGGTGATGATTGTTACATGTTGGCTGAAGGATTTGTGAGGTGTTTCTTGATCCATAGTTTGGCCTCCTCCTCTTACGCTTAGTACATTGGTGGCTAGTGTCTTGACTAGGAATGTTTCACATGTGTGAGCCACCATGTGAAACACCTGGTGAGCCAACCACGGGGTTCTGTGATGTGTAGACTTGAATGGTCAAACTCTTTCAGCAGTGGTTGAAGATGCCAGCATCAGAGAGTCCCAGTAGGGAGTAGTGGAGTGTGGCAGCATGTACTAGCTCTTGACTAGGCCTGGGTGTAAAATTCCGCAGTGGAATTTGCAGAGTTTTGCCCACTCCGCGTAGAGCACGGATTCTTGAAAAACTCTGCTTAGCAGAGTTTTTCCTCTTGCGCGAAAACCGTACGCTAGACCACCTCCCAGTGAGATTTCTCAATGCTGGTGGTCGCAGCAGGTCACTACCGCTCGCGTTGGGAAACCTGCCACTCGCGTTGAGGAAGCTGCCGCTTGAGTAGGACATCTACTCGAGCGGCAGAAAGAAGCAGTACTCTCTTGCGCTGCACGTGGTGCAGTTTGTGCTGAGTTTACAGCGCAGGCCAAACTCCCAGCACTAAAAATCAGCGCAAGCAGCATGACTTACCTTAATCCGCCGCTTGCGGAACTCCGCGGCTGAGTTTTTCCAGCACATCGCGGAGTTCTGCGTAGCTGAACTCCGCCAAGGCCTACTCTTGACTGTTCCAGAGAGATGCTGTTTGTTCACCTACCTATCAGAGACCTCTACCCATCTCTTGTGCTCAAAGGTCACCAGAGCAGTCCCAACTCTCCCTCCACACGTTTTAGCTGTCAAACGGTTAACATATTAATGATGAGGCAGTGTTCAGATAGGCTAGTGCAATTTGATGTTCCTTTGACTTTGCTTCAGTGACTGCAGTGAATATTTGCAGCTAAATAGAAGACCATTGCTCTTTTTCCCCAATTAAGAGTCACTTTAGGGTTTAGCTATATATTGCTGTCACAGCCAGATCAGGTGGGGTGTTAAGTTCACAACCTGAGCGGTGAAAACAACTTACCAAATGAGAGTACGAAGGAGAGGGTAGTGAGAGATGAGTGGAAAGGAAAGCGAGAGAGTTATCATTAGGGCGAAGAGAGACAAAAGCAGGAATGGAGAAGAGCTGGAGAATGGGATAGACAACTACAGAAGTTAGAGCTGAAGATGATAATGGGAAAAGAGACCGGTGCGAAGAGAAAGAAGGGGAATGAATGGGAGAGAAAGGGGGAGGAGATAGACAAAAAGAGGGATGAATAATAAGAACAGTGGGATGTCAAAACAATAGCTGGGAGAGACGAGACAAACAATAGCAGAGAAGGATTGAAAGGAGAACTAGGAAGCTGAAAATTGTCAGGAAGGAAAGAAAGCTGAAGGTAGGGGGAAGACAGGAGAGGGCATAGGTAGGGGGTGAAGGATGGAGAGAGTAGAAAGAAGGGGAGAATAGTAGATTGGAAAAAGGAGAGAGAAGTGAGGAGGGTGGGAATGGGGAGTGAAAAGTGGCGATCGGGAAGCAAACATGAAGGCGGGGAGATGACAAAAGGTAGAAGCGAGGACTTCACCAATGAGCTGAATGTATGTAAGTTTAGACCCCAAGTTACCTCTGCCAATACAGAAGGATGGAGTGGGTGCTGGGGCTTCCTGGTTTGTAATAACAAGGGAAGGATTGAATGTGTTTCTGCTTATTTCTTTTGTGGTCTAGCCTTCTAGGGACCTATTTAAGAGGTGCAATAAAGACTCTTCTGAGTCCTATAGGAAAGAGTAAATTTGTAGGATAACTCAAATATGGATTTTTCTTCATATTAGCGATTGTATAGTGATGAAAAACTACTGGTGAATTCTGTCAGGCTTTCAAGGTATTCTCTGAATGTCATTTGAGCCTATTGTCTCGCTTTCTCTTCGCTTCATCTGTGCTTATCTCCTGTGCCTCACTTTTGAGAGGCTAATATATGCATCAGGACTTACCACACATTCAGCTCATACTATGCATGACTGTGGCCAACAGAATGCATGTTAGCTCTCATATGCCAATGTGCTTATCGTCTGTGGCCAAGTGTCTGAGCCTTTGAATGCTGGCAGTTAGCTGCACTGAAGGGATCTGTGCTCCTTGTGAACATTGGCAATTATATACCTTGTTTTAGTACTTCAGGAATAGTGCAGCTATTTTAGGGCCCTTTCTAGGTGAATACTTTCCTGAAAGGGGAGTAACTTATCAAATAAACTTTTTTCACAGACATGACTGTCTTATTCCACTCATGAATGCCACTCAATGGTAAACAGAAGGCAGTGAAATGTCGCACACAGGCATTTTGCAAATATTGAAATTCCACACATAAACTGACAGCTTGTCAGCTATTGATTGATTGTTATACAGGCAGCTTAAAGACAAACATTCATTTTTCCCCTCAAAAATGAAGTGGTGATGTTTAACAAAAAAAAGTAAGAATCCTGTTGTAAATGGGCTGTTTTTTCTTTTTTACTCTGAACTGAACACAAATGAAAACAATTATGGAAAGAAAGAATTTTTTTTTTTTTTTAAATGTGTATCCCTTTACATTTTTGTCCCATTTTGCTGATGTAAAAATACTCTGTTTGTGAGTTGGTCATAAATGATACATATGCCCTTTATTTCAGGTTCGGCTTGAGTAAACCTGTAAATGTAGACCTAAGTACATTAGAATTTCATGTCTTCCGAAACTCGGTAAGTTTGACATTTTAACAAAAATATCTGCTTTAAATCTCAGCACATCATGCAGTTATTTGCAGTATTATTAAACTAAATATATGTTTGGATTCAGTATTCTCTGCATATTCAAGAGTATACAGTACACATCAGTAGGAAATGAGAGAGTATCGTTAACTGTCATATTACAGCAACAGTTATCAGACACTTTGAAGTCTGGTAGTGGATTTGATCCAGTTTCAGTTCAATCCCTTACTGCATTTGTAACACTATTCTTTCAAGCTTAGGGACCTGGGTAAATATATAATAACCATATAAAGCTGGAACAGCTTTGATAAAACTAGACATCCCTGCTGACCTTTTTCACTGACTTAATTCATGTTAAGTTCAAACGATTTCTATCACAGGTAATCTTTAATATAGATCATGTTAATATCTTATAAATCCTGCATCACTAATTCATGTAAGATCTCATAGGTCTCCAAAAGAGCTATTCTTTAGAATAGACCAGTGTTCATTTGAATTTGTCTACCAAGATGTTGCCCTTATAGATACGACGTGTAACATTTTCTTTGTTTAACTAATCTCAGATAAAACTTGAGAGACAAAGCCACAGTGACTATTTTTAAAGAGTGACATCCAGGCTAAATGTTAAACTCTTTAACCATTAAACTGGGTGGTATTGTCATATTACATCTCCAACATTTGCCCTTTTGAGCCCCAACATTATAATTTGATGCAAAAACAAAATACTCGCACATAGAAACAAAATGTTGACTTTTTTTTCCCATTCAGAGCTCTAGCTAAGAGTTATAACAAAGAAAGGCATATACATTATTGATTTTTCATAGGAGGCTCATGATACAGATAAATGTATTTGCCCAAAATGAGTAGTCCACAGAAAATTGTTCTTAAAGATAATTTCCAAACGCTTGTTAAATTGGGAAACCGTCACAAGGTGTTCATTATCAAGGGTCCAAGTTGATTTTACTAAAAAATATTTGGTACTTAATGCTATAAATAGTCACTTCCTTGCAGAATGTAGGAAACTGTTGACCTGGCATTGCTGAACCATATTGTTTGGTTCATAACAAACAGGTTGTCGGTATAAAGCAAGACTTAAACATGTAGCTGTCTAGGAAAGCATGTTGTAATTTTCAAACATTAGTCAAGTCTCCCTAAAATAAAGAAAACAAATGAGTTTCAAATACCTGCCCCTGTGTAAAGATCATTGTGTGTGTCAGGTTGCCTGGATCATGCATGTATGTTATTCGTGTCCATCATGGATCAGTGTTAATTCAACCTCCTTAGCTCTGCTTTATAGATCACCTTGATACTATAGGGCTTGGTATTGGAAATCACTGGAAATGCATTCTGCATTCAAAATACTTCACTGTTTACAAAACCACTCTTTAACCTATGCATTGTCATCTGCTTTTCAATCACCCTTCTAAGTTTGAGACTGTTTTAGAAAACGAATCACCAGCTATATCTTCCCAGTAGTGCCAAATGGCAGCATGCAGCCTCAGCTCTAATCCACCTCAGGATATGACAGAGGTGAAAACCGGCTCGCTGTCATTATTTCATGAAACATTTTTCTGTGCCCCATTGAGGCGTGCAGAGAAGAGAGGGGCCAGCAGAGTATCAATGACAGAGACAAATACAGCACATGATGTTTGCATACCTTGTGATATTATTAAGCATGGCAGTAACTCACAGGGGAGGAAGGCGAGAGATGGAGAATCTGCAGGAAGATTATGTAACCATAAGAAATCTCGTTATCAAAGATTAGTAGGTTTTTTCCTAATCGATGTTTCCCTGCAGATTCCTCACCTAATCAATTTGCGTATGTAGGAAATCCACCTTTTCTTTGTGGTCACCCTTGATTTTCTGCCTTTTTTTGTTCTCAATTTTTGCTGAACTCTGTGCATTGAGATTCGTGCTAAACAGGAGCAAAGTGCCTGTGCTCCCCACCCCTTTCAAAATGGTGAAATTGGCTTATTCCTATTTGACACATTTAACTTACCTAGAAGTCCTTAGTTTCTGATAGATGCACTAAACCACAGATTCTTCACCTTTTTGAATATTCCTCAGATGTCAGACTGGATCCAGAAAATCTTAAGCAGTACCACTGCGTGCTGGTAAATGGAGGTTGTGCCTCCACGCCAATATAGTCCCACTCTGGAAGTGGTGAGCAGAGCCATAAATTAGCACCACCAATGTGCACTAATGTTGGTTCCTTTCTTTCCACACCACTAGACGTGGATGGTGACCAACCCTTAGCCGCTTCACAAGAAAAAAATCACTTAATAACCAGCGTGCAAGGGAATGTCACCCACAAAAACAGGTTATAACTTTTTTTAACCAGTTTTATTAGTTTTCAATACAGTACATTGTTCTCAAAAAGAGAAACAGTATTCGTAGAAAGCATGCAAATGCTGAAGATTGTACAATAATATTTGGTTAGCAGCAGCCGGTCCGACATATATTAATGGTAACAGTAACATTATCCTAACGTCTGATCACAGCGGAGAGAGATATCCCACATCCACATGAGTCAGCAAATCAGCATTTCTTGGGATGGTGATGCCCCAAATAACTCTGCTATATGGGCATCCTGGGCAATGTGTGAGTTTTCCCCCCTGTCCAACAGCATGAGAACTACGATGTCCGTGAAGGGAAGAGAGCAATCCCTCAGCCCGGGGGAGAACAACAGGTTATAACTTTGTAGGGATTGTGTGAAACAAATGTCTGACAGATCCCTATCAAGTTTCTCTTTGGTGCTTGGGGTCGGACCACAACTCCAACGCTGCAGTGACTGCGCCTTTTATGCATCCGAAGGTCACCCAGGACCATGAACTGTAGCTCCATGTCGTTAAACATTGCAAGACTCCATGACGTTAATGGTAGAAGTCTAACGGAAGGGCCCGTTCCCATGGCAGATTGTCCTAATGGTCAAAGTCTTTGGGTAAGTCCAAAAAAAAGGCATAAGAAGTCCAAGTTGCACTTGACCCCCCCCGTGCCACTCTTGAACTACAGAGAAGGTGCAAGGGCGTCAGCATGCCTCTCGAGCTCATTATTAATGCTGTTCCACTTGGGAGCGGATTCCCACCCTTTTCCTGAGTTAAACCATCATTTCTGGGGCCGTTGGCAACACTGCAGCATCCCCTGTGTTGCAATGCTGCAGCTCTTTGGCATGCTGCTGGCTCCTCCTGGCATGCCTTTGTGTGCCAAGGAACTGAGAGCACCTCCAACTGGGACCCTGCGAGCATGTGCACCCTCCGTGCCAGCTGGACTCTCTGGATCCGCTACAGCCCCTGCACCCGTGTCCATGCTGAATCCAATTTTGATGTCCCAATCTGTGCCAGGCCCTGGTGCATTGATGCTAGATGATGAAGCATACCCTAGTCGACCGAGGCCGCGCCTGATAAAGGCTCCCTGTTGCACAAGTTACTAACTTGTGTAACGATATATCTGTAAGAGACAGTAGTTAGTGACAGATTCCTTACCTTAGAATATCCCCAGGCATCATGCTGGATCCGGAAAGTTTTTGCGTAGCAGTACCCTTGCGCGTCGGTAGGCGGCGTCGTGCGGCTCCGCGTCCGTCGTCGGCACCGCCGGGATGACGTCGCGGGCAGTACTTAGACGCCGCCCCTGGCGCTGACGTCAGTTCTGTACACGACTTTCCGCGCCAGGAACGCAGAGCCATGCAAGAAGCTGACATAGGTGTCTGAAAAATACTAGGGCCCTGAAAGGGATGTCCTTATCCCTAGAAATCAGTTCGCAGAACGGGGAGGATGGGTGGGGCGGTAAGGAATCTGTCACTAACTACTGTCTCTTACAGATATATCGTTACACAAGTTAGTAACTTGTGCATCTGGAAAGAGACACGTTAGTGACCGATTCCTTACTTTAGAATAGATACCCCAGCAATACCAACCCCGGTGGTGGGTCTGCGAACAAAGATCAGACAAGGAAGTCCCGGAGGACAGAACGGCCAAAGAAGCCGTCCCAAGGCAGTAATGCTTGATAAACGTGTGCAGCGAGGCCCACGTAGCTGCCTGACAGATATCCTGCAGCGGAACACCGCGGCCTAAGGCCGTGGTAGCAGCCGTTGCCCTGGTGGAATGGGCACGCAGCCCAACAGGAGGCTCCTTCTTAGCCAAAGAATAGCAGGCTTTGATACACAAGGTTACCCAGCGGGAAATGGTTCTCTTGTGCACCGCCCGACCTTTTTGGCGCCCACGTAGCCAACAAAGAGCTGGTCATCCACCCGGAAGTGTTGTGTGCGGTTGATATAAAAGGAAAGCGCACGTTTTGGGTCCAGACGGTGGAGCCTCTCTTCCTCTCTGGAAGGATGTGGAGGCGGAAAGAAGGTGGGCAAAGTGATGGTCTGCCCAATGTGGAAGGCAGTAACCACCTTTGGCAAGAAGGACGGACGCGTCCGAAGAACAACCTTGTCTGGATGGACAGACAGAAAGGGAGGTTTGCATGATGGAGCCTGGAGCTCACTCACCCGCCGAGCGGAGGTGATGGCCACCAGAAAGGCTGTCTTCAGAGTCAGAAGACGAAGAGGACAGTTATGTAGAGGCTCAAAGGGAGCGCACATGAGAAAGGTAAGAACCAAGTTCAAGTCCCACTGAGGCATTACAAACGGAACAGGAGGGAAGAGGTGTGTAATGCCTTTTAGGAACCTGTTAACAAGAGGGGACTTGAAAAGGGAGGGCTGATCAGGAAGCCTGAGGAAGGCCGAAATAGCACAAAGATAGCCCTTGATGGTACCCAGGGCAGAACCCTGTTGGGCCAGAGAAAGAAGGAACAGAAGAACCTCAGAAAGAGGGGCAGAGAGGGGATTCACAGCCTTTGCTGTGCACCATGCCACAAACTTGTTCCACCTGCAGGCGTATACCACCTTAGTGGAGGGACGCCTGGCTGCCAGAATCACATCACAAACTTCGGGAGGCAAGTCGAAAGGAATCAACTGCCGCCGCTCAATCTCCACGCAAGCAGGTGGAGACTGGACAGGTTCGGGTGGAGGACCGTCCCCTGCTGCTGCGACAGAAGATCCTCCCGAAGAGGCAGACGGATCGGGGATCGACGCTCATACTGAGTAGCTCGGGATACCAAACTCTTCGAGCCCAGTCCGGAGCCACAAGGATGACTTGGGCCCGGTCGCGCCGAATCTTCTTCAACACTCTGGGTAGAAGTGGTATAGGCGGAAAGGCGTACAACAGACCGCAACTCCACTCGCGACGAAAAGCGTCGCCGAGCGAGTGCCGCCTTGGAAATTCCAACGCGCAGAACTGCTGACATTGCGCGTTCTCTTCGGTGGCGAACAGATCTAACCAAGGCTCTCCCCACTGCTGAAAGAGACCTTGCGCCACCTCCGAGTGAAGACGCCATTCGTGATCCATCATGCACCTGCGGCTGAGTTCGTCCGCCCTGGCGTTCAGGGAACCTGCCAGGTGTTGAACCATCAGGAATGTGCCCTGATGTTCCAGCCAAGTCCAGAGGCGCAGAGCCTCCTGACATAGGGTCCACGACCCCACCCCGCCCTGTTTGTTGCAATACCACATGGCGGTGGTGTTGTCTGTGAACACCTGCACTACCGTCCCTTTGACAGAGGGAAGGAATGCCTTGAGTGCAAGTCGGATCGCCCAGAGCTCCAGAAGGTTGATATGGAGCCGGGACTCCGCTGGAGACCAGAGGCCTCTGATCTCCGCCTCTCCCATGTGACCGCCCCATCCCAGAAGGGACGCGTCCGTCACAACTGTGTGCTCTGGCTGGGGAAGGGAGCGGGATCTGCCCATGACCCATTGCCGGTTCGAGAGCCACCACTGTAACTGTTTTGCAGTCCCCTCCGAGATCTGGACGTGATCGGACAGGTTGCCCTGGTGCTGCGCCCACTGGAACTTCAGGTCCCACTGCAGAGCCCGCATATGCCATCTGGCATGATCGACCAGCAGGATGCAGGAGGCCATGAGGCCCAGCAGCCTCAGGGTCATCCGTACCGAAACCCAGGATAGAGGCTGAAAGATCGGAATCATAGCCTGAATATCCCGGACTCGCCGTTCGGGAGGATAGGCCCGAAACTGCGTCGTGTCCAGAACTGCCCCGATGAAAAGGAGCTGTGGAGAAGGAATCAGATGCGACTTCGGCACATTGATGGAGAACCCCAGCGAGTGCAGGAGTTCGGCCGTAGTCTGGAGGTGGGAGACGACTGCCTGGGACGAGCCCGCCTTCAGCAGCCAGTCGTCGAGGTAGGGGAAGACTAGAACCCCTGCCCGGCACAGATGTGCTGCGACCACCGCCATCACTTTCGTGAACACCCGAGGGGCACTTGTAAGGCCAAAGGGGAGCACGGTGAACTGAAAATGCTCGAGGCCTACCGTGAACCGCAGGTAACGCCGGTGGGCCGGCAGGACGGGGATGTGGAAATAAGCGTCCTGTAAGTCCAACGCTACCAACCAGTCTCCAGGGTCGAGGGCAGTCAAGACCTGAGCTAGGGTGAGCATCTTGAACTTCTCCTTCCGGAGGAAGCGATTGACGTTCCGGAGGTCCAAGATAGGACGCATGTCCTCCTTGTCCTTCTTGGGCACCAGAAAGTAGTGGGAGTAGCAACCACGTCCTACTTCTGGGGTCGGAACATGCTCGATGGCCCTCTTGGCCAAGAGTGCCGTGACTTCCTTCTGCAGAAGCACCAAGTGATCCCCTGACATGCAGTGGAATTGAGGTGGCATGGCTGGGGGGGTGGTCTCGAAGGGGAGGGAGTAGCCCCTTCGGACAATGTCAAAAACCCATCTGTCCGAGGTGATGGCCCGCCAGTGGTGAAGGTGATGGCGGACCCTGCCCCCTACTGGCGTGCTGTGCACCTGAAAGGAAGGACTTGGAGGCCGCGGACGGGGCGGGGTTGGTGGCCTGACCCGCACGCTGGTTGCCTGACCCGCCACGGCGGGAGCCACGTCCTCGGCCACGCGAAGATGCTTGCTGCGCGGGCCGGTGGATGGGCAGCGGACGTGACTGGGCGCCCCTTCCGTGGCCCCGAAAGGGGCGAAAAGCAGAGGTTAGCGGAGGGCGCACAGCAGAAAGGCCCAGGGACTTGGCAGTAGCCCGTGAGTCCTTAAAACGCTCCGGCGCATGGTCTGCTTTGGTACCAAAAAGACCGACTCCATCAAAGGGCATGTCCCTGAGTGTGTTTTGGACATCACCCGAGAAACCAGTTGTCCTCAGCCAGGCGTGGCGACGCAGCACCACTGTCGTTGCAAGCGATCTGCCCAGCGAGTCGGCGGTATCAAGGCCACAACGGATGGTGTACTTTGCCGCATCCCTTCCTTCCGCAATGGCGCGGGAAAGCAGTGTCTGGACCTCCTCAGGACACTGGCGCAAAACGAGCGCCACCGAATCCCACAGAGAGTGGGAGTATCGGCCCAAAAGGCAAGCGGTGTTGACGGACCGCAAGCCAGCACTGGAGGAAGAAAAGGCCTTCTTCCCAAATTGATCCAGGCGTTTGGATTCCCTATCCGGAGGGGCGGTAGGGAAGGCGGTTTGGGAGGCAGAGGCTTGGACAACCAAGCTCTCGGGGGTGGGATGTTGAGAGAGAAACAAGGGGTCGCCCGGAGCAGGGCGATGGCGTCGGGCCACGTTCCTATCCACAGGAGCCCCTGTGGCGGGCTTGGACCAGGTGCCCAAAAGTATGTCAGAAAGTGCATCATTAAACGGCAGCAATGGCTCCAAGGAGGTAGCTGCAGGCTGAAGCACTTCCGTCAGGAGGTTAGTCCTGACAGCCACTGTAGGCAATTGGAGGTGTAAGGCTCCAGCTGCTCTACGCAACACCGTTGCGAAATTTGCTCCCTCCTCCGTAGCCACGGAAGGAGGAGACAGCATGCCAGTGTCAGGGGAAGTGTCCAGACCACTGGCATCCCCAAGTTCCTCTGCCCAGTCCTGATCATAGTCACACTGCTGTGTGAGAGGGTCATCCAACCCCTCCCAGCTCTCCTGGTCCTCCTCCGGTTGAAAATAAGGAGGAGGAGGGACGTCCGGGACCCAAGGTCTCATGGGCGCCGAAGCCGGCGTCGGGCGACGTCGGTCCGACGCCGCGTCCGGATCCGGAGAGAACCGGGGAACGACGCCGCCCGGAGCCCCGGGCGGCATTAGGAACGGCACCGGGGACATCGGCGGAGGCGTGGTTAGGTCAACCGGCGTCGATGGGGGTTGCAGTACCACCGGGATCGAGGCCGGGGCCGGGAGCGAGGCTGGTGGGACAGGCGGCACCGGGACCGGAGTCGTCGGCGGCGCCGGGGCAATCCCATTAGGGCCCGCGGGGCCCGAAGGCACACCGGAGGGGCCTTGAGGCCCGAAGAGGCGGGCCATGGCCGACAGGAATTCCTGTATCTCGGCCGGAGTCGCCCCCGAACCCGGGAAGGACGGGTAATGCGGGGGCGGCGCCACAGGCACATCCGGAGCCGCGGAGACGGTGCCGACAGGGGCCTCAGCCGAGTCGCGAGACCGGCGAGGCGAAGTCTTAGAGCGATGGTGCTTCTTAGACTTCTTGTGCTTCGACTTACCCGAGGAGTGTGAAGACTTGGACTCCGATGACCGGCGAGGACTCCGCGACCGGCCCCTCGACCTCTCGCGTGACCGGGGCTTGGCGCGGAGCCGACTGCCGGACCTCGAGGAGCTTTCGAGACCGCTGTCGCAAAGCCTTCGGGTGGAAGGCCCGGCAGTCGGAGCACGACTTCGTGTCGTGGTCGCGGCCGAGACAGTAGAGACACTCTAAGTGCGGGTCTGTGATCGACATCATTCGACCACAGGCGTCGCATGGCTTGAAGCCGGGCATCCCTACCGACACTGTGGAGCCGAGATGACTCGAAGAAAACAGTGAAAAATCACCAAAAAGTTAGTCAAAAAATGACTAGGGCTCTGCTCTTCCCGGATCTGCGCTTACTGGCGCGGAAAAAAGAACTGACGTCAGCGCGCAGGGGCGGCGTCTAAGTACTGCCCGCGACGTCATCCCGGCGGTCCCGACGCCGACGACGGACGCGGAGCCGCACGACGCCGCCTACCGACGCGCAAGGGTACTGCTACGCAAAAACTTTCCGGATCCAGCCTGACGCCTGGGGATATTCTAAGGTAAGGAATCTGTCACTAACGTGTCTCTTTCAGATTTCCGTTTTTACAGATTTTTGCTGATAAATACAGACGAAAAACAATGTGTTTTCTATCTGCATTTATTTTTAAAAATGTATTAATACAGAAAATGTTCTTCTTTTCAGTGACTCTTCGTGTCTTTCATGAATTATAGCCCAACAGCTGAGCAGATGGACAGCATGGGAAATTAAAAAATAAGATGACATTTCGTTAAATGACTGCATTTGTCAACATACATTTTATGGTATAATGCTAATATTTGCCAGTGGATATACTTTTATGTAATATTTGGCAACTTAAATAGCTAAAACACGAAAGACATCAAAGTATGAGTGCACGTCTATCATTTAAATAAATTTGGAAATGTACAGTTTTACAACTACATTTATATGCAAAACACAAAATAAATATGGATAAATTCAGATAAAATGGCCCAAAAATAAATATAGATAAATACAGACTGAAATGTTACAAAAATAAATACCATAAAACCGGGAGCCCTAGCAATGATCCAAGTGGGCCGCAGCCCGTCAGCAACCCATCAGACTCTGATACATCGCCCCTACCTCACGTCAGGCCCAGAGTTATCCATACTTTATTTGGAACAGACTCGGATAATGATGTTTATGAAGCAGTGGATGAGTTTGTCCATCAGTATATGATGACAATTGGTACAAGGATCTTAAAGATGCCAGTGACCTGGACACTTATTGGGCTGGTTTTTCCAGCTAGTCCTGTCACGGAAGAAAGTAGCTCATTCACAATTGGGATGTGTAGGGCGGCGGAGGTTATTGACCTCCAGTTGCCCCAATGGAGGTGAAATCAAATGTCCTCACTGAGGTTCTTCATCCGGGGCAAACTAGTACCAAACCCATTCTGCCATTTAATGAAGCTCTCTCAGGCACGCCGCTTGGGGCTTAGGCAAAGCCTTGTACTAGGCTACAGTCAGATAACACAATGCCATTGTCCAGCTAACTCTGCACCTGACACTGGGGGGTTTGGTCGTGCGGACATCCACAAGCCAAATAAACCCCAATGACTTCCCTACAACTCCACGGGATAGAGATTTAAATCAATCAAAACTTTTGGAAAGCGCGTTTTCTCTTCCACCAGCTTGGCATTACATTCTGTCAACACCAGTTACCTGCTGGGGCTTTACACCCTCGCCCTTTGGGACTTGCCACTCAGGTCCTCCCTTCTGTGCCCGATGTCTACGTTCCACCCTCTTGCAAGCCTTTTAAGATGCCCGTGATGCGGTGACGTTTACAATTTGATGTGGGCTCGATAACACAGATTGCCTTGACTGGACAATAGGCACCCATGTGGCCCTTTGGAGACACACCTGGATGGGATCCAAGGGCTTCCCTGGAGATGCCCAACCCACCTTGATGGACATGCCTTTTGATGGCTCTTGTCTTTGTGGCGAGAAAGCAGAACTGTCCCTCGTGCTCTACAAAGATAGTAGGGCAACAGCCTGCTCCACTATGGAAACAGTTTCGCCCCTCCGTGGTTGTGGTAAGGGGTGTTAATACCACCAGCACACTCCGCATCTCTTAAATGGTACACCCTGTGATACCCACAGGCAATGTAGACAACAGGGGCAGCAACCCAATCCACACCCCCAGCTTCCTCTGGCACCAAACCTCTTTATATCCTTTGAGGCACACAGACGTCCTATAGAAGGCACAATCCAATATTTTCGATGAGGGTGGCAAGCAATCACTTAGGACAAGATGGTCTTTGAATTGTTTAGTGGGGTTATGACCTGCCATTTCTTGTCACCTAGCTGCATCTCCCACCATCAGGATAGCTGACGGTGGACCATCTGTCTCTCTTGTGAGAGTAAGTGCAGGCACTTTTGGTCAAAGGAGCTATAGAGAGGGGGCCTGCATCTGAAGTAGGCATGGACTTTTACTTATGCTACCTTCTGGTGCTAAAAAAGGATGGATGCCTCTATCCTATCCTAGTCCTTTGCCCTCTCAATGCCTTCTTGTAGAAGAACAAAGTTAAGACGCTCACCCTAGGCCAGGTCTTTTCTGCCCTCGACACTGGAAATTGTATGGTAGCATTGGACATTCAGGACGCTTATTTTCATATTCCTCTCTTGCAGACCAACAGGTGTGATCTGCAGTTCATGGTGGGACAGGAGCTCTTTCAGTTTGCTGTGCCCCCCCCCCCCTTTAGCCTCAGAAATGCCCCTCGGGTGTTCACAAAAATGATGGCGGTGGTTACAGCCACCAACCTCCAGACTACAGTAAACCTCTTAACATTGTTGGGGGTTCTCTATCAATGTGCTGAAGTCTCAGCTAACTCCTTCACAGATGCTTCCCTTTATCAGAGCCATTCTGGACATGGTGCAGTTTCACTTCTTCACCCTGGAGCGGAGAGCCCAGGACATTCGGCCTATGAGCCTGATGTTTCAGCCTCGGTCCTGGATCTAAGCGAGGATTACTTTGAGGATGCTTGGACTGATGGCTTCCTGCGTCCTGATGGGTAAGCACGGTGGCATATGTGGGCTCTGCAGTGGGATCTGAAGTCCCAGTGGGCACAGCATCAGGGAGACCTCTCCAATCACGCTCAGATTCTGGAGGAGAATGCAAAATACCTGCAGTGGTGGCTGGTGTACCAGGATTGGACCAACGGCAGTCCCTGCTCCTTACTCCACCCATAACTGACAATGGTGACTGATAAATTGCTCTGGGTTGGAGAGGCCATCTGGGAGAGATGGACACCGGAGGCTCCAGGTCTCGGACGGAGGGCCAACTTCACATCAGTGTACTGCAGTTGCCGACCATCCATTTGGCATTGAAAGCCTTCCTGCCAATCTTCAAAGTGAGCCTGGTACAGATTCTCATGGAAAACACCACAGCCGTATGGAACTCCAACAAGTTGTGCGGGGTGAGGTCCTGTAATGTCAGGAGGCACTATGCCTCTGGAACTGGCAGGAGCACCAAGGGAATTTCCTGGTGGTGGGAATCTCTAAATGCCAGGGCGGGCAAATTCAGCCATCGACAATCAAGTGGATCGCACATGACAGTTACATCCAGAGGTGGCGCATTTACATCCTGAGGTGGCACAGGATCTCTTCCACCAATGGGGAGAACTTTGGCTCTATCTTTTCGCCACCATCGATAATGCGCAATGTTGGCACGTTAGCGTGTTGTTTTCAAGACTGCTCTCCCATGGAGCTACTTTCTGCCTAGAGTGGATTTTGGGACTCATACACGCCTTTCTGCTTCTACCTCTCCTGCCCAGGGTTCTGAAGAGGGTCAGGAATGACCGGGCTCAAGTCATCTAGCAGCACTGAATTGGACAAGGAGTGTGTGGTATCCAGAACTCTTCAACCTGAGCATATGTCCTCTTTGGGAGGATCTTCTGTTGCAGCAAAAGGGCAGGGTTCTGCACCCGAGCCTGCACGATTTCCACTTCCATGCTTGGAGATGAGTGACGGCAGTTGACAGCATTCAACCTTCCTCCCCAGATTATCAATGTCATCTTGGCACCCAGGCGTCCCACTACCAAATCGGTATATGCTTGTCATTGGAACAAGTTTGTAGCTTGGTGCTACTTGGCATATTGACACACTTCAAGCCAAACCTTCTGTAGTGTTGGTTTTTGTTTTGTCCCTACCCCAGCAAGGACTTATTTATTTATTATTTTTCCATTTTCAGAGCTCATCTGCTTACCTAGGCTTACCTAGGAAGTTGTCCAGGTGCTGATACATGCCGGAGTCTACTAGTTTGGTACTGCACCTATCTAAAGTGTGTAGACTCAGGTTTTCAATGACTTTATAAACTGCAACAATTCAGAGGTGGAACGGAGAAAGGAAGGGAGATTGTTCCATAGGCGAACTGCCTGAACTGGAAAAGCTCTGGCCAGAGTGTGCGACTGAATACATTTTGCCCCTAACAGAGCATCTGAAGAGCGCGTTTAAAGATTTAAAAATTGTTTTGGTCACAAGAAGCCCGTGCAATTTGTTTATTTCCTCAATGGCTGACAAAAGATATGCTTTGGAGACAGGTAAATGACACTTGTTGGCTCTTTCAGCTTTCCTGCAATTACCGTATCAGCCCTATTTGTTTAAATCACCTGTTGTGATGCATTTTTGAAGGGTTTGCCAGATATGTTTGCATTCTCTCCTTTAATTATGTCTCAATGGGACCTCAACATGGTCCTCACATTCCTAATGTGTACTCCCTTTGAACCGCTGCATAGCTGTCCACTGCGGGTTCTCACTGCAGGTTCTCGTAGCCATAACATCGAAGAAGCAAAGTCTACTTTCTTCCTAAAGTAGTGACTCTTCTCATGGTTCCCAGATTATCACCATTCCAACTTTCTTTGCTCCATGTCACACCTTCAAAGAGGAGGAGAGACTCTATTGGTTGGGTCATGAAAGAGCTATTAGCTTTTATATCACTCTTACCAGGAAATATTGTGTGAATGATCAGCTCATCATTGGATTCAGAGGGGTGAGTAGGGGCAAGGTAGTGCAAAAAAGAACCATTTAACATTGGATCGTGCTTTTCATGAAAACCCGCTACGCATTGGCCAAGAAGCAGCCCCGGAAGGCTTGAGGGCTCGTTCCAACAGAACCAAGGCTGTTTGCACTGTGTTGGCACATGAAGCACCTGCTCTAGGTATTTGCCAGGCTGCTAAGTGGGTGTCATTTCACACATTTACAAAGAAATACTGCCTGGTCAGCCAGGTCTGCACGATCCTGAAGAACGTTTTGGTTTGAGCCAGTTCACAGACCCAACGCCTGGGAGGTATTGCTTTGCTATCTATTTAAAAGGTGAGGAGTCTGCAGTTAGGCATATCTCTCAGGAAAACAAGTTACTTACTTTTGGTAGCAATCTTTTTGGTAGATACTCTATCCTCAGATTCCTCAGCAGCCCTCCTGCCTCCCCATTTTATGAACTGGACTTATTTTCCATTGAAAAAGGTCCCAAGTCTAAAGATCTGCACATTGGTGAAAGCCAATTTGCTGTTGGGTTCTTCGACTTGGGGTGTGGGCAGCCTAGAAAGCAACTGACATCAGCACACATGGGGGACACTTATGTGCAGCTCCGCTCTTCGCTTCTGAAGTGGAACAACTTTGGCATGGAATCACTCGATGCCACCTACCGGTGTGCAGGGGTACTGCTAATGATTTTCCAGTCTGACGCCTGTGGAATATTTAAAAGGTGAGGAATCTACAGTTAGAGTATCTACCAGAAAAATCATCACTGAAGTTAAATAACTTGTTCATATGGTATAGAAAAGGCACCCAGGGCCTGGAAGTTAAATGCCAGCTGTGAGCTGCTTCTCCTATTGTGCCTTCCACTGAGTATACCTGAAAAACATGGCTTCAGGCCTATCATGTGTAGCCTGACAGCAGCAGCTTGATAGTTTTGAAAGTTACATCTACCATGCTTGAAGCTGCAATTTTTATTAGCTCTCCAGCCATTTCCTAGCCTGTACTTGATTGGAATGTGGTGTGAAAACTGCTCCAAGAGCATGAACACATGCCTGGGAGTGGGGAAATGTTTTCTCCCCTGACTGGAAGACCAGTTGGGGTGGGCCTATGACCTTCATTAACTGCAACGGTGCCTGTCCTGTCACAAGAAAAAGTTAGGCGACACCTGGACAGGCCCAAGCCTTGGCCTCCTTGGTCAGGTTGGCCACAAACCCAGTGGGAGGAGCTACCCCAGAACCTGTTTTTAGTGACCACAGAGGAAAAGACGACTCATTACTTTGGCCACACCTCTGGGTGGACACACCAGGTATGCATAAAGGAGAAAGGGTTTCTCCATCCTGCATTTTGAAAGTGAGGAGCACTAAGAGATTGTTTGCAGTAGGGTAAACAGGAAAAACTGAAAAAGTGGGTTGGGTTGTCCCTCATTGTTTAGGGAGGAGGCAAGTGGCTCAACCATTAACTGGTGTCACCTATAGAGGTTTCGCCCCAACACACCCTCCTTAAAACACTTTTAGGACCTGCAGAAGAGGACTAGACCTGCTGTCTGTGGCTTGAGAGGAGCCCTGAAAGACTGAACCAGGTCCCTCTTTGCGTGGCTACAGGGACACATTAAGCTGCAAGCGGCCTTTTTTTGTCAGGGGCCCAGCTGACAAGTGGCAACTGAGCGTTGACTGGACTTTACGATTATCGTCTGCTTGACACCTGGAAAGTCTATAAGTGCATTCCTCTTTGGTCCAGGAGGGGTCTTAGAATTATATCCCCGGGTTATTAGGGCACCAGAAGAAAGTTTGGAAACTTTTGAAAACTTTTTTACCAGAGGTTTAGCGGGACTCGCTGACTAGCAGTTCCACACTGTCATATTTGATTTCATGTTCATCCCAATCAAAGGTCCCTGCACCTCCAGGAAAACGACCAAATCCCATTCTGCCTTGGGACTTAAAAGTCAACGCTTTTCTTCAAAAAGTAACAATTTCCCTTTCTGAAGTAGGACTTAGAAACCTTTTCTAACTGATTGACTTGACTTCCCGGCTTTCCTCCATCAGGTTCTGCCTCAAATTGCACCTAGGTTCAGGTCCATGACTTCACAGACTAACATTGGCCCTTAGTGCTTTTTAGTGCTATTTCTACTTAAAACTTAAAAAATGTATATCTCTGCTTCCCCTTATTGGTAATTTTGGTGTTGTTTTGCCTATAAAACTTTACTCTTTTTTTTATTCCATTTGGGATTTTTATTGCTTGGTTTTTTGACTTTATTACGCTATAAAACTCGCCAGCCTGCCCGCAGCGTGGGGCACAAAAAGCACTATTCAAAAACTTGAGGGTACAGATCTCACTTTCTGACAGGAGGAGTAGGCCAGGCCAGCAAACCTGCAAGCGATATGAAGAGTGTCTGCCCGCAGTGCTGGACTCAGAGGGCACTGTTCAAGGACTCCAGGGTCCACAATCCACTTGCTGACAGTAGGAGAAGGCAGGCCAGCACCACCTGCAGACGCTATAAAGTACACCAGCTCACCCACATTGCAGGACGCTCATGGGCTGTGCCCAGGTGAAGACCGGGCCAGTCTGTGCCCATCAGAGCCTAGAAGGGGCTAGGGCGTATCTTTTTCATCTACTGTGTACCTCTGAGGGCATTATGGGTAAACAGACTATCTCCTCCTCTATAAATTCAAATGTCAAATCGAGTAATGATATGGGGGTCAGAAAAACTCCTCTATTATTATTTCTTGTTTAACTTCTGCTGTGGGTGCTTTGTTGAAGGAGATTTCATTGGTGGAAGAAGATTTGGGCCTTGGGACCAAGTACTGTTGTTGATGCAAAAGCCGTTTGAAAATTGATATTTTGAAGTGTCCCACGCATGAAACTCCTAGTGCATTGTGAAATGCTTCCTCCACTTTCCCTGTGACGGCTGAGATACATAATTGCAATTTAGGCTCCCCACCTGATTTGAAAGTGCCGGCCCTTGAATGCAAGAAAAAAGTGGAGTAGGGTCTTTTGAGACAGTTGAGCAAATTCTGGCCTAACCTCTTGTGTTTTTAGGTCTCGCCTAGCATTGGAGCGCGCATGCGCTCCTCGCTCTGCGAGGCGTCTTGTAATCGATAAGATTTCTGAAGTGGAGTTGAAGCCCCGCCCATCATTTTGATTGGCTGGCGTCACCGTTTATGCTGAAAGCTGGGTCGTGATTGAGAATGAGGCTTTTTTGTTACCGCCCTGTCTCCTCCTTGGACGGCCCATCCGGACTGGATTTTTTACTTGCGGCGTTATACATTCTCCTTTAACTAAGGGGTAAGCACTATTTGTTTTCATTTGCTTAATGGCGACAGCTTGTTTCAGTCGCCTTTGGCAAGGGCGGGCGCTTGTTTATATTTGCATCGCGTTTTCACTTAAAGTGAAATCGCGATGCAAATATAAACAAGCGGCTGTTCGCCTAATGGCCACAGCTTGTTTTTTTATGTTTTCCTAACCTCTGACTCTCCCGCACCCTTACATCTTCCCGGAAACCACATGACACAGGCCCGTGCTGTTTCTTGTTTTTGGAGGAAAAAGGAAGTGGCAGTTCTCGGCCCGCGATCTGAAGCAAGACTCGGAGACCGCAGCCCAAGCGCCTCGAGTGGCCGCTGGAGAGGTACGAGCTCGCGAGGTCTGGGAGTTCCAAAACCGAGGCCCCCGTGACGTTGTTCGCCCTGAGCCCCTCATATTCTTTTGTCACTCCCGTAAATAGTTCACTCTGGGGGTCCCGGGTTTTACGCGGTGAGATCTCCTACCGTTATTTATTTCTTCTACTCTCTGAACTGTGGAGCTCTTGGGGCGAATGCGCCCGCTTGAGGTTCCGTCTCTGTAAATTACTTTGCGGGTTAATGTGCCTAATACAGATATCTGTTTAGCCCGCGCCTTGTATTCCGGTGCAAACGGATTGGCTCAGAGGAGTTATGCCTTTGTTGCTGCGAACAATATTTTACCAGGAGGCTACAATTCCAGTCGTGGTAAGGTAGCTCAGGTGGTGAACGTGCATTACGCACTAATCTGTGTAAGCTGGAGGTAAGTTATAGTTCAGTTTAGATAGATCTCTCATATGATAATTAATTTGTCCTCTGTCGATATTTGGATTACTTACACAGGTCTGTCGATTTTGGAGCTGTGGATCCGGGTTCAAGTCTCGATGGCAGCAAAAACCTCCTGGGATTTTTGGGCAAATCACTTAATCTCCCCGTGCCTACCCTCCCAAAAATGAATCTGTCCTTGTGTAACGTAACTGGTGCTCATATAAAGCGCTCCAGTACCTTCGGGTCGAGTTCGCGCTACATAAAACTCTCCCAAAAAAGAGATGGCTTTGTAGGGTTAGCCGGTTCGTAGTAACTAATTGTGGGTGCCCCCCCCGGCAAAATAACTCACGACACAAATTAATGTTCTATAACCATCATCAAAATTTAAGGGGTTTCTGCTCCTACTACATAATTTTTGGGGTACGGTTGATGCGATAAAAAGGAGCACTTATTTTCATCTAAGAACTCGCAAAATGTTGATGAAATGGGTGCACGGCTCTAAAAGTCAGACAAGAAAGAGGTGACTGACTGGTGTTTCTTTGTCTGCCTTTAACTTTCTGATCCCCTCCCCCAGGCCCCCTGCAACCCGCCTTCCTTGCTATTCGGCACCTGGTTGGAATTATATGGTGGTGTGATAGCTGAACCAGCCAGAGGCCCAACGTTGGGGAATTGGCTCAGCTTTTTTATTTCCACGTTTTTCTTTTTCATGAAGAGTCACTAAGTCGGCAACGTTCCATTATTATTATTTGCAGGTTGCGAATTATTTTTATGAATATTAGACGCGAGGTTGTGTAGAGAAAAGGAGCCCAACGCATTTGGTGGCTTTGTAGAATGTAAAATCGTCAATCTCGGCTAGTTGGCTAAAGAAATAGGTCTCGTTCTTGTTAAAGTTATCAAGGGGTGAAGTTATAAACATGGAGCAGTGTAACAGCGTGCGTCACTAAGATAATAGCATTTTCCGGAAGAGAGCATATTTATTTGTGACGGGTTGGTGAGCGTACAGAGCAGCCACAAGCAGCAGAAAAAGAACAGAGGGTTAGGGAGGGCAGTGCTAGGTTTGGAATAAACTCTACTGGGCACCCCAGGGGTGTGAATTTTAAAAAAAATTATTTCGTGTAATGCTTCTGAAATTTGCTTGTCCTGTAAAAAAAAATAAAAAAATCCACTTGGCCCAATTGGTGCTATGCAGTGATGTGACAAATTATGGGAGCCTCTCTGATTATGCCGATATTATATTAACGTTTGGATTGTCGCAGGTCTCAGATTTTCACACATTATTGCAACTCTACATACAGTAGCTAAAAGAAGGTGTAAAGCGTAGTTGTAGGGTTCGAATGACCTTTGAGTTTGTGCACACCCACGAACTTATATGTTGAACAGTATTCACCATTTCTTCTCCACTCTCTTCACACACTAAACAAGAATTTGCAATGCAATAAGTCTCACATTTACGTGAGTTTGAGCTATTCGCATTGTAAATTACAATGTCTTTTATTTATGTTTTGGTTTTTAAAACAAATAAAAGGCATTGTCCTTTGCAATGCTAGTAGCTTAAACTCTCACAAATGCGAGACCTATTGCATTGCAAATGCTTGGTTTTTTTGTCCCCCACACTCATCGCAGAGCCCCGTCAGATGTCTGACAGCCATCATTAAGGCCACCTAGTCCTTAGTGTCCCTTTGATTAGTCGTTTCAACGTGTTGAATACCTTTGAATATAATGATTAACAGTTGACTGCTGGTGTAGACTCCTCGGGCGTACTTGTTGTAGATTCTTCCGAAGTGAGGGGCACAGAACCAGAGTTTTCCGGTGTTCCCCTAGCAAACAATTGCGGGTGTTAATTCCTTGGGTATATCTGCTCCTGAATTTATTGAAGCAGGGACTGGGAAAAGTACTCCTCTTCAGACATTTCTGCATTCTCTTGAGATTTTAAGTTGGCATATGACCGGTATCTGTAATAAGATCTCACATGAGCACTGGTTGACCATTTTAAAGAATTTTACAATAATTGCTCTCCATGAAACCTGGGAGATGTCGACCAGGGATGGGTTTGAATTTTTTTGCCTCCCGACTGCCAGTGGGGTTTTTCTTGTTGCCTCAGGTAGGGCTATAGGCGGTGGTCTTCTTTTAATTGCTCTGCAGTTAAAATGTAGATGCACTTTTCTTTTGGATACTGGATCGCCCCACATTTTGGCTTTTAGAATTGTGTTTAGTAATGGTGCAGAGTTTATTTTGGTTAATTTTGATAATTCTCCTTCTGTCGATAGCTCTCAGCATCTACTAGCCATGAATGGGTTTTTGGAGCTTTGTAGGAACGGGGCATTTTCTACTACCCCATTTGTTTTGGAGAAGATTTTAACATACACCTTGTTGTGCGTTCAGTCATATGGATGATGATATGAGCAGCAAGGTACGTATGTAACATACACCACAAAGGAATAAATGAATTTCTATTATTTCTGACTTTAATTTGGTTCTTCCTATGAGACAACACTAAAATGATGCTCCCACTTTCGTAGTTCCATGGTCGTTTACAGCTAGGGGTGAGTACTGTAATTGACTTCATTTTTGTTTCAGCATTTTTGGGAAATCCATTAATTTTCAGGTCTCCTGGTCTTTATCTACTGATCATAACCCATTATCTGCCACCCTCCTGTGCAATAGTGTAAATAATCATACCCGCAGTATCATGCTTGGAAGGAACTTTGTAAAGGCCTCTCATCAAGACCGCTGGCTCAAATAGGTAAAAGTTGTCCCGCAAACATTTTCATAAATTTTCTTGAATCCTATGAGTAGAATTTTGCTACCTTTTCTTCTAAGACCTAGAATTCACCTGATATCCTGCCCTTCTTTGCTATGATTTGTGTACAAGTAAAGGCACACTTAACTTTAACTGGATCTTTTGGCCGCAGTTAAAGGGTAGTTGGTTTGATGTTCCAGGACAACGCCACACAATTAAAAGCTGCCAAATAAACCCCTATATCTCGGTTGGAGGCAAGGAGTGGCCATCAATTCTCTGAAGATGGAACTGAAGCATCAGGCTTGGGAACAGTCATTACAAGCGATCATTCTTAAGAATAGGTAGGTGGTAATTTGTAGGGAGATGGCGTCCCAGAGAAATCCACAAAAAATTATATTTATATTGTTATACGAGAGTGTGGTGGTATTGAGGTAGGGAGAACCACCCTACTACCTAACATGTCGTCAAAGACAACATAATATACAAGCTGACCTCCAGCACACGCTAACATATAATGTCAAATAGCAATCACAGATTAACAGTAGTCTTCTTCTTTTTTATTCTTTATTGATCCTTTGTCCAATTGTATAATTCTTTAGCCTCAAAAAGCCAACACGTGTTTCGTTGATCAAGGGGGAAAGTTATCTCACGACTTCCTCAGGGCTAAAAGGAGTACAGAAATAAAAACCCCACTGTAATGTAGAATATTGTATTTGTGTATCATTTTTATCCTCGCGTTGTGACGTCGGTGTTAATTATCATTCAGAATTGACAATCTTAATGGTGTTCAAGTGGTGGAAACCCATACACACAGTATAAAGTATATGTTCATTTAACGTTGTAATGCAAATGTAGGTCAAAATTATTGAACATCAGTAGTATCTTATTTGTAAATTAAGTACAGAGTATGATTGGAATATATTGCAAACATGTCTTTTCTCCTGGTGAGAAAATCAAGTGATGAAATTTCAATACAGGAATCTTTCCTTGTGTTACCTCTATGGGTGCCCCCAAAAGATATTGATTGTGAAGTTCACACTTAATCATAAAAAAATTTGTGAGAAAATAATACGTTCAATATTTGTACGATACCAAAAATTCTCTTCCACACAAAGAGAAATAATGGCACAGGCCACAGCATCAGAAACAAGTATCTTCACAAAAGATTTAATATCGTTGAGTAGGCTGTGAGTCTATACTTGGGACCGGCCATACCTTTTAGTCGGTTGTAATTCCGTCCCATACTTTCCATATTCATTGGTTTATAATAATCTTCAATTTATCAGTCCAAGTCCCGCTGTGATCTATCACCGTGTAAATATGTTATCAGTAGAAGGCTCCATGGGTATGGAAAAACCTTCAGTCGTACCCGTTCCTTAAGGAAAATGGAGTGACGCCTAATTAGTTTTAAAATTACACCAACCCGCAGTTTTAACACATATAGGTATTCAAAATCACCACCAAGTAAGTCCAAGAGTTTCCTGCTTACCGGTACGTTGAGTCAGTCTCTGTGTAACTTGCAGCGAGTACGCTGTGTGTAACGAGCGCGAAGGGAATTGCGTATTGTTAGATCGCAAGAGCTGTTGATAGTGCAAAAGAGCTTTCCGCTACAGGTCCTCTTTCCCCGTATTACAAAACATCGCCATTACGAAGAGTATATCTTCGTTCTCCTTGATTAGTGTAATTGTATGGGGTGTTGCTTGTAATTCACAAACTATGGAATATCAACTCTCGAATCAATATATATTCATTGTTGGGGTTGTGTGAATATTTAGAATGGTTAACATTGTATTCAGTTGTATTTCATCATTAGCCTTGATTTATGTGATCGCGTAGACTGCATCTATTAGTTTACGAACGATGGAATAACAACCCTAATAACTTTATATATTTTATGTTGGGGTCGCGTGACTATTTAAAATTAATTAGCACTATATACAAATTGTCACTGACATCTAATTAATATGTGGTTAATCATATATCAGTCCCTCCCATGGTTTCTATGTCCACCCCATGTGATGATTAGGTATTGGAGGCAGCACAAGGAAAGTTCTAATTTAGTACACACCTGTGATCTGCATATACACATTTTTCTGATCCGGATCAGTACTATCCTAGCATATTTTCTATGATAACAGGATACATTTTCGTCCGCTGGTGTAATAGCACAAATAGTCCAACCGTATATGGTTCACTGATAATAGCAAATTTTCTAACATCGTTATATATACAATTGTTACTGGTGATCCCATTCAAAATTATTCAAGGCTATACATCAGCGATGTACCGGTTTCTCATAATCAACAGGTATATATAAACCATGGGAAGGACTGATATATGATTAATCATGTATATTAATTAGATATCCATGACGGACAATTTGTATTTAGTGCTAATTAATTTTGAATAATCACGCGACCCCAACATAAAATATATAATGTTGAACTGATGTCAGCGCACTGGTGTGGCGCCTATGTGGGTACTGCACACGTACTTACGGCACAAACACCGAGCCTAACAATGCCACCTACCAGCGCAGTGATACTGCTCAAGAGTTTCTGGATACAGTCTGACACCTGAGGAATAATCTAAGGAAGGAATCCGTAGCTAGATAGAGCCGCTACCAGATAAGGCATTACCGAAGGTAAGAACATATTGTTTAAGGACATAAAAGAAATCAGTGGTCATGGCACAGTGCAGAATGTTGGATATTTTATCATGACAATAAGAAGTTTAATGTGTTATCGTCAGAAAAGTAGAAAAATAAAATGCATTACGTAATATTCTTTGTTTTTCTCATTGACTTTTGAAGGGCCAACCTCTGCAGAGCAAATCTGGATTTGTAGAAGGTCCTTCTCGGCACTCTGTTTTAAATTTAATTTTGAAACCTGGAGAAAAAAAATCAGTGCAAGTAAAATTCACTCCAGTTTTCAACAATACTGTATCCTCATTAATAATCATAAGGTATGTGAATAAGGACTATACTTTTGAATTTGGTGTGCAAGTAGATCTCCTCAGCAGGCTCTCGGGCAGTCCGTTTCATGATTGTATGTTTGTCTTGGATTATGGATGATTTTTTTGCAGATGTTGTTTGCTGAGCTTAACTTTTCAAGCAATAGCCTGGAATTATTCCATAACACAGTGCATCAGCAGACTCTGAGATCATGGAAGATGGGTTGAAGAATCAAATACTCCCATCAGAATTGCCAATCAAACTTGGGACCTCGACTTTGATGTATCCTGCACTAGGTTTGCTGACTGTCTCTGAAGCTGATCTACTACTCTTGCAATCCTGGCAATTAACTGCAATGTATAATTGCACTCTGTCCCTGCAAGATAGTGTCTACTCTTTCTGCTCCCAGAACTTGCCTCCTACTGATGTACCTAGGGAGCTGATGATCATAGCACGATGCAAATGGGTCGATTGAGGCCAAGTCCAATCTGACCATTAATACTTTGTAGACCATCATTTTCCATTTCCAGGTACTGAGTCTTGGAGGTACCTGGATTTCCAGTCTACCACTACGTTCTGCCTACATGGCAGATATTTCTCTGGCACAGTAGTCTGGTTCTCCAGGCAGAAATGCTAAAAATCTTTGACAGTCCCATCAGGACTGAAGAGCGAGCCCCTGCCAGGTGTTTATATCCCTCACTTTCAAGGTGTGATCCGTTTCTGCAGAACGCAGCACTTGATTCTGTCCATCATTCTGCGAAGTAAGCTTGTCAGCAGTTCCTGGCACTTGATGTGTAGGCCTGACTCCTGGCCGACCACTTTCCACCTTCATCTTTCTGCGAAGTAAGCTTGTCAGCAGTTCCAGGCAGTTGATGTGGAAGCCTGACTCCTGTCCGGACCACTTTCCACCTGTAAAGGAATCCTCACAGAGGGTTCCCCAGCCTGACATTGATCTGAAGTTCCCCTCTCCTGTGCAGCTACCATTTGATCTAGGTTCAGCTCAAACTGTGAGATCTCTTCTCAGTTGGTAGAACTGGAGTATCTGAAGGGCTTTTAGTACAAGGGTCCCAGGAAACGTTTTTGGGTTGAAGGATGGGAGCAGGTCCACAATCCATGCAAGCTATATAAGTGAGATCTGCTCTCTTGGGAGGTATTTCATGGGTTTCCTTTGAATATTAATGATTTTTTTTAGTGGAAGCTGCAATGACTGATTGGTAACAAAACCGATAAGGTAATAGATGATGGAGATTTATTGCTGACTTGTCTCTGTTTTAAAAAAAAAAAAACAGCTAGCTATGGATCGGATGTGCCCTATACTCTGATGGGACAATAGGTGCTGGGCACACTGTTTCATCAGCAAGATGTTGTCCAGGAACTCAATCAGTTTCATCCCTCTGGCTCTGAGACACTTCACAACCAGCCTGAGTTGCTTGGTGAATCTTAAAGGGCCGCATGACACAGCAGAATCTAAGAACATGAATTCAAATACCTTCCCACTCCTCCTGTGGAGAAAAGTGGCACCCTGAGATTAGTGTTCTTTAGGTCCAGAGGCACCACTCAGTCCACGGTGCAAATGTCCTGGTGTAAATGAATCCCCTCCATCTTGACGTGTCAATAGACTAGCCACATATTAAAATCCCTGGTGATGTACCTTGTCCCTCAACACCCCAGAAAGATAGCTTACAAACAAAACTCTGGGTTGCAAAAAAGTCCACCCTATGACACCTTTCCTCTCCACCTCCTGGTCTCTGAAACACCTCTCGGGCCCGAGAAGCATGTGGGTCTGGGCCACTGAATTGGAGCCCTAAAACTCTCTCTGAAAACCTGTTACTGTTTGGAGTATCCAAGCATCTCCTGCTGAGCATTTCTGACTGTGGATGTACTTTGCAAGCTTCCAGTGGATTCTTATATGGAAGGAAGGGATAATCCTTGCTTATGTTACCTACAGGTCTGTTAGCGATAGACTTGAAGATTTTGCGTCATCCCTGTCTTTGAGCTGCACTCCATGAGGAGAAGAATCTTTCCAAGCATTGTTGGCCCTGTTCTCCATCATTACTGCTCAACCCTTCTGGGAGACTCGTAGGAAGGAGTGACCGGTGTAGAGCCCCCCCTGCCTTATCCGCCCCTGCCTTAAACCTTAAGGCCAAAAATCCTCATGATCGGGCCCTTAGCTTGGTCTAGCAATGCAAAGGTCGACACCAACTTCTCGAGCTACTTCAGGAAAGGCGCTCTTAAAAGACCCTCCTGAGCTACTGGTCCTGCTTCGAATGCAGACAGGTTCCCCAGCTGAGAGTCTATCTTTATCCGAAGGCATCTTTGGCTCTCCATTATCATGGCACAGGTGGAATTCCTGAGTAAGATCATGGGATCATGGTCTCTTGCAACGACCCTGTTAGGATGTTAGACAGAATAATGTTGTCTGATTTTTTTGGCCTCCCTAGCCATGCCCAAAATCTTGACCAGGACACCTGATGCATCCAGAAGATGCGCACACACACAGGTTGGGCCTGGGACGAAATCCCTAGCTCTTCCAAGGTTCATCCAGTTATCCAACTGGTGGATGGAGTTAAGGGAGTGGCTTAGGGCAGCTGTTATTGCCCACAGTTCCTCCCTATCCATGTTACCAGCTTGTTCCACTTTTTTTCTGTTGGTAGTATGAATAGTGGGAGGTAGGCAAGTGGGCGGGAGGAGCAGATACGTCTGATATTGGTAGGTTCTCATGGTTGATGACTGACCCTGGGCCCAAATACTGCAGATAGAATCTCCCCCATCAAACAATTCACTAGTGTGTAGTTTGTAGATTCCTCCTTAAACCCTTGGAAAACCCACTAATGCCTGATAACACCACATTCAGAAGACCTATGGTAAGGCAGATGTCGGTCAACCCTTAGGAGGTTTAAATTCCTGTGTAAGGAAAACTGACGAAAATGACCATATTGTGTAGGGTAAAATGTTGGCAATCTGAGAAATGTCTTGTTCAGTACATTGTACTGGCCAGACAATTGGGGTGATCTGGCACCCAGCGCTAGAAACTTTATAATGTTTCCATACTGTCCAGGAGTTATATCTGTGACCAAAAGACGGGTACCCTAAACCGTAATTTTGCTTGCTGCAGCTTCCACATTTCCAAGTTTATCACCTGAGGGCATGCTGAGCCCATATAAATCCCACATGTCTGTTAACTCCATGTTCGGGAGACTCCGAGAAAAAAAGCTGGTGGTCAAGTCTTGGCAGGGACATGTTCCTGTCCAAGCAAGACTGAAGGAAATGACCATGTTTTAGAAAAGAAATTGCTAAAAATCTGCTGAATGTATGTTCAGAGTGTTCTACTGGCCAGCTCCTCTGAGCAAGTTACGTTTAAGTTAGAGCAGTAGATTCCTTGGGTCGTACTGGATTAGAATTATATATAGTTTTTATACTTTACATATAGTTCTGAGTTTGTCTGTCATTAAATGAACAGTGCCTCATTAACATGGATTCTGAGGGATACTTCTAAAATGCAGATTCCTTACCTTTAGAATATTCCCAGATGCCATACTGGATCTGAAGAATTCTTCAGCAGTGCTCCTGCGTGCCAGTAGGTGGTGCCATTTGGTCCACTGTGACTCTGTACCACCCTGGAGATGGTGGACTGGTGTCATATGTAAGCACCATCCCGGCCCACTGGTATCACTTACTTTTTTTCCCGTTTCTTTTCACAGATCTGGAGTTCCGCTCTTAACTTTGTTGGTCTTCCGACGACCCCTAAAAATGTTCTCGATGTGCTATGATATAATGTCCCAACCGAAAGTGTGAGGATTAAAGTCATACTGAGACTGCATGGAACGGAGGACGGTAATGGACCGCTCGAGATATGTTTGTGGTACTTGGACTCCGGGCACGAATCCTAAGCAGTGCAACAAGTGTTCTCTCATGCACTGCAATGCGATTGGGGGCCCAGAGTCGAAAGTCTGCACTGACGAACAAAAGAAGAGGTCACTTCGAAGCATAGGTCCCGCTCCAAGTCGCAGGCCTGGTCGCTGTCCCAGTCTTGAGGATGTTCTCTCACAAATTCCACTTTCTGGTCCAAGTTTTCCAGAAAGTCCTAGTTAAAGTCTTGAAGGACAAAGAATCCAGATGGGGACTCTACCTCATCACATCACTGGAAGTCTAGCGAGAAGGCACGAGGGCGTCAAGACAGATCACTATCCTACAGCGTCTCCTGAATTGGAATTGATCACGCAATTGGTCCTGGTGCACCCCAGTACCACGAGATCCCACAGCAAATAGCGGCCTTCAAAGAGGCTATGCTGTAGATCTTTGGTGAGATTCCAAGTCCCTCTGACATTTCTGCAGTCCCCACGGAGTTACAGGGATTTCTAGTCGAACTCCAGCAGGTCCACCTTCAACACTCTCTGCTCCCACAGGGCCCATACTAACTCTACTCCGGCACAAAGGTTCCCTGCGTACCTCAACCAACGTCTATCGACCCTGAATCAATGTCGGCCCGATCTAGGCATATGTTGTGTTATAAAATTATACTGCCAGATTCCAATCCAAGACCTCTGTCTTTACACCAGTACCAACAGAGGTATACTATTTTGGAACTTATTTTTGGACCTAGTGCAAGAAGCACCTAGAGCTCCTAAAGACACTGATGATGAAAAGGATGGGAGCAAGGCACTCTCCCTCATTACACTGAGGGTTCATTGTATATAGACTTACAAAATGACAGAGGGCTGGACAGCGGTCTAGACATCTCCTGAAGCAGAGGTAGACTCTCCACTAAAGGACGAAGTGCTTCTTTTGCAGTTGTGATTTGGAGGGCATCTGAAGCACTAGAGCTGCATTTGCCCACCATAGAGAGGAAAACAAATATTCTTCAACCAGGGCTATTTCTTCTGAGTTGTCTTTACCATTTAATGAAGCCCCTACTAATACCCTTTTGCCTACATGAGCTGAGCATGCTCATGCTTTCCAGTCAGTCAGCCTGTTGCTACGCGTTATAGACTTGACCCCGGAGATTTGGGATTTCCTGTCCGTGCGTTTGTCTGCCACCTACATGCCACCCCAGCTGTGACCTGTCAATCAGTAACCTCAGGACTGGGTCTCTGAGCCTGGCTAGCTACGTATTTCTGAGTCAGGGTTGATGTGTAGTTGGAACGGGCGAATTTGTTAATAAAGAAGCAATTTCGTTTTTATACATGAACGTATCATTATTCATATTGACAATGACTTTCTCCATATTAACACGGTGGTTATTGATGGACACCAACGTGACATGCGGCAGGCCTCTCTCCCTTTCTCACCCAGAGCGGACAGTGGTAACGAATGCTTCACTGCTGGGGTTTGGAGGTTCACCTTGGAGAGGCAAAGATCTAAGGTCCCTGTTGGAGAGCCAACTTCATATCAGGCTTCTGGAGCTTTGAGCAATCCATTTGGCCCTAAAAGCCGTCCTAATTTCCATCAAAGGGAGGTTGGTGCAGATCTTCAGACAATATGACTCCCATGTGGTACTGCAACAAACTGAGTGGAAAAAGTGCCTGGATCTTGTGTTATGAGGAGCTAGGCTTCTGCAGGTAGCTGCACAAGCATAACATCTTCCTGGGTGCCAACCATCTGACGAGGTCTCTAAATTCCAGAGCAGACGAACTGAGGAGACATAGTTTGGCAGATTACGAGTGGTGTCTTCATTCCAAGGAGATGCAGGGTGTCTCGAGCAGAGGGAGTACGCCCTGGTTAGATCTATTTACTACTGTTGCGAACACACAGTGTTAAGAACTCTTCATGCTAGTGTTCTCCCCAAGGCACTAGATAGGCGACACTTTCTGTCTGGGATGAAGGAAGGTCTCCAATACGCATTTCCACTGCTACTTCTCCTGCCTTGAGGTCTGAGGAACTTCAAGAAAGACTGGGCTCAATTCATTGTTTTGGCCCACACTGAGCCAGGAGCGTGTGGCATCCAGTGCATTTTTCTTCTGATCAGGCTTCCATTTCTGGAGGACCTCTTGCCTAAGCAACAGGCCAAGGGCATCTGAGCCTCTACAACCGACGCCTCTGTACATGGAGATTGAGTGGTGGCAGCTAAATAAGTTTTACTTGCTCTCTAAGATGGTTGGTGCTATCCTTATAGTCACATGCCCTTCCACAAAGTCTATTTATGCTTGGTGCCAGAAAAGAACTGTGGTGCCTAAAACACTGATCCCCTTACAAGCCAAGCTTTTTGATATTCTTTTGTTTGATTTTTCATTATACTAACAAGGCCGTGCAGTAGGCACAGTGAAAGGTTGTTTGTCTGGCTTTTCTGAGTTTACCTCACCAACCACCTTTATTCAAGTCAACAATTGTGATGCGTTTTATTAAAGGTTTAATTCACATGTTTCCTCCCCAAAACCATTTGTTATTCCCCAATGAGATTACACTTGATCTTTGCATTTTACAGCATAGGAGCTTATGATCAACTGTTCCTTAAGGCTTTTGGCACTTAACGGTCTTCCTCCTTGCAATTTGTCAAACACACAAGATGATGGACGGAATGTTGCACAATGGCAAACATTCACCCCCAGTCACAGATCTGGGTTTAATCCACCGTTATTTTGCTTCACCACGCCACCCCAGTTCAGACATGGCCATATGCAAATCAGTCTTGACCCTGTGCCTCATGGGAACAGTCCAGACCGAACTGCCAAGCCATGTCTTCCCTGGACCAGAATCAAGCATCCTAGGACCGGTTTCGGGCATTCAGCCCTCATCAGCCAGGATAGCCTGACTCCAGTGGCGCAGTGAGCACGGGACCCACGTCTGGGCATACCCTTCCCACTTGGGGCGAATTGCAAAACACACAAGATGATGGACGGAATGTTGCACAATGGCAAACATTCACCCCCAGTCACAGATCTGGGTTTAATCCACCGTTATTTTGCTTCACCACGCCACCCCAGTTCAGACATGGCCATATGCAAATCAGTCTTGACCCTGTGCCTCATGGGAACAGTCCAGACCGAACTGCCAAGCCATGTCTTCCCTGGACCAGAATCAAGCATCCTAGGACCGGTTTCGGGCATTCAGCCCTCATCAGCCAGGATAGCCTGACTCCAGTGGCGCAGTGAGCACGGGACCCACGTCTGGGCATACCCTTCCCACTTGGGGCGAATTTCGCCCTAAGTGGGAAGGGTATGCCTAGACGTGGGTCCCGTGCTCACTACACCACTGGATTCAAGCTAGCCTGGCTGAAGAAGGGTGATGCCCTGAAACCGGTCCTAGGATGCTTGTTTCCTTTCCAGGGAGGACCTGGCTTGGCAGTTCGGGCTGGACTGTTCCCACAAGGAACAGGGTCAAGACTGATTTGCATATGGCTGGGTCCAAACTGGGGTGGTGTGGTGAGCAAAAGAATGATGGATTAAACCCAGATCCTTGTGACTGGGGGTGAATGTTTGCATTGTCCAGCATTCCGTCCATCAATTGTTTCTTTTGCATCCTTGCAATTTGTCAGCATGCCGCATGAGTGAACTGCAGGTGCTTTCAGTTCAACCTCCCTGCACCACCTTCTTTACACCTTCTGTGTTGGTTATTCGATGGCTCTGTTGGTTTTTTACCCTGCCACACCCTTTAAAAGAGCAAGATAAATTGTCACTTTGACACTAAGAGGGTGTTGTGCTTTGATATCAACCTCACAAAGGACTATTGTGGGGATGATCAGCTCTTCATGGGGTTTTCTTGTGCACGGAAAGTCCAGCCGGTGCAAAAGAGGACTCTGTCGAAGTAGGGAGTCTTCTGTGTCAAAATCGGTTTCGCCCTGGCCAAGAAGCAGCCACCAAAGGCTTGGGGGCTAATTCCACAAGGCTAAGGCTGCTACAACAGCTATGGCAAGAGGGTTACCTGTTTTAGCCATCTGCTAGGCTGTTACATGGAATCCGTGGATAAGTTCACTAAACACTACTGCCTTGAAAGTGAGGAAGGTCATTTTGCCCAATCTATTCTGCAGGAGTTTTTGATCCGAGTCCATGCCCAAGACCCTCTACCTTGGGAGGAACTGCTATGGTATCTATTCTAAAGGTAAGGCATCTGTGTTTAGAAGTATCCATCAGTGAATGCTCTATCTAACTGCATGTTCCTGACTGCCCTCCCAACTCTCCTTTTTTGGCGTAGCCTCCTTAACATTTAAAAAAGTGTCAAGTTAGAAGACTGGCACATTGCCTCAGATAATTTATTCTAATACAGACATCTAACCACAGATTCCTCACCTTGTGAATACCCGCTAGCGCCAGACTGGAACTGGAGAATTCTCAACAGCAATTCCCATATGCGTTGTGTCTCTTTGTGTCTGGTCTGTCCCACCCCAGATGCTACTACATGTGCACCTCCTCTGTGCGCTGACATTAGTTCCTTTGTTTTTCAGGGCTTTCGATGCAGATACAGAGCTTGTTCCCTTGGTTTTATCAGATTGCTGACAGCCAGTTTTTTTTTTTTTTAAAGACTTTTTTTCCACATTTTTCCATTGTGCAAGGGATATGTTCCCACCCTAAAACGACAGGGCTCATACCATGTAAGGCAGATGTCAATGACATACCCTCATGACGTCTGTCTTTGGTGTCATGGTTCCAAACACAACTCTGCATCTGTTGACCAAGGCTTGAAGATGAACCCAAAAGCCATAGTTCTGCTTTACGGAGTACCGGAAGAAGTCCAAGATGGGGCAGTCTCAGTTGAAGTCAAGGGTGCGGATGCACTCCTACTCCAGAGGCCACTCTCACCACTGCTGTTCGTTGATGGGGCGGTCTTTAGGTATTTCCAAAAAGTGATGGAAACACAAGTAGTCCAAACATAGCTCCACTTTGTTCCACCATTCCTGCCACAAAATGATCTGTGTACCGCTAGGCTAAGAACTCAGACTCCAGCTATGGATCCAATTTCAGCCTTGCTTCCATTACATCCCACACCTCTTATAACATTACGACCCACATCGCAGCTCTGCACGTCGATGTCTGCACCAACACCACTGATGCTGGAGATAGGGCCAATAGTGTTTTTGTATGCCGGAGCGACCTCCACTGGAGTTGCACCAAATCCGGAACCTCTAGTGCCATTTTATGAGGGATTGACAGATACACTGCTGGGCACCTCGTCAAAAACCGGATCTTGTGCATGCCAGTCAACAGGCAAATTGCAAGGCTGCACAGGCCTTCTCCAGGAGATCCTGCCTCCCTCCTATAACACCCATGTCCCGAGAACCTTATGGTTTAGGACCCCATTAGCCAATTGCACCCCAAAACGTTTCTGAGCACCCGCCAGACCTGGAAGTCGAAGCACATGTAGAAATTTACTAAAAGGATCCTCTTCTCTGCCAGTCTTGCGTTAAGGTCAGTTAACACCAGCTGTTTCCTGGGGAAATATTCCCATGCGTTGTGGTACATGGTGGTGGACATTTTACCAGTTGTCCTGGGCAACATTAAGCCAAATCTGCGATTCCTCATCCAGGATGGTCAAAAAATAGCAAACTACTCTATTTGATCTGGCCTAGACATTACCAACTGTTGAGGTAGAGCAGTTTGGGTGAGCATTGTGTTAAGGCATCACGCTTAGATTCGCTCTACCAGCTTCTCTAGTGACGCCCAGCAATCTTTGATGCCAATAATGCTTTCAGCTCACAGTGCTTCCCTTTGGCCTTCTCAGTGCATCTTGGGTGTTCGCAAAGGTGATTGGGTGGTCACGGCCCATCTGCGGAGTTTGGGAATACCAGTCTTCCCATGCCTTGATGACTGGCTGCCAAAGGCAGACTTGCCTCAAACAGGCGTAAAGCATTTCTAGACGATGACGGACCTGTAGCCATCTTTGGGTTTTTTCATCAACGTGCAAAAGTTACACCTGACTCCTTTGCAGAAGCTTCCTTTCATCGGAGCCATCCTGGATATGGTGCTCTTCCACACCTTTACTCCACCTCAATGAGTCCAGGAGATTCTGGCTATGATCCACATGTTTCAACCTTTGACCTGGGTCTCAGTGAGAGCATCTCTGAGGCTTCTTAGCCTGTTTGCCTCCTGCATCCTGCTTGTGGAGCACACCAGGTGGCAGATGTGGGCTCTGCAGTGGGATTTTAACTCTTGGTGGGCTCAGCACTAGGAGAACCTGTCAGATCCAGATGTCGAAGAGGACTGCAAGCCTGTCTGCACCCGTCCACAGCAGACTGGGGCCAGGGGCCAGCCATTATACCCGAGAGCTGGTCTACTCTTCTAGTGACCTTAGAAACCTCTTCTCAGGAAGCTATCAAGCTTGTCCATCTTTATTTTCAAAACTCAGTAAATTAGGCATTTTAAATCGGAACTTGCCTGGAACCATGTTTCCAAATCAGACTGCAGCTACTAACATCATCATTGATAACAAGTTTACTCCTGCTCTTTCTAATAGAAACATTGATCACCTCAAAATATTTCCACTTCAATGCGCGTTTGCTGGTTAAGCGTCATCTTGAGATATTCCGTTTACTCAACTCAGAATCCCCAGACATATTACTAATGACAGAAAACTGGTTAACGGATGAATCCATGCCAGGTATCCTAGCAGCCCACACTGAAAACTATTATTTACTCAACACTAATAGGCCACTGGGTAAAAAAGGTGGAGGGGTTGCTGCAGTCGGCAAAAATCATCTCAACTTTGACAAAATTATTCCGATACCAATCCCAATTGTGGACAACATTCTGATCTGAAAGAAACACGTTAGTGATAGATTCCTTACCTTAGAATTACCCCCAGGCGTCAGATTGGATCCGGAAAGTTTTCGTTAGCAGTACCTGTGCGCGTCAGAAGGTGGCGTCGGTCGGCTCCGCGTCCGTCGTGGTCGCCCGGATGACGTCGCGGCAGCTACTTAGACGCCGGCCTCGCGCGCTGACGTCAGTGCTTTCTTTTTCTGCGCCAGCCAGCGCAGATTCGGGAAGAGCGGTACCTCAGTCATTTTTTGACTACGTTTTTCTCGACTTTTGTCGAAGTCTTTTTCGAGTCTCACGACTCCGTAAGGTGCACGAAGGATGCCAGGAATTCAAGGCCTGCGGTTCCTGTAGCCGACTGATGTCGGTGACGGATCCGCACCGCGTGTGCCTTTTCTGCCTGGAGCACCACCACGACCCCAAGTCGTGCTCCGACTGCCGGTTGTTGACGCCGAAGGCTTTGCGGGAGCGGTCCCGAAAGCTGCTTGAAAGCCGACAGTCGGCTCCGCGCCGTTCGAGGTCCCGGTCGAGAGGGAGGTCGAGGAGCCACCATCAGTCAGGATCGAAGTCATCGAAGTCTTCGCACTCTGGGTCGGGTAAGTCGAAGCACAAAAAGAAGTCGAAGAAGCATAGTCGCTCTTCGACTTCTCGTCGGTCGGCTGAACCCGAGGTCCGTGGGTGGTGCCCCTCCCGCGGCTCCTCGTGCGGAGCCCGAAGAGTCGACTCTGGGTTTTCCTCCCTCTCCGGGACCCGGGGCGACTCCCGCCCAGCTTCGTACGTTCTACGAGGCGATGCATGCCATCTTTGGGCGTCCCAAACCCGCCGGCGCGTCTTCGGCCCCGCGGACTCGGCTGGGGGGCCGGGACCTTCATTGCTGGTGCCGCAGGCCCCCGTGGATCCAGGCCTGGATCCGGATCACCTTATCATACCTCCACCGGCGCCGCTTCCGACGGCACCACTACCGCGCCTGGCGCCGGCCGGACCCCCGGCCGGCGTCGACCCCGACCTCCTTCTGGATGAAGACACGGAGCCGGACCGGCGTCGACCGGCGCCGGGCGGGGTTTTTGTGCCCCTGTTCACTCCTGGAGTCCCTTTTAGGCCAGATTAGCACCCAGAGGACGAGGAGGAGGAGGATTGGGAGGGGTCAGGTGACCCTTTAACGGAACAACTGGAACAGGACTGGAGAGAGGACCTGGGGGATGCAAGTGGTTTGGACAGCTCGCCAGACCTTGGCATGCTGTCTCCTCCTACCGTGGCTACGGAGGAGGGAGCGTCTTACGCAGTGGTGTTGCGTAGGGCGTCCGAGGCTCTTAACCTCGAGCTTCCTACGGTGGCAGTCAGGACTAACCTCCTGACAGAGGTACTTCAACCGGCAGCGAGCTCTTCGGAGCCCCTGCTGCCTTTTAATGAAGCTATCTCAGATATCCTTTTGGGCACTTGGTCCAAGCCCACCACAGGGGCTCCTGTGGATAGGATGATTGCCCGACGCCACCGCCCGGCTCCAGGCGACCCCTTGTTCCTTTCCCAACACCCTTCCCCTGAGAGCTTGGTGGTCCAAGCCTTGACGTCCCAGAGCGCCTTCCCTACCGCACCCCCAGATAGGGAATCCAAGAAGCTGGATCACCTTGGGAAGAAGTTGTTTTCTTCCTCCAGCTTAGGGCTGCGGTCGGTGAACACCGCATGCCTCTTGGGCCGTTACTCCCACTCTGTGTGGGACTCTGTTGCGCAAGTGCTGCCTCAGTGTCCGGAGGAGGCCTGGACCGTGCTCTCCCGTGCTGTTGCTGAAGGGAGAGACGCAGCTAAGTTCACCATTCGGTGTGGGCTGGATACCGCCGACTCACTGGGCAGAACGATTTCCACGTCGGTGGCAATCAGACGCCACGCCTGGTTGAGGACGACTGGCTTTTCGGGGGATGTCCAAAACATCCTAATGGACATGCCTTTTGATGGCCGTCGCCTGTTCGGCGACAAGGCGGACAGTGCATTGACGCGTTTCAAGGACTCGCGGGCTACGACCAAGTCCTTGGGTCTTTCCACCCTGCGTCCTGCACAGTCTGCTTTTCGCCCCTTTCGTGGTCACGGAAGGGGTGCCCCACCACGTTCCCTTAAGGGCTTCAGGCCCGCCCAGAATTTTTCATCCCAGCGCGGCCGGGGACATGGGAACCAACACCGTGGTTCTGGGGGCCAGCGGGCGGGCCAGTCCACCTCCACCCCCTCCGCTGCAGCCTCCAAGCCTTCCTAGTCCGACATTTCAGGGCCACCAAACACCAGTGGGCGGCAGGATTCGCTATCACCTCCCCCACTGGTGCACCATCACGTCGGACAGGTGGGTTTTGCAAATCGTCCGAAGGGGCTACCCCCTCCCCTTCGAGGCTACCCCTCCCTCCATGCCACCCAAGTACCATCGCATATCGGAGGATCACCTGTCCCTTCTCCAGCAGGAAGTTACGGCTCACTTGGCCAAGGGAACCATCGAGCGCGTTCCTGTCCCAGAAGTAGGTCGTGGTTGTTATTCCCACTACTTTCTGGTGCCCAAGAAGGACCAAGGCCTGCGTCCTATCTTGGATCTCAGGAACGTCAACCACTTCCTCCAGAAGGAGAAGTTCAAGATGTTAACCCTGGCTCAGGTCTTGTCTGCCCTCGACCCTGGAGACTGGATGGTAGCGTTGGACCTTTAGGACGCTTATTTTCACATCCCCGTCCAGCCGGCCCACCGGCGTTACCTGCGGTTCACGGTAGGCCACGAGCATTTTCAGTTCACCGTGCTCCCCTTTGGCCTTACCAGCGCCCCTCGGGTGTTCACGAAAGTGATGGCGGTGGTTGCAGCTCATCTGCGCAGATCAGGGGTTCCAGTCTTCCCCTATTTCGATGACTGGCTGTTGAAGGCGGGCTCACCCCAGGCTGTCGTCTCCCACCTCCAGACTACGGCCGATCTCCTGCACTTGCTGGGGTTCTCCATCAATGCGCCGAAGTCGCACCTGATTCCCTCTCAGAAGCTCCTCTTCATCGGAGCGGTTCTGGACACAACGCAGTTTCGGGTTTATCCTCCAGAACAGCGAGTCCGGGATATTCGGGCTATGATTCCGATCTTTCAGCCTCTATCCCGGGTGTCAGTCAGGAAGACCTTGAGGCTGTTGGGACTCATGGCCTCCTGCATCCTGCTGGTCGATCATGCCAGGTGGCATATGCGGGCTCTGCAGTGGGACTTGAAGTTCCAGTGGGCGCAGCATCAGGGGAACCTGTCCGATTTGCGTCCAGATCTCAGAGGGCACTGCACGACAATTGTAGTGGTGGCTCACGAACCAGGATTGGGTCAACGGCAGATCACTCTCCCTTCCCCAACCAGAACACACTGTGGTGACAGATGCATCCCTTCTGGGATGGGGTGGCCACATGGGAGAGGCGGAGATCAGAGGCCTCTGGTCTCTGGCGGAGTCCGGGCTCCACATCAACCTCCTGGAGCTTCGGGCGATCCGTCTTGCACTCAAGGCATTCCTTCCCTCTGTCCGGGGAAGAGTAGTGCAGGTGTTCACAGACCACACCACCGCCATGTGGTACTGCAACAAACAGGGCGGGTGGGGTCGTGGACCCTATGTCAAGAGGCTCTGCGTCTCTGGACATGGCTGGAACATCAGGGCATATCTCTGGTGGTTCAACACCTGGCAGGTTCCCTGAACGCCAGGACGGACGAGCTCAGCCACAAGTGCATGATGGATCACGAATGGCGTTTTCACTCGGAGGTGGCGCAAGGACTCTTTCATCAGTGGGGAGAGCCTTCGTTAGATCTGTTCGCCACCGAAGAGAACGCGCAATGGCAGCAATTCTGCGCGTTGGAATTTCCAAAGCGGCACTCGCTAGGCGACGCTTTTCGTCGCGAGTCGATTTGCGGTCTTCTGTACGCCTTTCCGCCTATAGCTCTTCTGCCCAGAGTGCTGAAGAAGATCAGGCGCAACCAGGCCCAAGTCATTCTTGTGGCTCCGGATTGGGCACGAAGAGTATGGTATCCCGAGCTACTCAGTATGGCCATTGATCCTCCAATTCGTCTGCCTCTTCGGGAGGATCTTTTGTCGCAGCAGCAGGGGACGGTCCTCCACCCGAACCTGTCCAGCCTCCACCTCCTTGCGTGGAGATTGAGCGGCGGCAACTGACGTTATTTGACCTGCCTCCCGAAGTCTGTGATGTCATCTTGGCAGCCAGGCGTCCCTCCACTAAGACGGTATACGCCTGTAGATGGAACAAATTTGTGGCATGGTGCACAGCAAAGGCTGTGGATCCCCTTTCTGCCCCTCTTTCTGAGGTTCTCTTGTTCCTTCTTTCTTTGGCCCAGCAGGGCTCTGCTCTGGGCACTCTGAAGGGCTATCTTTCGGCCATTTCTGCCTTTCTCAGGCTTCCTGATCAACCTTCTCTTTTCAAGTCCCCTGTTGTTAATCGTTTTCTGAAAGGCATAACGCATCTCTTTCCTCCGGTTCCTTTCGTTATGCCTCAGTGGGACTTGAACCTGGTCTTGACCTTTTTAATGTGTGCTCCCTTTGAGCCACTTCACAACTGTCCTCTTCGTCTCTTGACGCTTAAGACTGCTTTCCTGGTGGCCCTCACTTCTGCTAGGAGAGTGAGTGAGCTCCAGGCTCTTTCTTCTAAGCCTCCATTTCTGGCTATGCATCCGGACAAAGTTGTCCTACGCACACGTCCATCCTTTCTTCCAAAGATGGTTACATCTTTTCATATTGGCCAAACCATCACTTTGCCCACCTTCTTTCCGCCTCCGCATCCTTCGAGAGAGGAAGAGAGGCTCCACCGTCTGGACCCAAAACGTACGCTTTCCTTCTACCTTGACCGCACAAAACAGTTCCGGGTGGATGACCCTTTGTTGGCTACGTGGGCGCCTAGAAAGGTCGGGCTGTACACAAGCGGACCATCTCCAGGTGGGTCGTCTTGTGTATCAAGGCCTGTTACTCTTTGGCTAAAAAGGAGCCTCCAGTTGGGTTGCACTCCCATTCCACCAGGGCGACGGCAGCCACCACTGCTTTGGGACGGGGAGTTCCTCTAAGCGACATCTGTCAGGCAGCTACGTGGGCATCGCTGCACACGTTCACCAAGCACTACTGCCTGGAGAGCCAAGTCCGGAGAGATGGCTTCTTTGGCCGTTCTGTTCTCCAGGACTTTCTGGTGTGATCTTGGTTCGCAGACCCACCACCGGGGTTGGTATTGCTGGGGTATCTATTCTAATCTATCACTAACGTGTTTCTTTCAGATGCACAAGTTACTTACCTTCGGTAACGATATATCTGTAAGAAACATAGGTTAGTTATAGATTCCTTACTGCCCCACCCATCCTCCCCGTTCTGCGAACTGATTTCTAGGGTTAAGGACATCCCTTCAGGGCCCTAGTTTTGTGCACCAGTGGTCAGTATCTTGCATGGCTCTGCGTTTCTAGCACGGAAAGTCGTGTACAGAACTGACGTCCACGCGCGAGGGCGGCGTCTAAGTAGCTGCCGCGACGTCATCCCGGCGACCACGACACGGACGCGGAGCCGACCGACGCCACCTTCCGATGCGCAGAGGTACTGCTAACGAAAACTTTCCGGATCCAGTCTGACGCCTGGGGGTAATTCTAAGGTAAGGAATCTATCACTAACTAATGTTTCTTACAGATATATCGTTACCGAAGGTAAGTAACTTGTGCATTAAGTTAGATTCCCCTATCTCCCCCCTGTTATGTGTCTTCATGTATAGACCCTCTGATTCAGATGCAGCAATTTCCCCAACTTTTAGCTGATTCTTTATCCTCATTGGCCATTGATTATGCATTCCTCAGAGATTTAAACTATTGGGTGAATGAGAATATCAGTAGCCAGACATCCTTAGATCTGACTGACATACTAATCAGTCTTAATTTTGTTCAACATGTGTTATAACCTACACACATTAAAGACCACACTCTTGACCAAGTTTGATCTACCAACCTAACCATACCCAACCTTACTCTTTCCCCTAGCATATGTTCAGACCACCACTTAATCAAGTTCATTCTAAAAGACCTAGCTTCTCTGAAACCCCCCACATGCCCGGTCTACCCTCTCCAGAAATTGGAATCGTACAAATCTCAACACGTTTTGTGACATACTGACACTCTCCCTACCCACTCCCACTGAGAGCTTGGGAGATTTCTTGGAGGCAATATCAGAATGGTTAACAGTAGCCAGCAATACCCATGTTCCTCTTCGTAAAACTAAACAAATTTGACGCCACAAAGCACCTAAATGGTTTTCTGAAGAGCTAAAGTCAGCAAAGCTTGAACTTAGCAGGCAGAATGGAAATTGCGGAACACTTATCTGCGTAAAAACAAGGAACTTTTCGTCCATTGCCTAAAAGCCTACAAAAAGCTGATTTTGCAGGTTAAATAGACTTTTTTCTCAAATATGTCTCTGCCGCCTTTGACATGGTTGACCATGCTATTTTGATCGACCTGGTAAAGGTCACCCGCCTGCAGGTTTGGCCCTTAATTGGATGAAATCTTTTCTTAAAGACTTCTCTCATAGGTCAGTCTCTCTCCTTTCTGTTCGCCTAAGGTTCAATTAAATTGTGAAGTGCCACAGAGATCCTCCCTATCCCCCTCATTTATTTAATCTCTACATTCGCCCACTAATACACTCCCTTCAGCAGCAGAAGGTGGAAATTTGCAACCATGCTGATATGCAGCTGCTTTTCACTATTGACAGTACCATGGAATCCAGGGAGTTTTTTTAAAAGACTGTGCTATATATTCGGGACTAGTTAAAGTTAAATTCTGATAAAACGTAAATTGTTGTTACAAAAAATAAACTTCATCAATGGAATTCCTCCTTTTCGCCCTCTGAGATGGGCTCCTCCACGCTCCCAAGAAAGTTGTGAAAAGTTTTGGGATCCAAATTGATGAGGATCTTTCCATAAAACCACAGATGGGAGCAGTGACTTCCTCATGCTTTCTCCAACTCCGGAGAATTAGGAAAATCAGGAGATACTTTTCTTTTGAAGCTGTCATCCAAATTATCATTTCCTTAGTAATGTACCGGATAGACATTGCAAATGCCCTCTATCTGGGACTCCCAATTGGCCCTAAACCGTAGGATGCAAATAGCACAAAATCAGGCAGCCTGGCTGGTCTTTCGTCAACCTAAACATTGCCACACAAAGCGTCTGATGTAAAAGCTACATTGGGTCCCTGTGGCCCAGCGGACTAGCTTTAAAACAGTCTGTATCATCTTAAAATCCCTCCACGATAAAAGTCTTCTTATGTCCTCTAGAATTCAGTACTATACCCCGAATCATCGTACCAGATCAGCCCACCTGAACCTATTAACTGTCCCAGTTTGTAAAAGGAAGAGGCTGGGAGGGGCCAGATTGTCAGTAATGGCTCCCCACATATAGAATACTCCGCCCCCGACATTCGATCTACAACCAGCTATGTTGGGTTCAGAAAACTTAAAAACTTGGCTGTGTAGACAAGCTTATGGCTAACTTTCCTTACTAGTTGTCACCTCTTGCTACTTCAGTGTCAAGAAACCGTTTTGGTGTACGTGTGCTCTATAAATTTTGTATAACATAACATTTGCAGTGGTGGTTCCTTGATCACAGTTGGACCAGCGGTAGATCCCTCTCCCTATTTCACTCAGAGCTAACGGTTGTGATGGGTGCATCATTGCAGGGCTGGGAAAGTCATCTGGGAGACGTGGAGATCAGACATCTCTACTCTCTGACAGAGACTTTCTACACATCAACTTGCTGGAGTTGCGAGTGAATCGCTTGGCATTGAAATAATTATTTCTGACCAATTGGGGGACCTGGTGCAAGTTCTCATGAACAGCACAACTGCCATGTAGTACTGCAGCAAACAGGGTGATGTTGGATAGTGGGTCTTGTGCCCGGAGGATCGAAGTCTTGGAAAGTGGATGAACGCTCGGAGCTTTCCATGATTGCCCAACCCCTGGCAAGATCTATTAGCCACCAAAGACAACACAAAATTTCCAAGTCTGTGTTTTGGAATTCTCAAGCCAGTTTTGCCTATGGGACTCTTTTTGCCTGAATTGGGGTTTCGGACTTCTCCAGACCTTTTTGTCCTCACTTCTCCTCCCCCAGAGTGTTGAACATGATTAGGAAATACCGGGCCCAAGTCATCCTAGTGGCTCCGGACTGGATGAGGAAAGTGTGGTTCCCCGAACTTTTAGCCATGACATGAGCATTTGTCCTCCGATCCGGCTGTCCCTTTGGGATGACCTTCTGTTGCAGGGTACTGCACTTGAGTCTGTACAACCTACACCTCCATGCATGATGATTGAACGGTGACAGTTGGTGGCTTTCGACCATTCTCCCGAAGTAGTGGGTGTCATCCTGGCAGCCAGGTGTCCCTCGACCATAACAATGTATAGCGAATGCTAGGAGAAATTTCTTGTCTAGTGTTCCTCTCATAAAATTCAGCCTTTACAGGCACAGTTAGCTGATATTTTACTGTTCCGTCTTTCCTTGGCTCAGCAAGACCATGCTGTGGCAACTGTTGAAGGTTACCTTTGGCCTTTCTATGTTTGCCTGATTAGCCATTGCTCTTTAAATCCTGTGTTTGTGAGGCATTTCTTGAATGGACTGAAGCACACGTTCCTCCCAACACCCTTTTTGAAGCCGCAGGGGATCCTTAATTTGAGTCTCACATTTCTGATGTGTGCTCCTTTCGAACCTAATTACATCTGTTGACAATAAAAACAGTGTTCCTTACTGCGGTCACTTACGCTCGACAAGTGAGAAAACTCCAGGCTTTGTCTGTTCAGCAGCCATGCACCACCTTCTTTCTGAAAAAACTGGTCCTCCGGACAAAGGCTGCATTCCTCCCAAAGGTTGTCATGCCCTACCCCATAGGGAAATGCATCCTTTTGTAGTCTTTCTACTCTGACTCATCCTTTCAAGGAAGAGGAGCGGCTCCATCATCTTGATCATAAGAGGGCCCTTAGCTTATCGACAGGACTAGCAATCGACTGGATGATCAACTGTTTATCAGCTTTTCTGGGCCAAAAAAGGGGAAAGCAGTGTAGAAGAGAACAATTTCCAGATGGATTGGCTTATGCATAAAGATCTGCTATGGGCTGGCCAGGAAGCAGCTCCTTGACAGCTTGCATGCTCACTACCAGAGCAAAGGCTGCTACAATGGCACTGAAGCATGGTGTGCCAGTCCTAGTCATCTGCCAGGCTGCTGTTTGAGCATCAGTTCATACGTTCCTGAAGCACTACTGTCTGGCTAGCCAGGTCTGGTATGAGAGGCATTTAGCTCGGTTTGTTCATCAGGATTTCCTGGTCTGAGCCTTTGCATAGACCCTTCACCTGGGAATTACTGCTTTGGTATCCATGCACATGGGGAGGAATCATCAGTTAGTTGTCTCTTATCAGAAGAAGTTACTTACTTTCGGTAACTTCTTTTCTGGTAGAGACACTTAACTGCAGATTCGTCGCTGACTATAATAAACAAATAGTGGAGAAAGCGCAGTGCTACAAGGTGAAAGGGCTGAGAACTGTACATTATGAGACATTCATTCAGGGGTGTCCCTCACTTAAGTGATTTAAGTCCATTACAATTCTTTGTATTTATCAAAAACGATTTTAATAGGAAATTTCCTGAGATACTGTTTGTTTTGACCAATGTCCTCTTGATAGTTTGAAATTAAAATGCAAATTAGAATATTAAATAGATGGTAACACTTAGGATTTTAGGTTTAGGACAAATACCGTGGGTACGTAATCTTTCCATAGGGCAGCACACAGCATCATGAACTCTGGCAGTTGCAAAATTAGCAAACTGTTCTGCTTCAAGTACATGCACAGAATAGCCAAAGCCAAATACCTCAATTTCAGCCAAAGCTTGTTGCATCTCAGATTATTATAAACTTTTATCTTTTTACAATATCGAACGGAGATGTACCCAGAGTACAGGTTATAATTAGCAACATTAATTTATAAAATTATCATCTTGCACCTTTGTTATTCAATCAAGTTTAACCCTACTATATTAGGAATGTGTTGATTTCCCTTTTCCATCTTTATTTTAACAACTTGACTGTCAAGCTAATCAAAAGACTGTCAGACCCATAAGTACCTAAATGATAACTCATTCAGCGATACTTCCATATTTACCTCTATGTAAGGAAGTGGGTTTCTGTTGCAGTAACCCCCCCACTTTTTGCCAGACCACTGATGCACTTTGACTTGATGTGCCCTGGATCCCTGCCAATCAGGTTCCCAGGGCCTGTGTTCTTTCCCAAAAACTAACCCAATTGGCATCTCTAGCCACAGGTCAGCCCCTGGTAAATGGTACCACAGGTACCCAGGGCACTGTGACCAGGGAAGACCTCTAAGGGCTGCAGCATTTATTGTGCCACCCTTAGAGGCCCTGTACCTTTTCACACACACACTGCCTTTGCAGGCTGCGTGTTTTGGTGCAGAACAAAGTGAAGAGTCGACATGGCACTCATCCCTGTGTGCCATGCCTACAACCCATTGCCCTGGCATAGATCAGTCACCCCTCTAGCTGGGTGCCCTATGCCAGTGGTGAGGGTACAGGTGCATGAGCCCTGTACCCCTACAGTGTCTAAGTCCATTCTTAGACATTGTAAGTGCAGTGCTGCCATTAAGAATATATGGTGCTGGGAGCTTGTCATTATGAACTCCACAGCACCATAATAGCTACCCTGAAAACTGAGAAGTTTGGTATCAAACCTCTCAGCACATTAAACCCACACTGATGCCAGTGTGGGATTTAATGAAAAATGCACTTAGAGGGCATCTTTGAGATTCCCCCTGAAAAACGACCAGCCTCTGGTGGGTTCCCTATCTGATAGAGACATCTAGCCGCAGATTCCTTAACTTAGAATATCCCCAGGCGTCAGACTGGATCCGGAAAATTTTGCGCAGCAGTACCTCTGCGCGCCGGGGGGGGCGGCGCCGCCTGGCTCCGCCCTGACTTCGTCCCCGGACATGACGTCAGTGGAGCCATATAGGACCCTCCCGGCGCGCTGACGTCAGTTTCCTTCTTTTCCGCGTTACAACGCGGATCCGGGATTCAGCTGTTCCTCTGGCCTGTTTTTATTCAGGCCCTTTTTTCGACGTCGTTGGCGTCGGGGAGCAGTGTGCGATGCCTTCGGGCTTTAAATTGTGCGGGACTTGTTCGCGTCAGATGTCGGCGTCAGACCCGCACGCCATTTGCATGTGGTGTCTTGGGTCGCACCACGACTTCGAGGAGTGTGACGCCTGCCGGCAGATGCGTCCGAAGTCCCTACGGGAGCGGCGGATGAAGCTCTTGGCCGCTCGGTTGACCCGCCCGGCGTCTCCCCGACGTTCTCCAGTGGATTCGTCTCTCCGCGCCCGCTCCCGGAGTCGATCCCGCGAACGTCGATCTGCAGGTAAGCACAAGTCACGGAAGTCGAAGTCCTCGCTTCCACGTGACGGTGGGGGCCATGGTTCCCGCTCCTTCGTGGAGCCGTGCCCCCCGGAGTCGGCCTCCTTTTACCCGCCCTTTCCGGGTACTGGTGCGACTCGACCCCAGATGGAAACCTATTACCAGGCTCTGCACTCCATCTTTGGGTCACCTCCACTCCCTGGTGCGCCTTCGGGTCCCACAGTGGAGGTAGGCATTCAGGTCGGGTCTCCGCCGGCGGGTTCGCCCTCGGCGTCGGCCGAATGCCTCGACTCCGGCTCCGGAGTCGTGCCAGTGTCGTATCCGACCGATGGGCGTTCCAGCCCCACGCCGAGCCATTCTGCCTTGTCCCCGCATAGCCCCTGGCGGCTCCCTGCGTCGACATCGGCACCGGCGGCACTCTGCCTGTCGTCTCCTGGACCTCAGGCACTTTCTCCGCACCTCTCGGTGGTGGAGACGTTGCCGCCTACTCGTCCAGCCGAGTCGCCCCTCATGGGGCTCAACGTCGCTTCGGGGCCGGACCGGCGTCGTTCGCCGCCGGAAGGGTCGCCGGTACCTCTTGGCTCTCCGCTTCCAGAGGACACGGAACCGCTGTGCTTGGGCTTGTCTCCACGCCCGTTGGCTCCGCCGCCATGGAGGCAGTGGCCCCTTCTTCCTCCTGCTGGGGGACGTGTTAGTTTGCAACCATCCCCTACAGATGGGCTCTTGTCCCCCCCCCCCCGGACGCCCACTGAAGCTGGTGCTTTATTTTTACGAGGTGTTCACAGGGCGGCAGCTGTTTTGCACTTGCACCCTCCTTCTGTCCTCTTGTCCTCTGATCCGTTGTTGGCTCTCCTCCATCAAGGTGCGGTGGATATTGAGCCCTTGCTGCCCTTTAACGGCTTGTTGTTCGACGCCCTTCTCGGGACTTGGGCGCGTCCCTCTTCAGGAGATGCTGTCGACAGGGCCGTTGCGCATCGGCATCGTCCGGCCCCTGGGGGCCCATCCTGTTTGTCCCTTCAGCCTACTGCTCACGGTCTCGTTGTGCAGGTGTCTTTCGCCATGCAGCCTTCTTCTCCGCCTCTACTGCAGCCTCCTACTAGGGAGTCTCGTTGACTGCAGCATTTTTGCATCCGCTAGTTCTGCATTACGTGCTCTCAACACAGTTTGCGTTTTTGCCAGGGCTTCTTCTGCCCTTTGGGACTCCGTGGAGTGTCTTTTGCCTGCCCTCCCAGAGTGTCCTCGAGCTGATATAGCTCGTCTCATTCACGAAGGCAGAGAGATGGCGCGGTTTACGATTCGGTCCGCCGTTGATTCTACCGATTCGGTGGGTAGGACAATGGCGCGGTCCGTTGCCTTGCGCCGCCATGCCTGGCTGCGCGACGGGGGTTTCCCCGACAATCTCCGTGACAGTCTCCGGGATTTGCCTTTTGATGGTGTGTCCCTGTTTGACGCACATGCGGACTCTGCGGTTCGCCGCCTTCTGTCTCACCTTTCGTAGTTTTTGTTCCGGTTGAGGTCCTTGTCCTCACCCTGCTCTGTTGTCTTGACTCATGTTGGGCCGGGTTCATGCTGTACTGCCTGAACGGCCTGGGCGGCTCCTCGCCGTATTTTCTTTCATTTATGCAGCAGTTTTGCTGCTTATCTTTCTCAGTTCCTATAGCCTGGTGGTTCAGGTTGCACCCTTCCTCCACGGGTTATGTGTTCGGAGCCTGTGGTTTCTAAGTTCCACTTTTACGTCCTCTGTCTTGAGCTTCCGCTCCAGAGGAGCCCCTGGTTGGGGTTGATACTTACCCTATGTGGGGTATTTGTTTGCTATTGTATAGCTGCCTTCCTTCGACAGTTGCCTTGTTCGCTTCTGTGGGGTCCTTTTCACTCGGTCCTCCTGCGGCTGTGCCTGTGTGTTTTGCACGCTGCTGCTGCGGGCCCTTCAGGGGCCTTCTTGCGTGCCATTGGTGGGGTGTCGGCTGCTGGCCTGCATTTTCCCAATACCTTTCTTCAGGACGGAAGGGCTTTCTGCTCCTTCCCGTCCCCTCATGGTTCTTCGCTGCGGCTGTTCCATCTGTGGCCGCCCTGTCGGAAGGCCCTGTTGTTGTCCCCGAGCACTCCTACTTAGCTCGGCACTCTCCCTCTGTGTTCTATCGGCGTACCATGCCTGCTCCTTAGTGTCTCCGGCTGGTACATTCTTCTCTGGTGCCTTCTGTTGCCTCGTTCTACTCTGCTATATCCATGCTGCTCTCCATGGTGGCGTTCTGGCTCCAGACGTGGTTGATCTTCCTTGTCTTGTGCCTTGCCTTTGGCACTTCCTCTGCCACCGTTTCTCATGCCCCTGTTGCGTTCCGCGCAGGGTTGGTGTGCTTTCCTTCGGGCTGCGGTTGCTGCTCTCAGCGGGGGCGGTCTCCTCAGAGCATTGTTCTCTCATGGGGCGTGTTGAGGGAGCTGATGTGGTCTCCTGGCTAGATGCCGACTTTCGAGCTGGAGCGTGAGGTTCCGGTCTCGGGGTCGACTCTACATCCTGTGATTCTGGACACATCATGGCTGGCCTGGCCTCCTTGCCTCTCTCACGATAGCCAATGGGTCTGCTCCACCGTCGGTGGCTGTTGCTCTCGCTCTGGGCATTGTTCTGCCCAGTGCCGCTGCTACGTGGCTATTGCTACTCTGGTGTTTTTTCATTCTCACCAGTGTGCTACCCACACATACGCCTCCCACATGCTTACTACTCCGGGTAGTCGCCGAGGTCTGGTCCCTCACTTTCGTGAGCGCCGTTCACACAATGCGCCTGGTCTTGCGCCTCTTGTGTCTCAGCTTGCTCGTGGCGCTTCATGGGGCCTTCTCCTTCCATGGTGTGGTTCTGGCGGTACATCCAGGTTTCTTGGTGTACTTCTGTTACCCACGTGCGTGGCACTGGTTGTTACCGTTCTTTTCTGCCTTGGGCTGTCCGCCCTTTTGCGTAACGGGTGCATTGGCAGGTCTTGTGTTTCTTGTAACACTAACTCATCTTGGGCGTAGTCAGCATCTTCCCGCTGCTGTTCCCACTCTCACAGTGTTTCTTTCACTGTCGTGCATGGCCCTCGGACTCGGTTCGTCCTTGTGCCCTAGTTAAACCTTCCTCTTTCAACGGTCCATCGGATCCTGGGGGTTCCTCACATCCTGCATTCGTGCCGCTACGGCAGGTGTCCACTCTATTCCACATCCCCCCCTTTTGGGTTTGTGCTCATTTTCTCCGCTGTTGACCAACAGGGATTTCCTGCCGCCCTCGGCAGTCTTTGATGCCTTTTGCCTCTCATTGTTGGCCACTTCCTCCGGAGTATCCTGGTCCGGTGTTGGCCTTTCTGGCAGCGCTGTCCCCACTGTGTTTAGTCAGCTGGTTGACACTTCTGTTCCCTTGGGAACTTAGTGGGGTTCTGTCGCAGACCCGCCTCCCATGGGGTATGGCTTTGGTATCTATTCTAAGTTAAGGAATCTGTGGCTAGATGTCTCTATCAGATGTACGAGTTACTTACCTTCGGTAACGATGTATCTGGTAGAGACATTGTCTAGCCGCAGATTCCTTAACGCCCACCCATCCTCCCCGATCTGCGAGGACCTTTTCAGGTGGGGTTTTCAGCTTTCGCCTCCTTTGGGGTGGCTTGTCCTTCTACGGGGCAGCGTTTTTTCGCCTTGCTCCCCGTTGGCCTCTTCCTTTGGTTTACTTGTTTCCCCCCCCACCCCCCCCCACCTATTTTCATGCTGGGGCGGTGGATTCAGGTGCCCTTCTGCGTTTTTACGCATCAGTTTATTCCAGTATGGTGCCTACTGGTGTTCTCTACCCTCCCACCCGCCTTCTCTGTTGACGCTCCTGCAGTCAATTAGTGTTCCGGTCTCTTTTGGGCCTGTTCCTACGACCGATAATTCTCTCACAGGGGACACGGTCTCCCTATTTCTTTCTTCTTTTCTTAATCCTATGGGTGGGTGCTTTTTGCCTGTCGCTCTCGGTTCATTCTTGTCGTCTTGCCTCAGGAGTGGGCACTCTCTCGCTTTTGCGGGCTTGCTTCTCAGTTTACTGTTCTGCCCTCTTCATTTCCTTTCATCCGGTGCAGACTTTCTGTCGTCTGCCTCGGTCTTCTTTTTGTAGGTCGATTTCCCTCAGGGGTGACATTCACTTCGCTCTTGCGAATTGGCTTCTCAGAGTATTGCTCTGCTCTTTCCTTTTCGACACCTTTCAGTCGACAGTGCTTCTCACTGTCATTCATGGTGCTTTCTCACCAATTCTCTTTTTTATTCGCACACTGTTCCCATACTCTCACAGTTTTGTTGGGGGCTCCGCGTTGTAGCGCGGAAAAGTTCCTCCGAAGAAAACTGACGTCAGCGCGCCGGGAGGGTCCTATATGGCTCCACTGACGTCATGTCCGGGGACGACGTCGGGGCGGAGCCAGGCGGCGCCGCCCCCCGGCGCGCAGAGGTACTGCTGCACAAAATTTTCCGGATCCAGTCTGACGCCTGGGGATATTCTAAGTTAAGGAATCTGCGGCTAGACAACGCCTCTACCAGATACATCGTTACCGAAGGTAAGTAACTCGTACGACTGGTACACACCAGCCTGCCACCACGAGACATGTTTCTGGACCCCTAGGGTGGGAGCCTACGCTCCCTGAGCCCAGAAACAAAGCCTTTCCTGGGCGGAGGTGTTCACACCTCCCCCAGGCCAGGAAGAGCCATCTGTGGCTGGGGAGCTTCAAAGGCCTGGCAGCCTTTGTAATGCGACCCCCAGCCTCTCCTGCTATCAGGAGCAGGCCCCCTTCCTGTCTCCCCTCCCTTTCGGCGGGAAGACAGGCGGGAAAAACTAGCCAGCCCAGGAGGTGTGCCCACCTCTGCCAACTCCACCCCTCAGGTGGGGGAGGCGAGGTGAAGCCCACTCTCCAGTGCTCGCCATCTTGCAGATGGCAGGCACTCCCCAATCAGGACTAGGGATTGTGCTCATTCCCCCACGTGGGGTGAGCACACCAAGGGTGTAGTCACCCTAAGGTCTGTAGCCCATTGGCTACTGACCTCAAGACCCCTAAAACGCCCCCTAAATACAGTATTTAGGGGGCCGCCCTGAACCAAGAACTCAGATCCAGCTTACCTACAAGAAGAAAAGAAGAAGGACGAAGAGCCGTGCAGAGCTAACAAGAGGACGACACCCACTGACTTGGCCCCAGCCCTACAGGCCTGTCTCCCCTCGAACCTGCTCCTGCGAAATCCCGGCGTGTCCAGCAGCCAGCAACCTCACAAACCCCGGAGGACCTGCCTGCCTTCACTTCCAAGACTGTTTCTCCCGTGAACACCGGACGGGTTTAAACTGCAGCTTCTGGCTCCGGCCGGACACCGCGAATCCAGCCCACTCTGCACCCGCCGAACCCGGCCCGAGCTCGAGTGGAAAAACACCATGAGGAGGTCACCCCGGCCATCCTGACCCGAGATCCGGCGACTCCTGACCTGCCTCAAGCCTCCAGACGACGCCTGCAGCCTCAATCCAGAGGATCCCCTCTACCGCGACCACAGCGGGTAAGAAAATCCGACCCGAAAAGGCACCCCTGCACCCGGCGCCCCACGGCCTTGTGTGCCCAAACCAACGGTGCCTAACCAACCCAAGACATCCCAACTTACCCCTTGAAGTGGTGGTCGCACCCTGAAGATCCTCGTCCCTGAGCCTGCAGTGCTTCTTCAAACCGGAGGTTCTCCAAAGAAAACAACAGGGCGTCCGACGCCGAAACTGCACTCTGCACCCGGCCGCCTCAGTGCCGCTGAGGGTGCACTTTTTGTGCCAACTTGTTTCCCCAATTGCCCTGACCTAAACCCTAGGAGCTTTGCTCCCACAACCCAGTGACCTGCTTGCCAGCAGCCACCAACCCGAGACCCCCTATCCTCCATAGGATAACATTGGGCCTCAACACTCTGCACCCGGCCGCCCTAGTGCCGCTGAGGGTGCAACAACAGTGCATCACTGACCCTGGGGAACCCTTGTTCTAACCCCAGAACCTTAACTCCCACAGTCGATAACTTACCTATGAACCGATAACCTACTTTCCTCCATAGGATAACATTGACACTTTTTCTTCCAAAAAACGACTAAGTGTGGAGTTTTGAAAACTAAAGATATTCTTTAAAAATCATACAAATAACCAAAACGTAATTGCTTATCTGTTTGCAGGAAATGTCCCAGTGCTGAATCTAGGTATCCAGCACTGAGTTAGAAAAGTAACTTGAAAAGTAACTTACCTGCAATTTACTGAAAAAGCCTATTCATTCCAATGTACTGCATTTGCTAAGTGTTGCATACTACTGCTCCCTGTAAATCAAACAAAGTACAATTTCCATTGCATTTTCAAACTGTTCGACATTCAGTAACTTATTACTACAAAGTATTTTATGCTTACCTGTGCCAGGCTTGCTTGGTTCTAAAATAAAACAACAATATATTTTTATACAAAAACAATTGTCCTAGAATTCAGTTCTTGAGTGTGTGAATTCATTTGCTGACTGAGTGTGTACAGCAAATGCTTAACACTGTCCTCTGATACTGCCTTACTGCTCGACCAAGCTACCACTATTAGAGAGTAAGGTTCTATCTAACTTTAACCTCTGCCTACCTCTGGAATCACCTGGACCCTATACACACTATACCTCATTTTGGTGTAGTATATATAGAGCCAGTTTCTTACACTCTAATATTCACTTTCCATTAAATATTAATCCTTCCTACATCAAATAATTTAACGAAAAGGTGAAGACTGTTGAGACCCTTTGTATCAAGGTAATCAAGCACTTATTTGTAAATAGCCCCTTCTCATAGGCAATGCTTCCTTTTTGTTCTTTAAGCTGCATTCGATTTTTCTTTGCAAGGCATCGCTCGAGTTGATCCACTTTTAAAGAATACATTTTCTAGTATTAGGAAGACATTTTGTAGTGACCATATGTAGACGATGCGCTACAGTCACAAGATTACTTAATTTCATATGATCAAAATCATATCGAACAAGCATTATTGAAGAGATACTCAGTTTCATTATTCCAAGTGTTATTGAACTCGGACGTTTGTTGCCAATATCTCATCTTAGAACAGGCACCAACTCCAGTTTGACAACTATTTGGTGCTCTAGGGTATGATAAATATGGTAAAGTGTTTTCCAACATGCCTGTATCCCATTTTACCGGGCTTGTAACTGACAGACCGTACCACATTGGTCTAATCCTTCACGTATGTAGCCATATCCTCTGCTTAACATCCTTGACTTTGGTTTTTCCTTATTGGCCAGCAAGGGTCTCTGTATTCAATAAAAATATTTCTTGGGATCATCACGACCCAAGGGAGTGGTGCTAACCAAGCAGACATTCATTGAAGTTTCAAAGAAATGTACGATTCGTCTTTCTCATACAACTCAAGCATTTCAAATTTCAACAGGCTTCATGCATTGTGATTTTGAATTTATAGAAAGTTTGAGATACTTAGAGGTATTTGCATTAAAAAACAAAATGAAATTACAGCTCCTTGTTTATCCCACCTATGGGGTTACTGGCCCATGTGGTATTTCTTACTGTGCATGCAGAATACAATTTCTTTTGTGACGAAGGGCTGTATTAATGAAGACAACCATAATTTGTATTCAGTATGTGAACTATCTGAAAACATCACTGTGTATTGTAATGAAAATAGTAATCCTTTCTTATCTTTCCAAAGAAACAATTTGACTGTGATGGATATGCTAATAGTAGAAGGGACAGGAACAACTGAGAGTCTGAGGGTTGCAGGCAAGCCTCCCGGACCAGGAAGTTCCTTGCGATTTAAAATCACTGAAGCACTTTTGAAAGATTGCACAGATAGTAAGTATTGCAGAACTACCAAAAGTCTTATACATACGAGTTTGAATATAGATGGTTTAACTTGCTTACTTATGTATCTGAAAGAGACACGTTAGTGACAGATTCCTTACCTTAGAATATCCCCAGGCGTCAGGCTGGATCCGGAAAGTTTTTGCGTAGCAGTACCCTTGTGCATCGGTAGGCGGCGTCGTGCGGCTCCGCGTCTGTCGTCGGGACCGCCGGGATGACGTCGCGGGCAGTACTTAGACGCCGCCCCTGCGCGCTGACGTCAGTTCTTCTTTTTCCGCGCCAGTAAGCGCAGATCCGGGAAGAGCAGTGCCCTAGTCATTTTTTGACTTAATTTTTGGGTGATTTTTCACTGTTTTCTAAACGAGTCTCTCGACTCCGAAGGTGTCGGTAGGGATGCCCGGCTTCAAGCCCTGCGACGCCTGTGGTCGCATGATGTCGATCACAGACCCGCACTTAGAGTGTCTCTACTGCCTCGGCCGCGACCACGACACAAAGTTGTGCCCCGACTGCCGGGCCTTGCACCCGAAGGCTTTGCGAGAGCGGTCTCGAAAGCTCCTCGAGGTCCGGCAGTCGGCTCCGCGCCACACCAAGCCCCGGTCACGTGAGAGGTCGAGGGGCCGGTCGCGGAGTCCTCATCGGTCGTCGGGGTCCAAGTCTTCGCACTCCTCCGGTAAGTCGAAGCATAAAAAGTCTAAGAAGCGTCATCGCTCGAGAAGCCGCCTCGCCGGTCTCGCGACTCGGCTGAGGCTCCTATCTGCACCGTCCCCGCGGCTCCGGGAGTGCCTGTGGAGCCGCCCCGCTTACCCGTCCTTCCCGGGTTCGGGGCGACTCCGGCCGAGATACAGGAATTCCTGTCGGTCATGGCTCCGCCTCTTTGGGCCTCAAGGTCCCCCGGTGCGCCTTCGGGCCCCGCGGGCCCTGATGGGGTTTCCCCGGCGCCGCCGGCGACTCCGGTCCCGGTGCCGCCTGTAACACCAGCCTCGGTCCCGGCCCCGGCTTCGGCCCCGGCCTCGATCCCGGCTCCGGTGCTGCCGCAACCCCCATCGACGCCGGTTGACCTAACTACACCTCCGCCGGTGCCGATGTCTCCGGTGCCGTTCCTGACGCCGCCCGGGCTCCGGGCGGCGTTCCCGGTTCTCTCCGGGATCCGGACACAGCGCCGGACCGGCGCCGCTCGACGCCGGCTCCGACGCCGCTGGGACCTTGGGTCCCACATGTCCCTCCTCCTTATTTGGAACCTGAATTGGAGGACGTAGATAACTGGGAGGGGTCTGATGACCCTCTCCCACAGCAGTGTGAGTTTGATCAGGACTGGGCTGAGGAACTTGGGGATGCCATTGGTCTGGACACCTCCCCTGACTCTGGCATGCTGTCTCCTCCATCCGTGGCAACGGAGGAGGGAGCAAACTTTGCAACTGTGTTGCGTAGAGCAGCTGGGGCCTTAAACCTCCAGTTGCCTACAGTGGCTGTCAGGACTAACATCCTGACGGAAGTGCTTCAGCCGGCGGCTACCTCCTCGGAGCCACTGCTGCCGTTCAACGAGGCGCTTTCAGACGTTCTTTTGGGCACCTGGTCCAAGCCCACCACAGGGGCTCCTGTGGATAGGAACGTGGCCCGACGCCATCGCCCTGCTCCGGGCTACCCCCCGTTTCTCTCTCTACACCCCACCCCTGAGAGCTTAGTGGTCCAAGCCTCTGCTTCCCAAAGCGCCTTCCCTACCGCTCCCCCGGATAGGGAATCCAAACGCCTGGATCAATTTGGGAAGAAGGTCTTTTCTTCCGCAAGTGCTGGCTTGCGGTCAATCAACACCACTTGCCTCTTGGGCCGATATTCCCACTCCTTGTGGGACTCGGTGGCGCAAGTTCTGCCCCAGTGTCCTGAGGAGGTCCAGACACTGCTTTCCCGCACCATTTCGGAGGGAAGAGATGCGGCAAAGTACACCATCAGATGTGGCCTTGATACCGCCGACTCGCTAGGCAGATCGCTTGCGACGACAGTGGCGCTGCGCCGTCACGCCTGGCTGAGGACCACTGGTTTCTCGGGTGATGTCCAAAACTCTCTTATGGACATGCCCTTTGATGGAGTCGGTCTTTTTGGGACAAAGGCAGACCATGCGCTGGAGCGCTTTAAGGACTCGCGGGCTACAGCCAAGTCCCTGGGCCTTTCTGCTGTGCGCCCTCAGCAACAGTCTGCTTTTCGCCCCTTTCGTGGCCACGGAAGGGGCGCCCAGTCACGTCCGCTGCCCAGCCACCGGCCCGCGCAGCAAGCGTCTTCGCGTGGCCGAGGACGTGGCTCCCGCCATGGCGGGTCAGGCAACCAGCGTGCGGGTCAGGCCACCAGCCCCACCCCGTCCGCGGCCTCCAAGCCCTCCTAGTCCTTTCTTTCAGGTGCACAGCACGCCAGTAGGGGGCAGGGTCCGCCATCACCTTCACCACTGGCGTGCCATCACCTCGGACAGGTGGGTCTTGGACATTGTCCGAAGGGGCTACTCCCTCCCCTTCGTGACCATCCCCCCACCCATGCCACCTCAATTCCACCGCATGTCAGGGGATCACTTGGTGCTTCTTCAAAAGGAAGTTGCTGCCCTCTTGGCCAAGAGGGCCATCGAGCGTGTTCCGACCCCAGAAGTAGGACGTGGTTGCTACTCCCACTACTTTCTGGTGCCCAAAAAGGACAAGGAGGACATAAGTCCTATCTTGGACCTCCGGAACGTCAATCGCTTCCTCTGGAAGGAGAAGTTCAAGATGCTCACCCTAGCTCAGGTCTTGACTGCTCTCGACCCTGGAGACTGGATGGTAGCGTTGGACTTGCAGGACGCATATTTCCACATCCCCGTCCTGCTGGCCCACCGGCGTTACCTGCGGTTCACGGTAGGCCTCGAGCATTTTCAGTTCACCGTGCTCCTTTTGGCCTTACCAGCGCCCCTCGGGTGTTCACGAAAGTGATGGCGGTGGTCGCAGCCCATCTGCGCCGGGCAGGGGTTCCAGTCTTCCCCTACCTCGACGACTGGCTGCTGAAGGCGGGCTCGTCCCAGGCAGTCGTCTCCCACCTCCAGACAACGGCCGAACTCCTGCACTCGCTGGGGTTCTCCATCAACGTGCCGAAGTCGCACCTGATTCCTTCTCCACAGCTCCTTTTCATCGGAGCAGTTCTGGACACGACGCAGTTTCGGGTTTATCCTCCCGAACGGCGAGTCCGGGATATTCAGGCTATGATTCTGATCTTTCGGCCTTTATCCTGGGTTTCGGTACGGATGACCCTGAGGCTGCTGGGCCTCATGGCCTCCTGCATCCTGCTGGTCGATCATGCCAGATGGCATATGCGGGCTCTGCAGTGGGACCTGAAGTTCCAGTGGGCGCAGCACCAGGGCAACCTGTCCGATCACGTCCAGATCTCGGAGGGGACTGCAAAACTGTTGCAGTGGTGGAATCGAACCGGCAATGGGTCATGGGCAGATCCCTCTCCCTTCCCCAGCCAGAGCACACAGTTGTGACGGACGCGTCCCTTCTGGGATGGGGCGGTCACATGGGAGAGGCGGAGGTCAGAGGCCTCTGGTCTCCGGCGGAGTCCCGGGTCCATATCAACCTTCTGGAGCTCCGGGCGATCCGACTTGCACTCAAGGCATTCCTTCCCTCTGTCAAAGGGAAGGTAGTGCAGGTGTTCACAGACAACACCACCGCCATGTGGTATTGCAACAAACAGGGCGGGGTGGGGTCGTGGACCCTATGTCAGGAGGCTCTGCGCCTCTGGACATGGCTGGAACATCAGGGCATATTCCTGATGGTTCAACACCTGGCAGGTTCCCTGAACGCCAGGGCGGACGAACTCAGCCGCAGGTGCATGATGGATCACGAATGGCGTCTTCACCCGGAAGTGGCGCAAGGACTCTTTCTACAGTGGGGAGAGCCTTGGTTAGATCTGTTCGCCACCGAAGAGAACGCGCAATGTCAGCAGTTCTGCGCGTTGGAATTTCCAAGGCAGCACTCGCTCGGCGACGCTTTTCGTCGCGAGTGGAGTTGCGGTCTGTTGTACGCCTTTCCGCCTATACCACTTCTACCCAGAGTGTTGAAGAAGATTCGGCACGACCGGGCCCAAGTCATTCTTGTGGCTCCGGACTGGGCTCGAAGAGTTTGGTATCCCGAGCTACTCAGTATGAGCGTCGATCCCCCGATCCGTCTGCCTCTTCGGGAGGATCTTCTGTCGCAGCAGCAGGGGACGGTCCTCCACCCGAACCTGTCCAGTCTCCACCTGCTTGCGTGGAGATTGAGCGGCGGCAGTTGATTCCTTTCGACTTGCCTCCCGAAGTTTGTGATGTGATTCTGGCAGCCAGGCGTCCCTCCACTAAGGTGGTATACGCCTGCAGGTGGAACAAGTTTGTGGCATGGTGCACAGCAAAGGCTGTGAATCCCCTTTCTGCCCCTCTTTCTGAGGTTCTTCTGTTCCTTCTTTCTCTGGCCCAACAGGGTTCTGCCCTGGGTACCATCAAGGGCTATCTTTGTGCGATATCAGCCTTCCTCAGGCTTCCTGATCAGCCCTCCCTTTTCAAGTCCCCTGTGGTTAACAGGTTTCTTAAAGGCATTACACACCTCTTTCCTCCTGTTCCGTTTGTAATGCCTCAGTGGGACTTGAACTTGGTTCTTACCTTCTTAATGTGCGCTCCCTTTGAGCCTCTACATAACTGTCCTCTTCGTCTTCTTACTCTGAAGACAGCATTTCTGGTGGCCATCACCTCCGCTCGGCGGGTGAGTGAGCTCCAGGCTCTTTCATGCAAACCTCCTTTTCTGTCTGTTCATCCAGACAAGGTTGTTCTTAGGACGCGTCCGTCCTTCTTGCCAAAGGTGGTTACTGCCTTCCATATTGGGCAGACCATCACTTTGCCCACCTTCTTTCCGCCTCCGCATCCTTCCAGAGAGGAAGAGACGCTCCACCGTCTGGACCCAAAACGTGCGCTTTCCTTTTACATCAACCGCACACAACACTTCCGGGTGGATGACCAGCTCTTTGTTGGCTACGTGGGCGCCAAAAAGGTCGGGCGGTACACAAAGGACCATCTCCCGCTGGGTCACCTTGTGTATCAAAGCCTGCTATTCTTTGGCTAAGAAGGAGCCTCCTGTTGGTCTGCGTGCCCATTCCACCAGGGCTACGGCTGCTACCACGGCTTTAGGCCGCGGTGTTCCGTTACAGGATATATGTCAGGCAGCTACGTGGGCCTCGCTGCACACGTTTACCAAACATTACTGCCTTGACAGTCCGGTCCGGAGGGACGGCTTCTTTGGCCGTTCTGTCCTCCGAGACTTCCTTGTCTGATCTTTGTTCGCAGACCCACCACCGGGGTTGGTATTGCTGGGGTATCTATTCTAAGGTAAGGAATCTGTCACTAACGTGTCTCTTTCAGATGCACAAGTTACTAACTTGTGTAACGATATATCTGTAAGAGACAGTAGTTAGTGACAGATTCCTTACCGCCCCACCCATCCTCCCCGTTCTGCGAACTGATTTCTAGGGTTAAGGACATCCCTTTCAGGGCCCTAGTAATTTTCAGACACCTATGTCAGCTTCTTGCATGGCTCTGCGTTCCTGGCGCGGAAAGTCGTGTACAGAACTGACGTCAGCGCGCAGTGGCGGCGTCTAAGTACTGCCCGCGATGTCATCCCGGCGGTCCCGACGCTGACGACGGACGCGGAGCCGCACGACGCCGCCTACCGACGCGCAAGGGTACTGCTACGCAAAAACTTTCCGGATCCAGCCTGACGCCTGTGGATATTCTAAGGTAAGGAATCTGTCACTAACTACTGTCTCTTACAGATATATTGTTACACAAGTTAGTAACTTGTGCACTAAGGCTCAACACAAGAGACATTGTTTTCTTTTAAATATCTGAAAGCAATGCGTTCATTATTAAACATTTTATGTAATCTGTTGCTTGATCTATGTGTCTATTGAAAAGTTAGTGTTACACTACCTCAGAGAGAACGCTCGGACATGACACGCAAAAATTCAGTCTTCAGACCATGGCCTCTTATATTTATTGTGTCACTTGTGCTCTGTTTCCCATTATCGAACCGACTTTATTGGCATTTGGTTTATAAGCCATTCCATTATCACATTGTCCGGATATATACGTACATTCACAGGTTATACTACTGTTCTCTTTCTGTTCTGTTGTAGCAATAACTCATAGCAACAATTTAACAAGCCGAAGCTCAACTCCCTCCCCCCTCTAACGAGTCGCCTATTTGTCGTTGATTGTCTTCAGCAGTGTGTGTTCACATCTTTCGATTTATGTCTTGCTCTTATCTGAGGTTTGTGTGGGGCAGGGAAGTTCTTGTGCCAGCCTTTCTATCTTACACTCTTGGGGCTCTCATCTCGTTGTCCCTTTCCGGCGCTCGTGGTTTCGATTGGACTTCTGCTGTATCGTCTAGGTCTGATGCCCGTATGTCATCTAGCAGTCTCACCCAGGCTCTCGCAGTTTCTAGGTTCCCTATTCCTCGCAACGCCTCCCTCAGCAGGATTCTGTTTTCTGCGTCTGCCCACTTTAATTATGTTTTCCAGACCCCTATTCTGCCCCCCCCCTGTAACCTTCCAGTTCTTCGCGATTTCTCACTTCGCTAATACATATGCTAGGTCCTGAAACCTCCCTGTAACTTTCGCCTTGGCCGTGTGTGGGAACCAACTCAGTATGCAGTGCCCCGGTGTGTGTGGTATCTCTTTGTCTATGACACTTTCAACTACATTTAACACCTCTTCCCAGAAGCCCCTCAGGCCTGGACAGTCCCAAAACATGTGCAGAACATGCGCCTCTTATTCCCCGCAGCACGGGCAGGCCGCGTCCTCCGCCCGGAAGTACTGTATGATTCGTGCTGGTGTAAGGTTCGCTCTCTGCAGAACATAATAGTTTGAGCTTAAACCGCACTTTTCTTAATGCCTTAAGGGTTCTTTCGACAATGGTTTCCCAGTCCTTTTCCGTAATCGGTACCCCCAGGTCCTGCTCCCATTGTATTCTCAGGCGCTCCATGGGCTTCTGGACATCTGTCCTGATTGCTCTATAAATGCAGGAGACCATCTTGATTCTGCCTGCCGACAGAGCCACGTATCTGCAACAGTCCAGTGCCTTGGGTTCTGTCGATTCAGTGCCCCAATGTTTCTTGAACGCCGCAGTGAGAGCTTTATGCATCAGGAAATGTCCTTGTGGGAGGTCAAACATCTCCCGGAATTCCTCAAATGGAAGCATCTGAGATTCTCTACAGAGGTCCCCAACTACTGTCGCCCCAGCTTCCTTCCAGTCATCTTGCCCTGTCCAATTTCCTCCATGCAGTAAATATCGGAGCATTTCCATGAATAGGTCTGGAGAGTAGGGAATTCTGCATCCAGCCCTCTGGAGCCATCTTGCCCAGCACCGCGTTATTTTTTCCTCTTCCGTTCCCCTGTGCGGCCTTTTCTTTATCCTTAGCAGGATTCTCGCCAAGTCTGGGACTCATGGGCAAATGGGCATTGTGTCCTTTCCGGGTTTCTACTGTCCGCCAGCCACCTTACGAACCATTGGAGCTGCGCTGGGAGGTAATATGCCTCAAGGTCAGGGACCGCTAGACCCCACGTCGCTGTGGAGCGCTGCATCGTGGCGGGGCTACTGGTCTGCGGCCTGCTCCCCAGATAAATGTTTTTACTTGTGAATTCAGATCCTGAAATGTCGTGCCCGGGATCCATATCGGGAGTGTCCCAAAGATGTATAACAAACGCGGGAGCGCCACCATTTTCAGTAGGGCCACCCTACCTGCCACTGACGGCGGCAGTGAACCCCAGAAGTCCATGGAAGAGCGGAGGGATCTTATCCCCTTGCCTACATTGCCCTCCACCAAGTCTGCAGTTCTGTGGTATATTGTCAACCAGGTACTCTAGGCAGGTGGGTTCCCATTGTAGGCTTCCCAGGCCCTCCGGAGGCCGTCTGTCTGGTGTCATAGGGAATAGTCTAGATTTTTGCTAGTTCACCCTCAGTCCCGAGAGATGGCCGAATTCTTCTAACATATTTTTGGTCCCATCTAGGTTCCTCTCTGTGTCTTGGAGAAAAAGGAGCAGGTCGTCCGCATACAGTGCGATGTGGTGGTGGGTCTCTTTTATTGTCAGCCCTACGTAATTCCGCCCCATCCAAACAAGGCATGCCAGTGGCTCCATGGCCAGGACGAATAACAAAGGGGACAGTGGGCATCCCTGTCTTGTGTTGCTCTCCACCCTCTGGCTCTGGGATATAACTTTTCCCGTACGCACTCTGGCTCTTGGGTCTGCATACAGTAGCTTCACCCATCCCACAAAGCCCTCGCCTAGGCCCATCCGTTCCAGGACTTGTTATAGGTACTGCCACTCCAGACTATCAAACACTTTTTCTATATCCACCGCAAATACTGCAGCGTCATCTTTGGAGTAGTCCTCCGCTCCCAGTATAGCCATGAGGCGTCTGGCAGTGTTTCTATGTGGGATGAAACCCACTTGGTCCACGTGGACCAGCTTGGTCATATGCGGTAACAATTTGGTCGCTCGTATCTTGCTCAATATTTTATAGTCCATGTTCAGCATGGACAGCGGCCTATAAGCTGTTCTGTCGTGGGCTGGCTTTCTGGGTTTAAGGATTGGGACTATTAGAGCTTTCCTAGTGGTGGTCGGTAGCGTTTGCAGTTCCCTCGCCGCCTCGTACATCGTGACCAACCTAGGGGCTAGCTCTGTCACATATGTCGAGTAGAATTTGGCAGGTAGCCCGTCCGTTCTGGCGTTTTATTGTGTGCCATATGTTTGATGGCTGCTTTCACCTCTTGCAAGGAGATGGCCTCCCCAGATCCTCTGCTTCCTCTGGCTCTAGTTGAGATAATCTCAACTGTTCTAAATGCTTTCCCATTGTCTCATCCCTGCACTGGGAGGCTCTGCAGTACAGCCTAGTGTAGTACCGGGCAAAGATGCCATTGATCTCTTCCTGGGTGTATTGTCTGTTCCCATCTTTATCTACCATTTCCACTATTGGGGATCCCCTGTTGTTTGGGTTTGCCAGCCACGCCAGCAAGGAGCCTGATCTGTCCCGTTCCGCATGTGTGCGGTCTAGGTATTGCCGGTAGTCAAAGCTGCGCAGTCTCTGTCTGTCGCGCTACTGTCTCTTGCGCTTCTAGGAGTTCCCCCCTGCAGTTCTGGGTGTCCCGGCCGTCTTTGTTCCATCTCCCTGAGTTCCCTTTCAGCTGTTAGAACTCCTGATGTTAGCGTGCGCCTAGCCCCCGTTATCTCTGCTATACAATGGCCTCGTAGCACTATCTTGAAGGCACTCCGTTCCGGTAGGGGAGAGGTTGTTGTCCCATCATTCTCTTGGAAGTATTGTGTGATCTTTTCCCGTATTCCTTCTTTAAAAACCTGGTCTTCCAGCGCCTCTGGGCGTAGTTTCTAGGTAGTGATAACCGGGCTAGGACTTGCCCAGCGAAGGCCCAGGAGTACAGGGTTATGAACTGATATCGTCCTAGCTAAGTATTCGACGGTACAGACTTGTTCGTGCATGTCTGGGGTGCATAGAAATGTGCCTAGGCGTGTATGTACTTCATGCGTCGCTGAGAAAAATGAGTAGTCCTTGTCGGCGGGATGCAGGGTCCTCCCAAGAGTCTACCAATCCCCAGTGTCCCTGCCAGTGTCTGAACGTCGGCGCATTTCGAGTAGTCTGGGAATCCTGCAATGGCGGGTGCAATCTATCAAGGGTGGTGTCTGCTACAGCATTAAAATCTCCACCTATGAGCACTGAAGATGTCAAGTATGGGGCTAGTTGTCGGGACAGTCGGTCCAGAAACTGTGCCTGATCTGCGTTTGGGGCGTATATACTTATTGTACTCCTCTACCGTCCAGTCCCTCGCACTGCAACATATCTGCCCTGAGGGTCGATCAGCGTATCTGTTATCTGAAAAGGCACTCCAGCCTGCACCCATATCATTACACCCCTGGCATAGGCCGAGTATGTAGTGTAGAATGCCTGTCCACGCCACCGTTTCTGAAGGGCCTGGCCCTCTTTGGTTGTTAGATGAGTTTCCTGAAGGAGTGCAATTTGTATTCCCTGCCTGTTAAGATAGGAAAACACTTTATAGCGCTTGGCCATAGTATGCATACCCCTCATGTTCCAGGTTAAGCACTTATACCTTATAGCGTTTGCCATGTGTATTATTCCTCTCGCCTCCCCCCCCCCGTGCGCCCCCATGCTCTCCTCGTTCGCCTGTTGCTGCAACCCATTCCTGCTAACATGAACCTGTATTGCGACTCGTGTTATCCCAACCCATGAACAAACAACATTACAACATTTTCCCCAACGCCCCGTCCCCAGGACAAGCAGGTGGTACCTTCCCATCCAAACTAGTAGTCTGTTTCCTTGGAAGATTCGCTCACAAGGTGTGGAGGCAAGGCTGGTGTCGCGTCAGGCGCAGCTGCCCGCCAGCACGCCGCCCGGCTCAGTTATTACATCCAATGTCAGTTAGCATTCTCTTATTATAATTAAGTTTGCCTTTGTGCCCTGTTGTCCTGTTCCTGCTTTCCATCTCTCTAGTATCCCCCCTACCTGCAGCTTCAGATGATCTCGTCAGCCATTCCCGAAATGTTGGAGTCCTGCTCAGAGCTCGAGTCTGCTCCCGATCCGCCTGCCTCTCGATTGTCGCAGTCTGATCCTTTTCCACTGATCAGCGCCACCACTTTCATTGCGCTTCGCCGCTCCTTCTGTGTCTCTGCTTGCTTTGGTGCCATCGTGCCTCTTTTGGGTCCTTTGCTGCGAGATCTTCTGCTTCGGCCTCCTCGGCGTCTTTGGTCTCTGGGTGGTGACACTCCCCGGTGTTGCTCCAGCCAGCTCCAAGCCTTCTGTGGGGTGGTAAAAAATTCATTTCCACCAGGGGTGGACACCCGCAGTTTGGCTGGATACTGCACGGCATATTTGTAGTCCAGTTGTCAGAGTTTTAACTTGACACTCTGGAAGGAACTCCTTTGCTGTTGTACTTCCCTGGAGAAGTCTGGAAATATCCGCACCACCACGTTGTTGACTCATTTCTCCTTGCCGTCGGGCCTGTGCCAGTATGTGGTCTCTATCTCGGTAGTGTAGGAGCCTCTCTATCACCGGCTGTGTGGGGGCCCCTGGCGCAGGTGGCCTCACCGGGTCTCGGTGGGCTCTCTCATGAGCATAGAATGGTGAGACCCCCTCTGGTGCCACTGTCATGCGGAGCCACTCCTCCAGGTACCCCACCATGTTTGTTCCTTCCACTTTCTCAGGTAGACCAGTCACCCTAATATTATGTTCGAGGCATGTGAGCTGTAGATCACATGCTTTGCATACTCCTGTCATCTAGTGTTGGGTCCGGATGTTTGCAAGTTGTTTTTCTTTGAAGAAGTCTTTTCCAGTCACGAGGTAGGTGACTCCTCCTTTCGGTGATAGTGCACATGGGCATTGACTCCATTGTTAGATTGTTTTTTTCCGCCATAGGGTTCGGACGTGAATTGCTGCGCTCCGGTTAGACACCGTTTCTCCGGTTTCCCTCGGTGCGCAAGACACTCACCCTCGACGGTATTGTTTTCGATCACGTAATCCCATTCTCCGCGTATCGTATTTACTGAAAAAAACTTCTTTCGATCGGGTAGCTCATTGAAGGCTGTCGGGCCTACCCGCGTCGGTCTGCCTGCAGTCGATGGAACGGACTCCATTTAAATTCTGCCCTCGGTGCCACGCGAAGTTTCCGCGCACCGACTCACACAAAGTGTGCAACCTGTGCTTGTCTCCGGAGCACAGCGAACAGGACTGCGACGCGTGTAAGGCTTTCCGATCGAAGAAGACGCTTCGCGACCGTCTGGCCCGACGTCGCGACATGCAGAGCCAACATACAGGTTCCATTCCGGACCTTTTCGGAGAAGATTCGGAACAAGAGGCTGGAGACGCCATGGGAGATGAAGAGGAACAAGACCCCATCTCTGACTACGGCTCCGAGGGGGGCGAAGACATCCCGCAAGGGCAGCGTACCGTGAGTACAGATCCTCCCTTGCCCCAAAGTCCATCTCAGCCCAAAAAGAAGGCTTCGGTCCAACCTCCGCCTCCGGGCCACGGTCGGCACCGAGATCATGTTTCCGACGCCCCACCCTCCGGCTCGGCACCGAAACATACCCAAAAGCCTTCTGGCTCCGAACAGAGCCGCTCCAAAACGGGCACCGAGCCAAAACCTTCGGGATCGAAGTCAAAGACAGACTCCGCTCCACCCCCTTCGACACCGAAAACGTCTTCGGAGCCAAAATCCTCGGCATCCAAGGCCCCGCACCAAAACCTTCGGCACCGAAACAAACGGATGTGCCCTTTCCATCCAAAGAGCAACATTTCGATGCTCCGCCCTCCAAACTGGATCCAAAACAGCGGGAGTTATATATTCACCCAACAACTGGACATATTTCCACAAAAGTGACAATAAAACGCAAACCTGACACAGAAGATGTCTACCACATTCCTTTAAAGAGGAAAAATGTCGGTACTAATCCTTCTCCTCCTCCTCTTCCATCACCTCCTTCTCCTCAGTTTCAACCTTTATTAATTTCACCTGAGCACTCACCACCACATACATCTGAAGATCAGGATGATGGAGCTGGGGATAATGAGACAATACCTGCAGACCCTTGGACAGATTACAACACCAATTCCCCCACAGGGAATGATCCCGATCTGTACCCTACCAAGCCCTCTCCACCAGACGACAGCGTAGGATACATAGAACTGTTGGGTAGAGCTGCTAACTACCATGGGGTTCAGCTGCATAAGGAATCCCGGGAAGAGGATTTTCTTTTCGAGAGACTTAGTAGTACACAAAATCCTCGCACACACTCCCCATGCTCAAGGGTATGATCAGACATGTAGACAATATTTTTAATGATCCCGTCAGGGCACGTATCCTCACCCTTAGGGTAGACAAGAAATATAAGCCAGCACCATCAGATCCAGCATACATAAGGGGACAATTATGATTGGATCCCTTGGTAGTTTCCAACGCACGCTAAAGAGCCAATTCTCAAACAGGAGACGCTCCACCCCCAGACAAAGAATCTAAGTTGCTAGACGCTTCGGGGAAAAGGGTAGCCTCCCAGGCTGCGAACATTTGGCGCATCTCCAATACATAAGCACTGTTAGCTAGGTATGACAGGGCACATTGGGATGAAATGGAGCAGTTGCTCCAATTTTTACCGGATGAGCAGAAGTCCAAGGCGCAAGACCTAGTGCGGGAGGGACAGCTCATTTCCAATAATTCTATCAGGTGCGCCCTAGATGCTTAGTTCTTCGTACTAACCCCACGTTTCTACCTAAGGTAGTTTCTGCCTTTCATATCAATCAGTCGGTGAATTACCAGTATTCTTTCCTCAACCAGATTCAGTGGCAGAATGAGCTCTACACACCTTAGATGTCAGAAGAGCCCTTTTTTATTACATTGAAAGGACAAAATCATTTCGTAAAACCAAACAACTTTTTGTTGCTTTTGCACCACCACACAAGGGCAACCCCATATCCAAGTCGGGTATTGCCAGGTGGATTGTTAAATGCATTCAAACTTGTTATGCAAAAGCAAAAAGAACCTTAACTATACCCCCTAGAGCGCCTTCCACTCGCAAAATAGGGGCTACTATGGCTTTCTTAGGAAACATCTCCATAGTTGACATTTGTAAAGCTGCAATATGGTCTACACCGGCCACATTCACCAAACACTATTGTGTAGATGTGTTAGCAAGACAACAAGCTAATGTGGGCCAGGCAGTACTTAAAACACTGTTCAAGACAACTCCAACAGCTACATGTTAGCCACCGCTTTGGGAGAATACTGCTGTATAATCTATGCAAAGCATGTGATCTACAGCTCACATTCCTCGAACGGATGTTACTTACCCAGTAAACACATGTTCTTGGCATGTACATCTGTAGATTCACATGCGCCCACCCGCCTCCCCGGGTACCTGTAACTGTTGCAGTTCTCTATCTTATTCTACGTACATACGCATGGACATCTCTATTCTTTACTTACTAACTCTATTCTCACCCTCTGCGGCAAAACAATCTAACAATGGAGTCGAAGGCCATGCGCGCTATCACCGAAAGGAGGAGTCACCTACCTCGTTACTGGAAAAGACTTCTTCGAAGAAAAACAACTTAAAATATCCAGACCCAACACTAGATGGCAGGAGTATTCAAAGCATGTGAATCTACAGCTGTACATGCTAAAGATCAGATGTTTACTGGGTAAGTAACATTATCCTTCTTCTTGAGCGGTTTTCCGCATCCTCCGCCCGGAGCTCCAGTACTCTCACTTAAGTTTCCAAGCACTGTAAGTTGTGCCTTCATTTCTGTCAGCACAAGGGCAGATTCAGAGATTTGGCACTCGTTTGCTGTGACTCTTATCTCTTAGTAGGCCCAAATCTACTCCAATTGAGTCAATTTTGGTCTCCAGTCTCTCACTTGAGGCATTTCTGGCCTGTAGAATGTCTTGTAGGGTGAGATTCCCCGTGGTGTCCGCCGAGGGGGTGTGTGTTTCGCTCTCCTCAGATTGGTTGTCAGCCTGTGTGTCCTCCTTGTCTCTTCTCTTTGTCTGTTTTCCTATTTTTGCCTATGCCCCTTGTTGCAGTTTACCGCGCTTATGGGTAGGTTTCTCGGGGGCGCTTGCTGTCGTACTGTTGGTGCTTTAATTGCACAGTTTGTCCTCAGCTCCTCAGGATGTGGGCTCTGTACAACAGGGGCCTGTGGTTCGGTTCTTCTGTCTGTGAGCGCTCCCTTGCTGCTAGGAGGGCGCCGTAGTCTCTGGGAATGGAGGGGGGGTCCATGCAATAATGGCAGTTTGGATTCTGCTCTCTATGTGCCCTTGGGTGCTATCGTAGTCCCTGTGCTGTAGGGCGTCCCAGTCCCCGTCACGCAGCTCGCTCGCTGGGCCGCGAATCACGAGGCCCAGTTGTTACCCCATGCGTCTCCGGGCACTTCTAGCTAGTGGTGAGGCCCCGTGTCTGGGGGGGAGGGGAGGAGCCCTCTGTTTTGGTTCGGTCCTCCGACCAGCAGGTCTCTGTCGCACCCCGATGCTCAGAGCGTCCCTCCCCTCTCAGCTTTCCGTTATGGGGGCCAGGAAGGGGGAAGAGGGCTCAGACCGTCCCCAGCACCGCCTATGCTCGCAGCAGCCGGGCGCTCAAGCCGCACTCTCACCCCCGGACGTTCCTTCGCCTGATCTTCCATGCAGCGATCGGATCCCCGGCCTACCGTCCCTTTCTTTGCTGGCAGGGCGGCTCCTGGCTGTCTCGCGGGGCCTCTCCGGAGTCAGGGTCCTGCGGGCGCTTCCGCCATGTCGCTCCGATCTCCACCTCCGATGGGCACCGCCATTTTGTCTGGTTGCTGCTCCAGCCGCCCGAACTATGTCTTCGGTCTCCTCGGATGGAGGTTCCTTTTAGGGGCTTCCCACCGGTCTACCCCAACCCTAGGGGTGCTGGGCTATGTTCATGGCTCTAGGTATGCCGCATGAGGGGCCAGGATGGTGCCAGGCAGCGGCTGGCGGAACGGAGCTCGCAAGCTCTGCCGCCTACTCCATCGCGTCCAGGCCACGCCCCCCATCGGACCCTAAATTGTTTTTATTTGCAACTTTGAACAACTGTGCATGACTTCTGAAGAATCTATGAAGCTGCTCTTCATAGTTTGCTGCCCATTTATGATTAAATGTTCTTAGCAATGCTCCCGCTCACCAGTAGGTTGTGCATGTTCCTCCGCGGTGATTGTTCCATCCCAGAAGTGCAGAGCTGCATATAAGCACCATCCTTCCACATCAGTTCCTTTCTTTCCACGGCCTTTGACACGGATCCAGGTCTCCACTCCCAACTTTGTTGTTTTTTCAGTGACTTTTAAATAAATAAAAAACATTACGCTCACAATGTGCCGGGGATGATGTCTCTCCTAAAAAACAACATAATTCAAACAGTGCCGTGATTGCAGGGAGCAGATGTTGATCATGGACATGCACAACACATGTTTCTTGTGCTTGGGCTCTGGTTGCAACTCAAAGTTGTGTGATGAAAGCAATTTCTTGCACCTGAAGGCAAAAGGGGAATAGAAGGCAAAGCTCCACGTCGACAAACAAAAAGAAAAGATACAGGCAAAAATTAGAACCTGCTTCTGCACTGCACGGAAGCATGTCCCTTAATAGTCAGAGCTCCAGTGGAACCCAAGATCTGCTGGACCTATTCACTATTCAGAGACAAGAAAAAAAGCTCAATCATAATGATGCCATTATACATCTAAAAGAATGGTGCATGTTATTTTTGCCTCATATGAGACAAAGTAAACCTTAAAATATGGCAGCTTTCTCTCCCTTCCTGGATAATCCCTGCTTGGGACATACAAAAGACTAGCAGACTCTATACCTCCACTTACATGGTGTTTCCAGTCCTTTATTAAAGCCCACCACAAGAATGTCCTCCTTTACTTCTAGTGTGTCAGTTATTTCTTTGCTTTGTGGGAGGCGATCAAAAGGGTGTAGTATCCTTTGTTGCCATATGTGTTTGCTCCATTGGACTGACATAGGATGGCATGTAAGTTTCTTATTGTATTAGACATCGAGTTTGATGGATCCAACAAGTTAGTCAAAGGACACATGAAATTTTTATGAGAAAGCAACCTTTGCTATCTACAAGCCATGTAACTAGTTACAGGCAACAATAGTAACAGTATTTAAATCTCAATCATAATGTTCACGTATCGGTTACTAACAGTGCAATAATTCAAATGTTCATGGGATTCTCTGGAAAGGAAATCAGCTATTACGCACGGGTGCTTAATTACATGTTTCCGGTTCCTCTGTACTGATGTCACAGTTTATAGTCTTTTCTTCTGCATTTGATGTAGTTTTTTGTCAGTTTTTTACATTTTATTTACCAACTAATAATGCAAATAAAACAGACAACTTCTAGCATGCATCTTTCTCATATCAAAAAGTATCCCCAGATGTACATTACAAGAAAAAAAAGTACTAAAGGAATACATTTAAATCGAATTTCTAATGCAACTCCTTTGGCTTCTAAGTATTAAGTTTTCCTTTGTAGCAAATACTTGCCTTTATCAAACCATTTCATGTTGGATCCTCCCACAAAACTTGTGATCCGATTTACATTTTGATGAAACTCTTTAAAATGTCTTTTCACAAGGACCTCTGATTGTTAGTTTGAGTATTACTTTTATGTTCATTCCATTAGACTTTAACAACTGTTAGTATTTCCTACATACAAAAATCCACAGGGACATTTCAAGCAGTACATAAAATTTTTTGACTTGCATGTCGCAAAATATAATTAGATTTGTTTACCACTATGTTGCTGACATATATAAGAAGGAAATTGTCCACTGTAACAAATTTAACAATTGAGATGTTGAAGCATTACTTGTGAAGTTGTTTTTGGAAAGACAAAAGTTCATTAAAGAATTGGAAAGCAATTCAATATATAAACATTCTAGATGCCCCTCTTATTGCTGCCCTTGATGCCTCTATATTTTCCTACAAGATATACAAGGATTGCGCCAGAAACAAGCAATAGAGCTGGTACTGGTTCTAGATGGTAGTCCCTGCTGTTTTCAAATCATTTTTTGGTTGTGAAAAGATTCAAGGAGGGTGTATGCACTCCAGCTTGGATTTGTAGGCTGTAAGCAAACAATTTTCGATGCCAGGTTCAGAAAGGTGATTCTGGCTCCTGTTACTTAATCCTTGAGGATTTATATCTTACTGGTTTCCCCGGACTGACAAAATTCCTTTTTTAACCACCTCGCTTTCCAGCCTGGTGTATGTGCATAATGTGTTGGTGACAACTCTTTTAAATCTTTGTTTTCCAGTGTCTGGTTATTAAGTGAGCTCCCTTCCTTTGGTCGCCACCCTTCTTTGCTGGGTGTGCACTTTGCCCGATGACATTGAATTCCTCTTCAGCCGCCACCAATATTGATTAATACCCTGTAAAAGGCTCTGATCCATTGAGGATAAACCCTGGCCATGACTCAGAGGGTGGCCTTTCCTTCCCTTGACAGCTTGTTGGTCATCTGTAACTCTGTTCCTGTGCAGAACAAACTGACACAGTAACCATGCAACCCTTTGTTTTTGTGTTTGTGTGTTTTTTAAATAGTTTTTGTATCATGTAATTTTTTTTGCCCCAGGCATTCCTGAGTATGAACGACTTGCAGTGTCATGAGAATCAAACATGTAAGGAGTTGCAGGATCTGATTATGGTATCCCAAGACCTGTCCATTGTCTTAGTGGTACGTGTGATTACCAACCTTCTTGTTTGCGTTGTTTTCAGGTGATAGTGATAACAGATGCTGTCCTTCTCAGTTGGGTAACCCATCTGCTGTGGCTGTTAATTGGTGGCTTATGGTCACAGATGGAGTTTGTTTCCTACATCTCTCTGAGATCCGCTTGACATTTTGGGTCTGTTCTTTTCTTTGTGCAGGACCGTGTGGTCCAAGATCTTACTGACTAGCCCTCGACCATGTACCTTGTGACCAGGAGAGGCGGTTTAGGCTCCTTCCAGCTTTGCTGCAAGACCTTGACTGTGGAATTGGGCAATTGGTCATGGTCCTTGTTGTTGCAACAATGTTGAGGAAGAAGCTCTTTGAGCAAGCTGATTGGGCCTTACGATGATTGGAGTTGCAGCAAAAGGACTTGGAGAGTCCTGCCTTGTGTTTGGGTATGCCGAGCTTCATCCCTTTGCTTCTCCGTCAGTAATTACCTCCACTTATTTTGCTTCATAATATTTAAGCTTAATTGATTTCTGAATGATGTGTTTCTGTTAAATGAGGACTTCAGCCTCAATTATGAGATCCTATCAGGTCACCTTCTGGAAATGTTTTCAGAGTATCCTTTATCTCAAAATGATGTGCTGCAGTTATGCTTTCTGCTCCTCGCCCTTGAAGCAGAATGAGAGTTTCCTCCATTTGGGCCATCATAAAAACCTCAGTTTTTATGCTGAACGGACCACAGACACTCTTTGATGGAATCTTTTTGAATAAGTTTCATTTGAGGGGAAAAAAGACAGTTTCCAAGCAGTTTCATGATGGACAGTTATCTGCATAAGACTTTGCTATGAGAAGTAATGGCGAGCCCAGTCCGCCCGCAATATCTCCACTTTTTGTTGGGAGGAAATGATGTCACCCTGTTAGCGGAAGGGTAGCAACGTATTCCACGATTGGAGTTGTCAGCCATCTCTTGTTTTGCTACCAACTACTAAGGCTTCTGATTATTTCTTCTTATGTAATTTTTGCTGGGAATTGATGTTTGTAGTGAGGCCAGTTTTGGATTAACTGTGCTATAGCAATTTTTGCTTCTTGCTTTAGTTTTTCCTTTTTGTGGTCTCACCCACCACTGTTCAAGTTAGATAGTTAGACCATCTTTGAGACGATACAGAATTCATGGAAAGAAATATCTATTAGAGCAGTTTTACTTACCCTTAGTAAAGGTTGTTCTAATGTATATTCCAGGTGTCTGACTCCATGGGATATTTCAGATGTTGGTGAGTATAGAAGAAGATATAGTTTCCAGTGAACAATCGTTACCAAACTAAAAGTATTAGATGTTTCTTGACTGACATGGTGGATGACCCCGCCAGTCCAGGTAAAATTAACCGCTAATTACTTATTAAAGGACACAGTAGATGGGTGTGCCACTTTATATCTTATTCCTGAGAGTTCTTTCCAAACTCTCCACTGGGACATCTTTTAATTGTCTAGCTGACCCTTAATGGTTATTAGATGACAATATTTCTCAAAAGTAAAGTCCTAGTCGTCTCTCCATGCATCCCTTTAGAAGCAAGAGGATGTAGGGAAACAAAAATCCCTCAAGATGGCTTTAAAAGTTAATCATGTCTTTGTACGTTGTTTTGCCTGATTGCTCAGTAGAATATATTTGGTTTGCAGTAAAATGATTGCATCAGTTCATTCCGTATTTTCAGACACAGTTTTAATAGTCAAGTGCCTTTAACATATCATGAAAACAGATTCATACAACAATTAAATTAATGCTGTATTTTGTTTTTAAAAGCATGCCAGAGAAACACCTTACGTGTCTCTGTCCCTCTCTTCAAGGCCTCTCTCTTTCCCTTGCTGTTCTTTACTCTCAAGAAGCCACTTGTTTAAATTTATCATATCACTTCCTGAAGTTCAGCTGAGCGCAAAGCTGTGCTATTGTGTGTGCTGCCATGTAAGCAGATACCCGATAATGTTCAGATAATGTACAGTCTTATAGCTAGCTGTTTAGGGCTTATGGATACTCCTAACTGCAGATTCCTCACCTGTAGAACATACCCCAGGGGTCAGACTGGATCTGGGAACTTCAAAGCAAGAAGGAGCCAGAAGTGACATCAAGCCACATCACAGAGGCCATAAAGCACCCACCGGCATCAGTTCCCTTTTTTCCACGCCATCATTGCAGATCTAGAGCTTCACTTCTGAGGAACATTTACCTTACCAAACTTATTTCACTAAGCAGTACCGATAATGACTCCTCCAAAGAAGTCTGGGCTCAAACCCTGTAGGGATTGTGAGGGATAGATGTCCATCACGGACCCCCATGCCATCTGTATGGGGTCTGACCATGACACGGTCTAACTCCTCGTGCCTCAGGATGAACCCCAAGGCCATTTAGGAGTGAGAGGCCAAACTGTTCTTGGCCTGAGCAAAAGCTGACCGGCGGCACCGTAAACGCTCCCATCGTATTCGTTCTCCATCATCGTTGTCCGGCAAGAAGAAGCAAAAGCACAGGAGAAAGGAGAAAAAGGGGACTTAGGTATGTCGCCATACCATTTTCCATCTCTAACAGGACCCCGTCATTTTCCCTACAGAGGATGCTCCATGCAGCTCTGCTTCCCCCCCTTGGACTGGCTCCAGATAGACGTCCAGTGCCATCATCTCCCCAGCCACTTGCTCCGACCCTGGCTCTTCCAGGGTTTGTAGTGCCGGGAGCGGACCCAGCAGTGTTTCTCAATACTATGTATGCGATCTTTGCAAAAGCTGTCTAGTGCACCCTTGGTCCTAGTGGAGCCCCAACGTTTTCCACTCTTGATGCCCTTCCAATCGTTCGCTGCCATTTCTTCGGAGCCGATGCCGTATTGTTCTGACGCAGCACCATGCTTCACAACTCCACAACCGATGACATGGACGGCGCCGCTCCTGCCCCCACCACCCACTCGTCCACTGCTGTCGCCTTCTTCCTCTTGCTCCAAATTCAGCGCTAGTGGCGTCGCAACCTGACGTTGAGGCCCAGGGTCACTCTTGTAGTGAGGCCCAGACATTCCTAGAAAAGGCACATAGGGCACACCTCCATGAGCTAGCCATGGACTTCCCCCACTGGTCCACCAACACCGTTGGTTGTCTCTCTCCACAAGGTACTGTTAAAGACTGCTGAAGTGTTAGACCTTCAGCTACCGACAACTGAGGCTAAAACCAATGTCCTCACTGCAAGTCCTCTTCCCTTTTTCAGCCTCATCAAAACCTCTTATCCCTTTCAACAAGGCTTTGTTGGAACCAGTTCTAGCAGCATGGAGAAAAACGGCCTCATCACCAGCAGTAAATCGCCTAGTGGCTCGTTGCTCTCATTCGGCCCTTAGGGATCTGACTGCCTTGCCAGCCCATTCTTCACCTGAGACCCTGTTTAAAATCTTTCTGCTTGGGGGTCCAATCTGGAGGTGCTTTCCCTATAGACCCTATAGCAAACTTCTTGCTAGCTTGCTACAGCCATGTCTTGTGGCATATCGTCAACATGATTCTTCCACATGTTCCTCCTGATAGGAAGGGCCACTTTCAGGAAATTCCAGCAGATGGCAAAAATGCCTCCTAGCACATCAAAAAATCTGGACTGGACACAGTGGACTTGGTACCTTGAGGGCAATGGGAACCTCCATTTATGAGTGACACCATGCCCACTGCCAATCACTTAGCGGGGTCTCTGAATGTCAGAACCGACAGCCTGAGCTGGCATGATCTTGCTGATCACAAGTGGCATCTCCTACCAGAGGTAGTCTAGGAAGTCTTTGCCCAGTAGGGCACTCCTCAGGTGGACTTATTTGCCTCCTTGGAAAATGGTCAGTGCCAGCAATTTCGCGCCCTTTAGTATCTGTTGAGGGAAGCCTTGTGGGACGCTTTTCATTTGAAGTGGAATTTTCTGCTGCATTACCGGTTTTCCCTCATACCCTTGAGTCCTTAAATTCTGAGGAAGCTTCGCCAAGACAGGGCCCAAGTCATTCTCATCGCCCCAGATTGGCTGAGAAGGGTGTGATGTGCAGACCTCCTGTGCTTCTCTTCTTGTCCCCCATTTCCTCTTCCACTCACACAGGACATTCTCTCCCAGTTGGGGGGAGACCGCCTCTGCACTCCAGTCTCTGAGACATCTGCACCCCAGTCTGAGACATCCACATACGTGCTTGGAGATTCAGCCCGGACAACTGAGCTTCTTTAAGCTGCCACCTGAGGTGGTTGATGTAATCTTGTCTGCGGGCCATCCATCCCCTAAATCTGCTTATTCAAGCGGACGGGGCAACTTTGTTGCATGATGTGCAGACAATATTGTGGATCCCTTGCAGGCCAAATTATCACAAGTACTCCAATTTGCGCTTTCCCTTGCCCAGAGGGGGTGCGCAGTCGGCACTGTAAAGGGGTATTTAGCAGCCTTGTCTCCTTTCCCGTCTTCTGGATCAGCCTTCCCTGTTTAACTCCCTTTTTATTTGTATTTTCTTAAAGGCCTGACCAATCTTTACCCTCCCACTCCCTTTATAGTTCCTCACTGGAACTTAAATTTTGTTCTTACTTTTTTGATGGGCACTCCGTTTGAGCCCCTTCACAGTTGTACCCTTTTGTGTTCTGACTCTGAAAACATTGTGTTCGAGGCATGTGTGCTCTAGATACACATGCTTTGCATACTCCTGCCATCTAGTGTTGGGTCCGGATGTTTGCAAGTTGTTTTTCTTCGAAGAAGTCTTTCCTAGTCACGAGGTAAGGTGACCCTCCTTTCGGTGATAGTGCGCATGGTCATCGACACCATTGTTTTTTTCCACCATCAAGTTTGGACGTGTATTGCTGCGCTCCGGTTCGAAACCGTTATTCGGGTTCCCTTCGATGCGCAATCCTCTCTACCCTCCACGGTATTGTTTCTGTACGCGTTTCCCACTTCTCTATGTATCATTTCGACATCGGAATAGATTTTCGATCGAAAAGCTTCGGGGACGGCCTTCGAGACCTAACCGCGCCTGGTTAGCTCTCTGTCGATGGATCAGACTCCGTTTAAATTCTATCCTCAGTGCCACGCGCAGTATCTGCGCACTGACTCACACAAGGTGTGCAACTTGTGCTTGTCTCCGGAGCACAAGGAAGAAGACTGCGACGCTTGCAGATTGTTCCGATCGAAAAAGACTCTTCGCGATCGTCTGGCTCGACGTCGAGAAATGCAGCGTCAAAGCATCGAAGACACGCCCGACATCTTCGGTGAAGACTCCGGCCAAGATGACATTGAGGCATCAGTGACAGAGGAGGAGGAAGCCTTCTCTGAAAAAGACTCAGACTCGGAGCTCAAGATAGACATCGACGCCGAAGAACTGCCGCAGGGACAAGGTGACTTGAGTACCAAAGACCCCTTGCCCCCACAAACTCCAAAAAAATATAAGGCTTCGGCACCACTTCTGCCTCCTGGCCAAGGTCGGCACAGAGATGACGTTTCTGACGCCCTGGCTCGGCACCGAAACTACCACTCAAGACTTCTGGCTCAGCACCGAGTCAACAAAAGTCCTCATCGGAGCCGAAAGTCTCCGGCTCCAAGCACAAGTCCGGCTCGGAGCCGAAATCCTCTGCGCCGAGAGCCAAGCAGCCTTCGGAGCTGAAATCTTCCGCGCCGAAAGGCCAGCCTATGTCGGCACCGAAAACTTCCGATCTGAAATTGGACTCGATTCCACCCGATCCGAAGCAAAAGAGGTTGCATATTAACCCTGACACCGGCCATATTCACGTAAAGCCACCTCAGAAACGCAAGCTTCAAGAAGAAGACACTTACAAAATCCTCTTGAAGAGAAAGTCTGTAGCTACAAGTCCTTTTCATATACCATCGCCTCCAGCACCTCCGTCACCACCTGAGAATCCTTTTCAAATTACACCTCAAAATTCTCCTCAATCTCATCATACCGATGATGATGCAGATGATGGGGAGATGAATATTCCAACAGACCCATGGACAGATTACACACTGGATCCCCCAAGTGATACTGATCCAGACCTTTACCCAGCCAAACCATCTCCTCCAGACGACAATGCATCACACCAGGAACTCATTGCCAAGGCTGCACATTATCATGGGATAGAGCTTCACAAAGAATCACTAGAAGAAGATTTTTTGTTTGAGACATTGGCAACTACACACAGGTCATCACAATTACTTCCAATGCTTAAGGGCATAATGCAACATGCTGATGAGATTTTTCAAGATCCAGTCAGAGCCCGCATCTTAAAACCTAGAGTGGACAGAAAATATAAGTCCTCTCCTACAGACCCCATTTTTAGCAAAGGACAAGTGCCATTAGATTCCCTAGTCGTATCGAATGCTTGTAAAAGAGCAAATTCTCAAACATCAGGGGATGCTCCTCCGCCAGACAAAGAGTCCAAACTAATTGACACTTCTGCCAAGCGCGTAGCCGCTCAGGCAGCAAATCAATTGCGCATTGCGAATACCCAAGGCCTTTTAGCCAGATATGACAGAGCACACTGGGACGAAATGGAACAATTGCTCCAATATCTCCCAAATGAGCATAAGGCTAAAACACAGGACCTAGTGAATGAGGGTAAGCTCATTTCTAATTCCTCTATTCGTTGGGCTCTAGATGCTGCAGACACCGCAGCTAGAGAGATTAACACCAGCATCCTGCTCAGGAGACATGCTTGGTTAAAGATTTCAGTTTTTAAACCTGAGGTCCAACAATCCATCCTTACCACACCATTTGATAAAGAACACGTATTTGACCCCAAAGTTGACCAAGCGTTAGAAAAGATGAAAAAGTACACTGAAGTCGCTAAATCTGTGGGAGCACTTCAGACGCTATCCAACAGAGGTTCCTTTCGTTGCTCCTTCTACAGAGGAGGGTCAAAGACCACATCCCCAGATAAAAATACCTCAGCTTACAAAGGTAACAACCTGTCCTCTCCCTCCAGAGGTTTTTTCCGAGGAGGTTGTAGAGGCAACAACTTCAAGAGTAGGGGTAAGGGTAACGCACTCCGTAACACTCCTCCCCCCAACAAACAGTGACTTGCCCACACTTCCCCCCGACTATACCACACCTGTCGGGGGAAGACTTCAGCAATTCCTCCGCATTTAGCAGTCTGGAACATCAGACAAATGGGTGCTTGGAATTATCCAACATGGTTATTGCCTGGAGCTTACCGGCACTCACCCAAACATTCCACCTCGCTGTCACAAGTTATCTCCAGAACACATACACTTGCTAAAACAAGAGTTCCAGTCCCTTTTACTAAAAGGAGCAATAGAGCCAGTTCCAAAACAGTACCAGGGCTCAGGGGTTTACTCTCTGTACTTTCTCATCCCCAAAAAGGAGGGTTCCCTAAGACCTATTCTAGATCTGAGAGAGCTAAACCATTACGTACTGTCAGAGCATTTTCACATGGTGACACTGCAACAAGTAATCCCATTTTTACAAGCGGCAGACTTTGTCTACTCTAGATTTGAAAGACTCATATTTCATGTTCCAATTAATCCAGCTCATCGCAAATACCTGAGATTTGTGATAGCAGGCAAGCACTACCAGTTCAAAGTACTTCTCTTCGGAGTGACTACAGCGCCTAGAGTTTTTACCAAATGTCTGGCAGTAGTCGCTGCTCATCTCAGAAGACAACAAATTCACGTCTTCACCCTACCTAGACGACTGGCTCATCAAAGCCAGCACTCACCAAAACTGTCTGCAGTACACACAGATCACAATAGTTCTACTTCATCTACTGGGCTTCACCATCAATGCACAAAAGTCTCACCTGCACCCCTCACAGATGCAGTCTTATTTAGGAGCCACTCTAGACATAGTCAAGGCTCTAGCCTCTCCCAAGGTAGCCAGAATACACAATAGTCAGGCTGGCATTCAACAGTTTCAGCCCAACCAACCATTATCAGTCAGAGTGTTCATGCAACTACTGGGAATGATGGCGTCTTGCATAGCAATTGTACCCCATGCAAGGCTTCACATGCGCCCCCTACAAGAGTGCTTAGCACGTCAGTGGAATCAATCACCGGGTCTGTTAACCGATCTAGTGTTGGCAGACGGCCGTACATATCGCTCTCTGCAGTTGTGGAACCCACAAAACTTATCAGGAGGGCGGCCTTTCATCGACCCTGTTCCACAGATCGTGCTCACAACAGACGCGTCTCTAACAGGTTGGGAGGCTCACCTAAAAGATTACACAATGCAAGGCATGTGGAGCAACAAGCAGAAAACTCTCCACATCAGCCATCTAGAACTCTTAGCTGTCTTCCTAGCACTAAAAGCTTTTCAGACTCATCTCATAGCCAAAACTGTCCTAATCTGGACGGACAACATGACAGCAATGTACTATGTAATAAAACAGAGGGGGACACACTCTCTCCAACTGTCGCGCGTCTCTTAAGCCATTTGGAATTGGGCGATCCATCACAGGATTTATCTTCTGGCAGAACATCTCCCAGGAGTAAACAATCAAATTGCCGATATCCTCTGCAGAAGAAGGCAACAAATTCACGAGTGGGAACTTAACCCCAAGTTCTCCTTCTGTACTTCCAACAGTGGAGATTTCCACAAATAGACCTATTCGCCACAGCCGAAAACGCAAAATGTCCAAACTTCGGCTCCAGGTACCCACACTCGCGATCAAAGGGCATTGCCCTATGGATGAACTGGTCAGGGATATTTGCCTACGCTTTTCCGCCTCTCCCTCTCATTCCATGGGTGGTTCGGAAGCTCAGGCAAACATCCTTCACACTAATTCTGGTAGCTCCCACATGGACTCACCAACCAAGGTACTCTACCCTGTTGAAGCTGTCACTAGTTCCACATCAAAAACTGCACCTGAACTCCAGTCTCCTCACACAGAACCATGGAGAAATCAGACATCCAAATCCCAAAGAACTGAATTTAGCAATCTGGCTCCTGAAGTCATAGTTTGGTTACTTAAATTTACCGCCTGACTGTATGAATAGTCTAAAAGAAGCAAGAAAGCCTACCACCAGAGCTTGCTATGCTGCAAAATGGAAAGATTTGCTGTATGTTGCAATAACAGCAACATCAATCCTTTAGATGCTTCTATACAAAACATTATTTGTTATTTGTTACATTTACAACAAACAGGACTGTCTTACACATCTATTCGTTTGCACCTTGTAGCTGCATACTTACAAAATAGGCAACATCTGTCACTATTCAGAGTTCCAGTAATCAAAGCCTTCATGGAAGGTTTAAAAAGGGTAATACCACCAATGATTCCTCCTGCTCCAGTGTGGAATCTCAACATTGTCCTCACAAGGCTCATGGGTCCACCTTTTGAACCATTACACAAATGCCCTTTACAGTTGCTCTCATGGAAAGTAGCATTCCTCATTGCTATCCCATCACTGAGGAGAGTTGGTGAGCTACAGGCATTAATGCTAGAAGAACCTTCTTTTCAGCTACACAAAGACAGGCTAGCTCTCCGTACCAACCCCAAATTCCTTCCCAAAGTAGTTTCTGCTTTTCATATAAACCAATCGGTTGAGTTACCAGTTTTCTTTCCTCAACCTGATTCTGTTGCAGAACGTGCTCTTTACATGCTTGACGTTAAGAGCTTTATTGTACTACATTATCTGAAAGAAACACGTAGTGATAGATTCCTTACCTTAGAATTACCCCAAGGCGTCAGACTGGATCCGGAAAGTTTTCGTCAACAGTACCCCTGCGCGTCGGAAGGTGGCGTCGTGCGGCTACGTGTCCGTCGTTGGCGTCATGGTCGCCGAGATGACGTCGCGGCAGCTACTTAGACGCCGCCCTCGCGCGCTGACGTCAGTTCTTTCTTTTTCCGTGCCAGCAAGCGCAGATCCGGAGAGAGCGGTACCCCCAGTCATTTTTTTACTTAGTTTTTCAAGGCTTTTGTCTCTGTTTTTTTGAGTCGTTCGACTCCTGGTGCCGTAGAGATGCCCGGTTTCAAGTCTTGCGGGGACTGTCATCGCATGATGTCGGTGACGGACCCGCACCGCGTGTGTCTCCTCTGCCTTGGGCGCGACCACGACCCCAAGTCGTGCCCCGACTGCCGGACCATGGCGCCGAAGACTTTGCGGGAGCGGTCCCGAAAGTTGCTTGAAGTCTGGCTAATGGCTTCCGCGCCGCTCGAGGTCCTGGTCCCGTGGGAGGTCGCGGGACCGGTCGCGGAGCCATCACCATCATTCGTCGGGATCGAAGTCTTCGCTCTCGGGGTCAAGTAAGGCGAAGCACAAGAAGTCGAAGAAGCGCCATCGCTCTCCGACTTCCCCTCGCCCGTCGCGGCTGAGGGTGCGGGTGGTGCCTCCCCCGCGGCTCCGGCGGAGCCTACGCAGTCGCCGCCGGCCTACCCGCACTTCCCGGGTCCGTCGGCGACTCCGGCCCAGCTGCAGGAATTTCTGTCAGCCATGGCCCGCCTCTTTGGGCCGTATGGCCCCGCCGGCGCGCCTTCGGGCCCCGCGGGCCCGACTGGGGGTCCTCGCCCTTCACTGTCGGCTCCGGCGCTGCAGGGCCCCCATGGATCCAGGCCTGGATCCCGGTCGACGCCGGTTGACCTTGTGACACCTCCACCGACCCCACCGGCACCACTTCCGACGTCGCCCATGGCGCCGGACGACGTCTGCCCCGGTTTCAGCCCTGATGTGGACACGGAGCCGGAACGGCGTCGCTCGACGCCGATTCCGACGCGGATGGGACCCTTCTTTCCCTATGTCCAGCCTCTGTATTTTCGGCCTGTACCACAGCCTTCGGAGGAAGGGGAGGACTGGGAGGGGTCTGAGGACCCTCTCGCAGCTCAGTGCGAGTATGACCCGGACTGGGCAGAGGAGCTGGGGGATGCCAGTGGTCTTGACACCTCTCCTGACCTTGGCATGCTAACTCCTCCTACCGTGGCTACGGAGGAGGGTGCTAGTTACGCAGTGGTGTTGCGTAGGGCGGCTGAGGCTCTACACCTCCAACTCCCTACAGTGGCCGTCAGGACTAACCTCCTGACAGAAGTGCTTCAGCCGGCGACTACCTCTGCGGAACCACTGCTGCCCTTTAATGATGCACTTTCTGACGTTCTTTTGGGCACCTGGTCCAGGCCCAACACAGGGGCTCCTGTGGATAGGAACGTGGCCCGACGCCATCGCCCGGCCCCGGGCGACCCCCTTTTCCTCTCCCAACACCCCACCCCTGAGAGCTTGGTTGTCCAAGCCTCCACGTCCCAAAGCGCATTCCCTACCGCACCCCCGGATAGGGAATCCAAGAGACTGGAACAGTTTGGGAAGAAGATTTTTTCTTCCGCCAGTTCAGGGCTGCGGTCTGTGAACACCGCATGCCTCTTGGGCCGTTATTCCCACTCTGTGTGGGATACGGTGGCGCAAGTGCTGCCTCAGTGTCTGGAGGAGGCCCGGACAGTGCTCTCTCAGGCTATTGCTGAAGGGAGAGATGCAGCCAAGTTCACAATTCGATGTGGCCTTGACACCGCCGACTCGCTGGGCAGAGCGATTTCCACGACAGTGGCGCTCCGTCGCCACGCCTGGCTGAGGACTACTGGCTTCTCTGGGGATGTCCAGAACACTCTCATGGACATGCCCTTTGATGGCATTCGCCTTTTTTGGCAACAAGGCGGATAGTGCTTTGGAGCGTTTTAAGGACTCACGGGCTACGGCCAAGTCCCTGGGCCTTTCGGCCTTTCGCCCTTTCGTGGCCACGGAAGAGGCGCCCGACACGTTCGCTTCAGAGCACCAGGCCTGCGTAGCAACAGTCTCAGCGCGGCTGCGGACGTGGGACCCGCTGACGCGGTTCAGGGGGCCAGCGGGCGGGTCAGTCCACCTCCACCCCGGCCACCACTGCCTCCAAACCTTCCTAGTCCGGTCTTTCAGGCCCATCAAACGCCAGTGGGCGGCAGGATTCGCCATCACCTCCCCCACTGCCGCACCATCACTTCGGACAGGTGGGTTTTACAAATAGTCCGAAGGGGCTACTCCCTCCCCATCGAGACTACCCCTCCAGCCATGCCACCCCAGTACCACCGCATGTCGGGGGATCACTTGGCACTTCTCCAACAGGAAGTCGCGGCCCTCTTGGCCAAGGGGGCCATCGAGCGCGTTCCTGCGCCAGAAGTAGGACATGGTTGTTATTCCCACTACTTTCTGGTGCCCAAGAAGGACAAGGGCCTGCGTCCTATCTTGGACCTCAGGGACGTCAATCGCTTCCTCCGGAAGGAGAAGTTCAAGATGTTGACTCTGGCTCAGGTCTGGTCTGCCCTCGATCCTGGAGACTGGATGGTAGCGTTGGACTTGCAGGACGCATATTTCCACATTCCCGTCCTGCCGGCCCACCGGCGTTACCTGCGGTTTACGGTAGGCCACGAGCACTTTCAGTTTACCGTGCTCCCCTTTGGCCTTACCAGCGCCCCTCGGGTGTTCACGAAAGTGATGGCGGTGGTCGCAGCTCATCTGCGCAGATCATGGGTTCCAGTCTTCCCCTATCTCGACGACTGGCTGTTGAAGGCGGGCTCGCCCCAGGCTGTCGTCTCCCACCTCCAGACTACGGCCGACCTCCTGCATTCGCTGGGGTTCTCCATCAACGTGCCGAAGTCGCACCTGATTCCCTCTCAGAAGCTCCTCTTTATCGGAGCGGTTCTGGATACGACGCACTTTCGGGTCTATCCTCCCAAACGGCGAGTCCAGGATATTCAGGCTATGATTCCGATCTTTCAGCCTCTATCCTGGGTTTCGGTCAGGATGACCCTGAGGCTGCTGGGCCTCATGGCCTCCTGCATCCTGCTGGTCGATCATGCCAGGTGGCATATGCGGGCTCTGCAGTGGGACCTGAAGTTCCAGTGGGCGCAGCATCAGGGGACCTGTCCGAGTCCGTCCAGATCTCGGAGGGCACTGCAAGACAGTTGCAGTGGTGGCTCACAAACCGGCATTGGGTCAATGGCAGATCCCTCTCCCTTCCCCAACTGGAGCACACAGTGGTGACGGATGCGTCCCTCCTGGGATGGGACGGCCACATGGGAGAGGCGGAGATCAGAGGCCTCTGGTCTCCGATGGAGTCCAGGCTCCATATCAACCTTCTGGAGCTTCGGGCGATCCGACTTGCACTGAAAGCATTCCTTCCCTCTGTCAAGGGGAGAGTAATGCAGGTGTTCACAGACAACACCACCGCCATGTGGTACTGCAACAAACAGGGTGGGGTGGGGTCGTGGACCCTATGTCAGGAGGCTCTGCGCCTCTGGACATGGCTGGAACATAAGTGTATTTCCCTGGTGGTTCAACACCTGTCAGGTTCACTGAACGCCAGGGCGGACGAACTCAGCCGCAGGTGCATGATGGATCACGAATGGCGTCTTCACTCGGACGTGGCACAAGGTCTCTTTCAACAGTGGGGAGAGCCTTGGTTAGATCTATTCGCCACCAAAGAGAACGCGCAATGTCAGCAATTCTGCGCATTGGAGTTTCCAAGGCGGCACTCGCTCGGCGACGCTTTTTGTCGCGAGTGGAGTTGCTGTCTATTGTACGCCTTTCCGCCTATACCACTTCTGCCCAGAGTGCTGAAGATCAGGCGCGACCGGGCCCAAGTCATACTTGTGGCTCCGGACTGGGCTCGAAGAGTTTGGTATCCCGAGCTACTCAGTATGAGCATCGATCCCCCGATCCGACTGCCTCTTCGGGAGGATCTTCTGTCGCAGCAGCAGGGGACAGTCCTCCACCCGAACCTGTCCAGTCTCCACCTCCTTGCGTGGAGATTGAGCGGCGGCAGTTGATTCCTTTTGACTTGCCTCCTGAGGTTTGTAATGTCATTCTGGCAGCCAGGCGTCCCTCCACTAAGTTGGTATACGCCTGCAGGTGGAACAAATTTGTGGCATGGTGTACAGCAAAGGCTGTGGATCCCCTTTCTGCCCCTCTTTCAGAAGACCTTTTGTTCCTTCTTTCTTTGGCCCAGCAGGGCTCTGCTCTGGGCACTATCAAGGGCTACCTTTCTGCTATCTCAGCCTTTCTCAGGCTCCCTGATCAGCCCTCTCTTTTCAAGTCCCCTGTTGTAAATAGATTCCTCAAAGGCATTACTCACCTTTTCCCTCCTATTCCTTTTGTGATGCCACAGTGGGACTTGAATCTGGTTCTCACATACTTAATGTGCGCTCCCTTTGAGCCTCTTCACAACTGTCCTCTACGTCTATTAACTCTAAAGACTGCTTTCCTGGTTTCCATCACCTCCGCTAGGAGAGTGAGTGAGCTCCAGGCTCTTTCTTGTAAACCTCCTTTTCTGTCTGTCCATCCGGACAAGGTTGTGCTCAGAACCCGTCCATTCTTTCTGCCAAAAGTTGTCACTGCTTTTCACATCGGGCAAACCATCACTTTGCCCACCTTTTTTCCGCATCCTTCCAGAGAGGAAGAGAGGCTCCACCGTCTGGACCCAAAACGTGCGCTCTCATTTTACCTGAACCGCACACAACAGTTCCGGGTGGATGACCAACTCTTTGTTGGCTACGTTGGCGCCAAGAAAGGTCAGGCCGTACACAAGCGGACTATCTCCCGATGGGTCGTCTTGTGTATTAAAGCCTGCTATTCTCTGGCTAAAAAGGAGCCTCTGTTGGGGCCGCGCGCCCATTCCACCAGGGCGACGGCAGGCCACTACGGCGTTGGGACGTGGTGTCCCCTTACAAGACATCTGTCGGGCAGCTACGTGGGCCTCGCTGCACACTTTTACTAAGCATTACTGCCTGGACAGCCAAGTCCGGAGAGACGGCTTCTTTGGCCGTTCTGTTCTCCGAGACTTTCTGGTGTGATCTTGGTTCGCAGACCCACTACCTGGGTTGGTATTGCTGGGGTATCTATTCTAAGGTAAGGAATCTATCACTACGTGTTTTTTTCAGATGAACAAGTTACTTACCTTCGGTAACGATATATCTGTAAGAAACATTAGTAGTGATAGATTCCTTACCGCCCCACCCATCCTCCCCATTCTGCAAACTGATTTCTTGGGTTAAGGTCATCCCTTTCAGGGCCCTAGTTTCAAGGCACCAGTGGTCAGTATCCTGCATGGCTCTGCGTTCCTGGCGCGGAAAGTCGTGTACAGAACTGACGTCAGCGCGCGAGGGCGGCGTCTAAGTAGCTGCCTCACGTCATCTCGGCGACCACAATGCCAACGACGGACGCGGAGCCGCACGACGCCACCTTCCGACGCGCAGGGGTACTGCTGACGAAAACTTTCCGGATCCAGTCTGACGCCTGGGGGTAATTCTAAGGTAAGGAATCTATCAGTACTAATGTTCCCTACAGATATATCGTTACCGAAGGTAAGTAACTTGTTCGATAGGACAAAGGACTTCCGCAAAACAACTGTTTCTAGCATTTGCTCCACCTCATAAAGGCAGTCCTATCTCTAAATCTGGTATTGCAAGATGGATTGTTAAATGCATTCAAACATGCTATGCTAAAGCCAAAAGGACTTTGACTATACCCCCTAGAGCACATTCCACTCGCAAAATAGGGGCTTCTGTTGCCTTTTGAGGTAACATCCCTCTAGCTGACATATGTAAAGCAGCTACATGGTCTACACCACACACATTTACCAAACACTATTGTGTAGATGTGTTAGCACGACAACAGGCTAATGTAGGCCAAGCAGTACTTAAAACACTGTACCAAACAACTGCAACATCTACATGTTAGCCACCGCTTTGGGAGTATGTTGCTTTATAGTCTATGCAAAGCATGTGTATTTATAGGTCTGATAAAGACAGTTTTACTTCATATGTCAATATAATATATACAAAGAGGGCATTCAGGTCCACCAGTGATAGCCAATTGGTTATTGTCATTCATCAGCCATTACTGAAGCCACTGGTTGATTCTAAGTTACTTCTGAGGTTTGCGGTTTTGCTGTTGCTCGATTGCGATCATTAGTGCATCAGTGAATTCATTCCTTATAGAGTGGCACATTCCCTTGTTCCTATCTCGTCCTTGTTGCAGATAAACATTACAGCAAGCTGCCACCCGGTGGCTGTCTTTAAATGTCTTGGCTAATAATTAGGTGAAATGAATCTTGTAATTAGATTAAAATATTTTCCCTTCTCCCCAAAAATATTTTGCATTTAATAAGTTATGTTGCACACTATCATTACATGATTTTCTTTATTTTTTGTAATGTATGTCCTGAAGCAATTAATTGGCAAGTTGAACATTCTGTATTGTAACAGAAAACAAGAGTTCAAGATGATAGCCTTTGTTACTTATGGATGGTGTGCTAAGTGATTGTCATTTGTCCCATCATTCTGATTCCAAGAGACAACAGCTCTGCTCCACAGAATGTGACTGTAGAGAATAACTTCTGCTCATTGATTCTAGGCTGCCACAGCCAACCGTTTTTGTCTCCTTCTTACTTCATGCATCAGCAGAAGTGCTGCATCTCTACAAGAAAGCTCTGCGCCATCTAGAGCCCTCAGTGGTGGTAATTTATTGGTGTTGCAACAGCACAACCACTAACATTGTCCATTTGCAATGTCACCTTGATTCACAGGCATTTCTACCACTGTCCCTTCCAAAAGGGGATAGTGGAGAGTGAGAGGCTTTTGCCCGACTGACTGCACTTCTATAGTGCCCTTTACCTCCACTGAAGTATATTGTCACTGTGGAGGGCGTGTAGGAATGAGTAGATTCAACTTACTCCTCAGGGATTTCAGTTATGCCCCAGGGGCACAAGGTTGCTTCTAGTTCGTGGCTATCTGCCTCTTAATGCACTGTGACACTTTTGTGCACATCCACTCTGGTATATATCTTGCAACACCGGCTCCTTCTCCTCCTCCCTCCATTTTCCTCTGCTCTCCTACCCTGCAGTGCCAGCACTCATTTCTCCCTCAGCAAACTGTTTCTGATGGATATAGCTTCCTGCAGATTCCTCATCATAAGAATATTTCCCAGGCATCCAACTGGTTCGGAAAAGCATTTCTCCAGAAATAGCTTTCCATTGCTGATTATTGGTGCCATGCCAATCAACCCGACTCCATCCATCAGACATTGTGATCAACATATGAAAAGCATATAGTTGAGAGCTTACATCGATCACTGTTCTTCTGTGCGCTCTCAGTTCTTTACTGATGAACATTTCTTTAGCTTCACCAGTGATGGCAATGACTTTGTCATCTCTCTCATCTGAAAGTCTCAGAGTTGAAGGCCTTTCATAAGTGCTGCAACCGGATTGTCTATATCAAATCCACACAATGACATCTGCATGTAGTATCTTGGAAATGACCTTGACACGGTGGCCTGCAATTCATGTTCCCCAATACTTTCAAAGGCCGTCAGAGAGGAGGAAGCCAAGCTAATTTTGGCCAAGGTCTGCAGTGATGCACCAAAATACAATGAGGTAATGATATCCCAAAAGCATTTTTAAACACAAAACATAAAATATGCTGTATCAAGGAAAAATACTCTCCTTCCTTAAGGAAATGCGCGTGTAAAGGTTCACAGGACCTTTTCAGGATCACTGTGCCATTCCCTGTCATCAGTCTTGTCCTTAGAGCCAGAATCCGAAGCAGCAGAAGACCCAGCTAGAATTGCCTTCTCATCTGCTGAACCCATTCAGATTGAGTCATTTTGCCTGTTGGGCATGCTAAGGACAGCTTTGTACCCTGTGGGCCACTCCCCAGGAACATTCCTACTCTTTCTGGCTTAGTGACTCAGGCATCTCTGACCTTCCTGCCTCCCAGCTGGTACCGCTCTGAGTCATTACCTGTTGGGCTTTCGAAGTGTAGTGAAATTATCTTGGTGGCACGCGAGAAGGTCAGAACTTGCCTGGTGGAAGAGTCTACTCCCAGGGCCCTGAAATTTGACTGCATTGAAGAGTTATTTGGCTCCGACTCAGATGCCATAACCATGCTTGATAAATATTATGGGCACACAGAGGATGGTCTTAAGGGCCAATATTCTGCTTTCTCTTTCTTACTCCATTGCTGGCCTTTTTCTTGTCTCAAAAAATGACAGTGGTATAGGTACCTCTCCAGAAGGGGCATTCTTATCCCTCTAGGACATCGACGGAGAAAGTTTTCTCCCTTGTTCCACAGTGGTGTATAATGCTGCAGACACTCCGTAAATGACTTTGCCCTCAGATGATCCAAAGTCATTGACTGAAATCGTGCAGACTGCATTTTCAGTTGCAGAGCCCTTGCTCCCATTTAACAAGGCCCTGCTGGAACCTATCTTTCCTGCCTGCTGTTTCAGGCCCAGCTGTTCCAAGACAAATTGCTAGATGCCATAGGTCACCTCTGGGTGACCCAAAATTCTTGTCTTCACACTTGATACCTGGCATCCCAAATAGGTCAGGATTCATCTTCCAACCTGAACAACAGTGCCTTCCCTACGGCTCTTCTGGACCAGGAGATCAAACAACTGGACTCATGAGCCTGGAAGACTTTGTATTGGGTGGTCTCACTCTGTACAATTTTTGCCATATGCCTGCTAGGCCACTTTGTCCGTGCCTTTTGGGAATTAACAATACTGGTGGTTGCAAGTCTTCCGGTGCACACGAAGAAGCCATTTTCAGATTTGGTCATTGATGGCTTGGATGCTTCGAAGTAGATCCTGAAGTGTGTTTTGTATTCTGCAGATACCATTGTCCAATCCAGTGGCACTGTTGTCACACTACAAATCCATGCTTGGAAGTGCTTAACTGGCTTCTTGGAAGATGGCCAGGCCACTCTGATGGGCATGACCTTTGATGGTGACTAGTTTTCATGGTGAATGTTGACTCCTTCCTGGAATACTTCATGAATAGCTGGGTTGCAGCCCTCTTGCTGGCCCTGGCCTCCCCATCAAAGCTATTCCATCAGCAATGCAGGAAATCTTAGGACTAATCAGGGCTCAACCAGTCCAAATATTTCAGCATATGTACTTCTCCTTTTATGGCAGGGTGGATCTAAGGGTTGCCATCCCCTGTAGAAGCTGATCCACTCAGTATCCTCTGCCCTTTCAAAACCTGAATTTTCCCACTTCTGCCACCATATTATGATTGGGGGGGGGGGGAGGGGGAAGCATCTTTCACATTTCCTAAAGCTGGGAGATGATCCCAATTAATCGTTGGCCTATCCAACTGATATTCAAGGTCTACTGCCTGCTCTTCCTGTCCCTCCCTCCGAACCACCACCATCCTCCGGCCAGGACATGCTCTCCAGCACACCTCAATTCTGGAGGCCCAGGTCCTTGACATGTTGGACAAAGCAGCCTTGGAAGTAGTGTCTCTGAATGAAAGGGGCACAGGTCATGGGTCCAAGACCCATCCTGGACCTTCCACCTTCTGTACTTATTAATTTGCCAGGACAAGTTCAAGATGCTGTCTCTGAACCAGGTCTTGCTGGCCTTGATTGCTGGAGATTGACTTCCTTCTATGGTTCTCTGGTACACCTGCTTCCTTCTTCCATTTCTTCTCACTGACTGGCAGTACCTAAGGTTCACTGTGGGGTTTCTGCACTATCCATTCCCAGTCTTGCCTTTGGGTGTTATGACCATGCTACATGTTTGCACGAAAGTGTTGGGACTTGTAGGGGCTTTACTGAGACAGTTGAGAGTCCATGTGCTTACATACCTTGACAGCTGGCCGTTGAAGGCAGAGTGCCCAGCCCTGGTTGAGGAACATTTTCAGCTCAAATTTATCTGTATTCCACGACTGGATTTAACAGCAATGCTTAAAAGTCTCGCCTAACTCCAGCGCAGAGGTTGACCTTCATAGGTGCTGTTCTGGATACAACCTGTATAAAGGCCTTTCCTCCGAGTACTATGAATATGTTTACATACCTTATTATAATGCTATAATGACTAATTAGGAGAGTAGAGATGGGGTGAGAAATTTGCATGAAGATTATGCATTCACAAGACACATTGTTACAGAAGGTAACTAACTTTAATTTGCTTTTTATTTTCATCATCTGTGACTGATGTGAGCACAAGCGTCATGAGGAAATCTAGCAGAAGGAACACCTCAAACTTCTTATGGATTGCTACAATCATGGAATATCAAGATTTGTAATGCAGAGGAGTGTTTGATTTAACAACCTCTGGAAGTGAATGATTATCCCAGGAAGAAGTCAACGCTCAACAGATTGTCAGTTGTCACTATTATACTTTTGGCCCTTCATACTCGATAAAATACCTTCCACACCTCTCCTATTCTTGTACTGCACCTCTTTTTCTACCTCCGCATAGCCTGCTAATGCCAATTTGGTATCGGTTCTCTGTCGACTTAGCTTTCCCTCGTGGTTCTTTCCCTCTATTTTACTCTGTTCTTACTCTCCCTCATGTATAAAGTGACATGGACGCCTTTTCACTGGGATCTTCTATATGTCAATAAATCAATAAACGTTGCACATGCATTTCTTTCAGCAAACTGCCAAGCATATCACATGGAGTAGGCTTTTGAAAGACAGGAGCAGTTGCTATTCTTTATTTTATCAGATCGTTCTAGCATAGCACATATGCTTGAGGGGGGGCGGGAGGGCATCAAACCCCCCCCCCCCCCCGGCACCACTGTGCCCTTCGTTATGTCCTGTGTGTGTGCTGCTGTTGGCTGTTCTGTACTTATTCTATGTGTGCAAAGGAAGCCTGCACCCTTCTTCCTGTCTGCCTCCACTCAGCTCCTCAATTATACTGTTAGTCTTTTGTCTTTGTATAGAGAAAAGGTGTTCACACAGCTCCACTGATGTCCAGCACCATCCAGCACAGCATAGACTTCAGCAGTCAAGATATACTTCCTCACACTCGGAGAACACGTTCAGCATGTGCAACAACAGTGCAACACTTCACTTGACTGGGAAATAAGCATGAGCTGCTCTTGCCCATATGCTATGACCTATGCATTCTCCTTGGGTTTGTGAACTTCTTTTCAATATCAGCATCCACTTGAAACTTGCACTGAACTAGATGACCCTATAGCGAACCAAGAAATAAAGGCAGCTATAAAAGAGCTAATGTCCGGCAACTCACCAGGTCTAGACGGCCTCTCCGTAGAGTTCTAAAAGGCCTGCTCTCACACACTGGCTCCAAAATTGGCGCCGCTTTTTCAGGAGGCTCTCAAGGTAGGCACCCTGCCTCAAACATGCAAAGAGGCATCTCTAGTCCTCATGCTGAAACCTCAAAAGGATCCACTTAAATCCTTCATTTTACAGGCCGATAGCTATACTTAACGTTGATTGCAAAATCTGACTACAAAGACGCCTGCCGCTTTTAATTCACTCTGACCAGAATTGATTCGTCCCTGCTGAAGCACTTCCAATAATATGTGATGGCTCTATAGGCTGATGGCCCTATAGGCAGATGGCCCATGCCCTTCAACTCTACCCCAATGCATGGACCCTAGTTTTAGATCTTGAGAAGGCCTTCAACACACTCAACCGGACTTATCTTTTCTAAGTCCTCCAACTACGGGCTTGACTCCAGTTCTGCGTTTAATAAAATGCCTATATACATACCCCGTCCCTACGGTTAAACTGTAAAATTACATATTGGAACCCTTCACGTTTGGCAGAGGTACCTGACAGGGTTGCCCTCTGTCAGCCCTCCTTTTTGCTCTAGCCATTGAGCCCATCGCGGTTCACCTACGCAGGGCAGGACAAAGGAGGAGACTCTCACTCCCGGACGGTATTCACACTATCTCGCTATATGGGGACATTGTTCTCCTTTACCTGAAAGACACCCATACATGCCTCGTCGAGATAGCTCACATAGTTGACAGTTTTGGAAGAGCTTCTGCACTTCTGGTTAGCAGAGGAAAATGCTTCCTTTTTTCGCACCCAAGCTGTGATGCATCACTGCACTGGGATGGTACTACGATCCGTTATCTGGATATCCGTATCCGATGACAGGGACCTGTGGGAGGGGACCCAAGTTGCAATCTGGCGGACGCTCCCCCTCTTGGTAATAGGACACGTTGCTATCTCTAAGATTGTGATGCTTCCCAGACTCCTTTACCATTTTGTTAATCTCCCCATCTTCCTAACCTGAAGCCTTTTTCTGGAATTGGAAGCACTCCTGGGAGATCTGTTATGGGCAAACGATGGTCGTCGAGGGGCTCTTGCCACTTTACTACTCTGTGTCGACCAGAGGGGCCTAAGAGCCCCCAACTTTGAGGCCTCATACCTGGCAAACACAAACCACTTTGCATCACAGACTTACTACAACTGGTCCTCCTCAATACTGGACCCATCCACACCTCCTGGAAATTACTTCAGGTGGCATTACAGTTCCTAGGTAGGCTCCTTAGGACTACTAAAAACCCATCCCCATATGCTCTCAGCACTGCTCTTCTAGGCTTCTCCATAGGCCATGTCAGCCGTGACCGGCCGCAGCTCACTCACTTGGAGGCGGCAGGCCTTGACACCTTTGGAGATATATTTCAAAATGGCTCCCTTTTTTTCCCTGTCAGTACCTACAAGACCAATTTGCCTTACTTAATGGACAGTGCCTAACTTACGGACTCATAACGCAAGTTCTACGCACCAGATGGGACATAATAGAGGCCGATCCCTCGGTTCACCAGTAAACCCAAACACTATACACTTTTGATACCACCAAACATACCATCACCTGGCTTTACGAGTCACAAATAGACTCACTTACTCCAACACATCAACTAGACACCTCGGAGACTGAATTTGGGAGTGTTTTATATAGCAAAGAATGGACCAGAGATTTGGCATACGCCCACATGGTCTCCCGCAACACAAGATTCAAACTCATTCAAATTCTTTTTCTACACTGAGCATGTTTTCCCCCCACCATACTTCTTAAAATATTCCCATGTACGACACCCTCTGTACCCCTGAAAATGTGGACCTACACAATATGTTTCTCCACGCATTGGGCCAAAATTTTCCAAATCATTTCCACATGCACTAGCATGTTCCTCTAGTTGACTTGGGAGATAGGAGCTCTGGACCGCAGCCCCCGACCAAAACATCGACGAGCCACATCTTGCTTTATAGGCCTTGGCCTTCTACGGTCAAAACGTATGATCACAAGCAATTGGAAGTCTCCACACTCCCCCAGCAATAACTAATTGGCAAAGAACGCTCTCAGGGTGGGCCCAGGCAGAGAGCCATGCACAGAGAGGAGAGTAAACGCCTGCAAACCTGCCCGATAACAGAATCCTGGGTTCTTCTGTGTGCCACAATTGAGGAGAGACCTAGGGAGAATACCCTTTAGTCCACTCTAGCTCTCCACACAGAAGCTGTCTGATCTCCTGAATTAGTCTCCCCTCCTCTCCTCTTAATGTGCCAGGCGGCCACCACCCACTATGATCCTCCTCAGTCTACAGACATCCTAGGGCATACCACCCCCTCCCTTTTGCTGATCACCACTGCTCCAGCCACCACAGACCCCGCCCCTCCCTCCAAATATTTCGCCAAAGGGAGACCCCCTCCCAAATTCCCCAGTACAATTATCTGTCCGTTCTTTGCTTTTCTTTATGCCAGTTACGTTTTTGGTACTCTTCCTTTTCTCTCCTTCAGTTCTTTATTGTACCATTGTGTACCAGCCAAAATTCAATAAAGATATGTTTTAAAAAAAATCCACTTGAAATGCACTTTCCACCTAAATGTGTACATTACGACAAATAAAATGCAAAACATTTAAAGTGTAACACTGCAATAACTGCATAGCAATGTTTAAGCGTAGTTATTACGCAATGTGTTTATCACAATTTTTTCCAAAATGTTGCTTTATAAATAAAGCATTCAGTACATGCTGTGGTTGTATTGTACCAATTTGAACATTCTTCACTCCGTGTATATTTCTGCCTGTTTTAATAATGTCTGTTATTGCAGTTCTCCATATTAGATTTAAAAGCCAGACCTGTTAATTTTGTGAGTGCTCGTTTTAGAGAAGTGTTTGTTTTTCTGCCCTTGCAATTTTCAGTTGTCAGGTTAATGTATGCATGCCTCTGCGTTCCCGGCAGGTCATTACATATGGATTAGAGGATTGTTATTCTTTTACGTTCCAGTGGTACTTACTTAAAAATACAGTTCTGAAAGATATTTCTAACTGAACATTCCTCAACTTTAGAATATCTCCAGGCATGCCAGGCTGGATCCAAAAGATCTAAACAGAATTGCTGCTATGCACTGGTAGGAGATGAGGTGTGGCTCCCCTTTAACTTTTTTCCACCCTGTAAGTGATGGAGTGGCATAGAAGCGCCTCCCCTTTCGTGTTGACATCAGTTCCTTTCTTTCTGCGCCTACGTCCATTGATCTGGAGGTCTTTCCCTACTTTATGTTCGTCAGTTGACACATTTTGGGGGACAATTCCACTTCTTACCATTGGGCAAGGAAACTAAATCCTTTCCTAGAACTACAAGGTTTAAGCCTTGGAAGGACTGTGACAAACAAACTTCTGTGACGGATCCCCAAAAAGTGTGTCTATGGTGTTTCGGTTTGGGGCACGACTCCAAGTTCTGCAAGGAGTGTACCCTTATGAATCTAAAGGCAGAACAAGCAACAGATAGTAGTCATGGAAGTCCTGCTTGAAATTGAGATCGCATTCCCGCAGCAGGTGCTTGTCACAGTTCAAGTCTTCCAGTAAGTCGAAGCAGAAGCACAGAAATGCCAAGCAAGATTCGCCACAGACCAGCCAATCTTCTCAGCCTGACAAGTCGTGAGGACGTAAGGGTGCCTCTCGATCTCACTCTCGGCCCCCACTGAGGAGCCGATACCTCAACTGATCCTTATGCACCGCGAGTTTCCAGGCCATCAGCGATGTCGCAACAGATTGAGGCCTTTAGAGAGGCCATGTTGGGTATCTGTGGCACTCTTCTGGCTCTCCCTGGTGCTTCTTCAGGCCCTAAGGATCCACAGAGGTCTCCAGTTGGGTTAGTGCTCACGGTCTGCCCTCGGCTGTCTGTGCCTCTTGAACCTATCTTGGGTTCTGCTCTGGCGCCAAAGCTAACTTCTAGCACTGAAATCCACACCAGTCTGCTTGACATCTATGCCGGCACAGAAACCTCTGGTGCTGTTCTCATTGTCCTATCTGACTGAGCAAAATTTGTTTTGGCCCCAAACAAGGTTGCATCCTAATGAAGTACCAATGCACCCAGTCCTATTCCAATCTGTTCAGACTCTGATCAGAGTCAGTTAGCCTTTAGGAGACGATAATGGGGATTATTTTCCCCCACTCTTATGATGATTGCAATTTGACCTTGGACTTGCAAGAAGTCAGTTGGTTGGACACTTCTCTGTACACTAGATTGTATTCTCTCCCAGTGCCATCAACTGAATAGAGTGCCTCTTTATGTGTGATAATGAGATGGGCAGCGGAGGTATTAGATGTACATCTGCCAACTATGAAATTCAAAACTAATGAATAAATAGAAGTTTTACAACCTGGACAGACTTTTTCTGAGCCCTTACTTCCACTTATTGAAGCCTTGACTGATACCTTAATGAGCACCTGGTCTCAGCCCTGTTCCTGCCAGACAGTGAACTGGCAGGTTGTTGGGCACCAGGTGACCGTGACTTCTTGGCAGTCTCTTGCTCCAAGTGCCACTGGAACCAAGACTGAAAAGACCCTTATAGGCCAAAACTGGTCATTGGTTGCTTGTGTTCAGGTTCATAGAGAACCTGGCTTGGCAGTTCGGGCTACACTGCCCCTATTGGAGCAGGACCAAGGCTGATTTGCTTATGGCAGGGTCTAATCTGAGGTGGCATAATGGGCAAAAAATGATGGGTTGAAATGCTACCCCAAGCGACTTCCGGTGGTTAGACTATTTACAAACATTCCTCCCATCACTGTTTGTTTGGTGTAACACCCTAAGTTGTAAAGGGTTTGTCCAGACATGGACCCCCTGTTAATAGTGCCACTGGAACTAAGCTGCACCCAACTGAAGAGCCCAACTAGGCCAAAGTTGGTCTTGGATTGCTTGTGGTCCAGCTCAGAGAGGTCCCAGCTTGGCAAGTCAGGATGGACTGTTCTTATTGGAGCTGGACCAAGGCTGATTTGCATTTGGCTCGGTCTAATCTTGGGTGACTTTTGGGGCAAAATAACAATGGGTTGGAATGCTAACCCAAGCGACTGTAGTGGTTAGACTATTTGCAAGCAGTCCTCCCATCGCTCTTCGTGACAGCCCCCCTACACCAGATAGTTTGGTGGTTTAGGTTTCCACCAGCAGAGTGGACTCCTTTTAATTCCCTACAACTTACTCAGAGAAGAGTTGAAATGAATAGAAACATTTGGGAAACATCCAAACTTGACTGGGATCTCGACCCCAAGGCCAAGCGATCTGCAGAAACGTCTGTAGTATGAGAAAAACCCTCTTGTTGATAGAAAACCTCTCCCTTCCGCATAGATTGCACGGAATTCCTTAAATGGGGTGAGCCCACCGAATTCTTGGCTACTTCTAGCACAAGTATGGGCCTCTTCTTGCCTCAATGGGCCTCCCACTGTCTCAATTATTCTTCATGTAGTGCGTCTGTGTCTTTGGGATCAGTTTGAATCGCCATTTAAGGAATTCTGTGCATTCTATGAGGAAGGAAAGTTTGGATAAAGGAAAAAGACAAAATGTATATGTATAGCAGGGACCAATTAAGAGACCTGCTTGGTACTAATGATAAATAGTGATGTAAGAGCGATATATTTTTGGTCTTGAATAAGGTGGTTCGAATCTGCTGCATTCCACCAAAACGCGTAGTCAAATGAGAAGCTATATTTGTGGAACATACCGGCATGCTTACTCCTGCTATTTCCTATTGCTGAAGAAGAACGGAAACCATTGTCTTATTTTAGAATTTTGCCCTCTTAACTCCTTATTGTGGAAGGACACATTCAGGATGCTGGCCCAGGTTCTGTCTGCCCTTGATCCAGGCGACTGGTTGGTGGCTTTGGATCTGCAGGATGCCTCTTTCATGAACGTATCCTGCAGTCTCACAAATGCTCCTTGTGGTTTAAAGTGGTCCAGGATCATTTTCAATTTCCCTTGCTCCCCGTCGGCCTCACTAGTGCACCTCAGAGGTTCACTAAAGAGATGACAGTGACCGCAGCCTACCTCTGGAAGTTTGGGATTCCAGTTTTCCCCTGCCGCAACGAGTGGCTATTGAAGGCGGTCTCATCACAGTCAGTTATTGTCCATCTCTAGAGGACGGCTGACTTCTTGACATCGTTGGGGTTCACTATAAACATGCTTAAGTGACAAATGACTCATTCCCAGAGGTTCCCTTTGATTGGAGCCTAGCTACATATGGTGCAGTTCTGGTTCTTCCATCCACCAAAACAAGTCCAGGACATTCAGGCTATGATCCAGATGTTTCAGCATTGGTTATGGGTCTCAGTGAGAGTGGATCTGAGGACTCTGGGACACTTGGCATCTTGCATCCTGCTCATTATTATGCAAGGTGACATTTGTGGGCTCTGCAGAGGAACCTGAAGTCTCAGGGGACTCAGTACCAGGGGAGCCTGCTGTATTTCATCCAGGTTTCAGAGGAGACTGCAAAAGACCTGCAGTGGTGGCTGAAGCACAGTTGGACTGTAGACTGACCCTTTTCCCTGCCCCAACTATTGCTAACTGTGGTAATAGATGCACCTCTGCTGGGATGAGGACGTTATGAGTGGGAGGTGTAGATCCAAGGACTCCACATAAACTTGTTGGAGTTGCAGGCCATTTGGCTGCCACTGAAAGCCTTCCTAGCGTTCATTTAAGGGATGCGGGTTCGGTTTCTCATGGACAACACCACCGCTATCTGGTACTGCAACAAGCATGGAGAGATGGGGTCCTGGTTCCTGTGTCTAGAGTCTCTGGATCTGGCATGATCATCGGGGCAGTTCTCTGGTCCTAAATCAGCTGGGAGGATCTTTGAATGCCAGGGCCAATCAAGAATGTTGGTTATACCTCAACGTGTCTCAGTGCATCTATTATCAGTAGAGAAGGCCCTGGCTCAAGATTTTCGCCACAGCTGAGAACACGCAGTGTCAAACCTTTGACTCCTGCGTGATTTTACGCCTCTGCCTCTGCTGTTCTAAGTTCGAACGAAGATCAGGAACAAACAGGCCCAAGTCATCTTAGTGGCCCTGGATTGGGCAAGGAAAGTATGGCACACAGAACTTCTGGGCTTGAGAATATGTCCTCTGATCAGGCTACAGCTTTGTGAGTATCTCCTGTCTCAGCAGCATGGCAGTGACCTGCACATGAACCTGCATTATCTGCACAATGACTGTGTTCAATCTTCCTCTCGAAGTTGCAGATGTCATCCTTTCGGCCAGGCCTCCACAAAAGTCTGTTTACTCCTGACATAGGAATAGGTTAGTTGCCTGGTGGGGCACCCACCATACAGATTCATTACAGGCAAAACTGTTGAATGGCCTGTTTTTTCTCTGGCCCAGCAAGAGCTTGCAGTAGCCAATGTTAAAGGTTACTTGTCTGACTTTTTACATACAGACCAGCTGTACTTGTTCAAATAACCTGTAGTGATGAAAAAGCTTTGAAACATGCCCCCCCCACCCCCTGAAACCCTTTGTGATGCCACTTTGGAATCTGTTTGTCCTCACTTTCCTCATGTATAGTCCATTCTAACCAATGCAGAGCTGTCCACTACTTTTACTTACTCCGAAGACCGTGTTCCTGGTGGCGGTAACAGATCTCTGTGTGAGTGAACTCCAAGTTCTCTCAGTGCATCCGCCTTACATTACTTTCTTTCCAGAAAAAGTGGTGTTGCTAGTCAAGGCGGCCTTTTTGCCAAAAGTCATGTCTGCTTTTCACATTGGGCAATTCATCACTCTATCAACATTATTTGCTCCACCTCACCCCTCGAAGGAGGGAAGAACTTTGAGTTTCTACAGTGATTGCACCAAAGATCGAGATGATCAGCTTATCGTGGGTTCTCTGGGTAATACAAATGCAATGTGGTGTAGAAAAGTATTTTGTCAAGGTGGATAGTCATTTACATTAAAATCTGCTATGCACTAGTCAAGAAGGAGCCTCCAGAAGTACCAAGGGCCCATTCCACCAGGCTGCTACCACTGCGCTGGCACATGGAGTGCCTGTCCTTGACATGTCAGGCTGCAACATGGACATCAGTACACTTGCACATGAAGCCTTCAAAGCTAAGTCCGATGAGAAGGTCATACTTGGTCTGAACCATTCCACAGACCTACCACCAATTGCGGTTCTGTCTTGGTATCTATTTTGAAGGTGAGCATTCTGGTTAGTCGTCTTAAACAGAAGATCAAAAGGAGTTAGTTACTTTTGGGAATGCTCTTTCTTGTTGATACTCGAACCTCAAATTCACAACTGCCTTCCTTTCTCCCTGTTCTGTGTAATGGTCTATTTTTCCATACAAAATGTCTCACATTAGAGATCTGCTCAGTAGTACTTCCGATTTGTGTTGAGCTCTGCGTCGGAGGGCACGGACAGAGTCAAGAAAGAAACTGAAATCAATACACAGGGGTGGTGCATATATGCAGCTCCTTTGTCACTTCTGAGGTGGAAATAAGTCAATGAGGAGCCGTGTGGCGCCTCTTACCTGCGTGTGAGAGAAATGCTGTGTAAATCTTCTAGATCCAGTTTGGCGCTGAGGAATATTCGAAAGATGAGGAAACTGCGGTGAGATTCTGGGCTCCATGAAAAATTATAATTGTATTTTTGCTGAAACTGAAAGTCTGTGCCCTTGCTTTCTTCAGCTAGATATTGTGATCATTATTTGAGTAAGTCACTTAACATATTTGTGCAATCGTCACATGCTTATCTGTTATCATAAATAATTAACTCTCAGTCCTTAGACGAAGCATTTCACGAACAACCAATATTTTTAAATTATTTAATGTTTCCAAGAAGCTGCTTAGCCGTCTTTACAAACCATGTAAGAACTAACAATTCAGCACATTTTTATATATTTACTGCCATTTACTTTGTTTGTTGCAGGGTTGAAATTTAAAGAACCAAATTTCACGTTGAAAAGAACATTTAAAGTAGAGAATACAGGTCAACTGCAGGTTAATGTGAAGTCTATGGAAATCAGTGGATATGCATGCGAAGGATACGGATTTAAAGTTGTTAATTGTGAAGAGTTTGCGCTAAGCCCCAATGCTTCTAAGGAAATCATTATATTGTAAGTAGCGTTGCCTTGGAGAATAAGGCATTTTAATGGTTATATTTCATAAAGAATTTAAAGAGCTTTAATTCATTCAACATGTTGCTTCATTTGTTTTACTTGGAGTATAAAAATACTTGTATCACAATACATTTAAAATAGTGTAACCATTTCTTTAAAAGTGCAGCACAATGTACTGGTATGTCCACACCACTGGCCTACCATTTTTATGTGATGTTCAGGCTGGCAGACCAAAGAATGAAGGTTGATTTGTGGGAAAAAAAATCTAGAGTGCCTGCTGTTTGTCCATCAATCCTCTCCCCCTTTACCACGCTCCAATTCACCATGCTTGTTGTTTTTCAAGAGCCAAATTCTTTTTTCCCTCCGTCACAGATGGAGGTTTTGGCTAATAACATTAGATTCTTTTTTTTTTCCTCTCCCTGAACAGATCTGGTGGAGTGATTTCTGTCGATCCCGATTTTTCTCTTCCTGGAATATAAATGTTGCATGACTTTGCACATGCTGTTTTATGGCCTAAGGTAGCACTGGGTCTCCGGGTTTTCTTGGAGGCCTCTGGTCTTCTACATTACCCACTGCAAGTCTCCTCCATTTCCTGTCAGATGCATGCACAAGATGACCTTATGGCTTCTACTGCTACTTTTAAGTGAGAGTTTCATTCACCACATTTCCTCAAAATAGCCTTAATGTTTTTCTCCAGTGCTGCCCTGCTCAGAGGTGGAGTCTCCATTATGGTTCTTGATTCTTAAATTATGCAACAATAATTTGGAGCTCAAGCTAAAAGAAATTGGTTTTAAACCTTATTAAAATTCAAACCTAGATCGTTCTGCTATCCTTCTTTCCAGTGTAGTGGTATAAAGACCATAGTCAGCCAAAGTGGCAGTGTTTCAGAAGTTGCTTCCATATGACTACCCTACACTTCTGGTGGTTCTGTGTGAATTGGAAGAAAATGAAAACAGGATAAATAGTAGCCTCTTACATCCACTTTGATAAATCCACTCTGTCTTTCATAATTGACAAGTTCAGCTAGAGGCATCTCCTTGTCTTTCTCCCTTTTTTCCTTTATGCAGGTAAAACCGTAAGGTTCCACTCCATGAATCCCTTGTCTTATGTCTCTGTTTTGTTTGCCTCCACAATCAATTCACCAGCCTTTTTCATAGTATCATTTCAACTCCTCCTACCTCCCCCAACCCTTTTTTTAGGACTTTGACTTTGTTTCCTCCTGATTTACGTAACAAAGTTAGTGAACTTAATGGCCTCCGGTTTCATATGCTCTTCTGATATGTATGTTTGATTAGCACAACTCCCTATTGATAAAAAGGGAAGCAGAGGTTGGTAAGGTTTTTTCTTTTTATCCAATTGTGAGGTAACATTACCTGAAATAGCATTATGTGCTAAAGCACTAAGCTCACAACGCCTCAAAAGGTTCAGCCAATTGATTGTATATTCTCCATTTGGTGAGGGTTTCTAACAGTTTGTCAGTAGGTTCACTTTATCACAGTGAGCGGGCCAATCCACCCAGTTTTAAGGGACCTGTGGATTCAGTGGGTGGTAGTGGTACTGATAGATTAGGGTTGGGTGAGCTATTTTCATCGTTAATATTAGATCATCCTTCAGATGTATCAGGGATGGTCTTCCAAAATCTGCATGGTTAGCCTTTGGCAGTACTAGTTATCCATTAGCACCAGCTTTCGTGGGGTTCAGACAGTGCACTGTTACACCACCATCTTCAAATTTTTATATTATAAAATCGCCTGCCTTCCACGTCGACTTGAACTAGGTTCTTCTGTAATGGTAGAGGTGCTATTCTCTTGTTAGCTATTATAATCTTGATCAAGTGGTGAGTTTCTCAATAGGATATCTTAAATATATTTTGGGTGCATGCCATCAGCTCTCGACTGTTTCATCACAATAGAAAACAACTCATTTGACAGTTGTGCCTGTCATCAAGATATTATCCTAGCCTGTGGTGAATTTAAAAAAAAAACATGTCTCATTGGTGCCGATTTGAAACCTATCCATTGAGTCTGCGTACCTTTGTGTCTATCAGTTTGCATGGCGGAGAGCGTGAAAAGAAAGTGGATTAGCGTGTCAACATCGGTCAAGTTAGGATGGGACAGGGAAACCTTTTAAGGGAGGGAAAAACAGTTTTGCAAAGACGGCAGATCTCTAAAACCTGCACTTTATCCATGTCTGCCAACAGGGCATGACCGATGTCACGCTTTTCCACACACAAGAAACAGAAGTAGCTCTAATGGTCTTGTTATACCTTAATACAACCCTGAAGAAATACAAACCTTATTCCTAGAGGAGCCCTGCCGTTTACCTTGCACAATACAAGTTTTAAAGTGTCCCTATAAATATGGGTTAAAAACTCACTTGTTACATTCTTTTTGGAGTATTTAACATTTACTCTTCAGGACTGAGAAACTTTTTAATTGAAACAGACCTATTCAATATCCATTCTACTTTGTCGATGCCACAAAATATATTATGAATTGCTCACTTTCATACTACAGAGTATCTTTTCCGTAGTTTGGATATAACCAAAACCAGAATGCCTTCTAAGTGTAATCTCATAATTGCCATAAAGATTTTGGAGTGAACTATTACTGCCATTCTTGCTGACCAGAAACTTTCATGAGTCTTAAATGTGATTAGTAGCATTTCAGTGATTGCAACTAATTGGATCACTGACATATTATCGGAAGCAACAATATTGTGTAACAAAAATATTGTGTCAAAAATATCGTTGGCCTATTGTTATAATTGTAAGTACAAAAATATCGAACATAAATATTGTTTCACACTCATATTAAAAACACACAGAATATAGTATATGTATGTATGTCTATGTATGTATATATGTATATATATATATCTCCATCCATACCCTACTGGCGGTCGCCAGTAGGTAGTTAAAGTTAGGACCTACTTTCCATAGGAAAAGCATTTTTTGACTTGGCTGTAACTTTGGCGTGTCGTTTGATACGTGCAGTGGGGACCGAGAATTTGGGGCGCGAAATAAGGGTGCGCTTGTAGTGTTAATTCATAGCCACACCTACAGCCCGAACCGCTGAACGCACTTATACCAAATTTGGCAGAGAGGTAGATGTTGGTTCAAGGAAGTGCCATTTGCTTATTTGGTGTAAATCCGCTCAGTAGTTTTTGAGAAATTTAAGTTTAAAATTATAGTGATATCTCTGGTCGCAAAGTCTTAGGGAACAAAGAGAGCTCGCGCAGGGAAATCCACGGCTCTGATTGGCTGCCAACACTTCAACCAGGAAGTGTTGGCAGCCATCTTGGGACTCGGCTTCAAGCCGAGTCCCCCTCCCAAAAAAAAGTTAAAATAAAGAAAAGGGGGCAGGGTAGGAATACCCTGACCCCCAAGCCATGGTCTTGGGGTCCCCCTGGGACCCCGCAACAGCATAAAACCATTACAAAATATATATATATTGCTGTGAATTTGTGCTATTTGCAGCAATTTTGTTTTAAAAAAAAATAGCAAGGTGAGTTCCTGCGCTTGCTTTCAAATAACCCTTTGTGTGCCAGGTCACGGGGGCATATGAATAATATAGGAGGGGGGCGCACAGGGCTCCCCTCCTAGGGCTTAACAAAGCCCCGGGGACTGTCACCTCCCCGGGGCTATTGAAACAATATGGGGGAGCCTCGCGAGGGAGCTGCATGTTTGCAGATCCCTCTGTCCAAAAGCAATGCCGGCTCCCGTGGTCCCCAACGAGCTGGCCATGACCCGGGGTCCCGGAGCAATATCGGCCCAGGGAGGGGGGCAGCGCTGGCTCCCCTCCCCATTTAAAAAAAATAAATGTTGAAGGCCTGCCCCTGGTGATTGGGTCCCCAAGGACGAAATAGGCCTGGGGAGGGGGGCTGCGCGGGCCCCATCCCATGTGAAAAATAAAAATAAAGGGGGGCCCAAGGAGATTTTGGTCCCCGGGGCCAAATTTGGCCCCGGAGGTGGGCGGCGTGGCCCCCCTCCTTTTTTTTGTTTTTTTGTGTTTTTTTAAAAAGAAATTTTGAAAAGCATCAGGTCCCCGGGCCCCAAAATGATCCAGGGAAGGGGGGCCACACGCCCCCTCCCTTCCTTAAAAAAAAAAAAAAAACACAACTCGCGGAAACCCCTATTCCCTTACTCCACTACCCTGCAAATGCGCCTCCTGGCGCTCTCCTGGTTGGAGTATGAAGTCCCCTTGGCTGCTGATGGTTCTTAGGGGCCAAGAAGACCTCCTGTTAACTCCAGTAAGCCCCGCACAGTGGGATTGCTGAGAGGTGGTCAGAGGCCCCCCCCTGTTTCTCCACTACTCTGCAAACGTACCTTTTGGCACACTGCTGGTGGGGGGGATGATGTCCCCTTGCCTCCTGAGGGCCTCAGGACTAAAGCAAGTAAGCAGCAGCGCGCCCTGAGGCGCATTTACAGAGTGGTGGAGAAAGGGGGCGTGACTTCTGACCACCTCTCAGCAGTCCAGCTGTGTGGGCCTTACTGGAGGTAACAGGAGGGTTAGTTGGCCCCCAAGGACCCTCAATAGCCAAGGGGACTTCATCCCACTACTAGTAGTGTGCCAGGAGGCACGTTTGCAGAGTGGTGGAGAAAGGGGGCGTGGCCTGCTATCAGATCTCCGCTATCCTGTTGTATGGGACTTACTGGAGGTAATAGGGGGGGGTAGTTGGCCCCCAAGGACGTACACAGCAGGATTGCTGAGAAGTTGTCAGAGGCTCATCCCCTTTCTCCACCACTCTGCAAATATCCTCCTGGTGCACAACTAGTTGGGGGATGAAGTCCCCTTGGCTCCAGAGGGACCTTGGGGCCAAGAACCCGTCCTGGTACCTCCTGTAAGTCCTACACTGTGAAATTCCTGAGAGCTGCTCGGAGGCCCCTCCTCCTTTCTCCACTGCTCTGCAAATGTGACTACTACTTTAAAAACCATAGAAACTCACTGAAAAAAACAAAGGTTACAGGGACGTTACAGTATGAAATGGAATTTAAAAAAACCATAGAAATTCACTGAAAAAAATAAAGGCTACAGGAACTTTAATTAGGCTGACATTTCATTCTTACAAAACCAGGGAAATTCAGCAGTTATAGTTAGCTGAAGTAACTATAACTTGAACACCCGTAATGCACTGCTTATGATCTCACATATTACATCACTCATGACATGGTCAGTGACATCACTGATATCTCAAATGAACATCACGGATGACGACATCACGGATGACGACATCACGGATGACATCATCCGGTGACTGTGGTGTTTCTAAAACGTTTTGAGTGTTAAATATATATATATACCATGGTATATTGATGAATCAGTCGGTGTATGAGTGCCTGTATGGATGATTTAGGGGATGCATGACTGACTGTATAAGTGAATGATTATATGCATCTCAGTGAATGTATGGGTGAGTGACTAGGTTGTGTGAATGTCTATCAGTTGGTGTGTAAGTGGCTGTTTGGGTTAGTGAGTAGGTACATGGGTAGCTGTATGGGTTGTTGATTGGTTGTCTGAGCACCTGTATGGATGAGTGAGTGGGTGAGTCAGTGGGTGTATGGATGAGTGAGTGTGTCTAGGAGGGGGTGTATGGGTGAGTGTGCTTATGGCTGTGTCGGTGAGTGAATGGTCGTGTCAGTGGTATATGGTGAGTAGCTGTATATGTGAAAGGCAGTATTGGTGAGTGTTGGAGTATATATTTGTGTGTGAGTGATTGGTAGAGTGGCTGTGTGGGTGAGTGTGTGCTTGTGTCAGTTACTGTATAGGTGAGTGAGTATGTGTTAGTATCTGTATGAATAAGTGAGTTGGTGTGTGTATAGGTGAGTAAGTGGCTGTGTGATTGACTATGGGTGAGTGAGTAGCTCTATGGGTGACTGACAGTGTGTGAGTGGCTGTATGGCTGTATGAGTGGATATATCAGGGGCTGTATTAATGAGTGAGTTGGTGTATGAATGACTGTATGGATGACTGAGTGGATGTGTGTGTAGACCTATGAATCAGTGAGCGGGTGTGGACGTACTGGTATAGTTGTGTCAATGGTTTTGAGATGGTAGTACGGAAGTTGGAGTAGGTGAATGACAGGTTATATTGGGGTGTATGAGTGGGTGTGTGAGATTCTGTGGATGATGTCATCAGTGATGTCACATACCATGTCATGAGTGATGTAATATGTGAGGTAATAAGCAGTGCATTGCGGGGGCGCAAGTTATAGTTAGCTCAGCTAACTATTACTGATGAATTTCTCTTGTTTTGTACGAGTGAAATGTCAGCCTAACTATAGCGTCCCTGTAACCTTTTGTTTCTTTAGTGAAAATATATATATATATATATATAAAGTCCAACACCCATTAAGAATAAAAACGGGCTCTGACACAGCTCCGATCTCAATCTGTATATTTATTCACTATACGTGATGGAAACACAGCGTATTGAGTTTCAGTGCTATTGCGTGCCCTGGCAGACGCGTTTCAGCTTCTAGCTTTCCTCAGTGCAGGGAAATTAGCACGGTCATCAGCTGGGGCTCATTGGGTGGATGCAGATATACGCTCCCACTGGAGTAAACATCCAACCCCCTCCGTTGTTAAAGTCACAGTGTGCATCTGAAACTGACGCCGCGCCGGTGGTTGCTGCCAGCCTGTACGTCAATCCCTAACGCGAAGGCAGCTAAGTAACTGACCTTCAGGCACATATTAATGCCCCAACTCCAGTTGGCTTTCGGGCTTGCGTGTCATGGCTGTAGCAGTTCGGTGCAGAATGATGATCCTTCCAGCAGGTAATTGCTGCCTCCTCTCTCCCCAATGCGCAAATAACCAAGTATCCAGCTGGGGGGGGGGCTACGCGTTGTATTCCTCATACAACATCCACTCTTGGCTATATATTGTTTAAAGTAGTAAATCTTATATATTTTAATATAGACTTAATATATTGTAAATTAAATAAATTTCACTAATATAAATATTTGCTAATATAAACACAAACAAATGCTCGTTAGATCTAATTCTCTTATAAATCGAAGAATTATCCAAAGTAATACATGAATTAACAGAGGAGATTTTCACCATCAAACAGGATTTGGAAACACGCATGGAACCGGACACTTGGAAAATCACACTGGATGAAATTAACCAGAAACTGGATATTTACAGCAAAGATATACAAGAAGGGAAACTGCAAAAGTTCAAACGCTACACTATAGATTAGAAGTTAAACGAAGTATACACCTGGGCAGAGATGTACCCCCAAAGACGTTCTAACTTCAAGAGAACGACAACCTCCTCAGAGGAAAGGGTAGTGTCCGACAGAGACATTGATACTAACCGGGCATCAGCCAAGCAATCGATTTTAAGTACCGATCACGCAAACAAAGACAGTGAAGTTGAAGAATCAACACAACAGCAGTCCCAATTCCTTTTTTGTCACAAACTACGGGCGTAGGTCAACCACAGGGACAACACAGTGAAAAACACACACAACAGTCGAAAACCAGGAGAGGACAAAGAAAAGGCTCGAAAAAATCTAAGAAGCCAGAACAAGGTTTAGTAGTATGAGACTCACACCTCAGCAGGAGAAGGTTTTAAATAAAGGCATGACATTTGTACCTACGTATACCACCAACGAACTAGAATGTGAGATATCATTGTAGAAATTCATGAGGAATCTCAGACTGAGACATTTCTTCTCCAACATAATTCCACCAAATAAGGACCTACAAGAACCTGAATTCCTTGAGTTCAAAACCAAGAGTAACTTTCAAGCTCTAGTCTCTCACAAAATGTTGGATAGTTTTGAAATTTTGATCAAGAAAGATATACAGAAATTGAATTTCAAGAAACAAGGAAGACAAAACATGACGAGGTCGGAGAAAAGCATACTAAGATCATTAGCCAACAATTCTGACATCACGATTCAAAGTGCGGACAAAGGAAGGGCATTGGTAATAATGAACAACAAATTTTACCAAACTAAAGTTGATCAACATGTCAATGACAGCTTGACGTACTTAATGTTGGAACAAGGCCCCACCAATACATTGATATCTACATTGAACAAGATACATGATAAGGCGCTTGAAATGGGTTGGATCAGTGCATCAACTAAATAATTTTTGACAGTTTTGAATCCAGGCAGACCACTTTTATACATGCTACCAAAGATTCACAAAAATATACAAGATCCCCCCTTGTAGCAGGTTGCAGCTCATTATTTGAACCGCTAGGTAAATACCTTGATCATTTTTTACGAAGATTTTTGTTCAAAGATGGAGTTCATATGTGAAAGACACAACTGATTTTCTGATGAAATTGAAGACGGTGAATGATCTCAAAGATACCGGTTGCATATTGTGTACCAGAGATGTAGCAGCATTATACACCTCGATTCCTCATTCTGAAGGAATGGAGGCTGTTGATTGGGCAGTGCTTCAACAACCCAATATTAAGGTTGATAAAGTATTCTTGTTGGAGATATTACATTTTTGCCTACACCATAGTTACTTCCAGTGGAACGAGCACTTTTATTAGCAATTAACTGGTACATTAATGGGTTTTGCAGGAGACCCGGCATATGCAAATAACTTCATGGCCAAATTCGAGGATGACCACGTGATCAAGGACACAGTGGAAAAACAATATAAAACTTTACTGCCGGTTCATTGATTATATTTCTTTCATCCGGACTGACTCAAAGGACAAGCTTGAACATAAGATCCAACAGCTGAACACATATGACTCACTAATCCAGTTCACCCACACGATTGATTACGTTAAGATCTCCTTCTTAGATGTACTAGTCGAGAGGACAGAAACTGGTCTGCAGACGCAGGTATACACGAAATCCACAGACAAAAATAACGCCTTTTCACCTGAAGATTTTGATACATAACTTACCTTACTCTCAAATTTTAAGGATTAAAAGAATTTCCTCAGACAAAGAGGTCTCTGACAGGAGTATCAAGCAAGAGGGTATCCTACAGACATCCTGGAGGAAACTGTGCAACGGGCAGCAATGTTGGATAGAGACAGGCTATTGATAAAACAACTCAAGAGAACAGATCAACGACAAGTATTTGTGTCTAGATTTTCCACCAGCTCTACGGCCCCTAAGAAGATCATCAACTCGAGGTGGGACATGCTTCAGAATGAACCTGATTTTAATGACCTTTTCAAACACAAGCCATTATATGCATATACAAGATTAAAAAAACCTCAAATAAATGTTAACTACACCCGCTCGTGAAATTAAATTACCACCTCAGGGAACTAAAAAAATGTTTTAATTGCATACACTGCAACAATGTGATCCCTGGAACAAGCATCACACACCCAAGAACTGGAGAAATAATCAAATTGGCACACACCTCTGATTGCAATTCAAAAAACTTGATCTATGATATTAATTGTCACTGCGGACTATTATATGTTGGCAAGACAGAGAGAAAGAAAAAAACGCGAATAACAAAACATAAAAGCACGATTCGCACTCGAGGCAAATCTTTAAGTTTGGCAACACATTGGTCAACAGCTATATAGACACAATTTCACAGTTACGTTTTCAGTTGATAGAAACTGTAAATACTATCCCAGGCAAAGCCCTTGCCAGATCCTTACTGCAAAGGGAAATCTTTTGGATAATAAAATTAGAGACCCAACATCCTAGAGGTCTTAATGACAAAGTAGACATGAGTTGTTTCTTATAAAGTGTCAGACTTGTCATGTATCTATTAGTTAAATCATGATGACTAAGCATATGCATCTAAAATCATTGCTGATTACTACACTTGCACGAATGAAAGATCAGTAATCATTTGAAAATTTGACTGTTGTTTTGAATACATATGATGGTCAAGATCTACTTAATATGTGACAGCTAATTTGCAAACAAACGTTCATTGTTAATATGCAATATTTCCTTTTAACAAAATATATTATCTAACAGACTCCTGAGTATGACATAAACAACAAGAGAAGTGACTAAGGGTGAAAGGACGGGTTAGCACAGTTAGCGGGTGATGGAAGTAGTTCTGAGCAGAGCATCATGACTGAAGACAGCAGTGACACATCCAGAAGACTTGTCGTGGTTGACATAGGGCAAGGTTTTCGTGCACATTGATCTTGATGTTTAAAGGTTTAGACAGAGATGCATACGAAATGTTGGTTATGAATCTCCTGTTTAAGCGAGTGTAAACATCACATGTTCGGAGATGCACAGAAATATCGGAGAGACTAGGTTGGTGCATATTGGTTTTATGGAACTCAGAGGTCGAGAATACTATGTTCTAAGATGCCGCTCAAGCTATCGACATAAGCGAGCAGTTCTGCGGTAGTCCATCTTTAGTGTTCACAACCAATGGTATTTTAAACAACAGGATCACGCGGAACTCCACGATTATTGGTGTTTACTTTCAGTTGCGGAAAGAGATGACTTACTCGAGGTGAGCGGGATACGCTGTAGACAGGGAGATTGACAAACAGACCTGTTGGAGATGGGGGAATTAAACATCGGTGATTGAAAGGGTTGAGGCAAGATCTGAGTTGAGGGCAGAAGCTGTGGTGCGATAAGACGTTGTCCTATGTTTTATTTCAGAAACGGACACGAGTAACATTGGGCGGAGGAGGAAGTAGAACTATAACATTGGAAGGTGAGTCTCACCTAAACAATAGCTAAGGTGGTAATGAAACCTTAATACTATTGCTTCAATAGAACGCAAACTCAGTGTTTTGATGTGGTTTGGATCATTTTGCCTCTTTTGGTTTGCAGATAGCATATATATCACAGAGATTTGTTCTCCAGGACTGATATACAGTAAGTTCTTGAAATTGGATTGAGATAGGTACGCTGTGGGTTATAAGGTCACCTTTTATATCACTTTTTAGCATTGAGGTATTTTTGGTCTGAGCACTCAGCATCGATTCAGCATGTGCACTCATTATCATCGGATGATATGGATATGATGACTATTTCTTCACGTGTCGGTATCTTATCGTTTTGCAACTTGGACTAGCGAGTAGTGTATTAGGGTTAACTGACGGATATCACCTACATGACACTAACATGTCTATTTTACTAACACAAATGCATTTTGGAAACAGCAGAAACATTACCATTAATCCCTGTACGTTATTTTGATTTTTTTTTTTTACAGATGGGCCCCTCAGGAAGGGACCTAGTCCCGAAATGCATTGGGCATAAGAAGTACTATTGTATGTCTTTTCAACGCTTGAAAGCGGATTACATGTATATGCTTGCGCAGATGTATTGTAATATCATTATATGTGATTAACATATAACATTGAGTCACAAAACAGTACTTGTGAAAACGAATAGTGTAAATATAAATGAATTTGAAGAGAAGTGACAAGATTGTTGATTTTGTTTTTTGTAATTATGCATACTGGCCTCGAGTTTAGTAACTTGATTCTACGTTACTAATATAAACACACGTGTGTCTGTGTGTGTGTGTATGTATGTGTGTATATATATGTGTGTATATATATATATATATATATATATCTACTCTCGATCAATTCTTTGATGGTCGAATTCCAGCGCCTAACTGAACACAGACCACCGTTAACGCTTCAAACTTTTATTTATGGTGCAAAGTCGCCGTAACGCGTTTCAGCCGCGGCCTTGATCACACTAACGCGGCGCCGCTATTGTTGGAGAATTTAAGGCCGCAGGTAAGCACAAACATAAGCAAAATACTCATTGCTTTCTGAGGTTCTCAAATGAACACATGTACAGATGTAAAATTGTAAAAATGTAAACCATATTATATAACGTTTCTCACTGTTGACTAAAGGTGTATTATAGCAAGTGCGTTCAGTTTGTTGCTTTTGAATGCTTTAACTGTAACAATAGGAACATTATAATGGAACCATTTTCTGTATTTAACCCGCTGGTTGTGCATTACCTTGAACAAATCTTTGCATTGCAAATAAGTGCGATCCTTCATAAATCTGTATTTGTGATCCTTTTCTAATCATTCTACTCCCAGTTACAGCGGATCTATAGTATAGTATTGAGTTACTGTTACTAGTTTTGAGTCCTGACCAATCGGATCTACTACCTTCCGAACGCTCGGATCGGTGTCCACCTCCCACCTACAAGAAGTTATGTAAATCTTCTTTGATGTTCAGATCATTGGGGAATTTGGAATAGAGGTTTAAAATGCACATACTCTCTAGTCTCCTAAGTGCTTTCACTCTATCTCCCCCTCTGATGTTCTGGGGCACTGTGTCTATGACATAATATGACATCTGAGCAATGTCACTATGATGAATTCCGGCACAGTGCTTAACCACTGGATAGGTTAAATCCTTGTTTTTTGTGGACTGAAAATGCTGTAGTATGCGTTTGTGAACTTGCAATACTGTGCTGTCCACATATCTCAGGTTGCAGCTACATGTTAACGCATAAACAGCAAACTCGCATCTGCAATTGAAATTGCCTCTTATGGAGATAGATGTGTAAGAAAAGGGAGAGATATACTCCTTGGTATTGATGCCTATTGTGCACGCTCTACATCGTGGGCACTTATGGAAACCATTAGTTCACGTGAGCCAACTAACTGTTCTTCCTGTTTCTAGACTCAATCTTACCAGACTGTCCCTCATAGAGCTTGCTCTTCGATAGGATATTTGGGGTTTAACCGGAACAATCGTTTCTATGGTGGGAGCTGAGCGGATTATGTGCCAGTTCTTTCTGACTGCCTTGGCTAGTTGTTTGTGCTGGTTGCTATATGTGGTGATTACCCTAACCGTGTCCTCTGTTTCAGGTTTTTTGCAATGATTGAATAGGATATGTTCCCTAGACATGCAGTCGATCTTTTATTGTGCAGTAGTGATCATTCTGGTATCATACCCTTTTTGTGTGAACCTGTGTATCATGTCCTACTGACTGGACATGATATGATGAGGCAACCTACAGTTCCTTTTGGTACCTATTAACTCGCCATAGGGGAAGCTTGCTAAAAGATGTCGGGGTGAAAGCTTGACACATGTAAGAGTGAGTTACCGGCTGTACTTTTTCTATGAAGTCGAGTTTCTAATTTGCCTTCGTCCACAAATACCTCCAAATCAAGGAAGTGTATCTTGCTCTTACTGACTTCACTGGTAAAATGCAGATTGAGATTGTTGACATTGATACGTGTTATAAAATCCTCAGCACTTTGTTCTGACCCTCTTCAAATGACAGAGGTCGTCAATATAGCTTAGCCAGACCACCACATTTCCATCCTATTCTTTGGAATGATTCACTCTGAGCACCTGCTCCTCCCACCAGCCCATGTGTAAACACGCGTAGCTGGGGGAGAAGCAGGCGCCCATCGTGGTCCCCCGTATTTGATGGTACATACAATTGTCAAACAGGAAGAAGTTGTTGCACAAACATCCCTGAATCATTTTCATCAACATTTGGGTATGTTGGTGTAATGCTAGTGGTCTGTTGCTCAGATAGTGTTCAACTGCTCCTAAACCATCACTGTGACGAATACTAGTATACAATGATGAAACATCTAGGGACATCAAGATTAAATCGTCCTCCCAAGGCAATTCATAGATAACTTTGAGGAAATACCCAATCTCTTTGATGAAAGAGGGTAGGTTCTGGACATACGGCTGCAAAAAATAATCAATATATTTTGACATATTCTCATGTAAACCCCCATGGCTGAAATAATCGGTCGCCCCAGTGGTTTAATGGAGTCCGTATGGATTTTCAGGATAATATACTGCACTGGCATCTTGGAGTGATCATTACGTCGTAAGCTGTATTCCTCTTGAGTGAGGAGTCCATCGTTACCCACTCCATTAGTTGTTCTTTTATGTTAGTTTCCACTTGGGCCCATTGTTCCTTTGTGGCCCTAGTGTAACAGGTATTATCTTGTAATTGGAGTTGGACGTGTGTGTGTGTGTGTGTGTGTGTGTGTGTCTCTGTGTGTGTGTCTCTGTGTGTGTGTCTCTGTGTGTGTGTGTCTCTGTGTGTGTGTGTCGCTGTGTGTGTGTCTCTGTGTGTGTGTCTGTGTGTGTGTGTCTCTGTGTGTGTGTGTCTCTGTGTGTGTGTGTCTCTGTGTGTGTGTGTCTCTGTGTGTGTGTGTCTCTGTGTGTGTGTGTGTCTCTGTGTGTGTGTGTCTCTGTGTGTGTGTGTCTCTGTGTGTGTGTGTCTCAGTGTGTGTGTGTCTCAGTGTCCTTGTGGGGACCTGAACCCGGGTCCCCACAATGCAATGTCTTCTAAATGATGATAATACAAAAAAACGACTTAAGCAACACCTGTGTCAATTTTTACAACGTTTTTTACAACTGCCTTGTGGGGACCTGTTTCACCAAGTGTGTTTATATTTTTGCTCAGGTCTGCCCCTGTAGACAGGAGGCGGTACTGCAGCCTTAAACACACTTTGCATTTAAACACACTTTCCTCACCAGAAACACTCACTAGCAGCAGAAAGGCCAGATATTTCAAAGGAAAAGCTGCATAACCTGGTGTTTATCCAGATATTTTTTCATGCAATTTAACTTTTTCTCTATTAATATAAAACTTGATGTACATGAAGATATTGAATTCTGAATTTTTGTGTCTGAAAATTATAAATGGTTTTCTAAATAATGCTAAAAGAAATTTGGGCCAGTTTTGTGTCCCAGAATACTTCACTATTGCCATTTGATTTTTAACTGCAATTAAAGACTGATGTTGTATTACTCTGCAATGCAGAATAAACTGGTTTTATCATTTTTGACAAATAACTTAGAGGCATTAATGCTTATAATTACATTTTAATGCTGGTACCAGGAATTCAGAGGCTTTATGTTGCTTTGCCTTTGTTTACATATTAATATGCATTATGTAATATGTTCTTTTAGATGATGGCTAGGGAATCAGCCTTTACAACGTTGTCATTACCATGCAATGCCATACCACAAAGCCTTTACCATGCAACCATATAGGTACATTTGCGTGCTTTTACCACACATGCCTTCACCATGTACAGAATGGTAGCGAGGAGTGGCATACAGTATCATAGAGTTGAGTGTCACAGAGTAGTGTAGAGTGGAGTAGTGTACACTGGAGTAGTGGAGCAGAGCTGAGTGGAGTAGTGTGCCATTGTGTAGAATGCAGTAATGTGAGGTAGAGTGGTATAAAGGGAATTGGGTAGAGTGTCAGATTAGAATGGTGTACTGTAGAGTGGTGTAGAGTGTAATAGCGTAGTCTGTAGTAGTGTAGAGTGGTGCAGCATGGAGTGACGTACAGTGGAGTGGCATACAGTGGCAGAGAGTAGTATACGGTACAGTGGAGTGCCATAGGGTGGAGTGGCATGTCATAGAGCATTAGAAAGTCTCATAGAGTGAAGGAGAGTGTTGAAGTGTGGAGGAGTGGTATACAGTGTTGTAGAACACGAGTGGCATAGACTGGTGTAGAGTTGAGTGTGGTGGCATGTTGTAGAGTACATTGGAGAACACAGGAGTGGTGCAGAGCTGAGTAGTGTGTTGTAGAGTACAGTGGAGTGGGGTAGAGTGGAGTGTGGTGGCGTGTTGTAGAGTGGAGTACACAGGAGTGCTGCAGAGCCGAGTAGTGTGTTGTAGAGTGGAGTGCCGTAGAGTGGAATAGCATAGAGTGGAGTAGCATAATGTGGAATAGCATATAGTGGTCTGGCATAGGGTGGAGTGCCAAAGAGTGGAGTGGTGTAAATTGGAATAGCGTACAGTGGAGAGACAGGCAATGGAGTGGAGTGGCGTACTGTGGAATGGCATAGAGTAGGGTGGCATGCGATACAATACAATAGTGTGGAGTGGAATGGCGTACACTGGAGTGGCATCTAGTCGAGTACAATGCAGTAGCATACAGTACAGTGAAATAGCGTAGAGTGGATTGGTGTAGAGTGGAGTGGCATACAGTTGAATAGAATAGAGGGGAGTGCCATAGTAGTGGCATACAGTGGAATATCATAGAGTGCAGTGGACTGTCGTAGAGTAAAGTGGCATGTCTTAGAGTGAAGTGGCTTGTCCTAGAGTGGAGTGTTGTGCCATACAGTGAAGTGGAGAGGTGTGTCATACAGTGGAGTGTTGCGTCGTACAGTGGAGTGAAGTGGAGTGGAGTGGCATGTCGTAGAGTCTTGTGTATAGAGACGTAGTGTGAAAATGGCTGAATGGATGTACATATACTTTTTCAGGAATGTAGAATATGGTGTGCAGAGTAATGCAAGGCAGCCACTTGCGCTGCCTGACTTAAATTTTTCTAAATTTACCAAGCAACGCAAGGTGATGGATGGTGGCCTTGCGTTATTTGGTAAATCTGACTTACGTATCGCATTGCCTTTGCAACACCATGAATGATGCAAGGGTAATGCAATGCAATGAAAAATGTTTTCCTTCGTGATATATTGTGCCATGGTATACCACTGTAACTTTGCAGTATACCGTTGTAGATGGTGATGACAAGCCAGTATCTAACTAGCTAATGGCTGCCTTTACAAAAATTAAAAGGCAGGCATAGTTTTTTTACTACACCTGTGTTGTGGGTTAGGGCCTTAACTATAGGTAAATAGCAGGTTTTATTGTTGGTCCCTACCATTACCACTTTATTAAAATATTAATAGGTAGGGACATTTAAGAATTACCCTACTGTTACACTGAATGGAGTGGGAATATTAAATTTTACCCCAGTGTAATTTAACAGTTTTCCTACTGTTGCATTGTGTGAAGTGGGAGTGCCGATCCTGTTACAACTATACACTCCAACCTCACAACCCTCACCCCTAGGCAAGCTATACCCCACACTTGCCACCACCATAAACCAAGACACACCACATCTGGAATGTCGCAGCGGGAAGCTGAAATGCTGAGCAAAATATATGACAACACCCCTGGCCAACCCTGCAACCACAAGATTATGACTTTCCTGGGCACGAGAAGGCCCCAGAGCACCACTCGCCCTCCCAGGCCGCCTACCCAACTAACGACGATCCAGCTCAGTCAGCAGGGCCTAAGAACATCACCCACGCTTTACTGCATGCTATTAAATTGCCGGTCTGCAGTGAAGCATGCCACTGACATATCTGAAACTTTCCTGCAGCACTTTATTGACCTCTACTTTCTAACAGAAACCTGGCTGAACAACCACTCATTCCCTTACATAGATTTCATCACTCCCCTGGGCATCTCAATCATTCACTGTGACCGCAAGGGTCACGCTGGTGGTGGATTAGCCATCATACACAAAAAGACCTTTGCTTAACTCCCCTCCACAACACCTAATTCCCTACTTTTGAATATCTAGGAGCCAACTAGCCTCTAAAGGGCCCAACCCCATCCAATGTTATGTCATCTATCAAATTCCGGGTTAAAAACACAATTTCTGGAAGACTTAACAAACCTAATAACACAACTCCCTAAAAGGCAGCACAGACGTTATGTTAAGAGACCTAAACCTACACATGAACAAGGCCGACGATCCTATAATTCAAGCCCTATATACCCTTCTGAAAGCAAAAGACCTCACTCAATACTGCAATAAACCTACCCACCAGAAAGGCTCTACACTCAACGCAATACTCTCGAAGCAAAATACCTTATCCCTCCACTCCATCCTGCCACTGACTGGACTGACCACCACTAAATCATATTCAGTCTCAGTGCCATCCTTCCAAAGGCCTACCCCTAAACTCTCCGTCCTGAGCACTGGGCAAGGAACATACAACTAAAACCCCAAGTAGACTTAGAAGGATTAGTCAGTTCCCAAATCTCACCCCCCCAACCTCACATCTACTGTTGACCTCACCGCCCACTACAACACAAACATGGCAGAACTCCTGGACACAGTTGCCCCGTGGAAACTCAAAAAATCAAGGATTGTCCCATCCAGATCCTGGTTTAAGAAAGACCTCCACAAAGAAAGATAACAATTCTGCTTAGCCGAAAGAAACTGGAGACACCAGCCCTCACTGGCAAATCTCTCGATCCTCCGAGCTGAACGTCAAAAATACACAAAACGCATCTTCAGAGAAAAATCCTCCTTCTTCCGAGCCCAACTTGACCAATCCAGAAACAGGCCTAAAGTCCTCTTCAGCATCATCTAGCAGCAAACCTCCTCTCTCCCTCAGCGCTCGAGCAATGATTTTACTAAAGGCTGCAAGGAATTTGCTAAAAATAATTTCTGAAAAAATATCTAACATTGAACTTTCTCTTTTTCCACCCAACCCCCGCCCTGCATCCTGCTTGTTCCCCAGAACAAAGAGGGTCCACACAAAGCTCTACCTCAAACCAATGGCTATCTCCCCAATCTCCCCCTCTCAGCAATCCATAGCACCAACCGCAACCCACTACAATAGAAAGATTATGCATCTTGGACTGAATTTGACTGTATCCCTGAAGAAAAGGTCCTCAAATTACTCTTCTGCATGAAGTCGACATTGCACATCTCCGACCCCCTCTCTGCTGCGCTTGTCAAAAATCTCAGCCACATCCTCTCCCCCATATAAACCAAAATCATAAACTGCTCCCTATCAAGTGGCTCCATGCAAGGCTACGTCAAAATCGGACAAATCACCACCTCATCTGAAAAAACAGACGCCAACCTGAAAGACCTTAACAATTACAGGCCAATAACTATCCTCCCTCTCCTTGGCAAAGCCATCCAAAAATGTGTGCTTCCACAACTCATCAACCACATTGAAAAAAACCTCCCCGACACCTCCCAATCTGGGTTCAAGAGTGGCTGCAGCACAGAAAGTGCAATACTGAACATCAGACGATCTACACAGATTTCTAGAAGATGGCCGGGCCTGCCTCCTAGTCCTCCTGGATCTCTCTGCAGCCTTTGATACTGTCAACCATGAGCTCCTCCTAAACACCCTCTCTCAGTGTGCAGGCATCAATGGTACTGTTCTTCAGTGGTTTGCTTCTTTCCTGAACCAGTGATCTCAGCGAATCAATCTAAACAATTCCACTTCTAAAGCATCGCCAATATCACAAAGAGTCCCCGAAGGATCAATCCTATTTCCTGCAGACAATTTCCTTCATCCAATTGGAAAAGGCAGTCAAACACGCTTTGAACGAAGGTTGAGTTGGTGTGATGTCCTCTGAAATAGTAACAGTCAGCTGAGGATCGTCCTTGTTGGAATTGACATCCTGGCATGGTTTTCGTCAACAGCTGTGTTCTCATCCCTCTAAACACATGTGTATGTGATTATTTTCCTGAAGTAGGCTAGATTGGATCCCAAATTTTTGGCCAATTATCACTTAATTTCCCAGTTCCCTATTTGGCCAAGTTGCTAGGTTGCTAGAAAGAGCAGAATTACTCAGCTCACTGAGTTTGTGAAATAGAATTCGCTTCCTTATCCGTAACAATTTGATTTCTGCCCTACTTTCAGTATGAAGATAGAAGTTATGACGTCTCTGAATGTACTGCAACATTGTACTGATAGTTGCAGTCCTGACGGTCTGAATCTATTAGATCTCTCAGAAGCGTTTGATACTGTGAACCACCCAATCCTACTTGCCAGACTTGCAAATCTGAGTGGGCAGGTATTGCTCGTACTTGGTTTTCTGAGTTTCAAGCAGATAGTACCCAACAAATAGTTCCCTCCCCTGTTCCTTCATTACTTTGAGTCCCTCAGGGCTCAATGTTATCTCCCTTTCTTTTTAATACTTTATGTAACTCCCTTAACCTGTTTCACCCAATCTTTCAAATTCGTCCTTTTCATGTATGCAGACAATACCCAAGTCATATTAAAAATCGCATGGGACATCACTTGTTACAACATCTGACTGCCATACTATTTGTGCAATGTTGATCTTGGGAGTTCCTTAGTCACTGAAAATCGGGGGTGGCGGAACCTCATATTTCCCAACTAAAAAAGCAGTTGGGTAAATTGGTTATATCACCAAGGTTCAGGATGGACTGCCCCCATGAGGAGCAGGGTCAGTACAGATTTGCATTGGGTGGGCCTCTGGGGCTGAATTTGAGTTTCGTAGACAGGCACTCGATTGCAACACAGTTGGAGTACCCTGTCCAACAAACTCAAGGTCCACCCACCTGATCTTGAGTCAGGCGGAAAACAAGTATTACTCTGACAAAGGTGAAATTTACTATATCGTTCTAAAGATTTATCTGACGGCTCAACAGGGTAGGCTCTGTCAGAGTAAAGCCATTTGACCATCCACCCCTTTTAGAGTGGACAGTTGTATGGCTTTTTTTTACTGTCCTTCTTCCCCAGGTATATCCTGGAGGTAAGAGACAGTGAAGAAAGCAAAATGACACCCCACAGCATAGGAGGAAACTCTTATAGTGCGGGGGACATTAGTTTTTTTTTTTTTTAAATATACCTGTTTTGAGTGATTGCTTTTGAAAAAACAAAAACTCTGGAAATGTTTGACCGCTGGCCATCATGCTTGTCAGAGCCATTTCTCAAACGTTTCCTACGCTGATAGGAACTGCCATGATTTTGGCTGCTGCCAATGTATGGGATTGCCCCAGGATCGGTGAATATCTCCAGATTTACTGGGCGAACTAAAGGCAGGGTGGCAGACATAAAATCCCTTGCCACCCTATCTGTCTTTACTCCATCTGGCAAAACTTAAATAAGTCCCTCTGTCTAAACTGGTACAGTGGACAAAAATGATCGTTTTTGATGGTACCCAGAGCTATTGCTAGTGATTAGACTATTTGCAAAAACGTGTCCCATCACCTTTTGGGGGTTTGATGCTTGGAAACCTGAGACTGGCACAACTTAAAAAACCTACTGCTGTCAATGCTTGTGGATTCTAAAAAGTAGTAAATTTGCATCCATTCAAGGACTACCTCTAACAGTCAGATCTGATACTGTTTTTTGTAAACTGGTCACTTTATATATTCAAGTTCCTGATCTCAAAATGAACAAGTTAAAAAGCGTTAGTGAAATCCGAACAATTAGAAAAACTAAAAGACATAGCAGAACGGACTCAGGGCCCACAGACCTAACTACCAAGGCATGTATGCTGTCATTTAGAGGGTGTCACACCCCAAATAATCCCCCTAAAAACGACACCCCGGAATTAATACATAGATATGTTTCAACCATCTGAAGCTACATGGAGAGAAGACTGAGATCCTAAGCCTCGCAAGACTCTCCCCTTTGTGGGAACTACCTTTCTTGTGTGACACATCAAGTTAACTCTGTAGCCAACTTTGTACATTGAAGCACCTATTGCAGTTCCACTCCTTCCAGCATAAAGCACAGATTCTTAATGCATTCAGCTCAGATTGCCTGGACTACTACAAGTCGATGTACCTGGATTTGCAGTCACATAATGTTTGCAAAATGTAGCTTGTGCAAAATTACACTGTATTGAATTCTGCAGCACCCACAGGAAGCAGAATATGCCTCTAAGGATTGTATTTGTGCAGGAAGGTATCCATTCCTGCATAAAAACAATACTGGCCGTAACACAGGCACTCTTGCACCATGGTGCAAAGTTGGCTGTGTTGGCGTTAAGCAGCACACAGCGCACCAACATTAGGAGGCAGCAGGAATATGCCATATCTTTGTAAATATGACATCTTTCTGCTATCTTCTTTTCCTGCAATCCACTGATGCATTGTGTGAAATGTAAGTAGATCTGGCTCCTGATATTTTTCCGACTCAGATCAAATTTGCCTTGGTTTCAGCTATTAATTAGCTACCAACTGTACACACCCAGAAAAAACTAGATAAATCACACACAATTACCCAAATGCACCCATTAGATAGAGCAGCCCATCTAATATTATGACCAAATGCATTCCTACCAAGCCAACCAACAGGTAAAGTTGTCATTTCGGAAAGAGTCCTATGGCTGTTTGCATGCCCACACCCTCCCAGACATAGTAGTGTATTGATCTACTGCTTAAGGCTTTAATGTTGTACCTTGGCATCTTGTGTGATGGATCGCTTCACTCCCTGATTGAGAGTCCATCTACTAGCAACATTTTTTACTATTGACCCTCCTTCCTGTATCCCCACCCAAAGTGCTGATGGTGATTTATGCAGCACCTGGCAAAAAAACACATAATACATTAACAGGTCTCTCCCTCAATGTTATTTAATTTATTTGTTTATTTATTTGTGCATTGTTTTTGTGCAGCACTGCAAACCATCTTGCAGGAGCCTCAAAGTGACTTGGATGAGATACATAGAGGGGAGAATAGGTCCAGTTCTGGATAGCAGCAGACACTTATTAGAATGGTAAATTAGAATAGTAGCAGACATCTATTGGAATGGTATTTTCCATCAGCAATGTATGTTTATATGTAAGTGGTAAAGTATTGGTAAATAGCCAATAGGGACCAGGGTCGGTGGAATTAAATGATAGATGCCTGTTTTAGACATCTAAAGCACTCATCAAGACAGCACGGTTGTCAGTGTTTAGTTCTGCTGTGTTTTCTGTTTTGAGCTTATTGATACCCAAGAATATAGAATATCTGGGCAGTGTCACATGGGTGTACAGGGTTCTGTCCAGCAAGTTGTGTTGAGTGTTTGTTGTTTTTGCTGAGAGGAGAATGCCACATAGTTGTTTCATGCATACACGTGCCACATGCACTGCACATGGCTAAACTCTTTTCATATATGCATTGCGTTTGTGCACTTTTGTTTTATGCACCTGTTCTGCTGAAGTGCATACTGCTTTCATGTTTACAACCTGGCATATACACATCTATTTCATAAGCATACGCCTGTCATGCACTAAACTTGTTGATATATACACTTCTGTCATGCAGATACTCCAATCATAACTGCACTCCATTATGTACACACTATTTTCTATCACATTCGAATCATAGATACACTCCTTTCATCCACACACATCCTATGCACTCACTTCAGAAAGGCGCACAAATGATTCATGAAACACACTTATTGTATCCACACATACTGTTAATGCACACACACTGGATTTGTACACAAAATCCTTTGTCCCAAGGGCTTTTCAATCAAACTGCACTTTCATCTACATACTGCTTTATACATACTCTCCTTTCAAACACCCACGATGTGCTGTACGTAAAACTAATTTTCACTATAGAGACAAATTACTGTATTCCTAGGGAAAATTAATGTGTTCCAATCATAAAATGTTGTATATTTATTTAGAAATGCCTTTATTAGGGTCACTCTCAAGCTTACAAATACAAGCGCTGCTAACAATGATTTCAATGGGTTTGGTACAATGTGGTTCACACGGCGAGTTTAATTCCGAAAACAGAAGATGTGCATGAAGTCCTGTGTTCCTAGGTGTAAAGTTTACAATTAAGAAAGAGATCTACCTCCTCACACAAACACACTGGTCTTAGGATGGACGAAGCAAGAGGATCGGATACTACTGGGGGGAGTCCCAAAAGCTCAAGGAACAGTGGCACAATTAAAAAAAAAAAGAAAAAAATGAAAGAACAGCGCAAAATCAGTACCGTAGCTTCTTGATTACAAAAAAACATTTTAGGCGAAGAGGGCAGCTTGAGGAAACCGAAAGACATGGAAGATTCTTTCTCAACAGAACTGGGGCACAGAGGTTGAAAGAGTTCTGACAGGTGCGCAGCTTGGGAAAGTCAAGGGCTTTGAGATGCAGTGCTGAAGGGAGCGCCCATTCACACCTTGTCCACGGGCATGACAATAGAGGCTGTGTTGCTCTGCAGGCTCCACACCATGCATACCATCAGGAGGGGGTGGGGACTGCCAAGGAGGTCTTGAACTGGAAAAGCTCTTTTCCAAGGAAGAAGAAACGAGAACATCTACAAAGGTACATTAAAAGTTTGTGCTGCCATCGTGAACCACACACTCCATGCTATCCGGTTATCAGTGAAAAGGCAAAGTGAAACTCTATTCTCAGACCTACAAAAACGGTAATTTCTACACATTGCTAAGCCGGCTGGAGTTTCAGTTTCAAAATAGATCAGCATTTATTCGGAAATGTAGGTAAACAGTTATGGGTACATGTCTAGAGAATGCAAAATATTTCATTTCATAGCTATAGATAGTTTCCTGTACTGATGCATTAGAGAGGAAGTATTTTTGAACAGCACAGACTGCAAAACGCTTTGTATTTGTTTAGCTTTTTCCCACAGTTGAATTTATAGGTAAAATGTCTGAGTTTGTTTACAAATTTGCCATTATGTGCTGGCCGGACTGACATGTTGGGCCAGCACCCCAGGCTGCTGCGCTCAGCTGGGCACGGCCGGCGCACACCTCAGGCTCTGGTCAGTAGCTACAGGTCTCTGCTCGTCGATCAGGCTGTGGGCTCCCACCAGGCCCCAGCCCTCTATTGGAGGGGAGTCGTCTCAGAATCAGCCTCCAGTGGGAATCCTCCACCACTGCGGAGGTATGGATAGGGTGCGGATCAGGCTTCTGGACAGATTATGGCAGGATTTAATTAGTCCAGTGAGAAGTCCAGGTTCTCACATCTACCATTTTGGCCATCTTAGCCACGCCACTCCAAATATCCCTCTTTGGCAAATGTTTGTGTATGCACAAAGAAATAAAAAATAACAAATGGGGGGAGGGAGTAAAGAGGTGTAAAGATAGAATCTACCTCCTGTATCAGCTAACTCATAAACAATATGATTCTACCCTTAAAAATAGAATTTATTATTTTATTTATTTATTTCTCTAGTGATTCTAAAAAGTGTTAAAGTGTAATAGTGTTCCATGACATGTCATGGAAAAACACTAAGTGTTTGTTAAATACCCCTCACACACTATGAATCCCATAGTGTCATGCTTCATCATAGGGGTCTTCCCGTCCCTCTACGGGCGGGGCGTGCTACAACCTGCGGATACGCGGGAGCACTGTATTTATGAAAATAGGCTATGTGTAGTGTAGAAGTGAGAGTGGTAGGGTCTGTGATAAATCAAAAGTTAAAAATTCCCTGGCTAGTGGAAAAAACACATTTTATTCACTTCCTGGCTGGAAACATTAAAAATTAAAAAGGGGAGGTGTGTAGGGGGTATACTTTAATGCGATGCCCTCTACCGGGTCAACATGTTTCGTAAGCAGTCCCCACTGCTTACTCGTCAGGACCTAATCTGATCCCTGCTGCACTCAAGATATATTGCTTTATTTATATATGTTGTATGCCTAACTTTCAAAACAAACATGCAAAAATAAACATGTCTGAAAAACAGGGGTAAAATTCCCCCTAGTAGTTTTCAAAAACCAATTCGGAATCTGTAATGATGAAAAAACATAAAACAACCCATTAGATTGTTTTATCAAACACAACACCATAACGTGGAATCACAATGTTGCAGTGATATATTTTATCGAGTTTTTGGTGCACAACACTTGTTAATGCTAGCCAGTAATTGTAATGCCCACCTGATGGTACCTTAATGTTAATTAGCTGAAACATACACCAGAAAAACACAAAAACACGATCACACACACATTCACAATTATCCGTTCTTTTCTAAGTGGTTCTGTTTACTATGAACTTCACGTGCAACTTTTAGGCAAATGAGGATAAATTCAATCATACATTCAAAAGGGTAGACACGCAAAGGGAAACAAATCGACCTGTCATGTCTAAACACTGTACGAATTGCATGTTTTGTATCGTTATTGCCGTGATATATTTTCTCAAGTTTCTAATACACAACACTTGATGGCAAGTTTTTATCGTTATAGCAAAAGAAAGAGGAAAAAGCACTATGTACATACGCTATTAGATTAATAACCAGGCTTCATGAGCTTGCACCGAAGAGGAGGTTGCCTTGAAATAATCACTGTAGGTAAATTAAGAGGTCACATGACATTAGTGTTTCGCCGATCCCACCATGTATTTCAAAGTGAGATCAGAAGAAACTACTTCGTATTTAATAAACGAGCCGCGTTTAAAGACCTGCTCGAGTCTTACTCACATGAAAAAGGCTATGCCCTCGCCTGTAAATACCTCCGTACAGCTCCGTGGAACGTTGTGAATACGTTCACGCCGAGTATTTATCTGATGTGTAATTGAAGGAAAAAAAACGCGAACCGGTTTACAAAACAACTAGAATGCTAAGGATTCAAAGATGGCCGCCATTTATGTGCCGATGCTGTATTAAAAAGGAACCACTTCCTGGACTGATCTTTCCATAAAGGCTAGTATATACAATGTTCCAAGGGCATGTTGCACAAAGGTGCTGTGACTGTCAGGCATTAATATAGTTCCTAAAATGACCAGTTATTTTTCACTTAGTATATTTAGGACTTTACACTTGTGATAGTCCTGTTATCACTACTAAGGAGTAGATCAAAAAAGTTATTGGCGTTTCAAGACCCAAAAATTTTTTGGGAGAAAATCCCAAAAATATATACACAAACGAAGAACATGAGCTTCTGTTTATACAAACAGGGGAGAAAAAAGGGGTAGGCCTCAGATGTTCAGTGGGACAAGCAGGCAGAAAAAGAACGCTATATATCATATCTAGGACTACATTCTCCATGATAGTCCAGTGATCATAGTAATATTCATAATTGGCCCCATGGAATTTCATCGCTTAAACCACTGATATTTGTCTTTAAACGGAACACCCATCTCTGTTCCTTCTCAAAAAGGTTCCTTTCATTTGGGACCTGTTCGATCACTGTCCAAGAGATGTCCTCTGGCGCGTGTCCTTTTTCTAGGTAGTGGGATGCCATTTTTGTGGTGTTTTTTTGCACCTAATGTTGCTTTTGTGTTCTCCTATCCTTATTTTAACTGGGCGTGTTGTCATTCCCACATACTCCAGTAGACAAGGACAGGTGATAAGGTATACTACATTGCTACTATTGCAAGTAGTACATTTTCTCTGTTCCCATTTCATGCCATTTTGACAGACTATAAATTTCCCACATGGGTGGTGTCCGTGTATTTTTGCCATTGCTGTTGATTGACCAGTTAGTTCAATCTGTCGGGGTCTTGTGTGTACAATCATGTCACGAATGTTTTTTCCCCGTCTGTGCGAAAAAATTGGTTTTGGGAGATTCATCCCACCACTGTTCAAGATCCGCCAGTGCTTATTGATGATCTTGGTTACCTGATTAGAGCTCTAATCAGGTAACCAAGATCATTAATCAACAGCAATGGCAAAAATACACGGACACCACCCATGTGGGAAATGTATAGTCTGCCAACTAACAAGGAAGAGCAAAGAAATCACTTTTCAAAATGGCACGAAATGGGAACAGAGAAAATTTACTACTTGCAGTGATCGAACAGGTCCCAAATGAAAGGAACCTTTTTGAGAAGGAGCAGAGATGGGTGTTCCGTTTAAAGACAAATATCAGTGGTTTAAACGATGAAATTCCATGGGGCCAATTATGAATATTACTATGATCACTGGACTATCATGGAGAATGTAGTCCTAGATATGATATATAGCGTTCTTTTTCTCCCTGCTTGTCCCACTGAACATCTGAGGCCTGCCCTTTTTTCTCCCCTGTTTGTATAAACAGAATCTCATGTTCTTCGTTTGTGTATATATTTTTTGGATTTTCTCCCCAAAAATGTTTTGGTCTTGAAACGCCAACAACTTTTTTGATCTACTCCTTAGTAGTGATAACAGGACTATCACAAGTGTAAAGTCCTAAATATACTAAGTGAAAAATAACTGGTCATTTTAGGAACTATATTAATGCCTGACAGTCACAGCACCTTTGTGCAACATGCCCTTGCAACATTGTATATACTAGCCTTTATGGAAAGATCAGTCCAGGAAGTGGTTCCTTTTTAATACAGCATCGGCACATAAATGGCGGCCATCTTTGAATCCTTAGCATTCTAGTTGTTTTGTAAACCGGTTCGCGTTTTTTTTCCTTCAATTACACATCAGATAAATACTCGGCGTGAACGTATTCACAACGTTCCACGGAGCTGTACGGAGGTATTTACAGGCGAGGGCATAGCCTTTTTCATGCGAGTAAGACTCGAGCAGGTCTTTAAACGCGGCTCGTTTATTAAATACGAAGTAGTTTCTTCTGATCTCACTTTGAAATACATGGTGGGATCGGCGAAACACTAATGTCATGTGACCTCTTAATTTACCTACAGTGATTATTTCAAGGCAACCTCCTCTTCGGTGCAAGCTCATGAAGCCTGGTTATTAATCTAATAGCGTATGTACATAGTGCTTTTTCCTCTTTCTTTTGCTATAACGATAAAAACTTGCCATCAAGTGTTGTGTATTAGAAACTTGAGAAAAATATATCACGGCAATAACGATACAAAACATGCAATTCGTACAGTGTTTAGACATGACAGGTCGATTTGTTTCCCTTTGCGTGTCTACCCATTTGAATGTATGATTGAATTTATCCTCATTTGCCTAAAAGTTGCACGTGAAGTTCATAGTAAACAGAACCACTTAGAAAAGAACGGATAATTGTGAATGTGTGTGTGATCGTGTTTTTGTGTTTTTCTGGTGTATGTTTCAGCTAATTAACATTAAGGTACCATCAGGTGGGCATTACAATTACTGGCTAGCATTAACAAGTGTTGTGCACCAAAAACTCGATAAAATCTATCACGGCAACATTGTGATTCCACGTTATGGTGTTGTGTTTGATAAAACAATCTAATGGGTTGTTTTATGTTTTTTCATCATTACAGATTCCGAATTGGTTTTTGAAAACTACTAGGGGAATTTTACCCCTGTTTTTCAGACATGTTTATTTTTGCATGTTTGTTTTGAAAGTTAGGCATACAACATATATAAATAAAGCAATATATCTTGAGTGCAGTAGGGATCAGATTAGGTCTTGACGAGTTAGCAGTGGGGACTGCTTACGAAACATGTTGACCCGGTAGAGGGCATCGCATTAAAGTATACCCCCTACACACCTCCCCTTTTTAATTTTTAATGTTTCCAGCCAGGGAAGTGAATAAAATGTGTTTTTTCCACTAGCCAGGGAATTTTTAACTTTTGATTTATCACAGACCCTACCACTCTCACTTCTACACTACACATAGCCTATTTTCATAAATACAGTGCTCCCGCGTATCCGCAGGTTGTAGCACGCCCCGCCCCGTAGAGGGACGGGAAGACCCCTATGATGAAGCATGACACTATGGGATTCATAGTGTGTGAGGGGTATTTAACAAACACATAGGGGCCGATTCCGATCTCGGCCGGTAGGGCTCCGAATCGGATTCGGCTTTACCGGATCCGATTCGGAGCCCTGTTTCCCGACCGATTCGTACGTGCGTCCGGGCGAGCGAGTACGATGCGAAAACTCTGACCGACTCGTTCGCGAGACCCAACCGCACCGACCGACTCGTACGCGAAAGCCGACCGCTCCGACCGACTCGCTCGGACACGCCTCGCACCGCGCAATGGAGACGTTCCCCGGCCGGGCAAGTACGATGCGCGCCGCGAGCAGTCCGACCGACTCGCGCCGTCCGGCTCGAAGGAGCAGTCGGAGCCGTACTTTGGGGGTCCGTGTCGGACCCCCTGTACGCGTAGCTGCGCGAAGTCGCACACAGGGGGGACCCATGGGTCCCCCTACCTGTGCGTGTACGGCACGAGTCGCTTCGCCACGTACACGCTGTAGGGGCGCCCTTGTTCGCCTCGCACCCATTGAGTCAATGGGAGCCCGCGTACGCGTTGTACGACAGGCTCCCATTGACTTCAATGGGAGTCCGACCGAATCGAGTCCGATGGCATACGTGCGCATCGTACTCGTTCGGTCGGGCTGCTAGGGTCCGATTCGGTCGGAAGTCTCTCCGAGTCCGGCTCGGTCGGAGAGATTTCCGGCCCGAATCGGAATCGGCCCCTTAGTGTTTTTCCATGACGTGTCATGGAACACTATTACACTTTAACACTTTTTATGCACAAAGAAAGCCTTGTCACTGCACACATGCCACAGATATTGGCTTTGTCAATGCTTGTCTACTTTTAAAAATAGTCAGTATATATAGGTCCTTTTACATAATAGTTGTGGAGAGTGCTAAAAACCCACTGGGGCAACCGAGCACCTTGTTTGTCTGCTACCGTGCTGTTGATTCGGTGTTCACAACTGATTGAATGTAATTTAGTTTGCATGCATGTTAATCAATAAGTGGTGCAGAATATAAATATGAAACTAACCCCCCCAAAACTAGCCCCAGCCCCAAACCTTAAAACTACCCCAACCCCTGCCCTGAGCCCTAAAACCTTGCCCCCTTCCAAAAACTACCCCGACTCCCTCCGGCCCTGAGCCCTAAAACCAACCCCATTCCTAAAACCTCCCCCAACCCAGCCCGAGCCCATAAAACTACCCCCCCAACCCTAAACTGACCCCCACCCCTTATGACTATTCCCCCAAACCCGGCCCCAGCCCCACTTACATGTCCGCGTCCAGAGCTTCCTGTTCCTATGCTTCCTCTTCTTCTTCCCGCCCATCTGAACACTAGACTGCTATCCGCCTTAACCACTCATATGCGTGATTAAGGCAGATGCGTGGTCAGGCAAGCGTGGTTACGCTTATGGGAAAATGGCACACGTGGCTCAGCCCACGATGTAATGGTCGTTTCCCATTTTCTTCTATTGCACTGCCATGGTTCTGTGCCAGTTGAGAGCTCACCTGCAGGCTGTGTGCACACCTTGGTGGCTTCCTCTATAGATTTCTGAATAAAAGCGGACACTGATATCTCACTGACTTCTCTGTGAGGTGATATTACTACACAAATGTACTGACGTCGCGGATGGCTTACACAGGACTAACAACTGGGCTTCAATAAAGAGCTTATAACACTATAGTGATGTGAGCCCAATATCTCAGATGTAAATGTAATCATGTGGTGAAGCTCTGCATTTATTGACGTTGTATAAGAGACAATTAAGTGCTCAAAGAATTTTCCCATTGACTTACTCATGGATGGATAGTGAATGCTGGGACTTGTGTAATGCCCCTGTAGAGTGATGTTGAATCTACTTGATTTGTTCCTAAACACCTCTTCCTGGTAGTAAGCGCTATATAAACCACTTACGATTTAATACGATCAATACAGAGCTGAAAATGACAAATTACTCTGTTATAATTAATCTTGTCCAATAGAAAAACACGTAATTAATTCAGGGTACCTCACTTGTTAAGAATAACTTACTTTGCCTGATCTGAACTTTCCCTGAATAATACGCAATCAGAATAAAATACAAACCATTTTTCGTTAGTTTTTTTGTACTATGAGTTATTTTGACGAAAGCCATTTTTGTAGCCATGAGTAAATATTACATATTGAAGGTGAAAACTTAAAAATACTAAATTGATAACAGGTGAACCCTTTTGAAACAATTTTGAGCACACTTGAGAATCTGCTGATCTTCACTAAAAACAGCAGACTATCGCTCCTAGTTCCGTTTAAATAAAATGTATTATGATAGGATGCCAGACTATTAGGGTCTTATAATAGACAGCAGAGTATAACGGCAAGAGTTGTAAGCATTTTTACCAAGTGTTTAGATTATAAGTTTGAAATATATTGCTTAAATAAACATGTGTATATTGCCATACTTTAAGTGTTTACCGAGCGCGCAAATGTGAATAATATGCTTGATAGACTTACAGTAGAAAAGTACAACTGAGGCTTTGCTGGTGTAGTGTGAGCGCGCACAGGGCTCTGTTTGGAATCCCTTGTTTCTCTTTCTGTTATTGAGTTTGAGAGCAGGTAGCCGAGGTGTGGCTGAGCTTCCATCACAGGAGGAAGCACTGGTCTATTACAAAGCCAAAGTCAGAGCTGGTAACCTGGCAGCAGCGGCTGCTTCAGAGAGCGCGCGCACACACACCTGGACAAAGGCTGGCATTAGCATATCTTTAGCGATCGGGCAGACGTCCCATCCCCCAGGGCAGCCCTGTGAATTCCTGCATTCTCCCAAATGAAAGGCTTTAAGGCGCAGTGATCACTCAGAATTCTCAATCCTGGGAAGTGAATGGTGGTAACACAGAGAGGTCTCCCAGGTGTGTATTCATTCATAGGGACGTAACCACCACCAAGCCTTTACACTGTTTAAAATTAAAACCGTATTTATAAAAGAGGTACACAGTTAAGTTAAACTCCAGCTTTAATCATCTCTGCACTATGTGAACAGTTGAGACCCTATGCCTGAACATTATTTGTATAGTGTATAGCTGAAAGGAAGAGCTCATCAAAGCAGAGAAAGTGTCTTTCGTAGTTTCGTTTCCTATTTACTATTTTCTTTTAAATGGACAGAAATATTGGGGTGAAATTATAATAGCTTGTTTGGCAAGATAATTCACCCGACTGCACTTTAAAATAACAAACTGTGCACATACTGATTCAAAGATGGCACTGAGTGTTATCAGTAACCTCGTAACAGAACAGCAGTAAAGATCCACTCTCATATTTGAGCATATTTTCTTGTGATCATACTTAAGCTCTTCTGCATTACCATCAACCTTTAGTTGGAAGAGCATGGTGGCACACATACATTTCAAGGAAATATCTCTTAAGTGACCCTTATTCTAAAGGTCTAGCCAGCATTTCACACTAATTCTCTCATTAAGGACTTATTTTATATTTCTTCCTACTATTGACTCTGGGTAAGCTGTATTTTGTACTTTATTGTATTTCTCAGATTGATGGACAGCATACATGATCCATCGCCCTGCGGTATTTTTATTCTCTGTAACCGCATCATATATCAGAGCATTGCAGCATGAAAGAAAGCTACACTGCCTATGTGCCCTGTATGGCTATTTTATCTGAAGTTAAGTCATGCTGTCCTGGGAAAAAGGCTGGATTATTATGTTATGTGTGAGGAATGCATTGCAAGCCTGGAATCCAAGAGCTGTACCTGAAGTGATAGCTCTACTGTAATGCATCTGAATTTAGCATCTTAGGATCGTTTATCTGTAATGCACTAATATCATAACGTGTATTTGTAAGGCGCGCGTACATGCAGAAGAGCGTCTTGGCGCCGAATAACAGATGTTTATTGTTACCCTACTGAATGATATTCAGTTTATCAACCTCAGAAGGATAAAAGGCTGAGTTGACCCGCCGGGATTTGAACCTGTGACTATGAGGTCAAACACAGGCTCCTACAGTGGGCACATTAGTCCACTAAGCCACCATACCTAGCTACACTATAGTAAGCAGTACATTCGGCTGATGCAGTAGAAACATAACTCAAAGAAAGCACAGAGCTGCACGTACAACACCTAAGTTTCTTCACTGATATTATTAAGTGAGCAAAACTAAATTTAAACTCTGAACTGCAGCAAGTGAAATCATGTGCCAAATAAGTTCAAAGTACTAATTCTCCTTCAAGAGCCACCTTCTTTGTTCATCTGAAATCTAGGCAGTTCAAATGTATTGAGTCTACGGCAAAACAATACTAGTCCCTTCTTGTAAAGGGCTCTTGTATATACTTTGCTTAATATGCTACCCAGTCGGAGTTGAGTAAGGGCAATGTTAGTGAACTCTTCTACAGTGACAGATATCATGTGATGTGAGCACGTGAATGTTAAACAACAAATCTTAAAGTTAACTTTTTCCTGTAACGGTACTGTGTGCAGGCTTTTAAGCAAGGGGATAATGTAACTGTCATAAGACTTTTTAGCACAGACATTATGGCTTTTCACCTATTGAAAACCCTTCGGCTGGTAAGCTGGTGTGTTCCCTACCTCTGCATCAAAGTAAGGGCCATATTATCATAACGGAGATAACATTATCGCCGCTTTAGCGGCAGGAAACTGCCGCTAAAGCGGCGATAGGGGGCTTGATAATATGCCCTATAGAATTCCAATAGAAGCCCAGGTTTGATGTCCTTTACACCAGATCCTGGGCTTCTATTGAATTCTATAGGGCATATTATCAAGCCCCTTATCGCCGCTTTAGCGGCAGTTTCCTGCAGCTAAAGCGGCGATAATGTTATCGCCGTTCTTGATAATATGGCCCTGATTGTTATAGTTTGGGATGTGGAGACAGGAGAAAAGTGAGTGTTGAGACATTCATAAAGGATGACTGTGTATGGCTTTGTGGATTGGCAGAGTATCTGCCTGGGCTTCATCCCCTCCATCTAAACTCCTTGCTATCTGCCCAAGGGGCTGCAGGCCTACAGTGAGCACTGTGTGTTTCAGAGACCTTTAAGGGATGGGCTAAAGAGTCACTGCCCAGGACCTCCTCCTTCCAGGGGCACTGTGGTATGTGATTAGGACAGTTCACAGCAGCAGTTTTCTATTTAATAGTTGTGTGATGTGTGGTTTTCAAACATTGTGGTTTAATAACAAAGCAATTAAGACAAAATACTGTCACTGAGCCTCACAGCCTGTGGCATGCTTTGTTGCAAGGGTTAACAGATTTAAATTGGAATGGCCAGACACACGCTGCTTCTGTTAAGAGAGAAAGACACGTGCCACTGCATTTCAGTCCGGGACTACAGGACAGGGACAGAAGATTAGTGTGTATGTGGAGGGACTGAATAAATCCTCAGTCTCTCCTGTGGCTTCAGGTAAATCATACAATTCTGATTATCCTGCCAAAACCCTGAGGTAGGCAGCAGGGTCGGACTGGTAGGTATGGGCTGTGGGTCTCAGCTCAACTTACTATACTAGCTTGAGCTAGGGCCACAGCTGACATCTCTTAATTCTTTCTCCCTATATTCCTTTAAATCTCCGATTGACAGACCCTCGTATTCAAAGTGTTCTGGAGTCTGCACACCCTCCACATTCTCAGTTTCTTTACGGGTCAGATTTGTGGGACTGAGTTTGGATCATTGTGATCCAAAGCAGTGCTTTAATGGAAATGCAGATGTGCAGGTACTCACTATTTAGAGTGCCTGTTTGCTCCTGATAAATGCTGGCACCCTCCAATTAAATGCTTTACAGAAGCGCAGCAAGAGCAGGTATTCTGCCTTACAAATTAAAGAAGTGGAAGTAATCAAGACCGGACGGACAGTAACTGCCCAATTAAAGCACTGATCTAAAGATAATGAAAGTGTGCAGGGAGCACGGAGCCTATGAGAGATGGGTGAAATGGAGTCTGTCTTTTGGCGATCATCTAAAGAATGATATGGAGGAGAAATAAGAGAGGCTAGACAGACTTCTTTTCTAAGTCTGTAGCACTTAACTCTCTAGCAATTAAGTAATCCCCCAAGCTTCCACCCTGTATTGATTTTTATTCCTATACTCCTTCCTCAAAGCTTTCTCCACAGCATTTTATTCCAGTTTTTTGTATCCTTTCAAAGGATGAAATCTGGACTGGGTGAAATCATATGCTGCAATATATGACTGAAAGTTGTTTGTTGTCAAGGAAGGCTAAAATGTGGATCAGATGGGAACCAAAACTGGGGGACAACTGCCATTGTGCAGTGCCTCTGCACAGGCAGCAGGACATGAGCCACGACTGCAGGACAAACCTGCACAATGTTGGTCAGGCCACCCTAAGCATGATGACTATTATTTTAGATAGAACACTGCCAACAATGGAAGCCTAAATGTATAAAAAATGTATGCAACCAACAAGAAAATATAAATCACAATCAATGGAAAACATTGTATATTAAATGCTACATGTCTGCAGACCAATAAGAAGTAATGAATTTCACCTCAGGGAAATAAGGTACACCACAGGTTTTAGTATTTGTTCTGAGCATTTTCCCCACTTGAATCCGAGTTTATAAACTCAGAATGAAGCCATACCGGCACTCTGGTATTTTGTATGTTTTGCCACTTTTGACTTTTTCCCCATATGCAGTTTGTCCTGTTTTCCTGCCACAATATGCCTGGTGAAAACAACTAAGGTATATGACAGTTGCTCAAAATTGTAGTCACAAGTTAAACGTAAACTCTCTTTTCAGCCCATATCGGGATTTTGGCAAACATGTCAGGAGGGTTTAACTGGTGACTTTTAACCAACTCCAATTGTCCTTCTACTGTCAGATGCATGTTGTTGAAGGTAGGCCACTGAATTGATACGGAATGTTTGCCAGATCGAGAGTTAACAAAGTTTGAGAAAAATGCAATTTCACTTATAATTATCTCTCAGTCACTTATACTGAAGCCTTTACTTTCAACAGGGTTTACTTTTAATCAGTTGCATTTTATTTTTACTTGTTTAAAAAATGTAAACTGAATTATGTAATTCACCAGAACGATTGATCACAATTAAGAGTGTGCAGGAGTATTTTTGCAATGTTGGCAAAATTCTATGAACAGCCCTACAACTCGACAGAGTTTGTGAAGGTTTCCGCTTTGCCACAAAATTATTGATGTTAATATCCTGGTCTCTCTCCCGTGTCAGAAAGAGATGCTGGCTTGCACTAGGATATGGAATGTTGTAATTAGTACATATTTACGTAGAACTTTCCATACCATTTACAAGAGCTAAAGTGCTTTGCATTTTAAAAAGTCTTCAAATGTCTCATTTTGAGTTTGCAGTAAATACAGTATGGAGACTTATTTTAAAAGTTCTGTCTCAGTGGAAGGGCAGATCATACTGAAAGTCTTGATTGAGGTGTTTTGTAAAAGCTCTACGGATATCTCATTCTGGTATTGCACTGAACACAGCACTAAAGTACAACTCTGTATTGTGAAAGTTCTAGGGATGTCTCATTATATGAATCAGTGGTGTAGCAGAGGCACCAAGGTACTTAATGCAATCAAGGAAAGTGGGCCCCTCTCGCTTAGTGGTAAAAGTCAGCTGGGAATGGGATGAAACAGAATACTCACAATGATGAGTCTGAGTGCCACTGCACCTGCTGCACTAATGCTATCTGTGCCCCGGACTGCAATACAGGTTAATACTGCAGGTCTGGATTGACCCCTTTGACAGACCTCTGTTGATGTCTTCAGACGTTCCAGAACAGGGCTATTTTGTGCTTGATTGCTAAGTACAGTAAGGTGTGACATTCTCATGACAAGAAAGATCCCTTGTGATCATCAAGGTGCATTTCAAAAGGGTGAACTTTTCTACTTTAGCATTGTCCAGGAGTGTTCTGGACATTTGTCAGGCTGTGTTGTAAGCTTCATTACACATGTTCAACAGCTGGCTGCCTTGATTCTGAAGTCTGCAATGATGGTCTGTCATTTTGCTGGGTCTTTACTGGGAGACTTCATGGAGTGATCACTTCTTCAGACCCACATTCTTGGAGGTACTGCTTTGGTACTTCTCAGAAGGTGACGAATGTGTGAATAGAAGAACCCACCAGAAGAACAAATGTCTTACCTTTGTTAACAATCTTTCTAATGGATACTTTAGCTACCTGTAGATTTTTCAATGACTTGCTCCCTGTTCTGAGGAGTGGTCTTGTGGATTTTGGTGAAAAGGTCCTGTCAGGAGAGTGGTGTATTAAATGGGGTGGTTATGTGACCTAAACGTGTAATACAGTCACTAAAATCTTTTAGACGAAACATTAAATGGAATGAAGAATGTACAATGTTTCATTTATGTGAAAGAGAAAAAAGACTACAATAGTCTAAAAATGTTTAATTTGCTATTTAGGTATTGTATAGAATGAAATGCTGCATAAGATTGCATTTTTGCTCTCAAAGAATTGTTCCTTATTATATGAACGGCCGCCATCATTATGTCCACTTGGGTGTTTTCACAGGTTCCATTAGTTCAAACAAGACTGTCAAGACAAAACGTGTTACTTTCTCTGCCACAAGTAACCAGCTTTTGTGTGACAAGAAGTTATATCTATCTATCTATCATCTATCTATCATCCCTAGGGACCTACACCCATGTGGATTGGCTGACAGGGAGTTAGCTGGCACAAAGGAGTGACGCCACTGTGGAACCTCTTCATTTCTAGTCAGTAGACAAGCCGAGATTTTGTGATAATGGTTACTTTAACCTTATAATTTCAGTTGACACTTCAGTGAGTGCAACTAATCCTTACCTTAAGGATAAGTCACGAGAAGGACAGCCGAGTTAGGCTATACCATTGAGTGACGAGTAAGGGGTATTTTACCGACTCATAGCACTACATGTGTCATGCTGCGTTGATCAATCTGAAGATGGATGGAGCACACGCACTACTCGGGTAAATTCTGAGTAGAGCCACCATAGTTAGTATATGGCTGGGGAGAATCGGTTTGATGCAACAAGGGTATACATGGGTAATGTAGTCAATGAATACCATAAGGAACTGCTTCAGATAAGTGAAGAGATCAGTTGAGGCTCATAAGTCTGCCCAAAAGACCCAGATTAAATATATAAAATAATACAATTTATTTACAAAAATAAATTAGATTTAATATACATTTTAACAAATATAACAGAAACTTGCTTAAAAAATTCAAACATATATAAATAATTAATATATATATTTACTTTAAAACAATTAATAAACTATTAACTTTAATATATTTTATAATTTTAAAATTATATGAAAATTTAACAAATAAATATATATATATATATATATATATAAACATATTACCTACTGGCGGTCGCCAGTAGGTAGTTATAGTTAGGACCTATTTTCCATAGGAAAAGCATTTTTTGTTTTCTCAATAACTTTGGCGTCGTTTGACGAATCATCGTGAAATTTTCAAAACTAGTGGGGCGCTCCGGTCAGCTCCTGTCTTGAACGTTTCGGGGTGATTCGTCAAGCGGGGCCGAGAAAAAGGGGGTCCCAAAACGTGTTTTCTCCATGTTATTTTCCATAGGAAACTTTAGACACGGCTACAGCCCGAACTGCTGAACGGAATTACACCAAATTTTGCAAAATGGTAGCCCTTGGTTCAGAAAGAGTCCTTTTTGTTAAATGGTGTAAATCCATTCAGTAGTTCCTGAGAAATTCATAAAATAGAGGTCGGAAAATCAATTTCCCATAGGAAACTTTAGCCAAGGCTACAGCCCGAACTGCTGAACGGAATTACACCAAAGTGGGCAAAAAGGTAGTGCTTGGTTCAGAAAGCGTCCTTTTTTTTAAATGGTGTAAATCCGTTCAGTAGTTGCTGAGAAATTCAAAAAATAAAAGTTTCGATATCTATGGCCGAGGAGGGTTCGCGAACCCTCCCGACCACGAACTTCACTGTGATTGGCTGCCAACACTCCAAACCAGGAAGTGTTGGCAGCCATCTAGTGACTCGGTAGAACCGAGTCACAAGAAAACAGTAAAACAAAGGTGAAAAAAAAGAAAAGGGGGCAGGGTAGAAACACCCTGACCCCCCAGGCCTGCTCAGGGGGTTCCCACAAGGACCCCCAGGGCCAAAAAAAGCATATTTTTTTATAAATTTCGGCGAAATTCGCGCTGGGGTCGCGAATCACGCCGAAATTTTAAAAAAAAATGAAGCGCGGGCTCCGCGCTTCATTTAATTGAGACCCCCGGGTGGGCCAGGTCCCGGGGGCATTGCCAAAAAATATTAGCGGGGGCCCCCGCAGCCCCGGGGACTGCCACTCCCCGGGGCTTGTTTTAAATAATGTGCGGGAGGGCACTCGGCCCTCCCGCAGCCCCGGGGACCGCCACCCCCCCCGGGCTTGCTTTAAATAATGTGCGGGAGGGCACTCGCCCCTCCCGCAGCCCCGGGGACCGCCACCCCCTGGGGCTTGCTTAAAATAATGTGCGGAAGGGCACTCAGCCCTCCCGCAGCCCCGGGGACCGCCACCCCCCGGGGCTTCCTTTTTAATGTGTGGGGGGGCCTCCAAGGCCCCCCAAGTCCCGGGGACCGCCACCCCCCAGGGCTTTTCTTAATTATTCACGGGGGCACATGGCCCCCCGCTGCCCCGGGGACCGCCACACCCCGGGGCTTTTAAAAAAAAAAAAACCTGTGTGGGGGGCTTGAGCCCCCCCACATGCCCCAGGGACCGCCACCTCCCCGGGGCACTAATTATGTAAATTCGGGGGTCCGTTACGGACCCCCGAGCCCCGGGGACCACCACCTCCCGGGGCTTTAAATAGTAGGGAGGGGGCCGCGCGGCCCCCCTCCTGGAGCAATCCATGGCCCTGGGGACCGTCACCCCCCAGGGCCATGTATAATATCTCAATACCTGTTAAAAAGTAATACATTATTGTTCATAGAAAAATAAGTACTCTATTATTTGATAAACATATGAAACAATTGTAAAATATAAAATAAAAAAAAATGTTACTTATAATTAGGGCTCCCGGTTTTATGGTATTTATTTTTTTAACATTTCCGTCTGTATTTATCCATATTTATTTTTATGTCATTTTATCTGTATATATCTGTATTTATTTTTGTCGCAAGCAAAAAAAGAGGTTGCAGCTAGTATTTTTCCACATTTATTTAAATAGACAGTGCACACAGTTGTTATAGGTTTAGCTATATATATATATGCGCCAAATATGTTTCATGCAACATCCACAAAAACTTTTCTGTTAGATCAAAACAGGAACTCCCATATGAGAAATGGGAGTGGTGTCACTGAGATTACTTGCAGTAATATTAGTGAGCTGCTGCTGTGTTACAATATTGAAAACACTGTCACTAGCCATGATTATTAAATGTAAACGCATTTAGAATTCAGACGAGTGCACCTGTGCACTTTCAGTGACCTGGCCAAAGACGGCAGCAAGCTCTCAATTCAGAAAAAAATATCCAACAACACCCACGTGAGCTGGCAGCTTTTGATTCACATTTTTTAAACCAAGTCCTTCACTAATGCAAAACCCTTTTTCCATAAGTTAAACAGTCTCTGCTTTGAAGACATTGGGCGTGTATCACTTCCCTTATTTAACTTTGTACTGCCTAGTAGCATTTGAACAATTTACTGTAATGCTGTAGCTGCAGCCACAGTTCTTCCTCGCACAGTGGAGAAAAAAAAACAGATTTAACTTGAAAAGGGGCTTACAGATATGCCCCGGCTGTCTCTGTCTCTCAGGAATGTTGTTTCTTCATGCTGCACCAAGTCACAAAGGAAAGTTTCAATTTAAGGCCTAAAAATATCTGAAAGCGAATGCGACCTAATTTCCCTAATGTGTTTATACAGCCGGTCTTTCTGACCTTTTTGGGTCACACATTTCTGCCAGCCCTACATTAGCGCCAAGTACTCGCGCTAGCGCTACTAACAACGTCCCCGCCTCCTCTAATTTGAACACCTGTAGTGGTGCAAACAGTGAAATACAAGTCCACCCCACCCTTTCACCTACCTGTGACCTAAAACTGACTGGGGTGCTGGCGCAGCTCCGGAGATGTCGAAGGAACAGCTGAAGGAATTTCCGCGCCTTCCAGAGATTAATGGCCCAGCAGGTGCTAATGTGGGCAGGCATACACCACAATCAGGAAGAGGGCGTGGCAGGCAACCCTGGCTGGAGCACGGATTGCCAAACAATTCTCGGAATCCGAGAATCCGATTTGGTTGTATTTTTCCGCTTCTATTTATAAATACAGACGGAAGAAAAATATTTTTCCGTCTGTATTTATATGTAAAAATCCGTTTAAACGGAAAACCGGGAGCCTTACTTATAATATTATTTTCTTGCTTAATTTCAACCAAATTGCAAAAAGATAAGATAAATACCAAATTATTTCTTTTAAATTAACATAAAAAAATTGATAAAATGTAAAACCAAAAATCATTCCACTGACAAAATTTCCAAAACACTTACAATAAAATTCATTAATATTCAAATTAAACACAATGATTACAATACAAAGTACAACAGTAAAAGTATACATAATCAGTTATTAATTAATACATTACGTATAAAAACAAATCATAAGCAAAATATTCAATGCAACAGTAGGGAAAATGCTGGATAGCGGAAGGGGTAAAATTACTATTCCCACTCCAATGAGTGCAACAGTAGGAAAAGAGTTGGATAGCGGAGGGGTAAATATTACTATTCCCACTCCATTGAGTGCAACAGTAGGGAAAGTGTTGGATAGCGGAGGGGCAATTCAAATAATTTAGATATTAAAATACCCATATAAAAACACGTTTTATTTATTTATACTGTACAATAAATTTAGAAATAAAACCATTTTAACTTATAGTTATAGCATTTTGATAATTTAACAAATGTCCAAAAATAATTAAAAAAACCGTGTGCATAAATTTCGAACTAATACAGTGCATATAGAAAAACAGTTATAAAAATATTTTTAATATAAACATTACTAAACTCAAAATATTAAAAACATAAACAAAAGTATTGAAAATATTTGAAAACACTCTAAGCGACAGTAAGGGCAGTGTTGGACTTCTGGATGTTTAGATTTACTATTCCTACTTCAGTCTCAGCAACAGTAGGGAAAGCATTGGTTTTTGGAGGGGTTAGAGCAGGGCCGGACTGGCCGTACCAGGCACAAGGCGTTTCCCCGGTGGGCCGCCAGGTCGGGTGCCAGTTTCGGGCCCCTGGAGCGCCGTTTTTTGTTGCCGGGGGTCGGTTTTGAAGCATAGCTACAATATCGGCCCCCTGTAACAAAATCAGCCGAAACCGGACCTGGCAAACAGCTCGGCCGCCCCCCTCTCTACCCCGGGGGGGCCGGCCGAGCAGTTTGCCAGGCCTGTTTTCGGTTCCCAGTCCGGCCGTGGGGTAGAGTCATTATTCCCACTGCAGTCTAAGTAACAGTAGGGAAGGTGTTGGACTTTTGAGGGGTTAGATTTACTTTTCCCGCTCCAGCCTAAACAACAGTAGCGAAAGTGTTAAACTTCGGAAGGGATGGATTGACTATTCCACTCTAGTGTAAAGAACAGTAGGGAAAGAGTTGGACTTCAGAGGGTTTTGGTGTACTTGTCCCACTACAGTGTATGCAACAGCAGACTTTGAAAGGAATACATATAAGAATACAAGGCCTACTTATTTACAAAAAAATATATCTATACCTGTTAAAAAGTAATACATTATAGTTCATAGAAAAATAAGTACTCTATTATTTAGTAAACATGTGAAACAATTGTAAAATATAAAATAAATTATATTACTTATAATAATATTTACTTGCTTAATTTCAACCAAATTGCAAAAAGATAAAATAAATACCAAATTATTTATTTTAAATTAACATAAAAAATGGATAAAATGTAAAACCAAAATCATTCCACTGACAAAATGTCCAAAACACTTGCAATCAAATTCATTAATAATTCAAATAAAACACAATGATTACAATACAAAGTACAACATAAAAGTATACATAATCAATTATTAATTAATACATTACATATAGAAACAAATCATAAGCAAAATATTATGACCCTAATATCTTTCTAACCTACTCGCCTACAAAAAAGTAATACAGTATTAAAAAGCACATACATAAAAAAATATATTAAAATTAAAACACACAAAAATAAAACTCCTCAAAAGTTAAACATAGAAACATATTTACATAATAATTTGTCAATTACATTTTTCATTAAAATAAGATAATATCACATTTAAATACATTTAGTTTTTATGAACTTCCCACCCTCTTACCCTACAAGTCCAACAACTTGCTATTAAAATCTAACTTAATATTACTAACAACAAAATTAAAATCTACATTGAAATTAACAAATAAAAATAAACAGCTAAACAATTGTAATAATTAATAATCAATTAAATAATTATCTTACAACAAAAACTCTTTAGCATTCAATATCAATTATTTATAAGCTAATTACCTTCCCACAAAAAACCCAAAAACCAAATACTACACTATAAATACCTGATTAAATTGAAAAATGGCTAGAACACTTAAAATTGTTTCGCTAATGACTTTGGCACAGTTTGAGGAACCTTCACAAAACGTGCAGAAAAAGTTCATGCACCTCTGTTCTTTCCTTGGAAGTTTCAGGGTGATCTGTCAAGCGAGGGCCAAGGGGAGTCCTAAAACATGTTTTCCACATGCAACATCCGATAGGATTTTTAGGCAGCAATACAGAAAAAATGGGTCAACACAGTTACAACAAATTTGGCAGAAATCTAGATCTTCACTCTAAAAACATGCTTTTTGTGCTCTGGTGTAAATCTGTTCAGCCATTTTTGTGACATTAAGGTTCAAAAGTTAGTTATATCTTGGCATGTTTGAGTAATTTGATGACAAACTACAAAATCAACTGAAATGTTACAGCCGCCATATTGAGTTAGTAAAACAAACTAAAAATCCCCTGTTGTGTATAGCCAAAGACTAAGAGCAGGGGAGGTTGGCTATCCACGTGGGTTGTGTGCAGGGCCTGGACACAAGCCATGTCCTGCACCCTTCACTCCGCCACACACAGCTAAAGAATACTTGGCTATAGTAATAAGATCTTACATTATGCAAAACAAACACTGGAAATTCACTGATAGAAACAAAGGTTAAAGTGGAGTTACACATAGGGAAGGCACTAAGGGGCATATTATCAAGGGCAGTATCGCCACTTTAGCGGCACTTTTTGCCGATAAAGCGGCAATATTTTTATCGCCCTATTAGCAAGCTGTCGCTAACAGCTGTTAGCGACAGCTTAATGGCGATGTCGGCCGTCTTGTTGCCGCTTTGCATGTCAGCGATATTTATTGCTAATGACATGCAAAGTAGGCGTTCCCAACCAAAAGTCAACAGAAACAGCCGCTAACACAACTTCCCCCTATTATCAATGCCCGCGAAGCGATAAAAAAAGTCGCGCTAACCGCGATTATCGCTGGAATTTAACACCTGATAAAAACTTGACTTAACCTTACAATCCACCTCCCATTGACAAGATGGTTAAGTCATCACCTGCCTATTAGCAAGCTTTCCATTAGCGCAGTGAATTTATCGCTGGATTTCTCGCGCTATTGCTGGGTTTCGCCGCTATCGCTGGATTTTTTATCGCCTTGGAGGTAAGCGTTGATAATAACGCGTTATCTCCGCGATGAAATCCAGCGATAGCCAGCGATAAAAAAAACAGCGCTAAGCGCGCTTTGCGATAATTATCGCATGTCCTTGATAATATGCTCCTCAGGGGCATATTATCAAGGGCAGTATCGCCACTTTAGCGGCACTTTTTGCCGATAAAGCGGCAATATTTTTATCGCCCTATTAGCAAGCTGTCGCTAACAGCTGTTAGCGACGGCTTAATGGCGATAGCGGCCGTCTTGTTGCCACTTTGCATGTCAGCGATATTTATCGCTAATGACATGCAAAGTAGGCGTTCCCAACCAAAAGACAACAGAAACAACCGCTAACACAACTTCCCCCTATTATCAATGCCCGCGAAGCGATAAAAAAAGTCACGCTAACCGCGATTATCGCTGGAATTTAACACCTGATAAAAACTTGACTTAACCTTACAATCCACCTCCCATTGACAAGATGGTCAAGTCATCACCTGCCTATTAGCAAGCTTTCCATTAGCGCAGTGAATTTATCGCTGGATTTCTCGCACTATTGCTGGGTTTCGCCGCTTTCGCTGGATTTTTTATCGCCTTGGAGATAAGCGTTGATAATAACGCGTTATCTCCGCGATGAAATCCAGCGATAGCCGGCGATAAAAAAACTGCGCTAAGCGCGCTTTGCGATAATTATCGCATGTCCTTGATAATATGCCCCTGAGATTTTAACTTACATTAAAAAGCCTTAGAAATTTGCTGAAAAAAACAAAGATTGAATTGGTGTTATACATAGCCTTGTAATAAAATAAAAAATAACATTTAAAAAACAAATACATAAATGAATTTACTCATGGCATGTTTAATCACATCATTGATGAAATAACTGATTGTCTGAAATGTATGGGGGTACAAGTTACTTAGGTCAGTTCAGTATAACTGTTGAAATTCAGTGTTTTTCATTTTTAAATGTTAGTTTTTATATTATTACTAAGGCTGTGTATAACTCCACTTTAACCTTTTATTTCTTACTGCAAACTTCTAATGTTTTTTATGAAGGTTAAAATCTTAGGGGGCAATTACGAGTTTGGCCGTGCTGCTCCGACTCTTCGCCGACGCAGCACCACCAAAGCCATGCAAGGACTTGTTGAACTCGTGTAAGGCAGTCGGTCCTTTGCCTTTCCCATGGCAGTGCCTGTAAAACAGGAAAGACAATGGGAATGGCAAAAATGTTCCAGCACGCCATGGACAGTGACATCCAATCCGTGCTGAAACTTTGGGGGAATACAGACATGGGGGACATGTTGTGCCCCCCTAAATGTATCCACATGGTAGAGGGGCCTGGGGGCCTGTAGGATCCCTTTTGTTCCTGCACCGCCAGGTACTTCATGACGGGGAACGTGCCATGAAATGGCTGGCGGTGCAGGAACTCATAATATGCTCAGCAGGACTGCGCCAGTCCCGCTGAGCATGTTAAATTGTGGTGCAGCCGGTGGTCCTCTGCCGCACCGATTTTTAAATTCGTAATGCTGTGGGCGGGCCTTCGCAAGCACGGCGGAGTTATGACCACCACACTCGTAATCAGGCTCTAAGGGGCTCATTACGATGGCGGGCAGACATCAGTCTGCCCGCCATCGTTGCGGTGCTGGGACCATCCGCCAGACGTGCGGCGGTCCCACCACACATATTAGGATGCGCCCGCCATACTGGCGGGCGCATCCTGGGCTTTTAACATTGCGGACGGAGCTGCTGGCTGTAGCACGGTACGCAATGTTAAAAGTCCTTGCACTGCATTTCCCTGCACCACGTGGCCGGCACCACGCAGTGCCTGCCACTTGGTGCATGGAAATGCTGGGGGTTACCATGGGTATGCCCCCAGTGCACCCCCCTCACACAAAGGGGGCCCGCAATGGGCCCCCGATTCCAGCCTCCGCCTGTCTTTTTGCGGCGGGATGACCGCCGCAAAAAGACAGGCGGAAAGGGATTCCGTAATCCCTACGGTTGCAGGCACCGCCGCAATGCTGCCCTGTGTCCTGGTTTCGCAAGGCGGGCAGAAAAGGACTGCCTTGCGGAACCGTGGCGGACGGACTTTCCGTCCACCCCGGACACGTTGGGATTCCCACCGCCATCCTAATTTGGCAGTGAGAATTTCCTGTGTGCTGGCGGAAGGACCGCCGGCCCGGTGGTGGCGGTCCTTCCGCCATCATAATGAGCCCCTAAGTACCTTGCCTACTTACTTACAAATAAATTCTCTTTAACCTTTGCTGTTTCAAGTGTGTGCATATATATATATATATATATATATGTGTATATATGCAAATATTCAGCTTTCTGTGTTCAAGGAAAGGAGAAACATGCGTTTAGTTGTCATACTAATCAAGTACGCAGAAATCGACAGATCTAAAATACAAGCGGAGATTGACCAGCTCAATGTAGAGCTAGATACTATGGACATGAAAGACGCTATCTCTAAAGGCAGAGATGAAATTCGTACAAGGCTTAAAAAACACGAGGAGACCATAAAAACACGCAAAGTCTTCAAATTTGCCCGCGATAAGACGGATTATGAATGCGGGCAAATCTTCACATTTGCCAGAAAGTATGACTCAATACGTTCTCAGCGCATGAACAAACAAAGTCACCCTGCCCCTAACATGCAGCCCGTGGATCCTAACAACGGCGCACTTTCCGCATCTGTCTCAGACATCAGCTCGTTAGCTGAAAGCGGAACAGATTCTGACGACGGTGACAGATGGCGAAACAGAAATATGCCAGGAACAGTGAATCCAAGCCCGGGTGAAGAGATGCATTTTTTAGTGTACGATCGGCGCCAAACACTCCGGCCGCGGGCGCCGAAGACACAAAGCGCCGGCGCAACCGCAGGAGGCGGGAGAGAAGGAAACAGCGAAAGGCAAAAGCCAACGAACAAAAAAAGAGGAAATTGGAGGAAGAACTGAAAGCGGGCGCCAAAACCATCATCAACTTGAGCACAATTAATCTCACTGAAGCTGAAAAACCACCTCTTGCACTGGGCCTCACTTTCTGTCCCGAGAGTACTTTTGATTACAGTAATACCAGAATTGACGTCTACAAATTTATCAGAAAGCTCAATATGATCAAATTTTTCAAATTAAAACAGAGTAGCTCCGCCTCCACCAACACCATGACTTCAACCATGCCGCCTGCACCGGCCCTAACTGTCAATGACATTCCAACTCTCCGTGTATTAAGGGAGCGTTCCGCACCTGACACGCCAGAACAAACGCAACTACTGCTACAGGAAGTGGGCATTATGAATCCATGCGCGATAGCAAGCCCGTTTAAACCACACTCCACATTCACTCCAATCATGCCAAAGGATGCAATTGACACCTACAGTGATATCATCATTGATGAGCTCAAGGCCCTTCACCACAAAACGGCAAGACAATCTGCCACCAAACGTTATCGCAATAAAAAATATAGTGACCTCATGGTTAAATTGAAAAGTAATAACAAAGTGATTGTGAACAAGGCAGACAAAGGGGGCAATATTGTGCTCTGGCCACGCAATTTATACCTGGACGAGGCTAACAGACACTTGAACGACGCTGCATGTTATAGGCTATCAAGTCACAAGGAAGTAGCCAGAAGTAACAAAGAACTCAGGACACATCTTAACAGCTTCAGAACACAGGGCCTCCTGAGAAAAGATGAAACTTCATTCATGAACACTGACTCGCCTGTCCTTCCAATCCTATATTTCCTGCCTAAGGTGCATAAGAATGTGACCCCGGTACCTGGCAGACCTATCATCTCTGCCAGGAAGAACATGTGTGAGAACATTTCAAAGTATATTGACTTTTTCTTGCAGGATTTGGTCGCGGGACAAAAATCATATATCAGAGACACAAATGATTTCTTGTTGAAAATCAAAGACATACCATGGCATGATGATTATCTTCTGATATTTCTTGACATTACATCATTGTATACCAGCATCTGTCATGATGATGGTCTTTCAGCTTGCAAATACTTTCTCTGCAAAAGACCAATTAACTGCCACAGACACAATGACCTAATTCTGTTTCTGATTGATTGGTGTCTCAGACACAATTTTTTCATGTTTGATAAAAAGGTATATCAGCAGCTCAGGGGGGTGGTCATGGGAGCCTGTTTTTCACCCAGCTACGCATGTTTACATGTCGGCTGGTGGGAGGAGCAGGTTCTCATGGTCAAACACTCGGAGGCATTTAAGAACAATATAATATTGTGGCTGAGATATATAGATGACGTCTTCTTAGTCTGGCGAGGTGATGAGGATAGTGCCAGATCTTTCATCAATGAGATCAATTCCAATGACTTAAACTTGGAATTCAATGCGAACATCAGCTCCACCTCTATGGAATTCCTGGACGTCATGATATACACAGCCAACGGCAAATTGTGTACCAAATTGCATCGTAAACTCACTGCAGGTAACTCGACGCTCCATGCTTCTAGTTTCCACCCCAGGCACCTCATAACCAGTATTCCCTACGGGGAAATGTTGCGTCTGGCCAGAATCTGTAGCACGGAGGAAGACCGGCGAATCAGCCAGAGTGAGGCTGCAGACAGATTCAGAGCACGGGGCTACTCACCCTCCACAATCCGCAGGGCCATCAAAAGGGCTAACGCTCTGCCTAGAGATGAGCTTTTGCTAGGGAAACCTACCCCTGCCACCACTGATGCTGCCACTCTGTTAACCGAACCAAACAGCACAGTCACCACCAGACTTATCATAACACACAACACCGAGGAGCGAGTCATCAGATCATTTATTAACAAACATTGGGTCATCATAAGATCTGATGCCACACTGGGACCAGTAGTGGCACATAAGCCCGACATTACATATAGAAGGGCATTCTCTATGCGCGATGCCCTGGTCAGAAATAGCCCCAAGATCATTTCCTCCTCGAACTGGCTAACTGAGAGAAACGGCTTCACCAAATGCAATAGTTGCAGGGCATGCACATTTGGCAAGAGTATCACCCAATTAGACTCTACATTCAGGCACTCGCCATTGATCATCAAACACAGGCTAAACTGCAGAACAGAGTATGCAGTTTACGTTCTTGAATGTAAATGCGGGCTTAGATATATTGGTAGTACCAAATTACAAGTACACATGCGTATTCTGCAACACATACGTGCAATTGTTAACGACCCAGCGTACCCCGTAGCACGACATTTCAAGGAGGTACATAATAACAACTTGGAGCACTTCCAATACTCGGTCATTGACTGCGTCCCTGTACTCAGGCGTGGTGGTAACCGGGAAAGGTTATTAAGGCAACTTGAGAGCAAGTATATCCTCCAATTCAACACCAATGCGCCAGCTGGCCTTAACACCAGTGAGGATTTGCACCACTTCCTGTAAGATTAGACCGGAGAAAGTCACGGTTACCTTTTGGTAATATGCGCTGTTACCACCCTTATCAGTATCTGCCATTTTTGCTTACTGTTTCGTAAGTTTGAGTTTGTGTTTACAGTCTATTCACTGATTTCATTGCCTATCATGCCTTAGTCGTACCTCTAGGGCATGGGTGCCCTGCATTTATGCTTTTATTTTAGTTGTGACACACTGTTGAACCTCTGCATATTGCACAACTGTTAGAACCACTATCTGTTATTACCTAGGTCTTAATGATTGTGAGGATTATGTTGTATTATGCCCAGCGTCTATGCCTGCACTGCACGCATCGCATCTATGTGCCCCCTGGACTCACTGTCTGACACTGGTCTCGAAGTGTGATGGTGATGTGGGACACCGGTGGCTGGGCTGAGTTTGATTGGTGTTGAGCAGATGCGTACCGAGAGCCTTAACAGGAGGCGCTCTCCAGGCCTAGAACCTGATGGTTCAGCTGTGACCTCCACAGTGCGGGTGCCCCTATATAACACAGCTTTTTAAAAGCAGAGCCATGTGACGTCGGCTGTGCCACTCGTCTGTGGTGGCGCTCCCATGCTGGTGGCTGCAAGCGGGTCCACTCACATCCCAATCTCCCCTCCTTTGCGGTCCCTACCACCTCCCTCTATTATGCGAAGGTACCAAAGCGGCAAGACCGGGGCCCAGTCACTGCCTGAACCGTCCCCCCCCATGCCTGGCAGCCACCGAATCAGACAAACTGGATACCATCCAGAAGTCCATAGAGACTTCGGGCATCTCCCTGGAAGTGAAGGTGGATGCTTTGGCATCTGATGTGAAACTCCTGTGGAACAATCCCACATGCCTGGCAGATCAAGTCACCCACTCAGAGAGAACATTGGCTAAGCTACAGCCCAAAACCTTCGACCTTCATACTCCGGTACAGAACTTGAAGGACTTGGTCCGTACTCTGGAACACAGAGCAGAGGATGTGGAGGACCGCTCATGCCTCAACAATATATGCATAGCTGCAATTGTTGCAGGGATTCTGCCCAGGAACAGAACTATGCTTGGGACCATAGAACATGGGCTTGTAGGGACCGGGTCACTGTACCACCTCCGTATCTATGAGCCAGAGTCCGACTAGCTATAGTGTCTCACTTGCCCTCCTAACCTTACCAGAGAGATAAGTGAATTTGCACCCCAGAACACAACTCTCTCGACCATCTCAGGGGATCGCGGTAACAGGACACACCCTTTCGCTCTCTCGCTTGTATTTGTCCACCATGAGATAAACAAGGAACACAAAGGAAGTTTAGAATATTTATTTAAACTATTGTGCTCTAAAATGCAGTTTTCGTGCCCAATTAGGAAACAAATGCATATCAAAAATACAGTTAGCATGGTCAACAAACCATATACCATGAAAATCCCTGTCATTTTATAAGACAGAGTAGCCTAAAACCCCTTCCCCTTCTAAAGAAGCTAATTGATTATAAATCACAGATCTCAGGGATTAGTGGCGGACCCCATACCTTAGCATACACAGAAGGAAGCTCTACATCTCAATTGATGCAGTGCTCTTGTTTCTGAATTCTTGCTCCATGTGTGTTTTTTGGACCTCTGTACTCATCTATATGGCAGGACATGGGTGTTCACAAAAAACTGCTGCATTGTTGTGTTATGTCTCGGTGCAAGTGCCTGACCAGAGAAAAGAACAAGGGATATTGTTGTTTGACCTTGTCTATGGTGTGCAGACTAAATCCCAGGAAAGAACAGAACACGAAAACATATGCAGGTTCTGTGTGAAAATACGATGTGGCACAAAGGCAAGCGTGTTTATTATAGTAACGTGTGCAAAGAAAAATGCAGCCTACAGCATGCACAATTAGGCTAACCTGGGGAAAACTACAATGGGCCATGCAGGAAACACACGACACAATATGATAGACTACTTGGTTGAAAAACCTGGTCCCCCACCACAGCCTCACATCCTAGTTTTCCATCAAGAGGGCTCACGGAATGCTGGCCTGCCGCCCCAGCAGGAGCCCTTCCCTGCCCCATGGTGGCCCAAATACTCCTTTATAAGGACTGGGATGCAATACTAGATAAGGCAGTGGGTCCTGCCCCTATACTGGTGAACAATCACTGCTTTCTGCATTCTATACACTGACGGTCCAGAGACAGGGGGCTTCCTTTTTAGGAGTCAAGAGTAAATTGTATGCCATGGGGGTCAAGTAGGTCCACAGCGGCAGGCAGGTGACCCAGGTGCAAGCAGCTACATTCTGCAAATGCTCTGTGGACAACTAAGTTGCTCCTCTGAGGCCTTGGAAAAAGGAGACACTTCCTCTGGAGTGCTACAGGAGATTGGGTCACCTCCTAGTTTACCTCCCAAACAGCAGACAACTTCCTCTGACTGACAGGCCGCAGCAGTACTCTCCCAGTTCTCATCCTTCACCATCTCTGGGTCCGAGAGGGGGGATCTCAGGCTCCCGCTCATAGGGCCACGAATTTAGAAGCTCGATACACCCTCCAGGTCAAACTCAGACCTTTACACTTCACCATCAAGAGAGTGGGCTACCCTCCCATCTTATATGCCTTTTGTCACGATCCACGCTCCTATTAGGACTTACCTTACATTGTTTTGCCCTGACTTGGTGAGGGGTGCAGTGGTTCACTGACGGAATATCTGCACGTAAAATATCCCCATACCACAATATCTAGTTTTAAATATCGATGTCAAAAATATCGGCATCCTATATTTATGATGGCAAGTACACAAATATCGGAAAAAAATATCGATGTTGAAAATATAGATGTACAAAATATCGTTTTTATATATATATATACATTGGTAAATTTGGTTTTAATAGAACATTCACGTAAGCACTTTAGCACTATTTTGCACTGTTAGATCCCTTGCACATTTTATTCTTTTTACAATTTTAACGTAATGTAATTTTCATGTATTTGAATTTGACTGATTAATCAGTACAACTCGGTAATTCTCAATATGACAATTTTACTATGAATTACTATGCAGTCTTTCGTCCATGTTAATTGAAAATCATGTGTTATTCATTACGTTTGCACTAGTCACTTTATAAGCCAATGACTGATACCAAGCTATGTCATGTGATCAAGGCCCGTGGAGGGGCTGAAACGCGTCATGGCGACTTGCACGAGCAATAAATAACTTTCACCTACTTGTGGTCCGTATCCGTTCCTGTCAGAAGACGTTTTAGGTAACGGTAACTCTGGATATTACTAGCCGACGGAGTCTCTTTTCGGCGTATATACGGACCCCCTCTCGATTGGGACGAAGCACTAGGAGAGACAAGATTTCCTGTAACCCAGGAAGTCCCAAGTTGAACCCGGAAGGAGTTGTGCTATCGGACCCCCCGTAACCGCGCTGTCAACACAAACCAGGAGTCGACTGGAATCGGATCGTTTCGGAGGAAGCGGACGAGTCGAGTGCAAACTCAGGTACGTGGATATCAGCGGACAAGGGGTGAGAGGTGTGCCGGTCGGGGATTACAATCGAATATATTTTGTGTATACTCCCGCGACCCTATTTTTGAACTCTTATTGTGTAATGTCGGCTGACATAGTTCGGGAGAGGGAAGCCGCAGCATTGGAGATGTTCAATGACTGCAGGACAGCAACAAGTACCGATACAAGTACTGCCACAGCTTCTACAAAACAAAATTCAACAATAAAAGAAAAATTCAAACAATTGGAGAAAAAAATGCGCTCTGAGCAGAGTAAATGGTGGGAATCCCGTTCATTACAAAGGTATTTGGACGTGGACAGGGTCCCACGGGGATTAAGGATTCTCCTAGCGCCAAGTTATGAAGTGCCAAATCCGTTAATGATGCGTGAGTGGGCCGAATGCAATTTGGAGTCCTCCAAACGGCTAATGAAAATATTGATAAAATATGCAGATATTGATCGGACAGTGTTACTTGAGGAGATAGCTAAAATCAATGAGGAATTGGACAATATGGAACAAGCAGAGGAAAGCACTAAATTACGCAAAGAGATGACACTTAGACTTAGGAAGGAGGAAGATAAAATTAAGGAACGTAAAACTTACAAGTTCCATCGGGACAAAACCGATTACGATGTGGGTCAGATTTTTACCTTCTCTAAGAAATATGAAGCTTTAAGATGCATCAAAGACAAAAAAACAACAAAAATTAATTCAGGTACAGTTAGGAATGATGATGCAGCCTCCAGTACATCACGATCGGATTTAAGCTCAGCGCCAGACAGTGATTCTGAACGTGAATCTGGCATAAATCATGTGAGACAAAAACGCACGCTTGATGAGGAACTAGGTTTTTATGCGAAGACAGGAGGCAAACCCTCCGCCCACGTGCACAAAAACCAACTACGGCCAAGCAAGAACTGCAAACGCAAACAAAGAAGGAAGGCAAACCGAATTAGAAACAAATCAAAGAAAACGAGGCGGTTGGAGGAAAGGAAAATAATTAATATGGAATCGATTAACAAGACCATTGTAAATCTTTCGAATACAGATCTAAGCGACAATGATAAACGAATCCTAAGTTTGGGACTAACATACTGCCCTGTAAGCAATTTCAGTTATTCAAAAACAAGACTTGATATCTTCAGGAGCACAAGAAAATTGAAACTCAGAAAATTCCACTTGACAAACAACAAAAAACATGACACGACTGGGGACCCAGTATTCAGGACACAAGATCTGCAAATGTCAACTCAATCGGATATTTCACTTGTTGATGAAATGCAAGAACTTTGGGATCAAAGCTCTACAACCGACAACTATGAAAATGAAATGCCTGAGGCTGTCCCAAATACTTTAGGTCAATTGGTAGATCAGATTGGTACAACTTATGTACGAGGTCCGTCAACCCATTTCAAACCTAAATCTACATTCAATCCAGTCATGATGCGGGACTCAATTGATGTTTTTCATGAGTTGGTAACTGAGCAGTTGAAAGAACTCAATATGAAAATGAATAAAGGAAAATCAAAATACAACAAACAGAATCATGATTATAATGAACTGTTGAAAAAACTCAAAGCAAATAACAAAATTGTTATCCGCTCCTCGGATAAAGGTGGTAACATAGTGCTAATGTCCAAGGAACAATATTCTAAGGAAGCGTACAAACAATTAAACGACAGAACTTGCTACACGAAGAGCAGTAGTGCAGAACTTAAATCAATGTATGCAGATTTTAATAAAAAGTTGTCGACATGGAAAAATAACAGCTTGATTACTGTACAGGAATTCAAATTTTTAAAGAACAACCATCCTGTGGTACCCACGATTTACTTTCTGCCCAAGATCCACAAGGACCCTGTACATCCACCAGGCAGACCAATAATTTCAGCCAGGAATGGGTTACTTGAACATACATCCCAATATGTGGATTTCTTCCTTCAAAATTTGGTAAAGGCTTTGCCATCCTATGTGAGCGACACTAGTGACTTTCTGAGAAAACTTAAAGATTTTAAATGGAAACAAGGTTATTTGTTTATAGCCCTTGATGTTAGCTCGCTCTATACTAGCATTCATCATACAGATGGACTGCGAGCCCTGCACCATTTTCTTGGGAATATAGTGGGCAACACAGAAGACCACAGGAACATGTTAATTGAAATGGTTGATTTCTGTTTGATAAACAATATCTTTATGTTTAACAATCTTCTTTATAGACAAACTAGGGGTGTGGCGATGGGGGCCAGCTTCTCTCCCAGCTACGCGTGTTTACACATGGGCTGGTGGGAGGAGCTGGTCCTCATGACCAAATACCGAGAAATAATGGCAACCAAGGTAAAATTATGGTTGCGTTTCATAGATGATCTGTTCGTCATATGGGATGGCGATGCTAGTGAGGCCCAGGAGTTTGTACAAGCTATAAACGTAAATGATTTAAATTTGTATTTTACTGCGGATATCAGCACCACCACAGTTAGTTTTCTTGACACACAGGTTTACATAGATGAGAACAAGATAGAAACAAAATTATACCGTAAAGAAACGGCTGGGAATTCAACACTCCATGCCAGCAGCTCACATGTCAAACATTTAGTGACCAGTATCCCCTATGGGGAAATGCTTCGGCTGAGGCGTATCCATAGTAAAGAAATAGATCTAACAAAAGCTCAGATAGATAGCAAATTACGATTTTTGGAAAGGGGATACTCAGAACAGGTCATTAACAATGCTATTGCTAAATCTATGCGAAAGAGCAGACATGAGTTGTTAACCGAAAAATAGCTGTTAATGCTGACGCAAGTATACTCAGAACAGAAACTCACTTTGAGGTAACCAAACAAGAATTTAGGATTATAATCCAATACAGTAAGCAACACAAAAAGATCCAATCTATAATATCCCGCAACTGGCCTATGGTACTTAATGATCCAGTGATTGGCCATATATTGCCTAAAAGACCATCCATAACATATAGTAGGAGTCGTTCTATGAGAGATGACTTAGTTAAAACAAGTCCTGAGATTATAGAGGCAACAAGTTGGCTGCAAACTCATACAGGATTTTTAAATGTAAAACATGTAAGGCATGCCAACAAGGTGACAATAAAATGACCTATATCACTCCTTTTAGTGACAGAAGCTACAAAATATCTAAATTACTTACATGCAGGACAGAATTTGCGGTGTATGTCTTAACATGTCCATGCAACCTACAATACGTAGGAAGCACAAAGCTACAAGTGCACAAAAGGATACTTCAGCACCTGAGAGCGATTAACAACCAAGACAACACTTATCCGGTAGCTCGCCATTTCAAGAGTAAACATCAATCTAAAAGTCAGGATCTCAGGTATTTTGTCATAGACTCAGTACCACCTAGTAGAAGGGGTGGCAATAGAGAGCACAGATTACGCCATTTGGAAACCAGATATATACTAGAACTTAATACTAAACAACCATCGGGTTTAAACATTACGGAGGATCTTTTTACATGTCTTTAAAATTCTATGCCGATACATTGTGATGAGGTTTTAGAAATAATTTTATGAATTGTGTTTTATCAGTGTATTTTGATTGTGGATTTTATTTATATTTATTGGATATTTATTGGCATTTTGGCTTTTAATTATATATATTAATTTATTTATGCATACATAAATGTTTAAGCAAATTGTATCTATTATGGATTATATTGTATTGCTTATATGATATTTATTACAATGTGTATTTATGTTTATATGTGTAGGGATTACAAAAATGTCAACATTGATAATACCAATGGTATGATTCCCATAATCACAATTGTGAATATCTAACTGATCCACTATGCCTGATATTCAATCAATCAGAGTATTTAAACTGAGAGTATAAAATCTACAATTAATAATGATTAAAACAGAGAGGAAGACCACCACTGTAAATGCTTTAGCTCCGAGCTGGATACTGGGGCTCCAGTACCATGAATGTACATATACAATTTAGCTGTGGTAAATACGTATGAAAAATGAAATTATTTAAATAAGAAGTTTTTAGTACCTTGAAATACAACATTGGTAAATTTGGTTTTAATAGAACATTCACGTAAGCACTATTTTGCACTGTTGGATCCCTTGCACATTTTATTCTTTTTACAATTTTAACGTAATGTAATTTTCATGTATTTGAATTTGACTGATTAATCAGTACAACTCGGTAATTCTCAATATGACAATTTTACTATGAATTACTATGCAGTCTTTCGTCCATGTTAATTGAAAATCATGTGTTATTCATTACGTTTGCACTAGTCACTTTATAAGCCAATGACTGATACCAAGCTATGTCATGTGATCAAGGCCCGTGGAGGGGCTGAAACGCGTCATGGCGACTTGCACGAGCAATAAATAACTTTCACCTACTTGTGGTCCGTATCCGTTCCTGTCAGAAGACGTTTTAGGTAACGGTAACTCTGGATATATATATATATATATATATATATATATATGTAAAATAAAATAATAAATATTAAATATATAAAATGATAACATTTATTTTAAAAACAAATTAGATTTAATATACATTTTAACAAATATAACAAATAAACTTGCTTAAAAATTAAAACATCTATATAATAATTTATATATATATATTTACTTTAAAACAAATATTAAACTATTAATTTTATTTTACTTTATAATTTTTAAATTATATGAAAATTTAACAAATATATAACATTAAACTACTTAAAAATCTTTAAACTAAAATTTCCCACTCCAGTCAGTGCAACAGTAGGGAAAGTGTTGGGTAGCAGAGAAGTAAAAATTACTATTCCTACTCTAGTGAGTGCAACAGTAGGGAAAGTGTTGGATGGCGGAGGGATAAAATGCACTATTCCCACTTCAGTCAATGCAACAGTAGGGAAAGTGTTGGATAACGGAGGGATAAAAACTACTATTCCCACTCCAACGAGTGCAACAGTAGGTAAAGTGTTGAATAGCAGAGGGGTAAAAATTACTATTCCCACTCCAATGAGTGCAACAGTAGGAAAAGTGTTGGATAGCGGAGGGATAAAAATTACTATTCCCACTCCAGTCAGTGCAACAGGAGGGAAAGTGTTGGATAGCGGAGGGATAAAATTTACTATTCCCACTCCAGTCAATGCAACAGTAGGGAAAGAGTTGGAATGCAGAGGGGTAAAAATTACTATTCCCACTCCGATGAGTGAAGCAGTAGGAAAAGTGTTGGATAGCGGGGGGAGGGGGTAAAAATTACTATTCCCACTCCAATGAGTGCAACAGTAGGGAAAGTGTTGGATAGCGGAGGGGTAAAATTACTATTCCTACTCCAGTGAGTGCAACAGTAGGGAAAGTTTTGGATAGCGGAGGGGCATTTAACCTAATTTCGATAATAAAATACCCATGTGAAAACACGTTTAATTTATTTATTTATACTGTACAGTAAATTTAGAAATAAAACCATTTTAACTTATATTTATAGCATTTTAATAATTTAACAAATGTCCCAAAAAAAATAAAAAACTGTGTGCATAAATTTCGAACTAATGTAGTGCATATAGAAAAACAGTTATAAAACATTTTTAATATAGACATTGCTAAACTCAAAATGTTAAAATCATAAACAAAAGTATTAAAAATATTTGAAAACACTCTAAGCAACAGTAAGGAAACTGTTGGACTTCTTGGTGTTTAGATTTACTATTCCCACTTCAGTCTCACCAACAGTAGGGAAAGCATTGGTTTTTGGAGGGGTTAGAGCAGTGTCGGACTGGCCGTAGCAGGCCTTGGGCGTTTCCCCCGGTGGGCTGCCAGGTTCGGGCCAGTTTTGGGCCCCTGGAGGGCCGTTTCCGTTGCCAGGGGCCGGTTTTGAAGCATAGCTACAATATCGGCCCCCTGTAACAAAATCAGCCAAAACTGGACCTGGCAAACAGCTCGGACGCACCCCCCCCCCCCGGGGGGCCGGCCAAGCAGTTTGCCAGGGCCGGTTTCTGTTCCCAGTCCGGCCGTGGGGTAGATTCATTATTCCCACTGCAGTCTAAGCAACAGTAGGGAAGGTGTTGGACTTTTGAGGGGTTAGATTTACTTTTCCTGCTCCAGTCTATGCAACAGTAGCGAAAGTGTTAAACTTCGGAAGGGATGGATTGACTATTCCACTCTAGTGTAAGCAACAGTAGGGAAAGAGTTGGACTTCAGAGGGGTTAGGTATACTCTCAAGGACTGGACTCACCAATGTGGCCATGGGGGTGCTAGGTAGGCAGCTGATCTGGTATAGGTGGAGGCCACTCTAGGGCTATACAGGGTGGTTCACCCCCAGCTGCTTATGTTCAGGCACCATAGGCCCACTGTGAGGGCTTGTCGGCCCCCAGGTCGTGGCCGGTTTCTCTGGGCTGCAGCTTTGCTGACTCGCTGTGTGGGTCTACAGATTCCCCATGGTGATCAGCAGTAAGGGAACCAATTGATTTCCTCCAGGAAGCACTACGCAGGTCACGTTCCCTGGCCGATAGGTGCATTGCCGGGCCGACGTGTCCCCGCTCTGCCCTAGGCCTAGGAGGCCTAGTGGCCGGGTCCATACTTTGGATCAAAACAGGACGAGGAAACAGTACATGAACATCGCTATAATAACACTATCTCTGTGGAGACTTGAATATCACTATAATAACACATTATCTTTATGGGGACTTGAACATCACTATAATAACATACCATCTGTGTGTGGACTTGAACATCATTAATTTCATGCTCTATGTAATGAGATTTAAGCTTTGACTTTACACACTATTTCAGTGGGGACTTAAACACAATCATCTTCACACACTATCTCTGTGGGGACTTGACCATCACTATAAGAACCCACTATCTTTGTGGGGACTTGAGCAACACTATAATAACACACTATATTTGTGGGGACTTGAAAAACACTACAATAACATAACATCTCTGTGGGCACTTGAGCATTCCTGTAATTACACACAACCTCTGTTTGGACTTAAACATCATTACCTTTGCACTTCCTGTATAGGCATTCAAGCCTTTGTCTCTGTGGGGACTTGCACATTACTACGATAACAAAATATCTCTGTGAGGACATGAGCATCACTATAATAACACACTGTCTTTGTGAGGACTTGAACATCACTATAATAACGCACTATATTTGTGGGAACTTGAACATCAATATAATAACATACCATCTTTGTGGGGACTTGTGCATTCCTATAATTATAAGCAACCTTTGTGTGGACTTGAACATCATTAGTTTCAGACTCTTTATAATGAGATTAAAATAAATAAAATATATAAATCTGGTATTTGTAAAGCGCAAACTAATAACCCCTAGGCGTCTAAAGGCGATGGGAGCCGTGGGGGAGATTACGTGAACTATTGCCCAGAGTCACATGATGCTGAGCTGAGCTGCCACAGGCGATCGAACCGTGAGCCTCGCGCTCCGGAGTCAGCCACTCTGCTGCTGCACCAGACCTCTCCCTAAGCTTTGAATTTACCCACTATTTCACTGGAGACTTGAAAACAATCATCTTCACACACTATCTCTGTGGGTACTTGAATACCACTATAATAACAAACCATCTGTGTGGGTGCTTGAGCCTTCCTATAATCACACATGACTTGTGTGTGAACTTGAACATCATTAGTTTCATGCTGTCTGTAATGAGATTTAAGCTTTGACTTTACACACTATTTCAGTGGCGACTTAAACACAATCATCTTCACACACTATCTCTGTAGGGACTTGAACATCACTATAAAAACCCACTATCTTTGTGGGGACTTGAACAACAGTATAATAACACACTATCTTTATGGGGACTTGAAAATCACTACAATAACATACCATCTCTGTGGGCACTTGAGCATTCCTGTAATTACAAACAACCTCTGTTTGGACTTGAACATCATTAGCTTTGCACTTCCTGTATAGGGATTTAAGCCTTTTTCTTTACACATTATTTCAGTGGGGACTTGAATGCAATCATCTTCACACACTGTCTCTGTGGGGACTTGAACATCACTATGATAACACAATATCTCTGTGGGGACATGAGCATCACTATAATAACACACTGTCTTTGTGGGGACTTGAACATCACTATAATAACATACCATCTTTGTGAGGACTTGAGCATTCCTATAATCATAAGCATCCTCTGTGTGGACTTGAACATCATTAGCTTCAGACTCTTTATAATGAGATTAAAATAAATAAAATAAACAAATATATCTGGTATTTGTAAAGCACAAACTAATCACCCCTGAGGGTCTCAAGGCGCTGGGGGCCATCGGGGAGATTAAGTGAACTATTGCCCAGAGTCACATGATGCTGAGCTGAGCTGCCAATGGTGATCGAACCGTGAGCCCCGCGCTCCGGAGTCAGCAGCTCGGCCGCTGCACCACACCTCTCCCTAAGCTTTGAATTTACCCACTTTTTCACTGGGGACTTAAAAACAATCATCGTCACACACTATCTCTGTGGGGACTTGAGCAGCACTATAATAACACACTATCTTTGTGGGGACTTGGACAACACTATAATAACACACTATCTTTGTGGGGACTTGAACAACACTAGAATAACACACTATCTTTGTAGGGACTTGACCGTCACTTTAATAAAAGACCATCTCTGTGGGGACTTGAGCATTCCCCCGAAGCTCTGTTTGGACTTAGAACATCATTAGCTTCACATTCTCTGTATGGGGATTTAAGCTTTGTCTTTACGCACTCTTTGAGTGGGGACTTGAACACAACCATCTTCATACACTAACTCTGGGGACTTAAACATCCCAATAATCTCACACTATCTCTGTGGGGACTTGGGCATGATTACATTCACACATTATCTCTGTGAGGACTACTATAATCATATGCTATTTCTACGGTGACTTGAATAAAATTATCTTCACATTCTACCTTTGTGGGAACTTTGATCACGGATGAAGACACCATCTCTATACAGACCCTAGTGCTACTGTGATCACATACCACCTCCATTGACATTATCACACACTATCCCAATGCAGTGATGACATACCATTTCTATGGGCATCTTCCAACACAACCCCTATGCAGACATTAACATTATATGCATTCCTAGGGAGGTGTGGTCCAACAGCTATTTTGGCAAAGATGTAAGCAGCTAACCAAGAGCTGGGCTCCACTTGGCCATATTCTTTGGTTCCATATGTTAATTTCTTTATGTATTAGTTCCCTTATTTCCTAAGATTTTAGGCACTAATAAACAGGTTAAATACAGTTTTAGGTGCCTTTCTGTAATCATTAGCTGATATTTTCTGACACATTAACATAATGTGTCTTTGTGTATACCCCTAGTATATATGTGACAATTCATAGATTATGATGTTATTTGTGGATATTATTGATAAAATAAACATTTAACCATGTGCCTTTGACTGTATTCAATCACAAACAGTATTATGGACTAGGTCCTCACAAGGATGGTAGCACGTGTTCAAGTCCCCACAAAGATGGTTCTGTGCGCGCGATTAAATAACTGTATATTTGCAAATTTGAAGCAGGATCCTGTATCATGAATTTTTTCTTGACATTTTTCTGTTATTAGTATATTTTAAAAACATTGGGAAAGGTTAGTCCCCACAAGGCAGGTATCCACATATAGTCCCCACAAGGATGGTAACACGTGTATGTGTGTGTGTGTGTGTGTACACAATTATTTAAAATATTTATTTTACATTATTTTTTTTTATTCTTCATAGTTACTACTATAAAAAGCACATTATGTATATATGTATGTGTATATATATATATATTATAATAGTCTTTCTTCCTGATTCCACAAATTCCCTTTATGCCTTAGCCACCAGAACAATTTATTGTGTTTTATCGAGAAACATTCAGCCTTCATGAGCTCAAACCTTTCAAAGGAAAAATAATTATTTAAGCCTATTCCCACCATAGATCTCACAAAATGGAAGGCACACAAGAATAAACTTGATTCTGCAAATTGGAGAAGGGACCGGCGAAGTGCTTATTCATCTCACTGCTATCTGTGGCAGCTACTGGATCCAATAATTCAATTTACTCCTGTGCCACAGTAGGCAGCCCCTTTTCTGCTGCTTGTTCCAACCTTGTTCTGTCCACTTTCACTTGCCTCTAGTTCCAGCCATAGGTAATTTAGAGTTGTAAGGTAAACCTCAACAGCCACGCCCCGTAAATAACTGCAAGACATGCAACTTGAAAAAGGTGCTGTTTGCAAGTATCCAGAGAAATGTCTTGACAGTCATGGAATCCAGGGTGGTACGCTCTTGAAATAGATTCACTCAGTGTGAGTGATCAGTATCTGAAAGAGACACGTTAGTGATAGATCCCTTACCTTAGAATATCCCCAGGCGTCAGACTGGATCCGGAAAGTTTTTCGTCAGCAGTACCCCTGCGCGTCGGTAGGTGGCGTCGTGCGGCTCCGCGTTCGTCGCTGGCGTCGTAAGCGCCAAGATGACGTCACGGAGACTACTTAGGCGCCACCCATGAGCGCTGACGTCAGTTCTTTAGTTTTCCGCGCCAGCAAACGCAGATCCGGTTAGAGCACGTACCTTAGTCACTTTTTGACTAGTTGTTTTTTGGGACTTTTGTCTCTAATTTCTATATTTTGACTCCTGGTGCCACGTAGGGATGCCTGGGTTTAAAACCTGCGGGGCCTGCCGCCGTACGATGTCGGTGGCCGACTCCCATGGCGTGTCTCTACTGTCAAGAGCGCGACCATGACTCCCGGTCATGTTCCGACTGTCTGGCCATGGCTCCGAAGGCTTTGCGGGAGCGGTCCCGAAAGCTGCTGGAGGTCCGACAGTTGTCTCCACGCCGTTCCAGGTCCAGGGGTCGCTCGAGGGTCCAACCGCGGAGTCTCCATCATCGCTCCTCAGGGTCCAAGTCTTCGCCCTCTGATTCGGGTAAGCGACGTCATAAAAAGAAGTCGAAGAAGCGCGTACGCTCTCCGACCTCCCCCCGTCGGTCTTCGGACGCGGACGAGGGGGCCCGGGGTCTTTCCCCCGTGGCTCCGTTGGAGCCGGTCAGTCCCGCGGCCTACCCGCCATACCCGGGTCCGTCGGCAACTCCAGCCCAGGTGCAAGAGTTTCTTGCTGCCATGGACAGCCTTTTCGGGCTTAGGGCTCCCGCCTGTGCGCCTTTGGGCCCCGCGGTCCCTTTTGGGGGCCCTAGGTTGCCGCCGGCGGCTACGGCCCCAGCGTCCCGAGGTCTTCCGCCGGCGGCTCTGGCGCCGCAAGGTCCTCCGCCGGCGGCTCTGGCCCCGGCGCCGCAAGGTGGTCCGCCGGCGGCTCCGGCCCCGGCGCCGCAAGGTCCTCCGCCGGCGGCTCCGGCGCCGCAAGGTCCTCCGCCGGCGGCTCCGGCGCCGCAAGGTCCTCCGGCGGCTCCGGCGCCCCCTGCGGCTCCCTTCCCGGCGCCGCCCTGGGTGCCGTTCGTCCCACCTCCGCCCTTGCCACGTTTCCAGCTTGGGACCCCGATTGGGCCTTGGAGCCGGAGCGGCGTCGACCGGCGCCGTTCTCGGCGCCGTTCCCGGCGCCGGTGGAGCATTTCTTTTCCCCTGTGCCTCCCTCGCCGTCGACCCCCTACAACAAGAACTCCTTTTACTCTGTAAAAATGCTCTAAAGGATGTTCTAGTATTGTTGTCAATGCGATGTCTTTATTTTAATTTCACTTTCGCTTGTCACGTCACGCTTATTGTCACTTGATGTGTGAGCACCTATATATTATTGTTGTGGAATAAATTTCTGTCATACATTGACCTACATGTCCCTTGTACATTACTTACCGCTCTCTTCTAAGAATTAAGTTCTATTCACAAACCTAGTGCCCCCTAGCTGGGTCACTTCATTTTGGACCGTTTTTTGGCCACATAAGAACCATTGTTTCTCTAAACATTCAATTACCCCCGGTTCATATATTGGGGTACCCTTGTTCTCCTTACTATCCCTCGCCGTTGCAGCCTGTGCCTCGGGCTGTTGTGGAAGGGGAGGACTGGGAGGGGTCGGAGGACCCTCTTGCACGGCAGTGTGAGTCCGAACAGGAGTGGGCAGAAGACTCAGAGGATGCTAGTGGCCTTGACCTCTCCTCTGAGCCTGGGTTTGTGTCTCCTCCCACTCTCATGGAGGAAGGCGCAACCCACACTGTGGTGCTCCGTAGAGCAGCTGAGGCTCTTTGCCTTGAATTGCCTACTGTTGCCCTCCAAACTAACCTCCTTACTGAGGTGCTTCAGCCTACGGCAAGTTCTGTGCAGCCTCTGCTTCCGTTCAATGAGGCCTTGACGGATGTTTTGATGGGTACCTGGTCTAGGCCAGCCACAGGGGTCCCTGTAGATAAAAATGTGGCCAGACGTCACCGCCCGGCACCGGGTGACCCTGCCTTTCTGACAACTCATCCGACACCGGAGAGCCTGGTCATTCAGCCTTCCACTTCCCAAACAGCATTCCCTACCGCTCCGCCGGATAAGGAATGCAAAAAGCTGGAGCAGCTTGGCAAAAGGTTGTTTTCCTCTGCCAGCCTGGGGCTGCAGTCGGTCAACACCGCATGCCTCTTGGGCCGCTATTTTCACGCTGTGTGGGACACGGTGGCGCAAACTCTGCCCCAGTGCCCCGAAGAGGTTCGGGCTGTGCTTTCCCAAGCTGTTGCAGAGGGGAAGGATGCCGCGAAGTTCGCCATTTGGTGTGGGTTGGACACCGCGGACTCTTTGGGAAGAGCCCTCTCCACGACAGTGGCCTTGCGGCGACATGCCTGGCTGCGGTCCACGGGGTTTTCGGGGGATGTCCAGAGTTCCCTCATGGACATGCCTTTTGATGGTACTCGCCTTTTTGGCGATAAGGCAGACAGTGCGCTGGAACGTTTTAAGGACTCTCGGGCTACAGCCAAGTCCTTGGGTCTCTCCACCACCCGCCCGGCCATGTCTACTTTTTGTTCCTTTCGTGGCCGCGGCAGGGGCGCCTCTACACGTCCGTTCAGTCAAAGGCCTACGCAGAACCAGCCTCAGCGCGGCCGCAGGCGTGGTGGCCGCCGTGGCGGCACAGGGGGCCAGCGTGCGGGTCAGCCCACCTCCTCTCCCGCAGCATCCGCCTCGAAGCCTTCCTAGTCCGCGCTTTGGGGTGCACCCCACGCCGGTGGGCGGCAGGATTCAACATCTCCTCCCCCACTGGCGCTCTGTCACTAAGGACAGTTGGGTGCTACAAATCGTCCGAAGGGGCTATTCCTTCCCCTTCGAGTCTGCCCCCCCCCGTCCATGCCACCTCGGTTCCACCGCATGTCGGGGGATCACTTAGCGCTTCTCCGACAGGAAGTCACGGCCCTCTTAGCCAAGGGGGCCATCGAGCGCGTTCCTGGGCCAGAAGTAGGACATGGATGTTATTCCCACTACTTTCTGGTCCCCAAAAAGGACAAGGGGGCTTGTGCCCCATCTTGGACCTCCGGAACGTCAATCGCTTCCTCCGGAAGGAGAAGTTCAAGATGTTGACTCTGGCTCAGGTCTTGGCTGCCCTCGACCCTGGAGACTGGATGGTAGCGTTGGACTTGCAGGACGCATATTTTCACATTCCCGTCCTGCCCGCCCACCGGCGTTACCTGCGGTTCACAGTAGGCCAGGAGCATTTTCAGTTTACCGTGCTCCCCTTCGGCCTTACAAGCGCCCCTCGGGTGTTCACGAAAGTGATGGCGGTGGTCGCAGCTCATCTGCGCAGGTCAGGGGTGTCAGTCTTCCCCTACCTCGACGACTGGTTGTTGAAGGCGGGCTCGCCCCAGGCAGTCGTCACCCACCGTCAGACTACGGCCGACCTCCTGCAGTTGCTGGGGTTCTCCATCAACGTGCCAAAGTCGCACCTGAGTCCTTCTCAGAAGCTCCCCTTCATCGGAGCGGTTCTGGATTAGACGCAGTTTTGGGTTTATCCTCCCGAGCAGCGAGTCCGGGATATTCAGGCTATGATTCAGATCTTTCAGCCTCTATCCCGGGTTTCAGTCAGGATGACCCTCCGGCTCCTGGGCCTGATGGCCTCCTGCATTCTGCTAGTGCAACATGCCAGGTGGCATATGCGGGCTCTGCAGTGGGACCTGAAGTTCCAGTGGGCACAGCATCAGGGCAACCTGTCCGATCTTGTCCAGATCTTGAAGGGCACTGCACAACAATTGCAGTGGTGGCTCACGAATAGCGAGTGGGTCAATGGCAGATCCCTCTCCCTTCCCCAACCGGAGCACACAGTGGTGACGGATGCGTCCCTCCTGGGATGGGGCGGCCACTTGGGAGAGGCGGAGATCAGAGGCCTCTGGTCTCCGGCGGAGTCCCGGCTCCATATCAATCTTTTGGAGCTTCGGGCGATCCGACTTGCACTGAAGGCATTCCTTCCCTCTGTCCGGGGAAGTGTAGTGCAGGTATTCACGGACAACACCACCGCCATGTGGTATTGCAACAAACAGGGCGGGGTGGGGTCGTGGACCCTTTGTCAGGAGGCTCTGCGCCTCTGGACATGGCTGGAACATCAAGGCATTACCTTGGTGGTTCAACACCTGGCAGGTTCTCTGAACTCAACACAGAGGAACCACATATTGGGAACCCTTCCGGCTGCACAGCCAAATCCTGGACTATTATGAGTCCAATAAATCAAGTAATCAATTCTTCTTCTTTGTACTCCTTGTTAATTTGATAAGCTTAAACCACTTTATCCATTTTGTAATCGATTTATTTTACTCATATATCTGTCGTACTGCAAAAGATGACGCAACCAAAGAAGGAGTGTACGTGTCCACATATCACGACTTTATTAGCGTGACCCAATGCATTTCGGGAATATCAATTCCCTTCATCAGGGGTATCTACAAGGCAAAAAATCATAATCAAAAAGCACCGTCGCTATACATGATTATTACGAACTTTTGTTGAAAACAACATAAAAAACTTAAACTACGAACAATTAACTGTCTTCAAGTTAACATGCAAATCAGCATGTCTTTAAACATTACATGTTTCCTAGTGTTACTCAAAACCCAACATAACGCCCCTACCTCCTCGTTGGTACCCACTCTATTCCACCCCCACACACGGCTGCAGTCAACAAAACCTTTTCTCCATCCCCGCTTTACATAACCTATTCCCCAACTGTTACCCCTTCATTCATAGACCCCGCTGAATCAACGATGTTTCCTCCACTCACCATGACATGTGGTCGTTTTTTAAAAAAAAATCACAACATCTCAACAACACTACATCGTGTCAGGAAAACTCTTCGCTTCCACCATACCGCTCCAAATCTACGGTGTGCCGAGGCGCGCTTCTCTATTTAAACTAAACACCTCATCAACTGCTGCGAATATTGCTTCACTCTATGACTCCCCTTTCAATTGTCAACAGATGGTTGGGCAGGAAATAACTGCTTTACCTAAACTCTGGCGTGGATTCTATATCCTTTCTCACTCTCCCTATCCTCCGTTGCTGTGTGTAAAAACTGCATGTCCCAGCATGCTTCTCGTCGTAATCTTGCTAGCATATTAGCACTCGTGCCGGAACCCGGTGATAGAAATGGTAAATCCCCATGCCTCATCTAAAAGGCTGTTCTTACTGACAAACACATGAATCCATGCATTCCAAAACAGAATTGCACATTGCAATATTCAACATGTTAACAAGAAAAAAACGAATAAATCGACACTTAAGCACGATAAAACAAAATAAAATAGTAAAATGTTTCATTTTGAAAAAGACCATTGTAATCCCCTGTTCTTTCAAGCCGTTTGTGTGGAAAACCGTCACTCCAAAGTTCTTCGTCATTTTCCCAGGCACTAACATTACAGTACTCGACCACCATTTATAGATCAACTTAATTTCGCTTATATAGGGTGCGCCTCTGGACATGGCTGGAACATCAGGGCATGTTCCTGATGGTTCAACACCTGGCAGGTTCCCTGAACGCCAGGGCGGACGAACTCAGCCGCAGGTGCATGATGGATCACGAATGGCGTCTTCACTCGGAAGTGGCACAAGGACTCTTTCTACAGTGGGGAGAGCCTTGGTTAGATCTATTCGCCACCGAAGAGAACGCGCAATGTCATCAGTTCTGCGCGTTGGAATTTCCAAGGCGGCACTCGCTCGGCGACGCTTTTCGACGCGAGTGGAGTTGCGGTCTATTGTACGCCTTTCCGCCTATACCACTTCTACCCAGAGTGTTGAAGAAGATTCGGCACGACCGGGCCCAAGTCATTCTTGTGGCTCCGGACTGGGCTCGAAGAGTTTGGTATCCCGAGCTACTCAGTATGAGCGTAGATCCCCGATCCGTCTGCCTCTTCGGGAGGATCTTCTGTCGCAGCAGCAGGGGACGGTCCTCCACCCGAACCTGTCCAGCCTCCACCTGCTTGCGTGGAGATTGAGCGGCGGCAGTTGATTCCTTTCGACTTGCCTCCCGAAGTTTGTGATGTGATTCTGGCAGCCAGGCGTCCCTCCACTAAGGTGGTATACGCCTGCAGGTGGAACAAGTTTGTGGCATGGTGCACAGCAAAGGCTGTGAATCCCCTCTCTGCCCCTCTTTCTGAGGTTCTTCTGTTCCTTCTTTCACTGGCCCAACAGGGTTCTGCCCTGGGTACCATCAAGGGCTATCTTTGTGCCATTTCGGCCTTCCTCAGGCTTCCTGATCAGCCCTCCCTTTTCAAGTCCCCTGTTGTTAACAGGTTTCTAAAAGGCATTACACACCTCTTCCCTCCTGTTCCGTTTGTGATGCCTCAGTGGGACTTGAACTTGGTTCTTACCTTTCTTATGTGCGCTCCTTTGAGCCTCTACATAACTGTCCTCTTCGTCTTCTGACTCTGAAGACAGCCTTTCTGGTGGCCATCACCTCCGCTCGGCGGGTGAGTGAGCTCCAGGCTCTATCATGCAAACTTCCCTTTCTGTCTGTCCATCCAGAAAAGGTTGTTCTTAGGACGCGTCCGTCCTTCTTGCCAAAGGTGGTTACTGCCTTCCACATTGGGCAGACAATCACTTTGCCCACCTTCTTTCCGCCTCCGCATCCTTCCAGAGAGGAAGAGAGGCTCCACCGTCTGGATCCAAAACGTGCGCTTTCTTTTTATATCAATCGCACACAACACTTCCAGGTGGATGACCAGCTCTTTGTTGGCTACGTGGGCGCCAAAAAAGGTCGGGCGGTGCACAAGAGAACCATCTCCCGCTGGGTAACCTTGTGTATCAAAGCCTGCTATTCTTTGGCTAAGAAGGAGCCTCCTGTTGGGCTGCGTGCCCATTCCACCAGGGCAACGGCTGCTACCACGGCTTTAGGCCGCGGTGTTCTGCTGCAGGATATCTGTCAGGCAGCTACGTGGGCCTCGCTGCACACATTTACAAAGCATTACTGCCTTGACAGTCAAGTCCGGAGGGACGGCTTCTTTGGCCGTTCTGTCCTCCGGGACTTCCTTGTCTGATCTTTGTTCGCAGACCCACCACCGGGGTTGGTATTGCTGGGGTATCTATTCTAAGGTAAGGAATCTGTCACTAACGTGTCCTTTCAGATGCACAAGTTACTAACTTGTGTAATGATATATCTGTAAGAGACAGTAGTTAGTGACAGATTCCTTACCGCCCCACCCATCCTCCCCGTTCTGCGAACTGATTTCTAGGGTTGAGGACATCCCTTTCAGGGCCCTAGTATTTTTCAGACACCTATGTCAGCTTCTTGCATGGCTCTGCGTTCCTGGAGCGGAAAGTCGTGTACAGAACTGACGTCAGCGCGCAGGGGCGGCGTCTAAGTACTGCCCGCGACGTCATCCCGGCGATCACAACGCCGACGACGGACGCGGAGCCGCACAACGCCGCCTACCGACGCGCAAGGGTACTGCTACGCAAAAACTTTCCGGATCCAGCCTGACGCCTGGGGATATTCTAAGGTAAGGAATCTGTCACTAACTAATGTCTCTTACAGATATATCGTTACACAAGTAGTAACTTGTGCATTAGAAGCCCGACCATTCAGGTTTATGAGCATGAAGTTAGCAGTAATGCTGATCTTGATTAACCCCTACCCCTCCAGCTACCAGGCAATTGGTGAATGGGGAGGACAAATTAAACTCCTTGAGGTCTGCCCTGATATCACATGCCTCCATAAGGATGATGTATTTGCAGAAACAATGATTTATCTTTTTGCCAGGCTGAAAATGTCTTGGATGGCTAGTCCAATGGCAGCAGTCTGAAGTTGCTGACCGACGGATTGAGTGGTATCAATCTGCATGCACTCTGAGTCAAACCATCTCTTGATCAGTCCTTAAGCATTTATTAAAGCTTCCATATCCTCTGGGCAGGGAATTAAGCATCCAGTAGTATCTCCAATTGCTCCCCATATGACATAGAATACCATGTACCCCAGCATAAATGACACAATCCACCAGATGAAGGTAAAGGACCTCAAATGTTGGAGACCAGTTGTAATTAACCCTCAGGCAGTAGCGTGTATACTCAACTAGATATCTATTTGCCTTGTAATAGTCAAAGCTTAGCTACTCCTTTTGTTGAAACCTGTGATCTGCAGTATACACACAGTTGTCTGCAGTGAGAGAAGTCACTGCAAAGGCTGGCAGCTTGTGGGGGAGGGTGAGGACTATCTACAGTCATCTGTATCGGGTCTAGTTGGTGATCATGAATTTGAAAATATGTGTGCGGTGTTTGTTGAATCATGAACACACCAACTATTCTTTTAAATTTAATCTGTTTGCATTCATTATTAGGCGGTCACTTGTTCAAATTGAGATGATGTATTATTGCTCTCTCCAAAATGAAATACATTTCTGCATTTCATTTTTGAAATAGATTTTGCAGCAAAGTTCATTGAGCTGTTTCTTTAACGCCCTTTGCTAATTACAAATAAGTTGGTAGGCACATACTGTGTTCAAGATCTTTTGAAATCCCAGTAGACTCTTTGTGGCTTCATGTGTTTCCTCCCACCTCTTTTGCACGCCTTCTCTGACAGCTTCTTCTTTGTGGTTTGAGAGAGTGGTTGTGCTCAGTTTTACGAGATTGTCATAACACAATCCTGACCTAGTTTAAACAGCGTAATGCTTGCATAATGTTTTCCTAATAGTATTAGGAGCTCTAGTGATACCTCGAGCTACTGCTTAGCTATTATATGAAAAATACAGTCATGTGGTCTGACTTAATGGAATGCACATGAGATGTCGAGTAGTCCCCGTGTTGCAAATTTACCATTTCCTGCTTTCTGAGGTTATTACCAGCAACTTTAGAGAGTGTTATAGTCCTAGAAGATTTGGTGCCTCATTTAATTTAAAAATCTTTTTGGTACAAGCAAACTTAGTGTAGTATTAACCTAATTTTCATAGAAATTGTTCCACCAATTTAGCTACCTAACACAATGCTCATAGGGGAGGCTGAAGACTTCAGTTGCTTCACGCTTAGGTGGCCAGAAAGCGGTCTCCCTTTTTTTTCCAAGTTCTTTGCCTGCTTCCTTTCAAGCTAGCTAATATTTTTCTTGGGGTGGTTGGTCTGCTGCAGTTATTTTACTGCTGTGAGCTCGACCGGGTACTTTTGATCACTCTAAGACTAATTTCTAGATCGTCCATTTAACTTTGATTTTACGGTGCTCAAATTGTGTTTAACTAAATGCCTGATCTGAGTCATAATGCTTAGAATGTGTCTGCTTAGGACTTCCATTAACCTTCCTGATGCTTCTTGAATTGTGTTGCACCGAATAATTCAAAATAGGTGGTTAAACTTTAATCGTTGCTGTTCATAGCCTTCCTTATAGTTGTGTATTTCTCACAACCATGTGATAGTAAATTATCGTGTTCATGTTTTTTGTCTTTAGGTTTACACCAGATTTCACTGCCTCCAGGGTCATTCGTGAATTGAAGTTCGTTACAACTGGTGGCTCCGAGTTTGTATTCATCTTGAATTCGTCCCTTCCATATCACATGCTGGCAACCTGTGCAGAGGCTTTGCCCCGTCCAAACTGGGAACTGGCTCTGTACATAATCATCTCAGGAATAATGAGGTATTTTTTGTCTGGCTAAATCTTAAAATTTACTTTTAAAGGTTTATGTTTTAGCAGTGGACTGTAGTCGTAGCAGCACAACAGTTTCAAACTTAGTTGTGTGCTTAGCAATATTTATTGCTGTGCCAAGAATCTAGGGAACCTTCTCCCAGTCAGGAAGGAGGTTTTTGAAAACGAGAATGCCACAAAAACATAGCAACAGGACTGCTTTGGCTTTAATGGAGATGCCCTTTAGGGTGAAATCATGCAGAAAAAGTGTGTTTGTCTCAAGGTTTTTCTGAAATTCGTAGCCATGAACATGTATGTAATTACCGTTAACATTTTATCACTCAGTGAATTAAAACCCATAAGGTGGGCTTGAGTCTTTTTTTTTTTTTTTTGGACTGTGACTGATGTAATGATTACGGATCACAACCATCTTTGCTTTTGCTGAAATCTAGATACTATTGTAGTGATGATTGCCATTTCATGTGGTAGTGCTCTCTAGCAACTTTATATTTGTGTGTATGTGTATAGGTGAGTGACTATAATATATTCCTGACTGTGTGAAGGATGACATGTATTTGCTTTTTTTTTCCTATTATGGGTTATATTGTCAAGTTTATGTAAAAGTGTCTACAATGCTTATTAATGTCTTGCATTAGAAGTGCATTTGGGGGCTCACAGTATACATTAACCATTATAACTTAAGTGAGGAAGTACTAGCTTCATCCTTAGCCTTAATTATGGTGTAGGAAGCAAGTCCTCTGTTTCATATATTGGCAAGATCAGCAAATCTTGGTGTGATCGTTGAATTGACTCCGCCATTAACTGCGCAGAGCAAGTATGAGTGCTGCGAGACTTTGACAGTCCTTGACATGAAGTCTTCTTCAGAATGTTGACCAAATGTTTGGTGGCAGTGGTAGCGTTTTTTTTAATAGCTGTGATGACTCTCTTCTGGGTGATTGTGACAGCAGATTCATGATACTCTATCCAGCCTTTACTGACTTCTTAGTCAACACCTCAATCTGCCTCCTGGAAGGAGTTCTATAGTATACCAGTGCTACCATCCCTGCTTTCCTGCTAAACTGCATAATTAGAGTTCAGTGTCCTAGAAGGAGGAAGAATAATTGAAGAAGGTGATCGCTGTGTATTTGGGAACGTTCCTTGCTTTCTCTCAATCCCTCCACTCCCACACTGACCAATCAGCTCAGATTTCTAACTGCCAATGTGGCAGTCAGATATTTGTGGTTGCAAGAGATAGGTGAAAGCCAGACGTGCATCATTTAAGAAGTTTCCTGTGTGGAAAATCTGCATTCAGAAAATCCACCTACAGAATACAATATTATAGAGACTTCTAGCCACAGATTCCTTACGTCAGAATTATCCCCAGGCATCAGACAAGATCCAGAAATTTTGGAGCAGTACCCCTGTGCACCGGAAGGTGGTGTCGTTTGGCTCCGCGTCTGCGTTGTCAGCGATGGATGTGACATACGGAGTACATATAGAGCTATGCATCAGTCACTTTTTAACTGCTTTTTAAAAAACTTTTTGTCAACCACTTTTTGGAGAAATACTTTCCCTCTGGTGTGACAGGCAATCCCACAAGAAACAACTAGTTTCAAACCATGTGGTGCGTGTCACAGGCAGATATCTGTGACAGAGCCCCACCCCCCTCAATTTGGTCTCTCTGTGGTACCTTGAGAAGGACCATAACTCCAACGCCTGTGAGGATTGCCCCGCCATGCACCCGAAGGCACTGGGGGAGCGCACCCTGAAGTTCCATGCCACCCAACATCAGATGATTCCAAGTTGATCAAGATCCCGGGAACGCTCATGGAGCCGCTGTCGGCATCGCCATCGAACTAATCATCAGATAAGTCACGTAAAAAGAAGAAATCGAAGCAGTCGAAGAGGTCTTATACTTTTTCGTGTCCTTCGAAATCCTCGGACGAGATAAGGGATTGTCGGCACTCCAGGCCCCGTCATCTGTGAGTTCCAACCAGGGTCGGCTCTGCACTTCCCCGATTTTGCTGGAGGGACCGGTGCCCAATTTGTAGAGGTCTATGAGGCCATGAACCTCATTATTGGCGGCCCAACTCCTCTGGAGCGCCTTTATGCACAATGGGTTTGGGAGGGAGGGACCCCTACTGGTTTCCCTCCAGTAGGGCCCCATGGATCCAGTGCTGGATCTGGAGCAGTGCCGCCAGCGAGGCAAAGACCTTCTCTGGTGCCCGCTCCTCTACTGATGGCACCATCAACACCAGCCTCATAATCTTTGACTCCAACACAGAGCAGGATCGGCTTTGTGTGATGCTGGTCCTTGTGCCATCTGTAGCCATGCCTTCCAAGTTAGTCAGTGCCTTTTGTCTTTGACCGGCCTGGTACAGTGGTTGAATAGGAGGGCTTTGGCAACCCAAATGAATAGCAACAGCCATTGGATGATTCCGAGGACACCTAATATGAGGATCTGGCGGATGCCAGTGGGTTAAATACCTCACCTGACACTGGCCTGGTCTTCCCTCCTATTGTGGCTATGGAGGTGGGGGCTTTTTTCGCTATGGTGGTGCTTAGGGCGGCTGAGGTCTTGGACCTTCAGTTGCCCTCAGCGGCAGTCAAGACTGTCTTGATTTAGGTGCTTCCGCCAGGGACAGCTCCTCCAAACCCTTGCTCCCCTTTAATGAAGCCCTCACTGACGTCCTCCTTGTGGCCTGGTCCAAGCCCTGCACAGGGGCTCCTGTGCACAGGACAATTGCCCGCCACCACCTTCCCTGCTCCAGGGGACCCTAGTTTCCAGGTCCTTGGGTCTGTCTATGGCCCTCTTGTCTCCGCAGTCTGCCTTTTTCCCCTTTTGTGGCCACGGAAGGTGTTTCATATTGCTTTGATACCCTCCCAGCCATCACGGCCAGCTAGTTTCCACGCCCTTTTGTGGCCGAGGACGAGGTTCCCACAGACCACGCGGGATAGGTAGCCAGATAGGGGTGGGATAGGCATGTCCACTATTCCCCTGGCAGCCGCAGCCTCCAAGCCCCTTAAGCTTGCCTTTCAGACCATCACAGGCATCCAGCAGGGGGCAGAATACGCCATCACCAGCGCCTCTGAAGGTCAACATCATTAGACCGTTGGGTACTACAAAGGGGCTAACCCTTCCCCTTTGTGGCTACCCTTCCACACATGCCACCCACTTACGTCCGGTTGATGGAGGACCATTTTTCCTTACTCCGGCAGGAAGTTTCGGTTCTCTTGGTTAAGGGAGCTATAAAGATGGTGCCAGCATCAGGAGCATGTTGTGGTTGCTTTTCATGGCCAAAAAGGACAGAGGCCGCCTTCCTACACTCGCCCTGCCCCTTCTCAATCTCTTCCTCAAACAGTGGGAATTCAAAATGCTCACGCAAGTTCTGTCTGCTCTGGATCTGGGAGACCAGATGGTGGGGGTTGGATGCATATTTTTACATCCTTGTCCTTCCCACCCACAGATGATACCTGCGGTTCATGGTGGGCTAGGAGCACATTTGTTTGCCGTGCTCAACTTTGGCCTCATCAGCTCCTCTCGGATGTTCACCAAGGTGATGGCGGTGGTTGTAGCAAACCTGCAGAGGTCTGGGGTTCCAGTCTTTCTCCTACCTCGACAGTTGGCTGTTAAAAGCAGGCTCGCCCCAGGCAGTCGTCTTTGACCACCAGACTGCAAGGAACCTCCTGCGCTTTCTGGGGTCACTATCAATATGCCAAAATCACACCTGATTCCCTCTCAAACGCTCCCTTTCATCGGAGCTGTTCTGGATACTGCAGTTTTGGGCTTAGCCTCCCGAATGATGAGTCCAAGATATTTGGGCAATGATATCGATGTTTCAGCCTCTATTCTGGGTTTTGGTGAGACACACTCTGAGACTGTTGGGCATCCTGCAATTAAAACATACCCACTGGCATATGCAGGCTTTGTAGTGGGGCTTTAAGTTCCACTGGGCGCAGCATCAGGGCAATCTCTCCGACAGGGCCCAAATTTTGGTGGGAACTGCAACAGATTTGCAGTGGTGGCTGACGAACCATGATTGGTTTGTGGCAGACCCCTCTCCCTTCCCCAGCCAGAACTGATGGTAGTGACTGATGTGTCACTTAAGGGCTGTGGCATTCATCTGAGGGAGGTGGAGATAAGAGGACTCTGGTCTCAGAGTCCGGGCTCCACTGAAACTTGTTGGAGCTTCAGGGTGTTTGCTTGGCATTTAAGGCCTTTCTACCCCCCATCAAGGTTTGGATAGTGCAGGTGTTCACAGACAACACCACCACCATGTGCTACTGCAACAAGCAAGGAGTGGTGCAAGGTCTCGTTCAAGAGTGGGGAGAGCCTTGGTTAGTTCTGTTTGCCACAGCCAATTCCATTAGTCCTGTGTGCTGGAGTTTCCAAGATGGCTCTCGCTCGGAGATGCTTTTCGACTCGAGTGGGGTTTCTGCCTCTATATGCCTTTTTGCCGATATCACTCCTACCCAGAGTTCTCAAGACTGGGTCCAAGTTATTCTTGTGGCTCCGGATTGGGCACGAAGAGTCTGGTATTCCGGACTGTTGCGACGGGCACTAGTCCTCCGGTCAAACTGCCGGAAGTTCTGTCGCAGCAACAGAGGAGGATCCTGTACCTGCACATCCTCTCACCCTTCTCCTTCATGCTTGGAGATTGATCGGCGACAACTGACAACCGTTGACCTTCCTCCTGGAGTCTGTGATGTTATTCTGGCAGCAAGGCTTCCCTCCGCCAAGATGGTATACGCCTGCCACAGGACAAATTTGTGGCATGATGTGTGTCCAGAAGCATTGACTCCCTCTCTGCTCCTCTTTCTCAAGTCTTATTATTTGTTCTTTCTTTGAAATAGCAAGGCTCTGCTCTGGGCTCAGTTAAGGGCTATCTTTCAGCCATCTCTCCATTTGTGCTGTTGCCAGACCAGCCACTTTTATTTAAGTCACCTTTTGTGATGAGATTTCTCTGGACACATGCATGCTTCCTTCCGAAGGTAGTTACTCCTTTTCACACAGGCCAGACCATCACCCTGCCTACCTTTTTTGCCCTGCCTCATCCTTTTAAGGAAGAGGAGAGACTCCATCGTCTGGACCCAAAAAGAGCATTGTCGTTCTACGTTGACCGCACAAAAGGCTTCAGTGTGGATGAGCAACTGTTTGTAGGATACATTGGGCCCAAGAAAGAGAAGGCTGTGCAGAAACGAACCTTCTTCCGATGGATAGTGCTCTGCTTAACGATCTGCTATGCGTTGGCCAAGAAGCAACAACCTGAGGGCTTTTGCGCTCATTCTGCCAGAGCCAAAACTGCGACCACTGTGTTAGCAAGCAGAGTTCTTGTCCTAGACATCTGTCAGGCTGCAACGTGGGCAGGAATGCACACATTTACTAAGCACTACTACTGCCTGGACAGTCCGGTCCGTCGGGACAGGCTTTTTGCCTGTTCGGTCCTAAAGGGCTTTCCGGTCTAAATTGGGTTTGCAGACCCGAATCAGGGGAGGCATTGCTTGGGTACCTATTATAAGGTAAGGAATCTGCAGCTAGCAGCCTCTATCAGATGAACAAGTTACTTACCTTTGGTAATACCTTATCTGGTGGTAGAGACTCCATCTAGCCACATATTCCTTACCGACTCTCCCATCCTCCCCACTCTGTGACCTGATTAAAGGATGAGGGTTTCCCCTTGAAAAGGGCCCTTTAACTTCACACCAGTGGTCAGTATTCATTGTGGCTTCACACTCCTGGTGTTGAAAGTCCTGAAAATGAACTGACAGCTCGCCCAGGTGGCGCCTTTCTACGTACCGCATACATCACTTACGGCGCTGATGCGGAGCTGAACAACAACAACAACAACACCACCACCACCACCACCTACCGGCGGGCAGAGATACTGCCTGAAAATGTTCGGATCCAGTCTGACGCTGGAAGATAATACTAGGGTAAGGAATCATAGAGCAATGGAGTACTGTGAGATGCTACACTTTTCTGAAGACTTTTAATGGGTGTTACTTTTTATTTCTTCCCTGTGCCTTCCACGTTGCTTATTCTCTAGAGGACCTAGAACGCAGAGCAAAATAGAGTTTTGCAATCTTTTTATGTTTTGGGATGTCTGAAGTGAAGAAACTATTAAAATGTGAAATGTTCCTTTTCTGGAACTTTGTTGTTAGGGGTGTCCTAATTGAATACCATAACAAAACAGTTTTCAAATACATTCCTGTATCATCAAATCAAGTAGTTACAAAATTAGTAGTAATTATTTTATATGAAGTTCTGAAAAAAATAAAGCTATAATTTCCTTTTATTGTATGAGCTCTTTAAGAAGTCCATGTTTCTAATATACTGGTATACGTGTTGACATAGTGCAGCAAAAAGCAAGCTGTAACTTTCGGATGATTTTTTTCTGCACAGGATAGAATTTTATTTTTAAAATACTTAAGGTAAAGGCGCACATGAAGTTGAACGGAAGAATTGCCATAAACGATGCCATTAACCGGCTTAAAGAAAACCAGCTCATTTTGTTGCATGTCCCCAGTGTGTTAATCTAATGAAATTTAAGTTGATGCTAAATAAACACCAAAATAAATGATGCAATACATCAGCCCTTAATTTGAGAGTGAAGGACTTTTTGGAAGGGTTAACATTCATCTAAATGGTATTGCAGCTTTCTCTCTTTTTATTCACTTTCAAAGACCGTGGTATGCCTGTATTTCAACCTATTGAAGATTTTTGCACTGTTATAGGCAAATGGCATGATAAAAATCCTGCTGCTTGCACATCAAAGGCAATTTATGGGTAATAGTAACCATGATAGCTACACAACTTCTGAAAAATGATCTGCGGTTGTGAGTACACCATAAGTGGTATATAAAATACCAAGGTATTACTGTGAAACAAACACTTGAATGTTGTTGTGTTTATATTTCTCTTTAGGTCTATAAGAAGCAGTAGACAGTAAGAAAATACAGAACTTTGGCATCCAGGCAGATCCAAATTGTTTTAATGTCGCTCCTCATTTCTTTTGTCTCTTGCATTTGTGTATTATAATTGTATATAATACATAAAGGCGCTACTTTGTGCAAAATATTTAAATGTTGATGTCTTTGTAGATCTCTGTAGGTCTACAAGGAGCAGTAGATGGTAAGAAAGTGCTGTACTTTGGCATCTAACCAGGCAAACCAGATTAGTTTTAATGTTTTTCCTTCTCTTTTGATTCTTGTAGCGTGCTTTTTCTTTTAGTAATTGGAACAGCCTATTTAGAAGCTCAAGGAATTTGGGAGCCTTTTCGGAGGCGTCTCTCTTTTGAGGTGTCAAATCCTCCTTTTGATATGGGAAGGCCATTTGATCTCAGGAGAATTGTTGGTATTTCATCGGATGCAAAGTAAGTATACATTGCTTCCATTAGAACCTTTTTCTTGCTTTAAATACTACCCCAGATTTGGTTGAGTAGTCTGTAGCGAAGTGCTGTACCATAGGTGTGCATATTGTTGGTGGTTTAATTGCTTTCTTACATAAATAATGGCAAACAATCCCTCTGATAGCTTTTGGCCTAATGAACCACAATTCACTCTGTCATTACTGATTAGCGGCTGAGATCAATAGCTCAGAATATTATAGTGCTACACATTTTACAAACCTGCCACTTGTTTGGTTGTCAATTGTGCACTACAACATATCTGCTGTAGTCAAAATTGATTAAGCATAGTCATCAGGTGTGTGTTAAAAAGGACTATGTACAGGCATTGAGTAATGTGACTTTCGCCCATTGACCATCCCCTGGCCAAAAGAAAATGCCCTTTTGAAATGTACTTTTAAATAAAAAAATAGAAAAAAATGTATAATAAAACATTGGTAAGCTTATCTGAAAGAGACACGTTAGTGATAGATTCCTTACCTTAGAATATCCCCAGGCGTCAGGCTGGATCCGGAAAGTTTTGCGTAGCAGTACCCTTGCGCGTCGGTAGGCGGCGTCGTGCGGCTCCGCGTCCGTCGTCGGCGTCGTGATCGCCGGGATGACGTCGCGGGCAGTACTTAGGCGCCGCCCCTGCGCGCTGACGTCAGTTCTTCTTTTTCCGCGCCAGCAAGCGCAGATCCGGGAAGAGCAGTGCCCTGGTCAATTTTTGACCATACTTTTTGGTGATTTTTTCACTGGTTTTTCCAACTTTAAGGTGTCGTAGGGATGCCCGGCTTCAAGCGATGCGGCGCCTGTGCGCGGATGATGTCCGTCACCGACCCGCATTGGGAGTGTCTCTTCTGCCTCGGCCGAGGCCACGACACCGAGTCTTGTCCCGAATGCCAGGCCCTCAACCCGAAAGCTTTGCGAGAGCGGTCTCGAAAGCTCCTCGAGGCCCGGCATTCGGCTCCGCGGAAGCCCCGGTCGCGTGAGAGGTCCAGGGGTCGCTCGCGGAGTGCACACCGGTCGTCGACTTCTTCGTCCGGTAAGTCTAAGCACAAGAAGTCCAAGAAGCATCGTCGCTCTCGGACTTCGCCTCGCCCGGTCTCGCGACTCGGCTGAGGCCCCTCCCGGCACCGTCCCCGCCCCGCGGCCCCGGACTTGCCTGTGGAGTCGCCCCCGTCATACCCGCCCTTCCCGGGTTCGGGGGCGGATCCGGCCAAGGTACAGGAGTTCCTGTCGGCCATGGCCCGCCTCTTCGGGCCTTCAGGCCCCTCCGGTGCGCCTTCGGGCCCCGCGGGCCCTGAGTAGGGTTGCTCCGGCGTCGCCGGCGGCTCCGGCCCCGGCGTCGCCCGAGCCTCCAGCCTCGATTCCGGCTTCGGCCCCGGCCTCGATCCCGGCTCCACAACCCCCATCGACGCCGGTCGACCTCACGACACCTCCGCCGGCGCCGATGTCTCCGGTGCCGTTCTCGACGCCGCCCTGGGCTCCGGGCGGCGTCGTCCCCAGTTCCTTCCGGCTCCGGACATGGACCCGGAGCGACGTCGCTCGACGCCGGCTCCGGCGCCGATGGGACCTTGGGTCCCAAATGTCCCTCCTCCTCCTTATTTTGAACCAGAGGAGGACCAGGAGGACTGGGAGGGGTCTGATGACCCTCTGACACGCAACTGTCAGTATGATGAGGACTGGACAGAGAGTCTAGGGGAGGCCAGTGGTCTGGATACTTCTCCTGACACTGGCATGCTGTCTCCTCCCGTGGCTACGGAGGAGGGGGCCAATTTTGGTACGGTGTTGCGTAGGGCTGCTGGGGCCTTACGTCTCCAGCTCCCTACTTTGACGGTCAAGCCTAACATCTTGACAGAGGTGCTTCAGCCGGCAGCCTCCTCTGCGGAGACTGTGCTGCCGTTTAACGACGCCCTCACTGACGTTCTTTTGGGCGCCTGGTCCAAGCCCAACACAGGGGCTCCTGTGGATCGGAACGTGTCACGACGCCATCGCCCCGCTCCGGGCGACCCCTGTTTCTTTCTGTCCACCCCACTCCTGAGAGCTTGGTTGTCCAAGCCTCCGCTTCCCAAACCGCCTTCCCTACCGCTCCTCCGGATAGGGAATCCAAACGCCTGGATCAGTTTGGGAAGAAAGGTTTTCTTCCTCCAGTGCTGGCTTGCGGTCCGTTAACACCGCTTGTCTTTTGGGCCGATATACCCACTCCCTGTGGGATTCGGTGGCGGATGTTTTGCCCCAGTGCCCTGAGGAGGTCCAGGCACTGCTTTCCCGCGCCATTGCGGAAGGAAGGGATGCGGCCAAATACACTATCCGTTGTGGCCTTGACACCGCCGACTCGCTGGGCAGGTCGATTGCAACGACGGTGGCGCTCCGGCGCCACGCCTGGCTGAGAACCACTGGTTTTTCAGGGGATGTCCAGAATACTCTCATGGACATGCCCTTTGATGGAGTCGGTCTTTTTGGGTCCAAAGCAGACCATGCGTTGGAGCGCTTTAAGGACTCACGGGCTACTGCAAAGTCCCTGGGCCTTTCTGCTACACGCCCTCCGCTGCCTTCTGCTTTTCGCCCCTATCGTGGCCACGGTAGGGGCGCCCTTCACGTCAGCAGCCCAGCCACCGGCCCGCGCAGCAGGCGTCTTCGCGTGGCCGAGGACGTGGATTCCGCCGTGGCGGATCGGGCAACCAGCGTGCGGGTCAGGCCACCACCTCCAACCCGTCCGCGGCCTCCAAGCCCTCCTAGTCCCTCCTTTCAGGTGCACGGCACGCCAGTAGGGGGCAGGGTCCGCCATCACCTTCCCCACTGGCGCACCATCACCTCGGACAGGTGGGTCTTGGACATTGTCCGAAGGGGCTACTCCCTCCCCTTCGAGACCACCCCCCAGCCATGCCACCTCAATTCCACCGCATGTCAGGGGATCACTTGGTGCTTCTACGGAAGGAAGTCACGGCCCTCTTGACCAAGAGGGCCATCGAGCATGTTCCGACCCCAGAAGTAGGGCGTGGTTGCTACTCCCACTACTTTCTGGTGCCCAAAAGGACAAGGAGGACATGCGTCCTATCTTGGACCTCCGGAACGTCAATCGCTTCCTCCGGAAGGAGAAGTTCAAGATGCTCACCCTAGCTCAGGTCTTGACTGCCCTCGACCCTGGAGACTGGTTGGTAGCGTTGGACTTGCAGGACGCGTATTTCCACATCCCCGTCCTGCCGGCCCACCGGCGTTACCTTCGGTTCACGGTAGGCCCCGAGCATTTTCAGTTCACCGTGCTCCCCTTTGGCCTTACCAGTGCCCCTCGGGTGTTCACGAAAGTGATGGCGGTGGTCGCAGCTCATCTGCGCCGGGCAGGGGTTTCAGTCTTCCCCTACCTCGACGACTGGCTGCTGAAGGCGGGCTCGTCCCAGGCAGTCGTCTCCCACCTCCAGACTACGGCCGAACTCCTGCACTCGCTGGGGTTCTCCATCAATGTGCCGAAGTCGCATCTAATTCCTTCTCCACAGCTCCTTTTCATCGGAGCAGTTCTGGACACGACGCAGTTTCGGGCCTATCCTCCCGAACGGCGAGTCCGGGATATTCAGGCTATGATTCCGATCTTTCGGCCTTTATCCTGGGTTTCGGTACGGATGACCCTGAGGCTGCTGGGCCTCATGGCCTCCTGCATCCTGCTGGTCAATCATGCCAGATGGCATATGCGGGCTCTGCAGTGGGACCTGAAGTTCCAGTGGGCGCAGCACCAGGGCAACCTGTCCGATCACGTCCAGATCTCGGAGGGGACTGCAAAACAGTTGCAGTGGTGGCTCTCGAACCGGCAATGGGTCATGGGCAGATCCCTCTCCCTTCCCCAGCCAGAGCATACAGTTGTGACGGACGCGTCCCTTCTGGGATGGGGCGGTCACATGGGAGAGGCGGAGATCAGAGGCCTCTGGTCTCCGGCGGAGTCCCGGCTCCATATCAACCTTCTGGAGCTCCGGGCGATCCGGCTTGCACTCAAGGCATTCCTTCCCTCTGTCAAAGGGAAGGTAGTGCAGGTGTTCACAGACAACACCACCGCCATGTGGTACTGCAACAAACAGGGCGGGGTGGGGTCTTGGACCCTTTGTCAGGAGGCTCTGCGCCTCTGGACATGGCTGGAACATCAGGGCATGTTCCTGATGGTTCAACACCTGGCAGGTTCTCTGAACGCCAGGGCGGACGAACTCAGCCGCAGGTGCATGATGGATCACGAATGGCGTCTTCACTCGGAAGTGGCGCAAGGACTCTTTCTACAGTGGGGAGAGCCTTGGTTAGATCTATTCGCCACCGAAGAGAACGCGCAATGTCATCAGTTCTGCGCGTTGGAATTTCCAAGGCGGCACTCGCTCGGCGACGCTTTTCGTCGCGAGTGGAGTTGCGGTCTGTTGTACGCCTTTCCGCCTATACCACTTCTACCCAGAGTGTTGAAGAAGATTCGGCACGACCGGGCCCAAGTCATTCTTGTGGCTCCGGACTGGGCTCGAAGAGTTTGGTATCCCGAGCTACTCAATATGAGCATAGATCCCCGATCCGTCTGCCTCTTCGGGAGGATCTTCTGTCGCAGCAGCAGGGGACGGTCCTCCACCCGAACCTGTCCAGTCTACACCTGCTTGCGTGGAGATTGAGCGGCGGCAGTTGATTCCTTTCGACTTGCCTCCCGAAGTTTGTGATGTGATTCTGGCAGCCAGGCGTCCCTCCACTAAGGTGGTATACGCCTGCAGGTGGAACAAATTTGTGGCATGGTGCACAGCAAAGGCTGTGGATCCCCTTTCTGCCCCTCTTTCTGAGGTCCTTCTGTTCCTTCTCTCTCTGGCCCAACAGGGTTCTGCCCTGGGTACCATCAAGGGTTATCTTTGTGCTATCTCGGCCTTCCTCAGGCTCCCTGATCAGCCCTCCCTTTTCAAGTCCCCTGTTGTTAACAGGTTCTTAAAAGGCATTACTCACCTCTTCCCTCCTGTTCCGTTTGTAATGCCTCAGTGGGACTTGAACTTGGTTCTTACCTTTTAATGTGCGCTCCCTTTGAGCCTCTGCATAACTGTCCTCTTCGTCTTCTGACTCTGAAGACAGCCTTTCTGGTGGCCATCACCTCCGCTCGGCGGGTGAGTGAGCTCCAGGCTCTATCTTGCAAACCTCCCTTTCTGTCTGTTCATCCAGACAAGGTTGTTCTTCGGACGCGTCCGTCCTTCTTGCCAAAGGTGGTTACTGCTTTCCACATTGGGCAGACCATCACTTTGCCCACCTTCTTTCCGCCTCCGCATCCTTCCAGAGAGGAAGAGAGGCTCCACCGTCTGGACCCAAAACGTGCGCTCTCTTTCTATATTGACCGCACAAAACACTTCCGGGTGGATGACCAGCTCTTTGTTGGCTACGTGGGCGCCAAAAAGGTCGGGCGGTGCACAAGAGGACCATCTCCCGCTGGGTTACCTTGTGCATCAAGACCTGCTATTCTTTGGCTAAAAGGAACCTCCTGTTGGGCTGCGTGCCCATTCCACCAGGGCAACGGCTGCTACCACGGCCTTGGGCCGCGGTGTTCCGCTGCCGGTTATCTGTCAGGCGGCTACGTGGGCCTCGCTGCACACGTTTACTAAACATTACTGCCTTGACAGTCAGGTCCGGAGGGACGGCTTCTTTGGCCGTTCTGTCCTCCAGGACTTCCTTGTCTGATCTTTGTTCGCAGACCCACCACCGGGGTTGGTATTGCTGGGGTATCTATTCTAAGGTAAGGAATCTATCACTAACGTGTCTCTTTCAGATGCACAAGTTACTAACTTGTGTAACGATATATCTGTAAGAGACAGTAGTTAGTGATAGATTGCTTACCGCCCCACCCATCCTCCCCGTTCTGCGAACTGATTTCTAGGGTTAAGGACATCCCTTTCAGGGCCCTAGTATTTTTCAGACACCTGTGTCAGCTTCTTGCATGGCTCTGCGTTCCTGGCGCGGAAAGTCGTGTACAGAACTGACGTCAGCGCGCAGGGGCGGCGCCTAAGTACTGCCCGCGACGTCATCCCGGCGATCACGACGCCGACGACGGACGCGGAGCCGCACGACGCCGCCTACCGACGCGCAAGGGTACTGCTACGCAAAACTTTCCGGATCCAGCCTGACGCCTGGGGATATTCTAAGGTAAGGAATCTATCACTAACTACTGTCTCTTACAGATATATCGTTACACAAGTTAGTAACTTGTGCGTTAATCTCGAATTCATATTAGTTTATAATGATAAATGCAACATGGGCATTGCTAATACGACTAGTATTTGAAACTGAACAATACATCTATCCCTAGTACACAATTTTAAGTGGGGGTGTTTGAAGATTTAATGGAAACCAGTAAACAGTTTTCATTGATTTATAGACCTTGGACGTAGGTTTAGTTTGCACTTTACTTATAATTTTGGTAGTATTTGACTAATCTGCATAAAACAAAATATAATTCAATTTAGTTTGCCCATTTCAATTCTTGATGCATACTGCCTGGTGGATGATAGGGAAGCATTTTATTTTCCATAGAGAAGTTGCTGTCTCCTTTGCAGAGAAAGTAACCCAAACTGTACAGACCAGCACTATTCATTTAACGGGCTGTAGATTTTCAATTTTCTTCTTTTTCAGTTTTTTTGTTCTGCATGCATGAATGACTTATGTTTAAGTTTATCCTTCCCCTCCCATCAGCCCAGTGACATGATGCTGGTGTCACGCCTGTGGAGCAGCATTATGTGTATATACTGCCTGATGCAAGACTCCCTGCTTCTCGCACCATGATTTGGAAATTCCTGGTTATTTAGGTAGTGATTATCTCTTTTCTTTTAGATTACATTATTCCTTCGCTACTCATGCAATAATGACCTGTTTATTTTAGAATCTCTCCCGTCCTGACACTCTTTTCACGGAAAATCATTAACACAGTCTGTAATTTGTGGGTTTTCTAACACTTCGTGTGCAATACATTACAGAAGTGTATTCCACGGTAAAAACAATATACATATTCATTGCTAGTTAAATGTTGTTCCTAAACTCTGGTTTGATACTAAGTCATGGTTGATGCCATATTGGAACTCTATACTGAGCAATACTGTTTCGTCAGTTTTTGTAATTTTTTTCTATTGGTAATCAAAATAAAGATCCAAAGGTACAGTAAATTCTACCATATAACGTGACCTCCTACCATAGACCTAAGCTGTAATTGGGTGTCAGAAACCATTAGCAGGTTACAAGAGAATATACACTTTTTACAACAACTTTGTACATTGTGAGAAATAAATTTGGAAGATGCATGTAGACCGAAAGAGAGACAAACTAATAACCAAAAAAAGTATATTACGGGAAAGGTATCTCCATCTTCCGCTGGGACATAGTAGCCCACAGGAGGTCTCAAGCAAGGGATCTGCTGAAGTGTACCACCACCTTTATCAGATGCCTCATGTTTCATTTTCATGTTGGGACAGACTTGCTGCTGTCCCGGAAAAAACAAGATCCCTCAGTTTGGGGGAAGACATATGTTTAATCCTCTTTCCCATTCTGAATTGAGCTGGATAGCACACTGAAAAAGTGGCGCTCAAGGCCTTCAGTTCCTTCTACATCACCTGAGGTTTTTGCCTATGGGCTTCTGTCACTGTGGACAAATCTGGGAACAAAACAATCCTCATGCTTTTTCTTCTAGAATCCCAGCCTTTGTAAAGATTCCATCCTGAAGGAAAGAATCTCACAGGGCCACCATAATGGTCCACCCTAGCACAAGTCCAAGCAGGACTCTGCCCCTTCCCGCCACTCTTTGGAGAAGAGCCGAGAGCGTCACTGTGCCGCTCGATCTCCCTCCAGAGAGGAGCTGATTCCATCTCTAGTCTCGATTCACCCCCAAGTTCCAGGGAAGCTCCCTTTCTGCTTCACCTGTGCTACTGAAATGTGCATAAATGTGATGGGAGTGGTCGCAGCCCATCCACACAGGTCAGGGGTACCGGTCTTTCTCTACCTTGATGACTGGCTGTATAACACTGGCTTGCCACAGTCAGTCATGGAGCACCACAAGGCGACTGTAAACTTCTTGACATCATTGAGGTTTTCGGTCATCCTGCGAATTCACATCTGACTCCTTCTCTGCGGGTCCTTCATTAGGAGCCATCCTGGATACGGTGCAGTTTCGAGTCTTTCCCCAAACCAACGAGTCCAGGACATTTGGTGTCTTATGCTCTGTCCAGGTTATCTGTGAGGATGGCTCCGAGGCTTCTTGGCCTACTAGCCTCCTGCATCCGGTTTGCTGACCAGGTTTCGAAAGAGACTGCAAAAGATCTTCAGTGGTAGCAGTTGTCCGCAAATCCCTATCCCTGCCCCAACCAGAGTTAATGAAGGATGACGGAAGCATGGCTACGTTGTTGTAGAGGTCATCTTGGATATGTGGGTGTCAGAGGACTGTGGTCTCCAACAGAGCCTTGATTCATCATCTTGCTGGAGTTGTTGATAGATTTGTTTGGCATTAAAGGCCTTCCTACCCACCATCAAAGGGAGCTGGTGCAGGTTCTCATGGACAAAACCACTGCCATGTGGTACTAAAACAAGTAGGGTGGGATGGGGTCCAGAGTTCAGTGCCTGGAAGTTCTAAGGCTGTGGAGCTGGCTGAATCATCCATGGATTTCCTTTGTATCACACCACTTGGAAGTTTTAAACACCAGGGCAGATGAACTAAGTCTGTGATTCCTAGCTGATTACAAATTGCAATTGCATACGGAAGTGGCAAAGGGCATCTTCCAACAGTGGGGAGAACTTTGCTTAGATCTGTTCACCACAGTCGAGAAAGCACAATGTCAGCACTTTTGTGTGCTGCAGCTCCTTAGAAAACTCGCTCAGGGATTAACTTTGTGTGGTACCTGTCAGGGCCATGCACGCGAAACTGTCAGATGCGTTGTTGGTTGCTTTGTTTTTGGCCCAGCAAGGTTGTGCTCTGGACACATTTAAAGGTTACCCGTCGGGTCTTTCAGCCTCTTTATGTTTGCCAGACCAACCGTCTTTGTTCAAGTCAGTGGTTGTGATGTTTTGAATGAAAGGTGTGCAGCATATGTTTCCGCCAACGCCCTCTGTAATGCCACAGTGGGACTTGAATCTATTCCTCACCGTTCTGATTCATGCCCCTTTCAAACCAATGCACAGTTGTTCATTGCATCTGCTCACCTTAAAAACTATCTTCCTGGTGGTGATAACATCCCCGCACTGGGTGAGTTAACTTTGGGCTCACCCGGTCCAAACTCCTTATACCACCTTTTTCCAAGACAAACCAGTGCTCAGGACTCAAGCGGCGTTCCTGCCAAAGGTGTTGATGCCTTTTCACATCAGACAAGCTGTAAGTCTTCCAACCTTTTTTACTCCATCTCATCTCTTGATAGGGGAAGAGAGACTCCATTGATTGAACCCCACCAGATCATTCAGCTTTTACATCGATCATACCAAAGAACAAGTGAGCTCTTTGTGTGGTTCGCTGGGCAAAGAAGGGCAAGGCCCTGCAAGTACAGACTCTCTCTCGATGGATAGTCCTCTGCATTAAGATCTGCCATGCATTGTCTAAAAAAACAGCCTGCAGAAGGCTTACACGCTCACCCCACTAGCGCTAAAGCTGCTACACGCAGATTGGCTATCCTGGATTCACCTTCAAGGCTCGGATGGACACTGCATACTGGAAGACCTGTAATATCAGCAACTATGAATTGAAAGGACATGCAATTGTGATGTGTTGTATTTCTTGTCTGGCACCTCTACCATGTTATTGGAAACATTTGTGACAAAAAATATAGTAAACCTGAAGAGTCACAAAAATCTGTGTTCATCTGAGTGCAATCCTATAGGTTAACCTTGGTCAATGCAATAGAAAGCCTTACATGTGAGTTGCTTTGAAAATGATTAAATCATACCTTCGCAACAGAAGTGCTAGCATCTTCTGCTTTTTCTTCCCCTATCATAGTTCTAACTATTTATTTTTATTACTGGGTAAGTAACCTTTTGTTCTCCTTTGAAGATAAAGCACTGGCTTGACATTGTGTTTGACGATTACTTCTGTTTCTTGTTGTATCTAAGTTTCTAACCCCTACCATGTACTAGAATAATTCTTGACTGCTCTAATTCACTACCCCTGGAAGGTAAAATGCCCAAATGGAGTAACTTGGTTATACATTTAGAGTACAGTCATGTCGGTGGTCCCGGGCCACCATTTGCAAATGGCAGCTTTCACTGACAGGATACTGTCCCTTAGCAGCTAACTTTTCCAATAAAAGTCTTCGCAGTTTTCTTGCATGAATTAAAATGCTAACATATGTTGGACATTGAGATGGCTGTAACCTGATAGTGTCTTTGTGACATTTGCAGCAACAAATTCAGCAAGGAAGGCTTCAGAATCCATTTTTTGCAGAGTTGCTTTGGGTTGTTTATTATCTTAGGTTGCATTATGTGTGGGTATTTCGATTTGCCCCAAAAAAGGTGGAGGGTTACTTCATGGACAAGAGATGCAAGGCCTTCCTCTTGTTGAAATTTGCAGGGTGGCAACATGGCATCAGCTTATATTTTTTAGTAACACTGCCAATTGCCAGTATAGCTTAGTGATTTCAATATTGGTCTTTTGAACTCAGTCTGTAATTGAGTGTGGCTTTGGTACTCTGGTATGAAAAGGGATGCCTGTGGTACATAATGTGGATTTTTATTACTTCTAGTTCTACTCCTCCTCTTTACAGATCGTCCACTGTACCCACCGTGCTGCATATCTGGCCTTTGGGTCCATTTGCGGCTCAGTTGTGCCAAAGATTAGATATCAGACTACAGGAGTTTACCCGTATACCCAATTGAGACCTGGGTAGCCAATATGTGTAACAGAAACAGTGTCTCAACAGGTAGCACTTATTAGGCTAATAAGCAAACATGTGCATATAGTTGCAAGAAGAAAGGAAAAGGGAGACTCCAAGGTAAAGTTATGTGCCAAGGGCACAAAAATTCAAAAAAACATATAATGGGAAAAACAGAAGAAACATTGGTATCAGCACTGTTAACATTCAATGTTAGCGTAACCCGAAAGAAACTTCGTGCACACAAGTGCTCATGAAACACAAGGTGGACGGTGCTAGTGAGAAGTGGCACAGCGAGTCACCCGCAGAGGATCCAGCCTGGACCTCACAGTCTCAAATTGACCTGACTTAACAATCATCCCCAGGATCCAGTCCCATTATCCGTGATGCCGATATCCCAGCCTTCTAAGTTCTCCCGTCCCCAAGCCTTTGGACGCTGTATCCGCGACACCGGTTTTTGCGACCTCTCATCGTACTACAGACGGTAGACCTTACTTCTCCACTGGTCCCCCTCAGCTACTGGACGCTCACAGCCTGACGCCGGTTTCCCTGCCTCGCACTACGCGCTGGTTTGTCCTCACGTAGCACGTCTCACACAAATCTCTGTGTGCAGGCCTCCATTGATGCTCTCCCCTACATCTTATCAGACAATTATGCTTGGATTTACCCCAGGGACTTACAGCATTTAGGACATTCCCTCGCCTATGGATTGTACCAACTCCCGCTGACTCTTTCATCCTGACCCCGCCCCACATCAGCACGAACAATCCGGTAAATCTGGTCCTGAAGATGACCCTAATCTACTACGGGTCGAAACGCCGTTGACTTCCCAGCGCAACTTTTGGCGCTTTACTCTGGTTCACAAATTGTTAAAAAAATCCCTCTGTAACTTGTGTAAATATTTATTGTGAACCAAAAGTACCTTGTAAATATTGTCACTTTCCTCACTTTGCGCCGTTCATCACTGTGTCACTTCTCACTAGCGCCGTCCACCTTGTGTTTCACGAGCACTTATGTGCACGAAGTTTCTTTCGGGTTATGTTAACAGTGCTGATACCAATGTTTCTTCTGTTTTTCCCATTATATGTTTTTTTGAATATATAGTGCCCTTGGCACATACCTGTACCTTGGAGTCTCCCTGTTCCTTTCTTCTTGCAACTATATGTACATGTTTGCTTATTAGCCTAATAAGTGCTACCTGTTAAAATACTGTTTCTGTTACACACATCAGTTGTGCCAATGGCATTCTGGCAATCCATCTCCATTTCATAGTACTCGTAGTCAGAAGGCCAGTAAGTAAGCATTGATTGTAATAAGTTTTTGTCTCTGTGCTGGAGCGCACCACGAAGGCATAGGGCTAACAGTAATGACAATTACTGGTAAGTAATCTATGCATTTTCTACTTTTCTATGCATGTATCTCTATACTATTTCTATAGCGCAAACCTAGCCAAAAAACAGCAGATTTGAATCACCATCTAGACTACCCAGACTCAATATGACGCAGGGGTCAGCCTTTCTCACCACCTTTGGTCAACCATTAAATTCAACCACCGCCATACTCTTCTACTGCTTTAAAATTCTTTACATATGTTGATGAAACATAACACCATGAGTGTAAAAGAAATTACAAATTGGCATCCATCTTAAATCATCATTTTTCTGTTCATGGGTGCATGTCTGCCAACATTTTAAAACTCCATGCCAGATAAACTTTACTTACTAATGCCGATTCTCTGTTTGAGTGCAAAGCCTCTCCGTCCGGTTCATCAACATTAACCAATGCCTGATGCCAAAATAGACTGCTTCATGATTATTTATTTAGTATTACTTAATGCCCATTAGGGTTACAAGGCTTCTCTACTTTTCATTCCCCTTTTGGGCTACTCTTTATTGATTTTCCTCCTATAAGGCAGCTGGAATAGGAAAATACCTGAGCCTCCATTTATGTTCCAGTAGACCATTGAAACAGTCCCCAAATTCTGCTTCTGACCTTCTTGTGGGTTTTTAAAAGTTGTCTTTTTTAAGTGCCCCCCCCATCTACTCATGGACAAATAAATTATATCAAATACATATGCACTGTATGTTGGGCCTGTTACTGCAATGAGCTTTGCCTCAGTCTTGAGTTGTAGAGTAGATTTAGGTTTAAAACGCCAGAATACATGTTCATCAAGTAAAGAGGAAAAATGTTCAGAGTGTGTGTCACAAAGCTATGTAACTCCTTCCAACTTATGCTTGGAGAAGAAACCAATCACCTGAAACTCCAAGTCTTTTAAAACTTTGCTTTATGTTAAGAATTGCTTTAGACTAGTCATCAAACATCTTGCAGTCCAATTAGGCCTGTAGAGCAAGAGAACCCCTGTGACCGATGGAGTGTTGAACAAATGTAATGAATTGTAGCCATTGACAGCATGTATGGATTGTTCCAATCATGCGCAATGTAATCACTTGCAAGGACATCACAGTAACTCCTATAACTCTGTTTGGCTTGTGGTAATCTTTGTCAAGAGATCACTGGAGAAATTCATATTTCCTTGTAAACCTTGTTACCACCAGCTAAGCAATTTCTTCTCTTTATAAGTTGTCTTTTGTTTGTCATGCTATAAAAATGTTTCGTGCTAGTCTGTCTTGTCACTGGAATGATTGTTGCTAGGGTTTATATATCTCATCTTTCTTCTTGTCTTTAGCTTGAATTCCCTTGGATCTGATACGAATCCTAGTTCTGCCCGAGGATTTTATGGTGGAGGTACAGCCTCAAACAGATCTTCAGCAGGAAATCACAAGCAATGTAGTTCTGCATCACATCTTCAAAGCAATAGAAATCTAGGCGATATAGAAAATGTTAGATCCAAAAACAGTACAAACCTTACAAGCAGGACGTTAACACAGACTGCTCCCACCAACAAAGTGGGCCAAATTGCCCCAGATGCTAATGTAGCAGTCCCGGGACATATGGTGGGCAGAAAGTCTCGGGGAGTCAAGCCAAACCAGCAAAATGCACAAGTGCTACTAGAGCATCAGTTACAGCAACTACCAACAGTGCCTCAGTCACAACAGGAGCCACAGACAGAAACCTCTTTGCCACAGCAAACATCATGCATCCCCTCTCCCCCCGAGTGTGCCAGCAGTAGGCACAGCTCAGAGGACTCAGATCTCAACAGTCTAATAGAAGCCATGGACAAAGACTTTGATCACCTCGAATCAGCTCCCTCTGAAGTGTTTGCTGAGGCACCCCCATCACCTGCAGCAAAAAATAAAGGTAAGTACAAAGAAGTGTGTGATTTACGTCAAATGATATGTATTGAATATGTGGTCGTATTTCAACATGTATACAATTGCCATTGCTTTCCTCAGTGCATACAATTGAAGTTCGTCTTGATACACTTGCACTGTAAAAATTGGGATTTTGTGCTGCTAATGAATATGTGCCTAATGAAATGTATTTTCAGTTTTTGCTCATTTCACTGCAATCTCTAATTGCTTCCAGTGTCCATGGTATTCTGCATGTTTCAGTTAGATTCTTAACATTTGATGTTGAAAGCTTAGATGAGAAGTAAAAATAGTCTGTCCTCATTAAATAGTGACAATCGGCTGGAATGGTTGATGAAAAAGAAACGCTATGTGGGACCCAGCGTATCGCACGAGATATCAAAAACTGCTGATAAATATGGGATGCGTGGGGCAAAACGTGACATAGCATAAAGGTGGGGCTCGGGGACTCCCCTGACTCTCAGTAATTGGGAAATGGGAATGGTTTTTTGTAAGGTGATGGAAAATGAAATCTATAAAGCACTAGGATGTATGAAAAAATTTGAGAAAATATGGGGAGGATGGGAGGGAACTGAGGGATGAGTGTGGCGGAATGGGTAGTGGGGGCCTGAAGATTGCAGATCCATCCACCCTTAATTTTAGAACAGGAGGCGATGCACATTGCTGATGGACATTTGCGGACAAATCATGCATCCATAACAGTGGGAATTGTAGCGGGGCTTGTATCTAATACCGTACACCGATCACATAAAAGCGGTCATATTATGTATGTTTATTGATGGTTGTTAGTGCATTTAAAACAAATGAAAATATAAGGAAAAAAAAGAAACACATTTTGAAGCAATTTCCTCTTCAAGTCGTGCGTTACAGCGTAACATTCCACCACACCACTGGAGTTAACTTTTGACATTTTTAACCTTTTCCAGTCCCCTACATCCGATAGTATAGGAATAAAATGGCATGTTAGTGATGTATTTTACCAATACAAAGTTCTTAGCTTTTGAATAGTAAAAGACCACACTTCTCGTTCCCCTATAAGGTATGTTCTGTAAAATCTCAATCTCCTTATTGAAGACTGTAGCCTATTTGGTGCCTACCGAAAAATCTTAGTTTATTGACTTTGTGAGGTTCCTCTGTTTTGCTGGGACCTTATTGACCTTAGGACGTTCAAGCAGCCCCCATTGTGGAAACCACATATTTATTTACACTAATTGCCTTTTCAATCCATCTTCAGTAAATGGTAATAATGACACTTTTTTTTACAGTATTGACTACATTCATTAAGGCACAGGTGGTAGTCATTGGTGCTTGCATGTCTGTGCGATATGCCCCAGGTCTTATTTCCAGTTTTCAGTGCAATTTTGTAGAATTGTTTTTTCTATGTTTTTTAACAGAGTTTTTAACTGGATATTCTTCCTGCCTGAGGTATGCCAGTTTGTTAGAAGGTGGTTCTGACCATCTGAGCCGCCCGGATTTTTCGCTTTTTGAACACCTATATGTTGAGCTTTTACTGTGGGAGAGCCTCATAAGTTGGGACTCACCCACAGTGAACTCATGATGAAAGGGACTGCATGTGTATTTTACCGGTGTCCCCCTGGCGCAAGTAGGCCGCTGCGCTGCAGCCAGAGTAAGGGTCACTGGGCTGGTTACATGCAGACACTTGTGTACATGCGTGTGCACAAGTGTAAGGGCTGCGCAAGGGAGATTCCTGGCGTGCGCAGCCCAGGAGCAGCTACAAAGTGAATGGTGTGGCAGGACTTATGCAGAACTGGGTGGTGACATGGAATAGGCTTTATACAATGGGAAGAAACATGTAGGGAAAGTCAGTGTGCTTTACTGTTTTCACTGAAAGACCACATCAGTATTCCCCTATGAGGTTGGGGACCAGTTATGACAGTTTCACTTTCCTAGGGCCTACAAATTCCAGACACGCACTAAAGTCCACTGTAACTGAGGTGAGAAGAAGTATTCTGCAGAGTCCAAAGTCATATCTGTACTGCTTTTGGGTCATCCAGAACTGTCATATTTTTCTGAGTCAGCTCGTAACCAGAGCCCGGCTGGGGCTGACCCTGCCAGGCTGGATTAATGACCTTCCTCCGCAAGCTGTAGCATCAGAGGCCTAGCCCTGCACGACAAGCATTCCAAGGGCGAAGGCCTCCTCTCCAAGAAGAGAAGATGGGTGGAGCTACAGGTTAATCTATCAGCAGCTGTCACCTGGTGCCAGGCACCAAGCTGCTCTGGAGAGAAGGCAGAAAGGGGGGAAGGGGCTTTTCAGAGAACATGTGACATGAGACCCCTGGACGACGCCATTTTGAACAAACCCAGAGGCCTGGGCAGGAAGGAGGGAGCAGGGGCAGAGAAGTGATGTGTCGCTGTTTGATAGGGCAAACAGAGACTTCCTGCCAGCCCCCTCCAAATTCTTTAAAGGAGTTTGCACAGGAAGAGGAGCTCTCTCTGGGGTGTGGTCTGCTGAGGATGACTGGTGCTGGAGCCTGGCACCATGGGCAGCTGGCAGGAAGAACCTCCAGACTGGCCCAGGATCCTGACTTGTGCCACCAGGGGAGACAAGGACAAGTGACCAGAAGCCTGGGCCTCTGCGCAAGGAGAAGAGAGGCCCAGGAAGAGAGCCAGGAGAAAGTCTGGCGCAGGGAGCCAGTGAAGACCGCTCCCTGCTGCATTCACCCTCCTGGAGATCAAGAGGGCGAAGGAAAGTGCTCCCAGTAGCCAGGGAGCGCCATCAGGAGCAAGAAGAGACCAAGATCGGGAAGATCGGTCCCCTGGGGGCTGAGATATGCCCCCCAGAAGGTAGGTGACCTTTGGCCGACCGACGAAGCGCGTGGGTCTCCGCCGCCGGTCCAGAAAATGCCCCCGGGGTGGGTCAGGTCCCGGGGGCTGCCCCCAGCAGAAGATAAGTCGGGGAGCGCCGTCGCGCTCCCCGTGAAAATGTCCAGTGGGGTGCCAGGAGCCCACCCTGGCCTCCGACGAAGATGGAGACCGGGGAGCGCCATCGCGCCCCCCGGGGAATGGTGAGAGGGGCCCGGGATCCCATCTCCGGGCCCCATATCGCGGAAGATAAGTGGGGGAGCGCCGTCGCGCTCCCCGTGAACATGCCCCCGTGGGGTGCCAAGAGCCCACCCTGGCCCCCGGCGAAAGCGAAGCAAAGCCGGGGAGCGCCATTGCGCTCCCCGTGAAGATGGCCCCGACTGGAGGGAGGAGGCGAGGGAGTGCCGTCGCACTCCCCCGAAGACCCGCCGGGGAGGAGATCGCCTCCGTGTCTGCCCGCCGGAGCGGGCAGACCGAAATAGTCGCTCCGGCTCCCGCGGCCGCACCAGAGGTTGTGGGCCGAGCGGGGAGCCGGTGGGAGCCACCGGGGGTGGGCTCCCCAGGTGGCTCTCCAACGGAGGGGGAAAGGAGGTGCCAGGGCCCCCGAAAATAAGCCGGAGCAGCCGGGGGTGGGCTCCCCAAGCTGCATCACTCACCTGGGGGTCCGGGTGGGACCGGACCCTCCAACGGAGCCAAGACACGGCCGGAGGCCCACAGCGCGGCTCTCCCCGCGCAGCGGGGGAGCCGCTGCTATGATATTCACGGGGCTGAAGGAAGCGGCCCATAATGCTTTGCAGTCCAAAGCCGGCCTGCAGGAAAATGCCTGTTTTTCTGCGTGTGGTGGCCCCAGGAGGACGGGATCACCACGAGGTGTGTACCAAGGTGCAGGGGGAGCTGCAGGAGCAACGCAGTCTCCCCCAGCACGAAGGAAGAAAGTCCCCCCTAAGTCTCTGGGGACTTGCAAAGAATAACCCCGCAAGGGCTCAGCACAGGCGTCAATAGCATCCTGTGTCTGGAACATTTGTTCTTCAGCTGGGGGTGCGTTAAGGATTGCGCCAAGGAGAGAAATGTGAAGGGCTGAGTTTGGGGATGTCTAGTAGAGGGCATCCCCTGGAGGTGAAGAGGTGTAATTGCACCAGAAATGCATTTACCCATGTTATTTCTTTTTAGAGGGACTGAAAGTCACACGTGTAATGTGAAGTACCTGTGTTAGGTGGAGTCATAAGCAAAGTGGGGTTAGGTTGCCAGACATCCCTGCTAGGGTGTCTGGTTGTATATGCTTAATCCTGTGATTCTAACTGTGATGCCTTTTAGGGGGCTTTAATTGCAATGCATTACAACTGTTATCAGCTATGATAAGTACCTCATTTAAAGTGATGCCCAAACATGTATTCTTGCTACTGCGTTAGGGGAAGAACAACCCAGACTGTTAGCCACTAAGATGTAGAGGTGTATACTGTATGGACAGTATGAGATGCTCAGTCAGGGTTATGTGTCCCCAGGGCAGGTGTACCTATTTTAATGCTTGTTGAGATGATGGGTGGGTCGCCACTGGGATGGTGCCAGCCGGCAAGGCCCTCGCTCCAGGTTGTGTCAACCCACTGCATTAGGGGGCAAGATGATGTGCATACATGGGAGTGGTGGTACTAGACCCCCCCCCGCGGGAGGGGTGGAGATGTTATGCAATGTCCAAAGTAATTCCAACAGCTTATGTATATTTGTAAATTGGTGCATAGTATTGAGTAGTGTGTGTGTGTTTAATAAATGTACTCTTACTTTTATAAAGCAAAGTACAGACTGGACAATCAATTATTGAGTGTTATTTCTGCATACTGGTAAATGGCGATTACTAGCCTACACCACCTCCGTTGAGTAAGCCTTAGACTGCTCTGCAACGCTACCCTCTGAGAGTCAAGCGCTACAATAGGGTGTTTGGTTCCCAGTGAAGGACAAATGTGACATGTTATTTGTGCAGGCCTCACAGATACTGCCTCGTTTTTCAACACAGTTTATATCAGAGTGGCCTCAGTTCAAAGAACTCGTACTCAAGCAAAAGTTAGATTTGTACCTGCTCCTTTGATTGCCTGGAACTTTTGCTCTGTGTCTTGGTCTAAAGCATAGGAGAGATGCTCAGTCATTGGATCCCTTGTAAATCCATTTTCCATCTACTCTGGTGGTACCAGTAAGAAGCGCCTGGTTCCATTTGTAGTAGTAAATTGGCAATGGCCTGTAATATGTGGAAGAAGCACGCTTCTTTATTTGTCCTTCTTAGTTCAAACATGTGCTACTCTGTCTGGCCAAAGCTTTCCATAAAGACTCCTGCAATGCTACTGCGTGCTGGCAGGTGGTGATGTGTGGCTTCTCTGCGACTCCATCCAGCCTTGGAAATGGCAAAGCAGAGTCGCATACAAGCCGCACCCTTGTGTGCTGACGTCAGTTTCTTTCTTCCCTCACCATTAGACTGGGATCTGGAACTCCACTCCCTTCATATTCACTTTTCTGACAGCTTTAAAATTGCAAACTTTGTGAGAGGGAACCGAAAACTAAATTTTTCAAACCATGCTGAGAATGTAGAAAGCTGATGTCAGTAACAGACCTTCACAAGGCGTGTTTTTGGTGTTTGGGTTCCAGGCACGACTCTTAAGTCATACAGCAAGTGTGCCCTTATGCACCCCAAGGCAATTTGGGACCTAAAGGCGAAACTCTAAATTGGCGATTTAAAAGAAGAGTTTGCAGTTGAAGGATAGGCCCTGCTCCAATTTGCAGGTCCAACTGCATTCCTGGTCTAGCAGCTGCTCCTACAAAAAGACCTTTTCCCAGCCAGAGTCTTCTAGTAAGTCTAAGTCAAAGTCTAGATAGAAGTGCTTGAAAGCTGAGCAGGATTCAACCCTATCATGCCACTCGAAATCTAGTGAGTAGGAGCAAGGGCATCAAGGTGCAGATTGCACCCATCCAACGTCCTGATACAGCAGTTGCCCTAGTACGCCCCAGCAGCATATAGCTGCCTTTATGGAGGTCATGCTGCAGATTTGGTGTGCTTCTGGCTCCCTCTGGCATGCCTCTGGACTCCATCGAGCCGGGTATTGAGTCAAACTTCTGCTGACGGGCCTACCCTCTGTGCAGACTGCCCTTGGAGCCTATTACCAGGCTCACACAGACACCAGCATCAAAGCTTGTTTATTCTGTGCTGTCACAGACGCAGAGTCTACCAGCACTGGTTGATGATCTGCTCCTGATGCTGAACATTGACCTTGAACTGACATCGCCCCGCTCCTTGCCTGTGTTCTGCTAGGAGATCACAAAGGCACAACCAGTGGTTATATAGCTGGGTCTAAGCCCAATCCATCTGTCATGATGTCAGTGCCAGCAGAGGATCCATGCTATTTTTGGTTCAGACTCTGACCCCGATGCAAGAAGCACCCTCTTCTCCTGAAGGCTCTGATGATGAGAGGAGGAGGGGGCAGGTTCTTTGCTCCTCACTATTTTGAGAATTCATTATATGCAGACTTGCAAAATGCAAATGGGTTAGACGTGTCTGCTGAAACGGAACAAGATTGGCAACCAGGGCAGAAGTTATTCAGAGGGCATCTCACGCACTTGAACTAGTTGCCCATTGTAGAAACAAGGACAAACTTATTAAATTACATTTCTTCAACCAGGGTGTTGCTTCCTCTGTGCAGTTGTTACTATTTAATGAAGTCTTTCTGGCTGCGTGGTCCAAGCCATGCTTATTCCCACCAGTCAGTCCACCTGAGTCTAGGCTGGCCCCCAGTGATCCAGACTCTCTAACTGAGCACTCGACACCAGAGAAGCCTGATTTTCTGAGCTTAAACAAGCAAGCTTAATCGAAATTCCTTTCTGTTCAACCATTCCGACAGGCTCATAATCAGAAGGCACAGTTGGATGCAACCAGCCAGGTTTTCTGGTAATGTGCAATTGTTTTTAATGGACATGCCCTTCAATGGCTCCAGAGTATTTGGAGTAAATCCGGAATCTGAAAGAGACACGTTAGTGACAGATTCCTTACCTTAGAATATCCCCAGGCGTCAGGCTGGATCCGGAAAGCTTTTGCGTAGCAGTACCCTTGCGCGTCGGTAGGCGGCGTCGTGCGGCTCCGCGTCCGTCGTCGGCGTCGTGATCGCCGGGATGACGTCGCGTGCAGTACTTAGACGCCGCCCCTGCGCGCTGACGTCAGTTCTTCTTTTTCCGCGCCAGTAAGCGCAGATCCGGGAAGAGCAGTGCCCTAGTCAATTTTTGACTAAATTTTTGGTGATTTTTTCACTGTTTCTTTTCGAGTCATCTCGACTCCTAAGTGTCGGTAGGGATGCCCGGCTTCAAGCCATGCGACGTCTGTGGTCGAATGATGTCGATCACAGACCCGCACTTAGAGTGTCTCTACTGTCTCGGCCGAGACCACGACACAAAGTCGTGCCCTGACTGCCGGGCCTTACACCCGAAGGCTTTGCGAGAGCGGTCTCGAAAGCTCCTCGAGGTCCGGCAGTCGGCTCCGCGCCCGCACCAAGCCCCGGTCCCGTGAGAGGTCGAGGGGCCGGTCGCGGAGCCCCCGCCGGTCGTCGGAGTCCAAGTCTTCGCACTCCTCGGGTAAGTCGAAGCACAAAAAGTCTAAGAAGCATCATCGCTCTAAGACTTCGCCTCGCCGGTCTCGCGACTCGGCTGAGGCCCCTGTCGGCACCGTCCCCGCCCCCGCGGCCCCGGACGTGCCTGTGGAGCCGCCCCCGCATTACCCGTCCTTTCCGGGTTCGGGGGTGACTCCGGCCCAAATACAGGAATTCCTGTCGGCCATGGCCCGCCTCTTCGGGCCTCAAGGTCCCTCCGGTGCGCCTTCGGGCCCCGCGGGCCCGATGGGGTTGCTCCGGCGTCGCCGACGACTCCGGTCCCAGCGTCGCCCGTCCCGCCAGCCTTGATACCGGCCTCGGCTCCGGCCCCCGATCCCGGCTCCGGTGGTACCGCAACCCCGATCGACGCCGGTTGACCTAACCACGCCTCCGCCGGCGCCGATGTCCCCGGTGCCGTTCCTGACGCCGCCCGGGGCTCCGGGCGGCGTCGTTCCCCGGTTCTCTCCGGTTCCGGACATGGAGCCGGACCGACGTCGCTCGACGCCGGCTCCGGTGCCGATGAGACCTTGGTTCCCAGATGTCCCTCCTCCTCCATATTTTGAGCCAGAGGAGGACCAGGAGAGGTGGGAGGGGTCGGAAGACCCTCTCTCACAGCAGTGTGAGTATGATCAGGACTGGGCAGAGGAACTTGGGGATGCCAGTGGTCTGGACACTTCTCCTGACTCTGGCATGCTGTCTCCTCCTTCCGTGGCTACGGAGGAGGGAGCAAATTTCGCAACGGTGTTGCGTAGAGCAGCTGGAGCCTTACACCTCCAAATGCCTACTGTGGCTGTCAGGACTAATCTCCTGACGGAAGTGCTTCAGCCGGCAGCTACCTCCTCGGAGCCATTGCTGCCGTTTAATGATGCACTGTCTGACGTTCTTTTGGGCACCTGGTCCAAGCCCACCACAGGGGCTCCTGTGGATAGGAACGTGGCCCGACGCCATCGCCCTGCTCCGGGCGACTCCTTGTTTCTCTCTCAACATCCCACCCCCGAGAGCTTGGTTGTCCAAGCCTCTGCCTCCCAAACCGCCTTCCCTACCGCCCCTCCGGATAGGGAATCCAAACGCCTGGACCAATTTGGGAAGAAGGCCTTTTCTTCCTCCAGTGCTGGCTTGCGGTCCGTCAACACCGCTTGCCTTTTGGGCCGATATTCCCACTCCCTGTGGGATTCGGTGGCGGCTGTTTTGACCCAGTGTTCTGAGGAGGTCCAGACACTGCTTACCCGCACCATTGCGGAAGGTAGGGATGCGGCAAAGTACACCATACGTTGTGGCCTTGATACCGCCGACTCGCTGGGCAGATCGCTTGCAACGACGGTGGCGCTGTGCGCCACGCCTGGCTGAGAACAACTGGTTTCTCGGGTGATGTCCAGAATACACTCATGGACATGCCCTTTGATGGAGTCGGTCTTTTTGGTTCCAAAGCAGATCATGCACTGGAGCGTTTTAAGGACTCACGGGCTACTGCCAAGTCCCTGGGCCTTTCTGTTGTGCGCCCTCCGCTAACCTCTGCTTTTCGCCCCTTTCGTGGCCACGGAAGGGGCGCCCAGTCACGTCCGCTGCCCAGCCACCGGCCCGCGCAGCAAGCGTCTTCGCGTGGCCGAGGACGTGGCTCCCGCCGTGGCGGTTCGGGCAACCAGCGTGCGGGTCAGGCCACCAACTCCGCCCCGTCCGCGGCCTCCAAGCCCTCCTAGTCCTTCCTTTCAGGTGCACAGCACGCCAGTAGGGGCAGGGTCCGCCATCACCTTCACCACTGGCGTGCCATCACCTCGGACAGGTGGGTCTTGGACATTGTCCGAAGGGGCTACTCCCTCCCCTTCGAGACCACCCCCAGCCATGCCACCTCAATTCCACCGCATGTCAGGGGATCACTTGGTGCTTCTGCAGAAGGAAGTCACGGCCCTCTTGGCCAAGAGGGCCATCGAGCATGTTCCGACCCCAGAAGTAGGACGTGGTTGCTACTCCCACTACTTTCTGGTGCCCAAAAGGACAAGGAGGACATGCGTCCTATCTTGGACCTCCGGAACGTCAATCGCTTCCTCCGGAAGGAGAAGTTCAAGATGCTCACCCTAGCTCAGGTCTTGACTGCCCTCGACCCTGGAGACTGGTTGGTAGCGTTGGACTTGCAGGACGCTTATTTTCACATCCCCGTCCTGCCGGCCCACCGGCGTGAACTGCGGTTCACGGTAGGCCTCGAGCATTTTCAGTTCACCGTGCTCCCCTTTGGCCTTACAAGTGCCCCTCGGGTGTTCACGAAAGTGATGGCGGTGGTCGCAGCTCATCTGCGCCGGGCAGGGGTTCCAGTCTTCCCCTACCTCGACGACTGGCTGCTGAAGGCGGGCTCGTCCCAGGCAGTCGTCTCCCACCTCCAGACTACGGCTGAACTCCTGCACTCGCTGGGGTTCTCCATCAATGTGCCGAAGTCGCATCTGATTCCTTCTCCACAGCTCCTTTTCATCGGAGCAGTTCTGGACACGACGCAGTTTCGGGCCTATCCTCCCGAACGGCGAGTCCGGGATATTCAGGCTATGATTCCGATCTTTCAGCCTTTATCCTGGGTTTCGGTACGGATGACCCTGAGGCTGCTGGGCCTCATGGCCTCCTGCATCCTGCTGGTCGATCATGCTAGATGGCATATGCGGGCTCTGCAGTGGGACCTGAAGTTCCAGTGGGCGCAGCACCAGGGCAACCTGTCCGATCACGTCCAGATCTCGGAGGGGACTGCACAACAGTTGCAGTGGTGTCTCTCGATCCGGCAATGGGTCATGGGCAGATCCCTCTCCCTTCCCCAGCCAGAGCACACAGTTGTGACGGACGCGTCCCTTCTGGGATGGGGCGGTCACATGGGAGAGGCGGAGATCAGAGGCCTCTGGTCTCCAGCGGAGTCCCGGCTCCATATCAACCTTCTGGAGCTCCGGGCGATCCGACTTGCACTCAAGGCATTCCTTCCCTCTGTCAAAGGGAAGGTAGTGCAGGTGTTCACAGACAACACCACCGCCATGTGGTACTGCAACAAACAAGGCGGGGTGGGGTCGTGGACCCTCTGTCAGGAGGCTCTGCGCCTCTGGACATGGCTGGAACATCAGGGCATGTTCCTGATGGTTCAACACCTGGCAGGTTCCCTGAACGCCAGGGCGGACGAACTCAGCCGCAGGTGCATGATGGATCACGAATGGCGTCTTCACTCGGAAGTGGCGCAAGGACTCTTTCTGCAGTGGGGAGAGCCTTGGTTAGATCTATTCGCCACCGAAGAGAACGCGCAATGTCATCAGTTCTGCGCGTTGTAATTTCCAAGGCGGCACTCGCTCGGCGACGCTTTTCATCGCGAGTGGAGTTGCGGTCTGTTGTACGCCTTTCCGCCTATACCACTTCTACCCAGAGTGTTGAAGAAGATTCGGCGCGACCGGGCCCAAGTCATCCTTGTGGCTCCGGACTGGGCTCGAAGAGTTTGGTATCCCGAGCTACTCAGTATGAGCGTAGATCCCCCGATCCGTCTGCCTCTTCGGGAGGATCTTCTGTCGCAGCAGCAGGGGACGGTCCTCCACCTGAACCTGTCCAGCCTCCACCTGCTTGCGTGGAGATTGAGCGGCGGCAGTTGATTCCTTTCGACTTGCCTCCCGAAGTTTGTGATGTGATTCTGGCAGCCAGGCGTCCCTCCACTAAGGTGGTATACGCCTGCAGATGGAACAAGTTTGTGGCATGGTGCACAGCAAAGGCTGTGAACCCTCGCTCTGCCCCTCTTTCTGAGGTTCTTTTGTTCCTTCTTTCCCTGGCCCAACAGGGTTCTGCCCTGGGTACCATCAAGGGCTATCTTTGTGCCATCTCGGCCTTCCTCAGGCTTCCTGATCAGCCCTCCCTTTTCAAGTCCCCTGTTGTTAACAGGTTCCTAAAAGGCATTACACACCTCTTCCCTCCTGTTCCGTTTGTGATGCCTCAGTGGGACTTGAATTTAGTTCTTACCTTTCTCATGTGCGCTCCCTTTGAGCCTCTACATAACTGTCCTCTTCGTCTTCTGACCCTGAAGACAGCCTTTCTGGTGGCCATCACCTCCGCTCGGCGGGTGAGTGAGCTCCAGGCTCTATCATGCAAACCTCCCTTTCTGTCTGTCCATCCAGACAAGGTTGTTCTTAGGACGCGTCCGGTCCTTCTTGCCAAAGGTGGTTACTGCCTTCCACATTGGGCAGACCATCACTTTGCCCACCTTCTTTCCGCCTCCGCATCCTTCCAGAGAGGAAGAGAGGCTCCACCGTCTGGACCCAAAACGTGCGCTTTCCTTTTATATCAACCGCACACAACACTTCCGGGTGGATGACCAGCTCTTTGTTGGCTACGTGGGCGCCAAAAAGGTTTGGCGGTGCACAAGAGAACCATCTCCCGCTGGGTAACCTTGTGTATCAAAGCCTGCTATTCTTTGGCTAAGAAGGAGCCTCCTGTTGGGCTGCGTGCCCATTCCACCAGGGCAACGGCTGCTACCACGGCTTTAGGCCGCGGTGTTCCGCTGCAGGATATCTGTCAGGCAGCTACGTGGGCCTCGCTGCACACGTTTACAAAGCATTACTGCCTTGACAGTCAGGTCCGGAGGGATGGCTTCTTTGGCCGTTCTGTCCTCCGGGACTTCCTTGTCTGATCTTTGTTCGCAGACCCACCACCGGGGTTGGTATTGCTGGGGTATCTTTTCTAAGGTAAGGAATCTGTCACTAACGTGTCTCTTTCAGATGCACAAGTTACTAACTTGTGTAACGATATATCTGTAAGAGACAGTAGTTAGTGACAGATTCCTTACCGCCCCACCCATCCTGCCCGTTCTGCGAACTGATTTCTAGGGTTAAGGACATCCCTTTCAGGGCCCTAGTATTTTTCAGACACCTATGTCAGCTTCTTGCATGGCTCTGCGTTCCTGGCGCGGAAAGTCATGTACAGAACTGACGTCAGCGCGCAGGGGCGGCGTCTAAGTACTGCCCGCGACGTCAACACGGCGATCACGACGCCGACGACGGACGCGGAGCCGCACGACGCCGCCTACCGACGCGCAAGGGTACTGCTACGCAAAAAACTTTCCGGATCCAGCCTGACGCCTGGGGATATTCTAAGGTAAGGAATCTGACACTAACTACTGTCTCTTACAGATATATCGTTACACAAGTTAGTAACTTGTGCTTCAGTGCTAGAGTGATAAAAGTTTAGTTGCACCACAGAACGATCATTGAGACAATTGATGCTAGCTAACTAATTTCCCTTAGTGCAGGAATTTCGGGGCTATTCCAAGGATCTAGCTTATTGGCCACACAAGCCCTTCTAATCTGTCTTGCAGCAACCTACCCAGTCCTTTTGAGTCTACAGACCTGGCACTAGCAGAAACCATTAATTCCAGCAAGAACAACAATTTTCCAATTTCTCTCCTGCTTCAACAGCTTCCAATTTGCTTAATTTTGCACTTTTAGGCTCATGCCTGGCCAGTTGGAGGCAGAATTTGATATTTTCTCCCCAGTTGGAAATGGATCAAATTGCCTTTCTTTTCATCCCGATCATTTCCTTCCACACCAGAGCACCTTTTGGAGAATCATTCCACCATCCTGATGCAAGAAGTCAATCTTATGCTGCCCAAGCGTTCCCTCGAATGGGTCCCAAACAGGGAAAGTCATGCAAGTTAGAGGATGGAGGCCTCAGGCCTATTCTGGACCTCTCAATGCTTAATGACTTTTTGAAGAAATACAGGTTCAAAATGCTCAATTTTGCTCGGATCCTGTCAGCTCTGCAGCAAGGAGAATGGATGTTGTCCTTGGACTTGCATATTCCTATCCACCCATCCTTCAGTCCTGTGGGCATTATCTGCAGTTAAAGGTGGGCCCAGGAACATTTTCAATTTACCAGGCTCCCTTTTGGCCTTGCCTTGGCTCCTTTGGTAATCACAACGGTGATGGCAGTGGTTGCTGCCTACCTTTGGAGGCCAGGGTACACGTTTTCCCTTCCCAGGTACCTTATGCTGCTGGGCCCGAGCATTTGCCCTCCGGTCAGGCTTTCACTTAGGGAGGATGTCCTTTCTCAGCAACAGGGCTGGGGCCTGCATCTGAGTCTTCACAGTTTACACCTCAATGAGTGTTAATTGAGTGGTGGCAGCTGAATATATTTGGCTTGCCAACCGAGGTGGTTGATGTTATCCTTGCTGCCAGGTGCCCTTCCACAAAGTCTTTCCATGCTGGGCGCTGAAATATGTTTGTCTCTTGGTGTGGTGCCTGAAACACAGACCAATTATAAGCACAATTTTCTAATGTACTTATGTTTGTTCTTTAGTTAGCTTAGCAAGGCCTTGCAGTAGACACAGTGAAAGCTTATTTGCCTGAACTTTTAGCCTTCCTGTATTTCCCTGTCTGTCTTTAAGTCACCATTTGTGACTTACATGGTTCCTTGTATATCATTCTCTAAACCATAGTAAGTCCTGAACGACATTTCTCTTGTGCACCCTCTGAGTTTGTGGATGTCATCCTTGGCATCAATTTCATGGCAGCATTGACAACATGTGCTGCTTCTGTTTTGCCTAGCCTCAATCTCCTGAAGTGCTTGCAAAAGGCATAGCTCACTAATATAATTAGAAGTTACTCTCTCCCACCAAAATCTCTCATTTTGTCCATTAACAGACAGAAAATGGATTGTAGTTGGGCCACTGGATTTATGCAACCGCAGCGTTTTACATGCGATTATGGATTTGTCACAATTGCCACATAATCCAAGATCTGCAGCATAATTTGCAGATTTTAACAAAAAGACATTAAACGGATCAAAAGGTACTAAAACTCAGTGACCTGTTGCTGCAAAGTGGAAGGCCATTCACAAAGATTTACTGGTCCCCTTTAAGCTGCATATTGGAATAGTTGTGTTTTAAAATGGTACTAATGAGATGAAACTGGTTTCCGGAACGTGTTAACATGTGTAAAAAATGACAAAATAATAAGGTAATAATGCCTCGCATTACACTGCTTATTTAGTCAACCCTGCTGCATTATTTGTCCCTCCCTGTTGCAGTGGCTCTTTTATAGTGCTGCTGTTATGCCTCAGGTCGTAAACTGATAAGATAATATACTGGGCTAATACACTTGCTGCAGAGAGATTTCTACAATCTGTGGCTTCACTAGTTCAAATCTTGCTACTTGGCCTGACATTTCTGAAAAAAAGAGTGAGCCGGTGCAGGAAATTTTCCTTTTCTGCATTCTCACACAGATTGTGTTGCCTTTTTCCTGGGAACTAGTTTGCTGGTTTCTGTACACCTTCACCCTGCTAAGCAGGTGTAAATTGCCTGTGCTCCCCTCTTAAACATGGCTAATTTGGCTTTTTCCTAATTGCCACATTTAACTTGCATATAAGTCCTCACTATATGGTCTAGAAAATGCACCTGTGACCTAGAATGTCACTTGTGGACTGTAGCACCTATTGTGCAGTCCACAGAGTGGGCCCGCAAAACATGAGCTTCAGGCCTACCATTGTAACCAGGCTGCTACAGTGTAAAACCTACTGTGCAACTTGTTAAAATAACCTCCCTTTTAAATATGAAAAAGTCACCCCTATGTAGGCCTGGTAGCCTACAAGGCAGGGTGCATGGCGTTTTAAAAGCGGAACTCAAATTCAAAAATAACTTTATTCGGCACCATGACCACAAAAGTATAGCAGACAAACAATACAATTGTTAAAAAGTTAAAATTCTTATTTAGGAGATAAAATCACAGTTAAAATTTAATAAAAATAAGCACCTCATTAGTCATAGAAATTCATGTTTCTTAAAATGAGCTATACCATGTGTATCATCTCCCCGACCGGTTACTGAGCTTCATAACGTTTCCTAATGCCCATTGCAGTTTTAATAAAATTCGTCACCGCACTACATATAACGGGACTGTTCAGGGATTGCAAGTATCTAAACCCCTCCTCGTGAGTACAGGGACGAATGGTCTTTAATAAGGCTACCAAAAATCTCCTCCTCGGTTCCTTATAAATGAGCTATACCATGTGTATCATCTCCCCGACCAGTTACTGAGCTTTGTGATTCTGAGATGTGGCTAGGTCAAACCTCGCGCAATACCATAAAAGTAATCAAAAGTACAATTAGCATCCAAGGAGTGCTCAAGGGAACAGTTAGGAGACGGCCACCCACGTATCCAAAAAACCTTTAGTGACCATTGGTACACAAAGGGCAAATCAAAAAACAGAATCCCATTCCCGAGCAAAAAGCAGACTCAAATCATCAGAGAGTCCGTACACACAGATATCAGTCCAAATCTTGTGCAATAAAATTCTTCTTTATTTTCTTTGCAGATAAAAATAGCTGGTATAGTCAGAATGCAGCCAACACGTGTTTCGTCTTGGGAATATCACCCATCGACTTCCTCAGGGCTAGAATAAATACTAAGGCAGTTCCGCCGAATTTTAGGCAGACCATACGATTAATCGCATATAATGTAAGTCTTTAGAGCGCTCATTTTCCGGTTTAGGAAGTTTGAATATATATCAGAGTCAGGAGAGTACTCCCGTCGTATTAGGACACCAGATTCGATAACAACATGGCACCCATGGCACCCCAGAGCAAGGTGCTCTGGGGTGCCATGTTGTTACAAGGGCAAGGAGTAAGGAAGTCCAACCACCCAGATTGTCTGGGAAAAGCCACTAAAAAGTGCAAGGTGGGGGGCGTGGCCAAGATGGCGTCTTGGTAGGACGCATATTCGGAGCTCTCCGCTCCCACCGGGCCCTCTAAGCACTTTTAGCGGGACGAGAGTACCAGTACCGGCAGAGAACCTACCCGGTGCAGTGCCGCTCCACAGGGAGGCCGAAGCAGCAGCTCTTCCACTCCAGCGCCAAACGCACTACCGCAGAGGGAGCGGCCGGGCGCACGGAGGAGTCCTCAACGTCCCCGGGAGAGAGGGCAGATTGCCGGCACCATACGCCGGCCCCTGTGAGTCTTTTGGGGCTGCCGCGCTGTGAAATCGAGAGGTGTCCCCTACAGCACCGCAACGGAAGACCCTGCCTGGCATCTCGAGGGAGGCGCGGGCGGTGCCGCTCACGCGAGGCGCCGCCGCAGGCCTCATCCTTGCGGCCCTGTTGGGGGAGGAGTTTCCGCACCTGTGGCCCACGCAAGACCCAGCGACTGGCGCACTGCTGACGGCGCCCTCTTTTTTAGTGGTCGCTGAAGGAGCCGCTGTAGGACCCTGAGCGGCGCGGTTTTGCCTGGCAGACGGCGGAGAGAGGAGAGGGGACACACATCGCATCGCCCTCTATGGGAGGCCCTTAAGTTCCAGCTTTGGCGCTCTCGGGACCACGGAGGTGAACGCGCGCTGCAGGGGTGTCGGGTCGGGCCCCCCTGCTCACCGGTCAGTCCGGAATCCACGGTGCTGATCATAGCTCCTCCTACCTTGAAAGAGACTTGGGGCTTGCCCTGTGGCCTAGCTGGACGATAACCGGCGCCAGTCAGCAGGACCCGACCGCAGCACCCCAGTGGACCCGGGAGCCCAGCAGATAGGTCAAGCCACGCTGTCCTGCGCAGAAGCGGGTGTCTCCGGCCGGGGGAGGTAACGGGGGCCCTCATCTGTGAGCTGCCTATGTACTGTGGCTGGGAAGTCAGCGCAATTAAGTCACTGCAGCGACGATTAGGCCCCAAGCGCAAGCTCCTGCTTGCTCTCCCTCACCTGTGGCGCTGTGGACGGCCGGAGGACCGTGCGTGCCTGAGTGAAAAGACGTGCAGCTGCGACCCTGCAGCCTGAAGTTGCCCCTTGGCACCTCTCTGTGGTCCCCTACTGCAACGGCCTCCTGTGTACTCTGCCATTACACGTGCGGTGGGTCCATAGCGTGCGCACGTCATGGCGGCCTCCAAGGGCAGAAAGGACCGATCTGTAAAGGACCTATTGCTCAAGTCTACCCAACAGCCCAAAAGTCAGACGGGCCCGGGGTGCGCGGACGACCCTGAGGAGAATGAAGGCCCATGGGCCCCGGTTAACCGCTCATTCCTGGAGTCCCTCTTTTCCTCTCTCTGCGACGATCTCACTGCAATGAAGCGCGAACTCCAGGCGGACCTAAAAGACGTACATCGCGATGTGGACTCCTTGGGGGAGCGAGTCCATACCCTGGAAGACCATGAGACGGGACGGGACGGAGAAATTTAGCACCTTCAGCAAGAAGTCCTCCGGCTGCAGGAGCAGAATCTGGACCTGCAGGCCCACACCGAGGACTTAGAAAACAGGTCCCGTCGGAACAACAGCCGCATCCGAGGCATGGCACACAAAGATGGCGATGACGACATCGAAGCCCTCGTGGCGGGCCTTTTCCGCTCTCTCTTGGGAGAACCCCCGGAGTTTCAGATCAAGCTGGACCGCACTCACAGGGTGTGCCCGCGACGAGCGGCACCTGCACCTCCGGCGGACATCCTGACCTGCGTTCATGAATACCAACTGAAGGAGAGGATCCTCCGAGAGGCCCGACGAAATCCAGATTTCACATTTCAGGGACAAAAACCTACCCTTTTCCAGGACCTGGCCGCCTCTACGCTTCTCAAACGCAAGTCCTTCCGACCAATTACGCTCCATCTCCGAGAGGCTGGTATAAAATATTCGTGGGGCCACCCGTTTAGACTGATTTTCGTCTACAAAGGAGAACTACGGCAAATCCGTTCCACTTCTGTGGCTTACAAACTCCTGGGCATCGCTGAACCCACCCAGCCAGAACTCGCGTCCTCGCTGGCGCCGAAGCGGCCATGGCTGGACCACCATCAAGCCCCCTAGCCCGGTGTCACGACCCGATCCAAACACTATGGCTAAAGAACGGCAGGCTGTTGCCTGTCATCCGTCACTGGGGCATCTTCGGAGTAGGAGAGGACTTCTGCCAACCACGCTATGCTCTGGTGCGCTGCCCGTATGACCTTTCCCCTAGAAGAGGATGCTGATGAGATTCGCATGGGCCTTCTCTGGTGGGAGCGGGGAGCTTTGGGCCACGAATCCCACTCTTCCCCTTTACCAAGAGCAAGACGCTCTGGACATTGACTTTGACTCACGTATTGTTCTTTAGTTCCGTTTGTTATGGGGTTTTCTTTTTTTCCATTGTTGGGACCTCCTCCCCCTCGTACTGTTTCCTCCAATGCACGCACAAGGCTGCAACTTATACATGGCATTGGCATCGCACTCAGAATGCACCCCGCATAGGGCGTCTGCGACTAGATTAGACCTCGCGCATTCCCAACATTCAGCTTTTTCCCCTTTTTACTCACCACACAGATGAGTGTCAAGTTCCTCACGCTCAACGTAAAAGGGCTCAACAACCCAGTTAAGCGCTGAGCCATCCTGTCTTACTTAGAAAACTCTGGGGCTCATATTTGTTTGTTACAAGAGACTCACCTGCTAGCCAGTGATACTCGTAGGATGCGTTCTAAAGCCTTCCCACATCAGTACTTCTCCTTCCTCCCTACTAAGAAGGCTGGAGTAGCTATCCTGGTTGCGCACAGATCCCCCGGGACACTAGGGGCTAGAGTATCGGAGATCAAAGGGAGACTCCTAGCTTACTCAGTGACCATAGGGGGACACACACTAACTCTGGCCACCATATACGCCCCCAACGAAAGGCAGGAGCTTTTCTTGCACAAGGCAATAGGAGACTTGACTTCTATATCCGATCGCCAAGTCCTTATAGGGGGTGACCTGAATATAGTGTTCGATGGGCAGCTTGATCGCTCCGCACAAAGGCAGGGACAGACGGGGGCTCTCTCCGACACACATCGCCAGTGGTTACGGGATCTGGGGCTGGTAGACCTTTGGCGGCACCTCCACCCTCGCTCCTCCGACTATACTTTTTACTCTCATGCCAGGGGGGCGCACTACCTCCTCCCGATCACCCAGGACTCGATGATCGCACCCCAGGCACTCTCAGACCATGCGGCCCTCACAGCGACGCTGCAGTTTCCCCCCACTCTCTGACCGTCGCATTCCTGGAAACTTAGGGACTCACTCCTCCATCGCCCCAACGTTGTTACACGCCTCACGAAAACGCTGGAGGACTTCTTAGCTGTAAACGATACATCGGACACCTCCATCGTCTCCCTCTGGGAAACCCTCAAATTGGTAGCTAAGGGCAACTTCATAGCGACGTCAGCCGCTGATAACTGGGCACGTAAAGAGAAGAGAGATGAGCTCTCCACACAAGTGCTCGAATTGGAAGGGATTCACAAACGGATGGGGGCACCCCGCATATGGAGGAAACTGAAAGCGGCTAGGGCGCAGTTAGCTAGCCTTGATCTCGATAGGGCAGAACACGCCGCGCTCCGCTTGAAGCACACATTTTATGTCGGGGGGGGGGGGACAAATGTGGACGGCTACTAGCCCATAAATTGCGTGCGCAGAGACAGGCTGCGACAGTCCCACTCATCTTGACTGATACAGGCGTCGAGCACACGCGAGGCGGTAGCAAATATGTTTCGAGACTTTTATGCAAATTTGTACACTGCACAGTCTCTGCCTGAACAGAATCCCTCCAAGTATTGTCAGGGCATAACTCATTCTAAGCTCACTACAGATCAGGCAGCGACCCTAGACAGCCCCATTAGAATAGAGGAAGTAATCTCCGCCATAGCTCGACTTAAACTGCTTAAATCCCCCGGCCCGGACGGATTCACCGCCCTTTTCTATAAAACTTTTTGCTCCCTCATAGCTCCGATACTGACACGACTCTTTAATGCCATAGATGACGCTACGGTGCTACCGCCCACAATGTTCTTAGTGTCAGTGGCAGTACTACCTAAACCCGGCAAAGGCAACAGACTCTGCGCCTCCTATAGGCCGATATCTCTTTTGAATATCGACTTCAAGATCTTTACGGGTATCCTTGCGGCCCGGTTGAGACCTCTGATGCCGGGATTGATAGACCCGGATCAGGCTGGATTCGTGGCGACCAGACAGTGCAGCGATAATACTAGGAGGTTGTTGCACCTGTTGGATAAATCCCACCGGCAGCAGGAGGAGCGGGTCTTCCTGTCCATAGACGCCGAGAAGGCGTTTGATAGAGTCCACTGGCCTTTCCTAGAGACTGTCCTGGAGAGGTTCGGACTTGGGCGTCGCTTCCGACAATGTGTTTTTAGCGGCTACCGTCGCCCCTCGGCCACTGTCCGGGTAAACAGCTTTACTTCCGACCCCTTTCCTATCTCCAGGGGTACGCGCCAGGGTTGCCCGCTCTCCCCATTGTTATTTGCCCTTTACATGGAGCCGTTCGCCCAGCGGGTTCGGGACAATCCACGGATCCAGGGGATTCTTTTCGGGGGAGAGCGCCATACTATCAGCCTTTATGCTGATGATGTAGTCACCACGCTGGAGTCCCCACATACCTCCGTTCTGGCGTTCTTGACCGAACTGGAGGAGTTTTCAGATGCCTCTGGATTCAGAGTCAATGTCACCAAGTCCCAGGCACTGGGCTTCTCCCTGTCACAGGCCACCACCACGGCTCTTACCCATGCATGCCCTCTTCCATGGGATCAAAAGACCATGCCCTACTTGGATATCACCCTGTCCTCCTCTATTGCCGAGACGACATCTCTGAATTACTCTCTGTTGCTCCACCAGACCAGGCAGGAACTCAGGCCTGGCGGCCGTTTAATCTCTCATGGCTGGGTAGAGTCGCGGCACTCAAAATGAACATACTCTCCAAAGTCCTATACCTTTTCCAGACCCTACCAATCAAGCCACCCCGGGGGGGTTCTAAAACAACTACAATCTGAGTTTATCAACTATGTCTGGGCGGATAAGAGACCGCGAATTGCCAGGGCTCTGAGCTTTCGACCCCACGGAGAGGGGGGATTGGGGATTCCCGATCTGGATCGCTACTATAAGGCTACCCATATACACTCTCTTTTAGAATGGGCTCAGCCTGAATCGGAGAAAAGCTGGCTCTTCATGGAGCGTGCATTAGCGAAAAAGGCTCTCTGGAAGGTCCCCTTCCTCCGCAAGGCTTCCAGGCCAATCGGGTTGTATGGTTCCCTGGTGGTTCGCGCCATGCTAAACAACTGGGACGCTACCGCTACCCGCAACAGCCTGACAACTTTCTCGTCGCCCCTCACCACTATCACCGAAAACCCGGACTTCTCCCCAGGTCTTGATTGGAACGCTTTTAGTCACTGGGACCTACTAGGACGCCGGTCATTGGGGTGCTTCTTCGACACAGAGGGCCCTCGACCCTTTGAGGACTTTAAAACTGACTATGACGTACCCGAATCTGAACGCTTCCACTACTTCCAAATACGACACTGGGCTCTGCTCCCCCAAACTCGCCTAGGCGCGGAGAGGCCCCTCATGCAGTATGAGTGCTGGCTACTTTCGAAACATTCTACAAAACGACTCATCACAGAACTCCATCACATCCTGCGTCCCCCGGAACCGGCGGTTAAGTCCACGGGCCAAAGACGGTGGGAGGCTGAGCTGGTCCGGACCTTGATACCTAAAGAATGGTCCGACACTTACTATAGAGCTCGACACACAGCACGCAATACCTTTAGCATTGAGACGGCTACTAAGATCATGACATATTGGTATCTCATCCCCTCCCGACTTCATAAATATGACCCAGATCGCTCCCCTACTTGCTGGAGGGGCTGTGACGCTGAAGGCACGCTCCTACATCTGCTGTGGGAATGCCCGATCCTTGCCTCCTACTGGACGCAAGTGCTGGACGAGATAGATAAACATTTTGACACTACGCTCTTACGCTTCCCCGCCTATGTGGTCTTAGGAGTGTCTGACAGACTTACCTTTCCCCTCAAATCCCGCAAAGGTAAACAATTAGGCATAGCCTTAGGGGCGGCACTACAGCACATTCTCTCACATTGGGGCACAGATAGGATACCTACCTTGCAGGGATGGTTGCATCGTCTGTGGTTTGTTCTTGGGATGGAACGCATCTCCTCTACGCTCCAGGGGGACGGGGCCTCCTTTGCTGAAATTTGGCAGCCATTTATGAATTTCGTGAATTGTTCTGCCCTAGATATTTACGACTTTTACGCCTTCCCGAACTGCATCAAAGCGCGAGTTAAGCAGTATGGTCATGTGCAATGGGATGCAGGATTTGCTTTTCCCCCCTATCTTTTGTTGTCTAGCTATTCCCTTGGGGGAGGAGGTGGGAGGGGGTGGTGCGAGAGGGGGAAGGGAGGAGGGTTTGTCCTGGGGTTATCCTGATGCTCTGCGAAGCAACATGTTGATGCCAGCCCGTGCTATGGGCCTTCTTTCTTGCTGCATCATGCTTGTTCATGGTTCAATAAAAAGATTTCAAACTAAAAAGTGCAAGGTGCCTAAGCGGAGTCTTGTTAGTAAAAAACGTATCTGACTATTAGTAGTAACGGATAAGTAAAATTGCTGTTTATGCATAAAAGGGCAACTAGGACCAGCCGCCTCCAATTGAGAATGACGCAGGGATGCTCAGATGTTATGCGCCTTTTTAATTGTTACCTTGGCATTTATGGGAATACTCAATGGGGTATCAAAGTACTCACCCAGCCCAATCTCAAATAGCCTATCCCTCACAAAACGAAGCCAGGGGATCGTCAATGACTTGTCCAAATTGATACAGTCTTCGATCTCCCTAGAAAACTGTAACTCTTCGGACACCCAAATTTTAGACCATAAGAGCAGGGGACCAGAGCCTATACGGTTTTCTACATATTCCATCCCCACTTCTTGATGAGAGAAAGAAGTGGCGGAGCTATTTGGGATCATCAATAAGCGTTTTATAAACTTATTTTCAACCACTTGTAGTGCACGTTTTTTTTGGTAACCCCATACTCCCGCCCCGTAAGAAGCAACCAACAGGCATTTTGCTTTATATAAAGTCACAAGCTCTGGCACTGGCTTATGACCCAACTTACAGGCAAACCTAAACAACCCCTCCACAACTCTACTTGTTTGCTGAGCCCTTGCAGTAACCAAAGAATCCCATTTCAACTCCTTATTGAACATATTCCCCAGATATGTAAAGGTTTCCACCTTTTTTATGGTCTTACCCCTTACATTAAAACTTCGGGTTTTTGTCTTTTTTGGACTGCATGCCATTATATACGACTTTGAAAAATTAACCTTCAGGTCTAGGGTCGACATAAAATCCGTAAAGGTATCCAATGACGTTTGCAGACTGTTGGCCGTCAAGGCCATAAGTACGGTATCGTCCGCATACGAAAGTAGCGGGACTGGGTTACCTCCAATACGGGGAAAATCAATTTTCTTGCCCAATAAAAACGCTTCCAAACCATTTGTGTAAATAAGAAAAAGAAAAGGAGCTAAAATGCACCCCTTCCGAACTCCTTCGGTGGAGGCAATAGGCTTCGTTCTCTCTTCACTTGTACCGAATCTTATGCAGACGGAAGTGTTAGCGTCGAGTCTTTTCAGAAGTAGGATCAGAGCCTTTTCAAAGCCCATTTCTCCCATTAGCACCCACAATTTCTCCCTGTTAACGGTGTCGAATGTGCTGGACAAGTCCATGAAGGCAAGGTGGATAGAACCACCCTTTGCCTTCATGTACTTGCCCATAATCAGGGATAAATTTAAGCACTGCTCTGTGGTTCCCAGCCCCCTACGGAAACCATACTGGGTTTTGAGATAATCCCCTTATTAGATGCCTAGATCTCAAGTCGTGCCAGAATTACCCTACCCAGGACCTTAACAGTGGCGTCAATAAGGGAAATAGGCCTATAGCAGGCGGGATCATTTCTATTCCCTTTTTTGAACACAGGTACAACTATGGCCTCCTTCCAGGAAGCAGGAATTGGACCAATTATCACTGATTTAAAAACATTGGTCAGCAGGGGTGCCCAAAGACCAGTATTTAGTTTGAACAGATCTTGGGGAACTCCATCTGGACCTGGGGCCTTCTTGCATATTCCTTTCGCTAAGGCTTCTTCCACTTCTGCCACAGTGATCGAAGCACTAAGCTCAGCTGCTAGTCCCAGGTCTACGGGATGCTCCTCATTGCTCGCCGTCAGCACCCTACCACTAGGGTTGAAAATGGTCTCGAAATGGGATTAGCAAATGTCTCCCAAAATCGAGTCCATTTTAGTCACTTCCTCATTAAATTGAGGTTGGTTGATGATGGCCCAAAAGCTTTTACTATCCTTGAGAGCATTTGCCTTCTCCAGGTCCTTCCAGGCTAGATGCCTCAACTCCTCTTTTCTTTTAGCGTTAGTACTTTTATATAGACATCTAGCACCTTTTTATTAGTTCTCTATTACGGGGGATAGAATGGAGGGCAATTTTTAGATTCTTGTGGGCTCTCGAACATTCTGCATTGAACCATCTCGACTCTAGGCGCTGCTTGGGCCTGATCGGGCGTGTTAGACTGTTAGCTATGTTTGTACAGATTCTTTCGAAATTTTGTACAATCGATTCTGAGTGAGAATCCTGCTGGAGGCAGTTCATAATCAAATCGTGGTTCGCTTTGACTATTTCCCCCTCAAGTAGTATAGGATTTACTTCACCCCAATTTATTATTACACCTTTGTTACGATTGTAATGAATCCGACGTCCATCCCCCACCGTTGTCCTAGCCAGTACTATAATTGAAGCAATGAGTGGGTTATGGTCACTCGAAAGTTTTGGTTCCACCTTAAAATCACATACAAATGAAGAACACTCCCTTGAAATAAACATAAAGTCAATAAAACTGTCCCTACCCCCTCCAACGAAAGTGGGGCACTGTGTTGAAAAACTATTGGTCAAACTGTCCAGATCATACTCGATCATGATGGAATTTAATGCCTCCCCATGCGGGGTGTGGATGAAGTGCGACAGGGGCTTTCCAGATGTGTCCACGAGACCACAAACTCTATCGTTACTACACTCACATATCGTACAATTAAACTCCCCCACCCACAAAACGCATAAAGGCTGCCATTTCCCAGAGACATTTGAAATTTCCAATTGCAAAGCTTCTATAGCATGACAGATCTTTGGGTCAAAAATATTGTGGTACCAATTTACAAGTAAAACTCTAACCTGCAACATATTAACAATCATAATCAATTGAAACCACTGTGACCAACCAACACATTCAGCTTTTATGGCACCAAATTTGACAGAGAGTAGGGTAACCAGCCCTCCCTTAGCCTCCCTGCCAAAGAAGGTATGGCAGGCACGTTAAAGGCGTGATAGCCATCCATCGCTATGTTCTCTTTGACCCACGTCTCCTGCAAACAGATAAAGTCAAATCCCCTGATATATTCCAGCCAAACCTCATCCAGTAGTTTAGAACGGATGCCTGCAACATTCCAGGAAATTAGTTTGACTGGAAGTGTTGGGTGGCCCTGGCCAGTTTCCGGAGGTATGGCCATAGTGGCAGATGGACTAACCACAAATATCTGAGACGGCCCCTCATCCTGACAGATGACTGTAGTAATCACTCCAGGCTGGTTGAGAGGTTTTAGGAGTATTTATTGTAGATCAATAGTACAGCAGTAATACAGCCCCACCAGGAGCAGCCAGCAAGGCGCTCAGCCCTTCTCCAACTGTGGTTTCCAGAGACCAACATTCCATATTACATCATCTCCACAGTGTTCCACTGGTGGAGCAGTGGATGACATGAAAAGTACTATAACCAAGATACTACATATCCTCCGTTCTTCCAGAAGGAAAACAGAAAAGAGAAAGAATCAGATGTAGAAGCTGGAAAAACAAAATAGAGAGGAGAGTACTAGGGAGAAAGAAAACAACCAAGAATCTGAGGAAACAGATAAAAATAATCCATAAACTATCCTCCCTTCTCTATATAACCAAAGAAAAGAAAGAGAAAGATAGAAACCATCAATGACTACCCCCTGCACACCTACTGGCCAGGCAGGTATGCGAGAAGGCAACCCAAATCAGGAAGAAACAAGATGACAGAGAAGAAGAGAAATACAAAGGATTACTCGTGCTTCCCTGTAATAACATTTTTTTTAACAGCACTGGGTGAAACAGTCTACTAAAACAAGAAGCAATACGTAGAGGATAAATATAACACCCAGTGTACTGAAACCCTGCACCATAGAAATAGGACAAGAACCCAAACTATGCACCCAGTAAGGGTAGAAATAAGCGTGTGCAGGAATGACCAAGTGGAAATCTAAATATTGTGCACTGTTAAAGTAAAAAAAAACACAACCCACACTAGACACCTTACGTAAGGTAAAACGTGCACTGTAGTGAAGGTATAAGACATGTAATGTCATGTCCGTGTAAGGACGCACCTCGACTGGAGGTCATATGTTATGCACAGGATGATGGGGAGACCCAACAGACACACCTCACGGAGAGGTCAAACACACCTCGCGGAGAGGTCAAGAGACAATGTGCATTGGAAATGCGGGACAAAAATCCTCGCAACATATGAGCCACGAGGTGAAAGTGTGCACTGTAATTAAAGAGACATACCTCGTGGAGAGGTCAGTGTTGTGCACTAAAGTAGCGGGACTAAAACCCTTGCGAGACACCTCGTGTGGAGGTAAGGACAATGTGCACTGTAATAACGGGACTAAAACCCCTGCGAGACACCTCATGTTGAAGTACAGACATTGTGCACTGTGTGACAGGACTAAAACTCTTGCGAAAAAGAGAAAGTAAACACTGCTCACATGAAACAAAAAAACAACCTAAAAGGTTCTATAGCTTGACTTGTCACACTATTAAAAGGTCACTGAGCAGTTTTAGAAAACGTAGAGTTAACAACAACACACCCTGTGTAGGGCAACAAAACAAGAAACAACAACCTTGTGTGGAGGTCTGTTGACATGCACTGTAGCAATAGAGTACACCATAAACTGTAATAAATTAGACCTTCAAAATTGGCATACAAATACTGAATGGTGAGACATTGGCCATGGAGCTTAAAGCTCGTAATGTGAGGAATAGTCACTAGATGGGAGTATGACACAGAGCAGTGAATGAAGAAATGCACGTAAACAAGATATCTGAAAGAGACACGTTAGTGACAGATTCCTTACCTTAGAATATCCCCAGGCGTCAGGCTGGATCCGGAAAGTTTTTTGCGTAGCAGTACCCTTGCGCGTCGGTAGGCGGCGTCGTGCGGCTCCGCGTCCGTCGTCGGCGTCGTGATCGCCGGGATGACGTCGCGGGCAGTACTTAGGCGCCGCCCCTGCGCGCTGACGTCAGTTCTTCTTTTTCCGCGCCAGTAAGCGCAGATCCGGGAAGAGCAGTGCCCTAGTCACTTTTTGACTATCTTTTTGTGAAATTTTTCACTGTTCTCTTCAACGAGTCTTCACGACTCCTAAGGTGTCGTAGGGATGCCCGGCTTTAAGCCCTGCGAGGTATGTGGTCGTATGATGTCCATCACGGACCCCCACCTCGAGTGTCTCTTCTGCCTCGGCCGAGGCCACGACACGAAGTCGTGCCCTGACTGCCGGAAACTTCATCCGAAGGCTTTGCGAGAGCGGTCTCGAAAGCTCCTTGAAGTCCGGCAGTCGGCTCCGCGCCGCAGCAAGCCCCGGTCCCGGGAGAGGTCGAGGGGCCGGACGCGGAGTCCCCGCCGTTCGTCGGAATCCAAGTCTTCGCGCTCCTCCGGTAAGTCGAAGCACAAGAAGTCTAAGCGGCGTCATCGCTCTAAGACTTCGCCTCGCCGGTCGCGCGACTCGGCTGAGGTCCCTGTCGGCACCGTCCCCGCCCCGTGGCCCCGGACGTGCCTGTCGAGTTGCCCCCGCATTACCCGTCCTTCCCGGGTTCGGGGCGACTCCGGCCGAAGTACAGAAATTCCTGTCGGCCATGGCCCGCCTCTTCGGGCCTCAAGGTCCCTCCGGTGCGCCTTCGGGCCCCGCGGGCCCAGATGGGGTTGCTCCGGCGTCGCCGTCGACTCCGGTCCCGGCGTCGCCTGTCCCACCAGCCTTCGTCCCGGCCTCGGCTCCGGCCCCGGCCTCGACCCCGGTTCCGGTGGTGCCGCAACCTCCATCGACGCCGGTTGACCTAACCACGCCTCCGCCGACGCCGATGTCCCCGTTGCCGTTTCCGACGCCGTCCGAGGCTCCGGGCGGCGTCGTTCCCCGGTTCTCCCCGGGTCCGGACATGGAGCCGGACCGGCGTCGCCCGACGCCGGTTCCGGCGCCCGATGAGGCCTTGGGTCCCTTATGTCCCTCCTCCTCCATCTTTTCAACCTGAGGAGGACCAGGAGAGCTGGGAGGGGTCTGACGACCCTCTCACACAACAGTGCGAGTTTGACCCGGACTGGGTTGAGGAACTTGGGGATGCCAGTGGGCTGGATACCTCCCCCGACTCTGGCATGCTGTCTCCTCCCGTGGCAACGGAGGAGGGGGCTAATTTTGCAACGGTGTTGCGTAGAGCTGCTGGAGCCTTAAATCTCCAGTTGCCTACAGTGGCCGTCAGGACTAACCTCCTGACTGAAGTGCTTCAGCCGGCGGCCTCCTCTTCGGAGCCTGTGCTGCCGTTCAACGATGCACTCACTGACGTTCTTTGGGTGCCTGGTCCAAACCCACCACAGGGGCTCCTGTGGATAGGAACGTGGCCCGACGCCATCGCCCGGCTCCGGGCGACCCCTGTTTCTCTCCCAACACCCCACCCCTGAGAGCTTGGTTGTCCAAGCCTCTGCCTCCCAAACAGCCTTCCCTACCGCCCCTCCGGATAGGGAATCCAAGCGCCTGGATCACTTTGGGAAGAAGGCTTTCTCTTCCTCCAGTGCTGGCTTGCGGTCTGTTAATACCGCTTGCCTCTTGGGCCGATACACCCACTCCCTGTGGGATTCGGTGGCTGATGTTTTGCCGCAGTGTTCTGAGGAGGTCCAGACACTGCTTACCCGCGCTATTGCGGAAGGGCGTGATGCGGCTAAGTATACCATCCGCTGTGGCCTTGATACCGCCGACTCGCTGGGCAGATCGCTTGCAACGACGGTGGCGCTGCGTCGCCACGCCTGGCTGAGAACCACTGGTTTTTCAGGGGATGTCCAGAATACTCTCATGGACATGCCCTTTGATGGAGTCGGTCTCTTTGGTTCAAAGGCGGACCATGCGCTGGAGCGTTTCAAGGATTCACGGGCTACTGCTAAGTCCCTGGGCCTTGCTGTTGTGCGCCCTCCGCAAACGTCTGCTTTTCGCCCCTTTCGTGGCCACGGAAGGGGCGCCCAGTCACGTCCACAGCCCGGCCAACGGCCCGCGCAGCAAGCGCCTTCGCGTGGCCGAGGACGTGGATACCGCCGTGGCGGTTCGGGCAACCAGCGTGCGGGTCAGGCCACCACCTCCAACCCGTCCGCGGCCTCCAAGCCCTCCTAGTCCCTCCTTTCAGGTGCACAGCACGCCAGTCGGGGGCAGGGTCCGCCATCACCTTCACCACTGGCGTCCCATCACCTCGGACAAGTGGGTCTTGGACATTGTCCGAAGGGGCTACTCCCTCCCCTTCGAGACCACCCCCAGCCATGCCACCTCAATTCCACCGCATGTCAGGGGATCACTTGGTGCTTCTACAGAAGGAAGTCACGGCCCTCTTGGCCAAGAGGGCCATCGAGCATGTTCCGACCCCAGAAGTAGGGCGTGGTTGCTACTCCCACTACTTTCTGGTGCCCAAAAGGACAAGGAGGACATGCGTCCTATCTTGGACCTCCGGAACGTCAATCGCTTCCTCCGGAAGGAGAAGTTCAAGATGCTCACCCTAGCTCAGGTCTTGACTGCCCTCGACCCCGGAGACTGGTTGGTAGCGTTGGACTTGCAGGACGCCTATTTCCACATCCCCGTCCTGCCGGCCCACCGGCGTTACCTTCGGTTCACGGTAGGCCTCGAGCATTTTCAGTTCACCGTGCTCCCCTTTGGCCTTACCAGTGCCCCTCGGGTGTTCACGAAAGTGATGGCGGTGGTCGCAGCTCATCTGCGCCGGGCAGGGGTTTCAGTCTTCCCCTACCTCGACGACTGGCTGCTAAAGGCGGGCTCGTCCCAGGCAGTTGTCTCCCACCTCCAGACTACGGCCGAACTCCTGCACTCGCTGGGGTTCTCCATCAATGTGCCAAAGTCGCATCTGATTCCTTCTCCACAGCTCCTTTTCATCGGAGCAGTTCTGGACACGACGCAGTTTCGGGCCTATCCTCCCGAACGGCGAGTCCGGGATATTCAGGCTATGATTCCGATCTTTCAGCCCTTATCCTGGGTTTCGGTACGGATGACCCTGAGGCTGCTGGGCCTCATGGCCTCCTGCATCCTGCTGGTCACTCATGCCAGATGGCATATGCGGGCTCTGCAGTGGGACCTGAAGTTCCAGTGGGCGCAGCACCAGGGCGACCTGTCCGATCACGTCCAGATCTCGGAGGGGACTGCAAAACAGTTGCAGTGGTGGCTCTCGAACCGGCAATGGGTCATGGGCAGATCCCTCTCCCTTCCCCAGCCAGAGCACACAGTTGTGACGGACGCGTCCCTTCTGGGATGGGGCGGTCACATGGGAGAGGCGGAGATCAGAGGCCTCTGGTCTCCGGCGGAGTCCCGGCTCCATATCAACCTTCTGGAGCTCCGGGCGATCCGACTTGCACTCAAGGCATTCCTTCCCTCTGTCAAAGGGAAGGTAGTGCAGGTGTTCACAGACAACACCACTGCCATGTGGTACTGCAACAAACAAGGCGGGTGGGGTCGTGGACCCTTTGTCAGGAGGCTCTGCGCCTCTGGACATGGCTGGAACACCAGGGCATGTTCCTGGTGGTTCAACACCTGGCAGGTTCCCTGAACGCCAGGGCGGACGAACTCAGCCGCAGGTGCATGATGGATCATGAATGGCGTCTTCACTCGGAAGTGGCGCAAGGACTCTTTCTACAGTGGGGAGAGCCTTGGTTAGATCTATTCGCCACCGAAGAGAACGCGCAATGTCATCAGTTCTGCGCGTTGGAATTTCCAAGGCGGCACTCGCTCGGCGACGCTTTTCGTCACGAGTGGAGTTGCGGTCTATTGTACGCCTTTCCGCCTATACCACTTCTACCCAGAGTGTTGAAGAAGATTCGGCACGACCGGGCCCAAGTCATTCTTGTGGCTCCGGACTGGGCTCGAAGAGTTTGGTATCCCGAGCTACTCAATATGAGCGTAGATCCCCGATCCGTCTGCCTCTTCGGGAGGATCTTCTGTCGCAGCAGCAGGGACGGTCCTCCACCCGAACCTGTCCAGTCTACACCTGCTTGCGTGGAGATTGAGCGGCGGCAGTTGATTCCTTTCGACTTGCCTCCCGAAGTTTGTGATGTGATTCTGGCAGCCAGGCGTCCCTCCACTAAGGTGGTATACGCCTGCAGGTGGAACAAATTTGTGGCATGGTGCACAGCAAAGGCTGTGGATCCCCTTTCTGCCCCTCTTTCTGAGGTCCTTCTGTTCCTTCTCTCTCTGGCCCAACAGGGTTCTGCCCTGGGTACCATCAAGGGTTATCTTTGTGCTATCTCGGCCTTCCTCAGGCTCCCTGATCAGCCCTCCCTTTTCAAGTCCCCTGTTGTTAACAGGTTCTTAAAAGGCATTACTCACCTCTTCCCTCCTGTTCCGTTTGTGATGCCTCAGTGGGACTTAAACTTGGTTCTTACCTTTTTAATGTGCGCTCCCTTTGAGCCTCTACATAACTGTCCTCTTCGTCTTCTGACTCTGAAGACAGCCTTTCTGGTGGCCATCACCTCCGCTCGGCGGGTGAGTGAGCTCCAGGCTCTATCTTGCAAACCTCCCTTTCTGTCTGTTCATCCAGACAAGGTTGTTCTTCGGACGCGTCCGTCCTTCTTGCCAAAGGTGGTTACTGCTTTCCACATTGGGCAGACCATCACTTTGCCCACCTTCTTTCCGCCTCCGCATCCTTCCAGAGAGGAAGAGAGGCTCCACCGTCTGGACCCAAAACGTGCGCTCTCCTTCTATATTGACCGCACAAAACACTTCCGGGTGGATGACCAGCTCTTTATTGGCTACGTGGGCGCCAAAAAGGTCGGGCGGTGCACAAGAGGACCATCTCCCGCTGGGTTACCTTGTGCATCAAGACCTGCTATTCTTTGGCTAAAAAGGAGCCTCCTGTTGGGCTGCGTGCCCATTCCACCAGGGCAACGGCTGCTACCACGGCCTTGGGCCGCGGTGTTCCGCTGCCGGTTATCTGTCAGGCAGCTACGTGGGCCTCGCTGCACACGTTTACAAAGCATTACTGCCTTGACAGTCAGGTCCGGAGGGACGGCTTCTTTGGCCGTTCTGTCCTCCAGGACTTCCTTGTCTGATCTTTGTTCGCAGACCCACCACCGGGGTTGGTATTGCTGGGGTATCTATTCTAAGGTAAGGAATCTGTCACTAACGTGTCTCTTTCAGATGCACAAGTTACTAACTTGTGTAACGATATATCTGTAAGAGACAGTAGTTAGTGACAGATTCCTACCGCCCACCCATCCTCCCGTTCTGCGAACTGATTTCTAGGGTTAAGGACATCCCTTTCAGGGCCCTAGTATTTTTCAGACACCTATGTCAGCTTCTTGCATGGCTCTGCGTTCCTGGCGCGGAAAGTCGTGTACAGAACTGACGTCAGCGCGCAGGGGCGGCGCCTAAGTACTGCCCGCGACGTCATCCCGGCGATCACGACGCCGACGACGGACGCGGAGCCGCACGACGCCGCCTACCGACGCGCAAGGGTACTGCTACGCAAAAAACTTTCCGGATCCAGCCTGACGCCTGGGGATATTCTAAGGTAAGGAATCTGTCACTAACTACTGTCTCTTACAGATATATCGTTACACAAGTTAGTAACTTGTGCTTCACAACTCGAGAAAAGAATGCAACCTCCAACCAAAACAAGTCACTGTTGTTTTTTCAGTCACATGTGCTCCAACAAGCCTTCCACGTATGTTATGCCCATAAGAAAAAAGAAATTTCTTCATGTTGGAGTTTCCTAAAATCTTGATGTAGATGTGGAACGTGAAGAAAACAAATGGATCCTGTCATCGTAAAGTTGAAAATTGTAAAAGAACAACTTTCACTCACCGCCGGTGTACAAACACCATCTTGCTCAGTCCTCTTAAATACGACGTTCTCGTCAGTCTTCATACTCCATATAACTCTATTGAAGACGACGCACTTGTTTAAAAAAAACAAAAAAAAACGTGGTTGGCAAATGGCATGAGCGTGGTTGGCAAATGGCTTGTGAAGCAAGGCAATGGTGTAACAATGGTGCCTACTGCAAGATGGCGGCACGTATTGTGACGCTGCGCTGGATGGCTCCCGGCATCGACATGCACTAAAAACGTCAATAGGCATCATCAGAGCAGAAACAAGCGTCACGGAGGATCGCATCGAGCTGGACACGTCACAAAACAGGTAAGTGTGCGCGAACTGCTTGGCTCGTGGGGATGAATTTTCAAATATAACAGAGGTGGTTGAACTGCCAAATGTTGAGGGGACGAATGGGGCCCAGAAAATAATTAAAAAGACTTACCCCCACAAGTCCAATTAAGCACTTAGCTCCGTGAATGGAAGCGGCCGTTTCTGTGAGCATCGCTGTGCGCATAGTGCAGTAGACCTGTGAGAAAAATCATGTAGGCACATCTCAAACAACGCCTACACCTTGTAATAGGCAGACAAATGGAGTCTATGACCCATGAGCAAAGCACCCCATCCTGTGGAGAATTATAGTTGAAAACATCCACGGCTGACCGAATGTCTGAATGATGATAGCAATGTTGATTGTGCAATATCATGAGTAGTGATCTGTACACACGTTGTAGAAACACGCAGCACATGAAGACATTCATCAGGCACCTCCAAAGTAGCGCCCACAACTGGCAGTGGACAGAAAGTCTAGGACAGCTGTCCTTGTAAGACTTAACGTTTGCGTCCATGCAGTGTGTACTCACATAGGAAGACATTATCAATGAGTAGACTTTCTTTGTAGGCACAGGACTCTCTGTGCAGTCAGCTCCACTGTAGCCAGAAAACAGGCAGCCACATGTAAAGTTACATGTCACACTCTGCGCAGCCTTGTTTGTTGATACGCTTGAGCTGCATTTGAGGCAGGAGCTGGTACTGTAAATCCTTGTTCCTTGCATGTTGAGACGCTGTGGAGGCAACACGAACTAGCTTTTGAGACGCTGTAGGGAGACAGCAAGAACAGACCTTTTGAGATGCTGTAGGAACAGCAGGCAGAGACTTGAGCTGCGTAGAGATTGGAACTGGCACTTTTGCATAGAGGACGACCGATGGGAGGTCACTGGTGGGGCTGATGTGTGCCAGTGGTTGAGTAACCGCAGCTGTAGACTTGAAAATGAAGGCCTTAGAGGGAGCACACGCAGATTCTTTGCTTCAACTCGTCGCCATAAATTTGTAGTAATCACTCCAGGCTGGTTGAGAGGTTTTAGGAGTATTTATTGTAGATCAATAGTACAGCAGTAATACAGCCCCACCAGGAGCAGCCAGCAAGGCGCTCAGCCCTTCTCCAACTGTGGTTTCCAGAGACCAACATTCCATATTACATCATCTCCACAGTGTTCCACTGGTGGAGCAGTGGATGACATGAAAAGTACTATAACCAAGATACTACAATGACCTCAGTGGCTGCATTCGTGACTAGAGAGCAGTTTCTGAAATCAACCATATTCTCCTTATCAGTTGGACCAGGGAGGTTTGAGACAATATTTTTGGAGGGTTTTGTATAGCCAAATTCCTTTTTGATTACTATTGCCCCTGGTTCAACAGATATGTGACCCCTACTATCGTTATCTGATTGGCAACCAATCTGTCTGATTAGTCAGTCATTCTCGGTTAGATCTGAGAGTGCCTCATAGCGGTTAGGGTGAAAGGAGGAAGGATGGTTAGGAACGCCTGAGCTTGGTCTGAGCTGGGTGTGCCGCATACCAAGAGAAAAAAACTGGATAGGAGGATAAAAGAAACCCAAGGGTCGAGCCATTATTTGCTCACTAGGTGAATCTTTCAGCTGATTTAAGGCAAGGTGCACACACCTTGCATCACTGAAATTGAGCACAACACAGTCCCCCCGGATACTTTTCTTGGTGTGACCCACCCAACTCACCGGCCTGGCCATGATGAGATACTCAAATCAGTTAAAATGAGATGGGATTTTCCTGGAACACCAATGCGCAGATTTATTTATAAGGCTCTGGCAGCTTTCAGGTTGGCCGGGAGATAACGTCGGAACCCCGGTTAAAATCAGGGTATAGGGGGTACATTCTGGCGGCAAATTTAATGAGTTTAATAAGTCACTAGTCCCCCTCCCACCTAATGGGCCCTCTAAGTGGTTGCGGGGCGTTGGGTCCCCCAAAGGTGTCTACCCGCAACCCCTGGTTTAAGGGTTCTGGGAAACAGGACATCCTGACCCAAATGTTGACTTTGTGGGGGGCGATTTCCCTGAGAAACAAGGTCCTCTGGTAACCTAACTGGTATGCTATTTTTTGGAGCGTCCTGGGTACGCCCACAAGGGCGGGAAGTAGCACCGGGAATAGTTCTAGCCTTCCCAAGGACCACCCCTCTAGATGAAATGTCCTCTACGTTAACACCCCGCCCTTCGACTATACTGCTTGATGTTTCCTCTTTCTCTGTAGGATTGTATAGGGAGGACTTTGTTACTGGCGCGAGGGCTTGACGAACAAGGGTTAATTGTTCCTCAATATTAATTAGTCTTACCAGAATGGGTGCTAGGGCCTCCTGGACCATCTTACCAAATTTTTCGCATAAAATATCAAACCCATCCTGTCCGGCGTTAGTTACCCCTCCTATACCTGAGTTAACAACTTTGCCTGATATGTGGGTTTGTTTTGGTCTTTTTATCTTGGGCGACTGACTGTTATTCTTACGTACAGCTCCCGCTCTCTCCCCCACTCTCTCAGTTCGTTTCCTCTTTCCTCCTGTTGTGGTCAGTGAACCGGACTTAGTCAAGGTCAGAGTCTTGTTGATAGGGCTCACTTCACCATCCTGTTTGCCTTGTGGTTCCCCCTGGCTCAAAACTATCACGGTGGGGGAAATGGGAACTTGGTGACTATCAGCGATGGCATTTTCTGGTATGTCCACTTGGGAATCAATAGTGGGAGATGGTGATACTGAAACGGAGGGTAATTCAGGTGTAGGTGCAAACGAGAATCTCCGTTCGGCTCGCTCTATTTCTTTACTAATAGCTCCCACCGCCTTTTTCAGAAACCTTTCCAGGGTTGGATAGGTCAAACTGAATGGGCAATTACGACTCCTCTGATTTCAGCTCGACATTCAGGGTGAGGGCTGCTGCTCCTTCTGTTGGTACAACAGTATCAAAACTTGCCTGAAACATGTCTGAGGCACAAGGAACATGATGCGCTCTTAAAAGGGATCAAACAGGATCAGATCACAATTCTTATGCATCCTCTATCTGGTTGCTGACGGACCCTGCTTTGTCTTATTAGACTTCTGTCTCACTTTGTTGTGCGTCCAGGACCTGCTTCAAACTAGATTTTAGTATTAGATGTGGGAGGACACTAGTAATTTCAATAGCACACTCTCCTACACACCCTCAGCTATCGGGGGCCACGTTTTATGTCGCTGAAGACTTTGGCCATCTTGGAATTACCCTTACACCATTTGGGCCTGTTTGTAGTAAGGCAAACAGCGCCTACTGAAAAAAGTAGGTAGGACAGGACCTGGCAACTTTTTCCTTACCCTGGAGTCATCCCCACCGGCTACCTAGTAACAACCATCGCTGGCTCAGGCTCGACCTAAAAATTAATTCATATGTTGCTCTTCAGAATGAACTCCCAAGAGATTTTTGTTATGATGAATATAACCACGAGTTGAAATTTACTTGAACTCGAGATGAGTTTAAGACGTGACTTGAAACAGTCAGTGCTTAGATTTACTAAAGTACAACATGACACAAGAAATTTCGGTTTCGTGATTTCTGAATTCAGCAGTGCCATCTACTGTCCAAATGTCAGAATGCTACTTCCTTTGTTTTTAGGTCGAGCTTGGGCAGCACATGCGCTGCTCTGCGAGGCATGCTGTATTCAGGTATGGACTTGAAGCTCCGCCCATATTTTTCATTGGCTTGTCATTTTCCTTTGTAAATGTTAGCTTCTGATTCGTTAGTAGGCTTGCTAGTCCCTCCTTAGTACCGCCTTGTCTACATTTGTCTCCTCCTCCCCATTCGCTCCTTCTCCCCCCCTGCAACAGGTAGCAATGCAATAGGTCTCGCATTTGTGAAAGTTTAACCTATTGGCATTGTAAATGACAATGCTCTTTATTTATCTGTTTTAAAAACAAACACGTAAATAAAATGCATTGTCCTTTACAATGCCAATACCATGAACTCTCACAAATGCGAGACCTATTGCATTGCAAATGCTTGTTTGGCTAGTGCCTCTTTCTTAATAAGTAAGAGACTGAACGCAATAGCCAATGATCTTAATTAAATAGAGGCGTTCATACGTGTTCATTACCAATGCAAAATCAAATTAACAACAAAACATGTTTGACTACTTGTGCTAGTTTGGATCAGCAGTGATAAAGACATCTTCCTTCTCTATCCTGCTCTCGTCCTCATTTATCTGCCCATCCTTCAAATGTGTGTTTCGGTCCCGAAATAAAGAATTTCGAAGCGTGGCAAGAAATTTCTAAAGCATCAAAGAATCCAGCTTTTTGGGTGGATCGTATTTGATTTAAAAACAAAAAGCACAAAAAAACACTCACAACCACAAACTCAAATCTTATCAACGTGCTCTGCCTTAGGAAAATATGCAGCTACCACCCACCGTTTAATACCACCTCCCTCCTCCTAGTGTTGCTGCCTGACCAATCTTATAACGTCACCACTGGTATTTATTGTTCTGGACGGTACAAAAATAAGCAAAGTCACCCAAAGCCGGTATTTTTAGCTCTTCTCTGTACAGTATCTTCAAACAGCAAATATAAATAGAAAGCACTTCTAAATGTGTTATAGAGCTGCGTTAATGATTGTTTACCAATAATTACAGTTAACAAAGACAGAAAAGTCATGTTCTCAGTGAATACCTACGATTTTGTTTACATTCCTATTCAAAATCACGTCCGGGCCTTTGCAGACCCCTACTACAACAAATAATGGGCAGTATTTTTCTCTTGGAACTGTAGCAACCCTGTTTCCTCCCCCTGTCCACTCCTAAGGCATTTGCCATCTAGTGACTATATTCTAACCTTTAATATCCCAGCAAAATCTCTCGCCATAGTTAGAATAATATTTACTGAATGACAGAAAATCCGTACTCCGATCTACGAGGAGAATGTTAGAAAGTGCACTATTGGAAATCTAGGAGGTCCTGCCTGTTTATCTGAGGTACCCTCATAAAGGTTACTGCTATATTTGATATTCCCGGAGCTCTCTTTAGTTTTAGCGCCCTGCAGACTATAAGGAGCTGATTAAAAAGTTCATTGTGTCAGAAAATGTCCTATAATACATTCAATCATTTTACACAACTGAGCCATAGGTAGAAGTGCTTCTTTCAGCATGTCTTGGGTTTTCTTAATTTTACCCCTGCTTTTCAGTATTCATAAGAAATACTCTTGCCTAAGTTTTCTAACTGTGACGTCTACAATACTAAATGTGCTCAGTTTATACAAAGAGCCACAGGCACCTGTAAAATAAATCTGCATGTCAAGGTGACATCACCAATGACCAGAGCCACAACTACTACTGAATGAAGAAAAACGACCTCTGTCCAAATAGGGCAAAAAAGAGATTCCACTTCTGGTTGGGGGGGCTTGTCTTGGGCCTTTAACCTGGGCCACAGCTCTAAGAACCGCCCAACCTAGTATGGCTTTTGGGAATAATCTTATTATTGACCTAAAGTTTCCGCCTCCTTTCTTTGTCCTCCCAAGAAATAAGCTACAGCTCATATGAACTGCAGTGTCCTACTTAAAATAATCCTAATTCCTTTCCCTCATGCTTCAAACCAGAATAATTTACAAGTTCCTTCTACACACAGGGAGAGATTTACTCTTTTGGAAAAAAATACCCTTATGTGTTAAACCTCGGATATGAACTGCTCTAAGGATTTAATCACCTTAGACTTAAATAATCAGTTGCCGTTATATTCTGTTGCAAAGGCAAGCACTTTTATGATGCGGTGGACGACATGTCTATAGTAAAACACCAAAATGAATATATTTAACATTTGTGTGATGCCTGCGCTCTTTTTCACAATAGGATATGTTGCATAATGTGGATGCTAGGTTAGCTTTTGAGTTCTGCTGTACATAGCCAAATTTTATTGTGACCAACTTTATTTTGCATGTAGTTGGGTGGATGCAGATGAGGCTTCCTCTAGAGTCACAATTTTAAAGGCTGTCTTTTTCATCTTTACTGAAGCTCCTTCAATAGGCCATCACTGCCATTGAATGTTTGCTTATTCCACCTGAGAACATGTGGTTTCTGTTGAATTGTTGATTGTAGCAAAACAAGTAGAACACATGATGAGATGTGTGAAAGAAATTGAGCAAGACACGAATAGTAAAGACAATTTACAAATGGTTGAGGATGATAAAAATGAGGTACAGGAAATTAAGGGCACGCCTATGACAAACGGTAGGAGGAGTGTTGGTGCCTTCAAGGGGCAGTGCTACTGCTGTGGGAGGGTTGGCCATATGGTGAGCAAGAAGGAATGTCCTGCAATGAAAGCAATGTGCAAAAAGTGTGGGAGTAAAGGACATTTTATGACATGCTGTAAAAGTAGCTCTGGTAGCAAAAAACCCGAAAAACAAGGTATGTCTGAGGTGTGCGAAGAAATTGTACTGCAGATGACTAATGAAGGGTCTAGCAACCCCAAAGATGTGTTAAGGATAGAAGACCGTGAGGTCATTTGTGATTCAGGCTCTAGACTAACAATCTCAGAGGAGGTATTTAATAGACTGTTCAAGAAACCGATGCAGCCACACAAAATGGATATTCATCTGGGAGGGTATGGTGGCCAGCCAATAAAGATGATAGGATTCTTTGCAGGAAATATAGTGTGCAAAAGCAGATATACAGTAAGCAAAGTTTGTTTCATGTAAAAGGGGTAACATTTTAGGATGGCCAGCACAAAAATACATAGGCGTTTATCTGAACCCCAATGCTGAACCTTAAATACTGATCCAGAATGTTAACAAGGATCTAGAGGAGGATCTGATTTTGAGAAAGAATATGCTGAAGTATTTACAGAAGTTACTTAACTTCGGTAACGCCTTATCTGGTCTAGACTTTGTCTAGCTGCAAAATACTTACCGACCCACCCATCCTTCTCGCTCAACAAACAGATTTTTAGGGACAGGGCTGTTCCCTTTTTAGGGCCCTAGTTTACCACACTAGTGATCACTGTTTTTCGTGGCTCTGCATATCTGGCGTGGAAAGTCATGAAAAGAAACTGACGTCAGCACACTGGGGTGGTGCCTATATAGGCATTGCACGGAGCCAAACTATGCCACTTACTGGCACGCAAGAGTACTGCTCATGAAACATTTCCGGTACCAGTCCGATGCCAGGGGATAATTCTAAAGTAAGGAATCTCCGGGTAGATGGTTTCTACCAGATAAGGTGTTATGGAAGGTAAGTAACGTGTTCTTTAGGAGTTATCTCCCTTAAGTTCATACTCGCATGTCTCATTCAACCTATTCCTATAGAAAACTGTCAGTTCTTTGTTTTAAATCTCCCTTCTCTGTGTTATGAAGCAATGGTTTTTTTTTTCATCTCAGACTTAGTCTGTATCCTAACTTTTCACACTTTTCTTTCTGAAAATACTGGCTATCTCCCACGCTCAAATCTTTAATAATATAGGTTTGCCATTTTATGTATGTTGTCTGACTTGCTTTACCACATCTGTAAATTATTGCTAGATTGTAGTTTCCAGCTGTAGTTTGAAGTCCTAGGGCAATGTTCATGACAAAGTAATAAATCTGCATCCATAGAATTAAGTTTGAGTACAGGTGCTGTTTTACTGCTTTTGGGAATTTCCAGTAGTGCACCTGGAGTAGTATTGCCAGGTGCAGGTTAACTGGAGTAGTATTGTGAATATTATGTAATGCCACCTAGGAGTTCGTATTTCCCTTGTGCGAAAATCTAAAATATGTAAATTGAATTGAAGCACGAGGCAATAATAGCCCCCTCCCCCAAAAAGTGGACATGCCCTTTTTCCTGCAGGAAAACACCCCCCCATTTTGTCCTTGCGATGCTGGTAACTTCTTCCTGCCTGTTCTAATGTTGAGGTGGTGCTTAGTGATGCCGAGGTGGTGCTTAGTGATGCCGAGGTGGTGCTTGGTGATGCCGAGGTGGTGCTTGGTGATGCCGAGGTGGTGCTTGGTGATGCCGAGGTGGTGCTTGGTGATGCCGAGGTGGTGCTTGGTGATGCCGAGGTGGTGCTTGGTGATGCCGAGGTGGTGCTTGGTGATGCCGAGGTGGTGCTTGGTGATGCCGAGGTGGTGCTTGGTGATGCCGAGGTGGTGCTTGGTGGTGCCGAGGTGGTGCTTGGTGGTGCCGAGGTGGTGCTTGGTGGTGCCGAGGTGGTGCTTGGTGGTGCCGAGGTGGTGCTTGGTGGTGCCGAGGTGGTGCTTGGTGATGCCGAGGTGGTGCTTGGTGATGCCGAGGTGGTGCTTGGTGATGCCGAGGTGGTGCTTGGTGATGCCGAGGTGGTGGTGGTGCTTGGTGATGCTGAGGGATGCTGAGGTGGTGTTGAGTGATAAGGTGGTGGTGCTGAGTGATATGGTGGTGATGCTGAGTGATATGGTGGTGGTGCTGAGTGATGCTGTGGTAGTGATGTGATGGTGGTGAGGCATGGTGAGGTGGTGGGGTTTAGGTGGTGCTAAGGTGGTACTCTGTTCATTTGGTGTTGTGTTGAGGTGATGCTTGTATGATGCTGAGATGATGTTGCGCTGTATGATCTATATTTTTTAAGAGATTGTATAAATTACACAATACATCATTTAACCGCCGAAAGGCAAGCTCAAAATAAAGCACCACCAATTTTATTAGTACTATTACTGCTTAAAAGTTTATTATTGAACATGTTATGAAGCAATCTTTTTTGCGGTATTATGAACTGATTTAATTTAGCACTTTAGCAACTTCACATTATAATCTACGTTTATATTAAGAAAATGTAAATACGTTTTTATATGGCTCTTACCACAATATGCTTCTCAGGATGAGCATCTACCTTGTACGCATGTGTATGCCATTCTATTTGCATGCATACCCAACGCGATCTTACATAAGCACAGGCTGAGTCTAGCGATGGACTAGAAGGTTTAGTGTACAGGGCTTCAATGCAGAATCAGGTGATAAGCACACTTAGTTTTCTATTCCTCACATGATCTCTTCAGCGATTTCCAAACCAACCTTCGCAACAATGATAAGATCAACGAATCGTAGGCTACTCATCTGTCAAAGGATCAACGTCTGTAAAGTTTCGAGTTAGCGCATTGTAGGTCAAAGCTAAATCAGCATAGAAATGCTGTCGCCCACCGGTCCCCTGAAAAGTGACTCGTTCGAAACTTTATTGCCGTTGCAGCGTCTTAACACAACGTTGTCATGAAGGAAAACGAGCAGTAGCAAGCCACCAAACCATGCAAGACCTAATAAGAAAAGAGTGCTCACAGAGCACAATAAATAACAGTGAACGTAAAAACACATGTAGCAGGGGTAGTCCTCATGGGAAGATACAAAAGTCTAAAAAGGACTACTAAGCCTATTCACAAACCAAAATCCAACGGTTTACAAAGGACAGTAAGAGGAGCCAATTGAAAAGATGGGTGGAAAATGGTCAGAGCTTAAAGTACATACCTGAATATAGAATGTCTCGAAGAGACCGCGCAAGCGCTGCCTAGGCGAGACCTAAAAACAGCAGCAACAAGTACTGAAAGGTTCACCTGGAGACTTGCTTGGGGATAACTGGAAGGGTTTATTTTAAAATTTGATTGAGGGACATTGTTCGGCACTGGTGCACAAACAGGGCTAATAATTTTAAATATTACATACAAATACACCAGGGATTTTGCGGCCCACAAAAAATCAGTTTGCGACCCACATTTAGGAAATACTAATTAGCAGATTTCTTCGCACTCATGGTGGAGAAATTGGCAGGTGGAAATTAAGACATTTTCATCTGTAAAATTACTTTTACTACCTCAAATACCGTTGGAACTGGCCCATAATATTTGCATTTCCAAGTAAGAAATTTATTTTTACAGACCCTAAAACCTGCTTGACTAGTCATTCAAACAGTGCAGATCCTAAACAGTCGGGTTATTAGTGCAAATTTATTGTATATCTTTGAGTTTATAATTTTCTTGTTTTTTCCTCTGCAGGTAAAGTAAAATTTGTACAACAGAAATCAAAATCACAGAAAAAACGTGAGGAGAAGGAAAGGCGGGTAAAGGCTAAGCAACAGGAAGATGAGTTGAAAGACTCTTTGGCAGATGATGACAGTTCATCAACCACAACAGAAACCTCCAATCCAGACACTGAACCTCTACTGAAAGAGGTACAATGAAAAAATTCTTCTTCCCAGTTAGAACACAAAGAATAATAATTAATATAATGTCTTTTCCACAGCAGAGCAGGAAAATGTATACATACCGTTTGTTTCCTTTCAAATGTCAGTGCTATCTTGAATGCCTCAATGTCAGATGGTCCCTAATGTATTCACTGCCCATTTCTTAAGCTAGCCATAGCACTGCATGGAGCATCTACCCCATGCTTTTAGTCTCTGTTTTTATTTTTTATTTAATTCTTATTCAGACGCAAGGTAAATATATATATTTACAATAAGAGATCAAACAAAAGTAAAGGAAGAGATAGCCAACTGTTGGAACACATTTAAAACATGCAATAGAAGAAAAAGGGGAAGCCAATGAGCCATCAAAACAGAAAGTAGAAATTCATAGTTAATCACCAGTGTCTAACAGCTTATGATAAAAGTATTGTTTTTACATTTTTATAGCTTATGTAACAACTTCTACAATGTTATTTGACTTTCCACATAAATCAAATATAAATGCTGTACTGCATGTGTGTAGGTTGTATAATTATATATGTTTGATCTTATAAGTATTTTTAACCTTGACAAACTATTACATTCTGTGAAAATCGGTATTTGGCCAGTTGACATGAGTGATATTTCTGACCATTTACCTGCACATCTTAAAAGATAGGTTTGTTGCAGTCTGATCTTTAAAAAATACTTTAGAGTCCATGGGAAAAGGCTGGAAACGAAGTAATTTTGAGGTTATCTAGAGCTCCATTAAGACAATAATACCATCTACATAATTCGTTTCTTTATATTTGTTAGAGCTTGTGTTCTGTAAATAATGTGTCCCTGTTTTAGGGTAAACATATCCAGTAGTCTCAAAATATGCTGCTAAATACCTTTCAAAATATTAACACATTCTTTACTTTTACTTGTCGGACTACTTTGCATTGTGATTATGCTCCTCAATAGAGTGTGTTTATTTTTAAAGATGAATGCAAATTTAATTTAATTGTATTTCATATAATCTTATTAAGTGTACCGGCAACTGTTTGCACGGTTATTTCATTAGTTGGAGCATGTCTTTACGTAACTCATTAAACATTTTGTTTTATTCATATTTATTAGGAAACTGTAGCCTCCACTTTGGAAAGCATAACAGTATTGTACATCAAAATACCTACTCAAAGGTATAAATCAAGGTTGTGTAAAATACAGGTCACAATTAAGTAATATGCAGCTGTACAAATGTGTGACATACTTAACTTCTGAAATAAATATTAGTTATGCAAACCGGGATTAAATAGATCTTCAGATAATTGAAGTCCAGTACATTGTACATCTTTGTGGGTATTAGTAGCCATATTAAGTTATATATGGAATTTCTCTGATAGTAATGGCAAAATGAGGAGAATTGAATGTAGTGTGTTTGATCAACACAATTTTTATCTTCTCTTCCTGCAGCCATGTTTCGTGTTAGTTGGTGTTTTGTCACCCTTCACAGTTGGAGTAGTGTCCATAAGGTGTACTCATAATTCAGGCACATTGGGGCAAGATATGGACTAGTTACTCTATATCCAAAGCTTTTAGTATGTGTTAATCATTGTGCATTTTCAAAGAGTTTCAAAACGCCTTTACCAGTGGTCTCTCACTCTCCCTCTGCAAGTTTCTGGCACCGTTCCAGTCACAGATTTATTATCTATAATATTATTATGGTTTGGCTTACCGAAACTGGGTTTTACCCACCCAGATTTCTTTACTATAAAAATAGTGATGTAATATTTGCGCCCGATAAGTACAGAAATTAGTTAACATACGAGTGTGTTATCGACATGCTAGTGGCCTTTCATAGCATTACCTATATTACAAACACCAGCAGCTGAATAATGCACTGGGCAGTGTATAAAGTAATGTCTTACCAGGCCGCCTCATAGGGCACCATTAGTAGCAAATTACCTGCAGAGGCAGCAGACAAGGAGAGATGGCAAAATGTCACCTGATCTAAGGCAACAAAAATCTTTGCACATTCCTATAATATCTTTGTGTGTTATGTGTTTTTAGGATTCAGATAAGCAAAAGGGAAAACAAGCCATGTCTGAAAAACAAGACGGTGACATTTTCCATGTTATGAAGACCAAGAGTAAGAAACCCCAACTTGTAGCAAAGAAAGAAAATTTATCAGAACTCAAGTCCAGGTAAGTGAAGTCCAGTTTAATATCCCAAAGACTAATATCTGTGTCATTTTGCTCCTTTCTCAAAAATAATTCCCACGTAAAATTCTTGCCAGTCCTTTTTTTTGGTTCTCATTTGCATTTGTTATAATGGTATATAACGTCCCACATTCCTCATAACAGTTTCAGATTGAACTACGTGAACTGGTTCTGTCTGATAGAGACCTCTAGCTGCATATTCCTTACAGTTGAATTCTCCCCAGGCGCTAGATTGGATACGGAATTTTTTCACAGCAGTACCGCTGCGCGTCAGTAGAGGGTGTTGTGTGACTCTGTAGCGACGTCGTCCACCGGATGTGACGTCGGCAGAGTCCAAATAAGCCCTCCCTTGACGCGCTGGCATCAGTTTTTCTTCTTTTCTGTGCTGCCAACGCAGATCTGTAGAGCTGTTCTTCAGACCATTCTTTGGCCTGTCTTGACATATTTGTCGACGAAATTTTGTCTTTTTCTCTCGTGCTTGGCTTTCAAACCCTGTCCAGCAGATGTCTGGCACTGACCCTCATACTTTTTGTATGTGGTGCCTCCGGTAGCACCGTGCCTGAGAGGAGTGTGTCTCCTGTCCCCAGCTTCGCCCGAAGGCGTTGCTAGATCGCCACATGAAGCTCTTGGCAGTGCAGTTGTCGCAGGCTTTGTGTCGCTCCCAGTCTCGTTCTCGCTCAAGGGAAATCTCGTGAGCCAGCTCCAGAAGTCTTTCCAGCTGGCGTTGTTTTACCTCGATGTCCAAATGTAAGTTGAGACGTAACCGATACAAGTAGCGGCATTCCCCGACTTAACCGGATATGCTCTGCGTCTCTGACACCCCTTTCCGGCCTCCGGGTCAGTATTTGGGACAAGAGTCTACCATGCGCCTCCCTACCTTCCCTGGAGACAGTGCAACTCTGCACCAGATGCGGGAGCACTATTCCTCCCTACATGCCATCTTTGGGTCTCCACCTCCCTCTGGTGCTCTTTTCAGTCCCAAGGACTTCAGGGGAGCCTTAACTGTATCCACACCGGCGGGGACGCCCTTGGCTTCAGTTAGGCCCTCTGGATCCGTAGTCGGATCCATGTCAGCGCTGGTGCACAGCCCTTCAGGGTTACCACCTCCGATACCAGTGCCCGATCAGCTGACCCTGATGACATCAGTGGCGCTGATCGACGCTGCTCCATCTCTGCTCTCTGATGCCGAGGCATCCCCACATCGATGCTGGACAGAGTCGCGCATCAACGTCTGTGCCCCAGGCAGTTGTGAGCCACCTCCAGACCACAGCGAACCACGCGTCATCTTTGGGGTTCACTATAAACGTGCTGAAGTCACTCCTGACTTGTTCAGTTTTGTGCCTTTCCCCTGGTAAAGAGAGTATAGGACATTCAGGTTATGATCCTAATCTTTCAGCCTCAGTCCTGAATTTAAGTTGAAGTCGACCCTGAGGCTGCTGGGGCTCCGGCATCCTACCAGTCGATCACTACAGGTGGCATATACTGGCTCTGCTGCAGGATCTGAAGTCCAATTGGGCCCAACATTAAGGGGACCTCTCCCACTGAGCTCAGAGTTCGGTGGAAACTGTTGAAGATCTGCTGTGGCAGCTACTGGACGGTGATTGGTTAAGCAGAGACCCTTTTTCCTTCCCCTTTAAGTGCTGAGACTGGTGACCGATGTGTCACTTCTGGTCTGAGACAGGCACCTGGAAAAGGGGGAGATTAGAGGCTTCTGGTCTCTGCCGGAGTCCCAGCTCCATGTCAACCTTCCGAAGCCAAAAGCCATCCGCTTGGTGCTTAAAACCTTCCTTCCATCTACCAAGGGGAGGCTGGAGCAGGTGCTCACCGAGAGAATCATTGTCATGTGGTGCTGCAGCAAACAGGGCGGAGTGGGGGTCACGGATCCTCTGCCATGAGACATTGTGCATCTGGAGCTGGCTGGTTCTGCAGGAAATCTTCTTGGTGGCGAGCCATCTGGCAGGCTCATTGAATGCGAGGACAGACAAGTACAGGCTTTGGCACCTAGTGGATCATGAGTGGCAGTTAAACCAGATGAGGCGCAAGGTCTCTTCAGCAAATGGTGCGAACCTTGGCTCGATCTTGTTGCCACTGCTGAGAACACTTCTGTGTATTGGAGTTTCCAAGTTGTCTCTCGCTTGGAGATGTGTTCTTCCTCAAGTGGAACTCTGTACTCCTGCATGCCTTTCCGCCGATACCACTTCACCCAAGTTCTCAAGAAGATCAGGACAGACTGGCCCAAGTCATCCTAGTGGCTTCGGATAGGGTATGGAGAGTATGGTATCCAGAACTCCTGGACTTGAACATCTGTCCTCCGATCAGACTGCCCCTCCAGAAGGATCTGCTGTCACTGCAGAGAGGGTGAGTTCTGCATGCTGCCCTCTGCAACTTCCACCTACATGCATGGAGATTGAACGGTGACCGATGAACACCTTTGACCTTCCTCCGAAGGTAGTTAATGTTATCTTTGCAGCCGAGCGTCCCTCAACAAAAACTCTATATGCCTAGCATTGGGACAACGTTCTGGTTTGGTGCGGCACTCGCCAGATTGACCCCCTCCAGGCCAAAGTGCCTGATGTTTCATTATTTGTTCTGGGCACAGTTGAGGGTTATTTTTCAGCCTTCTTGGCTGTCTATCGGTTGTCTGAAAAGCACTCTTTGTTTAAATCACCGGTTGTGATGCGCTTCTTGAAAGGGCTGCAACATATGTTTCTCCCTTCTCTGTTTGTGATGCCACAATGGGACCCCAATCTCGTCCTTATTTATCTGGTGTGAACTCCATTTCAGTCTTCCTTTCTGGCTTCTAACCATCAAAACTGTGTTCACTGTTGCCATCACCTCCACATGGCATGTGAGCGAACTTCAGGCTCTGTGTGTTCATCCACCATAAACCACCACCTTCCTGCTAATCTGTTTCTGTGAACTAGGGCATCCTTTCTACTGAAAGTTGAGACGTCGTTCCAGGTCAGTCAAAACATCACCCTACTGGCGTTCTATGCTCCGCCTCACTCATCTAAGAAGGAGAGACTCCATCGTTTGGACCCCAAAAGAGTGCTCACATTCTACATCGATCATACCAAACACCTCCAGATGGATAATCAGCTTTTTGTGGGGTTTGCCGGAGCGAAAAAAGGCAAAGCTGTGCAGAAGCATACCATCTCATACTCCGGATTGTGCTCTATATTAAAAACTGCTATGCATTGGCAAAGAAGCCAGCCTCTGGAATAACTGCAAGCCCTTTCTACCGCAGCCAAATCTGCTACCATTGCGTTAGCATGTGGAGTCCCTGTTCTAGACATCTTCAGGTAGCTGCGTGGGCATCCCTCTAAATGTTCATGAAGCACTAATGTCTGGGCAACCAAGTCTGCTGAGAAGGGCACTTTACCCACTCAATCTTGCAGACTTTCTGGTTTGATTCCATTCACAGCCCTCCTCCCATTAGGTACTACTTTGGTGTCTATTCAGAAGGTGAGGAATCTGCAGCTAGAAGTCTCTATCAGAAGAACAAGTTACTTACCTTTAATAATGCTCCGTCTGGTAGAGACTCTAGCCGCAGATCCCTCCCATCCTCCTCGTTCTTGGTTTAGACTCTACCCATTAATAAGGTCCTAAGTCTAGGTCTTCACGCTGTCTACCAATTGGCTTTTGTGGCTCCGCGTCTGGGGCTTCAAACAGTCTTGAAAGCAACTGACAGCACGCGGGAGTGGTGCCTGTATAAGCCCCATTTCATTTCTGGAGCGGAACAGTGTCAGTGCAGAGCCGCCAGGCTCCACGTTCCTGCGTGCAGATGCATTGCTGAAAAGTTTCTGGATCCAATCTGACATCTAGGGAATATTGAAAAGGTGAGGAATCTGCAGTTATTTAAAGTTCCCACCAGAAAGAGTGTTGGCAAAAGTAAGTAACTTTTTAATTTAATGATCTGAGTCTACGAGCCCACACCAGTTCCATGGACAGATCATACCCTCATCAAGTTCAGCATACCTCTCCTGGTCCAACTCACACGCACCACTGCCACACCAGCCCACCAAAACTGGAACATCTTCTCTGACAATGAATGGAACACCACTCAACAACCACCGGCCCGAACACAGCAACAGCCTTGCCAGAGCTGTCAAGAATTTTCAACTATTGAATCACCTTCTGCGCCAACTTCCTGGCCCCCCTCAAACACAACAATACAAGATCCAGATCCCAGGCCGGTTCCTATACGGAGAAATTTAGACTTATTAAACGCTACCGCAAACAACTGGAGTTCAAATGGAGAATGGGCCAGGACAATACAGACAGGAGCATTTTCAAATCGGCACTGAGATGCTTACAACCAAGTCATCCAGAACACCAAATTGTCACTCTGGCAGTCCGCATTGATGTCAGCACCAATAGAAGCAAAGAAATCTTCACCATTGTAAAAGATTTCAGCTCCCCTTTGCCCGCTTGCAAATCGATCACTCCCTCGCAAGACCTCTGAAACAATTTTCTCTCAATTCTTTAGCGACAAAATCGGCACCGTTTGCAGCAACTTAGGCCAACAACCAGATCCAACAAACCTCTCCAAACGCCTCCACATCTTATCCAGAGAACGAATGCTAACCCCTGGCCGGTCATCACCCCAGAAGAAAGCGCCGCCATAATGAAGTCCATCCACTCAGGGGCCCCATCGGACCCCTACCCCACCAGGCGTGCTCCAGAGTACTGCAACCCATCAGCGGCATGTTCACACACATTCTGAATGCCTCCACCTCTTACAAGACCATCCCAGATGCTACAAAGTCGCTGCTGTCCTCCCATTGTTAAAGACACCTTCTGCGGACCCTTCAATGCTCGCCAACTACAGACCAATCTCCCTCCCACTATTCCCAGCCAGGGTGTCAGAAAATTATCAACAGACACATTGCCGAATACCTCAAAGGCCACCAACTCCTTGACACCACTCACTCTGGTTTCAAACCCAACCACAGCATGGAAACTAACATCATCGCTGCCATGGATAACATCTGCATGACTCTGGACAGAGGAGACACGGCGGCCCTCATTCTCCTGGACCTCTCCGCAGCATTTGACAGTCTCCCACCCCATCCAATGCCTCCACGGCATCCGAATCCAAGGGCATGCAGACCGGTGGATCTGCTCCTTCCAGACTGGAAGGATGCAGTCAGTCAGCTTGGCATGGTACATTTTGGACTCCCACAACCTCATATGTGGAGTTCCACAAGAATCCTCCCTGAGCCTGACCATCTTCAACACATACATTGCTCTCGCAATATCAACGTCTTCTCCTATGCTGACAGCACACAACTCATTCTCTCACTCACAGACATGGCGCCCAGTACCCAGATCAAGTTCAGTGCCTCAAATCGCTCACTGTCTAAAGCTGAAAACCAACAAGACTAAATTTGTGATCTTCGTTAGGAGCACATCACAGTGAGACTCCACCTGTTGGCCAACGGAGCTAGGACCCGCACCCACCACCCACGACAAGAACCTCGGGATCATCATCTTCAACAGCAACCTCGACATTCCCAACCAAGTCAATGCCATCACCACCTCATGCTTCCGTACCCTAAAACTGCTGAGGAAGATTTTCAAATGACTCACAATCAGCCCCCTGAAAACAATCACACGCCCTGGTTACAAGCAAGCGTGACTACGGGAACACCCTCTGTGCCGAGATCAACAAAAAAGGCTGCAGACCATTCAGAACTCTGCGGCCAGAATTGCTTTCAGCCTCCCATGCAGCACTCGCATCACAATACACCTGAAGGAGCTCCACTGGCTCCTCATTCACAAATGGCATACTTCAAACACCTCACCCACACTTTCAAGGCACTACATAGCACTGGCCCAGCATTCCTCGACAATCTCATCTGCTTTCACAAACCTTCCAGACACCTCCGCTTGACCAAATTCCTACTTGCACAAATCCCACGCCTACAGAAAACCAGCTCCAACGGTCAAGCCTTCGCCAACATTGCTCCTAAAGCGTGGAATGACCTTCTGCTACACACAAGAGCTTCCTCCTCACTTCTTGAATTCCACAAGAAGCTGACGACCTGGGTTTTCGAGTAGTCCCACTAGGCCCAAGATGTGCCTAGACTCAAAGCTGATGAGCGCCAGGATACCCCCACGGCTGATAGTGCACCCTACAAATCAGTATAATATAATAGTGGTTTCAAACACTGGATTGAACATTTAAGCAAACTGTTGCTTTTCCATGTGTCCTCTTTTAACTTTGATTATAAGAAACTTATTTTTTCGGTATTTCTGATGCTAGCCTGAAACATTCAGTGTAGTTTTAATTTCCTACCATGCAATCATACTTGCTTAATAGTTATTAACCTAGACATTTTGTTTAAATAGTGGGAAAACATGTCTTTTATTTCTAACATCCATGCTTTACTGAGGTATTTTGGACCATTGTCTGCATTTGATTGCAGAACTTCTTTCAGTATTGGAGTGTATTTTGTAGCATTTTGCTGATGTTTCATTAATTCAGATCCAAGAATGCTTTAGTAAAGTGCAGCCTGCAACTAAATCATCTATTGACAAATGTGTGACACAGGAGGCCCTTGATTAAAATCACCAGGGAGAGAAGCCTTTCTAATAATGCAGGTGCTGGGTGTCGAAGGCTGTGCTCTGAGCTGGCTCAGGAGTTACCTAACTGATCGATCGTCCAAGGTTCAAACAGGTGCTATCTGAAAGAGACACGTTAGTGACAGATTCCTTACCTTAGAATATCCCCAGGCGTCAGGCTGGATCCGGAAAGTTTTTGCGTAGCAGTACCCTTGCGCGTCGGTAGGCGGCGTCGTGCGGCTCCGCGTCCGTCGTCGGGCGTCGTGATCGCCGGGATGACGTCGCGGGCAGTACTTAGACGCCGCCCCTGCGCGCTGACGTCAGTTCTTCTTTTCCGCGCCAGCAAGCGCAGATCCGGGAAGAGCAGTGCCCTGGTCATTTTTTGACCATACTTTTTGGTGAATTTTTTCACTGTTTTTCCATCTTTCAAGGTGTCGTAGGGATGCCCGGCTTCAAGCGATGCGGCGCCTGTGCGCGGATGATGTCCGTCACCGACCCGCATTGGGGGTGTCTCTTCTGCCTCGGCCGAGGCCACGACACGGAGTCTTGTACCGACTGCCAGGCCCTCCACCCGAAAGCTTTGCGAGAGCGGTCTCGAAAGCTCCTCGAGGCCCGGCATTCGGCTCCGCGGAAGCCCCGGTCGCGTGAGAGGTCCAGGGGTCGATCGCGGAGTCCACACCGGTCGTCGGCGTCGAAGTCTTCTTCGTCCGGTAAGTCGAAGCACAAAAAGTCCAAAAAGCATCATCGCTCTAGGACTTCGCCTCGCCGGTCTCGCGACTCGGCTGAGGCCCCTCCCGGCACCGTCCCCGCGGCCCCGGACATGCCTGTGGAGTCGCCCCCGCCTTACCCGCCCTTCCCGGGTTCGGGGCGGATCCGGCCAAAGTACAGGAATTCCTGTCGGCCATGGCCCGCCTCTTCGGGCCTTCAGGCCCCTCCGGTGCGCCTTCGGGCCCCGCGGGCCCTGATGGGGTTGCTCCGGCGTCGCCGGCGGCTCCCGGCCCCGGCGTCGCCCGTGCCTCCAGCCTCGATCCCGGCTCCGGCTTCGGCCCCGGCCTCGATCCCGGCTCCACAACCCCCATCGACGCCGGTCGACCTAACGACACCTCCGCCGGCGCCGATGTCTCCGGTGCCGTTCTCGGCGCCGCCCTGGGCTCCGGGCGGCGTCGTCCCCCTGTTCCTTCCGGCTCCGGACATGGATCCGGACCGACGTCGTTCGGCTCCGGCGCCGATGGGACCTTGGGTCCCAACTGTCCCTCCTCCTCCTTATTTTGAACCAGAGGAGGACCAGTTGGACTGGGAGGGATCTGATGACCCTCTGACACGACACTGTCAGTACGATCAGGACTGGACAGAGAGTCTAGGGGAGGCCAGTGGTCTGGATACTTCCCCTGACACTGGCATGCTGTCTCCTCCCGTGGCTACGGAGGAGGGAGCCAATTTTGGTACGGTGTTGCGTAGGGCAGCTGGGGCCTTACGTCTCCAACTTCCTACTTTGACGGTCAAGCCTAACATCTTGACAGAGGTGCTTCAGCCGGCAGCCTCCTCTGCGGAGACTGTGCTGCCGTTTAACGACGCCCTCACTGACGTTCTTTTGGGCGCCTGGTCCAAGCCCAACACAGGGGCTCCTGTGGATCGGAACGTGTCACGACGCCATCGCCCAGCTCCGGGCGACCCCCTGTTTCTCTCTGTCCACCCCACTCCTGAGAGCTTGGTTGTCCAAGCCTCCGCTTCCCAAACCGCCTTCCCTACCGCTCCTCCGGATAGGGAATCCAAACGCCTGGATCAGTTTGGGAAGAAGGGTTTTTCTTCCTCCAGTGCTGGCTTGCGGTCCGTTAACACCGCTTGTCTTTTGGGCCGATATACCCACTCCCTGTGGGATTCGGTGGCGGATGTTTTGCCCCAGTGTCCTGAGGAGGTCCAGACACTGCTTTCCCGCGCCATTGCGGAAGGAAGGGATGCGGCTAAATACACCATACGTTGTGGCCTTGACACCGCCGACTCGCTGGGCAGGTCGATTGCAACGACGGTGGCACTCAGACGCCACGCCTGGCTGAGAACCACTGGTTTTTCAGGGGATGTCCAGAATACTCTCATGGACATGCCCTTTGATGGAGTCGGTCTTTTTGGGTCCAAAGCAGACCATGCGTTGGAGCGCTTTAAGGACTCACGGGCTACTGCCAAGTCCCTGGGCCTTTCTGCTACACGCCCTCCGCTGACTTCTGCTTTTCGCCCCTATCGTGGCCACGGTAGGGGCGCCCCTTCACGTCAGCAGCCCAGCCACCGGCCCGCGCAGCAGGCGTCTTCGCGTGGCCGAGGACGTGGATTCCGCCGTGGCGGATCGGGCAACCAGCGTGCGGGTCAGGCCACCACCTCCAACCCGTCCGCGGCCTCCAAACCCTCCTAGTCCCTCCTTTCAGGTGCACAGCACGCCAGTAGGGGGCAGGGTCCGCCATCACCTTCCCCACTGGCATACCATCACCTCGGACAGGTGGGTCTTGGACATTGTCCGAAGGGGCTACTCCCTCCCCTTCGAGACCACCCCCAGCCATGCCACCTCAATCCCACCGCATGTCAGGGGATCACTTGGTGCTTCTACAGAAGGAAGTCGCGGCCCTCTTGACCAAGAGGGCCATCGAGCGTGTTCCGACCCCAGAAGTAGGGCGTGGTTGCTACTCCCACTACTTTCTGGTGCCCAAAAAGGACAAAGAGGACATGCGTCCTATCTTGGACCTCCGGAACGTCAATCGCTTCCTCCGGAAGGAGAAGTTCAAGATGCTCACCCTGGCTCAGGTCTTGACTGCCCTCGACCCTGGAGACTGGTTGGTAGCGTTGGACTTGCAGGACGCATATTTCCACATCCCCGTCCTGCCGGCCCACCGGCGTTACCTTCGGTTCACGGTAGGCCCCGAGCATTTTCAGTTCACCGTGCTCCCCTTTGGCCTTACCAGTGCCCCTCGGGTGTTCACGAAAGTGATGGCGGTGGTCGCAGCTCATCTGCGCCGGGCAGGGGTTTCAGTCTTCCCCTACCTCGACGACTGGCTGCTGAAGGCGGGCTCGTCCCAGGCAGTCGTCTCCCACCTCCAGACTACGGCCGAACTCCTGCACTCGCTGGGGTTCTCCATCAATGTGCCGAAGTCGCATCTGATTCCTTCTCCACAGCTCCTTTTCATCGGAGCGGTTCTGGACACGACGCAGTTTCGGGCCTATCCTCCCGAACGGCGAGTCCGGGATATTCAGGCTATGATTCCGATCTTTCAGCCTTTATCCTGGGTTTCGGTACGGATGACCCTGAGGCTGCTGGGCCTCATGGCCTCCTGCATCCTGCTGGTCAATCATGCCAGATGGCATATGCGGGCTCTGCAGTGGGACCTGAAGTTCCAGTGGGCGCAGCACCAGGGCAACCTGTCCGATCACGTCCAGATCTCGGAGGGGACTGCAAGACAGTTGCAGTGGTGGCTCTCGAACCGGCAATGGGTCATGGGCAGATCCCTCTCCCTTCCCCAGCCAGAGCACACAGTTGTGACGGACGCGTCCCTTCTGGGATGGGGCGGTCACATGGGAGAGGCGGAGATCAGAGGCCTCTGGTCTCCGGCGGAGTCCCGGCTCCATATCAACCTTCTGGAGCTCCGGGCGATCCGACTTGCACTCAAGGCATTCCTTCCCTCTGTCAAAGGGAAGGTAGTGCAGGTGTTCACAGACAACACCACCGCCATGTGGTACTGCAACAAACAGGGCGGGGTGGGGTCTTGGACCCTTTGTCAGGAGGCTCTGCGCCTCTGGACATGGCTGGAACATCAGGGCATGTTCCTGATGGTTCAACACCTGGCAGGTTCCCTGAACGCCAGGGCGGACGAACTCAGCCGCAGGTGCATGATGGATCACGAATGGCGTCTTCACTCGGAAGTGGCGCAAGGACTCTTTCTACAATGGGGAGAGCCTTGGTTAGATCTATTCGCCACCGAAGAGAACGCGCAATGTCATCAGTTCTGCGCGTTGGAATTTCCAAGGCGGCACTCGCTCGGAGACGCTTTTCGTCACGAGTGGAGTTGCGGTCTGTTGTACGCCTTTCCGCCTATACCACTTCTACCCAGAGTGTTGAAGAAGATTCGGCACGACCGGGCCCAAGTCATTCTTGTGGCTCTGGACTGGGCTCGAAGAGTTTGGTATCCCGAGCTACTCAATATGAGCGTAGATCCCCCGATCCGTCTGCCTCTTCGGGAGGATCTTCTGTCGCAGCAGCAGGGGACGGTCCTTCACCCGAACATGTCCAGTCTACACCTGCTTGCGTGGAGATTGAGCGGCGGCAGTTGATTCCTTTCGACTTGCCTCCCGCAGTTTGTGATGTGATTCTGGCAGCCAGGCGTCCCTCCACTAAGGTGGTATACGCCTGCAGGTGGAACAAATTTGTGGCATGGTGCACAGCAAAGGCTGTGAATCCCCTTTCTGCCCCTCTTTCTGAGGTCCTTCTGTTCCTTCTCTCTCTGGCCCAACAGGGTTCTGCCCTGGGTACCATCAAGGGTTATCTTTGTGCTATCTCGGCCTTCCTCAGGCTCCCTGATCAGCCCTCCCTTTTCAAGTCCCCTGTTGTTAACAGGTTCTTAAAAGGCATTACTCACCTCTTTCCTCCTGTTCCGTTTGTGATGCCTCAGTGGGACTTGAACTTGGTTCTTACCTTTTTAATGTGCGCTCCCTTTGAGCCTCTACATAACTGTCCTCTTCGTCTTCTGACTCTGAAGACAGCCTTTCTGGTGGCCATCACCTCCGCTCGGCGGGTGAGTGAGCTCCAGGCTCTATCTTGCAAACCTCCCTTTCTGTCTGTTCATCCAGACAAGGTTGTTCTTCGGACGCGTCCGTCCTTCTTGCCAAAGGTGGTTACTGCTTTCCATATTGGGCAGACCATCACTTTGCCCACCTTCTTTCCGCCTCCGCATCCTTCCAGAGAGGAAGAGAGGCTCCACCGTCTGGACCCAAAACGTGCGCTCTCCTTCTATATTGACCGCACAAAACACTTCCGGGTGGATGACCAGCTCTTTGTTGGCTACGTGGGGCGCCAAAAAGGTCGGGCGGTGCACAAGAGGACCATCTCCCGCTGGGTTACATTGTGCATCAAGACCTGCTATTCTTTGGCGAAGAAGGAGCCTCCTGTTGGGCTGCGTGCCCATTCCACAAGGGCAACGGCTGCTACCACGGCCTTGGGCCGCGGTGTTCCGCTGCCGGTTATTTGTCAGGCAGCTACGTGGGCCTCGCTGCACACGTTTACAAAGCATTACTGCCTTGACAGTCAGGTCCGGAGGGACGGCTTCTTTGGCCGTTCTGTCCTCCAGGACTTCCTTGTCTGATCTTTGTTCGCAGACCTACCACCGGGGTTGGTATTGCTGGGGTATCTATTCTAAGGTAAGGAATCTGTCACTAACGTGTCTCTTTCAGATGCACAAGTTACTAACTTGTGTAACGATATATCTGTAAGAGACAGTAGTTAGTGACAGATTCCTACCGCCCACCCATCCTCCCCGTTCTGCGAACTGATTTCTAGGGTTAAGGACATCCCTTTCAGGGCCCTAGTATTTTTCAGACACCTATGTCAGCTTCTTGCATGGCTCTGCGTTCCTGGCGCGGAAAGTCGTGTACAGAACTGACGTCAGCGCGCAGGGGCGGCGTCTAAGTACTGCCCGCGACGTCATCCCGGCGATCACGACGCCGAAGACTGACGCGGAGCCGCACGACGCCGCCTACCGACGCGCAAGGGTACTGCTACGCAAAAACTTTCCGGATCCAGCCTGACGCCTGGGGATATTCTAAGGTAAGGAATCTGTCACTAACTACTGTCTCTTACAGATATATCGTTACACAAGTTAGTAACTTGTGCTTTACTTCCAGCAGACAACCCATTGACAAGGGTGTTCCCCAGGGATCCATCCTAAGTCCCACACTCTTTAATCTGTATGTATCACCTTTAGCCAATGTGATTAAAGCCTATGGCTTTGAAACAGTGTCGTACGCTGACGACACTCAGCTGCTAATCACCCTTGGTCCAGACCCCATTGATACGAAACACAGATTTAGACAATGTATGGTAGACATTCACGACTGGATGACAAACAATCACCTTCAACTAACGCTAGCAAAACTGAAATCTTGCTTTTCGGTAATGCACAAACGTTGTGGACAAATTACTGGTGGCCTTCCACCCTAGGCATATGCCCTTCACCTAAGACGGCAGCCCGCAATCTAGGAGTGCTAATTGACAATAAACTCTGTCTGATCACGTCAATTACGTGGCCTGCATCTGTTACCGACTAATGCGTAGCCTCCGTAAAATCTTTAAATGGGTTCCACTGTCTTCCCGCATGCCACTAGTCCAGGGATTAATAATTAGCCGCCTGGACTATGGCAACGCTCTCTTGGCATCCATAAACGAAGAGCACTTAACTAAGCTCAAGGTCCTGCAGTACACAGCGGCCAGATTGGTTCTAAACCTCCCCCCTCGCTCTCCCTCGGCACCCAATCTGAAAGCCCTCCACTGGCTCCCAGTTTGGAAGCGGATCAATTTTAAAATTTGCTGTCTGGTACATAAAACCCTTAGTGGACACGGCCCCCACTATCTAGCAAACAAACTGAAAAGGTATCAGCCAGCCAGAACTCTTCGATCTGCCAATAAATACCTCCTAACTGTCCCGAAGATTCGCACTGTTAAGAACGGCGGAAGATCGTTTTCTAAACTTGCCCCCACTTTGTGGAACACCCTGCCTCTGCATCTTCGTACTGAGAACGACCACAAGAAATTCCGAAAATCCTTCAAAACCTGGCTATTCTGAGCCCATCCTCCCCATGGTTTGTCCCCCTTCTCTCCTTCCTTTGGCTTCTAAGTCCAGGCTAGCGCTATGAGACCTTAGGGTGATATATGCGCTTAACAAGAACCAACACATAACATAACATTACATTTGTACATTGACATATGTTTGTCTCAGATGTGGCAGGTGGATGCTAAGTTTTTTTTGTAGGAAGGAGTGATTTTGTAAAAATAGAGGATAAATGTAACCTAAGTGACATAATGGGAAAATACTGGGTGTCTCATAATCTTTCTGGCAGCCTGCACTGCTATTTTGTTGTCGTTCATTACATGGGTGATTATTATATGAAAAGTCAAGGGAGATTTGTGACAAGTCGTTGTAAGAGGGGGCTAGTAAGCAAACAGTCAAGAAAACAACTGTTGAGATCACCGCCACCCATTCTTATTTTGCTCTTGAAGCTGTGGTAAAAAAGATAATATGAAACAAGATTTATTGTACATTTAACAAATATGTAGACTATTATTGGCCACTAATCCTGTGACGACTCCTTGTAGAGTACAGTGGAACTCTAAATGTTTTGCTAATACTGCTTATTTGCATCACAATAATTGATAATGTGTTTTATATGTGTAATTCTCATATTGTTATTTTAGCTCCTTGGAATTACCTTACACCACCCCTTTAGAAATCAAACACCGGAAAAACTTCTCCTCGAAGATTTCCGTTCAGCAAGCACTAATGAATGGGCCCAAACTAAGAAATCTACAAAAATCACGAGGTATGTTTTTTGCATAATGGAGGACCACTAAAAACAGGGCTAAGTTGTGACATCATAAAATATTTCATTGATCTTGCATGTTTATTTTCAGGTTTGAACAATAGAGTAATGGACACCAGGCCATCGGCACTTATGAAATTCTTCCCTGGTGGCTCTGGCCAGGAGCAGGGTAACACGAGTAGTTCTGAAGGAGAGAAAGATTCCCCCCTGCCAGAGTGGGATTCTGTGCCAGTTTCAAAAGAGAGTAGTTGTAAGTACAAAAGCTGTTTGGTCCAAGTGTTATGCATAGTTTTCCTGCTTGCTTGGTTACTTTGTATTGTTGTTTTGTGTTTGTCCTTACTGGGGCATCTAATAGAGACATCTAGCCGCAGATTCCTTACCTTAGAAAATCCAAGGCGTCCGGCTGGATTCAGAAACCTTTGCTCGAGCAACACCCTTGCGCACAATAGGTGGCGTCGGTCGGCTCCATGTGACGTAGTCTGAAAGTGACGTCCCCGTCACCTATATAGGCACCACCTCAGTGCGCTGACGTCAGTTCTTTCATTTCCACGCCAGCTAGCACAGATCCGTGAAGAGAGCTACCCTCTGTCACTTTTTGACAGGCTTTTTGTGACATTTTGTCAATGATTTTTGGTGTGTAGGTTTTCCCTTAATATCAAAGAAGACATCTGGATTCAAACCATCCGGCGCCTGCAACTGCGCCATGCCGGTGATGGAGCCACACTTAATTTGTCTCTGGTGGTTGGGGCACAACCATGACTCTACGTCTTGCTCCGACTGCCGGGCCATGGCTCCGAAGGCTTTGAGGGAGCGGTCCCTAAAGCTCCTTGCGGCCTGGCGTTTGTTTCCATGTCGCTTGCCCCGGAGGTCTCGTTCCCGGTCGAGAGGATGGTCCGGGCACTGCTCCGGAAGTCTTAAGACCTCGTCCCCCCACTCAGTCATCGAGTCGGTTGGGTAAGAGGCATAAGAAACACAAGAAGTTCAAGCATGCTTCCTCTTCTTCCTATCCGCCGGCCAATGCGACGGAAGAGCCTTGACTCTCTAGGCTTTGTTCTGCGGAACCTGCACCTGGGTCGGCTCTACGCTTTCCTGCATTTCCAGGAGCTGGAGCGACCCCTTCCCAACTTGAAGAATTCTATGATGCCATGTGCCTCATATTTGGGCGACCTAAACCTCTTGGTGCGCCTTCGAGCCCCAGAGACTCAGGATGGGCTCCATTGTGTTCTGTGCTGGCTGCCCCAGTGCCGGCCGTACCCCTGCGACATTCCCCGGTGACGCCAGTCCCAACCTTATCCCCAAAAACCCAATGCCGGATTAGCGCCTTTTGATGCAGATTCTGGCACCGACACCACCATCGGACCCTAGGTCGGTTCCTCAGCCTTATTTTGAGGGGCTAGGAATGGAGGAGGATTGGGACGGGTCGCTGGCCCCTTTACAAGACCAGCCTGCGCACAAATGGACTGGTATGAAAAACGGGGTGAGACCATTGGACCAGATACCTTCCCGGATTCTGGCATGCTCTCTCTACCTACCATGGCTACGGAGGAGGGAGCTTCATACACTATGGTGATGAGAAGGGAAGCTGAGGTTCTGGACCTTCAGCTCCCTTCGGTGGATGTCAAAACGTACATCTTGACAGAGGTCCTGCAGCCGGGTGTCTCCTCCTCGGAAACCCTCCTGCCTTTCAACAAGGCCTTAACTGATGTACTTCTGGGCAGCTGGTCCAAGCCCAGCACCGGGGCTCCTGTGAATAGGATCATCGCCCGCCGCAATCTCCCTGCATTGGGTGACCCGAAATTTCTCACCATTCACCCTACCCCGAGAGATTGGTGGTCCAAGCCTCTACCTCACAAGGCGCGTTCCCTCCAGCACCCCTGGACAGAGAATCTAAGAGGTTGGATAGTTGGGGCAAGAAGATTTTTTCTTTCGCCAGTCTTGAATTGCCGTCAGTGAACACTGCATGCCTCTTGGGCATTTTCACCCACTCTTTATGGGAGACGGTTGTGCAGGTGCTGCCACAGGTTCCGGAGGAGACCCAGGCCTTTCTCTCCCAAGTGGTATCGGACGGGCGAGATGCGGCCAAGTTCACCATTCATTATGGGCTTGACACCACTGACTCGCTGGGCAGAGCTGTCTCGTCAATGGTGGCTATTCGATGCCATGCCTGACTGAGGACTTCTGGCTTTTCTGGGGATGTCCAGGCTTCCCTTATGGACATGCCCTTTGATGGCGCCGGTTTCTTCGGAGACCAGATAGACATGGCCCTGGAACACTTTAAGGACTTGCAGGCTACGGCCATGTCCTTGGGCCTCTTGGTGACCACCAGTCCCCTTTTCATCCCTTTTGTGGCCACGGAAGAGGCTTTCAACCACGCCAGCCATATCCCAGCCCCAAGATCGCGCAAGTTCAGCAACCTGTGCGCACCCGTGGGCGCGGCTCCGTTCGACCCTGTGGATCAAGCGGCCAGAAGTCCAGTCAGTATACCACCCAGCCCCCCCCACCACCAGCCTCTAAAGCATCCTAGTCCGGCCCTTCAGGATCATGGGCAACCAGTTGGTGGCAGGATCAGTAATCACCTCTGCAACTTGCAAACAATCACGTCAGACAAGTGGATTCTTCAGATATTCCGGAAGGGCTACTCCCTACCTTTTGAGACTACCCCTCCCTCCATGTCTCTGACTTACGATCGGCTGACAGAGGACCATCTGACATTGCTTCAGGAGGAAGTCAGGGCTCTCCTGAAGGTAGCCATAGAGAGGGATCTGGTGCCAGAGGTAGGCTTTGATTGCTATTCACGCAACTTCCTGGTCCTGAAAAAGGACAAGGGCCTTCGACCTGTCCTAGATCTATGAGCCCTCAACTACTTCCTCAAAAAGAAAAAGTTCAAAATGCTCACTCTGGCTTGGGTCTTGCAGCATCAGGGGAATCTCTCCGACATGGTCCAGATCTCGGAGAGAACTGCACAGGACCTGCAGTGGTGGCTGACCAACAGCGATTGGGTCAGAGGTAGACCCCCCTTCCTTCCCCAACCAGTACACACAGTAGTGACAGATGCGTCACTCTTGGGATGGGGCGGCCATCTGGGAGAGGTGGAGATCAGAGTACTCTGGTCTCCAACGGAATTCGGACTCCACATCAACTTGCTGGAGCTCTGAGTGATTTGTTTCGCATTGAAAGCTTTCATTCCTTCCATCAAGGGAAAGCTTGTTCAGGTGTTCGCGGATAACATCACCACCATGTGGTACTGCAACAAACAGGGTGGGGTAGGGTCATGGACCCCTTGTCAGGAGACCCTGCATCTCTGGACATTGCTGGAACAGCAGGGCATATCCCTGGTGACTCAACACCTGGCAAGTTCCCTGAACGCCAGAGAGGACGAACTCCGCCGTCGATGCCGAGCGGATCACGAATGCCGTCTCCTTCTAGAGGTGGCGCAAGGTCTCTTTCAGAAGTGGGGAGAGCCTTGGTTAGATCTGTTTGCCTCCACCGAGAATGCACAATGTCTTCATTTTTGCGCACGTCATTCTTGTGGCTCCGGACTGGGCACGGAGAGTCTGGTATTCCGAGATTTTCTAATTGAGCATCAATCCTCCAATCAGGCTTCCCCTTAGGGATGATCTTCTGTGGCAGCAACAGGGGAGGGTGCTCCACACGAACCTGTCAACTCTACGCCTTCTTGCGTGGAGATTGAGAGGCGGTAGTTAATAGCATTCGACCTTCCCGAAGTTTGCAATGTTACTTTGGCGGCCAGGCGGCCATCCACCAAGACCGTGTATGCCTGCTGGTGGAACAAATTTGTAAAATATTGTTCAGAAAGATCTGTTGATCCTCTTTCTGCTTCCCTCTGTCAGGTCTTACTCTTTCTTCTGACCCTTGCCCAGCAGGGCTCTGCTCTGGACACTCTCAAAGGGTACCTTTAGGCCCTGTCTGCCTTTTTGAGGCTGCCAGACCAACCCTCTTTATTTAAATCCCCTATTGTAAATAGATTGCTCAAGGGTCTTGTACATATGTTTCCACCTACCCCTTTCATCACACCTCAGTGGGACCTTCATTTAGTTCTAAGCTTCCTAATGTGCGCTCCGTTCGAACCCTTGCAGAACTGCTCCCTCTGGCTGCTTAAGAATTAAACAGCCTTTTTAGTGGCAATAACATCTACCAGGAGTGTGAGCGAATGGCAGGCTCTGTCATCGAAGCCTCATTACCTGACCATCTTTCCTGACAAGTTGGTGCTTCGCACTAGGGCGTCTTTCTTACCAAAAGTGTTTACACCATTCCAAGTTGGGCAGTCTGTCACTCTGTCTGCTTTCTACGCTCCTCTGCATCCCTCTAAAGAAGAGGAGCGACTCCACCATCTGGACCCAAAAAGAGCGGTTTTGTTCTACCTCGACTGCACTAAAGAGTTCCGGGTGGATGGCCAGCTCTTCCTGGGGTACTTTGGATCAAAGAAGAGTTGTCCGGTGTAGAAGAGGACTATCTGGCGATGGGTTATCCTCTGCATCAAAAATTGCTACGCTCTGGCCAAAAACAGCCTCCTGAAATCTTAAGAGCTCATTCCACCAGAGCTAAGGCTGCAACCTCAGCATTGCAATGTAGTGTTCCAGTCCTTGACATTTGTCAGCCAGCAACGTGGGCATCACTGCACACATTCACTAAGCACTACTGCCTGGAAAGTCAAGTACGCAGGGACAGCCTTTTTGGCCACTCTGTCCTGCAGTGCTTCCTGGTCTAAACCTGTCCGCAGTCCCATCTCCGTGGATGGTATTGCTAGGGTATCTGTTCTGAGGTAATGAATCTGTGGCTAGATGTCTCTGGCAGATGGACAAGTTACTTAACTTTGGTAATGCCTTATTGTAGGATGCTGGCTCTGTATATACTATACCAAAGTAAGGTATAGTGTGCACAGAGTCCAATGGGTCCCCAGAGGCTTTACAGAGGCTAAAGTAGATAATACTAATATTCTTTGTTTGTAGTGTGTGGACAAGCAGTTAGGCTTATCAGAGGGCTGTGTTAAGCATTTGTTGTACACACTCCGGCAAGAAATGATTACACACACTCAATGACTAAATCCGAGACCAATAGTTTATAAACATAAACATATTACTTTGGTACTTTTTATCACTAGAACCAAAGACACTTAGTTACAGGTAAGTACAGTATTCAAACTGGCAATACTTTTCAATGCTGTAAATAAAGTCTTAGTGCAGGGCTTCAGTTCTGCAAGATAGATACATTTTTTAGAAATAATACTTTGCAGATCAAGAAAAATATACTTGGTGCAATATTTCAAATGAGCAATGTTACCCTATGGGAGGAAAACAAGAATGAAATTTCGAAAGTAAATACTTTATTCACAAACCCAGTCTTCTGAGTTTTAGGTCAACACAGGGCAAGGTTCAAGTGTGCACCAAGACTGCACCACCAGTGCACTGGGGCGACCGGTTTCAGTGGTCAAATTCGGACTTGGGTGCCCAATGTTAACCAGACAGGGGGCACGCGAAGTTGTGCCAATTTCAGTTTAAGTGAAGCGGAGTTGGAGGTTAACCTCTGGAGGTTAAGACAAGCACTGGGGGGGGGGGCCACGGGGCAGCACCAAACATACACCCTCAGCTGCACGGAGGCGGCCGGGTGCAGAGTGCCAACTCAGCGTCGGTCGCCCAATACAAATTAACGGAGGACAACGGTTTAAAAAAATAAAATAAAATAAAGGCTGCGGGCTCGGACCAGGAAGCAGGACTAAGAAAACCGATGGCTGGGCAGGTAAGTTCGGATGTTGAGGGACACCAGGACACCGTCGATTGGGCTACCAAAGTCTTGGAGGCTGCGGGTGCAGGAGTGTCCTTTGACTTCGAAAAGCCTTACCGAAGCCAGTCATGGTTAGGTGAACCTACGTGTTGGGGCTGCAGGCTTGGTCGTGGAGTCCAGGAGGGGTCAGGCAACGATGGACTCAGGCTCTGGATCGCCTGGGAACCTCGTTGGGACCGGTGGGCCAATTGTACTCGGACTGAAGTTGTCGAGTGCAGTAGTGGATCTAGAAGCGGGGTTTTGCAGATCCGCAGGTCACACAGGCATTTCTTGGAGTTTATTGTTGAACAGGGCCGTTGTTCTTGGGAGGCCTGGTCTTTGTTGAAGGCAGCAATCCTTCCGGAGGCTTTTGGAGGTTGCTGGGTTGCAGGACGAGTCGTAGTTTTTTGCAGGATCTTCGAGGGCTGCAGACAGGCTGGGGCCAAGCCAGTGGATGTCTTCAGTCTTAATCTGCTGGACGGCTCTGGAATGTCCTCTTTCTTTGCAGGTTGTTGGGAACTGAGGATTAAGATTCATGGGTGACCCTAAATGCTAGTTTTAGGGGCATTACAGGGGTCAGAAGGTAGTAGCCTTTTGGGTGACTACCCTGTAGGAAGCTGGCTCTGTATATACTATACCAAAATGAGGTATAGTGTGCACAGAGTCCAGTGGAACCCCAAAGGTAGGCAGAGGTAAAAGTAGATAGCACCTTACTCTCTATTTGTGGTAGTGTGGGCGAGCAGTAAGGCTTTATCAGAGGGTAGTGTTAAGCATTTGTTGTACATACTCAATTAGCAAATGATTGCACACACTCAAAGACTGAACTCAGACCAAGTTGTTTTGTATAAAAATATAATTTTATTTCTAGAACCAAGCCAAGCCTGGCACCGGTAAGTGAAATAAATGCTTTGCAAAATCTTATGCAGTGTTTTACAATTGAATGCAAGTTCAAATGCAGTTGATTGAAATACAGGTAAGTCAATATGTTGAAATTACTGTTCAGATTACTTTTTAAGTTACTTTTTCTACTCAGTGTGATATGCCTAGATATCACACTGGGACATTTCCTAGAAAAAAAGGTAAGTAAAATCAGTTTTGTACAGTTATTGTTTTTCAGGTTTTCATACAAATCAACTCCACACTAACAACAATTTTCAAGGAAAAAAGTCAATGTATTCCTATGGAGAGAAATGAAGTTATCAGTTAACAGGTAAGTACTCAGTCTTTGGGGTTGAGTTTCGGGGGTTAGAACAAGGGTTCCCCCAGGGTCAAGGATGCACTCTCAAAGCACCCTCAGTGGCACTAGGGCGGCCGGGTGCAGAGTGCTGAGGCCCAATGTTATCCAATGGGGGATAGGAGGCCTCTGGTTGGTGGCTGCTCACGAGCAGGCCACAAGGTTGTGGGAGCAAAGCTCCTAGGGTTTAGCTCGAGGCAAAGTGGATCCAGTTTAGCACAAAAGGTGCACCCACAGCGGCACAGGGGTGGCCGGGTGCAGGGTGCTGTTTTGGCGTCGGGTGCCCTGTTGTTTTCAATGGGAGTTTCTGGTTTTGGATTTTGGCTGCAGGCTCGGTCCAGGAAGACTTCCGGGAGGAACCAACAGCGGGGCAGTTAGGTTGGAGGGCTCGGGGACGTAGGTGCACCTCGGGTTCTCTTCTCCAGGGCGCAGGGCGGCTGGATGCAGGGGTGTCTTTTGAGGTCGGATTTCACCTTACTGGGCCACTTGCGGTTGGGGGGGTCTCCATGCAGAGGCTGCAGGCGACGTCGGGGAGTCCTGGAGGGGTCAATCCATGGTGGACTCTAACTCTGGAGCGCTGGGGGACCTCGCTGGGACCAGTGGGCCACTCGAACTCGGCCGTAGGCGACGGGTGCAGTGGTGGTTCCAGACGTCGGGTTTCTTTGTCCTCAGCAGGCTCCGAGTCTGTCTTGGGAGTTTTCTTTTGAACAGAGCTGCTGTTCAGAGGATCCGGTCTTTGTTGAAGGCAGTCAGTCCTCCCAGGGGTCTTGGAGGTTGCTGGCTGCAGGACAGGTCCACTTTTGGCGCAGGTTTCTCAGGAAACTGCTGACAGGCCGGTAGGGCTATGGCCAAGTCAGTTCTTCTCTGCAGTCTCCTCTGCTGGGTGTCTTCTTTTGTCCTTCTTCTTTGGTTGCAGGAATCTGTCTCCTTGGTTCAGGGCTGCCCCCTAAATACTGTATTTAGGGGGCGTTTTAGGGGTCTCGAGGTCAGTAGCCAATGGGCTACTGACCTTAGGGTGACTACACCCTTGATGTGCTCACCCCACGTGGGGGTGTGGGCACAATCCCTAATCCTGATTTGAGAGTGCCTGCCATCTGCAAGATGGCGGGCACTGAAGAGTGGGCTTCACCTCGCCTCCCCCACCTGAGGGGTGGGGTTGGCAGAGGTGGGCACACCTTCTGGGCTGGCTAATTTTTCCAGCCTGTCTTCCCGTCGAAAAGGAGGGGAGACAGGAAGGGGGCCTGCTCCTGATAGCAAGAGAAATGCAAAAACAACAGTTGATGGACAGAATGCAGAACAATGTCATACATTCAGCCCAGTACAGAGATCTGGGCCTAAATCCATTGTTTTTTTGCTCACCATGCCATTCCAGTTTGAACCCAGCCATATGCAAATCAGTCTTGACCCTGTGCCTCATGGGAACAGTCCAGCCCGAACTGCCAAGTCAGGTCCTCCCTGGACTGGAAACAAGCATCCTAGGACCGGTTTCGGGGTTTCACCCCTCTTCAGCCAGGATAGCTTGATTCCAGTGGCATGGAGAGCACGGGACCCACGTCTGGGCATACCCATCCCACTCGGGGTGACAAATGCAAAAACAACAGTTGATGGACAGAATGCAGAACAATGTCATACATTCACCCCAGTACAGAGATCTGGGCCTAAGTCCATCGTTTTTGCTCACCATGCCATTCCAGTTTGAACCCAGCCATATGCAAATCAGTCTTGACCCTGTGCCTCATGGGAACAGTCCAGCCCGAACTGCCAAGCCAGGTCCTCCCTGGACTGGAAACAAGCATCCTAGGACCGGTTTCGGGGTTTCACCCCTCTTCAGCCAGGATAGCTTGATTCCAGTGGCATGGAGAACACGGGACCCACGTCTGGGCATACCCGTCCCACTCGGGTGACAAATGCAAAAACAACAGTTGATGGACAGAATGCAGAACAATGTCATACATTCACCCCAGTACAGAGATCTGGGCCTAAATCCATCGTTTTTTTGATAGCAGGAGAGGCTGGGGGTCGCATTATAAAGGCGGCAAGGCCTTTGAAGCTCCCCTGCCACAGATGGCTCTTCCTGGCCTGGGGGAGGTGTGAACACCTACGCCCAGGAAAGGCTTTGTTTCTGGGCTCAAGGAGCGAAGGCTCCCACCACAGGGGTCCAGAAACATGTCTCGTGGTGGCAGGCTGGTGTGTACCAGTCAGGGAACCCACCAGAGGCTGGTCGTTTTCAGGTGGGATCTCTAAGATGCCCTCTGAGTGCATTTTTCATTAAATCCCACACTGGCATCAGTGTGGGTTTAATGTGCTGAGAAGTTTAATACCAAACTTCCCAGTTTTCAGTAAAGCCATTATGGTGCAGTGGAGTTCGTAATGACAAACTCCCAGCACCATATACTCATAATGGCATTACTGCACTTACAATGTCTAAGAATTGGTCTAGACACTGTAGGGGTACAGGGCTCATGCACCTGTACTCTCACCACTGGTATAGTGCACCCAGCTAGAGGGGTGGCTGACCTATGCCAGGGCAGTGGGTTGTAGGCATGACAAGTAGGGATGTGTGCAATGTCGACTCTTCACTTTGTTCTGCGAGAGAGAGAGAGAGATAATAAAAACACACACAACAACGCGAACAGGGCCTCTAAGGGTGGCACAATAATTGCTGCAACCCTCAGAGGCCTTCCCTGGCCACACTGCCCTTGGTACTCATGGAACCTTTTTACAAGGGACTGACATGTGGCCAAAGAGGTGCCAATTGGGGGTACAAGGTACAGTTTTGGGAAAGAACACAGGCCCTGGGAATCTGATTGGCTGGGACCCAGGGCACATCAAGTCAAAGTGCATCAGTAGTCTGTCAAAAGGTGGGGGGGTTACTGCAACAGAAACCCAGCTTCCTACATACACCCTTTGTATGTCCACTTACTCTGGGGAGGGGTCATACCCCTAACCCTATTGGCTAAAGTCCTTTAAAACAATATGGAGGATTTTGAACGAGGGGGTCACCTCAGCTCAGGGCATCTTAGGGGTGGTCCAGGCTAAAGGAGGGCACACCCCTCTTGCTTACTAATTTTCTTGCCGGCAAAAGTGGGGCTTGGTCAGGGAGGCGCGCATCTCCACTAGCTGGAGTGGTCCTTGTCAGCATAACAAAGAGCAGGAAGCCTTTGAGGCTCACCACCGTTCTACGCTTTTCCTGCTTGAGGGTAGGTGTGAAGCACCTTCACCCAGAGCAGGCTTTGTTTCTGACGCCCGAGAGCAAAAGACTCCCACCTCAGGGGGTCAGAAACATGTCTAGAAGTGGCAGGCTGGTGCAGACCAGTCAGGCACACACTGGTGGGTTGATAGGTTTTCAGGGGGGCACCTCTGAGGTGCCATCTGAGGGCATTTATTAAAGAATCCAACATAGGCATCAGTGTAGGCTCATTCATTTGAGATGTTTGGTACCAAACATCTTAGAATTCAGTGAAGCCATCATGGAGCTGTGGAACTCGTATTGACAAGCTTCCAGCACATGTACTCAGTATGGCTTCACTGTGCACTTATGTCTAAGAATGGACTTAGACACTATAGGGACATATCTGCTCATGCAGTTATGCCCTCACATGAGGTATAGTGCACCCTGCCTTAGGGCTTTAAGGTGCTCTGTAGGGGTGTCTTACCTATGTCTCTTACAGTGCTGGTAGACCTGGCACACAGGGATGTGTGCCAGGTTGATTCTTCACTTTTATCTGCACCAAATCACGCAGGCTGCAGTGGCAGTGTGCATGTGTTTTGTGATGGTCTCTTAGGGTGGCACCATACATTCTGCAGCCCTCAGAGACCGTCGCTGATCACAAGCCCTTGGTACCACTGGTACTTTTTACATGTGAGCCAGAGGTGTGCCAATTGTGGAAACAAAGGTACAGTTTTTGGGAAAGAATACAGGCAAAGATGCAGTCAGTCAACATTTGTGGGCGGGGGTTACTGCAACAGAAAACCACTTTCCTACACTTATCTGGTAGAGACATAATCTAGCCACAGACTCCTTACTGACCTGCCCATCCTCTCCGCACTGCGGGCAGGTTTTTCGGATCAGGGCTGATCCCTTTCAGGGCCCTTGCTGTTCTATGCACATCTCTGTCCGTGTACATCATGGCTCCACGCTCTTGGTGTGGAAAGTCATGAAAAGTAACTGACGTCAGCGTGCCGAAGTGACGCCTATATAGGTGAAGCAGACTTCACTTCCGGCACTGCCAATGTCACGCGGTGCTGACCTATGCCGCCTACTGGCGTGCAGAGATATTGCCCTTAGCAAATGTGTCCGGATCCAGCCTGATGCCTGGGATATTTGAAGGTAAGGAGCCTGCAGCTAAATTGTCTCTACCAGAATAGGTGTTACCGAAGGGAAGGAACTTGTCCATTTCTGCCACGAGAACTTTTACAGATGTAAAAGTATGATTACTCATGAGAAGCCAAGTCACTAAACAACACTGCAGGTTTGTTAGCAAAATACAACAGGTCTTTCTAATAGAAACTTCTCACTGTACATACCTAACCTTTAGAAATATTCTCCAGGCTTTAGGTTGTGTCTGGAAAACTTTCATTATCCTCAAATAAGTAACTGGCAGTACCAGAAAAATCTGCAAACTTGACTTCTGCTGTCTGTAGTGATCTATTATCTCCACTAAAGTGCAGCACGTGCAGCATATATCTCGGTAGCAGCCGCAACATAAGCACGGGTGCCACCCATTATCACCACCGCATTATCCGAAAAACGATTCAACACGGCACAACGAGTGTCACATATGAGTACAAAATGTCCAAAATTCTGAAGCAACCGTTTCTATATGTTTGTGTTTTTATGTCTTGTCTGTCTCATTCCTTTACAGGTTTTTAAGCAGCACTAGGAGGAAATAATTCCCCTCCTTCAACGCACCTTAGCGTGTGCGCACCCAATCAACTCAACTGGTCGAGGAGACTGTACCTGACCATCACGTTCGTTCACATATACACTATCACATAGGTCCTGAAGAAAGCCAGCATACTTAGGAGCCTGGCTGAAACATGTAGACCTTTACTCCAGGATATTAGAGACATAATAATAACTCTACACATATCCGATTTCTTTCATTTTTAACCCTGCCAGAGGGCCCACCATTAAAAATTAACCTTTATTTAAAGGGACCCTATGGACAGTTTTTAAACATCACTTTCACAGCATCACTTTGCACTTACAAAATCCTGCTCTGCTGTAATTCGGGCGTCGAAGCACACCCGAGGTGCACTCGGCACCTTGGGTGGGACCCGATGATGAAGCATGCCACCAACTAGGTTGGTGGGTGAGGGTTTTCATATAAAACCTAATGGTTTCCACACATAAACAAAAAGCTTCAAAAGTGTGAGCCAGTTCTTCTTGATAGAAACATAATTTATTCAGGGGAAGTGAACTAGCCCTCATTGACCCTTTTCCTCTCTCTCTTATTGATCTCTACATTAGACAGCGCACAGCTGTGAGAGCACAAGTTTGTCTTGACCTTAACAAACAAACACGACATACATAATGGCGGAAAACCCAGGCCTAACATTCACAGAAGAGGATATAAATGAGATCCTCGCAGGCCCACCGTTACTCGCTGACTTTAACATCTCACAAACCATCTCGCAAACCACTGATTGGGAGAAACTTACAGAGCAAAAAAGAAACCGGATCCGCACAATCCTGCATGGGGTAATCCTGACTGAGTATTTACGCAGCAACACAGCCCCTAAAGGTTTGCTGGTGAACAACGCACCCAGAATCTTCCTGGATGATCCATCCTTTAGGAAGGACTGGGCACAAATAGCCTGGCACTGCACAAGAGACTGGATAGTCCTGATTATAAAAACGGCCAAAAGACTATCCGATGCAATGCTTATAGAAATCCAGACCACAGAAAATCAATTCAAGACAACCGTAACCTCCTTCAAAAAGAAACTAGATGAGACCAATAAGGAGATGAATGAATACAAGGAGTATATATATATATATATATATATATATATATATATATATATATGTCTACCCATACGCAGATGAGAATTATGTCATTCCAAATAAACAGGACACATTATCGGACATCTCAGGAGACGACACATCGATATCTAGTGGATCCAGCACAGGCAGCAACCAAAAAACAAGAGGGAGAGGCAAAACTCGCATATGGCAACAACCATGGGAAACATACCCCCAGCAAGGTCAGAACTTCTTTCCAGCCACGTTCAATCATCCACCTCAAAACCCTTTCTTTGGATGGCACCCTCACTATCACCCAGGACCTCAAAACTTCTTCGCACAAAACCAAAGACCTCCTTTTTTAGGGAGAGGCAGGAGAGGAACAGGAAGGAGGAGAGACAGGCAGCGGGTACACTGGTTAGAAGAAGGACCAGTGGGAGCACACAACAGAAGCAAGTCCAAGGAACCCCAACCAGGATCGAGCAGTCAGAAACTATAGGGAACACATGCCAGGAACAGAACCTAGTATTCAACCTGTCCTCAACCACTCTGACTACCACGGAGGAACGAGTCCTGAATAAAGGACTAACCTTCGTCCCCACTGCCCGCCTCGACAAATTCCAACTCCATTGCGAGTTGGCAGAATTTTTTCGTAAATTGAAACTAAAAGCCTTTTTTGGGAACCAGACACCCAATGAGAACACAATAAATACAAATGAAACTGGATTGAAATTGAAATCAACCTTTTGTCCCCCTCCCTCCACCATACCGGTGGAACTTATCACTTTCGAACAGGCTGTCTACAAAGAGGTTGAAGAGACCACAGAGAACGAGACCTTTCAAAATTTGACAAAACCAGAATGGGAAGCCTTACGCAGCCTCCAAAACAACACCAACATCATCTTCAGACCTGCGGATAAGGGGGAAGGCATAGTCATACAAGACAAAGATGACTACACGAAGGAATGCAGGCGCCTCCTCAATGACAACCGGAATTACAGACAACTCAAAGAGGATCCAACAGAAACTTTGAAGAATACCATCAAAACAATAGTGGAAGAAGCAGAGGCAAGAAATCACATCTCCAAACAAGAGGCGGACTTTCTTTGCACCAAAAGAGCTAGAACTCCGTATTTCTACACGGTACCCAAAATTCACAAGGAAACCAGACCACCCCCGGGTCGCCCCATTGTGTCAGGAATAAATTCCCTATTGGAACCATTATCACGATTTTGTGACTTCTACTTGAACCCACTGGTGCAGAAATCGACCACCTACCTTAAAGACACCAAGCATCTTCTAAATCTCATCAAAGACATACCATTTGACCCACACAACCACCTATTAGTGGGTCTTGACATAGAGAGCCTCTATACGAGCCTCCCCCAGAATGAAACCTTGAGAGTTATCAAACAAACACTAGAAGGAACCACATGGGAGTTCAACACACCGAGGGAATTCATCATGCAGTGCGCAACCCTTGCCCTCAAAGAGAACTACTTTGAATTTGAGGGGGATTTTTTCCTTCAAACGAACGGAACATCAACGGGCAGTACATTCGCCCCAAGTGTGGCAGGCCTTTATGTATACCACTTTGAAACAACACACGTCCTGCTCCCCCAAAATCCCTTCACGGCCAACATAAAATTCTGGCATTGTTTCATTGACGACATCTTGATGATTTGGGCAGGCAAGGAAGATACCCTAGCAACTTTCCTGACATGGCTTAATAGCCGTGACCCATACTTGCGGTTCACCAGTACGGCGGACAACATGAAATTAGCATTTCTGGACCTAACAATAGAAGCAAAAGAAGGCTGTTTGCAGACCACCACCTTCTATAAACCCACAGCCAGAAATTCGCTACTCAAATTTGATAGCTTCCACCCACGTTCACTTAGGGAGAACTTACCATACGGCCAATTCCTTCGGATCAGAAGGAATTGTAGCAATATTGAAGACTTCCAAAGACAGTCATCAGATCGAGTGGAAAAACTCAACAAAAGAGGTTACCCTAACAAAATCATAAGCTCCTCAAAGAAGAGAGCACGAAACCAGAACAGGGAAGCTCTACTAGAAGAGACCCAAAGATCAGACACAACAATTCCACTCACATGTGTCACAACATACAACACGGTCTCAAACAAAATAACTAAAATGATCAAAAAGAACTGGCGAATCCTCAACACAGGAAAGCTACAGTGGGAACAACCTTTATTTTCTTTCAAACGATCTGTCAGCTTGAAGGACCGACTGATCTCAACACACCCGAGACAGATTCATGCCCCGAGGGACAACACCGTCCTCAATGCATGGGGCCTCCCAAACATAAGGGGCCATTTCCCTTGTGGGAATTGCTGTGTCTGCCACCTCACTGTAATAACAAAATCCTTGGAATTGGAAGAAGGCAAAACATGGCACCTCAAAAAACACACTAATTGTAACTCCACACACCACGTATATCTGATAGAGTGCCCACGCGGCCTCGGATATATAGACATGACCAGTAGGAAAATTAAGACCAGAATAGGAGAACACAGAAGCAACATACGCTGCAAAAGAGATACCACCAGAATGCCGGACCATTACATCACAAGGGGACACACCCCCAACGATTTAAGATGGGTCGTAATAGAACAAATTGAAGTGACAACCAGGACAGACGAGAATCTACTATTACAGAAGGAACAGCGCTGGATTTACCGCCTTTCAGCCCATAAGACCGGGTTGAATGACAACATCCCATGGAACGCGCTCAACAATCATTAACTCCTTATCTATTACCTGCACATAAGGACAAGAGAGATTGAGAATACCTACCATGAGTATGAGGGAGAACATATCATCTCGACACATGACAACCTGTAGGTGGAACACCACACCATAACAATTGCGACAGCACCTCACTGCGAAACTCATAGGTATAGTGGGTTACCACATGAGCAGAATGTGATACAGCACAACCACTTAGATATATTACCGACTATACCACCATTGTCACAAGAATACATCAAAACTAAACTGACATACAAAGTGGCCAGATGAGCCTAGACATGTGACAATCTTCGGTACAAAACCAAACCAGTGTACTTTTTGATAACTGTATCTCATTACAAATATTGGTTGGTATAGTGGTCGGATATTATCTGGTGGCCATATATGCATAGATACTGACCCGACGGGCTGTACATCTTTTTGGATGAGTGCACTAATTCATGTAGATACCCAGATACATGCACCAACACCCATCACGAGACACCTTAGAGTACCAGCAGAAATCCCAGATTTATCCGACAACTTGTAATATTGCCGTAATTCTCCCATCAGATAATTTATAATTTTTCTAACGTTGCGATAACCCAGTCACACATTCCTCTAAGCGACGATCACTTGGAGAACCATTCACTGTCGCAGTTATCCATTGCAACTACAACTTCAGGGGGAGGAAACATAGTCTGTTTTTCATCTCCACTTTGTGCACACTGTCACGCCCCCGAGTGACGTAACGATGCTCCAGCGTTCTGACGCAGTCACTTCCAGTTACCGGCAAGATATGGCGGGAGATCTCACATAAAACGCCGATCTCCAAGCACTGCCCCACAACGACAGAATCCCGATTGAAAGGCCGCAACAGGTACGAGCAGAGGGCAGACAACCTTGACGAAGTAAGTAGGGCCCCCGGGCCCACGAATCCGGTTCAGAATGAAGGGTCACATGGGGAAACAGATCCCTTTCAGTAACATGCTGTAACTCTCTGTTCCCATATTCTCAGCGTGTGACTACAGGTCCTGCCCCCTTGCGGGATTCATGCTGCACGTGATGAATTAATCATAGTAAGCATTGTTTTCTTAACCACTGAAACCGTAATAACTACGGATGTAATCACAATAGCGCATATATCTCGGTAGCAGCCGTAACATAAGCACGGGTGCCACCCATTATCACTACCGCATTATCCGAAAAACGATTCAACATGGCACAACGAGTGTCCCATATGAGTACAAAATATGCAAAATTCTGAAGCAACCATTTCTATATGTTTGTGTTTTTATGTCTTGTCTGTCTCATTCCTTTACAGGTTTTTAAGCAGCACAATGAGGAAATAATTCCCCTCCTTCAACGCACCTTACCGTGTGCGACACCCAATCAACTCAACTGGTCGAGGAGACTATACCTGACCATCACTTTCGTTCACATATACACTATCACATAGGTCCTGAAGAAAGCCAGCATACTTAGGAGCCTGGCTGAAACATGTAGACCTTTACTCCAGGATATTAGAGACATAATAATAACTCTACACATATCCGATTTCTTTCATTTTTAACCCTGCCAGAGGGCCCACCATTAAAAATTAACCTTTATTTAAAGGGACCCTATGGACAGTTTTTAAACATCACTTTCACTGCACCACTTTGCACTTACAAAATCCTGCTCCGCTGTAATTCAGGCGTCGAAGCACACCCGAGGTGCACTCGGCACCTTGGGTGGGACCCGATGATGAAGCATGCCACCAACTAGGTTGGTGGGTGAGGGTTTTCATATAAAACCTAATGGTTTCCCACACATAAACAAAAAGCTTCAAAAGTGTGAGCCAGTTCTTCTTGATAGAAACAGCCTTCAATAGGAACCAGAGATATGACAATCTTTTGTCTTAATGTCGCCTGGTGTGAAGACGCCTCTTTATAAGACCAGCTTTATGAGGACATGGACTGGTATGAGGAGTTGGGTGAGGCCAGCAGACCTGATACCTCTCCAGATACTTGCATGCTTTCTCCCCCCACCAGGGCTACAGAACAGGGAGCATCTTTCACAGTGGGGGTGCGTAGGGTGGCTGAGGTCCTTGACCTCCAGCTACCCTCAGTGGAAATCAAGATTAACATTTTGACTGAGGTGCTACAGCTGAGAGCTACTTCTTGTGGACCCTTGCTCTCTTTTAAGGAAGTCCTCACAAAGGTGCTTCTGGCAACCTGGTCCAAACCCAGCACGGGTTCCTGTGAACAGGATGATCGTCCACTGCCACCGCCCTTACCCGGGCGACCCAAACTTCATCACTACCCACGCCACCCCAGAGAACTTGGTGGTCCAAGCTTCTACTTCCCAAGGCACGTTCCTGTCGCTCCCCCGGAACGGGAGTTCAAGAGGCTGGACAGTTGGGGCAAGAAAATATTTTCTTCTGCCAGCCTTGCATTGCGGTCAGTGAACACCGCATGCTTATTGGGCTGTTATTCTCACTCTCGGTGAGAAACGGTTGCGCAGGTGCTGCCATAGGTCTCGGAGGAGGCCAGGGCCATCCTCTCCCAAGCTGTAGCAGACAGAAGAGATGAGGCAAAGTTCGCCCTCGATGTGGCTTAGATACGATAGACTCCGCTGGGCTTTGTGATTTCCACAATTGGTGGCTGTTCGACGCCATGCCTGGCTAAGACATCCGGCTTTTTCGGGAATGTTCAGGCTTCGCTCATTGGCATGTCTTTTAATGGCACCAGTCTCTTGGAGACCAGACAGGCACGGCGCTGGAGCGCTTTAAGGACTCTTAGCTTGGTCCTTGGTCCACTCAGTTGCATCTTGTCCTCAGACTGCCTTTTGCTCCTTTCGTGGCTACAAAAGGGGCTTTCAACTGCCACAGAGCAGCTCTAGTTCCACAACCCCTGCACAGACGAGGGCGCAGTTTGTCCCAACACTGTGGGTCGTGTAGCCAGAGTTCCGGTCAAGCCCCAATACCCTAAACCCCCCCCCCCCCAGTCTTGCCCTTCCAGACCATGGGCGTCCAGATGGTGGCAGGCTCTGCCATCACCTCCACCACTGGCAAAACATCACTTCGGACATGTGTGTTTCTCCAGGTTATCTGAAAGGGCTACTCCCTCCCCTTCGAGACCATCCCTCCTCCCACCAGCTAACGGAGGATCATCTACTTGTGCTCCAGGAGGAAGTAATTGCTCTCTTGGCCAAGGGAGCCATAGAGAGGGTTCCGGCACCAGAAGAAGGCTGTTGTTGCTATTCCTGCTACTTTTTGGTCCCAAAAAAGGACTAGGGCCTTCGTCCTATCCTAGACCTCCAGGCCCTCAACTACTGCCTAAAAAAGAAGAAATTCAAGATGCTCACGTTAGCTCAGGTCTTGTCTGCCCTGGAGACTGGATGGTGGTGTTGGACTTGTAGGACGCATATTTTCACATCCCCGTCCTGCCTTCCCACAGGCGTTACCTATAATTCACAGTGGACCAAAAGTACTTTCAGTTCACGGTGCCCCCTTTTGGTCTTACTAGCGCCCCTCAGATGTTCACCAAGGTGATGGCAGTGGTCGCAGCTCATCTGCGGAGATCAGGTGTGCCTGTCTTTCCCTGTCTCGACGACTGGCTGTTGAAGGCAGGCTCACCACAGGCTGTCGTTTTGCACCTCCAGATTACGGTGGACCTCCTGCTTTCGCTGGGGTTCACTATCAACGTGCCAAAGTCACACCTGACTCCCTCTCAGACGCTCCCTTTCATCGAAGCTGTTCTGGAAACAGTGCAGTTTCGAGCCTATCCTCCCAAGAGGCGAGTCAAGGATAATCAGGCGATGATACCGATGTTTCAGGCTCTATCATGATTTCAGTGAGAATGACTCTGAGGCTGCTGAGCCTCATGGCCTCCTGCATCCTGCTAGTGACACATGCCAGGTAGCATATGCGGGCTCTGCAGTGGGACCTGAAGTTCCAGTAGGCTCAGTATCCAGGGAATCTCTCTGATTTGGTCCAGAACTTTGGAGGGAACTGCATGAGACCTGCAGTGGTGTCTCATAAATTGTGATTGGGTCAGAGGCAGACCACTCTCCCTTCCCCAACCTGAACAAAAGTAGTAACAGATGCATCACTTCTGGGAAGGGGTGGCCATCTGGGATAGGTGGAGATCAGAGAGCTCTGATCTTCGTCAGAATCCGGACTCCACATCAACATGCTGGAGCTCTGAGTGATCCTATGAGCATTGAAAGCCCTTCTACCCTTCATCAAAGGAAGTCTAGTTTAAGTGCACAGACAACACCACCGCCATGTGGTACTGCAACAAACACAGCGGAGTTTGGTCATGGACTCTTTGTCAAGAGACCCTGCATCTCTGGACATGGCTGGAACAGCAGGGCATATCCCTGGTGGTTCAACACCTGGCAGGTTCCCTGAACGCCAGGGCGGACAAAGCTCGGCTGTCGATGCCTAGCGGATCACAAGTGGCGTCTCCATTCAGAGTTGGTTCAAGGTCTCTTTCAGCAGTGGGGAGAGCCTTGATTAATTCGGTTTGCCTCTGTAGAGAACACAAAATGTCAGCAGTTTTGCCTATTGGAGTTTCCAAGGCGGCTCTCGCTCGGAGACGCTTTTCGTCTTGATTGGAGCTCAGGCCTCCTGCACGCATTTTTGTCCATACCACTCCTGTCCAGAGTTCTCAAGAAGATCAAAAATGACCAGGCCAAAGTCATCCTTGTGGTTCCCAAGCTTCCGCAAATGAGCATCGATCCTCCGATCAGGCTGCCCCTTTGGGAGGATCTTCTGTCACAGTAGCAAGGGAGGGTAGTCTACCTGAACCTGTCAACTCTACGCCTCCTTTCGTGGAGATTGAGCGGCAACAGTTGATAGCTTTCACCCTTCCTCCTGAAGTTTATAATGTTATTGTGGCAGCCAGGCGTCCCCCCACTAAAACGGTATATGCCTGCCGGTGGAAGAAATTTGTAATATATTCTACAGAAAAGTACATAGACCTGCTTTCTGCTTCCCCTTCTGATGTCCTACTCTTTATTTTGACCTTTGCCCAGCAGGGCTCTGCTCTGGGCACCTTCAAAGAGTATTTGTCTGCCTTATCCGCCTTCCTAAGGTTACCAGCCCAACTATCTTTATTTAAGTCCTCAATTGTACATAGATTCCTTTAAGGCCTTGTACATATGTTTCACCTTCCCCCTTCATTATGCTTCAGCGGGTCCTTAATTTGGTTGTCACCTAACGTATGTGTGCTCCTTTTGAGCCTCTGCATAATTTCCCCCTCCGTCTGCTCACGATAAAAACAGCCTTTTTAGTGGCAATTAAATCTGCCAGGAGGGTGAGCGAGCTGCAGGCTCTATTGTCCAAACCTCCCTGACTGACGATATTCCCTGACAAATTGATGCTTTGCTCTAGGGTCTCTTTCCTGCCGAAAGTGGTAACAACCTTTCGTGTGGGACAGTCTGTCACCTTGCCCACTTTCTACGCTCCTTCACATTCCTCTAAGGAAGAGGAGAGACTCCCCTGCCTGGACCCAAAAAAGAGAGTTGTTGTTCTACCTTGACCATATGAAAGAGTACCAGGTGAACAACCAACTCTTCATGGGGTGTGTAGGTGCGAAGGAAGGGTTGTTCTCTGCATCAAGATCTGATACGCTTTGGTATAGAAGCTGCCTCCTGAAGGCTTAAAAGCTCATTCTACCAGAGCTAAAGCTGCTACCACTGTATTAGCATGTGGAGTCCTAGTCATGAAAATCTGCCAGGCAGCAACGTGGGCATCCCTGCACACGTTTACCAAGCATTACTGTCTGGACAGTCCGGTCCGCAGGGAGGGCCACTTTGCCCATTCGGTCATGCAGGACTTCTTAGTCTGAAAATTGTCCGCAGTCCCTCCTCCAGTTGTGGTATTGCTTGAGTATCTATTCAAAGGTAAGGATCTGCTGCTAGATGCTTCTATCAGATGGGTAAGTTGCTTACCTTCAGTAACACCTTATCTGGTAGAGACACCCTTGGATACCCCAGGAACCAGGATACCTACACCTAGGAAGCTGGGTGCATAGGTACGAAGTGACATCAGAAACCGCCGTAGAACACAATGGGGGACTTCAGTAAAGATGCCGCTGGCGAAGCCTGTGCAAGATCCCGTTTGAATCCAAGGGTGGATTCTTAAAGAAAGAAGAACCTGCAAGCTGAGGGGACAGTGTCTGTGCCACTCGGAGGTGACCAGGAGGCTCGGAAGAGCAATGCCCACCGATGTCGGAAGGTGCAGGAGTGATGACGGTGACCTTGTTGCTGCAGCTGTGATGATCAGGTGACGCTGAGGAGTACCAGGAGCTGTGCATGAGCTGTTCCAAGTCGGAAGTCGAGAACCAGCGGGTCGGTGTCTGGCGAGAGCACAAACAAGCCCTGGCAGCTGCAACAGTCAGGGAAAGCGAAGAAGGAGCAACGTTGGGACCAGCAAGGTCCAAGGGACTCAGCATGAGCTCAAGAGTCGGAGCTGGCCCCTAGCAAGCAGGGGAACCCAATGAAGCAGGAGAAGACCTTCAGGAGGACCCACAGGCCGAAGGCACAGGAGTCGCAAGAGGACCTCAAGCAGCTCACCAAGAAAAAGGCCTACGTACAGAGGATGCAGTGAAGACGCTGTACAGGAAGAGATGCTGGAGCTTCTTGTAGACCGAAGATCGCTGGAGTGCAGAGCCAACAAACCTTGGCAACGGCAAGTCGACGCGGTGCACAGGGGTTCGGTTCCAGCGGTTCTGACGAGGGATACTGGCCTCAAAATTGCAGGTCAGGCCTCGAGGGAGTTGTAGAACCACCACCTATGTTGCTGAGCCTTTCAAAGTCTGTGGGACGTCCTGAGCAGCAGAACGGTCAGCTTCGTTGCGGTGCCTGCAGATGCAGGGGAGTGACTCCTTGACTCCAAGGGAGATTACTTCTGGTGTCCTTGATGCCCACAAGTCTGTTGAAGATCCTGGAAGAAGCATAGACACTGACGACAAAGAAGACTTGCAGAACAGTGAGACCAGGAGCAGCAGGAGTCGTCCTTAATGCAGTCTCGGTTCCAGGCAAAGTCCAGCGAAGTCCAAGTGTCCAGACGGTCGAAGAGTGGCGTGGTTTCAGGCTTGAGTCTTGCCCCACGACAAATCTGAGGAGCCACCCACAGGTAAGCCCTTAAATACCCTAGGAAAGGGGCTAGGATGACTCAGGGTCCCTCCCAGAGGAGGGGAGGATACTCCCATGTCCTTTGTCCAGTTTCGCGCCAGAGCGGGATTAAGGGCTCCCTGAGCTGGCTCAAACCGGAGTATGTAAGGAGGGCACCAAATGAGCCCTTCAAAGCAGTCTGGTGGCGCTGGCAAACGCCCCCAACCCAATAAACCGAGTCCTGTCTGGGAGGTGGTCACACCTCCCTGTGACAGGAAACCTTTTGTTCTACCCTACCCTCCCCTGCCCGAGCTCCGCTCAGCAGCAGGAGGGCAGAATTGTGTCTGTGGTCAGCAGCAGCACTAGCTTGCTAGCAGACCCTGAAAGGCTGTTACCAGGATTACTGAGGGCTTCCCGGAGGAGCCCCCCAGTGCATGGAATCATACCTCCAACACCGGTAACGGTGTTGAGGTATGATTCCAACATGTTTGATACCAAACATGCCCAGGTTCGGCACAGCCACTATATAGTTAGCCATCGAGTAATGACGGATGGCCACTATGTGTATCAAAATGGCTGACCGCACTTACAAAGCCTGGAGAATCGACTCCAGGGTTTGTAGGGGTGTCCTGCTCATGCAGGGCACCCACACACTTATAACCCCGCACCCTGCCTTTGGGATTGAAAGGCCTACCTTAGGGGTGACTTACAGGTTTTAAGTGTAGTGACCTCAGATATAAGAAAACTTATGTCTGTTGTAAGTGGTGCTAGCACCAGCTTACGCACTCTGCAATGGCAGGCCTGTAGTCACAGTTGAATAGTCTCTCATGGGTGGCACAATACATGCTGCAGCCCATGGGAGACCTTAGTACCATATTCTAGGGAATTATAGGGGTACACCAGTAGGCAATTGTGGAGGTATCAAAGTACTTACCATGTCAAATTTACGGAGGAAGCACAGTGACTGAGGTCCTGATTAGCAGGATCTCAGTCAAACTAGTCAAAAAAAATACTAATGCCAGTAAAAAGTGGGAGTAACCATGCTAGAAGGATCCTACCTTCCTACCGATGCCCTCTCCATAGTGTCCCGCTGTAAGGAAGTGGGTTTCTGTTGCAGTAACCCCCCCACTTTTTGCCAGACCACTGATGCACTTTGACTTGATGTGCCCTGGGTCCCTGCCAATCCGGTTCCCAGGGCCTGTGTTCTTTCCCCAAAACTGTACCCAATTGGCATCTCTGGCCACAGGTCAGCCCATGGTAAATGGTACCACAGGTACCCAGGGCACTGTGACCAGGGAAGACCTCTAAGGGCTGCAGCACTTATTGTGCCACCCTTCGAGGCCCTGTACCCTGACACTCACACTCTGCCTTTGCAGACTGCGTGTCTTGGTGCAGAGCAAAGTGAAGAGTCGACATGGCACACATCCCTGTGTGCCATGCCCACAAACCACTGCCCTGACATACATCAGTCACCCCTCTAGCTGGGTGCCCTATGCCAGTGGTGAGGGTACAGGTGCATGAGCCCTGTACCCCTACAGTACCCAGGTCCATTCCTGGGCACTGTAAGTGCAGTGCTGCCATTAAGAGTATATGGTGCTGGGAGTTTGTCATTACGAACTCCACAGCACCATAATGGCTACACTGAAGACTGGGAAGTTTGGTATCAAACTTCTCAGCACATTAAACCCACACTGATGCCAGTATGGGATTTAATGTAAAATGTACAACAGAGGGCATCTTTGAGATGCCCCCTGAAACTCCGACCAACTCCCAGTGACCTGACTGAGTGGCTGCCGAGGCTGCCACCCCCAGACATGTTTCTGGACCCCTGGGTCGAGAGCGTGCTGCTCTCGGGGTCCTGAAACAATGCACATCCTGGGACGAGGTGCCAAGCCTCCTCCCCCAGGATGGGCAGGGTTCACAAAGGTGAAGCCTCAAAGGCATATACCGCCTTTGTGAGCCTCTCCAGACCACTTGCTGTACTCAGCAACTGGTCCCCACTGGTTCCACCCCCCCTTTGGGCGGGAGACCCGGCGGGGAAAACAGAGTGAGGAAGAGAGGTGTGCCCACCTCTGCCAACTCCACCCCTAGGGTGGGGGAGGCGAGGTGAAGCACAACCTCGAGTCCCCGCCATCTTGAGGATGGGGGACCCAGCCAACCAAGGACAGGCGCCTGCCCCCTCCCACTGGAGAGTGGCAGAGTAGGGGTGTACCCACCCCAAGGAAGGGACCCATTGGTCCCTGCCCTTTACCTACTCTGTAACGCCCCTAAATTCAGTATTTAGGGGCACCCTGAACCTTCCTTCCTCAGATACCGAAACAAGCAAGAAGAACAAGAAGAAAGAAGACCTGCCGTGCAGCTGCTAAAAAGAGGAAGACACCAACTGACTTGGCCCCAGCCCTACAGGCCTGTCGACCCTCGAACCTGCTCCTGCTAAACCCCGGCGTCTCCAGTGGTCAGCAACCTCGAAAACCCCGGAGGACCTGACTGCCTTGTGACTCTAAAAGACTGGGACTCCCACGAGCAGTGGTTCTGCTCAAAGCAAGTAACAAACCCCTGGTGCCAGCCAGGAACCGCGACTCCTGCCCACTCTCCACCCGCCGAGCCCGGCCTGTGCCTGAGTGGACAAAGACCACGAGGACGTCCCCCCGGCGACTGTGACCCAGAATCCAGCACCCAAGGACCCTCCTCGACGCTCCTGACGACGCCTGCAGCCTCAGAACCAGGGACCCCTCCAACCGCGACCAGCAGAGGGTAAGATTTCCCGACGCGAAAAGACACCCCTGCACCCGGCGGCCCCCTGTGCCCAACTCCGATGTGCCTACCTAACCTACAGCTTCCCAACTTACCTCTCGAAGTGGTGGTCGCACCTGAAGAATCTCCGTCCCCGAGCTTGCAGCCTTTGTTCGTCTGGTAACTTCTCCATTGAAATCCATTGAGCGCCCGACGGCTCAAAAGCACCCTGCACCCAGCCGCCCGAGTGCCCCTGGGAGTGCAACACCTATCCTATTCTACTTCCCCACTTGCCCTGTGTAAGTGACCAGGAGCCCAGCTCCCACAGCTGCGTGGCCTTCCTGCTAGCAGCCACCAACCAAGGGCCCCCTGCCCGCCATAGGCTAACATTGGGCCTAACTTACTCTGCACCCGGCCGCCCCTGTGCCGCTGAGGGTGTACCAACTGTACCTACCTGACCCTGGGAGACCCCTGAGTCTATGCCCAGAACCTTAACTCTGCCAGTCGAGTACTTACCTGAAAACCGATAACCTACATTTTCTCCATAGGGTAACATTGTCTGGTTTACACTGAAATTTCTTCTAAGTGTCGAGTTTTGAAACGTTAAAATATTCACCAAAAATCACCCGATCAACGAAAACGAAATTACTCACCTGTTATCAGGAGAGATCCCAGTGCTGGATCTTGGTGCCCAGCACTGACCCTGAAAAGTAATTACAACTGTACTTACCGATAACTTGATTTTCCTCCATAGGATAACATTGCCTGGTTTTTGCCAGAAATTCTTCTAAGTGTCGATTTTTGAAACATACAAATATTCCTTAAAAATCGCCTGTGTAACAAAAACGATTTCTTTCAACTGTTTACAGGAAATGCACCAGGGCTGAATCCAGGATCCAACCCTGAGTAAGAAAATCATACGTAAAGTAACTGAAACTGCCTTTACTTAAAAACTCCCATTGAGCTCAATGTTATGATTGTGTTTGAATTGTGTTGCCTATTGCAACAACTGTAGCTATTGCATTTAAAAGTCTATTGTGCATTGAAAGTATATAACTAAAGCATCTCATTCTGAGAAAGTATTTTTATACCTACTTGTGGTTCTAAAATAAAACAATATATTTTTATATACAAAACAATTGGCCTAGAGTTCAGTTCTTGAGTGTGTGAGACCATTTGCTGACTGAGTGTGTACAACAAATGCTTTACACTGTCCTCTGATACTTCCTTACTGCTCGACCAAGCTACCACTTTAGAGAGTAAGGTTATATCTAACTTTAGCCTCTGCCAAACCTCTGGGGACTGTGGACTCTGTGCACACTGAACCTTACTTTGGTTCAGTATATACAGAGCCACTTTCTTACATTGGTGGATCAGCGGTGGGATACAAACTTGCATTTGTTGGACTACTTGGTTACCATCTGATCACACGACAGAACTCTTAAATTGCCTTTAGAATTCTGATTTTTTCAAATTGGCATTTTTTACCAAACTACTAAAAGTCTTGTTAGGGCCTTGCCTAAGTCCCTTTAGAATTTTAGAAAATAAAAAGTCACTATAGTCAAGGGTAGAGGGGTTAGAACTCTTTGTTAGAATGTCTCAAGACAAGAACCCAGCTATTAGTGAAAATAATAATGACATACAGGACATGGTTGAGGAGTCTCGACCTCACCCCTTATCTTCATTTGTCATTCAAAGAGATAAGGTCCTTATGTAAAATTAAAAATATACCAATGGGCCAGCATCCAACCAAACAAGGGCTCCAGGAGCTCCTGGCTGAGTATGCCAAGGCCCACCCATCTGAGAATGGTGATGACCAATCAGAGTGGGAAAGGATGACAGGGTTGGTAACCCACCTCCAATCATCCCTAGGGAGGAAAGGGACCCCATGCCCTTAACTCCAAGAATCAACCTCTGGGGACCTAGAAACCACACAGGTGGGTCAGGTCCCAGGGAGGACACTGAGGATAGCCTCAGTGAGGAGGACAGCATTTTAGCAAGGTTGGCCAAAAGACTAGATCTAGAGTCCAGACTCCTGGCTCTAGAGAAGGAAAGAAAGGAGATGGGTTTAGCACCCATCAGTGGTGGCAGCAATACCAATAATAAGGACACAGAGCAATCTTATGATCCTAAAATCCCCAAAGGGATTGTCCCTAAATATGAGGAGGGTGATGATATCACCAAGTGGTTTACAGCCTTTGAGAGGGCTTGTGAAGCCAGGAGGGTGAAGAAGACTTTCTGGGGGCACTCCTTTGGGAACTGTTCTCTGGTAACTGCAGAGACAGACTACTGACCCTCTCTGGGCCAGATGCTGGGTCTTATGACCTCATGAAGAGAACTCTGATTGAGGGATTTGGACTCACCACTGAGGAGTAAAGAATTAGATTCAGGGGGGCTCACAAAACCCAGAACCAGTCCTGGATTGATTTTGTAGACTACTCAGTAAAGACACTGGGTGGCTGGTTAACTGGAAACAATGTGCATGACTTTAATGGAATTTACAACCTGTTTATGAAGGAACACATATTAAGTAATTGCATTGATGAAAAGTTGCATCAGTACCTGGTAGACCTAGGTCCACTTTCTCCCCAAGAATTGGGAAAGAAGGCAGACCACTGGATCAAAACAAGGGTCACTAGGACGTCCACTGGGGGTGACCAAAAGAAAGGGGTTACAAAACCTCCCCAGAAGAAAGACGGTGAACCCCTTAAAGATAAAAGTAAGGAGTCCCAGGTAGCCCCCCAAAAACCTGTCCAGGAGGGTGGGCCCAAAGACACCTCACAAACTAAGACAGGGTACCAAGGTAAGAATTGGGATCCCAACAGAGTATGGTGTCACACCTGCCAAAAGGCAGGACACCACACCAAGGACCCTAGCTGTCCTAAAAACAAAGTCCCTAGCACAGCTCCAGGGGTGACTAAGGTAGCTCCAGGGGTTGCCAGTGTAGCTTTGTAGGAAGGGTCCTCAGATGAGAAAGCCCTCGTAGCCTTCAACTGGAAAATGGGGCCACAAGGTAAGCTGGAGATTTCAGAGGGGAGTAAACACTTCCACCACCTACTGGTGAATGGAATCCCAGCCCTTGCCCTGAGAGATACCTGTGCCAGTCACACTGTGGTGCATGACAGGTTGGTTCTCTCAAACCAGTATGTCCCAGGGGAATCAAAAAGAGTAAGGACTGTCCCAGGGGGTGTCACTGTTAGGCCTGTGGCTGTAGTGCCCCTAGAAGTAGCTGGATGCCTTAGATGGAGAAAGGTGGTAGTCAGTAAAGACCTCCCCTTGATTGTCTCCTGGGGAATGACCACCCAGAGGTTGGTCTGAGCCAAAGAGAGGTACTGGTCCAATGCCAGACCTCACCCAAGAAACCTGGGGGGCTCAACCTGCAGCTAGTGCAGCTAAGCCCCAAAAGAAAAAGAAGAAACAGTGTAGGAAAGGTGGGCAACTGTTAGCCACAGTTCCAGTGGGCCAGAGAGATTCTATCCCAGCAAGGGAGAACTCCAAACTTGGCACTGGTGAAGTCCCCCCTAGCCAACAAAAACCACTGACTAGTCAAACAACTGTCCAGCCTGAGTTGGTGGCTCCTCAGCTGGCAGAACAGAGGGTGGGAGAAGGGTGTTCCCTACCAAGTGTAGTGACCCCCCACCCTAAAACAGCAGACAGGCAACCAGAACCCAAAGAAGCCTGTAAGGTAGCCCCTTCACCTACCAGTGAGGAGCTGAAGGTGTGGTTCTGGGCACTGACAGCTGTCAGTAGCCTCTGCTGGGTGTTAGCCTTCATGGCAGCACTGTCCTTGGCATGGTGGCCTAGCCCCCTGCCAAATAGCAAGTTAGGCCCCCTGACCTTATTGGTCATGGTGGGGTTACTCAAGCTGTGGGTAACCTCTGTGGGTAAGCTGGGCTTTGCCCTAGCTAAGTTAGAAATTGCAGAGGTAGGCACCTCTGAACCCAAACTAAAAAGATGGGGTGAAGGCACTAAAGAGATAGGAAAGGAGCATTGGGAATTAGGTCCTGAAACTGTTGAGATAGGCCAGCTCCCTAAAGGGGCTGACCTGGACAGAAGGATGTAAGGCAGAGTAGGCCCTGCAACTCCCAAACCACTTCCTCTGCTCTTCCTCGCCTGAAAGACTAGGAAGACTCTCCCAGCTTTGTCTGAGTCTCCTGGCCTCTGGGATGGGGGGGGGGCTTGTGTAAGGAAGTGGGTTTCTGTTGCAGTAACCCCCCCACTTTTTGCCAGACCACTGATGCACTTTGACTTGATGTGCCCTGGGTCCCTGCCAATCCGGTTCCCAGGGCCTGTGTTCTTTCCCCAAAACTGTACCCAATTGGCATCTCTGGCCACAGGTCAGCCCATGGTAAATGGTACCACAGGTACCCAGGGCACTGTGACCAGGGAAGACCTCTAAGGGCTGCAGCACTTATTGTGCCACCCTTAGAGGCCCTGTACCCTGACACTCACACTCTGCCTTTGCAGACTGCGTGTCTTGGTGCAGAGCAAAGTGAAGAGTCGACATGGCACACATCCCTGTGTGCCATGCCCACAAACCACTGCCCTGGCATACATCAGTCACCCCTCTAGCTGGGTGCCCTATGCCAGTGGTGAGGGTACAGGTGCATGAGCCCTGTACCCCTACAGTACCCAGGTCCATTCCTGGGCACTGTAAGTGCAGTGCTGCCATTAAGAGTATATGGTGCTGGGAGTTTGTCATTACGAACTCCACAGCACCATAATGGCTAAACTGAAGACTGGGAAGTTTGGTATCAAACTTATCAGCACATTAAACCCACACTGATGCCAGTATGGGATTTAATGCAAAATGTACAACAGAGGGCATCTTAGAGATGCCCCCTGAAACTCGACCAACTCCCAGTGACCTGACTGTGTGGCTGCCGAGGCTGCCACCCCCAGACATGTTTCTGGACCCCTGGGTCGAGAGCTTGCTGCTCTCGGGGTCCTGAAACAATGCACATCCTGGGACGAGGTGCCAAGCCTCCTCCCCCAGGATGGGCAGGGTTCACGAAGGAGAAGCTTCAAAGGCATACCGCCTTTGTGAGCCTCTCCAGACCACTTGCTGTACTCAGCAACTGGTCCCCACTGGTTCCACCCCCCTTTGGGCGGGAGACCCGGCAGGAAAAACAGAGTGAGGAAGAGAGGTGTGCCCACCTCTGCCAACTCCACCCCTAGGGTGGGGGAGGCGAGGTGAAGCACAACCTCGAGTCCCCGCCATCTTGAGGATGGGGGGACCCAGCCAACCAAGGACAGGCGCCTGCCCCCCTCCCACTGGAGAGTGTCAGAGTAGGGGGTGTACCCACCCCAAGAAAGTGACCCATTGGTCCCTGCCCTTTACCTACCTGTAACGCCCCTAAATTCAGTATTTAGGGGCACCCTGAACCTTCCTTCCTCAGATACCGAAACAAGCAAGAAGAACAAGAAGAAAGAAGACCTGCCGTGCAGCTGCTAAAAAGAGGAAGACACCAACTGACTTGGCCCCAGCCCTACAGGCCTGTCGACCCTCGAACCTGCTCCTGCTAAACCCCGGCGTCTCCAGTGGTCAGCAACCTCGAAAACCCCGGAGGACCTGACTGCCTTGTGACTCTAAAAGACTGGGACTCCCACGAGCAGTGGTTCTGCTCAAAGCAAGTAACAAACCCCTGGTGCCAGCCAGGAACCGCGACTCCTGCCCACTCTGCACCCGCCGAGCCCGGCCTGTGCCTGAGTGGACAAAGACCACGAGGAAGTCCCCCCGGCGACTGTGACCCAGAATCCAGCACCCAAGGACCCTCCTCGATGCTCCTGACGACGCCTGCAGCCTCAGAACCAGGGACCCCTCCAACCGCGACCAGCAGAGGGTAAGATTTCCCGACGCGAAAAGACACCCCTGCACCCGGCGCCCTGCGGCCCCCTGTGCCCAACTCCGGGGTGCCTACCTAACCTACAGCTTCCCAACTTACCTCTCGAAGTGGTGGTCGCACCTGAAGAATCTCCGTCCCCGAGCTTGCAGCCTTTGTTCGTCTGGTAACTTCTCCATTGAAATCCATTGAGCGCCCGTCGGCTCAAAAGCACCCTGCACCCAGCCGCCCGAGTGCCCCTGGGAGTGCAACACCTATCCTATTCTACTTCCCCACTTGCCCTGTGTAAGTGACCAGGAGCCCAGCTCCCACAGCTGCGTGGCCTGCCTGCTAGCAGCCACCAACCAAGGGCCCCCTGCCCGCCATAGGCTAACATTGGGCCTAACTTACTCTGCACCCGGCCACCCCTGTGCCGCTGAGGGTGTACCTACCTGACCCTGGGAGACCCCTGAGTCTATGCCCAGAACCTTAACTCTGCCAGTCGAGTACTTACCTGAAAACCGATAACCTACATTTTCTCCATAGGGTAACATTGACTGGTTTACACTGAAATTTCTTCTAAGTGTCGAGTTTTGAAACTTTAAAATATTCACCAAAAATCGCCCGATCAACGAAAACGAAATTACTCACCTGTTATCAGGAGAGATCCCAGTGCTGGATCTTGGTGCCCAGCACTGACCCTGAAAAGTAATTACAACTGTACTTACCGATAACTTGATTTTCCTCCATAGGATAACATTGCCTGGTTTTTGCCAGAAATTCTTCTAAGTGTCGATTTTTGAAACATACAAATATTCCTTAAAAATCGCCTGTGTAACAAAAACGATTTCTTTCAACTGTTTACAGGAAATGCACCAGGGCTGAATCCAGGATCCAACCCTGAGTAAGAAAATCATACGTAAAGTAACTGAAACTGCCTTTACTTAAAAACTCCCATTGAGCTCAGTTATGATTGTGTTTGAATTGTGTTGCCTATTGCAACAACTGTAGCTATTGCATTTAAAAGTCTATTGTGCATTGAAAGTATATAACTAAAGCATCTCATTCTGAGAAAGTATTTTTATACCTACTTGTGGTTCTAAAATAAAACAACAATATATTTTTATATACAAAACAATTGGCCTAGAGTTCAGTTCTTGAGTGTGTGAGACCATTTGCTGACTGAGTGTGTACAACAAATGCTTTATACTGTCCTCTGATACTTCCTTACTGCTCGACCAAGCTACCACTTTAGAGAGTAAGGTTATATCTAACTTTAGCCTCTGCCAAACCTCTGGGGACTGTGGACTCTGTGCACACTGAACCTTACTTTGGTTCAGTATATACAGAGCCACTTTCTTACACCCACTGAAACGAATTTGTTGCTGCAGAAAAGCTTGGAGAACGGGAGTAACTTGAATCTTTGGCCTATCCACAACGTACCTTTGTCAGATTGACATGGCAGGTTTGTCACAGTCCTCTGTAGGTTTCCAAGACCCAAGTTTTGCATAATGTTAGGAGGAGTACACTTTGCACAGCTAAGAGTCCCAGGATCTCAGCATCAGAACATAGGGAGTCAACAGTCACTCCAGCAGAAGCTTCCAGCAGAGTCCTGTGCAGGTCCAGTTGGAACTGGTTTCGCTAGACCCTTCAGGGTAAGGCGCTTCTTGAAGCTGCTTAACAGGTAGCTTAATGGGAGGTCAGCCAGCTGACTTTGGAGTACTCTTCTTTGTATTAAATACAAATGAGAGGATGTCCAGCCTTTCAGATCTTTTAGGTGTCCTCACATCTCAACAGCAGATGCAGTCCTCCTTCTGTCTTGCCCAGGTCCAGTAGTATTTTGAAAAGGTTGCCCAGTGGTGCCACATTTATGCCTGGCACTAGTCTGTGGGTGAGGGTGAATCATGCCCCCTCCCTAACCAATAGGGAAAAAGTTCCCTGGGGTAACCCTACCCACTTTTGCAGCAGTTTGTCAGTGCCGTACTGCAAGCGCTTCTCCAGTGCCTGTGTCTGTCTAAATCCAAGATGGTGAAGCCCTTCTCCCTTTGTGCAGAGCCTGTATAACCACACCAGAGGTTTGGCCATGGAAATGACCACCCCTCTTCTGTGGCCATTTCAAACCGGTTCTGGGGGCAGCTACTCTCCCACTGTGATTGGTGCCTGCTTGGAGCATCAAAGAAAGGCCCTGTCCAGGTGTCACCTATGATTTTACTGTGACAGGACAGACCTCTTTGAAGGTAATCAAGTTCTCCCCGTCCGTCGGCCGAAGCGACGCAGGATGCGGATGATAGTCGTCCGGCTCCGCCCGCGGAGCCTGTTGGGTGGACTCCGAGCCTCCCTCCCTTTACGGGAGCCGGGGCAACCTCTGCCCAATTTAGTAGTTTTACGAAATCCTCCACTCTATTTTTGGGCAGCCCGACTCCGCCGGCGTGCCTTTGCACCCCGCGGACTCGGCTGGGGGCTCTAGGCCTTCTATGCCGGCGGCTTCAGCCCTGGCGCCGAATGGCCCCCAGGGATCCAGGCCTGGATCCGGATCGGCGCAGGTCGCCCTCGAGACACCTCCTCTGGTGCCAAATCCAGTGGCGACACCTCCGCCCCCTCCGATGCCGGTTGTGTCCCCAGCCGACGTCTACCCCAGCCTCCCCCTTAATGTGGACACAAAGCCGGACCGGCGTCGACCGACGTCGGGACCGGCGCCGACCAGTACTTTTGTACCACTGTTCTGCCCTGGTGTTCCCTATCGCCCTGCGTGGCTACCAGAGGAGGGTGAGGAGGACTGGCAGGGGTCTGTGGACCCTCTGGCAGACCAGTTAGAAGAACCGGACTGGAGAGAGGAGTTGGGTGAGGCCAGTGGTCTGGACACCTCCCCCGACCTTGGCATGTTATTTCCCCCTACCGTGGCTACGGAGAAGGGTGCATCATACGCAGTGGTGTTGCTTGGGCGGCTGAGGCCTTAAACCTTGAGCTCCTACGGTGGCGGTCAAGACTAACCCCCTGACTGAGATGCTTCAACCGGCAGCGGCCACCTCGGAGCCCCTGCTGCCATTCAATGAGGCCCTCACGGACATCCTTTTGGGCACTTGGTCCAAGCCCAACACAGGGGTCCTGTGGATATGATGATTGCCCGACGCCACAGCCCGCCCCCGGGCGACCACATTTTCTTCTCCCAACACCCCACCCCTGAGAGCTTGGTGGTCCAGGCCTCGACTTCCAAGGGCGCATTCCCTACCGCTCCACCTGATAGGGAACCCAAGAAGCTGGGCCACCTTGGGAAGAAAATGGTTTCTTCCTCCAGCTTAGGACTGCGGTCGGTAAACACTGCATGTCTCTTGGGCCGTTACTCCCATTCTGTGTGGGACACGGTCGCGCAGGTGCTGCCTCAGTTCCCGGAGGAGGCCCGGGCCGTGCTCTCTCTTGCAGTTGCCGAAGGGAGAGACGCAGCGAAGTTCGCCATACGTTGTGGGCTGGACACCGCCAACTTGCTGGGCAGGACGATTTCAACGTCAGTAGCCCTGAGATGCTACACCTGGCTGAGGTCCACTGGCTTTTCGGGTGATGTCCAAGCTATGCTTTTGGACATGCCCTTTGATGGCCGTTGCTTGTTTGGCGACAAAGCAGACAACGCGCGTGAGCGCTTTAAGGAATCCAGGGCTACTGTCAGGTCCCTGGGCCTCGCTTCTACCTCTCGCCCCGCGCAATCTGCTTTTTGCCCCTTTTGTGGCTACGGAAGGGGTGCCCTGCCACGTTCTGTCCAAAGCCACAACAGGCCTGCACAAGCCATCTAGCCTCTGTGCGGCCAGGGACGTGGGACCCACCGTCGTGGGTCTGGGGGCCAGCGGGCGGGCCAGTCCACCAGCGCACCCTCTGCAGCAGCCTCCAAGCCCTCCTAGTCCGACCTTTCAGGGCCACCATTCGCCAGTGGGTGGCAGGATCCGCCATCACCTCCCCCACTGGCTCAACGTCACGTCGGACAGGTGGGTTTTGCAGATAGTCTGAAGGGGCTACTCCCTCCCCTTCGAGAATACCCCTCCATCCATACCACCTCAATTCCATCGCATGTCGGAGGATCACCTAGCCCAGTGGTTCCCAAACTTTTTTGACCCACGGCTCCCTTGACCCATTGGCTGTTGGCCGCGGCTCCCCATTATGTTACTTTTTTATTTGGGTGGGGGGGATGTAAGCCCAGCCTCGGCTCAGTACCTAGAAGCAGTTAGCAACGATGCTGGCTTCAAGCAGGAGTATAAAACACTGGCACAAAGAAGTGAGTTATGTGCACCTGGCAGTTATTAGCCTTCCTGTAACAATGATTAGAGACAGACAAAAGGACAAGCCCCGTCTAGAAACTTCTTCACCTTGAACAACATAAACTGCAGTCCCACCTTCGCCCCTACCATCCACTGAACAGCAGTGTTCCAGAAGAACTTATCAGCATCACTTTACTAACAGGGATTTCATTCAATTTCTAAAAGGGTGCCCTGTCACCATTCTCCTTCACATCAATGTCTGTGTCTCTGCATTCCAGCCACAGGAAGGCAATCAATACATCCAACTGTCCGGAAAAGCTTTATCAACCCTCGCACTGGTTCTCGGGGCTGCAGAGAGTTAATTTACACACTTCGCACATTAAATCTTCTTCAGAGCATACTACCTTTTCCACGTTCCCAAGACGTGCGCGGCGCCCCTGGCAAGTTCTAACGGCGCACCGGAGCCGCGGCGCACAGTTTGGGAACCACTGCCTTAAATGTTTAAAAGTCCATGTGTCTGTTTCTTCCTTTCCATTTTTAACCATTGTATCTTTTTGCTTCTTCATTTTTCTTGATTTTTCTAAAGTTGCTTGGGAATTAATGTATGATGTTCTTATCTTTAATATTGTTTGGTGCTGCTTGAACATTTCACACAATTTGCAAGGGAATTGTCTGCTCTGTGACTGCAGCTCCCTGGGGTTAAATAGAGATTCTCTTATAACTGTTCTGTTACCTAACCAGGCTGTGCACCCCCACAAATGTAATACACAATTTATGATCCTGGGCTCATCCAGTACACAGGGCGTATACACAATGCTTTTATTCAGATTTCAGGAAGCACACAGAAGCTGCCACTGTTGCATCTCTCCTTTGATATGGAACCATGCAAGTTCGATCACACACGGAACAGACCCCAGCTACCGAGAAATGTAACATGCTCCAGCGAGTAGAACAAATCCCTTCTCTCGTTATTAACATGAGCACCAGAAAAGATGTGAGGATTGAGCACACTTAATTTGCATGGCTGCCTAGAGCTGAGAGGCTCATGTTGGTGTTGAACTGTCCTCTCCTCTATTCCCTAAGCTACTGCTTGCTATACACCTTAATGCATTTAGTGCACAAGCACCAACTACTGACTATGTTAACATACAGCAGGAGCTGTGTTGTATGCACCATTATCAAAACATATATTGGAAGCTATGCCACATCATAAGAAATATTATGCACATATATAGGCAGGGTCATCTTCCAGGCATCATTCACCAGCCAGCTGGATAGATATTTTAATTTTTTGCTTAAACAGAGTGAGGTCTTGGTGTGAGCTCCAGCAATAAACCATCTGTTACCTGAAAACCTGGTGGGGTGTGACTGGGTGGTAAGTGGTGGATACCCAACCAGCAGGCACACTCAGCTTTTGTGTGACTGAGATACCTTTGTGTCTCAATGGGTAGGTTAATAGATAACTCTATCAAGAACCCGTCTGCTGAGCAACACAATATGCTTCTCGGAAATCACCTGACAAAGGTACTTTAGTACAAGTGACGTCACATCCGTAACCTAAAAAACCCTTCCATGATTGCAAAAGACAAGAATACAGGGAACACCTAAGAGCATTCTCCAGGTACTCTTCGGCTATATGAGGACGTTGGAGAGAGGGGGCCCACAAAGTGCATATAACCAGGGCTCCTAGAACACACCTTATTGGAAGATAGAATAGGGAACCCCAAGAGTTCATCACGTGACAACGCAAACACACATGTCTTTAATTGATATCAGGTGCCTGGAGCACACCTCTGTTTAGATAAGATGCTCTGGGTCGCCTTTGCAGTTTTAATTGGATTGGGAGGCAAGTGTCTGCCTCTCCTCGCAGGCTGGTGTTACCAATTTTAGAGAGAAAGCTGACCTTTGCAGTGCCATTTCCTGAATAAACGCACTGGTTCTCGGGGCTGCAGAGAGTTAATTTATACACTTCGCACATTAAATCTTCTTCAGAGCATACTACCGTTTCCACGTTCCCAAGACGTGCGCGGCGCCCCTGGCAAGTTCTAACGGCGCACCGGGGCGCCACGGCGCACAGTTTGGGAACCACAGACCTAGCCCTTCTCCAACAGGAAGTTACGGCTCTCTTGGCCAAGGGAGCCATCGAGCGAGTTCCTGCCCCAGAAGTAGGTCCTGGTTGGTACCACTACTTTCTGGTGCCCAAGAAGGACAAGGGCCTGCGTCCTATCTTGGATCTCAGGAACGTCAACCGCTTCCTCCGGAAGGAGAAGTTCAAAATGTTGACATTGGCTCAGGTCCTGTCTGCCCTCGACCCCGGAGACTGGATGGTAGCGTTGGACTTGCAGGACGCTTATTTTCACATCCCCGTCCTGCCGGCCTATCGGCGTTACCTATGGTTCACGGTAGGCAACGAGCACTTTCAGTTTTACCGTGCTCCCCTTTGGCCTTACCAGCGCCACTCGGGGGATCACGAAGGTGATGGCGGTGGTCGCAGCTCATATGCGCAGATCAGGGGTTCCAGTCTTCCCCTATTTCGACGACTGGCTGTTGAAGGCGGGCTCGCCCCAGGCTGTCGTCTCCCACCTCCAGACTACGGCCGACCTCCTGCATTCGCTGGGGTTCACCATCTATGTGCCGAAGTCACACCTGATTCCCTCTCAGAAGCTCCTTTTCATCGGAGCGGTTCTGGACACAGCGCAGTTTTGGGCTTATCCTCCCGAGCAGCGAGTTCGGGATATTCGGGCTATGATTCCGATCTTTCAGCCTCTATCTCGGGTTTCGGTCAGACTGACCCTGAGGCTACTGGGCCTCATGGCCTCCTGCATCCTGCTGGTGGACTATGCCAGGTGGCATATGCGGGCTCTGCAGTGGGACCTGAAGTTCCAGTGGGCACAGCATCAGGGGAATCTTTCCGATTGCGTCCAGATCTCGGAGGGCACTGCACACCAATTGCAGTGGTGGCTAACAAACCAGTATTGGATCAACGGCAGGTCCCTCTCCCTTCCCCAACCAGAGTTCACAGTGGTGATGGATGCACCACTGTGAATTCTGGTTGGGGAAGGGAGTCCGGGCTCCACATCAACCTTCTGGAGCTTCGAGCGATTCGTCTTGCACTGAAGGCATTCCTTCCTTCTCTCAAAGGGAGAGTAGTGCAGGTGTTCACCGACAACAACACCGCCATGTGGTACTGCAACAAACAGGGCGGGTGGGGTCGTGGACCCTATGTCAGGAGGCACTTCATCTACGGAAGTGGCTGGAACATCAGGGTATGTCCCTGGTGGTTCAACACCTGGCAGGTTCTCTGAACGAGAGGGCGGACGAACTTAGCCGCCGTTGCATGATGGATCACGAATGGCGTCTTCACTCGGAGGTGGTGCAAGGTCTCTTTCAGCAGTGGGGAGAGCCTTGGTTAGGTCTATTCGCCACCGAAGAGAAGGCGCAATGTCAGCAGTTCTGCGATTTGGAATTCCCAAGGCGGCACTCGCTAGGCGACGCTTTTCGTCGCAAGTGCAGTTGCGGTCTTCTATACGCCTTTCCGCCTATGCCACTTCTGCCCAGAGTGCTGAAGAAGATCAAGTTTGTCCGGGCCCAAGTCATTCTTGTGGCTCCGGACTGGGCACGAAGAGTCTGTTATCCCGAGCTTCTCCGATCAGACTTTCTCCGATCAGACTTTCTCCGATCAGACTTTCTCCGATCAGACTTCCTCCGATCAGACTTCCTCTTCCGGAGGATCTTCTGTCGCAGCAGCAGGGGGCGGTCCTCCACCCGAACCTGTCCAGCCTCCACCTCCTTTCGTGGAGATTGAGCGGCGACAGTTGACAGCTTTCGACCTTCCTCACAAAGTCTGTAACGTTATCTTGGCAGCCAGGCGTCCCTCCACCAAAACGGTATACGTGTGTAGATGGAACAAATTTGTGGCATGGTGCGCACTAAGGCTGTGGATCCCCTTTCTGCACCCCTTTCCGAGGTTCTCCTCTTCATTCTTTCTTTGGCCCAGCAGGGCTCTGCTCTAGGCTATCTTTCAGCCATTTCGGCCTTTCTTCGGCTGCCTCACCAGCCTTCTCTTTTCAAGTCCCCTATTGTAAATAGCTTCCTTAATGGCATTACTGACTTATCTCCCATTCCTTTTGTAATGCCCCAGTGGGACTTGAATCTGGTTCTGACCTATCTTATGTGCGCTCCTTTCGAGCCGCTACATAACTGTCCTCTCAGACTTCTGACACTTAAAACTGCCTTTAAGGTTGCCATCACCTCTGCTCGCACTGTGAGTGAGCTTTAGGCTCTTTCTTCCAAACCTTGCACATAGGGCAGACCATCACTTTGCCAACCTTCTTCCTGCCCCCGCATCCTTCTAAAGAGGCAGAGATGCTCCACCGTCTGGATCCAAAACGTGCGCTTTCCTTCTATCTGGATCGCGCAAAGCAATTCCGGGTGGATGACCAGCTCTTTGTTGGTTATGTGGGCGCCAAGAAAGGTCGGGCCGTGCAAAAACGGACCATCTCTTGATGCGTTTTTCTTTGCATCAAAATCTGCTATTCCTTAGCGAAAAAGGAACCTCCAGTGGTGGTGCGCGCCCATTCCACCAGGGCGACTGCAGCCACTACTGCTTTGGGATGTGGAATTCCCCTTCATGACATCTGCCAGGCGGCTACTTGGGCTTCATTGCACACGTTTACTAAACACTACTGCCTGGACAGCCAAGTCCGGAGGGACGGCTTCTTTGGCCGTTCAGTTCTCCAGGACTTTCTGGTGTGGACTTAGTTCGCAGACCCACCTCCGGCGTTGGTATTGCTGGGGTATCTATTCTAAGGTGAGGAATCCATAACTAATAGTCTCTTTCAGATGAACAAGTTACTTACCTTCGGTAACGATATATCTGTAAGAGACATATATTAGTTATGGATTAGTTATGGATTCCTCACCGCCCCACCCATCCTCCCCGTTCTTCGAACTGACTTCTAGGGTAAGGGACTCCCTTTCAGGGCCCTAGTTTTGTGCACCAGTGGTCAGTGTCTTGCATGGCTCTGCGCTTCTGGCATGGAATGTCGTGTGAAGAACTGACGTCAGCGCGCGAGGGCGGCGTCTGAGTAGATACCGCAACGTCATTCTGGCGACCACGACGCCAACGACGAACGCGGAGTCGACCGACGCCACCTACCGACTCGCAGGGGTACTGCTGAAGAAAAATTCTCTGGATCCAGTCTGACGCTTGGGGGTGATTCTAAGGTGAGGAATCCATAACTTATAGTCTAAGGTGAGGAATCCATAACTAATATATGTAACTTGTTCCTTGGTGCCTTTTAACTGTCATGACATGTTTAACTTTTAAAATTTTACATGCCTAGTTTCAAATACCATGCACCCTGTCTTATGGGCAGTAAAGCCTACCTAGGGGGCCTTTTTAATACTTTAAAGAAAGGTTTAGGGCTGCCAAAAGGGCTTATGTTGACAAGTCGAATTTGCAGTTTTTAATCTGCACAGCCAGGCTACAATGGTAGGCCTGCTGTAATTGTGCTGTCACTAGTAGATGGCACGATGGGTGCTGCAATCCACTAGTGACTTTTAGCTTACAGGCCCTTGGTACACTTTTGTACCATTAACTAGGGACCTATAGGGAAGGTAAATATGTCAATTAGGAATATAGTCAATTTTGACATGTTTTAGGGGTCAGAGATATGTCCTGGGGCCTTGTTAGCAGAGTCCCAGTGTCAAAACAACACCAGCACCAGTCAAACAAAATAGGGTGATCATGCAGCAAGAGGCATTTTCCTATTCATAATTTGCACGAGTGAGAAACGAGTCTCAGTTTGAACATGTTGTCCGTTCAAGTTTGTAAATTCATGATTACTTGACAACCTCAGACCTAAATGTTTTTGATGCTACTTTGTCAGTGTTTTTTAATGATGAATCTGGAAAGAAGCATCCATTAGAAGAACAAGTTATTTATTTTGGAACCATTCTTTTCAGACAGATGCGATTTTACTGCAGATTTCTCATAATCGTATCTCCCATCTGTTGGGGTTACAGCTTCTTTAATGTTCTTTTGGACAAATGTTTGTTATTATTTCGTTTTTCCTCTGCTTTTTTTCATGGTCTCTGAGTCACTGAAAACAAGGCTGGATTTATGTCACTGGACCGTTTCTAGGTGGCATTTTGCTGCAACAGTGCCACCTGGCACCTGTGATGGAGAAATGCTGAAAAAAACCCAATGGGAATGTCAGTAGGCCTCGTCTGTGTGACCTGGGAGTGGGAGCCGAGAATTAGATGAGGTTGCAGGTTGCGGATGGTGCACTGACGACCGGGGTTGAGCTCAAAAGTTGATGCCTGGCGCAGCTTATCCCATCAGCTTGTCCGCCTCCTATCTGCCGCCTTGTCGCCCTGACAAAGAAGTGAAAATCACCGGCGGCAGTTTCTTGCTTGCTTCCTTCCTTGCTGAGGACACCACGCTTTGCCTGCCCTACTCCCTTGCTTCTCCTCCTCATTCGAGTCAGCGTGTTGTGGTGCCGTAGTAGGCGCTGTCTGTGCCCCCATGGAAAGCCACGGTGGTGGATGTGGTCGTCTCTGGTCTGTCCAGCCAGTCTGCCTGCCTGTGATGAAGAGGTAATGTTGTAACACCTACTACTGCCGCGATTTAACAGCTTGGTTGATGCACTCCCTTGTTAAGCAATTTCGATCTCTGAGGAGGTCTGGTTCCCTGTGAGGTGGACGTTTGTACTACCAAAGTGTTGCCTCTGCAGCCAGAGGGTGGATTGGAGCAAAGGGGTTAAAGGTGCCACCTGGAAAAATCAAAAATACACCGAAGGGGCTGGCTAGGTTGCCACCTTCCAGAGCAACATGTGTCTCTGGTTTGTGTTTACCTCACCAACTCCCTTCTCTGCTGTGTCTCTGCCCCTGCCAGTGAGCCACACCTTTTCAACTGGACCGAATCTGCTGCACCCTTTTTCTTCTTCATTGAACCTAAAGAGGGTTCCCAATGTCTTAAACCTAATCTGAATACACTTGAATTGTAGGCGACCATGTAAAATATATTTGGATCAAGGAAAATAACCTTAGTAGCATTTATTTGTCAATAAGGCACCATGAGAGCCGGCAAGACCAGGCCCCCTCCTCAGCCTACCACACGTAGAAAAAGGAAGCAGCTAACGTCATCGACATCCGAGTACGCCAAACCTAAATCAACACCAAATAGCCAGTGCTTAATTTCACCCCTCGCCTTGATGTTTGAGAAAAACACCAAAGTGCCGTAAAAATTCTTCCTGAAAGACCTTGTCTCAGCGATCTTTTCAATGAACACTGCCGCAACTGGACTTCTACCACCAATCATCCCAATAATCAAAGTAAACACAAAATTGCGGCAACGCGGGCAGCAATGTTAACCAAATATCTATTGATGTGGGTCAAGGAAATGAATCCATCTGTAGCAGCGACAAATTACCTGCCAGACAAAATAACTACCTTTGGCAACAGGGCACCAGAGGAGACAAATAAAAATCCCACATAATAACAGAACTGGGACTTACTGTATCAGTGGTAACGTGAAATAGTGATGAAACTTTGGCTGATATTGATTTTGATGGAAATGACTGTAAAGATAAATGTGGTGGAGTCTAATTGAAGGAGCTTCAAATGTAATAGTTTACCCTGTGCATTGATATAAGTGGAGGCTGAAAGGTTTCATGAAGCCGAACCCCCACAAAACCAACAGAGAGGCCATTGATGGTCTCGATCTTCCCCCACCTCTGCCCATCTTTAGAGAAATTGAAAATACTTAACTAATTATCAAAAAACAAAAAAATACTGTCTAATTGGATAAAAAGACAGCCTGCGCTTGAGGCTCCAAATTTGATGTCTGGCCCCAAAAAGGAATGTAAAACAAAAAAGAATCTTACATGTCTGGGTTGGCTAACACAATGTGATCCAATGGCTGTGCGGTCATTAGGGCCTGAATTTTATCAAAAGGATATTCAGTCACAAATTATAGATAATAGCAATAAAAATACTTCAGGAAAAGAACATGCAAATGCATCTGAAGATATTTGGGCCATCCAGCTGCAAACCTTTCAGTCTGTCGATGCGTTGAACTACCAGTCTAAGAAACTGGACCTTCAAATAAATTTGCTGAACATGCTAGCAGTATTTGTGCTATGGATTGACACAAAACTTGCAGATCTGAATATTTTAATGATTTGTGCACAAACTGAGACCATTGTACACCAAGCAGAGTGTTCATTCTCTCCACTGATAGATAAACGTCTTTACATTGTGCCTTAGACACTCTAATTACTGAAATTAAAACAAGCTTGAACACTCCGTGTTCGATCTGCAATAACAAATAAGTTGTTCTATCTCGCGGCGATTCTCAAACTGCTCTAAGCACACAGTTGCCAACTAAAGATACAGACCAAAACCAATAAATGAGCGCATCAACAAAAAACATCCAAAATATTGACTCAAAACCACTGGTGTAGGATAAAAAGAAATAAGCAAAAAGAAACGACAAAAAACAAGGTGGAAGGCGCAACAGTTTTATATCAACGGAGTAAGGAAGATATCCCGCCTAACTCATCCACCACAAGCATCATTGCAGAGAGCATAGATTCTGATTATTCTCATTCATTATGTGGAAAAGTGACAACAAAACGTCAAAAAAAAGGCGCAGCTGAAGGCAAGGAACAAGAAGTACTCAAAGGCCAGAATCACGATTTGTTACCAATTTCTTTTTTTTTTCCCTTCACATACAAGAAAATGTAGCAAAAACGTGATCACTGGCATTGGGTCCTGATTAGAAGGGACCCAGTGCACATCATTGCCAGTGGCAAAAAGTGGGGGTGATCATGACAAAAAGGGGCACTATCGGATAGCCCCTGCTTAATGCGTTTATTGTGAACGGGGGGAGGGTTCTTTCCCTGAATACATTGCAATGCATTGAATCAAAGTAACATATTAAGGCATTTATACGCTTATCCCTACACTTTCGAAAACGTCTACTGATATTGAATCTGTTGAAATACATAGAACTTTGTAAACCAGTGGTCAAGTCAAAGAAACATGGTTGCCCTAATGACAGTCTTGCCATTTATCTATCTGCTGCACTAACAGGGGAAAGCGAAATTATGTTTCAAGATGGTCCGTGATTACTCATGTTTCAATTTAAAAACTGACCGCCAGGAGATATTGTACTATGGGTTCTAATCAACGTGTCTATATACCCAGACTCAAAATCTGAATTGCATCTTAAGAAGCAGTTCATTTCAGTTATCATAGTTTTGAGGAAGGCCTCAACAGCGTCAGAAACCTTAATCTCAGGAAATTTTAATATGAAACTTATTTTTACCCTGAAACTGGATGATATGCTCACAATTCAGAACTTGACTTGGAGTATCCCCTCTCAAGGCACACCAAGTGGTGGGCTGGATAGAAAAGGTGAGCAGCTGGTAAATTACATCTATCTGAAAGAGACACGTTAGTGATAGATTCCTTACCTCAGAATATCCCCAGGCGTCAGGCTGGATCCGGAAAGTTTTGCGTAGCAGTACCCTTGCGCGTCGGTAGGCGGCGTCGTGCGGCTCCGCGTCCGTCGTCGGCGTCGTGATCGCCGGGATGACGTCGCGGGCAGCACTTAGGCGCCGCCCCTGCGCGCTGACGTCAGTTCTTCTTTTTCCGCGCCAGCAAGCGCAGATCCGGGAAGAGCAGTGCCCTGGTCAATTTTTGACCATACTTTTTGGTGATTTTTTCGCTGGTTTTTCACAACTTTAAGGTGTCGTAGGGATGCCCGGCTTCAAGCGATGCGGCGCCTGTGCGCGGATGATGTCCGTCACCGACCCGCATTGGGAGTGTCTCTTCTGCCTCGGCCGAGGCCACGACACCGAGTCTTGTCCCGAATGCCAGGCCCTCAACCCGAAAGCTTTGCGAGAGCGGTCTCGAAAGCTCCTCGAGGCCCGGCATTCGGCTCCGCGGAAGCCCCGGTCGCGTGAGAGGTCCAGGGGTCGCTCGCGGAGTGCACACCGGTCGTCGGCGTCGAAGTCTTCTTCGTCCGGTAAGTCTAAGCACAAGAAGTCCAAGAAGCATCGTCGCTCTCGGACTTCGCCTCGCCGGTCTCGCGACTCGGCTGAGGCCCCTCCCGGCACCGTCCCGCCCCGCGGCCCCGGACTTGCCTGTGGAGTCGCCCCCGTCATACCCGCCCTTCCCGGGTTCGGGGCGGATCCGGCCAAGGTACAGGAGTTCCTGTCGGCCATGGCCCGCCTCTTCGGGCCTTCAGGCCCCTCCGGTGCGCCTTCGGGCCCCGCGGGCCCTGATGGGGTTGCTCCGGCGCCGCCGGCGGCTCCGGCCCCGGCGCCGCCCGAGCCTCCAGCCTCGATCCCGGCTCCGGCTTCGGCCCCGGCCTCGATCCCGGCTCCACAACCCCCATCGACGCCGGTCGACCTCACGACACCTCCGCCGGCGCCGATGTCTCCGGTGCCGTTCTCGACGCCGCCCTGGGCTCCGGGCGGCGTCGTCCCCAGTTCCTTCCGGCTCCGGACATGGACCCGGAGCGACGCCGCTCGACGCCGGCTCCGGCGCCGATGGGACCTTGGGTCCCAAATGTCCCTCCTCCTCCTTATTTTGAACCAGAGGAGGACCAGGAGGACTGGGAGGGGTCTGATGACCGTCTGACACGCAACTGTCAGTATGATGAGGACTGGACAGAGAGTCTAGGGGAGGCCAGTGGTCTGGATACTTCTCCTGACACTGGCATGCTGTCTCCTCCCTTGGCTACGGAGGAGGGGGCCAATTTTGGTACGGTGTTGCGTAGGGCTGCTGGGGCCTTACGTCTCCAGCTCCCTACTTTGACGGTCAAGCCTAACATCTTGACAGAGGTGCTTCAGCCGGCAGCCTCCTCTGCGGAGACTGTGCTGCCGTTTAACGACGCCCTCACTGACGTTCTTTGGGCGCCTGGTCCAAGCCCAACACAGGGGCTCCTGTGGATCGGAACGTGTCGCGACGCCATCGCCCCGCTCCGGGCGACCCCCTGTTTCTTTCTGTCCACCCCACTCCTGAGAGCTTGGTTGTCCAAGCCTCCGCTTCCCAAACCGCCTTCCCTACCGCTCCTCCGGATAGGGAATCCAAACGCCTGGATCAGTTTGGGAAGAAAGGTTTTTCTTCCTCCAGTGCTGGCTTGCGGTCCGTTAACACCGCTTGTCTTTTGGGCCGATATACCCACTCCCTGTGGGATTCGGTGGCGGATGTTTTGCCCCAGTGCCCTGAGGAGGTCCAGGCACTGCTTTCCCGCGCCATTGCGGAAGGAAGGGATGCGGCCAAATACACTATCCGTTGTGGCCTTGACACCGCCGACTCGCTGGGCAGGTCGATTGCAACGACGGTGGCGCTCCGGCGCCACGCCTGGCTGAGAACCACTGGTTTTTCAGGGGATGTCCAGAATACTCTCATGGACATGCCCTTTGATGGAGTCGGTCTTTTGGGTCCAAAGCAGACCATGCGTTGGAGCGCTTTAAGGACTCACGGGCTACTGCAAAGTCCCTGGGCCTTTCTGCTACACGCCCTCCGCTGCCTTCTGCTTTTCGCCCCTATCGTGGCCACGGTAGGGGCGCCCTTCACGTCAGCAGCCCAGCCACCGGCCCGCGCAGCAGGCGTCTTCGCGTGGCCGAGGACGTGGATTCCGCCGTGGCGGATCGGGCAACCAGCGTGCGGGTCAGGCCACCACCTCCAACCCGTCCGCGGCCTCCAAGCCCTCCTAGTCCCTCCTTTCCGGTGCACGGCACGCCAGTAGGGGCAGGGTCCGCCATCACCTTCCCCACTGGCGCACCATCACCTCGGACAGGTGGGTCTTGGACATTGTCCGAAGGGGCTACTCCCTCCCCTTCGAGACCACCCCCCAGCCATGCCACCTCAATTCCACCGCATGTCAGGGGATCACTTGGTGCTTCTACGGAAGGAAGTCACGGCCCTCTTGACCAAGAGGGCCATCGAGCATGTTCCGACCCCAGAAGTAGGGCGTGGTTGCTACTCCCACTACTTTCTGGTGCCCAAAAGGACAAGGAGGACATGCGTCCTATCTTGGACCTCCGGAACGTCAATCGCTTCCTCCGGAAGGAGAAGTTCAAGATGCTCACCCTAGCTCAGGTCTTGACTGCCCTCGACCCTGGAGACTGGTTGGTAGCGTTGGACTTGCAGGACGCGTATTTCCGCATCCCCGTCCTGCCGGCCCACCGGCGTTACCTTCGGTTCACGGTAGGCCCCGAGCATTTTCAGTTCACCGTGCTCCCCTTTGGCCTTACCAGTGCCCCTCGGGTGTTCACGAAAGTGATGGCGGTGGTCGCAGCTCATCTGCGCCGGGCAGGGGTTTCAGTCTTCCCCTACCTCGACGACTGGCTGCTGAAGGCGGGCTCGTCCCAGGCAGTCGTCTCCCACCTCCAGACTACGGCCGAACTCCTGCACTCGCTGGGGTTCTCCATCAATGTGCCGAAGTCGCATCTGATTCCTTCTCCACAGCTCCTTTTCATCGGAGCAGTTCTGGACACGACGCAGTTTCGGGCCTATCCTCCCGAACGGCGAGTCCGGGATATTCAGGCTATGATTCCGATCTTTCAGCCTTTATCCTGGGTTTCGGTACGGATGACCCTGAGGCTGCTGGGCCTCATGGCCTCCTGCATCCTGCTGGTCAATCATGCCAGGTGGCATATGCGGGCTCTGCAGTGGGACCTGAAGTTCCAGTGGGCGCAGCACCAGGGCAACCTGTCCGATCACGTCCAGATCTCGGAGGGGACTGCAAAACAGTTGCAGTGGTGGCTCTCGAACCGGCAATGGGTCATGGGCAGATCCTCTCCCTTCCCCAGCCAGAGCATACAGTTGTGACGGACGCGTCCCTTCTGGGATGGGGCGGTCACATGGGAGAGGCGGAGATCAGAGGCCTCTGGTCTCCGGCGGAATCCCGGCTCCATATCAACTTTCTGGAGCTCCGGGCGATCCGACTTGCACTCAAGGCATTCCTTCCCTCTGTCAAAGGGAAGGTAGTGCAGGTGTTCACAGACAACACCACCGCCATGTGGTACTGCAACAAACAAGGCGGGGTGGGGTCGTGGACCCTTTGTCAGGAGGCTCTGCGCCTCTGGACATGGCTGGGACATCAGGGCATGTTCCTGGTGGTTCAACACCTGGCAGGTTCCCTGAACGCCAGGGCGGACGAACTCCAGCCGCAGGTGCATGATGGATCACGAATGGCGTCTTCACTCGGAAGTGGCGCAAGGACTCTTTCTACAGTGGGGAGAGCCTTGGTTAGATCTATTCGCCACCGAAGAGAACGCGCAATGTCATCAGTTCTGCGCGTTGGAATTTCCAAGGCGGCACTCGCTCGGCGACGCTTTGTCACGAGTGGAGTTGCGGTCTCTTGTACGCCTTTCCGCCTATACCACTTCTACCCAGAGTGTTCAAGAAGATTCGGCACGACCGGGCCCAAGTCATTCTTGTGGCTCCGGACTGGGCTCGAAGAGTTTGGTATCCCGAGCTACTCAATATGAGCGTAGATCCCCGATCCGTCTGCCTCTTCGGGAGGATCTTCTGTCGCAGCAGCAGGGGGACGGTCCTCCACCCGAACCTGTCCAGTCTACACCTGCTTGCGTGGAGATTGAGCGGCGGCAGTTGATTCCTTTCGACTTGCCTCCCGAAGTTTGTGATGTGATTCTGGCAGCCAGGCGTCCCTCCACTAAGGTGGTATACGCCTGCAGGTGGAACAAATTTGTGGCATGGTGCACAGCAAAGGCTGTGAATCCCCTTTCTGCCCCTCTTTCTGAGGTCCTTCTGTTCCTTCTCTCTTTGGCCCAACAGGGTTCTGCCCTGGGTACCATCAAGGGTTATCTTTGTGCTATCTCGGCCTTCCTCAGGCTCCCTGATCAGCCCTCCCTTTTCAAGTCCCCTGTTGTTAACAGGTTCTTAAAAGGCATTACTCACCTCTTCCCTCCTGTTCCGTTTGTGATGCCTCAGTGGGACTTGAACTTGGTTCTTACCTTTTTAATGTGCGCTCCCTTTGAGCCTCTACATAACTGTCCTCTTCGTCTTCTGACTCTGAAGACAGCCTTTCTGGTGGCCATCACCTCCGCTCGGCGGGTGAGTGAGCTCCAGGCTCTATCTTGCAAACCTCCCTTTCTGTCTGTTCATCCAGACAAGGTTGTTCTTCGGACGCGTCCGTCCTTCTTGCCAAAGGTGGTTACTGCTTTCCACATTGGGCAGACCATCACTTTGCCCACCTTCTTTCCGCCTCCGCATCCTTCCAGAGAGGAAGAGAGGCTCCACCGTCTGGACCCAAACGTGCGCTCTCTTTCTATATTGACCGCACAAAACACTTCCGGGTGGATGACCAGCTCTTTGTTGGCTACGTGGGCGCCAAAAGGTCGGGCGGTGCACAAGAGGACCATCTCCCGCTGGGTTACCTTGTGCATCAAGACCTGCTATTCTTTGGCTAAAAAGGAACCTCCTGTTGGGCTGCGTGCCCATTCCACCAGGGCAACGGCTGCTACCACGGCCTTGGGCCGCGGTGTTCCGCTGCCGGTTATCTGTCAGGCGGCTACGTGGGCCTCGCTGCACATGTTTACTACGCATTACTGCCTTGACAGTCAGGTCCGGAGGGACGGCTTCTTTGGCCGTTCTGTCCTCCAGGACTTCCTTGTCTGATCTTTGTTCGCAGACCCACCACCGGGGTTGGTATTGCTGGGGTATCTATTCTGAGGTAAGGAATCTATCACTAACGTGTCTCTTTCAGATGCACAAGTTACTAACTTGTGTAACGATATATCTGTAAGAGACAGTAGTTAGTGATAGATTCCTACCGCCCCACCCATCCTCCCCGTTCTGCGAACTGATTTCTAGGGTTAAGGACATCCCTTTCAGGGCCCTAGTATTTTTCAGACACCTGTGTCAGCTTCTTGCATGGCTCTGCGTTCCTGGCGCGGAAAGTCGTGTACAGAACTGACGTCAGCGCGCAGGGGCGGCGCCTAAGTGCTGCCCGCGACGTCATCCCGGCGATCACGACGCCGACGACGGACGCGGAGCCGCACGACGCCGCCTACCGACGCGCAAGGGTACTGCTACGCAAAACTTTCCGGATCCAGCCTGACGCCTGGGGATATTCTGAGGTAAGGAATCTATCACTAACTACTGTCTCTTACAGATATATCGTTACACAAGTTAGTAACTTGTGCAACAAGTTGGTCTGAGAATATTAAACATTCTATTTCAAGTAGATAATCCTCCGGCACCAGCACATCATACTTAAAGTTCGCAATATTTTCTCAACTACACAATTGCTGCCAAATTTAGTCATTTCGAATTGAAGAGAATGGGATAGTGATCCTTTTCCATAAGTAATCTGTCACAGTCACTCCAATTTTACATCCACCCATCAATCTTCCAGGCCTTTTAAACACCGCGAACTACAGCAAAATAAGGTGATCAGAGAACTCTTTCGCTTGCATAGAAGCCACAGCAGTACAGATAACTGAAACCTGTCACAAAATAGAGCTCTCTTTAATTGGGAACAGGGAACTCTGTGTATCAGCTGATAGATATGTACAACAAAAACAATCAGAAAACACTGTCCAATGTTCCTTCTGCTGAATTCATACTAAGAGGTTGTCAGCAGCATGTATAACAGCAATATAAAAATGTAACCAGGCGTGGGGAACCAACCTAAGCAACCCAGATTACATTTCAGACGTTTTCAAACTAAAGAATTCAAACCAAAAAAATGTTTTGGGAGAAAAGGAAGATGATGTAGGATAACTTCTGGGTGAAAGTGCTACACATTTGCATAAAGGCTAACTCTAAGGATTTTTGGAAGCTGGCATTAATAGAGCTCACCATTCTCTAAACTACTCTTACTTCACTGAAGCCACTTGGGTAGCCTATCTAACAAATCAATTTTGTTCAGCACTTAGCAGGGTACTGGGTGATTTTTCACAAGATCCCAGTCTCCTCATCCTGGTAAACTGGGCTTTTACATCAGCGAACAAGTCCACATACGTAGAAAATTAGCTCTCAAACATTGAGAACCTGGCCCCCCTAACCGGTGAATTTACTCTCTCACCTATAGTTCTTCAAATGGCAAATTGAACCAATGGTGAAGGAACACTGTCTATATCAGAGCCTCAAATTGCAAAGTGATAGAGCAGGGACATCGTGGTGGGGGTTCTTATCCCAAACGATATTCTGCTGCCAAATCCTACATATTAGGCCACTAAAATGGCACCGGTTTTCAATAATTCTCTACAGACTGAAATAACACTAGCATCCTGGAGAGATGCCATTATCAATTCAAAATATAAAAGGAATGATAGGTCACAACCAGCAAATTATTGGATGATAGCTCCACTGGATGACAAAACCAAATACGTTGCTGCACTTTTACTGAAAGACAACTTTGTGGGCATCTGATTAAATAATTATCCCAATAAATCAAACTGGTTTCAGTTGAGGAACAGGCACGACAACCATAATAATGGCACTTGCATTTATTGCAGATCAAATGCAAAAAAAAAAAAAAAAAAAAACACCAGCCATTAAACCTATGCTTCATAGATTTAAAGGCCGCATTTGACCGAGTCTAGTGCAACACACACCAAATTAGTCCATTGTATTATACCACCTCTGCTTTTAAGAACAGTTTAATCATTATATGCAAATACTTGGATGCAGATTAAAAAATGTGATACAAGTCAGGGTCTGAATTAAAGGTGAGTGCTGGCCCCTTATCTATTCAGTCTTTATATGGCCGTCATGACTCCTATTTTGGAGGCAGTTCATTTCTCACTCACCCCAAACTAGCTGTTTATTCCATCTCAAATCTGCTGCATGCAGATAATGTGATCCTGGCTAGCCAAACAAAAAATATGTCTACAACGATTGATAGATGCAGTTTCACAATATACAACAATGACCAGCATGTAAATTAAACTGGAAAAAAACCAAAAGCTATGTTAATTGGCTTCTGCAAGGTCACCTAGATAATTGGGTTGAGTACATGTATCTTGGGGGTCTCAATCATAGCCAAAGGTTCATTTCTGCCCCAAAACATCTACTGCAGAAAGGAAATGTATCAATATTTGCTTTTCTCACATTATACAAAACAATTAAAATCCCCCCATTGGCACCTATAATAAACTTAGTTGCAGCTGAACTCTTAACTACACTGACTTATGGCACTGAAGCTCTGTGAGGTCGGAACGCTGCAGTTCTAGACTCAAATACTTCAAAAACATACAGGTATCTTTTTAATTTATCATGAAACGCATCAGAGGCACAGAATTGCTTAGTGTTTGGGATAGGCAAACAATCAATAGCCAGACATGAAGCCTATATTAAATGCTGCTATAAACTAAGCACAACAACAAGCAGCTCTCCCAGCAAAATACTATGGACAGCAATGGAAAATAAATGGCTTAGTCACACCTGCAAGGATGTATTCTGCTAAGATTTATATTGACTCGGCAGTGCAAGATCTTCGGGCGCAATTACTCTGACATCTAACAACTACATATTCTACTTAATATAGCAATGCACAGACTATCGGCAGCTGAGGGAAAGTCGGCTTTCCCTGAAAGGTCTCGTGTATGGATTGTGCTAAACAACTATAAAATTTTAAAACCCTAAACATACTTGAGAACTGGATAGCCAGTGTTTTTAAAACACAAAATTATGTCCTTCCATTTTTGCAACTTACCACTGCTAATACATAACCCGTCGTAGGCACGGAAAAATGAACAAACTAACTGCGCTTTTTTGGGTCAGCTACAGAGGCTATAGTTCATTTGGTAAGTATTTTAAAGGATCAGAGAGAACTGTTGAGAACGTTTTATATTCAGCGATGTATTAGATCCTGTACGCAAGCTATACTTGCTACAATCCCAAAAATTCAATCCTCAGTTGTCGCTTCATGAAATGTTTAAACAGGTTGGAGCAAAGTGTCTATGGTCCTACATGTTGATGTAGGGGCATGCTGGCCCTGCCCATATATATTTATCTGACTCGAAGGAGCAGGCTTTTTTTTGTAAATCTCTGAATGACATTTTTTTTTTTTAATTTGGTTGTCGAGGCGCTTTTGTATGCATTGATTTTTATTAATTATTCATAAAATGTTGATTTGACGTCAGTTCCTTTCTTTCCATATACTAACATGCAGAGCTCCATGCCCTTTTCCATAGGTTTGACAAGTGTTTCAAACTGAATTCCAGTTTGCATGGGAACAGTTTATCTTCCTTAAAATATAAGGTTCACACTGTGCTGTGACTATCATAAACAAATGTCACTGATGAATTTATATGAGGTGTGCCTTTGGTGTTTGGGCCTGGGCACGATTCCAAGTCTTTTCAGAAATGTGCCACTCATGCAATTGAAAGCAAGACAGTACTGTGAAGTGAAGATGTACGTTGCCGGCAGCAAAAGTAGTCACTGACCTGGCTTAAGTCCCGCTCCAAGTCGAGGGCACAGACCTGTTCCCGCAACAGGTCTTTGCTGTTAAAGTCATCTAGTAAGTCGAAGTCCAAATCATAGAGTAAACCGAAGAAAGCAAAGCAAGCAGGGGTGGACTCCATCCCACCACACTGGTCCTGACCATTAGTTATGGATTCCTCACCTTAGAATTACCCCCAGGCATCAGACTGGATCCGGAGAATTTTTCTTGAGCAGTACCCCTGCACGTCGGTAAGTGGCGTCGGTCGACTCCGCGTTCGTCGTTGGCGTCGTGATCGCCGGAATGACATAGCGGTATCTACTTAGACGCCGCCCCTGCGCGCTGACGTCAGTTCTTTCTTTTTCCGCACCAGCCAGCGCAGATCCGGAGAGAGCGGTACCTCGAGTCACTTTTTGACTCTTTTTGCGACTTTTTGTCGAAGTCTTTTCGAGTCCTCATGACGCACAGGGATGTCATCTCGGCCGACCGGCTTCATGCCTTGTGGCTCCTGCCACAAGCTGATGTCAGTGACACGGACCCCCATCTCGTGTGCCTATGGTGTCTGGAGCGCGACCACGACCCGAAGTCGTGCTCCGACTGCCGGGCCATGGCCCGAAGTCTTTGCGGGAGTGGTCCCGAAAGCTTCTGGAGGCCCGGCAGTCGGCTTTGCGCCGTTCGAGGTCCCGGTCGAGAGGGAGGTCGCAGGACAGGTTGCAGAGCCATCACCACCACCACTCCTCGTCGAAGTCTTCGTCTACGGGTAAGTCAAAGCACAAAAAGAAGGCGAAGAAGCATCGTCGCTCTTCGCGTTCTCCCCGTCCGTTGGCCGACGCGACGCGGGTTGCGTACGATAGTCACCCGGCTCTGCCCGCGGAGCCTGTTGGGTCGGCCCTGAGCCTCCCTCCCTTTCCCGGAGCCGGGGCGACCCCTGCCCAACTTCGTAGCTTTTACGAAGCCCTCCATTCTATCTTTGGGCTGCCCGACTCCGCCGGCGCGCCTTCGGGCCCCGCGGAATCGGCTGGGGGCTCTAGGCTTTCGATGCCGGCGGCTTTGGCTCCAGCGCCGCAGGACCCCCAGGGATCCAGGCCTGGATCCAGATCGGCGCCAGTCGACCTTGTGACACCTCCGGCGCCGAATCCATTGGCGACACCTCCGCCCCCTCCGACGCTGGTTGTGTCCCCAAACGACGTCGACCACAGCCTCCCCCTCGATGTGGACACGGAGCCGAACCGACGTCGGGACCGGTACTTTTGTACCCCTGTTCTCCCCTGGTGTTCCTTATCGCCCTGAGTGGCTACCAGAGGAGGGTGAGGAGGACTGGCAGGGGTCTGTGGACCCTCTGGCAGACCAGTTAGAAGAACCGGACTGGAGAGAGGAGTTGGGTGAGGCCAGTGGTCTGGACACCTCCCCAGACCTTGGCATGCTATCCCCCCCTCTACCGTGGCTACGGAGGAGGGTGCATCATACGCAGTGGTGTTGCGTAGGGCGGCTGAGGCCTTAAACCTTGAGCTTCCTACGGTGGCGGTCAGGACTAACCTCCTGACCGAGATGCTTCAACCGGCAGGGGCCTCTTCGGAGCCCCTCCTGCTGTTCAACGAGGCCCTCACGGACATCCTTTTGGGCACTTTGTCAAAGCCCAACACAGGGGCTCCTGTAGATAGGATGATTGCCCAACGCCACCGCCCAGCCCCAGGAGACGCCATTTTCCTCTCCCAACACCTCACCCCTGAGAGCTTGGTGGTCCAAGCCTCGACTTCTAAGGGTGCATTTCCTTCCGCACCACCTGATAGGGAATTCAAGAAGGTGGACCTCCTTGGGAAGAAAATGTTTTCTTCCTCCAGCTTAGGACTGCGGTCGGTGAACACCGCATGTCTCTTGGGCTGTTACTCCCACTCTGTGTGGGACACGGTCATGCAGGTGCTGCCACAGTGCCCGGAGGAGGCCCGGGCCATGCTCTCTCATGCAGTTGCCAAAGGGAGAGATGCAGCAAAGTTCGCCATACGATGTGGGCTGGACACCGCCGACTCGCTGGGCATGACAATTTTAACGTCAGTAGCCCTGAAACGCTATGCCTGGCTGAGGTTCACTGGCTTTTCGGGTGATGTCCAGGCTACGCTTTTGGACAAGCCCTTTGATGGCCGTCGCTTGTTTGGCGACAAAGCAGACAACGCCCTTGAGCGCTTTAAGGACTCCAGGGCTACGGCCAGATCCTTGGGCCTCGCTTCTACCTCTCGCCCCGCACAGTCTGCTTTTTTTCGTGGCTCTGGAAGGGGTGCCCCGCCACGTTCCGTCCAGAGCCACAGGCCTGCGCAAGCTGTCCAGCCTCTCTATGGCGGGGACGTGGGACCCACCGTCGTGGGTCTGGGGGCCAGCGGGCGGGCCAGTCCACCAGCGCCGCCTCTGCAGCAGCCTCCAAGCCCTCCTAGTCCCACCTTTCAGGGCCACCATTCGCCAGTGGGCGGCAGGATTCGCCATCACCTCCCCCACTGGCTCAACATTACGTCGGACAGGTGGGTTTTGCAGATAGTACGAAGGGGCTACTCCCTCCCCTTCGAGACTACCCCTCCATCCATGCCACCTCAATTCCATCGCATGTCGGAAGATCACTTGGCCCTTCTCCAACAGGAAGTTACGGCTCTCTTGGCCAAGTGAGCCATTGAACGAGTTACTGCCCCAGAAGTAGGTCGTGATTCTTATTCCCACTAGTTTCTGGTGCCCAAGAAGGACAAGGGCCTGCGTCCTATCTTGGATCTCCAGAACGTCAACCGCTTCCTCCGGAAGGAAAAGTTCAAAATGTTGACACTGGCTCAGGTCCTGTCTGCCCTCGACCCGGGAGAATGGATGGTAGCGTTGGACTTGCAGGGCGCTTATTTTCACATCCCCGTCCTGCCGGCCCATCGGCATTACCTACGGTTCATGGTGGGCCACGAGCACTTTCAGTTTACCGTGCTCCCCTTTCGCTTTACAAGCGCCCCTCTGGTGTTCACGAAGGTGATGGCGGTGGTTGTAGCTCATCTGCGCAGATCAGGGGTTCCAGTCTTCCCCTATCTCGACGACTGGCTTTTGAAGGCGGGCTCGCCCCAGGCAGTTGTCTCCCACCTCCAGACTACAGCCTTCGCTGGGGTTCACCATCAATGTCCCGAAGTCACACCTGATTCCCTCTCAGAAGCTCCTTTTCATCGGAGCGGTCCTGGACACAGCGCAGTTTCGGGCTTATCCTCCCAAGCTGCGAGTCCGGGATATTCGGGCTATGATTCCGATCTTTCAGCCTCTATCCCGGATTTCGGTCAGACTGACCCTGAGGCTTCTGGACCTCATGGCCTCCTCCATCCTGCTGGTGGACTATGCCAGGTGGCATATGCGGGCTCTGCAGTGGGACCTGAAGTTCCAGTGGGCACAGCATCAGGGGAATCTTTCCGATTGCGTCCAGATCTCGGAGGGCACTGCACACCAATTGCAGTGGTGGTTAACGAACCGGGATTGGGTCAACGGCAGGTCACTCTCCCTTCCCCAGCCAGAGTTCACAGTGGTGACAGATGCATCCCTTCTGGGGTGGGGCGGCCACATGGGAGAGGTGGAGATCATAGGCATCTGGTCTCCGGCGAAGCCCGGGCTCCACATCAACCTTCTGGAGTTTCGGGCGGTCCGTCTTGCACTGAAGGCATTCTTTCCTTCTGTCAAAGGGAGAGTAGTGCAGGTGTTCACGGACAACACCACTGCCATGTGGTACTGCAACAAAAAGGGCTGGTGGGGTCGTGGACCCTCTGTCAGGAGGCACTTCATCTCTGGAAGTGGCTGGAACGTCAGGGCATGACCCAGATGGTTCAACACCTGACAGGTTCTCTGAACGCCAGGGCGGACGAACTCAGCCGCGGGTGCATGATGGATCACGAATGGCGTCTTCACTCGGAGGTGGTGCAAGGTCTCTTTCAGCAGTGGGAAGAGCCTTCGCCACCGAAGAGAAAGCACAATGTCAGCAGTTCTGGGCGTTGGAATTTCCAAGGCGACACTCGCTAGGCGACGCTTTTTGTCGCGAGTGGAGTTGCGCCTTTCCGCCTATACCACTTCTGCCCAGAGTGCTGAAGAAGATCAAGCGCGACCGGGCCCAAGTCATTCTTGTGGCCCCGGACTGGGCACGAAGAGTCTGGTATCCCGAGCTTCTGCACATGGCCATCGATCCTCCGATCAGACTGCCCCTTCGGAAAGATCTTCTGTCGTAGCAGCAGGGGACGGTCCTCCATCCGAACCTGTCCAGCCACCACCTTGCGTGGAGATTGAGCATCGACAGTTGACAGCTTTCGACCTTCCTCCCGAAGTGTGTAACATTATCTTGGCAGCCAGGCGTCCCTCCTCCAAAACGGTATATGCCTGTAGATGGAACAACTTTGTGGCATGGTGCGCAGCAAAGGCTGTGGATCCCCTTTCTGCTGCCCTTTCAGAGGTTCTCCTCTTCATTCTTTCTTTTGCCCAGCAGGGCTCTGCTCTGGGCACTTTAAAAGGCTATCTTTCGGCCATTTCGGCCTTTCTTCGGCTTCCTGATCAACCTTCTCTTTTCAAGTCCCCTATTGTAAATCGCTTCCTTAAGGGCATTACTCACTTGTTTCCTCCAATTCCTTTCGTAATGCCCCAGTGGGACTTGAACCTGGTCCTGACCTACCTTATGTCCGCTCCTTTTGAGCCGCTACATAACTGTCCTCTGACTTTTGACTCTTAAAACTGCCTTTTTGGTTGCCATCACCTCTGCTCGCAGGGTGAGTGAGCTTCAGGCTGTTTCTTCGAAACCTCCTTTCCTGGCTGTTCATCCGGACAAAGTTGTCCTTCGCACTAGGCCTTCTTTCCTTCCCAAAGTAGTTACCTCTTTCCACATAGGGCAGACCATCACTTTGCCCACATTTTTCCCGCCCCTGCATCCTTCTAAAGAGGAGGCAAGGCTCCACCGTCTGGATCCAAAACGTGTGCTTTCCTTCTATCTGGATCGCACAAAGCAATTCCGGGTGGATGACCAGCTCTTTGTTGGCTATGTGGGCGCCAAGAAAGGTCGGGCCGTGCAAAAGCGGACCATCTCTCGATGGGTCGTTCTTTGCATCAAAATCTGTTATTCCTTTATTCCTGGCAAAGAAGGAACCTCCAGTGGGACTGTGTGCCATTTCCATCAGGGCAACTGCAGCCACTACTGCTTTGGGACGATGAGTCCCTCTTTATGACATCTGCCAGGCAGCCACGTGGGCTTCATTGCACATATTCACCAAACATTACTGCCTGGACAGCCAAGTCCGGAGAGACGGCTTCTTTGGCCGTTCGGTTCTCCAGGACTTTCTGGTGTGAACTTAGTTAACAGACACACCTCCGGGGTTGGTATTGCTGGGGTATCTATTCTAAGGTGAGGAATCCATAACTAATGGTCTCTTTCAGATGAACAAGTTACTTAACTTTGGTAACGATATATCTGTAAGAGACATATATTAGTTATGGATTCCTCACCGCCCCACCCATCCTCCCCGTTCTGCGAACTGCCTTCTAGGCTAAGGGACTCCCTTTCAGGGCCCTAGTTTTGTGCACCATGGTCAGTGTCTTGCATGGCTCTGCGCTTCTGGCGTGGAATGTTGTGTAAAGAACTGACGTCAGCGTGCACGGGCGGCGTCTAAGTATATACTGCGACATCATTCCGGCGATCACAACGCCAACGACAAACGCGGAGTTGACCGACGCCACCTACCTTCACACAGGGGTACTGCTGAAGAAAAATTCTCCGGATCCAGTCTGACGCCTGGGGGTAATTCGAAGGTGAGGAATCCATAAGTAATATATGTCTCTTACAGATATATCGTTACCGAAGGTAAGTAACTTGTTCTTCAATGATTCACTTTAGTGTAAAAATATAAGTGTGATTTTGTTATTTTTGTGGAATATGTGTATTTTATTAGTTTTGCAATACAGGATAGCAAAACTCTCATTTGGCCGAAGACGTTGGCCTTCTGCCTTTGAGTGCAGTCCATACAGTATATCCGAAGGTTTGTGTACCTTCAACAGCATGTTTAAAACCTTTTATTGTATAGTCCTGTTCTAAATCTTGGGAACTAATTTCTTAGGTTTCCTGATGGATTTTCTTGTGTCTCTTGTGTAGCTGCCGATAGCCTGTATCAGTTATCAGTGCATACCATGAATGCTGATGATTTCTTGAAGCAGCGACAGACCTCACCACCACTAACCTCTTCATCTCCTCCCCCATCATCTTCAACCATTGTGCCACATGGTAGCTTCACCAGTGTTTTGAGCTTCAAGTAAGTACACAAGCAACCTCCTTAGTTGAATTCACCACCTTGTGCCAGTTACCAGATATCACTGTGGGTGCAGCACCCGTTTCTCTTTGTTTCTGTTTATTTCTATTTATTCTGCACTTTCTTGAATATTATTACCTAATTCATGGGTTTTTGCCTAATTTCTGATCATCTTGTCCTAATTCTTTGGTGGCTCATTCTGCTAATTGAAAATTGCAAACCGATAACTTTCACTTGCTTTGGTTTAGGCAGCGAATTTAAGACGAGCATTGGCAATGTCAATAGTTCTGGTTTATGAATGAAAATGCCTTTTGGATCAGTGGGTTTTGGAACTCAATAATTCATAATACATCCACTATCACTCATCTTTACACTCATCCATCCATCACCTGACTCATTGTAGCATTACACCGCTGCAATAAAACTCACACAAACTCAACAACATAAGCAAGATAAATTAAAGGTATACAAGTGAAAGAAAGAGTACATACTGCCATCAACACACAGTGGGTATATGCTTGCGATAATAAAACTAAACATAGCAGTTGGTGTCATTCTTGCAAAGGTTTTGTAAAGTCTATTGTTGTTTTAAAGGCCAAGCACAGCAGACACATTTAGAACAATGTCTTGGCCATCTTGAAATAATAAAATAAAGATACACTATGGACAACAGCAGCCATAATGGTCTCCTGGTTTAGAGGAAGTGGCCATGTGAGATGCGGCACACTGCAGGTGAAATGAGCGGGACGCAAGCAACTAATTAGCACTGCCTGGACAGCTGCATCCTCTTAAGGAACAAAATAAAAAGGGAGAAGCAAGGAAATGAGAGGATCTATAAAAGAAGAAAATTCCAAACTTAAGGACTGGCCAAACAGCACTGACACTGAAGCACATTTATTTTCAGGTGGATGTACACTTGTGGTCAGAAAATGTAGTCATTGACAGCGCAAAAGAGCCAATGACTGATGAGGACTGAACCATTACCCCATGTAGTTTGCGGTCATGAATGGAAGTAGAGTGTAAATGACTCTCACAGACGATGGCTGAAAAAGTGTGGGTGTGGTTAGGATGTACTTTCCATGCAAAGAGCTTTTTTCATTTGCCAATAACTTTAGCATTGTTTAATGAATCCTTATGAACTTTTCAAAACAAGTTTGCCACTCACTGCAGCTGCTGTCTTGAAAGTTTCAGGGTGATCTGTCAAGCGAGGGCCGAGGAAAATAGGTGGGTGGGGTGGGTGGCCCAAAACGCGATTTCCCCATGTTAATTTCCATAGGAACTTTAGGCACGGCTACAGCCCAAACTGCTGAACAGAATTACACCAAATTTGGCAGAAAGGTAGATGTTGGTCCAGGGAAGTGCCTATTTCTGATTTGGTGTAAATCCAATCAGCAGTTGCGGAGTTATTAAAATTAATTTTCAATTGTATATATACGAACATGGAAGATCTGCCACCCCTCCTGATCCCGTGCTGAGATCTTATTGGCTGCCACCACTTCAAACTAGGGAGGGGGGAGGGGGGGCAGAAGCACGTATGCCCGCACTTCTGTAATCTTGAGCATCCGGGGGATGAGGTATGATAAGGCGGTGGGCGCACAGAGCCCCACTCCTCCGGCATATAAAAGCCCCGGGGACCGCCACCTCCCCCAGGCACTGTTTTTAATTTATGTGGGGGTTGGCCTGAGAACCGCAACCGCACCCCACTCCAGGCAACTCAGAAATTAATGCGGGGAGCCTGCGTGGCCCCCCACAGACTCTGGGACCGCCACCTCCACGGGGCATTAAAAAATATGTATGAGAGTAGGCACGTTGGGCCTGCCCTCTCCCCGGGGCTGCCACCTCCCAGGAGCTGAATATAGCATTAATGCAGGGGCCTGCGCATTTGAGATTTCAGCAGTGATGTCACTGGCCATGTCGTGAGAGAAAGAAATGGTATTTTACTTGGATGGCGCAGTGCTCTCATTGTCCCCTGCTGCCCTTTAATAGGAACGTCATTGGATAGATTTAAAAGCATGATATCCAACCATGTTTGTTTTATGTTGCAGCAATTGATAAAGGCATGTGAGCCGAAACGCGTCTTGCTGTTGCTGAATAAATGATGGATTATGAATTAAGAACGTGCCTGTGAGTTCCCGTGATTCCTCCTTCCCCGGAGAGATTTCTTTTGGAAAAAAAAAAATATATATATGTATATAGGTATATATTCTTTTTTTATTTTATTACAAGATCCTGGCAGACAGCTAGGAAGCAATTCAAGCAAGCATTATTGTAGTACAAATCTTCTCCCAATAGGGTTTGTCGGAGTGAGTAACCACACCAAAAAGATTTCCTGCAAGGTAAACGGTGATATTTCTTGCAACACACAAACTATCTGTAGGCTTTAATACAGAGAAATAACAATCCAGCCTTAAATGCCTATTGATGTTAGCGTATGCTTTTCACAATCAGTGTCTCAAGACGACTGCCTTTATCGTAAATTTTCATTCTAAACAATCAGGCCTATAACCTTTATCATTGGCTTGCCACCATAACCAACTCAGGCCTACTGTTTTGGTTCACAGGCCTTCCCACAAGGAAACCATCAGGTATACTGGAATAAAATTACAAAGATTTATAAAATGACAGTTGACAAAACAATATACAACCCCTCTCAGTAGCATCTAAGAAGAATCATCACATTGACATTCTACTGCCAGGGATTGACAGAGTGGGTGACCTTAACCAAAATACTTGGCTATTATGGTAGTCTGTGACATTATGTGTACCCTTTTACTTTTCTACTGCCTGTTACATAAAAATATGATATCAGTCCATTGTTAGAGGCCTATCAGCTTTACTATCTGCTTTTCAAAATAAATAAGTCAGGCCTATTGTAATAGCTTTTCATAATGAGCAGTCCAGACCAATGGCATTGGGCATAATGTTTCTCTGCACACCAATCAAGCCTATAGCTGTCATCATTGGCTTGTCACCACAACCAACTCGGGCCTACTCTACTGAGCATAAGCTTTCCCACAAGGCAACCATCAGTCATATGGTCATAATATTGCAAATGTAGACACAAACACAGCCAGCAAAGCAAAATCCTATCTCTAAAACAGGGATTAACAAGGAGTCTCACAGTGAAAATCTACGATACTCATGGTTTGTCAGAGGGGATAACCAACACCAAACCCCCTAGCCTACTGAGGTAATCTATGAGATTCCATGTAAGAAAAAACTGTTTGTAGACTTTGATTCAGAGCAATAACAATCCATCCTAAAATGCTTATTGACTTTAACTTATGTTTTTCATAATCAAGATGTCAGGCTTTCTTTATTGTAACTTTTCATAAAAGCAATCGGACGTATTGCATTTATCATTTGCTTGCTACCAAACCAACTCAAGCCAGTTGTACTGAGTGTAACCTTTCCACATGGCAGCCGTCCGTCGTACAGTCATAAAAGTATAAATGTATATAAAATTCAAGTTGGCAAAGCAGAATACTGTCTCCTGAAAGCCTAACAAGGTTTATTATAGTGCATATCTTTGTCTAATGCATGCTTTTCACAATAAGTAGGCCAGGCATACTGGTTTTCTCATAACGTTTCATATTTAACAGATCAAACCTATGAAATCTGGCATAATTTCTCCCATTGAACCAATGAAGCCTTTTCTCTTTAACATTGGCTTTAGACTTTATCCTACATTGTCCTAATCTGAAAGAAACATGTAGGTTATAGATTCCTTACCTTAGTCTTACCCCCAGGCGTCAGACTGGATCCGGAAAGTTTTTTCGTCAGCAGTACCTCTGCGCGTCGGAACGTGGCGTCGGTCGGCTCTGCGTCAGTCGTTGGCATCGTGGTCGCCGGGATCGCGTCGCGGCAGCTACTTAGACGCCGCCCTCGCGCGCTGATGTCAGTTTTTTCTTTTTCCGTGCCAGCCAGCGCAGATCCGGGAAGAGCGGTACCTCCAGTCACTTTTTGACTGACTTTTTTCTCGACTTTTGTCGACTTCTTCTTCGAGTCTTCAACTCCTGGTGCACGAGGGATGCCCGGCTTCAAGCCATGCGGTTCCTGTCATCAGATGATGTCGGTGACGGAGCCGCACCGCTTGTGTCTCTTTTGCCTGGAGGGCTACCACGACCCCAAGTCGTGCTCCGACTGCCGGTCGATGGCGCCGAAGGCTTTGCGGGAGCGATCCCGAAAGCTGCTTGAGCACCGGCAGTCGGCTCCGCGCCGTTCGACGTGCCGGTTGGGAGGGAGGTCGAGGGACCGGTCGCGGAGCCACCACCATTCGTCCAAGTCTTCGAAATCTTCGCACTCGGGGTCGGGTAAGTCGAAGCATAAGAAGAAGTCAAAGAAGCATCGTCGCTCTTCGACTTCTCCTCGTCGGTCGGCCGACCGACCCGACGAGCGACGCGGGTGGTGCCCCTCCAGCAGCTCCGCGCGCGGCGCCTGAAGAGTCGACTCCGCGTTTCCCTCCCTTCCCGGGACCCGGAGCGTCTCCCGCCCAGCTTCGTACGTTCTACGAGGCGATGCATGCCATCTTTGGGTGGTCCAAACCCGCCGGCGCGCCTTCGGACCCCGCGGACTCGGTTGGGGGGCCTAGGCCTTCGCCGACGGCTCCGGCGCCGCAGGCCCCCCTTGGATCCAGGCCTGGATCCGGATCGGCGCCGGTTGACCTGATTACGCCTCCACCAGCAGCGCTTCCTCCGGCACCACTACCGCGTTCGACGTCGGTCGGCCCCCCGGCCGGCGTCGACCCCGGCCTCCATCCCGATGTGGAGCCGGACCGGCGTCGCCCGACGCCGGATCCGGCGCCAAGTGGGGTTTTTGTGCCCCTGTTCACTCCTAGGGTCCCTTTTCGACCAGAATGCCACCCAGAGGATGAGGAGGAGGACTGGGAGGGGTCAGGTGACCCTCTGACTGACCAGTTGGACAGTGAACAGGACTGGAGAGAGGAACTGGGGGATGCCAGTGGTTTGGACACCTCCCCTGATCTTGGCATGTTGTCTCCTCCTACCGTGGCTACGGAGGAGGGAGCGTCATACGCAGTGGTGTTGCGTAGGGCGGCCAAGGCTCTCAACCTCGAGCTTCGTACGGTGGCGGTCAGGACTAACCTCCTGACAGAGGTGCTTCAACCGGCTGCGAGCTCTTCGGAGCCCTTGCTGCCGTTTAATGAGGCCCTCACCGACGTCCTTTTGGGCACGTGGTCCATGCCCAACACGGGGGCTCCCGTGGACAGGATGATTGCCCGACGCCACCGCCCGGCTCCGGGCGACCCCACTTTCCTCTCCCAACACCCCACCCCGGAGAGCTTGGTAGTCCAAGGCTCCACTTCCAAAACCGCATTCCCTACCACTCCACCAGAAAGGGAATCCAAGAAGCTGGACCATCTTGGAAAGAAAATGTTCTCTTCCGCCAGCTTAGGACTGCGGTCGGTAAACACTGCATGTCTCTTGGGCCGTTATTCCCACTCGGTGTGGGATACGGTTGCGCAGGTGCTGCCTCAGTGTCCGGAGGAGGCCCGGGCAGTGCTCTCCCAGGCTGTCGCCGCCGGGAGGGATGCAGCGAAGTTTACCATCCGTTGTGGGCTGGACACCGCCGACTCTCTGGGCAGGACCATTTCATCGTCAGTAGCACTTCGTCACTACGCCTGGATGAGGTCAACTGGCTTTTCAGGGGATGTCCAGAACACCTTGATGGACATGCCCTTTGATGGCCGTCGCCTTTTTGGCGACAAAGCAGACAACGCTCTAGAGCGTTTCAAGGACTCATGGGCTACTGCCAAGTCTTTGGGCCTCTCCACCCGCCCTGCGCAGTCTGCTTTTCGCCCCTTTCGTGGCTACGGAAGGGGTGCCCCGCTACGTCCCGCCCAGAGCCACAGGCCGCAGCAAGTTACCCAACCTTCGCGTGGCCGGGGACGTGGGAACAACCGTCGTGGTTCCGGGGGCCAGAGGGCGGGCCAGTCCACCAACCCCACCTCTGCAGCAGCCTCCAAACCCTCCTAGTCCGACCTTTCAGGCCCATCAAACGCCAGTGGGCGGCAGGATTCGCCATCACCTCCCCCACTGGCGCACCATCACGTTGGACAGGTGGGTTTTGCAAATAGTCCGAAGGGGCTACTCCCTCCCCTTCGAGACTACCCCTCCAGCCATGCCAACGAGATACCACCGCATGTCGGAGGATCATCTGGCCCTTCTCCAGCAGGAAGTTACGGTTCTCTTGGCCAAGGGAGCCATTGAGCGCGTTCCTGGCCCAGAAGTAGTTCGTGGTTGTTACTCCCACTACTTTCTGGTCCCCAAGAAGGACAAGGGCCTGCGTCCTATCTTGAATCTCAGGGACATCAACCGTTTCCTCCGGAAGGAGAAGTTGAAGATGTTGACGCTTGCTCAGGTCTTGTCTGCCCTCGACCCGGAAGACTGGATGGTAGCGTTGAACTTGCAGGACGCTTATTTTCACATCCCCGTCCTGCCGGCCCACCGGCGTTACCTACGGTTCACGGTAGGCCACGAGCATTTTCAATTTACCGTGCTCCCCTTTGGTCTTACCAGCACCCCTCGGGTGTTCACGAAAGTGATGGCGGTGGTTGCAGCTCATCTGCGCAGATCAGGGGTTTCAGTCTTCCCCTATCTCGACGACTGGCTGTTGAAGGCGGGCTCGCCGCAGGCAGTCGTCTCCCACCTCCAGACTACCACCGACCTCCTGCATTCGCTGGGGTTCTCCATCAATGTGCCGAAGTCACACCTGATTCCCTCTCAGAAGCTCCTCTTCATCGGAGCAGTTCTGGACACGACGCGGTTTCGGGTCTATCCTCCCGAACAGCGAGTCCGGGATATTCAGGCTATGATTCCGATCTTTCAGCCTCTATCCCGGGTTTCGGTCAGAATGACTCTGAGGCTGCTGGGCCTCATGGCCTCCTGCATCCTGCTGGTCGATCATGCCAGGTGGCATATGCAGGCTCTGCAGTGGGACCTGAAGTTCCAGTGGGCGCAGCATCAGGGGAATCTGTCCGATTGCGTCCAGATATCAGAGGGCACTGCACGACAACTGCATTGGTGGCTCACAAACCAGGATTGGGTCAATGGCAGATCCCTCTCACTTCCCCACCCAGACCACTCTGTGGTGACGGACACATCCCTTCTAGGATGGGGCGGCCACATGGGAGAGGCGGAGATCAGAGGCCTCTGGTCTCGGGCGGAGTCCGGGCTCCACATCAACCTTCTGGAGCTCCGGGCGATTCGTCTTGCACTGAAAGCATTCCTTCCCTCTGTCCGGGGAAGAGTAGTGCAGGCGTTCACGGACAACACCACCGCCATGTGGTACTGCAACAAACAAGGCGGGGTGGGGTCGTGGACCCTATATATAGAGGCCCTCCGCCTCTGGACATGGCTGGAACATCAGGGCATATCACTGGTGGTTCAACACCTGGCAGGTTCTCTGAACGCCCGGGCGGACGAACTCAGCCGCAGGTGCATGATGGATCACGAATGGCGTCTTCACTCGGAGGTGGTGCAAGGTCTCTTTCAACAGTGGGGAGAGCCTTGGTTAGATCTATTCGCCATCGAAGAGAACGCGCAATGTCAGCAATTCTGCGCGTTGGAATTTCCAAGGCGGCACTCGCTAGGCAACGCTTTTGGTCGCAAGTGGAGTTGCGGTCTGTTGTACGCCTTTCCGCCTATACCACTTCTGCCCAGAGTGCTGAAGAAGATCAGGCGCGACCGGGCCCAAGTCATTCTTGTGGCTCCGGATTGGGCACGAAGAGTCTGGTATCCCGAGCTGCTCAAGATGGCCATCGATCCTCCGATCAGACTGCCTCTTCGGGAGGATCTTCTGTCGCAGCAGCAGGGGACAGTCCTCCACCCGAACCTGTCCAGCCTCCACCTCCTTGCGTGGGGGTTGAGCGGCTGCAGTTGACGTCTTTCGACCTGCCTCCTGAAGTCTGTGATGTTATCTTGGCAGCCAGGCGTCCCTCCACTAAGACGGTATACGCCTGCCGGTGGAACAAGTTTGTGGCATGGTGCACAGCAAAGGCTGTGGATCCCCTTTCTGCCCCTCTTTCTGAGGTTCTCTTGTTCCTTCTTTCTCTAGCCCAGCAGGGCTCTTCTGCTCTGGGCACTATCAAGGGCTATCTTTCTGCCACCTCTGCCTTCCTTCAGCTTCCAGATCAGCCTTCCCTTTTCAAGTCCCCGGTTGTAAGTCGCTTCTTGAAAGGCATAACTCATCTCTTTCCTCCTATTCCCTTTGTTATGCCCCAGTGGGACTTGAATCTAGTCTTACCCTTTTTAATGTGTGCTCCCTTTGAGCCGCTTCACAGCTGTCCTTTACGGCTCTTGACTCTCAAAACTGCGTTTCTTGTGGCCATCACATCTGCCAGACGAGTGAGTGAGCTCCAGGCGCTTTCTTCTAAGCCTCCTTTTCTCTCTGTACATCCGGACAAAGTTGTCCTTAGAACTCGTCCATCCTTCCTGCCCAAGGTTGTCACTGCCTTCCACATCGGGCAGACTATCACTTTGCCCGCCATCTTTCCGCCTCCGCATCCTTCGAAAGAGGAAGAGAGGCTCCACCGTCTGGACCCAAAACGTGTGCTTTCTTTCTATCTGGATCGCACAAAACAGTTCCGGGTGGATGACCAACTCTTTGTTGGCTACGTGGGCGCCTAGAAAGGTCGGGCCGTACACAAGCGAGCCATTTCTCGATGGGTCGTTTTGTGTATAAAAGCATGCTATTCTCTGGCTAAAAAGGACCCTCGAGTGGGGCTACGCGCCCATTCCACCAGGGCGACTGCAGCCACTACTGCCATGAAAAGAGGAGTTCATCTGAATGACATCTGTCAGGCAGCTATGTGGGCATCGCTGCACACGTTTACGAAACACTACTGCCTGGACAGCCAAGTCCGGAGAGACGGCTTCTTTGGATGTTCTGTTCTCCAGGACTTTCTGGTGTGATCTTGGTTCGCAGACCCACCACCAGGGTTGGTATTGCTGGGGTATCTATTCTAAGGTAAGGAATCTATAACTAACGTGTTTCTTTCAGATGAACAAGTTACTTACCTTCGGTAATGATATAGCTGTAAGAAACATTAGTTAGTTATAGATTCTTTACCGCCCCACCCATCCTCCCCGTTCTGAGAACTGATTTCTAGGGTTAAGGACATCCTTTCAGGGCCCTAGTTTTGTGCACCAGTGGTCAGTGTCTGGCATGGCTCTGCGTTTTCTGGCGCGGAAAGTCGTGTACAGAACTGACGTCAGTGCGCGAGGGCGGCGTCTAAGTAGCTGCCGCGACGTCATCCCGGGGACCACGACGCCAACGACGGACGCAGAGCCGACCGACGCCACCTTCCGACGGGCAGAGGTACTGCTGACGAAAAAACTTTCCGGATCCAGTCTGACGCCTGGGGGTAATTCTAAGGTAAGGAATCTATAACCAACTAATGATTCTTACAGATATATCGTTACCGAAGGTAAGTAACTTGTTCTTCAATCATATAAACTGGCAACCATCATGCTTACAGTTATAAAATGATAAATATACAGAAAAATACAACTTACAAACCATATACCCTCTCAACAAAGCCTTACAAGAATCATCACAGTGAAAACCTCCAGTGTATGTCAGAGTGGGTGGCCAAAACTCTTGCCTACTATGGTAATCTGTGAGATTACATGTAACAAGATACCTGTCTATGGTCTGTAACACTATGTACTAACAACCAACTGGTAAAGGGTTCCTGGCTTTAACACATTTTTACAATTAACAAGCTAGACCAACTGCCTTTGTCATAATGTTTTGTAATAAGCATACCAGACCTATGGCATCAGACATAAGGTTTCCAGTCCACTAAACAGGCATATAGCTTGTCACTATAATCAATTTAGGCCTACAGATTTTCCTTAGCGCAACCATCAGACACAGTCATAACATTTTAAAGGTATACAACATTATAGTTGGCCTAGCAAAATGTTCTCTCCTAAGGCAGCCTACCAAGGATTCCCACAGAGCAAACCTTCTATATCCACGGTTTGTCACATTGGGTGACCAGCAAAACCATTGCCTACCATGGTAATCTGTAATATTCCATGTAACAAAATAGCCATCAGTAGGTTTTAATATAGGGTATTAATAATCCACAATTACATACCTGTACTTTAAAATATACTTTTTACAATAAATATGGTGGACATAGTGCCTTTTTCATAACATTTCATAAGAAACAGATCAGACCTATAGCCATGATCATTGGCTTGCCACCATAACTAACTCAGTCCTGCTGTATAGACCGTACACTTTGCCACAAGCAGAAAAGTGCAATACATGTTGTCTTTAGTGGAAGCACACACATTTGTCCCAATCAATCTTGTACTCTGGGGAACCAACATATGGTTGGAGCCTAAGCCCCTCTCTCAGTAGGACTCAAAGTTCTTTTTTGTTGATCACAAGCAACAGATGCACAGCGAAGCCAGACCTACAAATCCATGTAGATTAGTGTTGACCTGGGCTCTGAAACACAAAACTGTACTCTGAAGTCTAAAGTTAATGACTTTCTTCCTCCCATCTGTGTTGCTGCCAGAGAAAAACTACATTTTCTAGTTATCTATGACACTTTAATAGCATTACAATGTCATGTGTGCCACTGAAAGTTCAAGCTCAGACATGCTGCTGCTGGCTCAGGCAGCTGGATAAATAAAACGATTGTTGCTGCATGGAGGGCAAGCACTTTTTTGTTGAAGCATACAGCTTCTGTCCATTCAAAGCATGTACCACTGGCTACCAACATTGGATGGGGCCAAAGCCCCTCTTCTGGTATTGCTTTGTGAAGCCCCTTTTAGGTTCTTCACGTGTCAGGCAACAGCTGCCCCTTGCATGTATAGGGCACACCACTTAGCTCGCACTTACATGAGCAGAGACTTTTACCTCTGGTATACTGGAAATAGGAGCAAAGCCAGGTAGGGAGTCTGCCTGCTGTAGTGTTTTGATCATGTCCACAACCAAAAGTGCATGAGAAGAGGATCAGAGCACATGAGACGACATGTAGGGGTGAAGAATAGAGCTGGTATGCTCAGACCAAGTGCCAGGAAGTGTCTTGTGCACTATGCAAAGTGCAGTGATACAAGATCCATTTTTCACTTGTTTCCTGTGGGGGAGGTCCAACTGGGATATAACAGTAGTATGAAGTGGTAAGTTAAGTGACAGATGTGGCATATTCACTTTGCACGGTCTGTATTTCAAGCCAAGCAAGACTGCATTCCTACATCCCAAACAGGATTAGGTGACTGCCAGGATCGCCAGCCTGACAGTCACCTAATCCTCAATTCAGAGGCGAGGAAGAATTTTCCTTAAGTTCTTCAAAAGGAGCACTCCGCAATAACACAGTAAATCAATGTCCAGTGTGTTTTTCTGTGAAATAGTAGAATACTTTAATGCACGCACAACTAAATTCTATTCTCAAAATAACAATTATTTATAAGATTTTAGATGGAATTACAAATTGGGTCGCCTTCTTTAGAGGTCTTTCAGATTAAACAGAGGGAAAATCATGTACATTAAATATTACATGGGACAACTAACCCTGTAAATGTTGTTTACTCTTGTGATCTTTGAGATAACATGGCAATGTGCACACTAGAAAGCTTTAGTCGTAAAATACAGCATTTCTCCTGTATGCGCCTATTAGAAAAAATAAGCCTTTCACAGTCAAAAATGCTGTCTTTCAAAATGTAAAATGACTGGGCTACTGCATTTGTAACCACATTTAATAATAAACCAAGCCTGTTATTTTTATCAACATGACCGTGTGGTATCTGTTTAGAGAAGCATTAAACATTTCAGGAAGACTCAAATTATGCATTGACATGCATCTTAAATCTCCCCAGCTCAAGAAAAGAGACACGCGTATTAAACCCATTCTTACGCATTTGTCAGAGTTCACAATGTAAATCCCCTTCCTGTTGGATTTGCAGATCGTTCAGTATGTAAAGTCCCTTTCTTTGGTGTTTTCCCTGGAGTTCACAAGTTAAAACCCCTTCCTATTGTGTTTGTCAGAGAGATCAGCATGGAAAATCCACTCTCTGTTACAATTGGCTGAGTTTCTTGTGTAATACCAGTGCCTTATGTATTTGCTGGAGAATTCACCACCTACAGCCACTCCCTGTTTCGTCTGACAGAGTTCAGAATGTAAAAGCCCTTCGTGTTGTATTTGCCAGAGAATTCACACTAGGATGCCTCAGTATGTTGTTTGACAAGGAGTTCACATTGTACAATCTCTTCTTTTTGAATTAATCAGCAAGTTCACAATGCAAAACCCTTCACATTGTATTTGAGAAAAACGGTTTAGGATGTCCAAGAGCAGTTGGTAGTTACTAGGCCCCAATTGTGTCAATGGGTGTTTTTCTCCATTGAGGTACAGAAGAAGCTGTAACTTGGTCCCTAAAACTGGCGAACAAGTACCCCTTCTGGCATTTGATTCTTAATGAGGCAAAGCATTCCAAGGCAAACTGGGGTCGGTGATGTGGGCTAGAAAATCATAGCTCATCAACTCACATATATAACAGCAAATCAGTTTCCAGCCAAATGCTTCTTTAAAATTGAAAAGTGCTGTAATGAAAACACAACTAAATTGTGCACAACATTACAACTATTTAGAGGATTTAAAGTAGAATTGGAAATGAAATCTCCCCCTTGAAGTGGCCTCGCAGAATAGATACAATAAAGAAATATCTGAAAGAGACACGTTAGTGACAGATTCCTTACCTTAGAATATCCCCAGGCGTCAGGCTGGATCCGGGAAAGTTTTTGCGTAGCAGTACCCTTGCGCGTCGGTAGGCGGCGTCGTGCGGCTCCGCGTCCGTCGTCGGCGTCGTGATCGCCGGGATGACGTCGCGGGCAGTACTTAGGCGCCGCCCCTGCGCGCTGACGTCAGTTCTTCTTTTTCCGCGCCAGTAAGCGCAGATCCGGGAAGAGCAGTGCCCTAGTCACTTTTTGACTATTTTTTTGGGTGAATTTTTTCACTGTTTCTTCAACGAGTCTTCACGACTCCTAAGGTGTCGTAGGGATGCCCGGCTTTAAGCCCTGCGAGGAATGTGGTTGCATGATGTCGATCACGGACCCGCACCTCGAGTGTCTCTTTTGTCTCGGCCGAGACCACGACACGAAGTCGTGTCCTGACTGCCGGAAACTTCATCCTAAGGCTTTGCGAGAGCGGTCTCGAAAGCTCCTCGAAGTCCGGCATTCGGCTCCGCGCCGCACCAAGCCCCGGTCCCGGGAGAGGTCGAGGGCCGGACGCGGAGTCCCCGCCGTTCGTCGGATTCAAAGTCTTCGCGCTCCTCCGGTAAGTCGAAGCACAAGAAGTCTAAGCGGCGTCATCGCTCTAAGACTTCGCCTCGCCGGTCTCGCGACTCGGCTGAGGTCCCTGTCGGCACCGTCCCCGCCCCGCGGCCCCGGACGTGCCTGTCGAGTTACCCCCGCAGTACCCGCCCTACCCGGACTCGGGGCGACTCCGGCCGATATACAGGAATTCCTGTCGGCCATGGCCCGCCTCTTCGGGCCTCAAGGTCCCCTCCGGTGCGCCTTCGGGCCCCGCGGGCCCTGATGGGGTTGCTCCGGCGTCGCCGTCGACTCCGGTCCCGGCGTCGCCTGTCCCACCAGCCTTCGTCCCGGCCTCGGCTCCGGCCCCGGCCTCGACCCCGGCTCCGGTGGTGCCGCAACCCCCATCGACGCCGGTTGACCTAACCACGCCTCCGCCGACGCCGATGTCCCCGGTGCCGTTTCCGACGCCGTCCGGGGCTCCGGGCGGCGTCGTTCCCGGTTCTCTCCGGGTCCGGACATGGAGCCGGACCGGCGTCGCCCGACGCCGTTTCCGGCGCCGATGAGACCTTGGGTCCCTGATGTCCCTCCTCCTCCATATTTTCAACCTGAGGAGGACCAGGAGAGCTGGGAGGGGTCTGAGGACCCTCTCACACAACAGTGCGAGTTTGACCCGGACTGGGTTGAGGAACTTGGGGATGCCAGTGGTCTGGATACCTCCCCTGACTCTGGCATGCTGTCTCCTCCCGTGGCAACGGAGGAGGGGGCTAATTTTGCAACGGTGTTGCGTAGAGCTGCTGGAGCCTTGAATCTCCAGTTGCCTACAGTGGTCGTCAGGTCTAACATCCTGACTGAAGTGCTTCAGCCGGCGGCCTCCTCTTCGGAGACTGTGCTGCCGTTCAACGATGCACTGACTGACGTTCTTTTGGGTGCCTGGTCCAAACCCACCACAGGGGCTCCTGTGGATAGGAACGTGGCCCGACGCCATCGCCCTGCTCCGGGCGACCCCCTGTTTCTCTCCCAACACCCCACCCCTGAGAGCTTGGTTGTCCAAGCCTCTGCCTCCCAAACCGCCTTCCCTACCGCCCCTCCGGATAGGGAATCCAAGCGCCTGGATCACTTTGGGAAGAAGGCTTTCTCTTCCTCCAGTGCTGGCTTGCGGTCTGTTAATACCGCTTGCCTCTTGGGCCGATACACCCACTCCTGTGGGATTCGGTGGCAACTGTTTTGCCGCAGTGTTCTGAGGAGGTCCAGACACTGCTTACCCGCGCCATTGCGGAAGGGCGTGATGCGGCTAAATATACCATCCGCTGTGGCCTTGATACCGCCGACTCGCTGGGCAGATCGCTTGCAACGACGGTGGCGCTGCGTCGCCACGCCTGGCTGAGAACCACTGGTTTTTCAGGGGATGTCCAGAATACACTCATGGACATGCCCTTTGATGGAGTCGGTCTTTTTGGTTCGAAGGCAGACCATGCGCTGGAGCGTTTCAAGGACTCACGGGCTACTGCTAAGTCCCTGGGCCTTGCTGTTGTGCGCCCTCCGCTCACGTCTGCTTTTCGCCCCTTTCGTGGCCACGGAAGGGGCGCCCAGTCACGTCCACAGCCCGGCCAACGGCCCGCGCAGCAAGCGCCTTCGCGTGGCCGAGGGCGTGGATACCGCCGTGGCGGTTCGGGCAACCAGCGTGCGGGTCAGGCCACCACCTCCAACCCGTCCGCGGCCTCCAAGCCCTCCTAGTCCCTCCTTTCAGGTGCACAGTACGCCAGTCGAGGGCAGGGTCCGCCATCACCTTCACCACTGGCGTCCCATCACCTCGGACAGGTGGGTCTTGGACATTGTCCGAAGGGGCTACTCCCTCCCCTTCGAGACCACCCCCAGCCATGCCACCTCAATTCCACCGCATGTCAGGGGATCACTTGGTGCTTCTACAGAAGGAAGTCACGGCCCTCTTGGCCAAGAGGGCCATCGAGCATGTTCCGACCCCAGAAGTAGGGCGTGGTTGCTACTCCCACTACTTTCTGGTGCCCAAAAGGACAAGGAGGACATGCGTCCTATCTTGGACCTCCGGAACGTCAATCGCTTCCTCCGGAAGGAGAAGTTCAAGATGCTCACCCTAGCTCAGGTCTTGACTGCCCTCGACCCCGGAGACTGGTTGGTAGCGTTGGACTTGCAGGACGCCTATTTCCACATCCCCGTCCTGCCGGCCCACCGGCGTTACCTTCGGTTCACGGTAGGCCTCGAGCATTTTCAGTTCACCGTGCTCCCCTTTGGCCTTACCAGTGCCCCTCGGGTGTTCACGAAAGTGATGGCGGTGGTCGCAGCTCATCTGCGCCGGGCAGGGGTTTCAGTCTTCCCCTACCTCGACGACTGGCTGCTGAAGGCGGGCTCGTCCCAGGCAGTCGTCTCCCACCTCCAGACTACGGCCGAACTCCTGCACTCGCTGGGGTTCTCCATCAATGTGCCAAAGTCGCATCTGATTCCTTCTCCACAGCTCCTTTTCATCGGAGCAGTTCTGGACACGACGCAGTTTCGGGCCTATCCTCCCGAACGGCGAGTCCGGGATATTCAGGCTATGATTCCGATCTTTCAGCCTTTATCCTGGGTTTCGGTACGGATGACCCTGAGGCTGCTGGGCCTCATGGCCTCCTGCATCCTGCTGGTCAATCATGCCAGATGGCATATGCGGGCTCTGCAGTGGGACCTGAAGTTCCAGTGGGCGCAGCACCAGGGCAACCTGTCCGATCACGTCCAGATCTCGGAGGGGACTGCAAGACAGTTGCAGTGGTGGCTCTCGAACCGGCAATGGGTCATGGGCAGATCCCTCTCCCTTCCCCAGCCAGAGCACACAGTTGTGACGGACGCGTCCCTTCTGGGATGGGGCGGTCACATGGGAGAGGCGGAGATCAGAGGCCTCTGGTCTCCGGCGGAGTCCCGGCTCCATATCAACCTTCTGGAGCTCCGGGCGATCCGGCTTGCACTCAAGGCATTCCTTCCCTCTGTCAAAGGGACGGTAGTGCAGGTGTTCACCGACAACACCACCGCCATGTGGTACTGCAACAAACAGGGCGGGGTGGGGTCGTGGACCCTTTGTCAGGAGGCTCTGCGCCTCTGGACATGGCTGGAACATCAGGGCATGTTCCTGATGGTTCAACACCTGGCAGGTTCCCTGAACGCCAGGGCGGACGAACTCAGCCGCAGGTGCATGATGGATCACGAATGGCGTCTTCACTCGGAAGTGGCGCAAGGACTCTTTCTACAGTGGGGAGAGCCTTGGTTAGATCTATTCGCCACCGAAGAGAACGCGCAATGTCATCAGTTTTGCGCGTTGGAATTTCCAAGGCGGCACTCGCTCGGCGGCGCTTTTCGTCACGAGTGGAGTTGCGGTCTATTGTACGCCTTTCCGCCTATACCACTTCTACCCAGAGTGTTGAAGAAGATTCGGCACGACCGGGCCCAAGTCATTCTTGTGGCTCCGGACTGGGCTCGAAGAGTTTGGTATCCCGAGCTACTCAGTATGAGCGTAGATCCCCGATCCGTCTGCCTCTTCGGGAGGATCTTCTGTCGCAGCAGCAGGGGACGGTCCTCCACCCGAACCTGTCCAGTCTACACCTGCTTGCGTGGAGATTGAGCGGCGGCAGTTGATTCCTTTCGACTTGCCTCCCGAAGTTTGTGATGTGATTCTGGCAGCCAGGCGTCCCTCCACTAAGGTGGTATACGCCTGCAGGTGGAACAAATTTGTGGCATGGTGCACAGCAAAGGCTGTGAACCCCCTTTCTGCCCCTCTTTCTGAGGTCCTTCTGTTCCTTCTTTCTCTGGCCCAACAGGGTTCTGCCCTGGGTACCATCAAGGGTTATCTCTGTGCTATCTCGGCCTTCCTCAGGCTCCCTGATCAGCCCTCCTTTTCAAGTCCCCTGTTGTTAACAGGTTCTTAAAAGGCATTACACACCTCTTTCCTCCTGTTCCATTTGTGATGCCTCAGTGGGACTTGAACTTGGTTCTTACCTTTTTAATGTGTGCTCCCTTTGAGCCTCTGCATAACTGTCCTCTTCGTCTTCTGACTCTAAAGACAGCCTTTCTGGTGGCCATCACCTCCGCTCGGCGGGTGAGTGAGCTCAGGCTTTATCTTGCAAACCTCCCTTTCTGTCTGTTCATCCAGACAAGGTTGTTCTTCGGACGCGTCCGTCCTTCTTGCCAAAGGTGGTTACTGCCTTTCACATTGGGCAGACCATCACTTTGCCTACCTTCTTTCCGCCTCCGCATCCTTCCAGAGAGGAAGAGAGGCTCCACCGTCTGGACCCAAAGCGTGCGCTCTCCTTCTATATCGACCGCACAAAACACTTCCGGGTGGATGACCAGCTCTTTGTTGGCTACGTGGGCGCCAAAAAGGTCGGGCGGTGCACAAGCGAACCATCTCCCGCTGGGTTACCTTGTGCATCAAGACCTGCTATTCTTTGGCTAAGAAGGAGCCTCCTGTTGGGCTGCGTGCCCATTCCACCAGGGCAACGGCTGCTACCACGGCCTTGGGCCGCGGTGTTCCGCTGCCCGTTATTTGTCAGGCAGCTACGTGGGCCTCGCTGCACACGTTTACAAAGCATTACTGCCTTGACAGTCAGGTCCGGAGGGACGGCTTCTTTGGCCGTTCTGTCCTCCAGGACTTTCTTGTCTGATCTTTGTTCGCAGACCCACCACCGGGGTTGGTATTGCTGGGGTATCTATTCTAAGGTAAGGAATCTGTCACTAACGTGTCTCTTTCAGATGCACAAGTTACTAACTTGTGTAACGATATATCTGTAAGAGACAGTAGTTAGTGACAGATTCCTACCGCCCACCATCCTCCCGTTCTGCGAACTGATTTCTAGGGTTAAGGACATCCCTTTCAGGGCCCTAGTATTTTTCAGACACCTATGTCAGCTTCTTGCATGGCTCTGCGTTCCTGGCGCGGAAAGTCGTGTACAGAACTGACGTCAGCGCGCAGGGGCGGCGCCTAAGTACTGCCCGCGACGTCATCCCGGCGATCACGACGCCGACGACGGACGCGGAGCCGCACGACGCCGCCTACCGGCGCGCAAGAGTACTGCTACGCAAAAACTTTCCGGATCCAGCCTGACGCCTGGGGATATTCTAAGGTAAGGAATCTGTCACTAACTACTGTCTCTTACAGATATATCGTTACACAAGTTAGTAACTTGTGCATCAGAGGGAGAACCCTACTGCCATTTTTGCCAGATTTAAAAATAAATAAAGAAGTCCTATTGTCATAAACATAACCATGTGGTCTCTGCCTGGAAAACCCATCAAATATTGTAGGCAAACCCAACCCATACACTGACATGAACATAATGTCACTCTCTGGAAACACCAGACATTTCCTGTGGCCAGATAAAAAATGGGCCTCTGTTCCAAACACCAGCCTATTGCATTTGTCGGAGTTTACAATGTAAAACCGCTTCCTACTGCATTGGTTTGAGGATTCACAACGTATATTGTATTTAAGAACCACATTTTAAAGACTTTACTAGCCCCAGTTGTATCAGGAGGTGGTGTGTGGCAGGGTTTATTTATATACATATATATTTTTTTATATATATATATACATTTTTTGTTGTTGTTTTTTTTTACTTTTGGTGTCTAGGTTCGTTCGTATTCAGATCCTTCTAGATCTGGGTGTTTGGTGCACCTTTTAACACTTTTAACTGTGCAGAGCTGTCTGACTTAGGAAGGTGCCATAGGCTAGAATCTCAAATTGCAGCAGCATACAATATTAACACTGTGTCCAGCCAGTGCTTGTACTTTCAAAACTGAAAAGTTATGTTCGAAGCGTGTACCGCTGTAGGTACACATGCTGTGCAAACTCCTACCATCTAGTGTTGGATCCGGATATGTGCAAGTGGTTTCTCTTAGAAGGATTCTTCTCAAGTCATGAGGTAGTGTGACTCCACCTCTTGCGGGAAATGCACGTGGCTTCGGCTTCATTGTTAGATTTTCTTTCTTCTGGCGGGTTTGGACGTGTGTTACCGAGATCCGAATTGACGCTATCACGGTGATCTATTCGGTTCCTCTCCCTTCTGTCTGTATTGTTTTGTTATAACAGCTTCCCTTTCTTGCATTGTCTTGCTGCACAGAGCTTCGATCAAAAGGGCATCGAGCCGACTTTGACCCCCGAACCGTTCTCACCCTTTGGGGCCTCCTCCAGTCTGTTTCACTCCGTCATCGCCATGCCGCCACTGTGATGGAACGGACGCTTTTCTGATACTGCCATAGGTGTCGCACAAAATAACCCTGGGCCAGTCTACATCAGGTCTGTAACCTCTATCAGTTGCCCAAGCCCAACGAGGCCTCCTGCAACTTCTCCTGCTCCTTCCGGTCGTAGAAAACTCTGAGACCGTCTTGTTCATCGCTTGGAAATATCGCGCAGAGGTAGAGACAACACCCCAGACCTTTTCGGCACTGAGGACACTAAGGGGAAACATCAGCCAGAGCTGTCGGCAGCTGATGAGGAGGAGGCCTTCTCTCTTGAAGCAAGTTCTGGTTCCGACTTGAAAATCGAAGACCTCCCGCGCGCTCAGCTGTTTGTAAGTATTGTCCCTCCTCCCCTACCCCCATAACACTACTCGCACCCCGAGCAAGCCCCTCGCAAGAGCCACACAGCTGCACTTGAAGCTCAATGACAAGCTTCTGGGCCGCCACTACCTTCAAGCCATGGTAAATCAATTCAGTTTTTTATATATTTTTTCTTATCAAAAGAAAACATAAATCAATAATTACTTAATGGTTGCTCTATAAAGTGCATAAGAAAAGTGCTGATAGGAGCGCACAAGTCTGGAGTGTCGTGAAGAAAGAGAGAATAATGAACCTAAAGATTACAGAAATCCATTGAACACAGTTACAAAGGAACATGCCACTGCGGCAAGCCTGCAGGGAAAGAGTCTCAAGTATTTATGGTATATCCGTATAAGGACAGGTGGCCGATGAATCGAAGCGCCTCAGTCATTGGGATGATCTGAACCAATCCAGGCTTGTCTAAATTTGTCGATATTTCGACCCAGATAATCAATATGGCAATTTAAGACCTAGAAAGCGGGTCTTCATCAGGACGTAAAATAAGAAGGGAAAGTTGGAACCTACAAAAGGAAAAGTGTATTTACAATTAAAAGAGGGAACTTAAGGAGAAAACCTCTCTTTCTTTAGTTATAAAAAAACACCACCACTCACCGGACTTTGAAAGCCCGCTTGGCGCTGACGACCTGTGCACTTGACTCCGAAGCCCTCGGCACCCAAAGCGACATCTTCCATTAGCTCCGAGGAACCTGTCCTCCTGAAGCTGCAGGATGAACTCAACATCCGTCAGCAGCACATCACGATCCACCCCCACACAGGGCGGACCCTCGCCCAGGCACTCGCACCCTCTATGCAGACATCCAAGAGACCGATCAGCTTTGAGAAAGCTCTATAACCTTCACCCAAACAGAGGACGCAGCATGACCAGGCTATCAGCCCTCTTCCACAGCCTCAGCCACTTGTCCCCTCCCAACCATCACCATGGCCTCAAACCCCATCCTCCCCACCTTCTTTCCACACTGAACTCCTTGTTTAGACACCCCAGGGGTCACCATACTCTGATTTTGGGAATCCACCCACAGGGGATCCCTATGACATGCCCCCCACATATAGACGCTTGGGATTCTTAAGATGTGGACCCACCAGGGGACATGGACCCCGATCTTTACCCCGCCAGTTTCTCACCACCATATGACACTACCTCCTACCCTGAGGTCCTTGGTAGGAGGGCCTGATTTCATAAGGTTGACACACACAGGGATGTCATCAAAGAGTATTTTCTGCTGGAAACTCTGTCCTCCTCTCCACGTTCCATTTAGTACCTCCCAATGCTGAAAGGTATGCTCAAACGGCCACGGACATCTTTAAGGAGCCGGTTAAAGCCCGCGTAGTCACCTCTATCGTAGACGAGAAATACAAGGCCTCCCATTCAGTCCTGCTCTCCATCCAGGGTCAGCTCCTTCCCGACTCCTTAGTGGTGCATGCAAATCGCAAATAAGCCAATGCACAGGGGACCTGGCAACGCGCCACTGACGGACAAAGAAAGCAAGCCCATCAACACAGCTGGTAAGTTTATCGCAGCACAATCTGCCAACCTCTGGCGCATCGCCAACTCCATCGGACTCCTTTCCAGATATGACTGTGCCCACTGGGATGAGATGGACGAGCTCCTCCAACATCTCCCAGAGGACTACAGCAAGAGAGGGCATGAGCTAGTCCTGGAAGGCAAGCTTATTTCGAACACTGCCATCAGATATGCCCTTGATGCTGCTGGCACCGCCACTCGCGGCGTCAATTCCAACATGCTCTTGTGCCGACACACTTGGCTCTGTGACTCTGGTTTCAAGCCAGACTTCAACAGCGTCTTCTCAACCTGCTCTTTAATGGGGAGCATCTATTCGGGCCCCAGATTGATGAGATACTCAAAGATTTTTTTTAAAAAGGACACAGAAACTGTGAAAGCTATGGTTGACTACCCTTTTTGGTTCCTTTTGCAGGTCAGCATACAGACGTGGCTCTGAGACCAGTTCCCCAGAATCCTCTACTTCCTTCAAGCATCACAGGCTCTGCAACTCTCTGCACGAGGCTTCTTCCTAGGGGCATACCCCAGTAACGGCTCCAAAGGCAGAGGCAAAAGCAGCTTCCCCAAAGGAACCATCCTCGCTGAGCAATGACTTGTCCCACCTTCCCCCCGACCCCTCAACACATGTCGGGGACTAGTCCAGAGGTTCTTTCCCACCTGGCAATATGTCACATCAGACCAGTGGGTATTAGACATCATTCAACATGGTTACTGTTTGGCGTTCTATTCCACACCACTGCGCAGACTTGTCCTCTTCCCAGAACACCATCGCCTGCTTCAGGAAGAGGTACAAGCACTCCCTCTCAAAGGGGCCATTGAATCTGTGCCAAAATACCTACAAGGCTCAGAGATGTATTCCCTTTACTTCCTCTTTCCCAAGAAGGACAGGTCCCTCACTTCTATTCTGGACATAAGGGCCCGCAGCGAATACATCCTGTCTGAGCATTTCCACATGGTCACTCTTCAGGGTGTCATTCCACTGCTACAACAAGGCTACTTCATGGCTGTTCTCGACCTCAAAGACACCTAGTTCCACATTCTGATTTACCCAGTGCATCAGCGCTCCCTCCGGTTTATGGTAAATAGCAAAGTTCAATGTGCTGCATTTGGGGGTCACCACTGCTCCTTGAGCGTTTACAAAATGCCTTGCAGTAGTAGTCGGGCACCTGTGAAGACGGGACATCCATGTATTTCCATAGCTGTGTGATGGGCTGATAAGGAGTGCAACGCAGCAGCGTCGCGCGCGCACACAGGCCACAATAAACCTCTTACACGATCTGGAGTTTGCCATCAATGCTGTAAAGTTGCACCTCCAACCTCTTCAAATCCAACCCTTTTTTACGGGCAATACTCAAAGCAGAAGTGGGAAAGGCCTATCCCAGCCATTCAAGGGTCCAATCCTTCCATGCGGTGCTCCCTCTTTCTCAGCCAAATCAACAGGTCACAGTCCGGATGGTCATGCGACTTCTCGGCATGATGGCCTCCTGTATCGCTCTAGTTCCCCACGCCAGGTTAAACATGTGACCGCTGCAAGAATTCTTAACACATCTATAGTCTCAAGTGGAGGGTCATTGGGACGATCTAGTGTTGATCAGCCGACACACCCATTGCTGTGTTGCAGTGGTGGAACACCAACAAATTGTTGCAGGGCGACCTTTTCTCAACCCAGTTCAGCAGATCACCATTACATTAGATGCATGGCTCTTACAGTGGGGTGCGCATCTACAGAACCTGTCTATTCAAGACCAGTGGAATACCAGTCACCTAGGTATCCACATCAACTATCTGGAGCTGTTATCCGTTCATCTAGCGCCGATGGCCTTCCTTTCCCACATTGTGGGCAAGGTAGTCCTCATTCGGGCGGACAACATGACAGCCATGTATTACTACAGAAACAGGGAGGCCCTCGTTCTCCCAAGCTTTCTCCGCTAGCCCAGGCCATCCTGAAGATGGGCTCTTTACCACAGCATCCATCTGTTGATGGAGTACCTTCTGGGGGTAGACAACGACTTTGCCGACCTCCTCAGCAGGATGCACCAATAAGTTAATGAGTGAGAACTCCACCTGCGAGTCCTCCTCCCATACTTGCGGCAGTGTGGATTTCCTGATGTGGACCTTTTCGCCATGCCAGAAAAAACAAAATGCCCAAACTTCACCTCCAGGTTCCCACACCCAAATTCCATGGGCAATGCACTATGTATGAACTAGTCTGGGATATTTGCCTGTGCTTCTCTCCTCTCCTACCTTTTATGGTTCTGAGGCTTCAGCAAACCTCTCACCCTCATCCCAGATGCTCCAGCCTGAGCCAGACAGCCCTGGTTTACCACTCATTGATCTCTCACGAGAAGCACCTCAACAGGCCAAACCTTCGTACTCAGAGACAAATGGAGAAATCGGGCACCTTGACTCTAGGAGTCTACCTCCTGAATACATGAATATACTCAAGGAGGCATACAAGCCTACTACTCATGCCTGTTATGCTGTCACATCGAAAAGGTATGTCTGTTACTGCCTCGCAAAACACATTGACCCTTTAGCAGCTGGCGTCCAGGACATTGTCTGATACCTACTACACCTTCAAACCTGTGGACTAGCCTTCACCTCCATCTGGCTTTACTTAGCTGCTGTGGCTGCTTATCTCAAAAATAGGTAACAGATTTCCCTTTTTTTTTTTTAGGATTCAAGCTTTTATGGAGGGACTCAAGGGTTGTTCCTCAATGGGTCCGCCCGGCCCCAGTGTGGAATCTCAATATTGTCCTTGCAAGACTCATGGGTCCTCCATTTGAGCCCCTCCATTCATTCCTCCTTCAATCCCTCTCTTGGAAGGTGGCGTTTCTTGTGATTATCATCTCACTCCGAGTTGTCAGTGAGCTCCAATCTTTAATATCCCTATGAACCTGAAAGAAAGGTTTCTTTCAGGTTCATAGGGATAGGGTTGTCCTGTGCTCTAACCCTAAATTTCTTCCTAAGGTGGTGTCTCCATTCCACCATAATCAGTCTATAGAACTCCCAGTTTTCTTTCCTCAAACTGACTCAGTTGCAGAACGGGTCCTTCATACCTTAGATGTTAAATGAGCCATAATGTATTATGTGAATAGGACGAAACCCTTTCAAAAGACTCAACAACTGTTTGTTGCTTTTTCCGAACCACATAAGGGAAACCCTTATCAAAGTCGGGCATAGCCAGATGGTTAAATGTATCCAGACATGTTATGCAAAAGCTAAGAGGGTTTTGCCTGATCCTCCAAGAACCCACTCTATTAGAACAAAAATGGCATTCTATGGCTTTCTTGGGAAACATCCCCATAGTTGACATTTGCAAAGAAGCTACTTGGGTCTGCACCACACACTTTAACTGAACACTATTTTGTGGACGTACGAAGCTAAACAGAAAATGTTACCCTCTAAGCATCTGTTCGAAGCATGTACTGCTATAGATTCATATGCGCCGCCCTCCTCCCCGGAGACCTATGGCTGTTGCAGTTATCTTTCTTTCTTCTCTTGCATGGGCATCTTTTTTTCTCTCTCCGGTATGGCTTTGCTCCAACTCCATGCCTCACCTGCAGTGCGGAAAACAATCTAACAATGGAGCCGATGATGGGGGGCATGGTCTCGCCAGCGGCAAGATGGCTGCGTGCTGAGCGAGCTCTGCCGGTCAAGCCCAGGAAATCCGTAATTATCCGCCATCAGAGGGAGGAAACCTGCTTCCAACCCTGACAGCTGGCATCGCATGCCGCCACTGCGGCTCCCGAGGGCTTTAAAAGAATTCCGACAGGGGTGCTTCTGCACGAGAGCCCGGCCGGCCTCCCGCACTCTAGCCAGATACCAGTCGCCGGTGCCGATCGGGCCGCTCGGCGGAGATCCTCCTGCTGCTGGGGGCGCCTCTAGGCCGACTCCCTGTGCCCTACCTGGCACGGCGACCCCCCGGGGCTGTCTCACATCTGCAGCGGCTCCGGCCCGGCGGCCCCGGCATGCTGATGGCGCAGGTGTCGCGGCCTTGGGACGGAGCGGAGGCCCTGACTTCTCCCAGGCTTGGCTCTGCTTCATGCCTGGACCCCACCCAGCCTGCGACTACGAGGGATATTTCTGCGACCGTCAGTCCACATTGAGGTGCAGCAGCCGCACTGGACCCTCAGCTCAAGGACACTGCAAGTAAGGCCGCAGCGCGTCCCAGACGCCCTCCCTGCTGATTGCCTGGCCCGCTCTCCCGCCCTGTCCTGGCGGCCTGCTCTCCCTGGTCATTGCGCGCTGCAGTGGGCTGAGTGCTACCTGAGCTGGCGGCCTTATCTGTCTTCGCGGCGGCATCTCCAGTTTTGGACGCGCCTGCCTCGCTGCCCTCTCGGCTGCCGCCCCGGCTTGTTCCAGCGTCTGCCTGCGGGCTGTGGGGGTTCATCCCGGGGACCATCCCCCCTCCCTGGCTGGTCCCGTGCGGCACACCTTCCCATAATTGGGCTGCTGGTCACTCCACTGGCCTGGACGCGGCCTACCCCGCTCCTCCTCGCGGGGGTCGTTGATTTCGGCCCGCCGCGCATCGACACACATACGCTCACTGCAGCCTGGCCTGTCCTGCCACCCATACGCTTCAGTTGTTTCGTGGGCCCTCACTGGCATCTCTCATGCTATGGCCTCCGGCCTCTGTCCTCCTCCCCAGCCCCCCAGTGGTCCAGCTACACCTTGCATTGGCCTTTTTGGGAGCTGCTGCGCCTTATCTCCTCGAGCCACCTCCGGCCTGATCTGCCTTGCAGCCTGTGGGTCGTCCCAATCGCTGGAATGCACCCCTGGCTATACACCTCCCCCATCACACTACAAGCTCAACATGAGGAAAACAGACACCAGACAACCCAAGATCACCTTCACGGGGCGGGGGGATGGGCAGGGGCAACAAGATGCCCCCGATGCCGGGGAACAATCCACCCAGACCGACCCTCCTGGCGAAATGGACGACGGCCTCCGAACCATTCTTCTGGAGGTAAAATCTGAAAGAGACACGTTAGTGACAGATTCCTTACCTTAGAATATCCCCAGGCGTCAGGCTGGATCCGGAAAAGTTTTTGCGTAGCAGTACCCTTGCGCGTCGGTAGGCGGCGTCGTGCGGCTCCGCGTCCGTCGTCGGCGTCGTGATCGCCGGGATGACGTCGCGGGCAGTACCTAGGCGCCGCCCCTGCGCGCTGACGTCAGTTCTTCTTTTCCGCGCCAGTAAGCGCAGATCCGGGAAGAGCAGTGCCCTAGTCACTTTTTGACTATCTTTTTTGGTGAATTTTTCACTGTTTCTTCAACGAGTCTTCACGACTCCTAAGGTGTCGTAGGGATGCCCGGCTTTAAGCCCTGCGAGGAATGTGGTCGCATGATGTCGATCACGGACCCGCACCTCGAGTGTCTCTTTTGTCTCGGCCGAGACCACGACACGAAGTCGTGTCCTGACTGCCGGAAACTTCATCCTAAGGCTTTGCGGAGCGGTCTCGAAAGCTCCTCGAAGTCCGGCATTCGGCTCCGCGCCGCACCAAGCCCCGGTCCCGGGAGAGGTCGAGGGGCCGGACGCGGAGTCCCCGCCGTTCGTCGGAATCCAAGTCTTTGCGCTCTTCCGGTGAAGTCGAAGCACAAGAAGTCTAAGCGGCGTCATCGCTCTAAGACTTCGCCTCGCCGGTCTCGCGACTCGGCTGAGGTCCCTGTCGGCACCGTCCCCGCGGCCCCGGACGTGCCTGTCGAGTTACCCCCGCAGTACCCGCCCTACCCGGGTTCGGGGCGACTCCGGCCGATATACAGGAATTCCTGTCGGCCATGGCCCGCCTCTTCGGGCCTCAAGGTCCCTCCGGTGCGCCTTCGGGCCCGCGGGCCTGCAGTGGGGTTGCTCCGGCGTCGCCGTCGACTCCGGTCCCGGCGTCGCCTGTCCCACCAGCCTTCGTCCCGGCCTCGGCTCCGGCCCCGGCCTCGACCCCGGCTCCGGTGGTGCCGCAACCCCCATCGACGCCGGTTGACCTAACCACGCCTCCGCCCGACGCCGATGTCCCCGGTGCCGTTTCCGACGCCGTCCGAGGCTCCGGGCGGCGTTGTTCCCCGGTTCTCTCCGGGTCCGGACATGGAGCCGGACCGGCGTCGCCCGGCCGCCGGTTCCAGCGCCGATGAGATCTTGGGTCCCTGATGTCCCTCCTCCTCCATATTTTCAACCTGAGGAGGACCAGGAGAGCTGGGAGGGTCTGAGGACCCTCTCACACAACAGTGCGAGTTTGACCCGGACTGGGTTGAGGAACTTGGGGATGCCAGTGGTCTGGATACCTCCCTGACTCTGGCATGCTGTCTCCTCCCGTGGCAACGGAGGAGGGGCTAATTTTGCAACGGTGTTGCGTAGAGCTGCTGGAGCCTTGAATCTCCAGTTGCCTACGGTGGCCGTCAGGACTAACATCCTGACTGAAGTGCTTCAGCCGGCGGCCTCCTCTTTGGAGACTGTGCTGCCGTTCAACGATGCACTGACTGACGTTCTTTTGGGTGCCTGGTCCAAACCCACCACAGGGGCTCCTGTGGATAGGAACGTGGCCCGACGCCATCGCCCTGCTCCGGGCGACCCCCTGTTTCTCTCCCAACACCCCACCCCGGAGAGCTTGGTTGTCCAAGCCTCTGCCTCCCAAACCGCCTTCCCTACCGCCCCTCCGGATAGGGAATCCAAGCGCCTGGATCACTTTGGGAAGAAGGCTTTCTCTTCCTCCAGTGCTGGCTTGCGGTCTGTTAATACCGCTTGCCTCTTGGGCCGATACACCCACTCCCTGTGGGATTCGGTGGCAACTGTTTTGCCGCAGTGTTCTGAGGAGGTCCAGACACTGCTTACCCGCGCCATTGCGGAAGGGCGTGATGCGGCTAAATATACCATCCGCTGTGGCCTTGATACCGCCGACTCGCTGGGCAGATCGCTTCCAACGACGGTGGCGCTGCGTCGCCACGCCTGGCTGAGAACCACTGGTTTTCAGGGGATGTCCAGAATACACTCATGGACATGCCCTTTGATGGAGTCGGTCTTTTTGGTTCGAAGGCAGACCATGCGCTGGAGCGTTTCAAGGACTCACGGGCTACTGCTAAGTCCCTGGGCCTTGCTGTTGTGCGCCCTCCGCTCACGTCTGCTTTTCGCCCCTTTCGTGGCCACGGAAGGGCGCCCAGTCACGTCCACAGCCCGGCCAATGGCCCGCGCAGCAAGCGCCTTCGCGTGGCCGAGGGCGTGGATACCGCCGTGGCGGTTCGGGCAACCAGCGTGCGGGTCAGGCCACCACCACCAACCCGTCCGCGGCCTCCAAGCCCTCCTAGTCCCTCCTTTCAGGTGCACAGCACGCCAGTCGAGGGCAGGGTCCGCCATCACCTTCACCACTGGCGTCCCATCACCTCGGACAGGTGGGTCTTGGACATTGTCCGAAGGGCTACTCCCTCCCCTTCGAGACCACCCCCAGTCATGCCACCTCAATTCCACCGCATGTCAGGGGATCACTTGGTGCTTCTACAGAAGGAAGTCACGGCCCTCTTGGCCAAGAGGGCCATCGAGCATGTTCCGACCCCAGAAGTAGGGCGTGGTTGCTACTCCCACTACTTTCTGGTGCCCAAAAAGGACAAGGAGGACATGCGTCCTATCTTGGACCTCCGGAACGTCAATCACTTCCTCCCGGAAGGAGAAGTTCAAGATGCTCACCCTAGCTCAGGTCTTGACTGCCCTCGACCCCGGAGACTGGTTGGTAGCGTTGGACTTGCAGGACGCCTATTTCCACATCCCCGTCCTGCCGGCCCACCGGCGTTACCTTCGGTTCACGGTAGGCCTCGAGCATTTTCAGTTCACCGTGCTCCCCTTTGGCCTTACCAGTGCCCCTCGGGTGTTCACGAAAGTGATGGCGGTGGTCGCAGCTCATCTGCGCCGGGCAGGGGTTTCAGTCTTACCCTACCTCGACGACTGGCTGCTGAAGGCGGGCTCGTCCCAGGCAGTCGTCTCCCACCTCCAGACTACGGCCGAACTCCTGCACTCGCTGGGGTTCTCCATCAATGTGCCGAAGTCGCATCTGATTCCTTCTCCACAGCTCCTTTTCATCGGAGCAGTTCTGGACACGACGCAGTTTCGGGCCTATCCTCCCGAACGGCGAGTCCGGGATATTCAGGCTATGATTCCGATCTTTCAGCCTTTATCCTGGGTTTCGGTACGGATGACCCTGAGGCTGCTGGGCCTCATGGCCTCCTGCATCCTGCTGGTCAATCATGCCAGATGGCATATGCGGGCTCTGCAGTGGGACCTGAAGTTCCAGTGGGCGCAGCACCAGGGCAACCTGTCCGATCACGTCCAGATCTCGGAGGGGACTGCAACACAGTTGCAGTGGTGGCTCTCGAACCGGCAATGGGTCATGGGCAGATCCCTCTCCCTTCCCCAGCCAGAGCATACAGTTGTGACGGACGCGTCCCTTCTGGGATGGGGCGGTCACATGGGAGATGCGGAGATCAGAGGCCTCTGGTCTCCGGCGGAGTCCCGGCTCCATATCAACCTTCTGGAGCTCCGGGCGATCCGACTTGCACTGAAGGCATTCCTTCCCTCTGTCAAAGGGAAGGTAGTGCAGGTGTTCACCGACAACACCACCGCCATGTGGTACTGCAACAAACAGGGCGGGGTGGGGTCGTGGACCCTTTGTCAGGAGGCTCTGCGCCTCTGGACATGGCTGGAACATCAGGGCATGTTCCTGATGGTTCAACACCTGGCAGGTTCCCTGAACGCCAGGGCGGACGAACTCAGCCGCAGGTGCATGATGGATCACGAATGGCGTCTTCACTCGGAAGTGGCGCAAGGACTCTTTCTACAGTGGGGAGAGCCTTGGTTAGATCTATTCGCCACCGAAGAGAACGCGCAATGTCATCAGTTCTGCGCGTTGGAATTTCCAAGGCGGCACTCGCTCGGCGGCGCTTTTCGTCACGAGTGGAGTTGCGGTCTATTGTACGCCTTTCCGCCTATACCACTTCTACCCAGAGTGTTGAAGAAGATTCGGCACGACCGGGCCCAAGTCATTCTTGTGGCTCCGGACTGGGCTCGAAGAGTTTGGTATCCCGAGCTACTCCGTATGAGCGTAGATCCCCCGATCCGTCTGCCTCTTCGGGAGGATCTTCTGTCGCAGCAGCAGGGGACGGTCCTCCACCCGAACCTGTCCAGTCTACACCTGCTTGCGTGGAGATTGAGCGGCGGCAGTTGATTCCTTTCGACTTGCCTCCCGAAGTTTGTGATGTGATTCTGGCAGCCAGGCGTCCCTCCACTAAGGTGGTATACGCCTGCAGGTGGAACAAATTTGTGGCATGGTGCACAGCAAAGGCTGTGAACCCCCTTTCTGCCCCTCTTTCTGAGGTCCTTCTGTTCCTTCTTTCTCTGGCCCAACAGGGTTCTGCCCTGGGTACCATCAAGGGTTATCTCTGTGCTATCTCGGCCTTCCTCAGGCTCCCTGATCAGCCCTCCCTTTTCAAGTCCCCTGTTGTTAACAGGTTCTTAAAAGGCATTACACACCTCTTTCCTCCTGTTCCATTTGTGATGCCTCAGTGGGACTTGAACTTGGTTCTTACCTTTTTAATGTGCGCTCCCTTTGAGCCTCTGCATAACTGTCCTCTTCGTCTTCTGACTCTAAAGACAGCCTTTCTGGTGGCCATCACCTCCGCTCGGCGGGTGAGTGAGCTCCAGGCTTTATCTTGCAAACCTCCCTTTCTGTCTGTTCATCCAGACAAGGTTGTTCTTCGGACGCGTCCGTCCTTCTTGCCAAAGGTGGTTACTGCCTTTCACATTGGGCAGACCATCACTTTGCCTACCTTCTTTCCGCCTCCGCATCCTTCCAGAGAGGAAGAGAGGCTCCACCGTCTGGACCCAAAACGTGCGCTCTCCTTCTATATCGACCGCACAAAACAATTCCGGGTGGATGACCAGCTCTTTGTTGGCTACGTGGGCGCCAAAAAAGGTCGGGCGGTGCACAAACGAACCATCTCCCGCTGGGTTACCTTGTGCATCAAGACCTGCTATTCTTTGGCTAAGAAGGAGCCTCCTGTTGGGCTGCGTGCCCATTCTACCAGGGCAACGGCTGCTACCACGGCCTTGGGCCGCGGTATTCCGCTGCCGGTTATTTGTCAGGCAGCTACGTGGGCCTCGCTGCACACGTTTACAAAGCATTACTGCCTTGACAGTCAGGTCCGGAGGGACGGCTTCTTTGGCCGTTCTGTCCTCCGGGACTTCCTTGTCTGATCTTTGTTCGCAGACCCACCACCGGGGTTGGTATTGCTGGGGTATCTATTCTAAGGTAAGGAATCTGTCACTAACGTGTCTCTTTCAGATGCACAAGTTACTAACTTGTGTAACGATATATCTGTAAGAGACAGTAGTTAGTGACAGATTCCTACCGCCCACCATCCTCCCCGTTCTGCGAACTGATTTCTAGGGTTAAGGACATCCCTTTCAGGGCCCTAGTATTTTTCAGACACTTATGTCAGCTTCTTGCATGGCTCTGCGTTCCTGGCGCGGAAAGTCGTGTACAGAACTGGCGTCCAGCGCGCAGGGCGGCGCCTAAGTACTGCCCGCGACGTCATCCCGGCGATCACGACGCCCGGCGACGGACGCGGAGCCGCACGACGCCGCCTACCGACGCGCAAGGGTACTGCTACGCAAAAACTTTCCGGATCCAGCCTGACGCCTGGGGATATTCTAAGGTAAGGAATCTGTCACTAACTACTGTCTCTTACAGATATATCGTTACACAAGTTAGTAACTTGTGCATCAAGTCTACAGGCAATCGATGCAAAAATAGACCATCTTACATCACGCCTGGATCAGGTCAAGCAGAGGGTGGACTCTCATGATACCCGTATTGTCCAGCTCGAATCAAGGATCTCGGACGCTGAAGACGCTGGATCTGAGAGTGCACAGAAGCTCCTCAAGATGGACAAAATCCTCGAAGTTATCCGCGCCAAGAACGAGGACTTAGAGGCGTGCTCCCGAAGGAATAATATTCGAGTCGTTGGCCTGCCGGAGTCCACCGCGACCGGAAGAATGGAAGATTACCTCAAATGATTGCTTTGCGACCTCTTTGGCTCAGTTCTGTCCGAACACTTCATCGTCGAGCGGGCGCACAGGTCTCTCAGCCCACGGCCCCCCCTGGGGCCCCTGCAAGGCCCATCATTGCTCGTTTGCTGAACTACCGCGATCGCAACTCCATTCTCCGCAGGGCCCGGGAGATGGGGGAGATCAACCATCAGGGCACTGTCTTATCCTTTTACCCTGATTTCACCCTGTCCGTCCAAGCGTCCCGCAGAGACTTCCTTCCAGCCAAGCGTATTCTACAGCAGCTCCACATCACCTATGCTATGTTGTACCCCTCAAAACTACGCATCGACTCAGGGGAGAAGCCGAGACTTTTCACTGATCCAAAGGCTGCCCTTTCCTTTGCCAAGCAGCTACAAAAGTCGTCCCCCCCCACCCCCGCACGGAGCCGCGGCACTCTTTTTGGGGACAGTTGTATGAGCGACAATGATTGAACTATGCATACCTTGCCTCGCCTTACAGGAACATGTGTCACTTGGCACACTCCCTGTGCATCCCGTTTACTGCAATGATTTATGCATATTGTTATACGTTCTCTCTTGCTGCTGTTCCTCTCTGCAGTTTCATATTGTGGTTTAATCTTGCATGCCCAATCTCTTGTTACAGAATACGGCCACCCTGCCTACATGACAAGGGGTAAACGGATGAGTCCACTCACCCCGCAGGGATGATTCCCACTTCCGCATTAAGTTCTCCGAGTTTGGGATTCCAGGGTGGGGGTGGGTCAGATGCTCAACCTATTTGGTGGGTTGGAGTGGGTGGGGGAGGGGGGTTCGGGCTTTTCACTTAGGGTTCTGTAACAGGTACCCCCTGCTGGGGGTTTGTTTTGTTGTTCCTTTTGTATTGTTCTTGGCATGCCACTGAATGTACGCATTTCGCAATGCTCTGTACCCTATGACACTAGCTCTCATCGCTTTTACCACGGACCACACACGTTAAACTACCAATTTCCCTACGGCTGCAATATGACGACACCACATTTTGGATGTGGAATATTAGTGGTTTGAATGACCACCACAAGGCACGCCTCATGCACGCACAGCTTATCAGACATAAGGTGGACGTTTGTTTCCTCCAGGAAACGCACCTCCTCCCTGCCACCTCATCTAGGCTGCAGTCCCGACACTGGGGAGAAGTTTACACCGCCTTCTATTCTAACTACGCGCACGGCGTCGCCATCCTCTTCAGGAAGGGCCTCCCCCGGCACGGCACTCACTCCTTCATAGACCTGCAGGTCGCTATGTGATCCTCGCCGGCACCCTCTTTAACCAGCTATTGATGCTAGCGGCGCTCTATGGCCCCAACACTGATGACCCTAGCTTCTTCACCCACGTCTGGCAAGTCATATCCTCTCTGGGGCCCCACTCCTTGAGATGGGGGGGCGCAACTTCAATATCGCACCCTCGCAGACACTAGACCGCTCCGGGGATCGCACTCAACACTCGCAGGCCACCGCTATCCTCCACTCAATATTAGAAGATAACTCCTTATTAGACTCCTGGCGGCATGCACACCCTGACGAGCGCGAAGGAACTTGTATATCCGGTTCGCGCGGATCCTGGTCGTACATCGACTTATGGCTCACTACCCGTGATGTCGCCTCTTGGATCACCTCAGTGGACCACTTGGCCCGCACACTATCTGATCACGCCCCGGTGCGCCTGTCTCTATGATTCCCGCTCACCCTTCACCGCATGTTCACATGGCGCTTCCCTCCCAATTCACTTCGCGACGCTGCCTTTCGTGAGGACATCTGCTGTGCCATTATTGACTATTTCGAGCGTAACGCTGGCTCTGTTGAATCACCTTTGACCTTCTGGGAGGCCTTCAAGGTCGTGATCTGGGGTAATGCATCACGAAGCAATCTGGGGTGTTAAAATCCATCAGAGGTACCCTTGAGCGCCTGGAAAAAGATATCAAAGCCTTAGATATCCAGCAGTCTCAAAACCCCAGCCCCGCTACGCTTGCCTCTATCAGGTCTAAAATCACTGAATTTCATGAAGAGGTGGACAGAGAGGTTGTATTCCTAGGCAGAGAGGCCCGCGCTCGCCGCTATGGTGAAGGCGATCGCCCTGGCAAGACCCTTGCCAATCTTCTCAGACAGCCGCATGCATCTTCTTACATCACAGCTCTGTGTGACGAGGCTGCGGAAAGGACTACCTCCCCCACAGAGATCATCGCTAGGATTTTTGCTTTTTTTTATCAAACTTATGTTTATTAGCATGTGGTATATATTTCGTAACGGTACAGCATATGTGGTGTCAAGGCAATTGTACAAAGTATAGCATTTTAAGTTGTACTGAGGTTGAGCCTCGACATATAGCGCAGACCCAGGCCTTTCCTTGTGAAGTACATATAGTAACAGGTACAGTTTCAAGTAGTGTAGAGGCACTGGGAGTTCCATAAAAAGGAAACGTACATGCTCAACCCGTCTTTCTTTTGTGACAGGTTTTAAATCAAACCCTTCCAACCGGGAAGGTACCCCTTAAATAAAAACCCACCCCCCTCCCAACAAACAAATTAAGTGGTGGTGGTGACAAGACCTTAATGTAGTCTGTAGTCTAGTCGTGTGCGAGGTGTTAGAACTGAAAGAGGTGCATATCCCTAATAGAGGGCAGACACACTGCCAATGGCAAGCCCTGTGTGAGAAAAGTAACTAGTGGTCCCCATTTGTATTCAAAACTTTTATAATCGTCCCGGAAAATGTCCGTCATTCTCTCGAGACAGAGTAGCTTCCAGAGCAGAGAGTGCCATATCGAAAGAGTGGGAGCTTCTCTCTTCTTCCATGTCACCGCGATCGTGACTTTCGCAGCCCCTATGCATGTCCACATGATGGCCTTGTCCGCTCTGGTTTGATGCTCTAGGGACGGATCCCTAATACCCAGGAGTACCCCCTCTATAGATGTCAGTATGGGGTAGCCCAATATGCATTTAATTTGTGCGAGGATTTCTTCCCAAAAGGGGCTTATTGTAGGGCAGTCCCACCAAATATGTTGGAAATCGCCGAGCAATCCACAGCCTCTCCAGCATTGATCTGATGTATTCGGGAAGATCCGTTTAAGTTTAGTGGGGTAAAGGTACCAATCCATCAGTGTTTTTAAGTGGGCTTCCCGGAGCTCTAGGGAGTGATTCAATTTGGCGATATCTGACCACAGCCCGGCCCATTCCTTGTCAGGTATGTCTCTTTGCACTACTCCCTCCCACATAGCCATATACCTGGGCCTCAGAGAGCGGGCGGCGGCAAGCAGGGAAGTGTACAGGAACGACATCACCCCCCTCATAGAGCCCACTTTTTGTACAAATTTTTCAAAACCCGTTCTCAACTCTCGTGGCCGCGTCACGAATGTGAGGGGTAAGGGCCCAGTGTTTGAGTTGAAGATAATGAAAGTGTTCGTCCGGCCCTAAGTGAAACTTCCTTCTGCAGTTCTCGAAAGTTAGGATATCATAGTTATGAAAGAGATCAGACAACATGAGGCATCCGCCCTCTTTCCAGGGGTTAAAGGGGCCCTCGTGAAGAGCTGGGGGAAAGGCCGGATTGAAATGTATTGGTGTATAGGGTGAGGGGAACGTGGTCCATTGCTCGTCCCCAGATATAGAGTCCCAAACCTTCAGGGTGGTGCGTGTGGGGGTACAAATGTAAGCGTTCATGGGTCTCTCCTTCTTAGGTTTCCATATAAGATCCCAAATTGTCCTCCCCGCAATAGCACGGTCCATATGGAGCCAATGTTTCTCCGATTCCCTTTTAGAACATTCCGCCACTATCCGCAATTGAGCTGCTTTATAATAAAGGCCGAAGTCTGGTAAACCCACTCCTCCCTCCGCTCTTGGTCGTCTCAGTATATGAAAGGATAGTCTGGCCCTACCGCCTTGCCAAATAAAATGAGTTAGTGACCTGACCTTGGGAAGGAATTCTCTATCAAGCTCAATAGGTAATGCTTGAAAGAGAGATAAAAATTTGGGGAGCACCGTCATTTTGATCGTATGTATGCGACCGAGCCAAGAAATAAAAAGGGGTTTCCAACGCTTAAGATCGTTTTGGAGCTGGAGAAGGGCGGACGGAAAGTTGGCCTTATAAAGCCCTTCCAGACGGGGCGTCAGTTGGATCCCTAAATACTGTAAAGAGTGTTTAGCCCATTGGAGTGGTATATGTGCCCGCAGCTCGCCAGCCTCACTCTCCGTAACTGTGAGGTTAAGTATTTACGATTTATCTACGTTAACTTTGAAACCCGCCACATTTTGAAACCTGGCCAGTTCCACCTGTAGAGCAGGGAGGGAGAGCGACGGCTCTGTAAGAGATAAAAGCACATCATCTGCAAACAGCGAGATTTTGTGGGTATCTCCTCCAAAGAGGATCCCTTTGATCGCTGGAGCCTCCCGAATGCACATTGCCAACGGCTCGATGCTCAGAGCAAACAATAGGGATGATAATGGGCACCCCTGTCTAGTCCCTCTCGTAAGGGAAAAGGGGGCAGATAAGGTCCCATTCACCTGTACCCTAGAGCGAGGTTGTATGTAATTAACCCTGACCATGTTAATAAATTTATCCGCGAAGCCGAAATGTGTGAGTGTGTTAAAAAGAAATGACCAGTCCACTCTGTCAAAAGCCTTTTCGGCATCCAGTCCCACGAGTACAGCCGGAATCTTTCGCTTAGTGACTTTCTCAATGAGGTGCACTGTTCGCCTAATGTTGTCATGTGTCTGCCGTCCTTTTATGAAGCCTGATTGATCAGGGTGGATAAGGTCCGGCATCAGGTTGTTCAGCTAATATGGCAGAGTAGAGCTTCGCGTCTAAATTTAAGAGTGCAATAGGCCGGTAGGAGGCGCACAGGTGTGTATTTTTCCCCGGCTTAGAGATTACCGTGATCACCGCCTCGGCCATCGAGGGGGTCACCCCTCCGTCATCTGCCATTTTGTTAAAAAGACGTGTGAGGTGCGGCATGAGATCGGGCGCAAAGGTCTTATCAAATTGAGCCGTCAGGCAATCCGGACCCGGAGCCTTGTGGAGCTTGAGGGATTTAATGGCTGTGCCTACCTCTTCTTGTGTTATGGGGGCTGCGAGTTTATCGTTCCAGTCCTGTGAGACCTGGGGGAACCTTAGTGTCTGGAGATATCTACTTTACTTATCATTGTCTCGTGTCTCCCCCGTGTATAGTGTCTCGTAAAAGGTCCCAAAGATATCGGCCTTCCCTTTATCTGTGAATACTAACTGACCCTCTTTGTCCTGTATACTGCCAATGTACTCCCTTTCTCGCTTCTCCTTCAGCTGTCTTTCCAAGTGTTTGCCTATTTTGTTCCCTTGTGAGTAGGAGAGCTGGCGTAGCTTCAGTAACGTGTATTCTGCCCGATTATTATAGATCGCCTTAAGCTTCCCACGGAGTGCAGTGAGTGTACGTAAGGAACCCTCTGGTGGGCTTGCTCTTGTGTTCTTTCTCCGCCAGCTCCAATTCCGCCTCTAGGCTTTCTCTCTCCCTAGCTCTCTGTTTGTTCAGGGTGGTGTTAAGCTCTATACACTTCCCCCTTATGACCGCTTTGAAGACATCCCAGTTATTAAACACCGAGGTATCTTGGGGCGCAAGTTCAGATTGAAAAAGTCCGTAATCGCTTCTCTCAACTCCGTTCTCAACAGTTTGTCCCTCGTAAGGGAGATTGGGAAATACCACTTGGGTGTCTTAGGTGTGACGCCATTCCAGTCGAGACTTATCGAGACCGGGCAGTGGTCTGAGATGGAAAGTGGGAAAATCTTGGCCTCCCGGAGTGAGCCTAACAAGTTCTGGCTAAGAAAGATATAGTCAAGCCTAGAGTATGTATGTATGATGCTCCTGGGAGTAAAACGTGTAGTCTCTACTCTGGGGGTAGAGCGTGCGCCAGGCGTCCCGGAGGCCTAAGTCGTGTATTGTCTGTTTAACGTCTGTGGAAAAGGAGCTGGCTCCTGTTCTGTGAGGTTGAGTGCTGTCTAGTTCCGCTTGCCAGGTGAGGTTAAAATCACCCAATAAAATTGTTGGTCCCTCCGCAAAGCCACCCATCTTGTCTAGGAGTGTTGCTAGAAAGGCCGATTGGCCCACATTGGGCGCGTAGGCCGCAATAAAAGTGCATAGTCTGCCCCTCAGTGTACCCTTAACCATGATCATCCTACCCTCCTTACCTGCTTGAACGGCCTCTGGTTGAAACTTCGTTGAGCTGTGAAAGAGTAGCGCCACCCCACGGTGTTTGGTGAGTGCTGAGGACCTATATATAAGGGGGTATTGTTTATGTTGAAGTCTCGACTCTTCGGCCCTTTGTAGATGCGTCTCTTGAAGAGCCACAATATCAAAGTGATGGTCCGTAAGATATTTCCAGACTTTTGTCGTTTTTGGGGCAAATTGAGACCCTTAACGTTCCATGACCCTGTGGAGAGCACCATCTTTCTATTGTTATTAACAATAGGAGGTGCACTGAACATAGTACAAATAGTCCGTTTTTTGCTTTATCAAATTCTTCTTTTATTCCACAATTTATTAATAAAAACAGCCAACGCGTTTCGTTCCCTTTAGGTACAACCTTTTGGAACTTCATCAGGGCTGGACTCTTCCTGGATTTCCTCCTGCGATGATACTCTCGGCCGCAGCGTCTTGTTTCCCTGGCAACGCCTCCTACTTCCTTTTGGCTGGAGGCTTCTGTCCCTCGTTACGCATCAGCTCGTCTGCATCGCAAACCCGTGCTCCGGTTTTATATTCTGATTCTGCTAACACCAACGCTTGCAGCGTGACCTTATTCCATTTTGTTCATCTTTCTATTGTTGTCTTCCCCTTCCCTCTCCCGAAATCCACATATGCACCCTTGACCCTTTTGTCTTGAGTTAGTAGTCCGTCCCCCCCCCCACCCCACCCCCATTCGTGCCCTTCTTGTGGAGTGCACCCGAACTAGAATGTGTATCCGCAGATACATAACCACCACCCCCTAAAACCCCTCCCTCCCAACAAACAAAAAAATGCAAACCCCAACAATACCAACAGTAATGTGTGGCGGACCGATGACATATCTCCGACTGTGGGTGTTACCACCCTTTTGGGCATGTTGGTGGATGGCGCAACCGGAGTCCCCATCCGCGTCCGTCTTGAGTGTTCAAAGAGTTCGCCATCATTAGGCCGTCGATGAATAGCAGGTCCAGCCTATCCTCGGCATATTCAGGAGTAGTTGTCCTTGGTCCCTGGGCGGGCCTCGGTCAAACATATCTGTCCTCTACTTGGGACATCTTGTCTCCTTAAAGTCTGTGAGTTCTTGGTGTGAAGCCTCTCATTCAAGTCATCATTTTGACCCCCCTTTGAGCTTGTGGTCCACTGTGGTTTTTTCATGCCGCCTCCATCCGTTCCCTCTGACATTTCCTGCGTGTTCTCGGTCTCAGCAGGAGGGAGGCCTAGCAGTTTCAGCCCCTCATTTAGCTCAGTGATATGACGCAGCTTATTGTTCTACTCGAAGCTCAGGCCAAATGGGTAGGTCCATCTATATTTTACATGGTCTTCACGCAATTTCGTCGTAAGGGGCCTGAATTGATGTCGTCTCGCCAGAGTTGCAGGCGCCAGATCCTGATAGATGCTGCATTTGTGTCCTTGGAATGCGATGTCGCTTTTTTTCCTGGCCGCCTGCAAAACCGCTTCTTTCACCTTAAAGGAGTGGAACTTAGCGAGAACATCCTGTGTCCGTCTCCGCTCTCCAGTTGGCGGCCCCCCCACACGATGCGCCCGCTCCAACTTAATCTTGTGCGGTTGTGGGCTTACAATCTCTGCAAACAGACCCTCGAGGAAGGCTTCAAGATCGGACCCTTCTGCTCCTTCCTCCAGGTCCCGGATTCGAATGTTGTCTCTCCGCGCCCTGTTTTCCAAATCTTCGGATTTCAATTGGGCTGGATATAGTTGATCTTGAAGTTCTCATAGTTTATCTTGTGTATCTGTGGTTCTCTTGTCCATCTCCTGGGTCTGCGTTTCCAGATCAACCACTCTCAACGCCCACCGAGTCAACATCCTGTTGGAGCGTGGCCATTCGGGCGTTTAAGTCTGTTTTAAGGTGTTCGATGGAGGCCTTAATATCCTGACTGAGTTCCGCACGTAATTCTGTTTTGAAGTCTCTCAGGGACGCCATCAGGTCGTCTTTTGTGAGAGCCATAGCTTCTGTGGGGTCGTTATGCTCTGTCGTCAGCCTTTTTTCCGCAGGTGAAAAGAAGTTGGAGACTTTATTCGGCGCCTTCTTCGGCGGCATTGGTGCGGGCACCGCAGCACCCCCCGCGAATATGGTAGTTGCGGCGGTCAACGGGAATAATTACCTCTTTTTTTCCCCCCTTCTTGTGTAGCGTCTGTATTAGACAGAGGCGGCAATGTCTCTCACAACTTGCAGCCCGCTGGTCCCAAGGAGGTGTATCAACAGTCCTCAAGAGGCTCGCTTCTGCTGTAGGAGATCTACTCTAGGGCTCAACTACCGCACCTCATGGCTCTAGGAAGGTGCAGCGGCTATCATGCCTCTCTTCGCCGGTATTGCTCTGGGATAATTGGTGCGCTGAGGTCTCACACTATATTGGGCTTCTCTCCCGCTTCGGAGCTCAGCGTCCTATCGGCCGCCATCTTAGGGTCAGGCAGAGTCTTATTTGGGGTCTGTATGCCGATAAGTCCGTGATTGGCGCTCGTTGGCCAGAGCCTGCTGTGATCCTGCTGCTCTGTGAATGTACCCGGCGGCCGCGGTGCTTTTCTCAACTCACCCGGTGCACTCTGAGTCTCTTCCAGCGCGTCGCGTGTTGGCACAGGTGGTTCCGGTGTGTTCTCCGAAGACCCCGCTTCCTCACTCCTGGCGTTCTGCGACTCCGGTGGCACCACCTCAGGGGTCCCCGGTTAGGGTGAGGGTGCTCCCGTGTCGAGCGAGGCTCTCCGTGTGGCCTCCCCGCAATCAGCAGCCTCCGCGTCCCGGGAGCTTGGCGGCCGCCATTTTGTGAAGCTCCGCGGCCATCACCGCCCGGCTCCGATGAGGCTCAAGCAGGGAGCATTGCCAAAAATCAAGCCCTCCTCGTATTCTCTAGTTGTTCAGCAGCATTTTGAGTGTCCTGGCTACTGGGTTGGCGGTGCCTGTCGGCGCTAGTGCGCCCGAGAACCTAGCGCGGTCCGGGAGCCGAGACGAATCACGTCCGCTCGGCCATCTTGCCCGGCCACGCCCCCGATTTCTGCTTTTTACTCTCAACTTTACACTGCTTGGGCGGCTGCAACCAGGGAGACCCTGGACCAATTTTTTGACTCAATTGAGCTGCTATGGCTCGGTAACGGTCACTGGGAATACCTGGCCGAACCATTTACCCTTGAGGAAATCACTAAAGTCATTGCCAGGCTTCCGGGAGATAAAGCTCCTGGCTCGGACGGGCTTACCCCCTTCTCGTCCCACATCTGGCTGAAATGTATAACGAATCCCTTTAATTGGGCATATTTCCCCCATCTCTCCGCGAGGCCATGATCACCCTCCTCCTGAAGCTGGACAAACCCCCTGAGAGCTGCGATTCCTATCGCCCTTTATCATTAATTAATACTGACAATAAAATTTATGCTAAGCTGCTGGCCAATCGTCTCCTCCCGCTCATGCCATTAATAGCGCGCCCTGACCACTCAGGGTTTATCCCGGGCCGCGCCACTTCGCACAATCTGCGCACCATTTTCTCCATCAGATCAATCCCACTTAGCTTGCGGTGGCCGCCCTTTTGGACGCCACCAAGGCTTTTGATACACTAGAATGGCTTTTTCTTTTCTATCTCCTTCCTCGTCTGGGCTTCAGCCTGAACTTTGTGCAAAAGATTCAATTGCTCTATACACTCCCGACGGCACGCATCAAGGTCAACGGGCAGGTTACCGGCCCCATAGCCATTTCGCGGGGTACTAGGCAGGGATGCCCCCTGTCCCCCATGTTATTTGCCATCGCTATGGAACCCCTGGCGGCACGCTTACGACAGCATCATACTCAGCGGGGCATTGGCTTCTCAGCTCGTGCCTTGGTCACCTCTATGTACGCAGACGACGTCACGATATATATCCGCGAACCTCAGGAGAATCTCGCGCCCATGACCAGGGAGGTTATCCGTTTCGGCTGCCTATCCGGAGTTCGGGTCAACTGGAGCAAATCCGTCCTTTTCCCCCTCACTGACGCCACTAAACCATTCACAACAGACTATCCATTCATCTGGGCGACTGGCCCCACTAAATACCTGGGCGTTTGGCTGAGCAGAAATATAGATGAGTTATGGCGGTCCAACTTTGGCAAAGCAATGGACTGGCTTGAAACTAAAATACACCTGTGGCAAAAACTTCCCCTATCATTAGCTAGGCGTATTGCCATTGCAAAAATGATCGTGCTCCCAAAATTCTTATACCTCTTTTTAAATATTCCCATTCCTCTCACAACGCAATTCTTCAAAAAACTATGTTCTAATATTATCACGTTGATTTGGGCTGGCCGCCAGCCCCGTATCGCCTACGACGTCCTCACGCTGCCCTTAGTCAGTGGCGGAATGGGGGCCCCTGATCTCAGACTCTATGCGCCGTGTGCCCAAGCCAACTTTCTCCATTTCTGGATTCATCCAACGCCTTTCCAGCCTCATCTGGCGGTCGAGGCGGACCTGGCCTCTTCCTGGCCACTACAGACAGCACTATTTATACCACATAAAATTCCCCGAGGCGAGGTTGACACGGTGGAATGTGTGCGTTGGGCCTTGGATGCACTACGAAGATACACTCGTACTAAAGCACTTTTTGCGCCGTCCATGCAGCTTGCCAGCAACCCCTCATTCCCCCCTTTTGCAAACAGCGGCATGGCTCGCTGCGCCGCAGACCTGGGCATCCGCACCAATGCCGACATTTACCCCAACAACAGCTTTCTCACACTTCCTGATGACGCAACCCCACTTGACAAGCTGCTCTACTACCAGATTAGAGCCACATGCAAAAGCGATAATCCTGCCTTCCCACTTGTCCCCCAGCCTAACGTTGCGCTCAAATACATCCTCTCCTCCACTTCCCCGCGAAAAATGGTGACAAGGTTATACGCTCTCACACTTGCGGCCTCCCCCATTGACACGGAGCGTGCCTGCAACGCGTGGGGTGCGGACCTGGAGGTCTTTCCCTCGCACAATGGCAATACTGCTGCCAAACCAAGCGCCTCTCCCCCAACTATCGGTTGCGGCTCATTCATTTTAAGTATTTACACCGACTCTACCGTAACCCTGTAAGGCTACACAAGATGGGACTGATGGACAGTGACAGATGCGCACGCTGCGCGGCTCCTGATGCGGGCTTTGTGCACCTGGCTTGGTCGTGCCCCAAGTTCCCCGATTTCTGGCTGGAGGTGTGCTCCGTCATCAGCGACATTACACTAGAGCATATTGCCCCTGATCCCCTACTTTGTCTCCTGGGTCACGTTAAGGACATCTCAGACGCTAATCGCAAATTAAATGCTTTGCTACTGGTGCTCGCCAAGCATCGGGTGGCAATCCACTGGGGCCGTAAACTGGCACCGCTGGCCAGACACTGGCTGGACGACGCTGCACATTGTCGGACGCTCCTTGACGAATTCTGGGACCTGATGCCTGCGGCAACTTAGACCCCCAGATATATGGGGCCCTCTCATTTCCTATCTTCTCCGACAGGCCAATACAGATGTACCCACTGCAGATTCCCCCATCATCGACGCCCAGATTTCCGACGATAGCCCTGACGAGACTACCCAGTGACGCCCGACGAACCATCTGCTCCCCCCGCAGATGTATCAGTCATATCCCCCCTTTTTTGGCATATTATGCTGTGGTATATCATGTTCGTCATCTGTCTAGCAGTGTCATCTATATTTGCGAATGTAACAATTGTTATACTACTCATTGGAATGGTAACCTGTAGCATGCCTTAATGTTTAATAAAGGTTTAAAAAAAAAAAAAAAAAAGCAATGGAGCCGATCATGCGAATTACTAGCAAGAGGTGGAGTCAAATACCTCGTAACGCGGGAAGAATTCTTAAAAAAAAAACAACTTGCATATGTCCGGACCCAACACTAGATGGCAGGACTACGCATAGCATGTGAATCTACAGGATTACATGCTTCGAACAGATGCTTACAGGGTAAGTAACATTTTTCATAAATGCACATACACCACTAAATACTATAAACAAATGACAAATATTTAAAAGATTTATGATGGCTATGTCTAACTGCAGATTCTTCATCTTTAGCATATACCCAGGCGCCAGACTGGATCTGGAAGATTTAAACAGCATTGCTCCCATGCGCCTGTAGGTGGCGCTGTGCAGCTCTTTGTTGACTCTGTTCCGTGCCTGAAAGGGACGATGGAGCCACATATAATTACCACCACTGTGCGTCAATGTCCATACCTTCCTTTCACCGCCTTTGCACGTGGATCCCAAGCTTGCTCACTTCCAACTTTTTATCATTAGTTGACAAGCTTTTTCTTACAATTAGTTTTTTCTGTGTGCTCGGAAACTAAATATTCTCCTAAGACTACAAGATTAAAGTCTTGTAAGGACTGTTGCTAACAAATGTCTGTGACAGTTTCAAATGAGGTGTACCTCTGGTGTTTGAGTTTGGCACACAACAACAAGTCCTGCGTTGAGTGTGCGTTTATGAACCTGAGGGCAATCTGGGAATATGAAGTGAAGCAGTACATTGCCAAACAACGAAAGGCGTCTCAGAAGTCCCACTCCAAGTCTAGGATGTGGACCCATTCCCTATCTTGATGCCATTCCTGAGACCGGTCCTCATTGTGGTTCACATCTTCCAATAAGTTGAAATCTGATAGAGACCTCTAGCCGCAGATTTCCTAGGCGTCAGACTGGATCCGGAAGATTTTTCTCTGAGCAATACCCCTGCATGCCGGTAGTTGGTTGGCTCCGCGTGGCGTCGTCTGCGCCAAAAGTGACATCTGAGTCACCTATTTAGGCGCCGTCTCGGCACGCTGATGTCAGTTCTTTTCTTTCTGCGCCACTCAAGCGCTGATCCGTGAAGAGAGATACCCTCTGTCACTTTTTGACAGGATTTTTAAACTTTATGTTGACTCCTTTTTTGTGTGTAGGAAGTCATGTCCTCTAGGAAGACTTCAGGGTTCAAACCGTGCGATGCCTGTCACCACGCCATGTCGGTTACGAACCTGCATTTGGTTTGCCTGTGGTGTCTTGAGCGTGACCACAACTCCAAGTTGTGCTCCAACTGCCGGGACATGGCTCCAAAGGCTTTGAGGGAGCAGTCCCTAAAGCTGCTTGCGGCCCAGCAGGCGACACCAGACTCCTCGGAGGTCTCAGTACCGGTCGAGAGGAAAGTCCCAGAACTGCTCCAGGATCCCCAAGTCCTCTTCATTCCACTCCCGATCCTTGGGACACTCGGGTAAGAGGCACATGAAGTCCAAGTGTACTTCAACTACTCCAAGCCCGTCGGCCAACGCAGCGGAGAAATATCGGAGTTCAAGGCCTCGTTCTCTGGAATCTGCACATTGATCTGCTCCACACCTCCCTACTTTTCCGGGAGCCGGAGCATCCCCCGCTCAAATTAAAGATTTTTATGAGGCTGTGTGCCTAATTTTTGAATGGTCTGACCCCTCCGGCGCGCAATAAGGGCCCGCGTGGTCAGAGGGGGACAATATTTACAAATGGTAGTGGTGGTCTTATTGGTAGCACATCACTCTCAATGTGCATTAAGTATTTATTTGCAATATTGGTGCCCCTCAAGGTTAAAGGTTTACACCCCACTACCTAAGGTGTTATCCACTGTGGTTCAAAGGAACCCAGTGGTGATATCAAAGAATATAGTTTAAACAATCTATGGGCGTGGCTATGGGATCAAAATTTTCCCCATCGTATGCTAATCTGTACATGGGTAGATTTGAGGCTAAACATCTATGGCTTTTGGGACCCCCAGAACTAACAGGACTTATAGTCTATTGGACACGCTATATAGATGACATTTTTGTCATCTGGGCAGGTAGCGCGAACCAGTTTGAAGCTCTTATTGGCTATCTTAATAACAACATCTACAATTTAAAATTTACATCGAATTATAGTAAAACGGAAATTGAATTCTTGGATGTTATAATCTAAGCTAAGGATAATAAAATCATGTCCCGTCTATATAGGAAACCAACAGCATGTAATGCTCTTCTACATGCCTCTAGTGCCCACCCCTCTACACAGGTCAATTCAATTCCTTTTGGAGAAATGATCAGACTTCGGAGAAATTGTAGTGAGGAAAACATATTCAATCAAGAATTGACGAATCTTGAAACACGCTTTCTGAATAGAGGATATCCCACATGTGTACTCAAAAAATCTAGAAAGAGAATTTTACAGAAGACCAGACACTCTATATTGAAAAAATCTAATGTTACAAAAGAAAAAGAAAGGCAGAGATAAGATTAGTCTTGTCACTAACTACAATGTACATAGTCATCAGATTTACAAAATCATGAAGAAACATTGGCATCTTCTAATTCTAGATGGTGGAATGAAACAGTTTGTTACACCTAATCCCAGTATTGTCTATAGAAGAGGCAAAACATTAAGGGACTTTTTATGTTCAAGCTACCTACCCCTAAACATACTGACAAGACTTGGTTATCTAGTAAACCGGATGGTTTTTACAAATGTGGACATTGTAATATGTGCCAATTTGCTTGCAATAACTTGAAGGAATTCAAATACAACACAAACACACTATATCAGATTCGTCAATTTATTAACTGTAACACTAGATTCGTCATTTATTGTATACGCTGTATTTGTGGATTAATATATATAGGCAGCACAATACGACCGCTAAAGGAGAGAATTCAAGAGCATATGAGGGCAATTAGAAATAACGACTCTAGTTATCCTCTAGCGGTACACTACAACTCTGACCATCCCAATAGAACCCTAACAGGTCTGAGCTTTCATGGCATCGCTGAGACTCAAACTGATGGTAGAGGGGGAGACAGGACTTTAAGTCTAAGAAAAGCCGAAGCGCAATGGATTATTCGCCTTCGTGCGGTAGAAAGGAGCATTAACATTGATAAAGAACTACATATTTTCCTGAAGGATTAGACGGGGCTTTCTGATAATTTATCATCTGTTGAGCAATCGTATAGTTAATAAGTAAAACATCTGTTTTCCTAAACTGAGATATTAACGGAAATGCTTACTATATAGATGCTCACTTTGCCCGATGTATGTTGAGACTGTATAATTTGGCTTTCTCGTGTATAAATTCCAAAATATGCTAAATTGTTTATATGACATGATTAGGATGTTTAACTGCTTGTGGACCTAATATAATATACATTATTTTGTCTTCCAATGCCTAATATTGTGATAAATGTATGGCTGATAGATATTTCAACAATGAGAAATTTGTGTTTTTGTGACATATGGTAATTTCAATATTCTCTATAAAAATGCTTGATTAATCCTTGTAGGATAATGTGGATGATATCCTAGTATCACCACACATTAAGAATTGTATTAAATCTCAAAGGCACCATATACACATTGACTTAATAATGGTTACTATAGCCATCACATATTATACTCACTTATCATCGAATATGAGAGTCCTTCTATTTCTTTTTCTATTACTACTAATGAATATAGTCAGCTTACTAACTCTTGTGCACTTATCTGTCAATCTGCTTATCACTTGACCGATTAAAATATCAGATATATGTGCTCTAACCGAACACAGTACGCTCGAACAAATATCAGCTAGTAATGGCCGCCGTTTACTTAATAGAAAAAGAGGAATCTGGTTGTAGTAGTCCTTCTATTTTAATGCAAGAAACGGAAGTTGCGACTTATTCGACAACACGCCGTACGTAATGGAGGAGAATATGCTTAAAAGAAGTGTTAAGAGCCACAAGTTTGTTTTCTAACTTATTCAGAACGGCTTCGGTACACGACGAAATCTACGAGGACAGGTTAGTGCTTACGAACCAAGAGGCCCTTAGAACGTTGTTACTTATAATCTTAAAGGTCCCGTCTTGTGTAACATCGTAGAAATGTTTCGGGGTTTTGACTTACCGTTCTAATTTCATGTTTTTTTAATGACATATTCTATGAGGTAGTGGCTTTATGTGCCATTTCATTTACAACGCCACAGACTGCTTGATATAATTGGAATTACTAATAGAGGTGGTGAACTATACGAATGGGATTTCCAATATGCGAAAATATGCAGGTTTTATACTTGCTGCGTCCTATTTTTTAATTACATTAAAAGCTATGAACAACGGGGCTTTTCTCCTTTCATTTAATATTATCAGGAGTGTTCTTTATATATATATATTTGAATGACACACTCTGGACTCTTGTTAATGGGTACACTACTGTTTTCTTTATATTTTCAGGGGCATATCATAGCCCGATGCTCATCGTTGAATTATCAGTAAGTTTTCCTATGCATAAATTATCCACTTAAAGGAGTGGGATCAGATTGTAGATATAGGTGCCTTATTTTAAATGAACTTTATTACTTGGCCGATGTGAAATTGACGTACATACATTTCGGGCTTTTGGCGGATATTAATATGTAATAACATTCCGGTGGCAATAGATTGGTGTTACTAATTTCCACAACCATTTGGGGCTATTTAAGTTATAGGAATGGCTCAGTGATAGTGGGCCTAGAGTGGCGAGTTCTTTTAGCTATATGAGAATACCATTTGTATTTTCCCTTTTTCTCTTTTTCAGATGCTTATCACAATATTTATGTGAAATTATGGGAACTATCTTCATTCTGGATAAAAATACTCTTTCTAATAGGTATTTAATTACTAGGTCTTTTTAGTCTTTATAAAGTTTTTGGTCAACTACACAAGACTAATTACTTATTCTTGGATATATATTTATTTACAAGACTGCTTTGTCTTTCCTCCAATTTATATTTGTTAGGGACTAAACATTTTCGCTGAAGGATCAGAATTTTATATGGAATGCTTTGAGAATTCATCTATTAAGCTTTTGAAGGTATTTCATATTGTTTTGTTCATGTTAGTTCTCATCACCTCTTATATTCATTGGGTCTATGAATAATCCTTACTATGGTGCACGAATATAGCATGAATATGGTTATCTCACCATTGGTTACTCGGGGTCTTTTCTATCTATCACTTATATTTTCACTGATGAACATGATGTATATCATGTGACTACACTGTTGGTTGGTTTTTGGTTTACTATTGATTGACTTTTAAAATAATTGTCTTTTTGCACTCTACTATAACACTATGGTTGTGAAATGTAGTATATTTTCTGTATATAACTATTTTACTTTTGTTCTCTTTATCCTTGAGAATAATATAAATTCCTGTTTCCTCTTCTTCTTTTTTATTTCTATATTGTAAATATTGGATTTCTTTTTATGGCATTTATTGCAGCCTTGAAAAAGTTTCTCTGAAACGAAACACGTGTCGGCTGCCGGTCCAACGCTATGTGGAAGGATCAGAGTATCTACCTTCTATCATTGAAATACTATGCTATCCGTTTTTAAACATATGGTTGAAATCTGTTTGTTGGATGTGTTTATCTTATTAAATAGCAAGTAACAAAAAAACTTCTGATTTGTTGGTACTATGAACTGCTCCATGAAACTTTTTTGTATGTTGATATTTTGAATTGCTTCAAGTTCTTTTTAAAAATAAAAAATCTTTTTGTATGAATCAAAATTGAATTGACTTGAGTGCCGAGGTTTATCTATATTCTTTGTGGTCAGAGGGGGCTTCATCAGGTTCCACGACGGCGGTTCCGGCACCGATGACCACCCCTCGCCCCGGATCAGGACCAGTGCAGGTTGTGCCGCTGCAACCTTCCCTTTGCTCCCAACAGCACCAGCCCTATTCTGATCCCTGACGACAAGGAGCCGGCATTCCAGCACTGGAAGGGCCCATTGTTCCTATTTTGTTCCCAGAGCCTTATTCGTACAGGCCAGGCTTGGGAGAAGAATGGGAGGGGTCACTGGACCCTTTAGAATACCAGCAGTATGAACAAGACATGGACTGGTATGAGGAACTGGGTGAGACCAGTGGTCTGGATACATCCCCAGATACTGGCAAGCTTTCTCCTCCTACCATGGCTACGGAGGAGAGTGCATTTTATTCAATGGTGGTGCGCAGGGCAGCTGGGGCCCTTGACTTTCAGCTACCCACAGTGGCAGTCAAAACTAAATCTGGACAGAGGTGCTCCAGACGGAAGCTTCCTTTTGGGAACCCTTGCTCCCATTGCACGAAGCCCTCATGGATGGCCTTCTGGGAACCTGGTCCAAGTCCAACACAGGGTTCCAGTGACCAGGACGATCGCCGCCGCCACCGGTCTGCTACAAACAAGCAAACTTCCTCACTATTTATTGGCAGTCCAAGCTTCTACTTCCAATGCGCGTTCCCTGCCGCTCCCCCGGCAATGGAATCCAAGAGGCTGGATGGTTGGGGCAAGAAAATGTTATCTTCCGCTAGCTTTGCATTGCGGTCGGTGAACACCGCATGCTTATTGGGCCGTTATTACCACTCTCTGTGGGAAACGGTTGCGCATGTGCTGCCACAGGTCCTGGAGGAGGCCCGGGCCATCCTCCCTCAAGCAGTATCAGACGAGAGAATTGCAGCAAAGTTCTCCATTCAATGTGGTTTTGACATGACCGACTCGCTGGGCAGAGCGATTTCCACGACGGTGGCTGTTAGACGCCACACCAGGCTGAGAAAATCTGGCTTTTCAGGGGATGTCCAGGCCTCGCTCATGGACATGCCCTTTAATGTCACCCGTACCTTCAGAGACCAGGCAGACACAGCACTGGAGTTCTTTAAAGAATCTCAGGCTACAGCCAAGTCCTTGGGCCTTTCAGCTGCCCCCATCCTCAGTCTGCCTTTTGTGGCTACAGAAAGGGTATTCAACAGCGCCAACCCTATACCAGGGACCGAGCCGCTCAAGTTCCACAACCCCTGCACGTCCACAAGAATCAGATAGCTAGAGGTCCGATCAAACTACCACCCCCTCAGTTGCTTCAACCTCCAAGCCCTCCTAGTCTCGCCCTTCCAGACCATGGGCGTCTGGTTGATGGCAGGTCAGCCAACACTCCACCACTGGCAAAACACTACATAGTACAGGTGTGTCCTCCAGTTCATCCAGAGGTGCTACTCCCTTCCCTTCGTGACCACCCCTCCTTCCATGCCTTCATCCTATGACCGGCTGATGGAGGATCATTTACTATTGCTCCAGGAGGAAGACATGGCTCTCTTGGCTAAGGGTGCCAGAAGTAGGCTGTGGTTGCAATTCCCACTACTTTCTGGTCCCAAAAAAAGACAATGGCCTTCGTCCTATCCTAGACCTACGAGCTCTCAACTACTTCCTCAAAAATGCAAAACTCGAGATTCTCACATTAGCTTAGGTCCTGTCTGCCCTGGACCCGGGAGACTGGATGGTAGCATTGGATTTGCAGGACGCCCTATTTTCACATTCCAGTCCTGCCTGCTTATCAGCGCTACCTGCTCTTTATGGTAGGCCACAAGCATTATAAGTTCACTGTGCTCCCCTTTGGCCTTACCAGCGCCCCTCGGGGCTTCACCAAGGTGATAGCGGTGATTGCAGATCAGGTGTGCCAGTCTTCTCCTATCTTGACGACCGGCCGTTGAAGGTGGGCTTACTCTAGGCTGTCATCTCCCACCTCCAGACTACGGCAAACCTCCTGCATTCGCTGGAGTTCACTATCAACATGCCGAACTCACACCTGACTCCCTCTCAGACGGTCCCTTTCTGCGGAGCTGTTCTGGACACAGTTCAGTTTTGGGCCTGTCCTCCCTAACAGCGAGTCCAGGATGTACAGGCTGTCATACCGATATTTCAGCCTCTATCCTGGATTTCGGTGAGAATGACTCTGGGGCTGTTGAGCCTCATGGCCTCCTGCATCCTGCTAGTAACACAAGCCAGATGGCATATGCGGGCTCTGCAGTGGGACCTGAAGTTCCAATGGTCACAGCATACGGGGAATCTCAAGGGGAATCTCTCTGGCATGGTCCAGATCTTGGAGGGAACTGCACAAGACCTGCAGTGGTGGCTGATGAACCCTGATTGGGACAGAGGCAGACCCCTCTCCCTTCTCTAACCAGATATCTCACAGTAGGGACAGATGTGTAACTCCTGGGATGGGGCAGCCATCTGTAAGAGGTGGAGATCACAGTACTCTGGGCTCCGGCAGAATCCGTACTCCACATCAATATACTGAGCTCCGAGCGATTTGCTTTACATTGAAAGCCTATCTACCCTCCATCAAGGAAAGGCTAGTTCAAGTGTTCATGGACAACACCGCCACCATGTAGCACTGCAACAAACAGGGCGGAGTGGTATTGTGGACCCTCTGTCAAGTGGCCATGTGTCTCTGGACATGGCTGAAACAGCAGGGCATTTCCCTGGTGGTTCAACACCTAGCAGTTTCCTTGAACGTTAGGGCGAACAAACTCGGCCATCGATGCATAGCGGATCACAAATGGTGTCTCCATCCGGAGGTGGCGCAAGGTCCCTTTCATCAGTGAGAGTTCCTTGGTTAGATCTGTTCACCTCCGCCGTGAAAGCGCAATGTCAATAATTTTGCACGATTTAGTTTCCAAGGTGGCTCTCGCTCAGAGATGCTTTTGGTCTCCAGTGGAGCTCAGGCCTCCTCTGTGCCTTTCTGCTCATACCACTCCTGCCCAGAGTTCTCAAGAAGATCAGAAACAACCGAGACCAAGTCATCCTTGTGGCTCCGGCCTGGGCATGGAGAGTCTGGTATCTCAAGCTCCTACAAATAATCCTCTGATCAGCCTGCCCCTCGGGAGTATCTTCTGTTGCAGTAGCAGAGGAGGGTTCTCCACCCGAACCCGTCAACTCTGCGCCTTCTTGCGTGGAGATTGAGCGGCGGCAGTTGATAGCTTTCTACCTTCCTCCTGAAGTCTGTAATTTTATTCTGGTAGCTAGGTGTTCCTCCACTAAAAGGAAGTATGCCTGCAGATGTAAGAAATACGTAATATATTGTCCAGAAAAGTCTATTTACCCTCTTTCTCCTTCCCTTTCTGATGTTTTGCTTTCTTATTTTGACCCTTGCCCAGCAGGGCTCTGCTCGCACCCTGAAAGTGTATCTTTCTGCTTTGTCTGCCTTCCCGAGGCTGCCAGACCAGCCCTCTTTATTTAAGTCACCCATTGTACATAGTTTCCTGAAAGGCCTTTTACATATGTTTCCACCCTCCCTTTCATTATGCCTTAGTGGGACCTTAATTTGGTTCTCACTTTTCTGATGTGTTCTCCTTTGGAGCCCCTGCATAATTGTCCCCTCCGGCGCCTGCTCACCATCAAAACAGCCTTTTTAGTAGCAATCACTACAGCCAGGAGGGTGAGTGAGCTGCAGGCTTTATCGTCCAAGCCTCCTTTCTTGACAATATTCCCTGACAAATTGGTGCTTCGTGCTAGGTCCTCTTTCCTTCCGAAAGTGGTAACACCTTTCCATGTGAGACAATCTGTCACCTTGCTCTCTTTCTACACTCCTCCACATCCCTCCAAGGAAGAAGAGCGACTCCACCGTCTGGACCCAAGAAGGGTGTCGTCATTGTACATTGACCGCACAAAGAAGTTCTAAGTGGATGACCAACTCTTCGTGGGGTATGTTGGTGCGAAGAAAAGTCGGGCAGTGCAGAAACGGACCATCTCATGATGGGTCGTTCTCTGCATCAAGATTTTCTACTCTCTGGCAAAGAAGCACCTCCTGAAGGCTAAAGTGTTCATTCCACCAGAGCTAAGGCTGCCACCACTGCTTTAGCACGTGGAGTCCTAGTCCTGGACATATGTCAGGCAGCAACACGGGCATCTCTGCACATGTTTACTAAACATCTGAAAGAGACTGTTAGTTATGGACTCCTTACCTTAGAATTACCCCCAGGCATCAGACTGGATCCAGAGAAATTTTTCTTCAGCAGTACCCCTTCGCGTCGATAGGTGGCGTCGGTTAACTCCACGTTCGTCGTTGGCGTCGTGCTCGCCGAATGACATCTCGGTATCACTTAGACGCCGCGCCTGCGCTCTGACGTCAGTTCTTTCTTTTTCCGCGCCAGTCAGCGCAGATCTGGAGAGAGCGGTACCTCTAGTCACTTTTTGACTGTAATTTTTCGACTTTTGTCGACATCTTTTTTCGAGTCGTTCGACTCCTGGTGCACAGGGATGCCACATCGGTGGACCGGCTTCAAACCTTGTGACTTGTCACAAGTTGATGTCGGTTACGGATCCGCACCTTGTGTGCCTGTGGTGCCTGGAGCGTGACCACGACCCGAAGTCGTGCTCAGACTGTCGGGCCATGAATCCGAAGTCTTTGCGGGAGCGGTCCCGAAAGCTTCTGGAGGCCCGGCAGTCTGCTCCGCGCTGCTCGAGGTCCCGGTCGAGAGGGAGGTCGCGGGATCGGTTGCGGAGTCACCACCATCACTCCTCTTCTAAGTCTTCGTCTTCGGGTAAGTCGAAGCATAAAAAGAAGGCGAAGAAGCACCGTCACTCTTCGCGTTCTCCCCGTCCGTCGGGCGACGCGGGATGCGGACGGTAGTCGTCCGGCTCCGCCCATGGAGCCTTTTCGGTCGGCTCTGAGCTTCCCTCCCTTCCCGGGAGGCGGAGCAACCCCTGCCCAGCTTCATAGTTTTTACGAAGCCCTTGGCAATACCTCTGCCCCCTCCGACGCCGGTTGTGTCCCCAACCGACGTCGACCCCAGCCCCCTCGACATGGACACAGAGCCGGACCGGCGTCGACTGACGCCGGTACTGGCGCCGACCGGTACTTTTGTACCTCTGTTCTACCCTGGTGTTCCCTATCGCCCTGAGTGGCAACCAGAGGAGGGTGAGGAGGACTGGGAGGGGTCTGTGGACACTCTGGCAGACCAGTTGGAAAAGCTGGACTGGAGAGAGGAGTTGGGTGAGGCCAGTGGTCTGGACACTTCTCCAGACCTTGGCATGCTTTCTCCCCCTACCGTGGCTATGGAGGAGGGAGCCTCTTACTCAGTGGTGTTGCGTAGGGCGGCTGAGGCCTTGAACCTTGAGCTTCCTACGGTGGCGGTCAGGACTAACCTCCTGACCGAGGTGCTTCAACCGGCAGCGGCCTCTTAGGAGCCCCTGCTGCCGTTCAATGAGGCCCTCACGGACATCCTTCTGGGCCCTTGGTCCAAGCCCAGCACCGGGGCCTCTGTGGATAGGATGATTGCCCGACTCCACCGCCCGGCAACCCAATTTTCCTCTCCCAACACCCTACCCCTGAGAGCTTGGTGGTCCAAGCCTCAACTTCCAGTGGCACGTTCCCTACTGCTCCACCTGATAGGGAATCCAAGAAGCTGGATCACCTTGGGAAGATGTTTTCTTCCGCCAGTTTAGGACTCCGGTCGGTGAACACTGCATGTCTCTTGGGCCGTTACACCCACTCTGTGTGGGCCACGGTCGCGCAGGTGCTGCCACAGTGCCTGGAGGATGCCCGGGCCGTGCTCTCACATGCAGTTGCTGAGGGAAGTTCGCCAGACGATGTGGGCTGGACACCGCTGACTCGCTAGGCAGGACGATTTCAACGTCGGTAGCCCTGCGACGCTACGCCTGGCTGAAGTCCACTGGCTTTTCGGGTGATGTCCAATCGACTATTTTGGACATGCCTTTTGATGGCCGTCGCTTGTTTGGCAACAAAGCGGTAAACGCGCTCGAGTGCTTTAAGGATTCTAGGGCTACGGCCAGATCATTGGGCCTCGCTACCACCTCTCGCCCGCGCAGTCTGCTTTTCACCCCTTTCGTGGCTACGGAAGAGGTGCCCCACCATGTTCCGCCCAGAGCCACAGGCCTGCGCAAGCTATCCAGCCTCTGCGTGGCCGGGGACGTGGGACCCAGCGTCGTGGGTCTGGGGGCCAGCGAGCGGGCCAGTCCACCAGCGCCCCCTCTGCAGCAGCCTCCAAGCCTTCCTAGTCCGACTTTTCAGGGCCACCAGTTGCCAGTGGGTGGCATGATTCGCCATCACCTACCCCACTGGCATAACATCACATCGGACAGGCGGGTTTTGCAGATAGTCCGAAGGGGCTACTCCCTCCCCTTCGAGACTACTCCTCCCTCCATGCCACTTGCTTTCCATCGCATGTCGGAGGATCACTTGGCCCTTCTCCGTCAGGAAGTTGCGGCTCTCTTGGACAAGGGAGCCATCGAGCGAGTCCCTGTGCCAGAAGTAGGTTGTGGTTGTTATTCCCACTACTTCCTGGTTTCCAAGAAGGACAAAGGCCTGCTTCCTATCTTGGATCTCAGGGACGTCAACCGCTTCCTCCAGAAGGAGAAGTTCAAAATGTTGACACTGGCTCAGGTCCTGTCTGCCCTCGACCCTGAAGACTGGATGGTAGCGTTGGACTTGCAGGACGCCTATTTTCACATCCCCATCCTGCCTGCCCACCGGCGTTACCTACGGTTCATGGTAGGCCACGAGCATTTTCAGTTCACCGTGCTCCCCTTTGGCCTTACCTGCGCCCCTCGGGTGTTCATGAAAGTGATGGCGGTGGTCGCGGCTCTTCTGCGCTGATCAGGGGTTCCAGTCTTCCCCTATCTCAACGACTGGCTGTTGAAGGCAAGTTCGCTCCAGGCTGTCGTCTCCCACCTCCAGACTATGGCGGACCTCCTGCATTCGCTGGGGTTCACTATCAACGTGCTGAAGTCACACCCGATTCCCTCTCAGAAGCTCCTTTTCATCGGGCGGTTCTCGACACAGCGCAGTTTCGGGTTTATCCTCCCAAACATTGAGTCCGGGATATTCGGGCTATGATTTTGATCTTTCAGCCTCTATCCCGGGTTTCGGTCAGAATGACCCTGAGGCTGCTGGGCCTCATGGCCTCTTGCATCCTGCTGGTGGACCATGCCAGGTGGCATATGCGGGCTCTGCAGTGGGACCTGAAGTTCCAGTGGGCACAGCATTAGGGGAATCTCTCCGATTGCGTCCAGATCTCGGAGGGCACTGCACACCAATTGCAGTGGTGGCTAACGAACCAGGATTGGGTCAACGGCAGATCCCTCTCCCTTCCCCAACCAGAGTTCACAGTGGTGACAGATGCATCACTGCTGGGGTGGGGCGGCCACATGGGGGAGGCGGAGATCAGAGGCCTCTGGTCTCCGGCAGAGTCCGGGCTCCACATCAACCTTCTGGAGCTCCGGGCGATTCGTCTTGCACTGAAGGCATTCCTTCCTTCTGTCAAAGGAAGAGTAGTGCAGGTGTTCACGGACAACACCACCGACATGTGGTATTGCAACAAACAGGGCAGGGTGGGGTCGTGGATCCTCTGTCAGGAGGCCCTTCGTCTTTGGAAGTGGCTGGACCATCAGGGCATGTCCCTGGTGGTTCAACACCTGGCGGGTTCCTTGCACTCAGTCGCCGGTGCATGATGGATCACGAATGGCGTTTTCACTCTGAGGTGGTGCGAGGTCTCTTTCAGCAGTGGGGAGAGCCTTGGTTAGATCTATTCGCCACCGAAGAGAACGCGCAATATCAGCAGTTCTGCCCGTTGGAATTTCCATGGCGGCACTCGCTAGGCAACGCTTTTCGTTTTCGAGTGGAGTTGCGGTCTTCTATATGCCTTTCCGCCTATACCACTTCTGCCCAGAGTGCTGAAGAAGATCAAGCACGACCGGGCCCAAGTCATTCTTGTGGCTCCGGACTGGGCACGAAGAGTCTGGTATCCCGAGCTCTTGGACATGGCCATCGAGCCTCCGATCAGACTGCCTCTTCGGGAGGATCCTCTGTCGCAGCAGCAGGGGACGGTCCTTCACCCGAACCTGTTCAGCCTCCACCTCCTTGCGTGGAGATTGAGCGGCGACAGTTGACAGCTTTCGACCTTCCTCCTGAAGTCTGTAATGTTAACTTGGCAGCCAGGCGTCCCTCCACCAAAACGGTATACGCCTGTAGATGGAACAAATTTGTGGCATGGTGCACAGCAAAGGCTGTGGATCCCATTTCTGCCCCTCTTCCAGAGGTTCTCCTCTTTATTATTTCTTTGGCCCAGCAGGGCACTGCTCTGGGCACTCTTAAAAGCTATCTTTCGGACATTTCGGCCTTTCTTAGCCTTCCTGATCAGCCTTCTCTTTTCAAGTCCCCTATTGTGAATCGCTTCCTTAAGGGCATTACTCACCTTTTTCCTCCTATTCCTTTCGTAATGCCCCAGTAGGACTTGAATCTAGTCTTAACTTAACTTATGTGTGCTACTTTCGAGCCACTACATAATTGTCCTCTCAGACTCTTGACCTTAAAGACTGCTTTTCTGGTTGCCATCACCTCTGCTCACAGGGTGAGTGAGCTTCAGGCTCTTTCTTCTAAGCCTCCTTTCCTGGCTGTTCATCCGGACAAGGTTGTCCTTCGTACTAGACCTTCTGTTCTTCCCAAAGTGGTTACCTCTTTCCACATAGGACAGGCCATCACTTTGCCCACCTTTTTCCCGCCCCGTATCCTTCTAAAGAGGAGGAGAGGCTCCACCGTCTGGATCCAAAACGTGCGCTTTCCTTTTATCTGGATCGCACACAACAATTCCGGGTGGATGATCAGCTCTTTGTTGGCTATGTGGGTGCCAAGAAAGGTCGAGCCGTGCAAAAACGAACCATCTCTCGATGGGTCGTTCTTTGCATTAAAATTCGTTATTCCTTGGTGAAAAAGGAACCTCCAGTAGGGTTGTGCGCCCATTCCACCAGGGCGACGGCAGCCACTACTGCTTTGGTACGTGGAGTTCCCCTTCATGACATCTGCCAGGCAGCCATGTGGGCTTCATTGCACACGTTCACTAAACATTACTGCCTGGACAGCCAAGTCCGGAGTGACGGCTTCTTTGGCCGCTCCGTTCTTCAGGACTTCCTGGTGTGAACTTGGTTCGCAGACCTACCTCCGGGGTTGGTATTGCTGGGGTATCTACTCTAAGGTAAGGAATCCATAACCAATAGTCTCTTTCAAATGAACAAGTTACTTACCTCCGGTAACGATATATCTGTAAGAGACATATATTAGTTATGGATTCCTTACCGCCCCACCCATCCTCCCCGTTCTGCGAAATGACTTCTAGAGTAAGGGACTCCCTTTCAGGGCCCTAGTTTTATGCACCAGTGGTCAGTGTCTTGCATGACTCTGCGCTTCTGGCGTGGAATGTCATGTAAAGAACTGACGTCAGCGCGCAGGGGCGGCATCTAAGTAGATACCACGACGTCATTCTGGCGATTACAACGCCAACGACGAATGCGGAGTCGACCGACACCACCTACCGACGCGCAGGGGTACTGCTGAAGTAAAATTCTCCGGATCCAGTCTGACGCCTGGGGGTAATTCTAAGGTAAGGAATCTATAACTAATATAGGTCTCTTACAGATATATCGTTACCGAAGGTAAATAACTTGTTCATTACTGCCTGAGTAGTCAGGTCCGCAGGGACGGCCATTTTACCTGTTCGGTGCTGCAGGACTTTTTAGTCTTAAATTTGTCTGCACTCCCTCCGGGGATGGTATTGCTTAGGTATCTATTGAAAGTTAAGGAATCTGCTGCTAGATGTCTCTAACACATGAACAAGTTACTTAACTTCGGTAATGCCTTATCTGGTAGAGACGTGATCTAGCCATAGATTCCTTACCGACCCACCCATCCTCCCTGCTCTGCAGTCAAGTTTCTAGGGTCAGGGCTGGTCCCTTTCAGAGCCCTAGTTTTCAAACACACCAATGTCAGTACACTTCATGGCGTCACCCTTCTGGTGTGGAAAGTTGTGAAAAAGCAACTGATGGCAGTGCGCCAAGATTGTTCCTATATAGGTGACACGGACGTCACTTCCAGCGTGGACAACACTGACAATGCCATGTGAAGCCAATCAACGCCACTTACTGGCGCGCAGGGGTATTGCTTGAAGAAAAATCTTCCGGATCCAGTCTGACGCCTGGAAAATTCAAAGGTAAGGAATCTGGAGCTAGATCATATCTCTACCAGATGCGTTACCGAAGGTGAGTAACTTGTTCATCGAAGCAGAAGCACAAGAAAGCTTTACAAGATTCATCCCAGTCCCGCACTCTCAAACTGGGAAGGATGTCAGGGTGCCATGTCAGGGTGCCTCATGGTCCTGCTCCCAGTCTCCCACAGAGGAGCCGATCCCACAACTGATCTTAATGCAGTTTCCGGTTCCATCAGCAATATTGCAACAGATTGAGGCCTTTAGAGATGCTATGTTGCGACCTTTTGCCACACTTCTGGCCTCCGCCAACATGGCTTCATGTCCCAAGAATCCACAGAGGAATTTAGTCGAATTGCCCCCAGTGTGTCTTCCCTCAGGACCATCTCTGCCCCCGGAACTCTGCTGTGTTTCTGCTCTGATGCCAGAGCCAACCACGTCTGTCCTTTTGGCTTCTATGCTGTACCCAGCTCCGCCAGAAAATTATCCTGTTCCTGTAGTCCTATCTAACTACAAGCTGGATTCATCTCGGCCTCAACAAAGGCCTCATCCCGAAGCCATACCGATGCACTGTGTCCTAGTTCAATCTGACTTGTACAAAACACTATAATTAGGCTTTCCTGTTTTCAGTTTCTATTTTTGGTCAATTCTGTTGGTTTTTTTTCTCAGTGTTTTCAAGTGATTTCAATACCTTAAAAAAACAGTGGTTATCAGTTGTTACACATTTAGCGCCATTAAAAACAGAAACAGTGTTTTTCCGTTTTTTCTGGAACATTTTGCTTTTATTATTGCTTGCTTTCTGTACTGATATTGTATGGTAGATAGACAGTGTATATGATATCCAAATGTATTTTTGCAAATCAAACTTGTTGTAGTACATCATACAATACCTCTTCAGTGAGTCTTTGGTCATGTGAGCTCGCTTTTTCCTTCCCATGTAAACTTTTTTTCTGTGAAAAGGCCCTCTCAACATTGGCACTTGAGATGGATAACGCCAAAACAGCCAGTACACAATTTGCTAGCTCTGGCCACTGACATAGCTTTTCACGCCAATACTGGTGCACTTGAAGATTGCGATTCTCTGGGCAGGTTCTGCAACATTTGCGTTGAACTGGGCTCTTATGCCGTCAGAGTTATTGAAGCGGTCAAAAATGAAGCAGCCCTTTTGAAACTACGGAGAAAATTCACCTTTACAGAAGGGGTCTAGAACTTGTATAGAGTACCACAGTGAGGTTTCATTGACTTCAAATGTCCTGGTTGCTGAAGGGACATATCTGAAAGAGACACGTTAGTGACAGATTCCTTACCTTAGAATATCCCCAGGCGTCAGGCTGGATCCGGAAAGTTTTGCGTAGCAGTACCCTTGCGCGTCGGTAGGCGGCGTTGTGTGGCTCCGCGTCCGTCGTCGGCGTCTGGATCGCCGGATGACGTCGCGGCCAGTACTTAGACGCCGCCCCTGCGCGCTGACGTCAGTTCTTTCTTTTTCCGCGCCAGTAAGCGCAGATCCGGAGAGAGCAGTGCCCCAGTCAATTTTTGACTGATTTTTTTGTGACTTTTGTCATTGTTTTCTAGAGTCTTACGACTCCTACGGTGTCGGTAGGGATGCCCGGCTTCAAGCCATGCGACGCCTGTAGTCGAATGATGTCGATCACGGACCCGCATCAGGATTGTCTCTACTGCCTCGGGCGCGACCACGACTCCAAGTCGTGCCCTGACTGTCGGGCCTTGCATCCGAAGGCTTTGCGAGAGCGGTCTCGAAAGCTCCTTGAGGTCCGGCAGTCTGCTCCGCGCCAAGCCCCGGTCGAGAGAGAGGTCGAGGGGCCGGTCGCGGAGTCCTCATCGTTCTTTGGGGTCAAAGTCTTCGCACTCCTCGGTAAGTCGAAGCATAAGTCAAAGAAGCGTCATCGCTCGACAACTTCCCCTCGCCGGTCGCGCGACTCGGCTGAGGGTCCCTTCGGCACCGTCCCCGCAGCGCCGGGAGTGCCTGTGGAGCCGCCGCCGCATTACCCGCACTACCCGGGTTCGGGGTCGACTCCGGCCGAAATACAGGAGTTCCTGTCGGCCATGGCCCGCCTCAAGGTCCCCCCGGTGCGCCTTCGGGCCCCGCGAGCCCTAGTGGGGTTCCCACGGCGCCGCCGGCGACTCCGGTCCCGGCGACACCAGCCCCGGCCTCGACCCCGGCCTCGACCCCGGCTCCGGTGCTGCCGCAACCCCGATCGACGCCCGTTGACCTAACGACACCGCCACCGGCGTCGATCTCACCGGTGCCGTTCACGACGCCGTCCGGGGCTCCGGGCGACGTCGTCCCCAGGTTCTCTCCGGACTTGGCGCCGGACCGACGTCGATCGACGCCGGCTCCGGTGCCGCTGGGACCTTTTGTCCCACATGTCCCTCCTCCTTACATTGAACCTGATTTGGAGGACGAAGAGACCTGGGAGGGGTACGAGGACCCTCTCACTGCCCAATGTGAGTACGATCAGGACTGGGCTGAGGAACTTGGGGAGGCCAGTGGTCTGGATACCTCTCCAGACATTGGCATGCTGTCTCCTCCTTCCGTGGCAACGGAGGAGGGAGCAAACTTGCAACGGTGCTGCGTAGGGCAGCTGAGGTCCTGCACCTCCAGTTACCTACAGTGGCTGTCAGGACTAACCTCCTGACGGAAGTGCTTCAGCCGGCGGCTACCTCTGCGGAGCCACTGCTGCCGTTCAACAAGGCACTTTCGGACGTTCTTTTGGGCACCTGGTCCAAGCCCACCACAGGGGCTCCTGTGGATAGGAACGTAGCCCGGCGCCATCGCCCTGCTCCGGGCGACCCCCTGTTCCTTTCCCAACACCCCACCCCTGAGAGCTTGGTTGTCCAAGCCTCCGCCTCCCAAAGCGCCTTCCCTACCGCTCCCCGGATAGGGAATCCAAAAACTGGACCAATTTGGGAAGAAGGTTTTTCTTCCACCAGTGCTGGCTTGCGGTCCGTCAACACCACTTGCCTTTTGGGCCGATATACCCACTCCTTGTGGGATTCGGAGGCGCAGGTTCTGCCCCAGTGTCCTGAGGAGGTCCAGGCACTGCTTTCCCGCGCCATTGCGGAAGGAAGAGATGCGGCGAAGTATACTATCCGGTGTGGCCTAGATACCGCCGACTCGCTAGGCAGATCGCTTGCGACGACAGTGGCGCTGCGCCGTCACGCCTGGCTGAGGACCACTGGTTTCTCGGGCGATGTCCAAAACACGCTTATGGACATGCCCTTTGATGGAGTCGGCCTTTTCGGCAACAAGGCAGACCATGCGCTGGAGCGCTTTAAGGACTCACGGGCTACAGCCAAGTCCCTGGCCCTTTCTACTGTGCGCCCTCCGCAACAGTCTGCTTTTCGCCCCTTTCGTGGCCACGGAAGGGGCGCCCAGTCACGTCCGCTGCCCAGCCACCGGCCCGCGCAGCAAGTGTCTTCGCGCGGCCGTGGACGTGGCTCCCGCCGAGGCGGGTCGTGTAACCAGCGTGCGGGTCAGGCCACCACCTCCGCCCGTCCGCGGCCTCCAAGCCCTCCTAGTCCATCCTTTCAGGTCCACAGCACGCCAGTAGGGGGCAGGGTCCGCCATCACCTTCACCACTGGCGTGCGATTACATCGGACAGGTGGGTCTTGGACATTGTCCGAAGGGGCTACTCCCTCCCCTTCGAGACTACCCCCCCAGCCATGCCACCTCAATACCACCGCATGTCGGGGGATCATTTGGTGCTTCTTCAAAAGGAAGTTGCAGCCCTCTTGGCCAAGGGGGCCATCGAGCGCGTTCCGACCCCAGAAGTAGGACGTGGTTGTTACTCCCACTACTTTCTGGTGCCCAAAAAGGACAAGGAGGACATGCGTCCTATCTTGGACCTCCGGAACGTCAATCGCTTCCTCCAGAAGGAGAAGTTCAAGATGCTCACCCTAGCTCTTGTCTTGACTGCCCTCGACCCTGGAGACTGGATGGTAGCGTTGGACTTGCAGGACGCATATTTTCACATTCCCGTCCTGCCGGCCCACCGGCGTTACCTGCGGTTCACGGTCGGCCTGGAGCATTTTCAGTTCACTGTGCTCCCCTTTGGCCTTACCAGCGCCCCTCTGGTGTTCACGAAAGTGATGGCGGTGGTCGCAGCTCATCTGCGCCGGGCAGGGGTTCCAGTCTTCCCCTACCTCGACGACTGGCTGCTGAAGGCGGGCTCGTCCCAGGCAGTCGTCTCCCACCTCCAGACTACGGCCGAACTCCTGCACTCGCTGGGGTTCTCCATCAACGTGCCGAAGTCGCACCTGATTCCTTCTCCACAGCTCCTTTTCATCGGAGCAGTTCTGGACACGACGCAGTTTCGGGCCTATCCTCCCGAACGGCGAGTCCGGGATATTCAGGCTATGATTCCGATCTTTCAGCCTTTATCCTTGGTTTCGGTACGGATGACCCTGAGGCTGCTGGGCCTCATGGCCTCCTGCATCCTGCTGGTCGATCATGCCAGATGGCATATGCGGGCTCTGCAGTGGGACCTGAAGTTCCAGTGGGCGCAGCATCAGGGGAACCTGTCCGATTACGTCCAGATCTCGGAGGGGACTGCACAGCAGTTGCAGTGGTGGCTCTCGAACCGGCAATGAGTCATGGGCAGATCCCTCTCCCTTCCCCAGCCAGAGCACACAGTTGTGACGGGCGCGTCCCTTCTGGGATGGGGCGGTCACATGGGAGAGGCGGAGATCAGAGGCCTCTGGTCTCCGGCGGAGTCCTGGCTCCATATCAACCTTCTGGAGCTCCGGGCGATCCGACTTGCACTCAAGGCATTCCTTCCCTCTGTCAAAGGGACGGTAGTGCAGGTGTTCGCAGACAACACCACCGCCATGTGGTACTGCAACAAACAAGGCGGGGTGGGGTCGTGGACCCTATGTCAGGAGGCTCGGCGTCTCGGGACATGGCTGGAACATCAGGGCATATTCCTGATGGTTCAACACCTGGCAGGTTCCCTGAACGCCAGGGCGGACGAACTCAGCCGCAGGTGCATGATGGATCACGAATGGCGTCTTCACTCGGAGGTGGCGCAAGGACTCTTTCTACAGTGGGGAGAGCCTTGGTTAGATCTATTCGCCACCGAAGAGAACGCGCAATGTCATCAGTTCTGCGTGTTGGAATTTCCAAGGCGGCACTCGCTCAGCGACGCTTTTCGTCGCGGGTGGAGTTGCGGTCTGTTGTACGCCTTTCCGCCTATACCACTTCTACCCAGAGTGTTGAAGAAGATTCGGCGCGACCGGGCCCAAGTCATCCTTGTGGCTCCGGACTGGGCTCGAAGAGTTTGGTATCCCGAGCTACTCAGTATGAGCGTCGATCCCCCGATCCGTCTGCCTCTTCGGGAGGATCTTCTGTCGCAGCAGCAGGGGACGGTTCTCCACCCGAACCTGTCCAGTCTCCACCTCCTTGCGTGGAGATTGAGCGGCGGCAGTTGATTCCTTTCGACTTGCCTCCCGAAGTTTGTGATGTGATTCTGGCAGCCAGGCGTCCCTCCACTAAGGTGGTCTACGCCTGCAGGTGGAACAAGTTTGTGGCATGGTGCACAGCAAAGGCTGTGAATCCCCTTTCTGAGGTTCTTCTGTTCCTTCTTTCTCTGGCCCAACAGGGTTCTGCCCTGGGTACCATCAAGGGCTATCTTTGTGCAATCTCGGCCTTCCTCAGGCTTCCTGATCAGCCCTCCCTTTTCAAGTCCCCTGTTGTTAACAGGTTTCTTAAAGGCATTACACACCTCTTCCCTCCTGTTCCGTTTGTGATGCCTCAGTGGGACTTAAACTTGGTTCTTACCTTTTTAATGTGTGCTCCCTTTGAGCCTCTACATAACTGTCCTCTTCGTCTTCTCACTCTGAAGACAGCCTTTCTGGTGGCCCTCACCTCCGCTCGGCGGGTGAGTGAGCTCCAGGCCCTTTCGTGCAAACCCCCCTTTCTGTCTGTCCATCCAGACAAGGTTGTTCTTAGGACGCGTCCGTCCTTCTTGCCAAAGGTGGTTACTGCCTTCCACATTGGGCAGACCATCACTTTGCCCACCTTCTTTCCGCCTCCGCATCCTTCCAGAGAGGAAGAGAGGCTCCACCGTCTGGACCCAAAACGTGCGCTTTCCTTTTACCTCAACCGCACACAACAGTTCCGGGTGGATGACCAGCTCTTTGTTGGCTACGTGGGCGCCAAAAAAGGTTGGGCGGTACACAAGAGGACCATCTCCCGCTGGGTAATCTTGTGTATCAAAGCCTGCTATTCTTTGGCTAAGAAGGAGCCCCCTGTTGGGCTACGTGCCCATTCTACCAGGGCAACAGCTGCTACCACGGCTTTAGGCATTGGTGTTCCGCTACTGGATATATGTCAGGCAGCTACGTGGGCCTCGCTGCACACGTTTACCAAGCATTACTGCCTTGACAGCCAGGTCCGGAGGGACGGCTTCTTTGGCCGCTCTGTCCTCCGTGACTTCCTTGTCTGAATCTGTTCGCAGACCCACCACCGGGGTTGGTATTGCTGGGGTATCTATTCTAAGGTAAGGAATCTGTCACTAACGTGTCTCTTTCAGATGCACAAGTTACTAACTTGTGTAACGATATATCTGTAAGAGACAGTAGTTAGTGACAGATTCCTTACCGCCCCACCCATCCTCCCCGTTCTGCGAACTGATTTCTAGGGTTAAGGACATCCCTTTCAGGGCCCTAGTATTTTTCAGACACCAATGTCAGCTTCTTGCATGGCTCTGCGTTTCTGGCGCGGAAAGTCGTGTACAGAACTTACGTCAGCGCGCAGGGGCGGCGTCTAAGTACTGGCCGCGACGTCATCCGGCGATCCCGACGACGGACGCGGAGCCGCACGACGCCGCCTACCGACACGCAAGGGTACTGCTACGCAAAACTTTCCGGATCCAGCCTGACGCCTGGGGATATTCTAAGGTAAGGAATCTGTCACTAACTACTGTCTCTTACAGATATATCGTTACACAAGTTAGTAACTTGTGCTTCTATGCATCATTGCAAGCCATTTCTCATACATTGTAAAATAAATGTTCCTGAATTGCTCTTCAACATTGCTTTGCTTACCAAGTGGCAAGCACTCTAACATGGAACATGTTGCAGTGCCAAAGTCACTAAAGGTGTCGCCCAGCCCCTTCACATCTACACCAATTATGCTGAACACTTGGCAGACAAGGGTGTTTCCAGACTCTAGTTTTTTTATTATGTCCACTACAGCAGTTATGTTTTCCTGTAAAAATCTAAGAATGCAGTACAGTGTACTTTTTTTCACATCATTATCAATATGCGACCAAAGAGCCTCACATTTGTTGCCTTTGGCATCATCACTCAGCGAAAATCTGTAAACCGTTGCCACATGGATAATATAGCATTCACAGCCCCTTGGACTGAGAACCATCAGCTAAGTGAAACAGTTGGGATGACTCTTTTTTTTGATGCCACACAAAGCACAAAATGAGACATATTTGCGTTTTAGTTTCCGCGCATAACAAAACAGTGCACCAGAATGGACTAAAAAATTCAATAGCATTCTTCATTAACTCTGAAGATTGTAAAGATGCTTTCAGCATACCATCTAACAAGTGGCAATGATCTCTTACAGGGAAGCACTTCAGCTCAGGTATCAGGAAAATAATTAAACAAGACCTAAAACATGCTTCTAGACACTGCATCTTTAGACCAAAGACCACAAAACTGAAAAAAGCAAAAGGAAGACGAAACAATATTTTAGTGACATCTCTAAACAACAAAACTCAAGCAGAATAATGTTATCCCAGTCTTTCTTGCTGCAAGTTTGTAAAACAAAGTTACAGTGTATTGGCCGCTTCAGAAAGAAAAGAAATGACTCTTTCACTCTCCTTTTCCTTTCTTTGAATGGCATTTAGTTTGTGGTTGTGCAGGTGTTTTTTCAGTGTTTATATGTTTACACTGGTGAGGACTATTTCCCTTGTGGTGGGGTTTTATCAGTTATTATAGGTTTAAACCTAAAACCGGACAGCCTAACTATAATTAATGAGTCTATTAATTGGCTTGCAGGAGGCCAGTGGGTTGGACACTTCCCTGGACACTGGGTGGTTTTTTATGCCTGGGCCTTCAACGGATTAGAGGACCTACTTTGTGGCGGTAATGAGATGGACTGTGGAGATATTTTATTTACAACTGCAAACTATGGAAATCACAACTAACTGTCAGAAGTTTTGCAACCTGGACAGACTTTATCTGAAGCTTTACTTCAAAAGCCCTGATTGACACTCTTGGGTGTACTTGGTATAAACCTAGTTGCTGTCCACCAGGTAACAGGCAGGTTACCAGATGCCATGGGCTTTTTCCAGACAACCCTGAAGTCTTGATGCACCACCGGTTTGATGGTTCAAGCTTCTACCAGTAAGGAGAACCCAATTAATTTCCCACAAATCTGCAGAACAGAGTCAAACCAAATCGAGGAAGCAGATGTTTTCCTCCGCCAGTCTAGCCCTCCAGTCAGTTAATGCCAGCTGTTTGCTAGAGAGATATACCCATGCTTTATGGGACATGGTTTGCAAGATATTTCCAGCAGTCCTGTAAGAATTTCAGGCCAATCTGGCTCAAACCATTCAGGATTGTCAGGATACAGCAAAATACATAATCCATTGTGGACTGGACACTATATACTACTTGAGCAGAGCAGGTGGTGACATGGTGTCATGCTTGGATGAAATCCACAGAGTTCTTTGGAGACGTGTAAGCCTCCCTGATTGACATGCCGTTTGATGGATCTCCCCTGTTCAGCGAGAAGGCCGATTATGCATTGAAACGCTTTACAGAAAGCCTGGCCACAGCCTGTTCCCTAGGCCTTTTTTCCCTCTGTGAGACAGTATCCTCAATAGTTTTGCCCCTTTTGAGACTCCTCCAGCAAGTTAGTGTACAGTCAACGCCAAGGCCTACCTCCCCTGCAACAAGTACCCCAGTAATTTGGGGATTGGGGACAGCAATCAAGCTGAAAATGTCCAGGACACTAGGGGAAATGAACTTCCCAGTCCCCCTACTCCTGTGGCAGCAACCTCCAAACAACTTTAGTTTACCCCAGATGGCATCAGACCATCCAGTGGGATGAAGGATCAGATTTTTCCTCCAAGGTTGGCAAAACGTAACATCCAATAGGTGGTTTCTTCAGATCATCCAGCAAAGCTAGGCCCTGCCATTCCTTTTTGACTCACCACATCATCCACCCGCATCAGAACATCTTTCAGAGGAGCACCTGTGTTAGAAATTTACCCTTTTGGCCTGTTCACCCCCAATTTATGTGTGCTGACTGGTACTAATGATAGATGACTTGGACTGTGCCCTGAGCCCTGCTAGTCAGGCCCAGGTCCAGTGCTATGTTAAACGTACACACTTGCATTGAGGTACACTTACAATTGGCATGACCTACCCTATAAGTCCCTAGTAGATAATAGGGCAAGGCGATGAAAACTACCTGCAACTCTCTAGTATATAATAGGGCTTGGCAGTTAAGAGGCACCACCCTTTTTTTTTTTTTTACACTTGCATGCGTGCACTGCTGAGAGCCTGCGGTCATTTTAAAAGCAGCCCTGAGTTCCAGCACTGCTTTAAAAAAAAGTAAAGTCACTGATTTGGTGGCAGGGACTCTATAAGAATGATAATCTACATTATTATTACATATCTGGTACCCCCAATGTCTCCCCTAGGTGTTCCAGTGGTGGGGTGGTCAGGTAACTATAAGCAGGGTCCCTAGAAAAGATGTTTTATAAACTCTGGTGAGGGAAAACTGCCCATTTTATTTTTCTCCCGTGTAGCAAATCCCCTGCAAAGTCGACTTTGGTGCTGTGGGCACTGTGAAGTATTAATCTACATAATTTGTACATATTAGTCAACCCCCAGGTCTCCCCGGGGTAAAGAGGTCCTAAAATTATGAGCAGGGTCCTTTATAAAATATGTTTTATAAACCCTGGTGAGGGAGGAATTGCAGATTTTATTTTCTCTATTGTAGATACTTGGCCTCATAGGCTAACATGGAAATATGTTATGGACGCATAGCTATTGCTAGGAAAGTATGGAAAATATCATTCAAAGACTTAACAGCATGGTAGTGATAAATCCAACTGATTGCTCTTGTTGAATTTATCATAATTTGTACAGAAAATAACTTACAACACTTTCTTGTCTGTAAGCCACAATCCAGCCTTCCTACAGTCTTCCCTGATTGGTCAGTGCTAAGAGGCTTAGCAAGGCTGCCTTGATTTGGTGATAAGTGGCTATCTATGGGGGAGGCTATCTGCCGGAGAAAGCTCTGCAGCTACACAGGAATGCCAGGGTAGGGGAGAGGAGTCGTAAAGTATGAGGCTTCAAAGGAGGACAGGATAGGCAGTCAATGCCAGGCCTACCTACCCCCAGCTTTCTGGGCCCCAGCCAGATAGCATTCTTAAGGAAGGAATTTGCAGATATTAGGGGGAGGAGAGCTATGGAAATAAGCCACACTGAGGGTTGGTTTAGTTAGCTTTTACTGCTCTGATGAAATTTCAGCCATCATGGATTTTGGAAGAATAGTGCTTTCTGGGACCAGAAGATGCCACACTTTGGAGGAAGTGGGCGTGCGCCTGGGTGGCACCCTTCATCTCATTGGTCAAGGGTGTCCTCCTCTTGATACCCAGAAGCTGCGAATAAATATGTGAGTTGCATATCCGCCCAGTTCTGCTGCCTGAAACTCCAAGAAGAAGGACTGTCCTGCTGGAATCCTGATCTGTGCTCAAGGGCCTGCCTGGTGAAGACTACGCCTGCTGCACTATCTGGTACTACACCTCTGAGAACTTTGCCTTACTTCAATTAGCAGTAAGGGGTGGACTTCCTGCAGCTACAGGTTAACAGAGCTAAACTGACCCTTCTCCAGCCAGAGTCCCCCTCCTGGAATGCGTCAAGTGGGCTTTTAAGGGGTTGGACAAAGTGCATGCTGGGAAGTGTAGTTCAGGCCTGCCAAGGACCATCTAGGAGATTCCAGACCATTAGATTTTTGTTTTGGACCCTTGGAACCTACAAGGAGACCTTCTGGAAGGGCCTCCAGAAGTTTGGGAAAGTTTTATGAACTTTTGGAAAAAAGCTCCATAAGGTGACCAACCCGACAGCAAGAACCAAGCTGGCCACCTTCAACCATGACCCGGCCCGGATCCCAGCTCAAGAGCTTCACAGGTCCGACTTCCAGGATTTGACTGGGAGCTCCCAGAAAGTCAAGCGGGCGAACCCTCACCAAATCTGGCCTGGTGAAAAGCAGCGAGGGCCCTCGGAAGAAAATACTCCTGAAAAGTTTATAATTGTGAAGGTAAAATTTTGACCGGAGCCTCCAGCTTAGTGTATCCGAGCAGGGCTCCATTCGGGTTGGCCTGAAATTTTGGCTTTATCCCAGTCTAGCGCGACCAGATGTCCCAGAGTGGCGCTATTGTTTTCTAACCACTATAAAGTGTTTATTCTTTCAAAATTCAACTCTCTGGTTCCCTATATTGGATTTTAGTCGTTTTGGTGTCATTTTACTGATAGAAATATTTCTTATTTTTATAAATTGATGTGGGATTTTTACTGTGTGTTGTCTTTCTTTTTTACTGTATTGGTGTTTTTAAATGCTGTACGTGCTTGTCCCCCTAAGTTAAGCCTCATTGCTCGGTGTCAGATACCAAGGGTTGAGCAAGGGACTAATTTATAGAGACCCTTTTTAGGACCCAGTACGGTGTTGGTGACCTTTTTACTGTTGGTAGGTGCATGCTTAACACCACCAATAAACCACCTTCCAAGAACCTACCTATCTTGTTCTAAGACGTGCAGGCTGTTTTGGCAGAAGGAGCCATAGAGAAGAAAATGGGGGGGAATGTCTGTTAACTGTCACTATTTCCTCTTGCCAAAGGATGACTGAGACCTTCGTCCTATTTTAGATCTCCTCCCTCTAAATGCCTTGTTGCGGAAGGACAAATTCAGGATTCTCACACTGGCCCAGGTTCTGTCTTCCCTAGATCCAAACGACAGGATGGTGGGTTAGGCCCTGCAGGATACCCACTTCCATGTAACCGTACTGCAGTTCTAATGCTACATTGGGGGACCCCCTCTGGGTAAGATGATTTAAGGTCAGGGAGAAGAGGGGAGAACAGTGACACAATATAAAGAAGCTCCCTCGTGACCTATCTAGTTTTATCCAATCTATTGGCTACTTTTCAGCATGGGCTAACATAAATGTGCTAGAACACCGACAAAATATCAAGAAAAAGCATAAATGTATTTGAATTCTTTTCAATTTCAAAAATTTTTCCTTACATTTTTTTTTTTTTTTTTTTTGAGAGTATAAAAATATTATTTCTAACATTTACATACAATTAAACACAACAATTTAATAAAATCTAAAATGCAAAGCATATTCAAATTGATACCCCTGAATGTAAGATCATGAAAAGAAAAAAGAAAAAGAAAATCTTTCATTCATACTATGCTGTACACATACAACCACATACATACTCATACATACTATTTTTTATGGAATGTATCTGGAAAGTGAGAGACAACAGATAACAATATCTCTATGACCAATAACATGAACTGCGAACAGCAAGGTCTAAACAGCATTGGTCGACGCGTGTTTTGGTGTTTGGTTATTCTTACGAATTTAATTATTTGTGTCTTCGCCAGTGATAATGGGGAGAAATAAGAATAGGTTATTTTGCCTTGTACCAATCCTGCACAATTTTCGGTGTCTTTTTAGGTTGGGATATTTACTCATAGTTCTTGCACTAATAGACTTTGTACTACAAGTTGCTATTAATGTCCAATTGATTAACTTAGCCTTTATTGTTGGGCGTCAAACATTATGTGCTTATACTTTGCAAGTTCCCCGTGGGTGTCCTCTTGTGTGTCTTCTCGTTATCTGGCTAAGGTCCTGATGAAGGTGGTGTCATCATTCTTATAGCCACCGAAACGCGCGTCGACCAATGCTGTTTAGACCTTGCTGTTCGCAGTTCATGTTATTGGTCATAGAGATATTGTTATCTGTTGTCTCTCACTTTCCAGATACATTCCAAAAAAATAGTATGTATGAGTATGTATGTGGTTGTATGTGCACAGCATAGTATGAATGAAAGATTTTCTTTTTCTTTTTTCTTTTCATGATCTTGCATTCAGGGGTATCAATTTGAATATGCTTTGCATTTTAGATTTTATGAAATTGTTGTGTTTAATTGTATGTAAATGTTTGAAATAATATTTTTATACTCTCAAAAGAAATAAAAAAAGTAAGGAAATTTTTTTGAAATTGAAAAGAATTAAATAAATTTAAAAAAAATTCAAATACATTTATGCTTTTTCTTGATATTTTGTCGGTGTTCTAGCACATTTATGTTAACCCATGCTGAAAAGTAGCCAATAGATTGGATAAAACTAGATAGGTCACGAGGGAGCTTCTTTATATTGTGTCACCGTACTGCAGTTCCACAGATGCTACTTACAGATCAAGCTGTTCCAAGAGCATTTTCAGTTTAGCATGATTCTGTTCGCCCTTACTATAGCCTCTTGGGTGTTCACAAAAGTGAGGACGGTGTTCGCAGCCCATCTTTGAAATTGGTGATTCCAGTATTCCCATACCTTAATGATTGGCTGTTGAAGGCGGGTTTGACACAGTCAGTCATAGACCACCTCAAGACTACTGCAAACATCCTATCAACGTGTTGAAGTCTCCCCTGACTTCTTAGCAGAGGCTCCCTTTCATTGGAAGTATAAACAATCGGGGGAACACGGGCATTTAGGATCGAGGTCCAGGATACAGGCCCTGGAACATGTACGTCAAACCCTCTCGGGTGTGTGAGGGCCTTTGCTCCTTATTGGAGCACTCCCCCCGCCCCCCTTCCTAGTCCTTCTGACCTGGCCTCCCGGCCCCCACCCTCCACCCCCCTTTCTCCTTCGTTAGGAACTGCATACACTTTGTTTGACTTGGTCCCTTTCATTGGAGCCATCCTGGATATGGTGCAGTTTCGGGCATTCCCTTCACCAGGACGAGTCTAGGACATTCGGGCTATGATCCTGATGTTTCAGCCTCAGTCCTGGTTCTCTGTGAGAGTTCCTCTGAGGCTTCTGCATCCTCCTTGTTGACTACGCCAGGTGACATATGCAGGCGCTACACTGGAACCTGAAGTCCCTGTTAGCCCAGCACCCAGGAGACCTGTTGGATTCCATCCAGGTTTCGGAGGAGACTGTAAAAGACCAGCAGTGGGGACGGGGCCCCATCTCCAGATCATCCTGTGGGAGTTGCAGGCCATTCGCATGGCGCTTAAAGCCTTCCTACCATCCATCAGTGAGAGACTTATTCATGTTCTCACGGACAATACCACAACCATATTGTACCACAGTAAGGAGTATAGAGTGGGTCGTGGGTCCCTTGCTAGGAGGCACTTCTCTAGAGCTGACTGGAGTGCCAGGACCTTTCCCTGGTAGTGAACCACTAGGCAGGATCTTTGAACGCTAGGGTGGGCAAACTCAGCCGACGGAGCCTCTTGGATCATGAATGATGGTTATACCCTGAGGTAGCGCACGTTATCTTCTAGCAGTGGGGAGAACCTAGCTAGATCCTTTTGCCTCCACTAAAAACATGCAATGTCAAAGCTTTTGTGCCGTGGAGTTTACAAGAAGGCTCTTTCTCTGAGACATTTTCCATTTGGAGTTAAGCATCAGATTTATGTACTTGTTTCCACCACTGCTTCTCCGAGATCTAAATAAGATCAAGAATGACCATGCCCAAATCATCCTAGTGGCTCCAGACTGGGCAAGGAGAGTGTTGTACCCAGAACTTATGGGCATGAGCAGCTGTCCTCTGATCAGGCTACTCCTTTTGGAGGATCCTCTGTGGCAGCAACAAGGCAGGATCCTGCACCCAAACCAGCACAATCTGCAGCTCACTGTGTGGAGATCTTCCTCTTGAGGTTGTGGATGTCATTCTGGCTTCAAGGTATCTTTCTACAAAATCTGGCTATGCCTGAAGCTGAGACAAGTTTGTAGCCTGATGTGCCTCCCTCAATACTGACCTGCTACAGGCCAAACTGTTGGATGTCTTTTTTGTTTTATCATTGGCCCTGCAAGAGCTAGCAGTGGGCACCGTGAAGGTCGTTTGTTGGCTCTTTCAACCTTTTTACGTTTATCGGAACCTGCCGTCCTTATTGAAATCACCTGCTGTAATGACATTTCTAAAAGGTTTGACTCAATTGTTTCCTACAAAACTCTTTGTGATGACAGACCAGGATCTTAATGCCATTCAAACCAGTGCACAGCTGTCTATTGGATCTCTTGACTACTGGTTGCGATGACTTTGACTAGCTCATTGAGTCAGTGAGCCTTGGGCTCGCATAACGCAACAGCCTTATGCCATCTTTTTCCAGGCCAAGTGGTGTTGAGCACCAGGGTGGCCTTTTTACCATGTCGTGACTGCTTTTCACGTTGGGCAATCCATCACTGTCACAACTTTCTATGCTCGGCTGCACCCCTTGAAAGAAGAGGTAAGACTCAATCATTTTAACCCAGAAGAGCTTTAAGCTTTTACATCAATCACACCAAAGACCATCAGTTGGACAAGCAGCTCTTTGTTGTGTTCTCCCAGGCAAGGAGAGGTAAGGCAGTGCATAAAAGGACTTTAAGGTGAATATTCCTTTGCATTACGATCTTCTATTCACTGACCAAGAAGCAGACTCTGGGAGGTGGGGGGTTGAGAGCCTATTCCACCAGGACCAAGGCTGCTAGCGCTGTGGTGGCACATAAAATGCCTGTCTTGTACAGTTGATTCAACCACTGGAACATGCTCACTGTTCCTGCTGGGCTCTCCCACTTGTCTGAAAGTGTTTGATCTGGCACATCTGTCTGGTTTGATGGCAGGAGCTAAAGGAATGCGGTCATGGTCTTTACTGCCCCCTTTCCTCTATGTATTCCTTAACCCGCCAGAATCCTCAACTGTCTTTCTTAGGTCCTTACTGCAAGACCCATCCCAAGTTCCTGAAAGCATCTGCAAATGCTAGCCTTTGAGCTTCCTATAGGTGCTTATCTGAAAGAGACACGTTAGTGACAGATTCCTTACCTTAGAATATCCCCAGGCGTCAGGCTGGATCCGGAAAGTTTTTGCGTAGCAGTACCCTTGCGCGTCGGTAGGCGGCGTCGTGCGGCTCCGCGTCCGTCGTCGGCGTCGGGATGACGTCGCGGGCAGTACTTAGACGCCGCCCCTGCGCGCTGACGTCAGTTCTTCTTTTTCCGCGCCAGTAAGCGCAGATCCGGGAAGAGCAGTGCCCTAGTCATTTTTTGACTAAACTTTTTGGTGATTTTTTCACTGTTTTTCTTCGAGTCATCTAGGCTCCGAGGTGTCGGTAGGGATGCCCGGCCTCAAGCCATGCGACGCCTGTGGTCGAATGATGTCGATCACAGACCCGCACTTAGAGTGTCTCTACTGCCTCGGCCGCGACCACGACACGAAGTCGTGTTCCAACTGCCGGGCCTTACACCCGAAGGCTTTGCGAGAGCGGTCTCGAAAGCTACTCGAGGTCCGGCAGTCCGCTCCGCGCCGCACCAAGCCCCGGTCACGGGAGAGGTCGAGGGGCCGGTCGCGGAGTCCTCGCCGGTCGTCGGAGTCCAAGTCTTCGCACTCCTCAGGTAAGTCGAAGCACAAAAAGTCTAAGAAGCACCATCGCTCTAAGACTTCGCCTCGCCGGTCTCGCGACTCGGCTGAGGCCCCTGTCGGCACCGTCCCCACAGCTCCGGAGGTGCCTATGGAGCCGCCCCCGCATTACCCGTCCTTCCCGGGTTCGGGGGCGACTCCGGCCGAGATACAGACATTCCTGTCGGCCATGGCCCGCCTCTTCGGGCCTCAAGGCCCCTCCGGTGCACCTTCGGACCCCGCGGGCCCTGATGGGGTTGCCCCGGCACCGCCGACGACTCCGGTCCCGGCGCCGCCTGTCTCACCAGCCTCGCTCCCGGCCCCGGCTTCGGCCCCGGCCTCGATCCCGGCTCCGGTGGTACCGCAACCCCCATCAACGCCGGTTGACCTAACAACGCCTCCGCCGATGTCCCCGGTGCCGTTCCTGACGCCGTCCGGGGCTCCGGGCGGCGTCGTTCCCCGGTTCTCTCCGGATCCGGACGCGGCGTGGGACCGACGTCGCCCGACGCCGGCTCCGGCGCCAATGAGACCTTGGGTCCCTGACGTCCCCCCTCCTCCTTATTTTCAATCGGAGGAGGACCAGGAGAGCTGGGAGGGGTCGGAAGACCCTCTCACACAGCAGTGTGAGTATGATCAGGACTGGGCAGAGGAACTTGGGGATGCCAGTGGTCTGGACACTTCTCCTGACTGTGGCATGCTGTCTCCTCCTTCCGTGGCTACGGAGGAGGGAGCAAATTTCGCAACGGTGTTGCGTAGAGCAGCTGGAGCCTTGCACCTCCAATTGCCTACTGTGGCTGTCAGGACTAACCTCCTGACGGAATGCTTCAGCCGGCAGCTACCTCCTCGGAGCCATTGCTGCCGTTTAATGATGCACTGTCTGACGTTCTTTTGGGCACCTGGTCCAAGCCCACCACAGGGGCTCCTGTGGATAGGAACGTGGCCCGACGCCATCGCCCTGCTCTGGGCGACCCCTTGTTTCTCTCTCAACATCCCACCCCCGAGAGCTTGGTTGTCCAAGCCTCTGCCTCCCAAACCGCCTTCCCTACTGCCCCTCCGGATAGGGAATCCAAACGCCTGGACAAATTTGGGAAGAAGGCCTTTTCTTCCTCCAGTGCTGGCTTGCGGTCCGTCAACACCGCTTGCCTTTGGGCCGATATTCCCACTCTCTGTGGGATTCGGTGGCGGCCGTTTTGCCCCAGTGTTCTGAGGAGGTCCAGACACTGCTTACCCGCACCATTGCGGAAGGTAGGGATGCGGCAAAGTACACCATACGTTGTGGCCTTGATACCGCCGACTCGCTGGGCAGATCGCTTGCGACGACGGTGGCGCTGCGTCGCCACGCCTGGCTGAGAACAACTGGTTTCTCGGGTGATGTCCATAATACACTCATGGACATGCCCTTTGATGGAGTCGGTCTTTTTGGTTCCAAAGCAGACCATGCGCTGGAGCGTTTTAAGGACTCACGGGCTACTGCCAAGTCCCTGGGCCTTTCTGCTGTGCGCCCTCCGCTAACCTCTGCTTTTCGCCCCTTTCGTGGCCACGGAAGGGGCGCCCAGTCACGTCCACTGCCCAGCCACCGGCCCGCGCAGCAAGCGTCTTCGTGTGGCCGAGGACGTGGCTCCCGCCGTGGCGGGTCGGGCAACCAGCGTGCGGGTCAGGCCACCAACTCTGCCCCGTCCGCGGCCTCCAAGCCCTCCTAGTCCTTCCTTTCAGGTGCACAGCACACCAGTAGGGGGCAGGGTCCGCCATCACCTTCACCACTGGCGTGCCATCACCTCGGACAGGTGGGTCTTGGACATTGTCCGAAGGGGCTACTCCCTCCCCTTCGAGACCACCCCCCCAGCCTTGCCACCTCAATTCCACCGCATGTCAGGGGATCACTTGGTGCTTCTGCAGAAGGAAGTCACGGCCCTCTTGGCCAAGAGGGCCATCGAGGATGTTCCGACCCCAGAAGTAGGACGTGGTTGCTACTACCACTACTTTCTGGTGCCCAAAAAGGACAAGGAGGACATGCGTCCTATCTTAGACCTCCGGAACGTCAATCGCTTCCTCCGGAAGGAGAAGTTCAAGATGCTCACCCTAGCTCAGGTCTTGACTGCCCTGGAGACTGGTTGGTAGCGTTGGACTTGCAGGACGCTTATTTTCACATCCCCGTCCTGCCGGCCCACCGGCGTTACCTGCGGTTCACGGTAGGCCTCGAGCATTTTCAGTTCACCGTGCTCCCCTTTGGCCTTACAAGTGCCCCTCGGGTGTTCACGAAAGTGATGGCGGTGGTCGCAGCTCATCTGCGCCGGGCAGGGGTTCGAGTCTTCCCCTACCTCGACGACTGGCTGCTGAAGGCGGGCTCGTCCCAGGCAGTCGTCTCCCACCTCCAGACTACGGCCGAACTCCTGCACTCGCTGGGGTTCTCCATCAATGTGCCGAAGTCGCATCTGATTCCTTCTCCACAGCTCCTTTCATCGGAGCAGTTCTGGACACGACGCAGTTTCGGGCCTATCCTCCCGAACGGCGAGTCCGGGATATTCAGGCTATGATTCCGATCTTTCAGCCTTTATCCTGGGTTTCAGTACGGATGACCCTGAGGCTGCTGGGCCTCATGGCCTCCTGCATCCTGCTGGTCGATCATGCCAGATGGCATATGCGGGCTCTGCAGTGGGACCTAAAGGCAACCTGTCCGATCACGTCCAGATCTCGGAGGGGACTGCAAAACAGTTGCAGTGGTGGCTCTCGAACCGGCAATGGGTCATGGGCAGATCCCTCTCCCTTCCCCAGCCAGAGCACACAGTTGTGACGGACGCGTCCCTTCTGGGATGGGGCGGTCACATGGGAGAGGCGGAGATCAGAGGCCTCTGGTCTCCGGCGGAGTCCCGGCTCCATATCAACCTTCTGGAGCTCCGGGCGATCCGACTTGCACTCAAGGCATTCCTTCCCTCTGTCAAAGAGAAGGTAGTGCAGGTGTTCACAGACAACACCACCGCCATATGGTACTGCAACAAACAAGGCGGGGTGGGGTCGTGGACCCTCTGTCAGGAGGCTCTGCGCCTCTGGACATGGCTGGAACATCAGGGCATGTTCCTGATGGTTCAACACCTGGCAGGTTCCCTGAACGCCAGGGGCGGACGAACCTCAGCCGCAGGTGCATGATGGATCACGAATGGCGTCTTCACTCGGAAGTGGCGCAAGGACTCTTTCTGCAGTGGGGAGAGCCTTGGTTAGATCTATTCGCCACCGAAGAGAACGCGCAATGTCATCAGTTCTGCGCGTTGGAATTTCCAAGGCGGCACTCGCTCGGCGACGCTTTTGTCGCGGGTGGAGTTGCGGTCTGTTGTACGCCTTTCCGCCTATACCACTTCTACCCAGAGTGTTGAAGAAGATTCGGCGCGACCGGGCCCAAGTCATCCTTGTGGCTCCGGACTGGGCTCGAAGAGTTTGGTATCCCGAGCTACTCAGTATGAGCGTCGATCCCCCGATCCGTCTGCCTCTTCGGGAGGTCCTCTGTCGCAGCAGCAGGGGACGGTCCTCCACCCGAACCTGTCCAGCCTCCACCTGCTTGCGTGGAGATTGAGCGGCGGCAGTTGAATCCTTTCGACTTGCCTTCCGAAGTTTGTGATGTGATTCTGGCAGCCAGGCGTCCCTCCACTAAGGTGGTATACGCCTGCAGGTGGAACAAGTTTGTGGCATGGTGCACAGCAAAGGCTGTGAATCCCCTCTCTGCCCCTCTTTCTGAGGTTCTTCTGTTCCTTCTTTCCCTGGCCCAACAGGGTTCTGCCCTGGGTACCATCAAAGGCTATCTTTGTGCCATCTCGGCCTTCCTCAGGCTTCCTGATCAGCCCTCCCTTTTCGAGTCCCCTGTTGTTAACAGGTTCCTAAAAGGCATTACACACCTCTTCCCTCCTGTTCCGTTTGTGATGCCTCAGTGGGACTTGAACTTGGTTCTTACCTTTCTCATGTGCGCTCCCTTTGAGCCTCTACATAACTGTCCTCTTCGTCTTCTGACTCTGAAGACAGCCTTTCTGGTGGCCATCACCTCCGCTCGGCGGGTGAGTGAGCTCCAGGCTCTTATCATGCAAACCTCCCTTTCTGTCTGTCCATCCAGACAAGGTTGTTCTTAGGACGCGTCCGTCCTTCTTGCCAAAGGTGGTTACTGACTTCCACATTGGGCAGACCCTCACTTTGCCCACCTTCTTTCCGCCTCCGCATCCTTCCAGAGAGGAAGAGAGGCTCCACCGTCTGGACCCAAAACGTTCGCTTTCCTTTTATATCAACCGCACACAACACTAACGGGTGGATGACCAGCTCTTTGTTGGCTACGTGGGCTCCAAAAAAGGTCGGGCGGTGCACAAGAGAACCATCTCCCGCTGGGTAACCTTGTGTATCAAAGCCTGCTATTCTTTGGCTAAGAAGGAGCCTCCTGTTGGGCTGCGTGCCCATTCCACCAGGGCAACGGCTGCTACCACGGCTTTAGGCTGCGGTGTTCCGCTGCAGGATATCTGTCAGGCAGCTACGTGGGCCTCGCTGCACACATTTACAAAGCATTACTGCCTTGACAGTCAGGTCCGGAGGTACGGCTTCTTTGGCCGTTCTGTCCTCCGGGACTTCCTTGTCTGATCTTTGTTCGCAGACCCACCACCGGGGTTGGTATTGCTGGGGTATCTATTCTAAGGTAAGGAATCTGTCACTAACGTGTCTCTTTCAGATGCACAAGTTACTAACTTGGTAACGATATATCTGTAAGAGACAGTAGTTAGTGATGGATTCCTTACCGCCCCACCCATCCTCCCTGTTCTGCGAACTGATTTCTAGGGTTAAGGACATCCCTTTCAGGGCCCTAGTATTTTTCAGACACCTATATCAGCTTCTTGCATGGCTCTGCGTTCCTGGCGCGGAAAGTCGTGTACAGAACTGACGTCAGCGCGCAGGGGCGGCGTCTAAGTACTGCCCGCGACGTCATCCCGGCGGTCCCGACGCCGACGACGGACGCGGAGCCGCACGACGCCGCCTACCGACGCGCAAGGGTACTGCTACGCAAAAACTTTCCGGATCCAGTCTGACGCCTGGGGATATTCTAAGGTAAGGAATCTGTCACTAACTACTGTCTCTTACAGATATATCGTTACACAAGTTAGTAACTTGTGCTTTAGCAGCCTTGGTAGACTGTTGTGATTCAGATATATTTTTGAAGCCTTATGTGCACCCCTTATTCCCGATACATCTTCAGCACAGACCTTCTGTGATGCCCAAACACCTTGTGGCTCCTATTATCCGGAGATAATGCGATATTCCTAAGGGATCGAAATGCTGTAAACTTTTGTTATAAACCCTAGCAGTCATTAAGTTTTTTAGGGTCGTACATCATAAATAGTGTGATAAACTAATATGACCACTAAGCACATTTTCTCACTTCTACAAAAAAATATTATTTTGTTAATATGTGTAAATTGTAAATGTTTAAAAAAATATCTTAACCACCCAAGAGAATGGTGAGGCTGTACTCTGGGGAGAGGGTTCTTACTCTGGAACGGGGGTTCCTTACTTCTCTATACCGGAGTCCTATTTATCCTAGGTGATCACCTAATCTCAAAGTTTTAAGATATTGGATGAGGTGGTCTCACCCACATAATGTGAAATGCTTTATCATTGGCCACCTCATCCCTCCCTGGTAAGATGGTACTGACAGGGCAAAATCAACCTCACATTTTTTGAGGGAGTTCTTAAGATGTAGTAATCTTCTGGATAAGTGACCGGGGACCCAGTTTCAATCTCAGAATACCTCAAGGTTTACCACAAGGGTTTCCTTTATTAGGTGGTTACTTGCGTATAGATAAAAATACCATGAAATATAATTAGCTGATGCTAGTGGGTGCAATGTCCCCGGCATCGTTACGGTTTGCCAACATGTTTCTGCCACATTGTAGCCAAACACTGGTCTTGGGCATTCTTCAGAGCTCTAGACGGATCCCTATTCTTTTCCAAGTGTGAGGAATATTTAAATTAGAGAAGGAAAGTCGTACCTTCCTTTTCTGTATATTTTTATCACCATATTTGGGTTTTCATGTATTTCCTGGTCGGAGCAAGGGTGGCAACTCCTGTAGTCACACAGTCTTTAAGGAGATGTGCCCGCTGTTCACTTATTCAGCCTATGTCATCAGCTGAACTGTGGTATCTTTGCCTGCCTCATAGAATTATCCCCTTGTTAGGACCCTTGTTCCTTTACAGAATGCAATAACCCCAGATCCCTAGTGATTACAGGGTAAACCAATGTTGCCTTTTACATGCCCTTGAGATTTATCAAGCAGCAACACGTGTGCCAACACATACAGCCTTGGCAAACAGGTCAGACGAGAAGGGTGTTTCGCCCCCTGGTTCTACAGGATTTTTGATTTGAGGCATTCCACAGACTATCCACCTTGGAAAGTATTTCTTTGGGATCTATTCTAAAGGTGAAGAATCTACAATAAGAAGTATCCATCAGAAGAACAAGTTATTTACCTTCAGTAATGCTCATTCTGGTGGATACTCAATTTAACCAGAGATTTCTCACTGCACTCCTGCCTCGCTGTTCTGTTTTTAAAAGGTGCGAAACTAGAAATCTTCATACTGTTACCTCTGATTATCATTGGGCTCTATGTCCAAGAGCACCGACAGATCCAAGACAGAAATTGATGTGCAGAGCTGGTGCTTATGCGCAGCTCCATAATCATTTCTGGGATGGAACAAACTGCACACAGAGCCACATGACACCGCATACTTGTGCATGCTAGCAATGCGGTTTAAATCTTCCGAATCCAGTATGGCACCTGGGTATAATCTAATGGTAAGGAATCTGTGGTTGGATACAGTATCCACCAGAAACAGCATTACCGAAAGTGAGTAACTTGTTCTTCAGGTGTCATTCTGAATTGTAACCCTTTTGCAGGGTGCAAATCAAGTACCCTACAGAAATACAGGGGGCAGCGAACCCTGTAAATGTAGTCTGCTCCCATTATCTACGAGGCACCACATGTAGATTTACGCTTTAACAGGCTCTAATAGTAAAAACCAACAATGGGCTTATTGGCTTTTCACAGTCAAAAAGGTTAAGTCTACAGACGTTGGCAAGTCTTTCACAATGTAAAGTTGGAGTCCTACTGCCTATTGACTTTAACATAAACATGGGCATACGGTTTCTGCCTAAACCCCCCCCATCAAACACTTTAGACAGACCCAAAGTATAGATTGATATGAACATAAAGTCTCCCTTTGAAACACTACACGTTTCATGTGGTCTCACCTTAAAGGGTGTTCTGTACTTAACCTTTTCCTATTGCATTTTTACACAGTTCAACGTTTAAAGAAAGTCCCTCTCTGTGGTGTAAATCGCCTTCCTATTGAATTTGAAAGAGGGCTCACAGTGTAAAACCCCTTGCTATTTATTTTGTTTGAACATTCCTATTCTATTTGTCAGAGTTTACAGTGTACAGCCACTTTGTAAGGTTTTTGGCTAGCAGTTTAGTATAAAAATCCCTTCAAATAGTTTTCAGGGCATTCACTTCGTGAAACCCCTAACTAATGTATTGATCACATGATTACACCATACAAAGCGCCTCCCTACTTTAGTTCACCTTGGGTCTGCATTAGAAAATACTTGCCTGCAGGCCTTATCATAGTGTAATAATAATCCACCCGTAAAGGCCTCATTTATGATGAATACTTATAATTGCAGATTGCTCACCTTGTGAAACCCTCCAACTGCTAGACTAGATCTGGAGAAATTTCTCAATTCCCTCACACGCAGGTGAGTGGTGTTGTGTAGCTCCCTGTCCACTCCGTCCTGCCCTGAAAATGACATCAGAGCCAAATTTAACTGCCACCCTATCATGGTGGCGTCAGTTCTTTCTTTACTGCATCTTCAATTGCAGATCTGTAACCAGCTCCCTCAGTTTTTTTGTCATTGACAAGAACATTTCTAACATTATTTACAGTGTGCAAGAGATGCGTCTCTCCCAAACCTACATGATTTAAACCCTTCAGGGATTGTCAAAAACAGAAGTCTGTGACAGACCTTCACCAAATTTGTCTTCTGTCTGGGTCTGTGGCATGACTCCAAGTCATATGGGAACTGGGCCAGAATGAACCAAAAGTCTATATGGGACAGGGGGCCATTTCTAAGGAAGGCACGCAAAGGCCAGTCTTGCCAAAAAGTCATGGATGCATTCTGAGAGAGAGAGAGAGAGAGAGAGAGACGGACGGAGATACCCTACTCCCCCTCCAGGTCTTCAGGTAAGTTGAAATCCAAGGAAAAACATCAGTCGAAATGTGACTCCCCTTCATTCCCTTGCAATCATGTGGATGTCATGGTGCCTCCCGGTCCCACACCTTGGAGCTGAACCCTCAGCTCACTCCCATCCAGCCTGAATTCCCGGGTACATCAACGACGCAACAGGTCGGAGCCTTCAAAGAGGCCATATTATGCATCATTGGCACCCTTCCAGTTCCCTCTGGCATGCCTATGGGACCCAAGGGTCTGAAGAGGTATCATGTCCTTTCCGACTGTTAAGTGAATCCGCCTCAACCTCGCCAAAGTCGAATCCAAGTCAACCTCACACACAACCGATTCAATCTCAGTTCGGATTCAAATGCCTTTGGCTTCAGATTAAGAGCATCATGATGAAGGGAATAATGGAGATAATGCATTTCAACTCTATCAGAGGGAAAGCATATTTCTGGGCCTAATGGGCACATAGGCTAAACCTGGATCTTGGCCACCAGTCAATAAACAGGACACTGGGTGACACACAGCTGCTCCTGGTTACCTCCTTTCCTCCTTGAACATCCTGTTCATGAGAACCTTGTAGTTGAAGCCTCCACAAGCAGGCTGAATCCAAATTCATACTCTACTACACCCACTTATAGGGAATGCAAGCTCATGGATGCATTTGGGAAGCCTTTTTTGATACATGCCAGTGAACCTGTTTGACAACATTTATCTGAATATTATACTCAGATGCTGACTGACAGCCCATGCAAACCAATAGTATTGATCAACCCACCATTAGGAGTGGGTGAAGTTGTGCAGTTTTTTCCCTAGCAAATCATTGATAATTATCATGAGTACGCTGTGTTTTACACATGCTAGTCAAAGCAAATGTAGACCTTTGCGGGGCTTTTCATTGCACAATCTCAATTTTCAAGATTTTTCAAACCTTTTCTGTAATGCACTAGTGAAGTGCTTATCCAGTTTCACAGTTCTTGCAAGACATTGCTGCTCGAACCAGCTCCTTCACGAGAAAAATCTGCATCATAGGCATTCATAAATAGATGAGTAAGTTCGCTTAGTAAAAATTAGGCTTGGGCTTAACCACAACCAAACACAAGAGTGATCTAATCAACCTCACAGTGAATTTGTAGTCAGAGCATCTGATAGTGATGTTCCTGCTATTGGAAACAGTACATTTTGCAAATGTTATGGAAGCCAAAGCCAGGGGTCTCTCTACTTAGGGTCTTGGAATCTTTGCGCTGTTTCTCTATTGCAGAATTTGGCTGCTCTGTGGCATAGTCAGTAATTTCCTATCAGTTCATAATAGTAGTCATTACTCCTGTGTATAACAATAAAAGCCAAGTTCAAGCTGATCGTTTTTTAATCATATCCAATAACTTATGGAAATCTGTGGCCTGTGCTTGACTGATCATCCCATGTATCTACTTGAAGCACGGGATAGACGCGCTCCTGTTGATATTGAGACAGAATTCTGTAGACAAAAGAATAGCAAAAGTCAACCGCTTTGATTTTATTGAACCTTTCAGTGCAGTGAGATGGTTAATCTTAGACTTTTTTATTTCACAAACATCCACGTGAGATGTGGTCTCTCCAGTGAATTTACACGTTTACAGCCCCATCCTCCTGCTCATCATGTACATGTCATTGCTATCTGGAATGATTGCCTGGATATACAGATGAGCACATATGAAAATGCACTATGGCTGTCAGGCTCTTATAAATGTACAGTGTAAAGTATTCTACACTTCTGGGGTAAATTTGAGAACATTCTTCCAAATGAAAACTTCAATATGACATTTGGAAAACAAATTATGAAAGTTGTAAAAGCACACAATATCTCATTCAAAACAGCAAATCTAGCACAGGGGTCTCCAATCGGTAGCTCGTGTGTTACCTCTGAATAGCTCACCTGTGTGCAGCCCAGCTTATACACAGATTGTAAAAAGCTAAGTTGAGTGTTAGAACACTGGATGTGCTTGAACACAAACTATGGACCTTACTACCATCGCATACCAAAAAAGAAGTGAACCACTTCAATCTTGAATTGTTAAAAATCTAACTCTTATTGCGAACGTGTCATAGCTGTTGAACATCATTGACACCCTATGGGCAATCACTGTCCATCAGACTAATAGACTATTATATGGTGTCAATTCTACATGCTCTGGAGTATCATCAGTGAGACATGCAAGTCTGCGAGCCACAGAACCTTCTACCATAAAAATCAAGGAGAAAGTCCTCAAAGGTCCAGAGTAATTACAGAGAAAACTTGGCAGCTTTTATGTCTTTTGCCTCTTAAACAGCAGTGGAATTGGATCTTACTTTACAAACTAGAGGTGAATCTGTGTTCCCATTTGCAATGTTCAAGAGACATAAAAATCCTTTATTAAGATAGGCTCTCAGTATAGATGGTTTGTCATAAAAGCGCGAGGCAAGCATGTTACCCAAACTGGATTAAAATGAAAATTTACAATGTGTTAGGCGTAACACTGGCAAGTTTAGAGATTGATTTTTTGGGGAAGTTTTTTTGCATATGCCACAGTGTGGAGTAATATAGTTGTAACCTTAAAAATAGCACAGTGTCTTGCATTTCTTTATTCAGACTCCATGTACTAAGATGATTTTATGGATTGGAAGATGGCTGGAGCAACAGTGATGTGCAGGTTAAACTTAAAATGTGGTTGCAATTATTCTATGCACTATATATGTAACTGTATATGTATTTCTTATTTTTTAGTGAAGCTAAACCTTTTCAGCCACATGGTTCCAAACCAAAGTTGACAAAGACTGCTTCTCTACCTGGCAGGAATGGCAATCCAACCTTTGCTGCAGTAGCTGCTGGCTACGATAAAAGCCCAGGTAAAAGAGCATCCTATAAAGAAATTGTAGCAAAAGTGGTTATTGTTGTCCATATGGTTAAATATGGTTTTGTTTGAACTGTTTTGTTCTTATATTCACAGGTGGTAGTGGTTCAACAAAATCCTGCATAAATAAAGCGGATATTTCAAGCAATATTGGCCTTTCACATGCACTTTCTGTTGACAGTGATGGTTCAGACAGGTAAAAGCTATTGTTTTGATTGTAAATCCCTGCTCTGTATTAAAACGGCAAACAAATGTGTAAACTACTTTTGACAACTTAGACGTCCATTCACTTTCAGTCGGCATAGGACTGTAAACAGCATTGGAACATCACCTTATAGTATTTGAAATATTTCCTGTCTGCTAAGAGGATCCTGGAATTGTACCCCGCTTCAGTATTTAACCCAGACACAGATGTACTCAAACATCTGATAGAGACATCTAGCCGCAGATTCCTTACCTTTGAACTTCCAGGCGTCAGGCTGGATCCGAGAGATTTTTCACAGCAGTACCCCTGCGCGCCGTTAGGTGGCATTGGTCGACTCGGCGTGATAGCGTCGTGTTAGTCGTCATCGTGACGTCTGCGTCGTCAATATAACCGGCGCGCTGACGCCCGTTCTTTTCTTTCCGCGCCATCAGCGCTTATCTGTTGAAGAGAGCTGCCCCCTGTCATTTTTTGACAGACTTTTCTTCAACTTTTTGTCGACTTTGTTGGTGTGTAGGTGTGTCATGTTGAGTAAGAAGACTTCAGGGTTCAAGCCGTGCGGCGCCTTTCACCGCGCAATGTCGGTCACGCACCCCCATCTGGTCTGTCTTTGGTGCCTGGAGTGTGACCACGACTCCAAGTCGTGCTCCTTCTGCCGGGCCATGGCGCCGAAGGATTTGTGGGAGCGGTCCCTAAAGCTTCTCGCAGCCTGGCGTCCTGCACCGCGGAGGTCACCTTGTCGGTCTCGGTCCAGGTCTCGGTCGAGTGGAAGGTCCGAGCAACGCTCCGAAATCCTCTTTGTCAAAGTCAGGTAAGAGGCACCACAAGAAGTCGAAGCGTTCTTCGACTTCACCCCGCCTGTCTCACGACGCGGTGGAGGAACCTCGGCGTTCGAGGCCCCGCTCCGCTCCGCGGATGCCTGGGTCGGCTCCGCGTTTCCCTCCTTTCCCGGGGCCGGGAGCGACCCCCGTCCAACTAAAAGTATTTTATGACGCCATGTGCACCATATTTGGGCAGCCTGACCCTGCCGGCGTGCCTCTGGGCCCCTCAGGCTCAGACAACGGAGGGGCCCCCATGGGTTCCATGCTGGCGGCTTCAGCCCCGGCGCCACGGCCTCCGAGAGGACCCGTTCCTGGGTCTGGACCGACGCCCGTCGTAAACCTCCTCAGCGACCTTCCCCGGCATCACGTCCCCTATCCTCATTCCCTTATTAGTGTCAAGACTAAAATTAGAAAACCCAAATTGTTTATATGTCTTGCGTTTCAGTTTCCTGTTTTTGAAAATCTGTTTTTAAATGTCTGTATTAGATGGGCCAATACTGCAATGTTTATAAAGATCTGTCTGCAATGCTTTGATGATTGTTTTGAATCGAATAAAGATTTTTGACTTTGACTATCCTCATTCCCGACGACACGGAGCCAGTTGGGCGTCCTCCGATGCCGAGACGGACAGAGCCGTACGGCTCCATGCTGTTTTTTCTGCCCTATTCAGAAGGGTTAGGAATGGAGGACGAGGATTGGGAGGGGGAGCAGGATCCCTTAGAAACCCTGCAACAGCAACACGATATGGACTGGTTTGAGGAGTTGGGTGAAGCGAGTGGTCTGGACACCTCCCCAGACACTTTCATGCTTTTCCCTCCTACCCTGGCTACGGAGGAGGGAGAATCTTCTGCCATGGTGGTGCGTAGGGCTGCGGATGTCCTTGACCTGCAGCTTCCTACAGTGGCAGTCAAGACTAATGTCTTGACAGAGGTCCTGCAGCCTGCGGTCTCGAGTTCGGAACCCTTCAATGAGGCCTTGACAGACGTCCTTCTGGGGACATGTTCCAAACCCAGCACAGGGGCTCCTGTGAATAGGATGATCGCCCGCCGCCATCGCCATGCACCGGGCGACCCAACTTTCCTCACCACCCCCCAAAGCTTGGTGGTCCAGGCTTCCACTGATTGTGGCGCATTCCCTTCCGCATCCCCAGACAGGAAATCCAAGAGGCTGGAAAATTTCAGGAAGAATTTTTTTTTCCGCCAGCCTAGCATTGCGGTCAGTGAACACTGCATGCCTCTTGGGCAGTTATTCCCATTCCATTTGGGATACGGTGGCGCAGGTGCTGCCCAGAGTCTCGGAAGAGGACCGGGCTCTACTCTCCCAAGCTAGATCAGATGGGATTGACGCAGCTAAGTTCACAATCAGATGTGGCTTGGACACGACGGACTCGCTAGGCAGAGCGATTTCCACGTCGGTGGTGGTGCGTCGCCACGCCTGGCTGAGAACATCTGGTTTTTCGGGGGATGTCCAGGCGAACCTCATGGACATGCCCTTCGATGGCTCCCGTCTCTTCGGAGACAAGGCGGATGCTGCCCTTCTGCTGCCCTTGAGCGCTTTAAAGACTTGCGGGCCACGGCCAAGTCTTTAGGCCTCACTACCGCCCCCAGAATTTCATCCAATTTTCGCTCCTTTCGTGGCTACGGAAGAGAGTATGAGCCGCGCCAACCCTACCCCGGCCAGAGGGCCCCGCAAGTTCAGCAACATCTGCGGGGACGCAGTTCACCCTGGCCTCGTGGGTCAGGAAACCAGAAGTCGAGCCAAGCCACCATCCCCTCCTCTGCCACAAAACCTTCCTAGTCCGGTCCCCCAGGATCATACTCGCCCAGTCGGTGGCAGAATATGCCATCATCTCCACCAGTGGCAAAGCATTACACCGGACAGGTGGGTGTTGCAAATAGTCCGAAGGGGCTACTCCCTACCCTTTGAGACTACCCGTCCATCCATGCCTCCAGTGTACAATCGCTGACGGAGGATCACCTTGCCTAGCTCCGCGAGGAAGTCTGAACTCTCTTGGCCAAGGGAGCTATAGAGAGGGTTCCCAGGCCCGAAGTAGGCAGTGGTTGCTATTCCCGCTACTTTCTAGTCCCGAAGAAGAACAGATGCCTTCATCCTATTCTAGACCTCAGAGCCCTCAGTTACTTCCTCAAAAAGGAGAAATTCAAGATGCTCACTCTTGCTCAGGTCCTGTCTGCCTTGGACCCAGGAGACTGGATGGTAGCGCTGGACTTGCAGGATGCCTACTTTCATATCCCCATCCTGCCTGCCCATCGTCGCTACCTGCGCTTCATGGTGGTTCTCGAGCCCTTTCAGTTTGCGGTGCTCCCCTTTGGCCTCACCAGCTCCCCTCGGGTGTTGACGAAGGTGATGGCGGTGGTCGCAGCCCATCTGCGGAGATCATGGGTTCCAGTCTTCCCCTATCTCAATGACTGGTTGTTGAAGGTGGGCTCATCCCAAGCAGTTGTCTCCCAACTCCAGGCTACGCCGAACCTCCTGCATTCGCTGGGGTTCACTATCAACGTGCCGAAGTCACGCCTGACTCCCTTTCAGGCGCTCCTTTTCATTGGGGCGGTTCTGGATACAGTGCAGTTTCACGTCTATCCTCCCGAACGACGAGTCCAAGATATTCAGGCTATTATACTGATGTTTCAGCCTTTAGCTTGGATTTAGGTGAGAGTGACTCTGAGGCTGTTGGGCCTCATGGCCTCCTGCTAGTGACCGACCTGAAGTTCCAATGGGCACAGCATCGAGGCAATCTCACCGACCTGGTTCAGATTTCATAGAGCACTGCGAAAGACCTGCAGTGGTGCCTAATGGACTGCGATTGGTTCAAGGGCAGACCCCTCTCCCTTCCCCACCCACTTCTTACACTAGTGACAGATGCGTCCCTTCTGGGATGGGGTGGCCATCTGGAGGAGGTGGAGATCAGAGGAGTCTGGTCTCTGGCGAAAGCCAAGCTCCATATCAATCTTTTTGAGCTTCGGGCGATCCGGCTGGCACTAAAAGCCTTTTTGCCATCAATAAAGTGAAGGCTCGTACAGGTGTTCACGGACAACACTACCGCCATGTGGTACTGCAACAAACAGGGCGGAGTGGGGTCTTGGACCCTTTGTCAAGAGGCCCTGCGTCTCTGGACTTGGCTGGAACATCAGGGCATTTTCCTGGTGGTTCAACACCTGGCTGGTTCTCTGAACACCAGGGCGGGCGAGCTCAGCCGAAGGTGCCTTGCGGATCATGAATGGCGTCTCCATCCGGAGGTGGCACAAGGTCTCTTTCAGCGGTGGGGGGAGCCTTGCTTAGATCTGTTTGCCTCCGAAGAGAACACGCTGTTTCGCGCGTTGGAGTTTCCAAGGCGGCACTCGCTCGGCAACGCTTTTCGTTGCGAGTGGAGCTCAGGCCTCCTATACGCCTTTCCGCCCATACCACTCCTGCCCAGAGTGCTCAAGAAGATCAGGAGCGACCGGGCAAAAGTCATTCTTGTGGCTCCGGACTGGGCACGGAGAGTTTGGTATCCCGAGCTTCTAGACATGAGCATCGATCCTCCATCCAGGCTGCCTCTTCAGGAGGATCTTCTGTCGCAGCAGCAGGGGAGGGTTCTCCACCCGAATCTGTCCACTGTGCCCCTCCTTGCATATGAGTTTGAGCTGCGACAGTGACAGCTTTTTGACCTCCCTCCTGAAGTTTGTGAAGTTAACTTGGCAGCCAGGCGTCCCTCCACAAAATCGGTATACGCCTGCCGATGGAACAAGTTGTATAAATATTGTACAGACAGGTCTATCGACCCCTTATCTGCTCCATTATCTCAAGTCCTTCTGTTTATACTTTCGTTGGCCCAGCAGGGCTCTGCTCTGGGCACTTTGAAGGGCTATCTTTCGGCCCTTTCTACTTTCCTTCGGCTGCCTGATCAGCCCTCTCTATTCAAGTCTCCTCTTGTGCAGAGGTTTTTGAAGGGGTTAACCCATTTGTTTCCTCCTTCACCCTTCATCATGCCGCAGTGGGACCTTAATTTGGTGCTCACATTCCTGATGTGTGTGCCATTTGAGCCGCTGCATAACTGTCCTCTGCGGTTGCTCACCATAAAGACAGCCTTTTTGGTGGCTATAACCTCTGCCAGGAGAGTAAGTGAACTGCAGGCACTGTCCTCTCAGCCTCCTTACCTTAAGATCTTCCCGGACAAGGTAGTACTCCGGACTTGTCATCCTTTATGCCTAAGGTGGTAACACCCTTCCATCTAGGACAGTCGGTTACCTTTGCCACCTTCTATGCACCCCTGCATCCTTCCAAGGAAGAGGAACATCTCCATCGTCTGGACCCAAAAAGAGCATTATCGTTCTACCTTGACCGGCCCAAAAAGTTCCGGGTGGATGACCAACTTTCTATTGGATACGTGGGTGCAAAGAAAGATCGTGCTATCCAGAAGAGGACTATATCCAGATTGGTCATCCTCTGTATTAATATTTGTTACGCCTTAGCGAAGATGGATCCCCCTGAAGGGCTTAGGGCCCATTCCACCAGGGCAAAGGTGGCCACCATGGCCCTCCAGCGTTGTGTGCCCGTCTCTGACATATGCCAAACTGCCACGTGGGCATCTCTGCACACGTTCGTCAGACACTACTGCCTGGATTCCCAGGTTTGCAAAGAAGGCCTGTTTGGTTGCTCTGTTTTACAGGATTTTCTGGTCTAAGCCGTTTCGCAGTCCCACCTCAGGGGATGGTATTGCTTGGGTATCTGTTCAAAGGTAAGGAATCTGCTTCTAGATGTCTCTATCAGATGAAAAAGTTACTTACCTTCGGTAACGCCTTATCTGGTAGAGACATGATCTAGCCGCAAATTCCTTACCGACCCACGCATCCTCCCCACACTGCGGAATTGGTTTTAAATGTCGGCGACGTCCCCCCTTCAGGGCCCTAGTTGTTAATTTTTTAACACACCATGGTCAGTCACTTCATGGCTTCGTGCTTCTGGTGTGGAAAGTCGTGAAAAGTACTGACGTCAGCGTGCCGAAGTGGCAGTTATATTGACGCGGACGTCACGACGACGTCACGCGGAGTCCACCGTCTCCACCTACCGGCACGTAGGGGTACTGCTGTGAAAAATCTTCTGAATCCAGCCTGACGCCTGAAAGTTCAAAGGTAAGGAATCTGCGGCTAGATCATGTCTCTACCAGATAAGGCATTACCGAAGGTAAGTAACCTGTGCTACTGCTGCACGCTATACACAGAACTATTCATGGATGTGAGCTGTAACAGTAGGTTGTTATGTGTCCGCCATATATTTTGTTCTCCAGCGTCCACATGCACCATATGTTCAGCAAAAACTCAGCAAGCCCTCTGGGAACATGCTTTCCTTAGCAGTGTTTTCTGAGAGTAATAGACCTTACACCTCTTTGGGAAGTTCTCCTCCTCCCTCCACTTTTGCTGCAGGACTCAGATTGTTTTAATTAGGCCATATAGCTGCTCTTCACCATGTTATCATTGGCCCTTCTGCCTAATTAGCTGCTCATTGTCTAGAGATACTCTTCATTGTCTAGTATTTGCTCATCCCCATGCTGATCAAACTTCTGATTATGTTGTCGGTCACCGCATCATTGTTTTGGGCACATGCTTGGTATTTGTTTGCCATCAAGGCAGATCCTTTTTAAGAGTCATACAAAGAAAGACTCATTCAGTGGTATGATTCATTTGACAAAACATACTTAGTAGAGAATTTCCCACATAGAACACACTTCAGCTGACACACCATTTGGGGATTTTGATAACTTTGTAACAATTTTTTGTTGTTTGTTTTTTGAAGAGGTGCGATTGATGTGATGTATCCATGGGTTTACTCAGCTTAAGAAATGCATTCTGTATTGACAAAGAAAATTCACCAGATGATATACATATTTATGGAATTCGAAAGGGTGAAGCCTTATTTGGGCTTAATACTACCCTAAATTTATGATTCCCCAATGCTTGTCTGCATATTTTGTGACTCCAGGAAGGCCTCTGCGATCCCTCGTTTTAGTCCCTTGGACACTGGAGGGAGGAAAATAGAAATTTCTACAGATTGCTTAAAATCCTTTATACTTTGCAGAAAGAAAACAATATACAGCCTAATATCTCCAGCCAACCCCCTAATAGAATGTAGTGACTGACAGAAAGACTGTGGCGTTGCTGGACGAAATTCAACACGAGGTTTTAGTCCCAGAGGGAATCAGAATTGCATTTGAAAGTCCTAGGTTTCTTAGCAGTGAGATGAGCTTGAGGCATTTCCTCTGCAATTTTTGAAGTGCTGTATAGTTCTATTTACAGCATCGAAAAGTGCCACAAAATTTCATCACAGTTGACAGAGGAAAGATCATGAGTGGGTGTCCTTTCACTAAGTAGATAGAGTTGTGTATATTTTTACTCAGATTCCGGTCATAAGTGTGACAAATCAAAGTTGAGAAAAGTGTCAGTCATGCAAAAATGTTTACAGTAATAGATAGTTCTGCGCCCAACTTCTAGATGACCGAATAATGTGAAGCATACAAATATAGAAGAGTTTCAAGCTCAAAAAAATGTTTCTGATGGAGACTACTAACTTGAGGTTCCTCACCTTTTGAAGGGCAAAACTTGAGCCGGAAACTTTTTGTAGAAGTGCCACCATACTCGCCAACGTCAATTCCTTTCTTTCAGCACATTTGAAGGAGAATCCAGAGCTCTGCTCCCACTTTGGTCAGGTTTTCAACAACTCCGATAAACAAAATCCAGTGTGCAAGGGAACAATATCCCCTCCTAAAACTACAGGCTTCAAATCATGCCTTGATAACAGAGAACAGATTCTTGATAAAGACTTCTAACTGCAGATTCCTCACCTTTTGAATGCTCCCAAGTGTTAGTGGATTCAGGAAATCTTCATCAGTATCCCTGCGTGTCAGTGCTTCAATGTCAACGTTGTTCCACAGCTGATATGACAAACATGGGCCTATATAGGCACCTCCCATGCGCACTGACTTCAGTGCCTTTCTGCGCCAACAAATGCGGATCCAGAGCTACCCGTCGTCTCTTTGAGACACTTCTAAAACAGAACTCTACTAAAAAACAGTGTGCAAAGGAAATATGTCACCTCCCAATTGTACAGGATTTAAACGCTGTGGGTAATGTCGCAAACAAATGGCTGTGCCTGACCCACATGGGGCATACCTGTGGTATCTGGGGTTGCACAACAATTCCAAGGCCTCCCGTGATTGTGCCGTGATGCACCCCAAGGCCATTCGACACTGGGAAACAAAGCTCTTTGTGGTGAAGCACTGCAAGACTCCGCGCTGGCATTAGTCGAGATCTAAAGGTAGGGCCCGTTCTGTTCCTGATGTCGCTCTCCTTACAGGTCGGCTTCACGATGTAAGTCCTCAGACTAAGCAAAGAAGAAGCACTAGAAGTGCAAGAGGGACTCTGCTCCGTTCCGCCACCCTCGCTCTCTCGAGAAGCCTCAAGGGAGTCATTGTGCCTCCAGGTTACTCTTCCAAAGCCACTCTTCTTTGGAGTCAATTCCTACCCTTGATCCACGGCAACCAGAATTTTTGGGGCCATCTGTGACACTGTAGGAAATCAAGGACTTCAGCGAAACCATGCTACAGCTTTTTGCCATGTTGCCAGAAACTCTCTGGCTCGCATGTAGGCCCAAGTAACTGAGAGGCCTCCCAACTGGGCTTCTTCCTACAGGTCTATCCTCTGCACCATTTAGGCATCCTGGATCCGCTCAGGGCTCCTTTTCGGTATTGGTTCCTTCCCTGGTGTCACAACCTATGAAACGTGATTCACCAATACCAGTTCCGGTGCCATTGATTCTGGAAGACGACGGCTATCTCGTATTGCTGTCCCACGCCAAGACGGTGCCTCTCTGTCCTCAGCGAGGCTGCGTGCTCCTTTATTTAAGCCGCAACTTCTTTACCACCCTTCTGAATCGAACACAGTGCCTCTCTACCTTCTGGAGAGGATTAGATTGCCCAGCCTTACCTAGAAGACAACTGGTGCGAGGACCTCCAAGATGCCAGTGGTTTGGATACCTACCCAGAGATGGGACTACTCCCTCCACAAATACACCCTTTTGGGCCTGCCATGGAAGACAGCACCACCTTTACTATGGTTATTATGGTTATGCGAAAGGTGATGGAGGTTCTCGAGCTTCAACTTCACACTCTGGAAGTTAAAACCAATGTTCTTACGGAGGTGTTATAGCCAGGCCAGTCGAGGTCTGAGCCCCTACTCCCATTCATTGAGGCTTTTACCGATACGCTCTTAGGTGCCTGGGCCAAGCCTTGCTCGGGCCCCCTGTGCATCGCCAGACACCATCACCCTCCTCTAGACGACCCAGCTTTTTTCAGCCAGCACCCCATTCCTGAGAACTTGTGGTTCCCACAAATCCCCCTGACAGAGAATCGAAGAGGATATACACTTTTGGCAATCAGTTTCTTTCCTCTACATGTTTGGTCCTTTCCATAGTGAATGTAAGCTGCCTTTTAGGCCTCTATTCTCATGCCTTGTGACACTCCATGGCCCAATGTGAGAAGTTGGCCTGGTATATGCTGTCCACTAATTAAAGTGGGCACCTTGCACCAGTCCAAACGACCCTTATTGATGATTAGGTTAAAGACAACCTTTATAGAAAGCTATCCTAGTGGTAGCTGTGAGAGCAGCCTTCAGGCTAAGTCTTGAAGGAATGTAAAGCAGCTTGTTTTACCAGTATATAACCTCTTGAATGACCAAATGAAAGGAGAACGACAAAAGGTATCTATAAAATATATGTATTTATTACTAAACACTCTCTACTAACCTCTTTATGAGATTAGAGAACAAGGCACACAATATTACAGTACTAGAACGACAGTAAATAGCACAATACACAGTGGGCTCCAGGGGGAGACCAAACCATATACTAAGAAAGTGGTATAACAACCACGACTTGACTAGACACAGTGCCTAGAGCACGTAGAATCTCTGGGACTCCAAGGAACCACCCAAGGTAGGGACACAGGGGACCCACGGAGGACGGGTGCAGTGTGGGAACACAGACGCGAGCTCCGTACAACTCTATGGGAAAGTCGGGGTTGGAATATTAGAATTTAAGGACACTTAGGAGAGGACTTTGAGTAAACCCTTTCAGACTTAGAAGGTTCTAAGGCCAGCACCCACGGGAGCACCGGAGTACTCGTGTTACCTCACCCAGGGAAGCCGGGTGCATAGGTGTCAAAGGGTGTCGGGAATCGTCGTTGTTTTCAATGGCGAGACGCTGCAAAGTACTGCTGCCGTGAAGAAGAAAAGTGTCCGGTGTGATCCAAGCCTGTATCGAAGATGTGAAGAATCTGAAAGCAGAGGGGACAGAGTCTGGGTCACTTGCCAGTGACCAGGGGCACGATAGACGAATGCCCACCGATGTCGGGTGCTTCGGGTGCGAAGAGGTGAAGCTTGACTCTGCAGCCACGGGGACCAGGAGACGTCGACGACGACCAGAGTCCGCAGATGAGCTGTCCCACGAAGGATGTCGAGTGCTGGGGGGGGTCAGTGCTCGGATTGAACACCAACAAGCCTTGGCAACGGCAACCCACTCGGTCAGAGTGATTATGCTTCTGTGAGGACCACCAAGGTCCTGGGGACTCCCCAAGCGATGGAGAGTCAGGGCACGTCTGGAGCAACCAGGGAAGCCCACTGAAAGTTAAAGTACCCTTCTCAGGGACCCACAGGTCGACGGACCAGGGATCGCGAAGGGACCTCGAGAGGAATCACAAAATGCCGGCCCACGGAACACTCGTGGAGTGTAGGCCCGCAATCTTTGGTGGAATTGCTGCTCGGGGTCAGGGCTACAAGTAACCCAAAGCTCAGCCTCAGGGGTCGCCGGAAAGCTGATGCTTCTGCAAATCGATGCAGTGTCCAGGGGTTCGGGTTGCACGGTCACCACGAGTGATACGGGCCTCAGACTTGCTGTGGGCACAGATCGACCTCAGAGACCTCGGGAATCCACCTCCTGTGTTGCAATATTCTTCGGAGTCCTCGGGAGCTGCGGAGATGCAAACCGGTCAGATGCGTTTAAGGTGCCTGCCTTGCAGGGGAGTAACTTCTTTACTCCAAGGGAGATTCTTCAGTCATCCAGCGTAGTGTAGATCGTCGAAGTACTTGGTTTCTGTAGCAGAGTTTAGTCCAGGTGTAATCTAAAGTCCTGTAGCCAGGGGTTCCTACTTTATACCCAAGGAAGGGGTGGGACAAACTCTGGGGACCCACCTATGGGAGGGTCAGGATAGAGGGGTGGCTACACCCATATCCTTTGTCCAGTTTCGCGCCAGAGCAGGGGCTGAGTGCCCCTGCAACCGGTTTGAGCTGGACTATGCACAGGGACACCAAATGTGCCCCAGTGCAGACATCAAAGCACTCTTGGAGTGCACCCACCCAGCCCCAATACACTAAAGCCTGTCTGGGAGGTGGTCACACCTCCCTGTGACAGGAAACCTATTGTCAAGCCTTTCCCTGCCGGAGTTTCGTCCAGCAGCAGGAGGGCAGACTCGTGTCTGTGGCTGGCAGCATCCATTTTGTGATGCCAGGGCTCTGTGAAGCTGGTACCGGGTGTACCGGTGTTGTCATATTTCTCCCTCTAGGAGGGAGGAATCATACCTCCCACACCAGTTACTGGTGTGGAGGTATGATTCCAAGGTGTTTGACACCAAACACGACATAATTCCTTGCAGCCATTCTAAAGTTAGCATTTACCGCGAGGTTATAATGCACTTAAGAGTATATGGTTGGCTGCATCACAGACAACCCCGGAATAGTGGTTCCGAAGGCTGCAGAGGGGCTCTGCTCATGCATGGGCACCCTCTCACATAAAACCCAGCACCCTGTCTTCAGGATTGATAAGGCCTGCCATAGGGGTGACTGATAGGCTTGTATGTGCAGTGATCAGGATAGATATAATGAACCTAAATCTAAGTAAAGGGTGCATGCACCACCTTACACAGGCTGCAGTAGCAGACCTGTTGTGTCATTTTGGATGGCCTCTCAGGGGTGGCATAATACATGCTGCAGCCCCTGGGAGGCCTTTGGGGTACCTATGCCATGGGTACATTGTATACCATATACTAGGGACTCATAAGGGTACCCCAGAATCCAATCTGGAGTGTACCTAAAGTACATGCAATCAATTTAGAGGAGAAAGCAGATAGGCTGGGGTCCTGAATAGCAGGATCCCAGCCAAACTAAGTCGAAAACAGTGAAACATCAGCAAAAAGTGGGGGTAACTATAAGAAGCAGATCCTACTCTCCTACACAACGCCCCCCCCCCAAACGTCAGGACATTAAACTAACCTTGACCAGTTGAGTCTTCATGTTCTAAGTGGAAATATCTTGAGAGTCCATCTGCATTGGCATGGTTACTCCCAGGTCTATGTTCCACTGTATAGGTCCATCCCCTGTAGGGAAATGGACCGCCTCAAAAGTTTGGGGTTTTCACCCTTCATCTGTTTTAGCCATAAGAGGGGCTTATGGTCTTTCTGAACAATGAAGTGAATGCCAAACAAGTATGGCCTCAGCTTCTTCAGAGCCCAAACCACAGCAAAGGCTTCCCTCTCAATGGCTGACCAACGTTACTCTCTGGGGGTCAGCCTTCTGCTAATAAAAGCTACTGGCTGATCCTGACCTTCATCATTCAATTGTGATAACACAGCCCCTACACCCAACTCAGATGCATCTGTTTGGACAATGAATTGTTTGGAGTAGTCAGGACTTTGCAGAATGGGAGCAGTGCACATGGCCTGCTTCAGGTCATCAAATGCCTTTTGACAGCTGACTGTCCACTGAACTTTCTTTGGCATTCTCTTGGAAGTTAAGTCATTCAAAGGGGTCACTATGGATCCATACCCTTTGACAAACCTCCTATAGTACCCAGTCAGGCCCAAGAAAGCTCTGACCTGAGTCTGGGTGGTTGGAGCAACCCAGTCCATGATGGTCTGGATTTTGCTCTGCAATGGTTGAACCTGGCCTCCACCCACAAGGTGACCCAGGTATACAACTTGACTCTGCCCTATCTGGCACTTGGTGGCCTTGATAGTGAGGTCTGCTTTCTGCAAGTCCTCCAAAACATTTCTCAGGTGGACCAGGTGATCCTCCCAGGTGGAGCTAAAGACAGCAATATCATCTAGATATGCTGCATTATAGGCTTCCAGGCCTGTAAGGACTTTGTTCACCAACCTTTGAAAAGTGGCAGGTGCATTCTTCAAACCAAAGGGCATCACCACAAATTGGTAGTGCCCACTAGGGGTTGAGAATGCTGTTTTCACTTTTTCATCCTCAGCTAGTCTGATCTGCCAGTAGCCAGCTGTCAGGTCAAATGTGCTCAGAAACTTGGCTGAGGCCAAAGTGTCTATAAGCTCATCTGCCCTAGGGATTGGATGGGCATCAGTCCTAGTGACTGCATTGAGACCTCTGTAGTCTACACAAAACCTCATCTCTCTTACCGCCCTGGGTGTGAGGTTTAGGTACCAAGACTACTGGACTAGCCCAAGGGCTATCTGAGGGTTCAATCACACCCAAATCCATCATCTTCTGGACTTCAGTCCTGATGCAGTCCCTGACATGGTCAGGTTGCCTGTAAATCTTATTTTTAACAGGCAGACTGTCCCCAGTGTCCACTTCATGAGTGCACCAGGTAGTCTGACTTGGAGTCAGTGAGAACATATGTCTAAACTGGTTGAGAACGTTTCTGCAATCAGTTTGCTGCTGGTCAGTGAGGCTGCCTGCCAAGGCTACACCATCTACTGAACCATCCTCAGGGTTCTGTGAGAGCAGGTCAGGGAGTGGATCACTCTCTTCCTCCTGTCCCTCATCAGTAGCCATGAGCAAGCCCATGTCTGCCCTGTCAACATATGGTTTGAGCCTGTTGACATGGAGCACCCTATGGGGGCTCCTGGGAGTTCCAAGGTCCACCAGGTAGGTAACCTCTCCCTTTTGCTCAACAATTGTATGAGGGCCACTCCACTTGTCTTGGAGGGCTGCTGGGGCCACAGGCTCCAACACCCATACTTTCTGTCCTGGCTGATAAACAGTCAACACAGCCTTTTGGTCATGCCAGGCCTTTTGCAATTCCTGGCTAGCCCCAAGGTTTTTAGTTGCCTTCTTCATGTACTCAGCCATCCTGGAGCGGAGACCAAGTACATAGTCCACAATATCCTGTTTAGGGGGTTTGAGAGGTAACTCCCATCCCTCCTTCACTAGACACAATGGACCCCTAACTGGATGTCCAAACAGAAGCTCAAATGGGCTGTAACCAACCCCCTTCTGTGGAACCTCTCTGTAGGCAAAGAGAAGGCAGGGCAAAAGTATGTCCCATCTGCGCCTAAGCTTTTCTGGGAGACCTTTAATCATGCCCTTCAAGGTTTTGTTGAACCTTTCAACTAAACCATTGCATTGTGGGTGATAAGGGGTGGTAAATTTATAATTTACACCACACTCCTTCCACATAGCAGTCAAGTAACTAGACATGAAGTTTGCATCTCTGTCTATCTGAAAGAGACACGTTAGTGACAGATTCCTTACCTTAGAATATCCCCAGGCGTCAGGCTGGATCCGGAAAGTTTTTGCGTAGCAGTACCCTTGCACGTCGGTAGGCGGCGTCGTGCGGCTCCGCGTCTGTCGTCGGCGTCGTGATCGCCGGGATGACGTCGCGGGCAGTACTTAGGCGCCGCCCCTGCGCGCTGAAGTCAGTTCTTCTTCTTTCCGCGCCAGTAAGCGCAGATCTGGGAAGAGCAGTGCCCTAGTCATTTTTTGACTAAACTTTTTGGTGATTTTTTCACTGTTTTTCTTCGAGTCATCTAGGCTCCGAGGTGTCGGTAGGGATGCCCGGCTTCAAGCCATGCGACGCCTGTGGTCGAATGATGTCGATCACAGACCCGCACTTAGAGTGTCTCTACTGCCTCGGCCGCGACCACGACACGAAGTCGTGTTCCGACTGCCGGGCCTTACACCCGAAGGCTTTGCGAGAGCGGTCTCGAAAGCTACTCGAGGTCCGGCAGTCAGCTCCGCGCCGCACCAAGCCCCGGTCACGGGAGAGGTCATGGGGCCGAGGGGCCGGTCGCGGAGTCCTCGCCGGTCGTCGGAGTCCAAGTCTTCGCACTCCTCGGGTAAGTCGAAGCACAAAAAGTCTAAGAAGCACCATCGCTCTAAGACTTCGCCTCGCCGGTCTTGCGACTCGGCTGAGGCCCCTGTCAGCACTGTCCCCGCCCCCGCGGCTCCGGAGGTGCCTATGGAGCCGCCCCCGCATTACCCGTCCTTCCCGGGTTCGGGGGCGACTCCGGCCGAGATACAGACATTCCTGTCGGCCATGGCCCGCCTCTTCGGGCCTCAAGGCCCCTCCGGTGCGCCTTCGGGCCCCACGGACCCTGATGGGGTTGCCCCGGCGCCGCCGATGACTCCGGTCCCGGCGCCGCCTGTCTCACCAGCCTCGCTCCCGGCCCCGGCCTCGATCTTGGCTCCGGTGGTACCGCAACCCCCATCGACGCCGGTTGACCTAACCACGCCTCCGCCGATGTCCCCGGTGCCGTTCCTAACGCCGTCCGGGGCTCCGGGCGGCGTCGTTCCCCGGTTCTCTCCGGATCCGGACGCGGCGTGGGACCGACGTCGCCCGACGCTGGCTCCGGCGCCAATGAGACCTTGGGTCCCTGACGTCCCCCCTCCTCCTTATTTTCAATCGGAGGAGGACCAGGAGAGCTGGGAGGGGTCGGAAGACCCTCTCACACAGCAGTGTGAGTATGATCAGGACTGGGCAGAGGAACTTGGGGATGCTAGTGGTCCGGACACTTCTCCTGACTCTGGCATGCTGTCTCCTCCTTCCGTGGCTACGGAGGAGGGAGCAAATTTCGCAATGGTGTTGCGTAGAGCAGCTGGAGCCTTGCACCTCCAATTGCCTACTGTGGCTGTCAGGACTAACCTCCTGACGGAAGTGCTTCAGCCGGCAGCTACCTCCTCGGAGCCATTGCTGCCGTGTAATGATGCACTGTCTGACGTTCTTTTGGGCACCTGGTCCAAGCCCACCACAGGGGCTCCTGTGGATAGGAACGTGGCCCGACGCCATCGCCCCTGCTCCGGGCGACCCCTTGTTTCTCTCTCAACATCCCACCCCGAGAGCTTGGTTGTCCAAGCCTCTGCCTCCCAAACCGCCTTCCCTACCACCCCTCCGGATAGGGAATCCAAACGCCTGGACCAATTTGGGAAGAAGGCCTTTTCTTCCTCCAGTGCTGGCTTGCGGTCCGTCAACACCGCTTGCCTTTTGGGCCGATATTCCCACTCTCTGTGGGATTCGGTGGCGGCCGCTTTGCCCCAGTGTTCTGAGGAGGTCCAGACACTGCTTACCCGCACCATTGCGGAAGGTAGGGATGCGGCAAAGTACAGCATACGTTGTGGCCTTGATACCGCCGACTCGCTGGGCAGATTGCTTGCAACGACGGTGGCGCTGCGTCGCCACGCCTGGCTGAGAACAACTGGTTTCTCGGGTGATGTCCAGAATACACTCATGGACATGCCCTTTGATGGAGTCGGTCTTTTTGGTTCCATAGCAGACCATGCGCTGGAGCGTTTTAAGGACTCACGGGCTACTGCCAAGTCCCTGGGCCTTTCTGCTGTGCGCCCTCCGCTAACCTCTGCTTTTCGCCCCTTTCGTGGCCACGGAAGGGGCGCCCAGTCACGTCTGCTGCCCAGCCACCGGCCCGCGCAGCAAGCGTCTTCGCGTGGCCGAGGACGTGGCTCCCGCCGTGGCGGGTCGGGCAACCAGCGTGCGGGTCAGGCCACCAACTCCGCCCCGTCCGCGGCCTCCAAGCCCTCCTAGTCCTTCCTTTCAGGTGCACAGCACGCCAGTAGGGGCAGGGTCCGCCATCACCTTCACCACTGGCGTGCCATCACCTCGGACAGGTGGGTCTTGGACATTGTCCGAAGGGGCTACTCCCTCCCCTTCGAGGCCACCCCCCCAGCCATGCCACCTCCATTCCACCGCATGTCAGGGGATCACTTGGTGCTTCTGCAGAAGGAAGTCACGGCCCTCTTGGCCAAGAGGGCCATCGAGCATGTTCCGACCCCAGAAGTAGGACGTGGTTGCTACTCCCACTACTTTCTGGTGCCCAAAAGGACAAGGAGGACATGCGTCCTATCTTAGACCTCCGGAACGACAATCGCTTCCTCCGGAAGGAGAAATTCAAGATGCTCACCCTAGCTCAGGTCTTGACTGCCCTCGACCCTGGAGACTGGTTGGTAGCGTTGGACTTGCAGGACGCTTATTTTCACATCCCCGTCCTGCTGGCCCACCGGCGTTACCTGCGGTTCACGGTAGGCCTCGAGCATTTTCAGTTCACCGTGCTCCCCTTTGGCCTTACAAGTGCCCCTCGGGTGTTCATGAAAGTGATGAAGGTGGTTGCAGCTCATCTGCGCCGGGCAGGGGTTCCAGTCTTCCCCTACCTCGACGACTGGCTGCTGAAGGCGGGCTCGTCCCAGGCAGTCGTCTCCCACCTCCAGACTACGGCCGAACTCCTGCACTCGCTGGGGTTCTCCATCAATGTGCCGAAGTCGCATCTGATTCCTTCTCCACAGCTCCTTTTCATCGGAGCAGTTCTGGACACGACGCAGTTTCGGGCCTATCCTCCCGAACGGCGAGTCCGGGATATTCAGGCTATGATTCCGATCTTTCAGCCTTTATCCTGGGTTTCGGTACGGATGACCCTGAGGCTGCTGGGCCTCATGGCCTCCTGCATCCTGCTGGTCGATCATGCCAGACGGCATATGCGGGCTCTGCAGTGGTACCTGAAGTTCCAGTGGGCGCAGCACCAGGGCAACCTGTCCGATCACGTCCAGATCTCGGAGGGGACTGCAAAACAGTTGCAGTGGTGGCTCTCGAACTGGCAATGGGTCATGGGCAAATCCCTCTCCCTTCCCAGCCAGAGCACACAGTTGTGACGGACGCGTCCCTTCTGGGATGGGGCGGTCACATGGGAGAGGCGGAGATCAGAGGCCTCTGGTCTCCGGCGGAGTCCCGGCTCCATATCAACCTTCTGGAGCTCCGGGCGATCCGACTTGCACTCAAGGCATTCCTTCCCTCTGTCAAAGGGAAGGTAGTGCAGGTGTTCACAGACAACACCACCGCCATGTGGTACTGCAACAAACAAGGCGGGGTGGGGTCGTGGACCCTCTGTCAGGAGGCTCTGCGCCTCTGGACATGGCTGGAACATCAGGGCATGTTCCTGATGGTTCAACACCTGGCAGGTTCCCTGAATGCCAGGGCGGACAAACTCAGCCGCAGGTGCATGATGGATCACGAATGGCGTCTTCACTCGGAAGTGGCGCAAGGACTCTTTCTGCAGTGGGGAGAGCCTTGGTTAGATCTATTCGCCACCGAAGAGAATGCGCAATGTCATCAGTTCTGCGCATTGGAATTTCCAAGGCGGCACTCGCTCGGCGACGCTTTTCGTCGCGAGTGGAGTTGCGGTCTGTTGTACGCCTTTCCGCCTATACCACTTCTACCCAGAGTGTTGAAGAAGATTCGGCGCGACCGGGCCCAAGTCATCCTTGTGGCTCCGGACTGGGCTCGAAGAGTTTGGTATCCCGAGCTACTCAGTATGAGCGTCGATCCCCCGATCCGTCTGCCTCTTCGGGAGGATCTTCTGTCGCAGCAGCAGGGGACGGTCCTCCACCCGAACCTGTCCAGCCTCCACCTGCTTGCGTGGAGATTGAGTGGCGGCAGTTGATTCCTTTCGACTTGCCTCCCGAAGTTTGTGATGTGATTCTGGCAGCCAGGCGTCCCTCCACTAAGGTGGTATACGCCTTCAGGTGGAACAAGTTTGTGGCATGGTGCACAGCAAAGGCTGTGAATCCCTCTCTGCCCCTCTTTCTGAGGTTCTTCTGTTCCTTCTTTCCCTGGCCCAACAGGGTTCTGCCCTGGGTACCATCAAGGGCTATCTTTGTGCCATCTCGGCCTTCCTCAGGCTTCCTGATCAGCCCTCCCTTTTCAAGTCCCCTGTTGTTAACAGGTTCCTAAAAGGCATTACACACCTCTTCCCTCCTGTTCCGTTTGTTATGCCTCAGTGGGACTTGAACTTGGTTCTTACCTTTCTCATGTGCGCTCCCTTTGAGCCTCTACATAACTGTCCTCTTCGTCTTCTGACTCTGAAGACAGCCTTTCTGGTGGCCATCACCTCCGCTCAGCGGGTGAGTGAGCTCCAGGCTCTATCATGCAAACCTCCCTTTCTGTCTGTCCATCCAGACAAGGTTGTTCTTAGGACGCGTCCGTCCTTCTTGCCAAAGGTGGTTACTGCCTTCCACATTGGGCAGACCATCACTTTGCCCACCTTCTTTCCGCCTCCGCATCATTCCAGAGAGGAAGAGAGGCTCCACCGTCTCGACCCAAAACGTGCGCTTTCCTTTTATATCAACCGCACACAACACTTCCGGGTGGATGACCAGCTCTTTGTTGGCTACGTGGGCGCCAAAAGGTCGGGGCGGTGCACAAGTGAACCATCTCCCGCTGGGTAACCTTGTGTATCAAAGCCTGCTATTCTTTGGCTAAGAAGGAGCCTCCTGTTGGGCTGCGTGCCCATTCCACCAGGGCAACGGCTGCTACCACGGCTTTAGGCCGCGGTGTTCCGCTGCAGGATATCTGTCAGGCAGCTACGAGGGCCTCGCTGCACACATTTACAAAGCATTACTGCCTTGACAGTCAGGTCCGGAGGGACGGCTTCTTTGGCCGTTCTGTCCTCCGGGACTTCCTTGTCTGATCTTTGTTCGCAGACCCACCACCGGGGTTGGTATTTCTGGGGTATCTATTCTAAGGTAAGGAATCTGTCACTAACGTGTCTCTTTCAGATGCACAAGTTACTAACTTGTGTAACGATATATCTGTAAGAGACAGTAGTTAGTGACAGATTCCTTACCGCCCCACCCATCCTCCCCGTTCTGCGCACTGATTTCTAGGGTTAAGGACATCCCTTTCAGGGCCCTAGTATTTTTCAGACACCTATGTCAGCTTCTTGCATGGCTCTGCGCTCCTGGCGCGGAAAGTCGTGTACAGAACTGACGTCAGCGCGCAGGGGCGGCGTTTAAGTACTGCCCGCGACGTCATCCCGGCGATCCCGACGACGGACGCGGAGCCGCATGACGCCGCCTACCGACGCGCAAGGGTACTGCTACGCAAAAACTTTCCGGATCCAGCCTGACGCCTGGGGATATTCTAAGGTAAGGAATCTGTCACTAACTACTGTCTCTTACAGATATATCGTTACACAAGTTAGTAACTTATCCGATACTACCTCCTTAGGAAAACCCACCCTGGAAAAGATTCCCAGGAGGGCCCTTGCCACCACAGGAGCTGTGGTGGTCCTGAGGGGAATTGCCTCTGGGTACCTAGTGGCATGGTCCACCACCACCAGTATAAACCTGTGCCCAGATGTAGTTTGAGGATCCAGGGGACCAACAATGTCAATCCCTACCCTCTCAAAGGGAACCCCCACCACAGGTAGTGGTATCAGGGGGGCCTTTGTAGTGCTACCTGCCTTACCACTGGCTTGACATGTTACACAGGAGCGACAAAACTCCTTGGTGTCTTCAGACATATGAGGCCAATGAAAGTGAGGGACAATTCTGTCTCAAGTCTTGTTTTGGCCTAGGTGACCTGCCAATGGGATATCATGTACTAGGGTCAAGAGGAAACTCCTAAACTTCAGAGGTATAACCAACCTCCTGGTGGCTCCAGGCTTGGGGTCTCTACTCTCTGAGTAAATGAGTCCATCATCCCAGTAGATCCTATGGGACCCACTAGCACTCCCAGCAGCCTCAGCAGCAGCTTGCTGTCTGAGGGGTTCAAGAGAGGGGCAGCTCAGTTGCTCCTGGCTCAGATCTGCCCTGGAAGGGCCCCCTGTCCCCAAGAACTCAACCTGATCAGGCTCAAGCTCATCTGGGACAGTTCCTTCTTCAGGACTAAGATCAGCTCCCTCAAGAGACTGATCTGGATTCTAAGGCAGGGGGGAAGACACTGCCTTAACCCTACTGCTCCTTCTCTTGGAAGGTGCCTGGTCCATTTTTCCAGGATCCAGGACCTGTTCAGTGTTAGACATTTTTGCCTGTGACCTGGTCATAGCAAACACATCTGCAGGGATACCCAACATTTCTGCACGAGTCCTGAGTTCCACTTCAGCCCAAGCTGAAGTTTCTAAATCATTGCCCAACAAGCATTCAACAGGGAGGTCTGCACTTACCACAACCTTCTTAGGGCCAGTTACCCCTCCCCAGGAGAAATTAACAACTGCCAAGGAATGGTCTGTCCTGACATTGCTAGCATTGGTCACTTGGTACATCTCACCAAGTATGATTTGCTCATGAGCCACAAGATCTTTTGTCACCATTGTGACACTTGCTCCTGTGTCCCTGAATGCCAAGGCCTCTTTTTCCATTTATTATAGGCTGTTGTCTGTATTTGCCCAGATTACTGGGGCTTACAAATAAGGAGGCCATATTCATGCCCCCATCACAGATCAACATAGCCTGAGTTGGAACTCTGACTAGGCCAGAGTCCATCTCAGATCCCAGGGTTAACCCTACTACACCCTTATTTGGAACACCACCCCTGGAGCTGAACTAGGGGGAACAGTTGCCTTAGGGGCATTGGTGGTTGGAGTTGAGTCCTTGGACTTGGTACAATCACTTGTCCAATGGGTTTTCTGTTTACAGATTTTACACCATGGTTTCTTCTTGCCTTTTCCCTTGTTGGATTGTGACTCCCCCTCAGATGCAGATTTTTTTGGGGCCCTTGAGAAGACTTCTGGTCTTTACCCTTCTCCCCACCCTTATCAGAGCTTTTAGAATCTTGCTTCTTAGAGTCACCACCTTGGTTCTGAACCTTCTGCCTCACCCTGGTTCTGACCCACTTGTCTGCCTTCTGGCCCAATTCTTGGGGAGAGGTCAGATCAGAGTCCACCAGGTACTGATGCAACAGTTGATTTTGACAGTTATTAAGGATCTGCTCTCTCATGATTAAATTATACAATCCTTTGAAATCACATACCTTACTGCCAAGTAACCAGCCTTCCAGAGCCTTAGTAGCACAATCAACAAAGTCAACCCAGTCCTGAGTCTGTGCCTTTTGGGTATCTCTGAACTTTAACCTGTATTGTTCAGTGGTTAGGCCAAACCCATCAATCAGAGCACTCTTCAGGACTTTGTAATTATCAGCATCCTCTTCTCTAACAGTGAGGAGCTTGTCTCTACCCCTGTCTGCAAAGGAGAGCCACAAGATTGCTGCCCACTGCTCCTGAGGGACCCTCTGTACCTTACAGGCCCTCTCAAGTGCAGTTATCCATTTGTGGATGTCATCCCCACTCTGGTAGGGAGGGACAATCTTGTTCAGGTTCCTATGGTCATGAGTATGATCTCTACCTCTAGGGACACTGTGGCTGCCACCATGGGGCTCTAGCCCCAGCTTCTGAGAAGCTCTCTGAAGCTCCAGGGATTCCCTATCTAAGGCCAATTGCTCTCTCTTGATTCTGAGCTTAGCTCTCTCAAACTCAAGCAGTTGGCATTTCTTCTCATAAGAGGATTCCCTTTTATGAGAAGCAGAGGTCCCTACAGAAGTACCAGAATGATCAGATTCCTGAGAAGGAGATCTGGATCTTCTTGGTAAACTGTTAACCCTTCCAGGTGGGGTAAAGAGAGGCCCACTGGGGCCTCCTTCCTCACCTTCAGGAAGAATTGGATTTTCCAGGTTAGAATCATTTTGATCCTCCTGGCCAGCATCAGAGTCCTGGTCATTGAGGTTTTCACTCCCTGTCCTTTCCTCTTCTGCTGTCCCACCCCCTTTGCCTGCCTCATCAGACCCTGGGGTCTTTCTGAGGTCATCTAAAAGCAAAGTCACTATGAGTCTTTGGGTGTTTGGATTTTTCCCTGTCTTCAGTTTTCTTGATGTACACATGTTTCTCAATTCCTGGAATGTGAGATGGTCGTACTTAGTTGGCAAGGAGTCACTGACTTCAGGCCTTGAAGACATTCTAGTGTGGTGTGGTGTATGCACCTACCTACTCTAGTGGGAACTACTAAACTCTCTTGAGTTGGAGAAAGGGTGTGCTAGGCCCTTGACACCCAACTCTAAGTTCAGTAGAACTTACTTTATTCTAGACTTGATTTATATGTACCTAAGTACCTTTAGTGGTTTTCAGTTAGTCACTCGCTGAGATTATCTGGTAAAACAATAGCAAGCTTGAATCCCAACCGCTGCACACCAATGTGAGAAGTTGGCCTGGTATATGCTGTCCACTAATTAAAGTGGACACCTTGCACCAGTCCAAACGACCCTTATTGATGATTAGGTTAAAGACAACCTTTATAGAAAGCTATCCTAGTGGTAGCTGTGGAGAGCAGCCTTCAGGCTAAGTCTTGAAGGAATGTAAAGCAGCTTGTTTAACCAGTATATAACCTCTTGAATGATCAAATGAAAGGAGAACCACACAAGGTATATATAAAATATATGTATTTATTACTAAACACTCTCTACTAACCTCTTTATGAGAATAGAGAACAAGGCACACAATATTACAGTACTAGAACGACAGTAAATAGCACAATACACAGTGGGCTCCAGGGGAGACCAAACCATATACTAAGAAAGTGGTATAACAACCACGACTTGACTAGACACAGTGCCTAGAGCACGTAGAATCGCTGGGACCCCAATGAACCACCCAAGGTAGTGACACAGGGGACCCACGGAGCACGGGTGCAGTGTGGGAACACAGACGCGAGCTCCGTACAACTCTATGGGAAAGTCGCGGTTGGAATATTAGAGTTTAAGGACACTTAGGAGAGGACTTTGAGTAAACCCTTTCAGACTTTGAAGGTTCTAAGGCCAGCACCCACGGGAGCACCGGAGTACTCGTGTTACCTCACCCAGGGTAGCCGGGTGCATAGGTGTCAAAGGGTGTCTGGAATCGTCGTTGTTTTCAATGGCGAGACGCTGCAAAGTACTGCTGCCGTGAAGAAGAAAAGTGTCCGGTGTGATCCAAGCCTGGATCGAAGATGTGAAGAACCTGAAAGCAGAGGGGACAGAGTCTGGGTCACTTGCCAGTGACCAGGGGCACGATAGACGAATGCCCACCGATGTCGGGTGCTTCAGGTGCGAAGAGGTGAAGCTTGACTCTGCAGCCACGGGGACCAGGAGACGACGACGACCAGAGTCCGCAGATGAGTTGTCCCACGAAGGATGTCAAGTGCTGGGGGGGTCAGTGCTCGGATTGAACACCAGCAAGCCTTAGCAACGGCAACCCACGCGGTCAGAGTGATTATGCTTCTGTGAGGACCAGCAAGGTCCTGGGGACTCCCCAAGCGATGGAGAGTCAGGGCACGCCTGGAGCAACCAGGGAAGCCCACTGAAAGTTAAAGTACCCTTCTCAGAGACCCACAGGTCGACGGACCAGGGATCGCGAAGGAACCTCGAGAGGAATCACAAAATGCCGGCCCACGGAACACTCGTGGAGTGTAGGTCCGCAATCTTTGGTGGAATTACTGCTCGGGGTCAGGGCTACAAGTAACCCAAAGCTCAGCCTCAGGGGTCGCCGGAAAGCTGATGCTTCTGCAAATCGACGCGGTGTCCAGGGGTTCGGGTGGCACGGTCACCACGAGGGATACGGGCCTCAGACTTGCTGTGGGCACAGATCGACCTCAGAGACCTCGGGAACCCACCTCCTGTGTTGCAATATTCTTCGGAGTCCTCGGGAGCTGCGGAGATGCAAACCGGTCAGATGCGTTTAAGGTGCCTGCCTTGCAGGGGAGTAACTCCTTTACTCCAAGGGAGATTCTTCAGTCATCCAGCGTAGTGTAGATCGTCGAAGTACTTGGTTTCTGTAGCAGAGTTTAGTCCAGGTGTAATCTAAAGTCCTGTAGCCAGGGGTTCCTACTTTATACCCAAGGAAGGGTGGGACAAACTCTGGGGACCCACCTATGGGAGGGTCAGGATAGAGGGGTGGCTACACCCATATCCTTTGTCCAGTTTCGCGCCAGAGCAGGGGCTGAGTGCCCCTGCAACCGGTTTGAGCTGGACTATGCACAGGGACACCAAATGTGCCCCCAGTGCAGACATCAAAGCACTCTTGGAGTGCACCCACCCAGCCCCAATACACTAAAGCCTGTCTGGGAGGTGGTCACACCTCCCTGTGACAGGAAACCTATTGTCAAGCCTTTCCCTGCCGGAGTTTCGTCCAGCAGCAGGAGGGCAGACTTGTGTCAGTGGCTGGCAGCATCCATTTTGTGATGCCAGGGCTCTGTGAAGCTGGTACCGGGTGTACCGTTGTTGTCATATTTCTCCCTCTAGGAGGGAGGAATCATACCTCCCACACCAGTTACTGGTGTGGAGGTATGATTCCAAGGTGTTTGACACCAAACACGACATAATTCCTTGCAGACATTCTAAAGTTAGCATTTACCGCGAGGTTATAATGCACTTAAGAGTATATGGTTGGCTGCATCACAGACAACCCCGGAATAGTGGTTCCGAAGGCTGCAGAGGGGCTCTGCTCATGCATGGGCACCCTCGCACATAAAACCCAGCACCCTGCCTTCAGGATTGATAAGGCCTGCCATAGGGGTGACTGATAGGCTTGTATGTGCAGTGATCAGGATAGATATAGTGAACCTATATCTAAGTAAGGGGTGCATGCACCACCTTACACAGGCTGCAGTAGCAGACCTGTTGTGTCATGTTGGATGGCCTCTCAGGGGTGGCATAATACATGCTGCAGCCCCTGGGAGGCCTCTGGGGTACCTATGCCCTGGGTACATAGTATACCATATACTAGGGACTCATAAGGGTACCCCAGAATCCAATCTGGAGTGTACCTAAAGTACATGCAATCAATTTAGAGAAGAAAGCAGATAGGCTGGGGTCCTGAATAGCAGGATCCCAGCCAAACTATGTCGAAAACAGTGAAACATCAGCAAAAAGTGGGGGTAACTATAAGCAGATCCTACTCTCCTACACCCAAGTATTGACCAAGGTCCCGGAAGAAGCCCAGACTATACTTTCCCAGGCTATGCAAGATGGTTGTAATGGGGCCAAGTACACCATCTGCTGTGGACTGGATACAACTGATTCCTTAGGCAGGGCTGTTGGCACCAATGTGGCCATTCGCATCACCAGTCTCACACTCTGTGGCTATTGTAGGAACTTCCAATATCGCAAGCAGCCCAGAAGGTGCAACAGTCACTCAATCCTTTTTGTGTCCAGGGTTCCCAAAGGAGAGGGCAATAGATACAGCATGTAGCCCAGTCTTCTGCCACCCTTCAAGTCTCTTTAGTGTGCTGTTGACGGCACACAGCCACCCTGTCAGAGGCAGCATATGACACTTTCTGACAGGGTGGCAGGTGATATCTTCGGACAAGTTGTAGGAGGCTGGCTTAGTATATGGTTCTCACTTATGTAAGTGGAGCACTCTGCACTAATGCAGATAACCCTTATGGTGATTTTAGTGGTCTTGGACAACCTTAGAAAGCTCTGCAAGTGGTAGCTGTGCAGAGCAGCCTTCAGGCTTAGCTCAGGAGTGTGTAGCAGCTTGTTTGACCAGTACTAATCATATAGTGTAGGTTAAGTGAAAAAGAAGTACAGTGTAGTTATAAAAATATGTTTTTATTATAAACACTCACTAACACATTGCAATATCTTCTCCCCGGAGATATAATCACAATACACACAATACTTCAGTAATAGAACACGTAAGTAGCACACATACACAGTGGTCTCCAGGGGGAGACCAAACCATATACTAAGAAAGTGGAATGCGACCCACGAACTAAGTTGAGACTGGACCCAGAAGACTTAGAAGAGCCGGGGACCCAAGGTAGGTACTCAGGAACCCCACGGAGGCCGTGTGCAGAGTGGAAACACGACTGCATGCTCAATACAAGTCAATGGGGAAGTCGCTGTTGCAGTTTTCAAGAAGAACCCTTCCCAGAGGACCCTGAAGAAACCTCGTGGAAGATAGGTTGGAGAGTCACCCCACCCGTGGATACCCCTGGAACCAGGATACCTACACCAGGGAGGCCGGGTGCATAGGTGCGATGTGACGTCGGAAACCGCCGTAGACCACAATGGAGGACTTAAGTAAGATGCTGCTTACAAAGAAGCTGAAAAAGTCCGGTGGAATCCAAGGGTGGATTCAGGATGAGAGGTACCTGCAAGCAGAGGGGACAGAGTCTATGCCACTCAGGAGTGACTAGGAGGCACGGAAGCCGAATGCCCACCGATGTCGGAAGATGCAGGAGAGTTGACGGTGACCTTGGCGCTGTAGTTGAGCGGACCAGGCTACGGTGGGGAAGACCAGGAGCTGTTCACGAGCTGTCCCACTTTGGATGTTAAGAGCCAGGGGGTCGGTGTCCGGCGGTAGCACCAACAAGCCTTGGCAGCGGCAACAAACGTGGCAGATGAAAAAGGTGCAGTGTCGGGACCAGCAAGGTCCAAGGGACCTACCAAGTGCAGGTAAGTCAGAGTAGGCCCCGAGCAAACAGGGGAGCCCACAGGAACAAAAGAAGACCCTCATGAGGACCCACAGGCCGAAGGCACAGAAGTCACAAGAGGACCTCGAGCAGCTGACCAATGATGCAGGCCCACGGTGCAGAGGATGCAGTGAGGACGAAGATCTTGGTAGCAAGAGATGCTGGAGGCTGGAGCATCTTGGAGCCCGAAAATCTCTGGAGCAGAGAGTCAACAAGCCTTGGCAACGGCAAGTTGACGCTGTGCACAGGGGTACTGCTCCAGCGGTTCCGACGCGGGATACTGGCTTCAAACTTGCTGTGAAGACAGTGCAGGCCTCGAGGGAGTTGCAGAACCACCACCTGTGTTGCTGAACCTTTCGGAGTCCATGGGAGCTCAGGAACAGCGGACCAGTCAGCTTCGTTGCGGTGCCTCAGATGCAGGGGAGTGACTCCTTCACTACAAGTGAAATTCCTTCGGGTGTCTTGGATGACCGCAGGCCTGGAGAAAGAACCTGTATGGAGCACAGGCGACGCAGAAAACTAGCAGGACGACGAGACCAGGAGCAGCAAGAGTCTTCCCCGTGCAGTCTTGATTCCCAAAGCGAAGTCCAACGAAGTCCAAAGTGCCCAGATGGTTGAAGATGAAGTGGTTTCAAATCTGAATCCTGTCCCACGACGAATCTAAAGAACCACCCACAGGTAAGCCCTTAGGTACCCTAAAGAAAGGATTGGGACGATTCAGGGGTCCCTCCCAGAGGAGGAGCTGGACAGTAGGGAGGATACTCCCATGTCCTTTGTCCAGTTTCGTGCCAGAGCAGGAGCCAACAGCTCCCTGAACTGGTTCCAACTGGAGTATGCAAGAAGGGCACCTAATGTGCCCTTCAAAGCTGTCTAGTGGTGCTGGCAAGAACCCCACCAAGTCCTGTCTGGGAGGTGGTCACACCTCCCTGTGACAGGAAACCTATTGTCCTACCTTTCCCTGCTTGAGCTTGGCTCAGCAGCAGGAAGGCAGAATCGTGTCTGTGGTTGGCAGCAGGCATAGCTTGCTGTCAGACGCTGGAAGACTGGTACTGGGAGCACAGAGGGCTTCCCGGAGGAGCCCCACAGTGCATTGAATCATACCACCAACACTGTTTACGGTGTTGGGGTATGATTCCAACATGTTTGATACCAAACATGCCAGGGTTCGTTACAGCCAGTTTAGAGTTAGCCATCGCATAATGACGCATGGCCACTCTATGTATCATAATGGCTGATGTGCTTACAACGCCTGGAGAATGGACTCCAGTGTTTGTAGGGGTGTCCTGCTCATGCAGGCGCACCCTCACACTTATAACCAAGCACCCAGCCTTCAGCATTGAAAGGCCTGCTTTAGGGGTGACTTATAGGTTGTAACTGTAGTGACCTCAGATATAAGAAAATTTATATCTGTCATAAGTGGTGCTAGCACCAGCTTACACAGGCTGCAATGGCAGGCCTGTAGTCACAATTTGAGCGGTCTCGCATGGGTGGCATAATACATGCTTCAGCCCATGGGGAACCCCTGGTGTACCTATGCCCTGGGTACCTTAGTACCATATAAAAGGGACTTAAAAGGTTACACCAGTAGCCAATCTGGGGGGTACCCAAGTACTCACCATGGTCCAATTCTGATGGATACATCTGCCTGTGGATTCCTCACCTTTTGAATACCCAGTGCGCCAGCATTTCCGCGGAAATTCTTTTCCTAGCTCTCCTACGTCGACAAGGACGTCATAATAGCAGGGCTCTGCTCGCGACTCCGTTATGACGTCATCGGAGCCATAAGAAGACCTCGTCGGCGTGCTGACGTCAGTTCCCCTTTTTTCCGCGCCGTCGACGCGAAATGTTTTTTTCTGGGACTTTCCATTTTCTTCGAGATTACTTTGTTTCTCTGTATTACCTTCGATTTCCTGGGGAAATGGCTTCTTCAAAGAAGTCTGGTTCTAAGCCCTGCAGAGAGTGCGGTGGTCATATGTCGATTACAGACCCTCACGATGACTGTCTCTGGTGCTTATCTTCTGATCACAACATCGATGGGTGTTCGTGTTGCAGAAAAATGAGTCCTAAGGCGTTGAAAGAACGGGAGGCGAAACTCTTTAAGGCGAAGAAAGAAAAGAGAGGTCGCAAGCGTTCGAAGTCATCGACTTCGCATACTCTAGATCCAAGAAGCATAAGAAGTCGAAGAGGAGACACAATTCTCGACGTCGCTCTTCCAAGGTTGTGGCTTCGAGGTCGGCTTCTCCTGTTCAGCGGCGCCGGGGAAAGGACTTTGTTTCTCTGTCGCCTTCTCCGCAAGCGACTCCGATGCATTCGCCGACTCCGAGGGATTCGCAGACGTCGAGAGGTTCTTCGACGCCCAGAGGGTCTCCGGCGCCAAGAAAGTCTCTGGCGCCCAGAGGTTCGCTGGCGCCCAGGGAGTCTTCTCCTGTGCCTGTGGCTTCGCCTGAGCGGGCTCCGTCCTCACCGGCTCCGCATAACCAACCTCCGGTTCGTCCTCGTATGGATTCTAATCAGGGAGGTATGGATCCTTACCCTCCTTTTCCAGGTCCTGGAACGGATCCCACGCATTTTTTAAATGCTATGTACAGCATGTTTGCCAGGGCATCCTACCCTACCTATCCTACACGTGGGTCCGCTGGCCTTTAACTTGGGTGTTCCCCAACAGTACACCCAGGCGCCCTTTGTGCCCTTTATGCCGACGGCTCCTTCCTGGCAGTTTCCGGTGCCGAGGTTTTCGACTCCGAATCCTCAGACTCCGTCCGGTGTCGATTCGGCGCCGCCTCGGATTCGTACGGCGCCGTTGCCCATTTCAGAAGGTCTTCCTTCGACGCCGGTTCCTTTGTCTCCAGCGCCGCGGACGGCGCCGCCGACGCCGATACCGAAGCACCGTTCCAGAAGAGATGCACAAAGGCTGTTGGAGGAGGCCATCTCCAGAAAGTTTGGTGATTCAAGCTTCTTGTTCCAAGCAATCGACTGGGTCCTTCCCTACCACTCCAGGGGATAAGGATTCTAAAAAGATGGAACAGTCGGCCAAGAAAGTGTTCTCATCAGCAAGTATGGCGTTGAAATCTACGAATGCCACTTGTTTACTGGGGAGGTACGTTCATGCTCTTGTGGACTCTGTTAAACAGCTGGCCCCTAAACTTCCTGATGAGGATCGGGTTCATTTTATTGAGGCTCTGTCGGACTCTCAGGCAGCTGCCCGGCAAGTTATCCAGTCGGCTTTGGACACTGCAGGCTCGGTTGCCCAGATTATGGGTTCTTCTGTTGCCACGAGGAGGCAGGCCTGGCTCAGATCTTCTGGATTTTCTCCGGATGTTCAGGCTACTCTTTTAGATCTCCCCTTCGATGGATCGAGACTTTTTGGCACCAAGGCGGACTCTGCTCTGCAGCGTTTTAAGGACAGTAGAGCGACTGCAAGGTCATTGGGTCTACAGTCTCAGCCTAGAGGGTATGGATATAAAAAATATCAAGGCTTTGGGAAGGCGGCTTCCTTTCGTGGCCGTCAACAGCCTCAACAGCAGCAAAACCCCCTGTATAGGTCCTACAGGGGAAAGAATAGAGGCCGTCTTCGAGGAGGCCTCGGCAGCAGTCCTCCTCCTCCTCTTCTCCTGCCCCTCCCACTGGTACCTCAGGGAAGCAGCCCTAGATCCCCCATCTTGGAGCACTTTGGTCCTGTGGGGGGTCGGGTGTCCCTTTTTCTACAAGATTGGAAAGTGATTACCAGAGATCGTTGGGTTTTGAATCTTGTAGAAAACGGGTACGCCCTTCCCTTTCAAGAGTTTCCTCCTCCTTACCATCCTCGCCAGGATTGGTGTTCGGAGGACCATTTGCTTCTCTTACAACAGGAGGTTATGGTCTTGTTGCAGAAAGGGGCGATAGAGGTGGTTCCGGAGCAGGAAAGGGGTCAAGGTTGCTACTCCCGGTATTTCTTGATTCCCAAAAAGGACGGCCGGTTGAGGACGATTCTGGACCTCAGGATTTTTAATTTTTACCTCGGGCAGGAAAAGTTCAAGATGTTGACCTTGGCTCAGGTTCTTCTGGCGCTGCAACAGGAAGACTGAATGGTGTCGATCGATTTACAGGATGCGTATTTTCATCTTCCCATCCTGAAGTCACATCGGAAGTATCTCCGGTTTATGGTAGGGTCGCAACACTACCAGTTTGCAGCCCTTCCATTCGGCCTTACTTCCACACCTCGAGTCTTCACAAAGGTGATGGCGGTGGTGGCAGCACATCTCAGAAGGTCAGGGGTTCCTCTTTTCCCTTATCTGGACAACTGGTTGCTGAAAGCCAAGGCTCCGGAGAAGGTGTTGCGCCACTTGCAGGCAACGCCGCAATTGTTGTTCAACTTGGGTTTCTCAATAAATGTACCCAAATCTCACCTGGTGCCTTCTCAGCGCAGCCTGTTCATAGGGGCAATACTGGACTCTACTGGGCGTCGAGCTTTCCCGCCTCCTCAGAGGATTCTCGACATTCAGGAAATGATTCCTTTGTTTCACGATGGAGCGGTTGTTCCAGTCCTGAAGGTCCTACGCCTGCTCGGTTTGTTCGCTTCCTGCATACTGTTGGTCACTCATGCACGCTGGCACATGAGGGCACTCCAGTGGTGCCTCCGCAGGCAGTGGTATCAGCACAACGGAGATCTCGGGGAGAACATAAGGATCTCCAGAGACACTGTAGCGGAGCTGTCTTGGTGGAGTATGCAAGGCAACCTGTGTCAAGGAAAGCCCTTTCAACTTCCTCCACCGGTGGCCACAGTGATCACGGATGCCTCCACTCTAGGGTGGGGTGCTCATCTGGTGGATCTGGAGGTCAAAGGACTTTGGTCTCCAGAGGAAAGGTTACTTCATATCAACCTTCTAGAATTGCGGGCGATTCGTTTGGCACTGAAGGCCTTCCCTTCGTGGTCAGTCAGTTCAGGTCCTGACGGACAACACTACTGCGATGTGGTACATCAACAAACAGGGAGGTGTAGGGTCGTATCGTCTCTGCAGAGAGGCTCTGAGTCTCTGGTCCTGGGCTCGGCCATCAGATTTGTGTAGTGGCAAATCATCTGGCTGGTGTGCTAAATGTTCGTGCGGACAGTCTCAGTCCGCATTACTCGGCCGATCACGAGTGGCGGCTTCATCCGGAGGTGGTCCGTCTCGTCTTCGAGATGTGGGGGTTTCCTCGGTTGGACCTCTTTGCCACTCGCGAGAATGCGCCCTGCCCGTTGTTCTGCAGTCTCCAGTTTCCGATGCAGGGAGCGTTGGGGGACACGTTTCAGTTGGATTGGAGTTGCAGCTCCTTTACGCGTTTCCCCCCCATACCTTTGATTCCTCGAGTTCTGAGGAAGGTTCGCCAAGGCCGGGCACAAGTCATATTGATCGCCCCGGATTGACCAAGAAGGGTGTGGTACACAGATCTACTTCACCTCTCATCGCACCCTCCGCCTCCCTCTCAGGGCAGATCTCCTTTCGCAGTCGCAGGGGCAGGTTCTACACCCCCACCTCCAGAGCCTGCACCTTCATGCCTGGAGATTGAATGGGGCAACCTGAGTTCTTTCTCTCTCCCACCGGATGTGGTGGATGTTATTTTATCATCCAGGAGACACTCCACCAAGTCTATTTACTCTTCCCGGTGGTCCAAATTTGTGAAGTGGTGTGGAGAGAGGTCCATTGATCCTTTAAAGGCACGTTTATCGGACGTGTTAAGTTTCTCCTCTTTGGCACAGCAGGGTTGTGCTGTGGCTACAGTTAAAGGTTATTTGTCGGCTTTCATTTGTTTGCCGGATCAGCCGTCTTTGTTTAAATCTCCTGTAGTTATGAGGTTCATTAAGGGCCTCATTAATAAGTTTCCTCCCACTCCTTTCATTATGCCTCAGTGGGATTTAAATCTTGTTCTTACCTTTCTGATGAGCCTCTTCATAGTTGTCCGTTGAGGCTTTTTTCTTTCAAAACGGTCTTTCTGATCGCTATTACCTCGGCCAGGAGGGTAAGTGAGCTGCAGGCTCTTAGCTCTAAACCTCCTTTCTTGACCATTCATGCAGAAAAGATGGTTCTTAGGACCAGGGCTGCTTTCCTTCCCAAGGTGGTTACTCCTTTTCATTTAGGACAGTCCATTACCTTACCTACCTTCTATCCTCCCCCTCACCCTTCTAAGGAGGAGGAGAGACTTCATCGCCTGGACCCCAAGAGGGCGGTCAGTTTTTACCTGGACAGGACCAGGGATCTAAGGCTGGATGATCAGCTCTTCGTGGGCTACATTGGTCGGATGAAAGGAAAGGCTGTCCACAAGAGAACTCTCTCCAGGTGGATCATCTTGTGCATCAAGATCTGCTACACCCTGGCCAAGAAGGAGCCGCCTGAAGGTATCAGAGCTCATTCTACCAGAGCCAAGTCCTCTTCTTCTGCTTTGGCTAGAGGTGTTCCTGTTGTTGATATTTGTAAGGCGGCAACTTGGGCCTCCCTCCACACCTTTGCGAAGCATTACTGCTTGGATTCCGAGGTTAGGAGGGATGGCCATTTTGCACGCTCTGTCTTGCAAGATTTTTAGGTCTCGCCTAGCGACGCAGCGCGAAAGCGCTGTCGCTAGCGAGATCTATTGTTACCGACTTGCTTCGGAAGGGAGACAGGAGATGTGCACGCGCAGGACAGACTGCAAATGTGAACGCGCCCATGAACACGCACGTACAGACATGCGATGTGCACATCTCCTGTCCCCCTTCCGTCCTCGCAAGCCTCATGCAATATCACTTTCTTTTTGTTAATGCGCACGCGAGCTCCAAGCGCGGGGCGCTTTACACGCACAGCATGCCTCACCCCACTTACCTGCTCTTGTGGGGACTCTGCGCTGCTCCTCGGCTGGTCTCCGTCTTCAGCCGGTCACTGCAGCAACACGCGGGGCTCCGTCTTGCTCACAGGAGCCCCGCCTGAAATCCTGCTTTGGCCGCACCATGCGGCATTCACGAAGGCGGGGTGGGCTCCCGCCGGACTACCTCTACTGTTTTTTTTTTTTTTTTGCTTTGGCGGCCCCGTCCCTGGGCCGCACGAGCCGTGCAGCACTTATTCAAGTACGGCGAAGTCCGCAGGCGCCGCCACTGGGCACGAGCCGCAGGCCACGCCGATGTGCACGCTCACGGCGTGCCTACAACGCGCGCATGGCGCTCTTTCACTTTCCCTTGTTTTGAGAAAGGTGTCACCCCTATGTTTGCTGCTATGCAGTACGGAGAGAGCAGGCCCCTGCAGCCTGGGAATCCATCTGCCTGTCACACAGGGATGCTGTCACCTCACGCGAACAGTACTCCTGTCCGCAGCAGGTGCCCGTGCCGGCGCCCTGCCAGGTCTTTATTCCAGGCCGCGCTCACCTGCCACGGGCAACCCCCGGCGGCGCATTGGGTTATGAAGGCACAGCGCCCCCTGCCGGCCACGGCGCGCGGCTCCCGCTGCCAGGCAGCAACCTACGGCCCGTGCCACAGAGCAGCGCGCAAGATGGCGGCTGCGGCGGAGAGCGAGAGCCTGGAGACCATCACCGAGCACAAACGGATCCTGCAGGAGATAGAGCGCACCGACACGGCCTGCGTGGGACCAACCCTCCGGTAAGGGAGCCTGCCTGTGAGGGCAGACCACGAGGAGAACAGAGGGAGGGAAAGCCCCCACGCCGAGGCCTGGCTTTGGAGCACACAGGACTGTAGTGACAGCTGCCCCGGACACTGGGCGGGGGCGGGTTGAGCTCCACGGACCAGCTCTGCTTCAGGGTCCGCTGCGGCTCCTGGAGCCGCCCATAGCTTCCGTGAGCGCGGCTGAGCCTGGTCCTATAACAGGAAGAGGCTGCATCCATCCCTCCCCGGCATTCTCTCTATCACCCAGCACCAGCCGGGCTGTCATACTGTACACACAGCTGCTGCTCGAATGAGCACACAGGCTGGCCGTGTGCTGCTACGCTCATGACCAGAGGTGACCTAGAGTCGAGCAGTGCAACAAAACCAGGACCGGCCCCTCACGGACGAGCCCGTTACTTAAAACATGGATGCGTTGTCACGAGCTGTGGGTAGTAGTATTGCGTGCACAGCTTTAATGAGGTATTGTCGGTGTTGTAGTGCACTCAGCCGACTCTTTGTTGTACTCTTTTTTTTTTTTTTTTAAACTGGCATTACCAACACTTCTCGGGCAAACTCGATTACATAGGAAGTTAGCGAAATATATCGCTCGCGAGGAGCAATCTGGGCTCTTCTCGAGAGGAAGCCGGTACGGGAAACATTTGAACTTTATTTCCCAGCGCAGACAACGCTTTATTTTTCAATAACCATCAGATCATGATCTGACTGTTTTTTGTTAGGAGGAACAGATACACTTGCTCGAGTGTCGGCTCCTGTCAGTGATGTTTGTGTTTTGTTAGCCCTTCCCAGTCAGGGCTGAGCCTGTTTCTCAGAGCCCGGCCCATCCTGCATGCTGGGCGCCTATTGGTTACATTGCCGTGACCTGTCTAGAACAAGCATTTGCAATGCAATAGGTCTCGCATTTACCCGAGTTTAAGCTATTGGCATTGTAAATGAGAATGCCTTTTATTTAAGTTTTAAAAACGAAAACAAAAATAAAAGGCATTGTTATTTGCAATGTGAATAGCTCAAACTCGCATAAATGCGAGACCTATTGCATTGCAAATGCTTGTTTGGTATAGTCAGGTGGTAACCATCCTCCGGGAGAGGTACGGCTTGGGGATTCTATTCAAAAGGTGAGGAATCCATCAGAAGAACAAGTTACTTACCTTTGGTAACGCTTTTTCTGGTGGATACAGTATCTGCCTGTGGATTCCTCACTGACCCACCCGCCTCCCCGTTGTCCTCTTGTTTCTACCAAAAATGTTTTAACTGTTTGACTTTGATGTTTAAAAAAAAAAAAGTATTTTTCATGCTTAGTTTTCTTCAGGAAAATGCTTTGTTTGGTTGGCATTTTTCATTATGTTATTGTATATTCTGTGTATATTTGCATATATATATATATATATATATTATGTATACTTATGAAAATGTTGTCGGTCCGCCTCGAGGGCACGGAAAAAATGGGAGGAACTGACGTCAGCACACCGACAAGGTCTTCTTATGGCTCATATGACCTCATACGGAGTCGCAAGCGGAGCCGTGCTATTATGACGTCCTCGTCGACGTGGGAGAGCTAGGAAAAGAATTTCCGCAGAAATGCTGGCGCAGGGGGTATTCAAAAGGTGAGGAATCCACAGGCAGATACTGTATCCACCAGAAAAAGCGTTACTGAAGGTAAGTAACTTGTTCTTTAGGGAGTAACCACTGAGACTGGGGTCCTGATTAGCAGGATCCCAGTCAGACTAGTCAGAAAACAGAATTACACCAGCAAAAAGTGGGGGTAACCATGAAAGCAGATCCTACTTTCCTACACAAGTTGTCCTGCTAATTCTTCAACAGTGTTACACGTTACCATTTATCGAGGCTCTGCTGCACCTTCCAGATGTTGGCAAACCATCATAGAAGATTTCCCGAGACCAGCCCACTGCCAGGATACTCTGTGTTCTACTTCTCCACGTACTTCTCCACTGCAACAACTGGGAAAAAGTCTGATGGTGCAGCAACTTCATACAGAGCCACACATTTTTTTCTCAATCACAAGCCACAATTATGTAGATATTGACAAAAAAGAGAAACAACCTAAAGAGGGTCAGATAACCATGATCAGTCAGTCACGAGATATGAATGGGATGATTATATCATCTACACCATCATCGGCTAGCTCACCTCCAAATGACAATGGAGGTTTCCATGAGCTTTTAGAGCAGGATTCAAAAACGTTCGGCCTTCATGTCCCCATAAAAGAATTTGTGATTTTAAGGACCTTGCAAGGAAGTAATTCATATATATCCCCACTGTAGATTACTTGTGGGCGGAAGGTCTGAAGCTCTTGAAAAATCCAGCGACTATGGCTGTTGTTATTCCTCACCTAGATAAAAATACAAAGCCCTAGAGGGCTCACCAACATGTTTAGTTGGACATCCACGCCCAGACTAAGTGATAATGCAAGCAGCTAAATAAAACAAGCATTGGCATAGCCAATAGGTCTCGCCTTTGGGACCTTATAAGTGTTTAGCCATGCAACAGCTGATGTTGTTGTACCAAGGATATTGTGCTGCATAACTAAATACTTATAAGGTCCCAAAAGCGAGACCTATTGGCTATGCCAAAGTTAGTTTTTGTTTTCTTTTAAGCAAGAATGTTGCTTTTAAAATACTGGTGGTTTCTTCAGGAGTTTGGCAATGAATTGTTAACCCGAGAATGCATTTATCCACGGAGGTTACTACTGCATGACAGTAGGCACTTTTTTTGAGTCGCTTTATAAGGCAGAGAAAAGTGGGCAGCGCAGGGAGGAGGGCGCAGCAACCCCACTGGCTGCTGGATCAGGGGGGCCTATTCATGGGTGTGGGGGAGGGGAGCTTGTCTGTAATTCGTTCATTGTGTGCACGTCACGCGAGGGCATTATCTTCATATAATCTGGCCGGCCTTTGTCTGCCCTCTGCTATGCAGGGAAAGGCGTCGCAAACATCATGGCCTCAAGTCCAGCGCAGGCGCATTTTTAAACGAAATAATAAGGGGAGTGGGGTGGGTGGTCAAAACAACCTCAAATTTAAAACAAAAGGTTTGGAGGTCATTCATTATAGATAGCAGACAGGAGCAGCTGGTTCACGTGAGATGCCCTCCATATTTATGTGTGAAACGTATTGTATTTATCACCAGGGTACACTTCCACATAAAACTATAATCCTCAGAATAGAAAGGGGTGTTGTATTAAATGCTAGGATGGTTTAACAGTCTCACATAGGCTCATTTCCTTGGGCATTATGCCTTAAAGACGCATTTCTTTAAAATTCAACACTAGCGTCCTCAAAACACAATGACGTAATCTTCGCGCCGTGCACATTACTTGATTTTATTTCATTGAGAGCCAGCCTCTTTTTTCCACCTCATGTCGTCGATGGTATTGTCACACACTGCAAACTGCCCCCCTCTCTGTCGCTTTCTCGCTCCCTCCTCTTGCAGCCACACATTTATATGATATATACCGTAAGTGGAAGCAGATGTTTTCTTGCAAAACAGAGCCAAGAAGCAGTGTAACGGCAAAGAAATGGTATGGCAATGATATAGCGCCTACTAGTTACTACCCATCACGAGGTGCTGATGCATCTTACGGAAACAATACTCATAACTGGACACATCAGGATATATCACATTATTTAACATAATATACCGCCGCACACTTGCCCGCGCAAATGCTTCTTACCCCTTATGTTCTCTTTGTAGCCCTTGGTGAGGAACTGCATGGCCTTGGCCGCCCGGCTGGGGGTCATAAGCAGCCCGTCTCGGGACGGGTCCTCGCCCAAGTCCCGGAGGATGGTGGTGTAGGCGTCCTGCATGGAGGACAGCTGGTCTTCAGGCTCCTTTGCCCCGTCCTTGGTGCACATCGAGAAGTTGCACTGCTTTAGCGCCTTCTTTACCTCGGCCACGGGACCGCTGTAGGCGCTCGGGCAGTTGCACTTCATTTCCACGCTGATGAGGTGGAAGCCGTTCATCTGCTCGACCGGGATTTGCTGCTCCCATTGCATGGTTGTCGGGTCGCGGGGGTTCGGAGTGCTTTTAGGCGCTGCGGGTACTCGGCGGTTTCTGCTGCTGGTAGCGGGCTGCTGGGCGTGCTTGGATGAGGGTTGCACTCGGTTGCTTCTGCTGCTGGCTCTGGGTAACCTCGATTGGCACTACGACGGCACTAGCTTGGGATAAGCTACCAATGGTGAGCCACGGTATAGTGTGTGCGTGTGGGTCCTCGTGTTTTAATGGTGTGCGAGTGAGGCACTAGTGATGTTATCTTTTCACTCTCACGTGTTAGTGTATTTATTAGTGTTGGCTGCAGTGACATGCATTATTACCAACTCCAGTTTTCCGGGCGTGGAGTACCAACACATGTCTCCTCCCGGCATACATGCTAAATGTATATATTTTTGTAGCAGTATATTAAAATATCTTGAGTATTACTTAAACTAAAAGAAGTAATACGCATTTGTAAAAATCTAACTCCAGGACCCAGAGGCTATGTTTTATTACAACCACAGCCTGCAAAACGGAGGAGAAAGACTGCATGTGAACCAAGCGCGCCCATGCTGATTAAAAACAGATGGTTCCTGCGCGCCGCTGCTGGTTCCCGAGAGCAAAACGCTCTGGGAGTAAACCTTGAAAAGAAGCTGGGACATCGACACGCCTTTGGCCAATTGCGTACTGCAGCCAGACGCAAAGGCCAATAGCGTGTGAGCACAACATGCACGCGCTTTGACGAAAGCTGAAGTGATTCCAAGAGGTCGATTTCCTATGCAGCGCATGCGCGCTGCCATAGGCTCGACCTAAAAAACAAAGAACCCTACTACTCCATATTGTGCTCCATCAGATTAAGAGGGAAGTTTAGATAACATCGGTAAAAGGTTTTCAGCAATGGCGACTGCAACTCTTGGGGCCTCTAATATGTTTGCCATGCTTGGAAGGTATGATAGCCAAATGTTGTGCAATATGGCAGCCTTCCTTCAATTTTTACCGGAGGGCAAAAGGAAAGAAGCAACAGATATCCTGCAAGAAGGCGAACAAGCTTCATCAGAAATCTTCAACATAGCAGTTGATGTCGCCTCTACAGCTTTTCAGCAAATAACTGGTGTGGCGGTCCTTCACCAACAAGGTTGGTTGAAGGCAACCTCTTTCCGACCGAAAGTTCTGGGCATGCCATTTATCTAGAAAACTCTTTGGCAAGTATGTGGATGATGCCCTGCAATCCATCAAAGCAGGCACAGCATGTTCCCTGGGGACCCCGCAACAATGACTTGTTTAAACCTTCCGTAGCAACAGAGGAAGAACCCAGTTTTCATATAGGGGTGGCTTCTAAACATATAGGTATCAGTCCTACTCTCAATTATAGCAAGGTTACCACCAACCATATTCACTCCAGCAATTATATGGAGCACCACCTGCTTCAACTTACTTAAGACAGCCTGCTCGTAAGAGCCCCACAGCTTGAGGAAAGGGTCACGAAACATCAAGGCATCAGTGACAACTTAAAAGCACCAGTCACCTCTCCTTTTCCGCCTTAGCATGGTGACACAGAACTAGCCAGTTATTGCACCAGCTGGAAAGCTATCTTTTCGAATCGATGAGTGCTCGACATAATCCAACAAGGTAACACCTTGGAATTTGTTTAAAAAAAAAAAATCTTCCCAAAATCCTCCTCGCATGAGGTCGCATCAACGACTAAGTCACTTAAAGCAGCACATCCTTTCTTTCATTAGAAAGGGAGGAATAGAGGAGGTTCCATATATCCATCTCAAGAAGAGTTTCTATTCAAATTTCTCTCATCAAGAAAAAATCAGGAAAATGGAGACAAGTGATGGATTTATGACTTTCGAACAAATTGCTAAAGAAACAATTGTTCAGAATGCTTTTGCTCCAAGAGATTCTGCAGCTACTAAACCCTGGAGATTTCATGACATCGCTAGGTCTCTTAGATGCCCACTTTCACATTCCTATACATGTAAAACATTGAAAGTATCTGAGGTTTGAGGTGGCGGGGTACCATTACTAATTCAAGGTTCTTCCCATTGTTTTACGATCTGCTCCCAGTATTTTCACCAAATGTATGGCACCAGTAGCAGCATTCTTAAGAAGGAAAGGTCATCAGATTTTACCGTATTTAAACAACTGGCTTGTCAAAGGCCCTTTATTCCAATCCGCAAAAAAGTCTACAAGAGCTTGTCTGCAAGTCTTCAAAAATCTAGACCACAAATAAGGAAAATTATTCTTTAATGCCATGCACATTGAGAACGTTCCTGGGGGCAATTGTCAATACAGATCTATGCAAAGGTTCCCCCAAAAAGTAAGAATTCAAAGCCTAGCAAGCTTAGTTCCGTCCCTTTCAAAAAGAAAGTTAGCTTATGTGTTCAAATACAAGTCAATGTTGGGAATGATGCCATCCTGCATACCGTTTATTCCAAACTGCCAAATTCAAATGAGACCACTGCAGGAGCAAATGAATGCTTAATGGATACAAATTCAAGGGACATTCGAGGACATACCGAACATTACGCCAGAGAGAAAACAAGCCATGGCATGGTGAGAAAAAGGGCAATGTCTCCCCAGGCCTTTTTCATTTGCTCTCATCTTCAGTTTGTAATGGCAACGGATGCTTCTCTAGAGGGATGAGGAGCACATTTGCAAGCTTGAAATCTATGGCAAGTGGATGCCTCAGGAAACACAGATGTACATCAGCCTTAGAATTAAGAGCAGTATTTGTGGGCCCCCAATCCTTGTTGTCCAGATAAAGAAACTGGGTAGTTTTAGTCCATACAGACAATACTGGTACCATGTTCTACGTAAGCAAACCAGGAGGGACAAGCTCACAACTCCTGTCTGTAGAAGCTCAGAAGATCTGTAGATGAATTCTTCACAAGATTACCTTGCGTGTAGAACATGTCCCAGGGATAGGAACCAAATGGGCAGATTATCTTAGTAGAACATCAAGAGACTGCCATGAGTGGGAGATAAACCAGCTTTAGCTATTGAAAATGTTCTGTGAATGGGCAAGCCCACATCTGGACGTTTTTGCGACAGATCAAAACAAAAAGTGCCTTTTCTTCTTTTTCCTCTGATCCCATCCTTCACAAGATGGAAAGAGAGCCTTGCCATGTGATCCTAATAGCTCGGGCTAGGACAAGGCAGTATTGGTACACAGAGCTACTTCTCCTACCGGAATTTCCACACACTTCTTTCAGGTCGGTACCAAATCTCCTAACAGTGAACAAGGGTCAGGTTTTTTATCCAAAGCTGAAGTCACTCAACTTATCAACCTGGCTCCTCACGACAATGAGTTCTGTTCCTTAAACATATCTCAAAACTGCATGGACATTGTGGAGAAATCCAGGACAGAAATAACTAACAAATCCTATAAAACTTTTTATTGGTGCTTCAGTAAAGATCTGCACCCATTTCGATCTACTGCAGAGCAGATTCTACCTTACTTGCTGTGCTTGGTGCATTCAGGTCTTTCACTTAATTCCATTAAGCTCCACCTTGCAGCAATCTCAAGATTCCGTGGAACTTGGAACCAGAACTCTCCTTGGTCTAACAGACTAACAAATACATTTATGAAAGGACTCTTCAGGGTGTTTCCTCCATTAAATAGATCAGCGGCAGCATGGTTGAATACAGTACTTTTGCAGCTAATGAGAGATCTGTTTGAACCCATACATAAAGCTGAATGAAAATGTGTATCCTGAAAGATGGCTTCATTACTGGCTCTTACTTTAGCCAAACTACAGTTTAAGGAGGATAGAGTGATGTTGAGGACCAATCTTCATTTTACTCTAAAAGTCCCTACTTCCTTTCACTTAAACAAACTTAAAAACTTTCTTCAAAAATCCGTCTAATGTAGATGAGAAGACTCTTCATACTTTGAATGTCTGGAGATGTTTAAAGTTTTATATTAAAAGAGCTAAAACTTCATAAAATCAGATCAACTCCAGATAGTCTTAGCTTCTCCTAGAAAAAGACTACGCTGTGTTGAGAAATAGCATAGCTCACTGGGTGTCTGCGACCATCAGTTATTGTCGTAACATAGTTGGGTGATCATTGGCTGGTAATGTGAAGGCATACTCTAAAGAATCGTTCCCACTTCAACAGCCCTGCTTGCCGGGGTCTCATTACCGGCCATTTGCAGGGTGGCAACTTGGTCTAACATACATTTGTTTACCAAGTATTGCTGTCTGGATTCAGAATCAAAAGCAGATGCAGCAGTGGGGCAAGCAGTTCTGCGTCATCTTTTCCAAAGAGGTGAGGTTTATAGTCTTACGTCAACAAATGTTTTTGTTTTATAGTATATGTATTTGTTTTGACGTTGCTTTATTATAGATGTTCAGTTGTATCATGACCTTTGTTTATTCTGCATGGTTTGCAATACCTACCGTCCCATTTTAGCTGCTTGCTACTCTGATTAGAGCATGTGAATCTATTAAAGAATCAATACTGGAGAAAAAACAAGCTACTTACCTGCACACTGTGGTTCTCCAGCATAGCCATTTTTCATGGATTTACATGTGACCCTCCCTCCTCCCCATTTGGGCTCACCACTCCAAATAGCTCGTCAATCCATTTCTATAACACTTTTGCTAGACATCTGAGGTGCAGGGGCCCTGGAGGGGAAGAGTGCTTCAAGAGCTGCTATTTGATTGGTTGAACTCTGGCTGTCCTAAAACGATGTGAATTGGTCTGTTCATGTCTATACCACTTGTGTTAAAAATCTGGGGTATGGTGGCCGTGGAGGGGAAGAGTGCTTCAAGAGTTGCTATCTGATTGGTTGAGCTCTAGTTGCTGTATAACGAGGTGAATTGGTCTACAGTGTCGCTTAGTTTTGTATTGCTATTTAATGCCTATCTATGCCCAGCTTGTAATTATTACAACGGAACTCCCACCATGACGACGCGGAGAACCACAGTGTACAGGTAAGTAACTTGTTGTTTAGCTGCCAAAGATGGCGGACAGCTTTTAACTAAGCTCTGGGTAGGCAGGCAGCTAACTCCATTAGAATCCTGCCAACCCAGGCTCCATCTTCCATCAATGTCATACCTGCCTAGATCCAAGAGAGTGAGACGGCAACAGGGGCCAGTTGAGGCTGTCTTTTCACAGCGGGGGCAGCCTTACAACATCCGCAGGCCTGCTTCCTCACAGCCATGGCATACAACAGTGAGCCTGCTTCTTACGGTCAGCCCCGTGCAATGCAGGGACCGGCACGAGGACTGCTGGCAGCAGTGTCGGGGGTCCTACCCAAGGCGCATCCTGGGGTTCTATGTGCGCACGTGCCGCCAGAGCACTGAGGTGACTTTAGCGGAGCTATGGGGAGGTGCTGGGAAGCCATCCCCAGACAACCAGGGCCTTGACGGGCCTCTACGGTAGGCGAGGAACAACACCTTCCTGCATCCCCCCCCCCGATCACCACCGTTGCTACTTATCGGCTGCCCCTGCATCACAGAGGGGGCCTGGAACATCTCTCCAATATCGCTGAAGCCCCGCGGGTCCTGGGAGGCACGGGGCTGTTCAGGACCGACACAGTGTGCGCATCAGCAAGCCTTTCAACCATCAACAGTCTGCTCAGTAGGCATTCAGGGCCCGCCTCCGCCATTGACCTCACGGAACACTTGGGCTGGCCTGAGGACAGCCAACAGCAGGGACAAGGCCCTAGCCCCCCTTGCATCCCGAGGCCCAGCGAGTGGATGGGCTGCAGGAGCACCGCAATGGCTACACCCGAGACACAGGGGAGGGACTGGGAAGCCTTCACCAGACAGCCAGGACCTTGGCAGGACTCTGCAGCAGGCAGGGGATGATGCGGCATCAGCTAGGGATGCAATTCCCTCACAACCATTACTGCTGCTAACGAGCAGCCACTCATCGCGGAGGGGGCCTAAAGCATCTCCCCTGCATTGCGAGGCCCTGTGGGGCCTAAGAGACACAGGCCCAGGGCAGAGCTTGCAGAACCGTCACAGTGTACTACAGCTGTGGCATCCTGCTGAGGTCAGAAAAACACTTATAAACCGAGGTGAGATCCGGGAGTACCGCCTGCGAACCAAGCCATAAAGAGGGCTCCCTTGGCGCAGGAGAGCCCGATTGCCGACTGCTTGGAGCGAGCCGCCCCACCCCTGAGATTATGGGTAGCCAGTCACCCTCGGGCACTGGGTTCACCGCAATGAGACCGCGGGTGGGGGACAAAGCGGTTGAGAGTGCCATTTCCTGAGCCTGCTTGGGGTAGGGGTGTCCTCCCCTGGTAGAGGTGAATCCACTCACATGCCATGTGGGGGGCGGCTGGAGGACTGCAGCCTGCATGTAAGACCCGGACACGGTTTTGCCCATTAGGCAGGTTACCACTGCCGCCGCATGTAACAGGCCTCAGACGGTCCCCCTTTCCCCCACCACTGGGTACAACAGCACCTGGGAGTGGACACCCCATTGGCCTTGGGTACGGCCCAGCAACCCTGCAGGTGCTGAGGGACCCTTGTGCCTGCCGACAGGAAGCCCCTCTCTCCATCTGGCAGGCAGTGCCGGGGGCCCACCTGTGATACAGTGCACGCTGGCCTCCCTCATCCTACACCCCCTCCCCCCCCATCAGCGACCAGCAAGGACACTTGTTCAGGAGCAGAGAAATGGGCACTGACCGAACCTGATTGAGCAACCCCTGCGTCCTCCCCCGTGGGTCTCTACCACTGTGGGCCGTCAAAAACCAGCAAGGGGACAATCCCGGCCCCCCTCACCCATGCCCCGGTGACCGGACCACACGGGAAGACATGCAGCTAGCCCAATCCCAGGGTCCCTCATATAAACTGGATGCTATCTTGCACGCAATCGAGACCTCTCTGTCATCTGTGGAAACCAAAATAGAGGAACTCTGGGTGTAATTTGGTCTGCTCCGTGATAATCAGCGGAAACTAGCCTCCAGGGTGACAGATACGGAACACTCCATCAACGACATAAAACGACAGTTTGCAGACCAAGAAAAATGTAAGAGTACAGCGCTTAGAAGATCCAGACAGAGGATGCTGAGGGGAGGGCCAGCCGAAATGACTGAAAGCTCGCTCACGATGATCGAGTTCCTGGAAGAATGCTTGAAATCATTCACTCCTGCCCAATCACTGTCTCCATACTTCTCCCACGAGAGAGCGCATTGGGTGCCGGGCCATCTCCCCCCACCAAGAACCCCACCCCGCCCTGTAGTTGCCAAACACTTCGACTACAAAGGCAGGGACGCTATCCTGAAAGCGGCTAGGCAGAAAGCTCAGCTCAAATTAAAGAATAGGCGGAAAAACTTGGAAAGAATTGGAGGTGGGGCCCCCTCTGCCAACTCCACCCCTCAGGTGCTGGAGGCGAGGTGAAGCACATTTTTCAGTGTCCACCATCTTTTAGATGGTGGGACTTCTCCGATCAGGGCCTGCAGCTATGTCCCCCTCCCACAGGAGGTGGGCATAATAAAGGCTGTAGACACCACAGGTAAGGGGCCCATTGGCCACTACCTGTCACTTTCTTGTAAACACCCCTAAATTTAGGTTTTAGGTGGCATCCTCAGACCTGAACAGTAAAATCCACTGAGACAACGCCATAGAACTCGACAATCGCCATCCTCCAGCTCGTCTCGTCACTGAGTCGCCTGCACAAATCCCAGAGATCCTTCAGCACTTCACAAATCGCAAGAGAAACTCCCTTGAGATAGAGGTACTATCTCCCTGCAGCCTCAGGGCTCCAAAGCAGCAAAGTCCGGTCTATCGTCGTCCAGTTCCCCAGTCTGACTGACATCTCAGAGTGCCAGCCAAAGATACACTTGCTCTGGAGGGTCAGCTTGGCCTCTGCACCACGTCTTGAGGTCCCAGGACCCACCAGAGCTGAAAGGGCCCAATACCTGGGGTACCGGACCCCCTGCTGGAAAAATCTACAAAACCGAGTCCAGGCGGACTCCAGCTCTGCAGCAAACCAGCACCTAACGAGGGACGTCAGGACTCCAGAGACCCACCTCAGCAGTGGCCCAGCAGCTCCAGAATCGTCGCTCGAAGGTTCCAGCACCTAACCACGAGGTGCTTCTTTGCCTGCCGTTGCCCAGCTGCACATCTTCACTGCACCCAGCCCGCCTGGCCAGGCCATCTTCAAACCAGCTGTGATACCACGGCCCCAGAGCCCTTTCGACCTCTACTCTCCCTTGAGAGCCCGCAGACTTGTCTGCAAGTCACCCATTACTTTGTTTTTGCAGGTGGCCCCCTGTCTTCGTAGCCCGCCAATTACAAAGTCCCCTTTTTCCTTGCTTCCCGAGGAATCCGGGAAGCTCCCGAGAACTTTGCCTTGGCACTTTGGACCTGGGCCCGCCAAACCTTTCGATTGTAAAAGGTCAACCACTAAAAGCAACTGCATTGATTTTCCAATTGCCTTTTTCCTTCCATAGGAAATGTATTGTACCGAATTGCACACAACTGTGATTATATAATATTGCGAAACGTATTGACCTTGTACCCGAAGTTCTTGGTCTAAGTATTTATATTTAAAAGAATTACTATTTTTCTAATTTGGTCTTGATTTCATTCATTGAGTGTGTGTATTATTTATTCTCTCTGTGAGTAAAACAAATGTTTAGCACTACCCTCTGATAAGCCTAACTGCTCTCCCACACTACCACAAAATAGAGCATTAGTATTATCTACTTTTGCCTCTGTAAACCAATAAGGTCACCCCAATCTCTGCAGAGTCTAGCTCATTGTAGTGCACTATATAGAGGTGGGTTTCCTACACTTGTCAATGCCTTACCCCCCCCCCTGCCTCCCTCCCCCAGCTCATCAGCGAGGGTTCCCCACAGCTCTCACAGGACATTGGATCATCATCATCCCACTCTACGGCCCATCGCAAACCAACAGTCTGCCCATATGTTTCATGGTACGAACTTCCTGTCCGCCCCCCTTCCTCCATATCATGGTTACCATTTTCTACCACCCCTTTTCCGTTCAGCCAGTGGCTGTAGGCTTGTTACTGTTTGAGTTCTTTTACCTGTTTCACATGGTTGTTTTCCGCACAGCACGAGTGATACACCGTCCCTCTTCTGTGTGGGCCAGGGTGGGTACAGAAAGCGGGATACCTCTCCTTGCCATTCCACTCCATGGCACTGTCACACAACACTACCCTACCACCATTATTCAGTGTATTCTTACAACAAAATGCACACATCAGTTTCCTCCAAGAAACCCATCTCGCTCTCAGTGAGCTCCAGCGGCTTATTAAATGCTTGACGGGAATGATTTATGGCACAACATATTCCGCTTATGCACGAGGCGCTTTACTTTAACCGCCCTGGCTCACTTTTCCAAACCCAAACGATGGTCATTGATAAGGAAGGGATATATGTCTTTGTGGAGGGCCATTTGGATGGTGATCCAGCACTTCTAGTCTGCATCTAAGCCCCAAATTCTGAACAGGCATCCTTTTTCGGCCCCTGTGGCTCAAAGGGCGGGCATCCCCTGGTTGTTAGGGGGAAGACTACAATAGTGTCCTCGATCTTCACCTTAACAGATCTCACCCCCACCTCACCAAGCCGCCATGCTCCAACACCCACAGCATTCTCCTGTTTGGAGCCAGTAATGTTCCTTATTCGAAGCCTGGAGAACACACAACCCACGCCTCAGACAATACTCGCATTACTCAGTCTCCCACAACCTATATGTCCGCTGGGACAGTTTTCTGTAACCATATTAGCATGGCTAACACACTTGGACTAACTAGACCGAGTTCTTTCCGACCATGCCCGCCCATATTCTAGACATAGAATGGGGTGTGTCCCACCCTCCAGCACCAACCCGGCGGCCCTATCACACTCTGGACGACCCACTCTTAAGCAACACCCAACTTGCCCACATCAGTCAGTATTTCGCAGAAAATCACGTCACATGCTCCACACGTGCAATCGAGTGGGACTCCTTTAAGGTGATCACCAGGGGACTCTGTATCCAGAACATAGCAGGTTCAAGGATATCGAGGGAGCGCTAGCCGACTTATACAGTAAATGTCCCGCTACCACCCCCCCCCGCTCCGATGCGCGCCGTGTATTGGTGGAAGCATGCCACTCTAATACAGCGCTTTTGTTTCTATAACTTTGCTGCATATACAGCCCGCATACATTCCACAGAGGACAAACAAGCCAGCCTCCTGGCGTGGTTCGCCCACCAGGAGACCAACACACCCCCTATCACAGAAATAGCTTCAGACACTGGTCCCATTCTACACTCTCAACCAGCAATAGTGCATGCATTGTATGAATACTATTCTGTACTATACAGTGTGCCCCCGTTCCACTTTCCGGTGTACTTGAGGGATTTCACCTCCCTCCCATTGGCCTCCAGCAGCGCCATCAAATGAGAAGAACTTGAAGACTTAATTACAGTAGTGGAGGTAAAAACGTCAATCCATGACTTAGCCCGAAATAAGACACCAGGGATGGATAGCCTCCCAATAGAATATTACAACTGCTTCTCCTCCCACCTTGCCCTCAGACTGGTTGACATGTAAAATGAAGCACTGGAGCGCTTCCAATGTCCTTACAGGAATCCCTCCTCATTTCCCTCCTAAAACCGGACAGGGACACAATTTGCCCATCCTCCTAACGCCTGAGTACTATCATGGGCACAGATTACAAAATACTCAGCAAAATACTTGCCAAACGCTACCTACAGATACTACCCGCCTCCATACACCCCTATCAAAATGGGTTTGTCCAAGGCTGCAGCACGTCAAATGGCATCAGAAGGCTTTTCTACGTAATGGACCGTGCGTCGCTGCTGTGCCCCCAGGCAGCTTGCCTGATACTGGATCCATAGAAAGCCTTTGATTCTCTGCCCTGGCATTACCTCTTCGAGATATTAAGGACAATTGGCTTCGGTAGGTGACTCCTGGCCTCTACAAAACTGCTATTTACCCCCCCCGCCCCATACTACTGAGTACGTATTGGCTGCCTAATCTGGACTCCTTTACCAGTCAGCCGTGTCTCAAGTTGGGTCTGCCCCTCATCCCAATCCTCTTTGCTATGGCATGGAGACTTTGGCTCACAGACTTCGTTTGGAAGGATCACACTGGAGCATCCCCCACGACTGCACTACCCACACAATGTCCTTCCTTGTATGCCCTTGACTTGCTACTGTACCTTCTGGTTACCACAGCGAGCATCGAGATGATATACAAAACCTTCCGGGACTTCGAGGAGGCAGCTGCCTGCGAGTAAATTGGGAGAAGTTGTTTGTCTTTCCCTCCCGGCAAGATCCCCAGGCTATACACCTGGGTGGTGCGCAGCTGACATGAGCGTTGGCGGCAGTCTGCTACCTTGGCATTCGATTGTACCACTCACAACAGGACGTATTTGAGGGCAACATAAGGCAAGCCTTTACAGCCATCAAATCCCAAACTCTGTTCTGGCGGCGCCTGGCCCTTGCCCTTATGGTCAAAATCACCCTTTCCAAAATGATCGTTCTCCCACACCTACTATACTATTTCGGTATACCCCTCGTCCACCCCAACAAATTTTGGTTGATTTCGATTTGATGCTGGTAGACCTGCTCTGGGATGGCAAGCGGCGGTGAGTAGCTCTCAACAAACTATAGTTACTGGTGGGGCAGGGTGGACTCGGTGCTCCATCCTTTGAGTCCTGCTACCTTGCGGCACAGCTTCAATGAGTATCCCGATGGTTAGCGGGAAAGAACTTATATGAGACTAGCACCGGGAATGGCCCCATCCTTTTTGATGCTTTTCGTCAGCTATTACAACCCCCTGCCAAAGTACACTGCTTCTGGACCTTACACGTCTGGGTAGCCCAAAAGTGCCATGCCAGAATATTTCAGTTGATACGACACGTGCAACCCTACTCCTCCACTATCCCCTTCCAAGGAATACCACAACCCCCCCCGATCGTTCACATCTGACCAGTTGTCTGCAAGCTCGAACACTCCATAGAGACTATGGATAATCTCTTTCAAATGGCAACCGATCTGCGCAGAATCCGTAAGATTGCCAGATTTCTAACCACTGAGGCTCTAATTCTGGTTACCCTTGCTCTGGTAATCTCGCGAATCGATTACGCTAACTCTCTATATGCAGGCATTCCAGCTTACCAACTTCACCGCCTGCAGCTGGTGCAGAATCACGCTGCCAGACTAATCGCTCGCCAGTCCAGCCGATGTCATGTTAAACCTCTGATGAAGAGCCTACACTGGCTTCCGGTAGGTAAACGCTGTATTTTCAAGATGGGATGCACCATCTTTAAGGCCCTCGCCAGTAATGGCCCTGCTTTTATTTCTTCCAAATTGCAGCGGTACGCCCCTCCTCAAGAACTGCGTTCCTCCACTCTCAACTTATTGACTGTCGTACCTTTCAAGCGTAAAAAGCATGGAGGACTTAGATTTGCGGTCTTAGCCCCTCAACTTTGGAATTCACTGCCTATTGAAGTAAGATCAGTGACCCTTTACTTCCAGTTTAGGCAAAAGCTCAAGACCTGGCTGTTCTCTCAAGCTTATCAGTAACACTGCCTCTTCACTCTCTGCACCGTCCTCTCGCCCTGAGCGCCATGAAACCGTTTTCGGTGTACGTGCGCTTTAACAAGTACTTTTAACATAACATAACCTTCTCACATTTGACCAACTGCATGAAGACTGTGATATTCCCCCGACCAGTTCCTCCTTCATAGACAACTACTGGTGGAGTTCCGGGCTCTGTGGCACACAGTGGACGAAGAGCCCACACCGTACATACCCTGCACACCGTGGGGCAGGGCTTCACCAGATTACATGGTTAATAAAGCTACAAGGGAACATGTAGAGTCCTCCCTGGCAGACCCCCACCAAACATGGGAGGAAGACCCAACGCATCTCCTGCATGAAACCGAATGGAACATGGCCTTAGAGTCTCACAAAGCATCTCTCGTAATGAACGATTCAAGAACATCCAGTGCATGGGGCTGCACAGGGGACATCTCACGCCCTCACTATTAAACTGTATCTTCTCCACAGCCCACCTAACGTGCCCCAGATGTCAGGCTCAAACAGAAGATCGACAGCAATTCTTCAACATGTGTTATGGTCTTGCCCTAGCATTGCCCACTATTGGCACACTATACACAACACCCTAGCAACTATGTCTGATAGAGACTTATAGCCTCAGATTCTTCACCTTTTGAATTTCCCCAGGCGTCCGACTGGATCCGGAAGATTTTTCATGAGCGGTACCCCTGCGCCCCGGTAGGTGGGGTCGGCTCCACGTCCGTCCTCTGCACTGGAAGAGACATTGCAGTACCTATATAGGTGCCACCCAGGTGCGCTGATGTCCGTTCTTTTCTTTCCGCACCAGTCAGCACTGATCTGGAGAAGAGCTACCCCTCTGTCGCTTTTTGTTAGGCTTTTTTGGACGTTTTGTCAGCTGTTGCGACGTTTACCTCCTGGTGTATCGAGGATGTCTTCGCTCAAGTCTGGTTTTAAGCCCTGCGGCGTCTGTCACCGACCAATGTTGGTGACGGACCTGCACCTCATTTGTCTTTGGTGTCTGGAGCGCAACCACGGCACCAAGTCATGCTCCGATTGCCGGGCCATGGCCCAGAAGGCTTTGAGGGAGCAGTCCCTGAAGCTGCTAGCGGCCCAGTATGTGACATCGTGGAAGTTGAGATCCCGGTCGAGGGGAAGGTCCTAGGACCGTCCGAGGAGCCCAAAGTCCTCCTTGTCCCATTCGAAGTCTTCGGGACACTCCAGTAGGAGGCACAAGAAGAAAAGCAAGAAGTCAAAACTCTCTTTGACTTCTCATCCGTTGGCTGACGAGACGAGGGAGATTTGGCGTTCTAGGCATCTTTCCCCAGAAACTGCACCTGGGTCGACTCAGCACCTCCCCGAATTTCGGAAGGCAGGATCAACCCCCATCCAACTCGGGGAGTTATATGAGGCCATGCGCCTCATAGTTGGGCGACTTGACCCCGTCGGCGCACCTTGAGGCCCCGCGGGTGAGAAGGGACCTCATCTGGTTCCGCTTCGGCCCTGGTTGGGGCCCCAGGAATCTATTTCTGGATCCAGACCAACGCTGATCGTGCCATCTTGACATTCGCTGGCACCGGTCCGATGCCGCTGGCTCCCCACGGTGGCGCCATCCCCATTGTTATCCCCAACTCTGAAGCCGGAGCTGGCAGGGCGTCCCCTACTCCGATGCCGGCAGGAGCCTTGTGTCCAAGGTCAGAGACTGAGCCTTATTTTCATCAGCTAGACCTCAGGAAAGACTGGGAGGGGTCACTGGACCCGTTAGAACACCAGTCCTATGAGGAAGAACAGAGTGTGGACTGGTGAGAGGACCTGGGTGAAGCCAGTGGCCTGCATAAGTCTCCAGATGCTGGTCTGCTTTCTTCCCCTACTGTGGCTACAGAGGTGGGAGCTTCTTATCCAGTGGTGGTGTGTAGGTTGGCAGAGTCCTTGACCTTCAGCTGCCCACAGTGGCAGTCAAGACGGATTTCTTCACGGAGTTGCTGCAACCAGGAGTCTCCACATCAGAATCCTTGTTCTCGTTCAGTAACGCCCTCACAGACGTCCTGTTAGGCCTCCAAATACTTTTTGCTATCCTTATTTAGTTATGCCCTACCTTCTCTTATTATTCATGCTAATATTCTTTTTTTCTCCCATCACCTTCAACTGTTTGCGACTATTTATGAATATGATTGCTCTGTAATTTGTACTGAATGATTAGGCCTCCAAATACTTTTTGCTATCCTTATTTAGTTATGCCCTACCTTCTCTTATTATTCATGCTAATTTTCTCCCATCACCTTCAACTTTTTACGACTATTTATGAATATGTTTGCTCTGTATTTTGTACTGAATGATTAGGCCTCCTAATACTTTTGTTATCTTTATTTAGTTATGCCCTACCTTCTCTTATTATTCATGCTTGTAAATGCCTTTATAATTTATTGCCATATTCTAACACCGCTTGCTACCTCGGTAATATTCACCCACCCCTCATCCCCCTTCACCATTCCCCCTCTCTCCTCCCCTAACACCGACCCCCTCCTCCTATGATCTCCTTTCACCGAACCTCCCACTTTTACCAGGCCTATAACGATTGTTTAATCCCTTTCTGTCTCCCAATTAACCTCACCGACCTGTCCCCCCCTCTCCTCTCCTGCACTGACCCTGTCTCCTCCTGTTCCCACTGTCAGTGCTTCACCTTACCCCAGCCCCTACCTTACTTCACCTAACTTGACTCGAAGTCGCCCTACCTGACTTCACCACCCTCTCCATTCTAGTGCTGACTTCGCCCTTGGCCTCCAGCCCCTAATTGCCCGCATCTCCCTCTCACAACTCTCACCATCACCTCACTGACCCCACATGCCCCCCCTCACCCGTACCCTCACCCCCCGGACTCTACTCTCTCCAAACATGGCCCTAACTCATGGTTTATTCTCTACCCTCCCCCCCCCAATCTATCCAAAACGCTAAGAAAATTTTTAAACATAAAATCCTCATCCGAAACCCTGAAAAACGTATTGTCGATAACTACATCAGCCTCACTTCCCCCATTAAAACCAACTACATCTTTTACTTCTAAACGCCCCTCCAAATGGAAAAGCACCTTCCTACAAAATCTCCCAGTCACCAACTCAACTAAAATCCCATGTGGCTTTAAATTATCTACCACACCCTCCACAGCTTTTCCTGGCGAAATCGACTTATCCATTTTCAAAACGGGCAACATCCTCATTCAAGCTGCAGAATCCCACCTCACCACCTTTGAACACCACTTCAACACCTTGACCCTCCAACTTTACAAATCCTCTCCTAGCCCTCCCTCTTCCCATCCACACAACGCCCTTCCGTTCTCTCCATTACATCCCACCCCGTGCCCCCAGACATTCCCTTCAGACAACACTATTCCCCAATTTTTAACCTCTCTCCTTCCTTGCCCTGTCACCTCTACAGCTAACGCCACCCCTCAATTGCTGACCTACTTATATACGCTCCCCCCAACGCCCCTCCCTCCTCCTGATCTCCCCCCTACACACTCCCTCTCCCAACCTCACAAGCACTCCACCGCCCCGTCCATTCCTTCCCCTAACACCTCTATTTCTATCCCCTTCCTACCTTCCCCCCAACCTGAACCCACCCCTATCCACCCTGAATCCCCTATTATACCACCTCCGACCCTTTCATCTCCCTCCCCGAAGCCGCCTTCTCCCTTTCTGAAATACGCATCGCCCCATAACCATGGTGCTCTCCATAATCATCTCACCATTCCTTCGCCTCAAACCTCTTCCCTTGAGGTCTTGAATCCCCTATCCCCCTTCACACATCCCCCTACGACCGTTACACTCCTCCTACCCCTCACACTGACCTCTCGCTCCCTAAAAACGGCAGACCTCCTGCTACATCCAATACTGAACACCCCTTGTCCGCCCCCTCCCCTCCAACCATGTCCCTCCTCCAGTCTCTACGCAACATAGAATGAGACCTCTCAACATTGACGAGAGATCTCACTCGTCTCAGAATAGATTTTAATGCCCATAGCTCCAGAACCAACCTTTGTAGAGCTAACGCCCCTTTCCCAGGCAAAAAAAACGCCACCAACTACAAACTGTGGAGAACTACTCCTCTCCGTAGCCGTATGCATAGACCCCTCCGCTCCTCCAACCATCTCTCCCCGACCGACCTTACTGACCTATGCAACTCCTACCTTACTAGATCTTCAATCAATAATCCTCCATCACACTACTCGAACATCCCCGTTATACTGGGGACGAACAGAACCCCCCTCTCTCCTGTCTCACCCAGACCCCTCCTCAACTCACCTCTATACACTTTTGCCCACCCCCCAAATGCAACCCTAAACCACTCGCATGCATGCTTGTGAATTGTCGATCCGCGGTCCGACATGCCATTGAAATTTCCGAAACTATCCTTACTGAATCCATTGACCTCGCGTTCCTCACGGAAACCTGGCTTAATGACTATTCTACTAGCATACTTGACCTACTCTCCCCACCAGGATATTCCATCCTTAGGAAAGATAGACATGACAGAATAGGTGGTGGTTTAGCCATCATCTTCAAAGAAGAATTTCAGCTCTCCCTCGTTAACAAATTCGAATACTCCACCTTTGAATATCTTGAAGCAGAACTTAAATTACAAGGTTCAAACCCCATTCGCATACATAATATCTACCACCCTCCTGGAGATCCTCACCCCTTTGTGGATGAATTATCCAACCTTCTGACTCAAGCCTCATTATCCAGCTCTAAAAATCTCTTCTGTGGTGACCTTAACCTCCATTGGAACGATACTAATGACCCCTCAATCACCCTCCTCTCCAATCTTCTTGAGATCAATGACCTCAAACAACTATGTCAATCCCCTACCCACACCAAAGGAGCCACCCTGGACGCTATCATTACAAATAAAGACCTGGCCTTCCTATCCAATAACGTCCCCATAGACTGGTCTGACCACCACCTCATACTATTCGCCATAGCTCCCCCAACACCCCCCCCCACTAAAATCATTAAATCTAAGATATGGACCAGAAATCTTAATCTTATCCCCCCTGATGTACTCAAGTCTAAACTGCATGCTCAACTTTGCCTCATCCCTCCCTCACAAGACGCTAATGAGCTTACTGAACACTTTAACAAAGCAGTCACCGATACGTTAGACCAATTGGCACCGCTGAAACTAAGAAATCTAAGAATTATCCCTTCCAAATCATGGTTTAACTCCGAGCTCAACAAAGAAAGACGTACACTCAGACTGACTGAAAGAACTTGGAGACAACATCCCTCTCCCTCACATCTGGCACTCCTCAGATTAGCTAGATCGACTTACAAAAAACACATTTTTAACGAAAAGGCATCCTTTTTCCGAACTCAACTCGAAAGGGCCAAGAACAGACCCAGAGAACTGTTCAACATTGTTCGTAACCAAACCTCCTCCGCACCTCCAGTCCCAATGGCCTCGACAACTAGATGTGAGGAAATCGCCCACTTCATGAAGATAGATCAAACCTTCCTTTCAACTCCGCTCCTAACCACCCCCCAAATCTCTCCTGACAACTCCTCAAAAACTCACTCCGTAACCCCCACACCCCCTGATCCCACTTCGAACCCACATTCTACTTCTCCTCTCCCTTACCTCCACCTTTCTGCGCACACTCTCTCTACATCACCTCCCCATAACCCCTCCCCCCACTTACACATAACCACACCTCCTAAAATCAATCAACCTATCCCACCACTAAAAAACAATGCCTCCTGGCACAACTTCCACCCTGTAACGGAGCATGAAGTCTTTAACCACACCAAAGACCCCCTCCCTTCCAACCTTGTCCAGGACCTTAAACACATCATCACCCCATCCTGGACTTCTATCATCAACACCTCCCTTGCCACGGGTTGCGTCCCTACCTCCCTTCAACTTGGACAAATCACTCCCATTCTCAAAAACCCCTTGGCCGACCCCAATGACCTTAACAATCTCCGCCCCATCTCTAACTTCCCCCTTCTCTCCAAGCCCTCGAAAAATGTGTCCTGCTCCAACTAGATAATCACATTGAAAGTTACAACCTATTAGACCCTCTATAATCAGGTTTCAGGAAAGGTTGCAGCACTGAAACGGCCATGCTTAACATTGTCGATGACATCCACCACTCCCTTGACAATGGTGAGACCTGCCTACTGATCCTCCTTGATCTCTCTGCCGCGTTCGATACAGTCAACCACTCTGCCCTACTTAATGTTCTCAGAGATAGATTCGGCCTTAATGGTACGACACATAAATGGTTCGTCTCATACCTCCAACACCGATCTCAGCAAATCAAAATGCACAACTGCTTATCTAACCCCACTCCGGTCTCCCTAGGAGTCCCCCAAGGCTCTATTCTCTCCCCCTCTCTCTTCAATCTCTTCATGGAACATCTCACTCTCATTCTAAAACAAGCTGGTATCAACTACCACCTTTATGCCGACGATACCCAACTCTACCACAAGATCAAAACCCATGCTGACATCTTACACCTTAACAACACCCTTTCTAAGATTCAATCCTGGTTCCAATTAAATCACCTCAAACTTAACCCCAAAAAAACTGAAATCATTCTCTTCTCCCCTAAAAATAACCATCTCCCATCCAAACCTGGATCTCCGACCTCAACGCCCTCAACTGCTCCCTATCCTTATCCAACTCAGTAAAATCCCTGGGTATCTCCATCGATAATAGCCTATCTCTCAATGTTCACATCAAAAACTCGGCTAAAGGTGCCCTCCTCACGCTCCGTCATCTTAAGAAAATTAAGCCCTACATCCCTACTGATGACTTTAAACTCGTCGTCCAATCCCTTGTCTTGTCACGTATTGATTACGGAAACGCCATCGTCACCGGAATCCCCAAGGTCCACCTTGCCCCGCTCAAATCTGTGCTTAACCTTGCAGCCAGGCTCATCACAGACTGCAAGCGTTTTGACCACATCTCCCCTGCCCTCAAAACCCTTAAATGGCTCCCCATTGAAGGCAGATCCGCCTACAAAACTGCTTGCATTACACACAAAGTCCTCCATCAAAATACTCCACCATATCTGACCAATAAAATCAGCAAAGCTGGCAGCACATGACCCATGAGAAGCACCAACGCTCTCCTCCTAGTCCCGCCCCTGCTAAAAAAGAAATCTACTTAGGCCCGCTCCTTTTCCGGCAATGCCCCAAACATCTGGAATGTTCTCCCTAAAGACCTGCGATGCAACCCTTCCTACTCCAGCTTCAAAAAAGACCTCAAAATACACCTCCTTAATAAATACTGGGGATCCCTACCAGCGCCCTGAACTCGCCCCTTACACTTCTCCGGTCCCCCCGTCTTTCCAACCTTTCCCCTTCCCCCCCTTCCCATTACACTCTACTGGTTCAGCCCCCCTCCCCGTTCCCACTTCTCTCAACCTCGCCCACCTCCACCCGTCCTACCTAATTTCCTTCCCCTTGTTTCCTCCCTATCTCAAATCTAACCGCCTACAGCCTGGCATTGTGGTCTGTGAGCACTGCATGCCTTTTGGCCATTATTCCCACACTTTGTGGGATACGGTTGTGCAAGTGCTGCCACAGGTCCAGGAGGAGGCCCGGGCTGTATTTTCCAAAGCTGTCACCGACGGGAGAGACACAGCAAAGTACACTATTTGATACGGACTTGACACGACTGACTTGCTAGGAAGAGCGATTTCCACGACGGTGGCTCTTTAGCGCCACGCATGGCTGAGGGCAACTGGGTTCTTGTGGATGTCCAAGTTATCCTTATGGACATGACCTTCGATGGCACCCGTCTCTTCGGAGACAAGGCAGATTTGGCTCTCAAGCGCTTAAACTATTTTCATGCTATGGCCAGGTCTTTAGGCCTCTCTTCTGCCCCTCGTCCACCTCAATCTGTCTTTTTTCTGCTATGGAAGGGGCTCCCAGCTGCACCAATTCCCACCGACCACTAAGTTGCACGGGCTCCGTAGCCTCTGCGTGGCCGCAGGCGCAGTACCCACCGACCTCATGGTTCAGTTGGCCAGCAGTCTGGTCAGTCCGCCACCACCCTACTGCAGCCGCCTCTAAGCCCTCCTAGTCTGCCCCTTTACCACCATGGGCACCCATTTGGCAGCAGGATTCACTATCACCTGCCCCACTGGCAGTCCATAACATCGGACAGCTGGGTTTTGCAGATTGTTCAAGGGGGCTACTCCCTCCCCTTCAAGATTGCCCATCCCTCAATGCCACCATCTCACGATCAGCTGACGGAGGATCATCTGTCTGTTGTCCGCAAGGAGGTCACTGCACTCTTGGCCAAGGGAGCCATAGAGAGGGTTCCGGTACAAGAAGTAGGCTGTGGTTATTTCAACTACTTTCTGGTTCTAAAAAAGGACAAGGGCCTTAGTCCTAACCTCGATCTCCAAACTCTCAATCCCTTCCTCAAAAAGGAGAAATTCAAAATGGTCATGTTAGCTCAGGTTTTGTCTGCCCTGGACGCAGGAGACTGGATGGTAGCGTTGGACGCTTATTTTCATATCCCCGTCCTGCCTACCCTCCGGTGCTATCTGCGATTTGCAGTGGGCCACAAGCACTTTCAGTTCACTGTGCTTCCTTTTGGCCTAGCCAGCATCCCTTGTGTGTTCACCAAGGTGATGATGGTGGTTGCAGCTCATCTGCGGAGGTCAGGGGGTCCTCGGCGACTGGTTGCTGATGGCGGGCTTGCCCCAGGCTGTCTTCTCCCACCTCCAGATTACGGCGAACCTTCTGTACTCGCTTGAGTTCACTATCAACGTGCCGAAGTCACACCTGACTCCCTCTCAGATGCTTCCTTTCATTGGAGCAGTTCTAGACACAGTGCAGTGTTGGGCTTTTCCCCCCGTGCAGCAAGTCTAGGATGTTCAAGCTATTATACAGAGATTTCAGCCTCTATCCTAGGTTTTGGTGTGACTGACTCTGAGGCTGCTGGGCCTCATGGCCTCCTGCATTCTGTTGGTAACACATGCCAAATGGCATATGCAGGCTCTGCAGTGGGGCCTTGAAGTTCCAGTGGGCGCAGCATCAGGGGAATGTCTCCGACTTGGTCCAGATCTTGGAGGGAACTGCAAGTGATCTGTAGTGGTAGCTAACGAACCGCGTTTGGGTCAGAAGGAGACCCCTCTCCCTTCCCCAACCAGATCTCATAGTAGTAACAGATTTGTCACTCCTGCGATGGGGTGGCCATCTGGAAGAGGTGGAGATTAGGACTCTGGTCGGAATCCGGACTCCACATCAACTCGCTAGAGCTCCATGCGATCCCACTGGCATTGAAAACCTTTCTGCCCTACATCAGGGGAAGGCTAGTACAAGTGTTCACAGACAACACCACCACGATGTGACAGTGCGAAAAACAGGGCTGATGGGGTCGTGGACCCTTTGTCAAGAGGCCCAGCGTCTCTGGACATGGCTGAAACAGCAAGCCATATCGCTGGTAGTTCAACACTCGGTGGGTTCTCTGGACGCCAAAGCGGGGAAACTCAGTCGAAGGTGCCTAGCGGATCACAAATGGTGTCTCCACGCAGAGGTGGTGCAAGGTCTCTTTCAGTAGTGAAGAGAGCCTTGGTTAGATCAGTTCACCTCTGCCGAGAACGCGAGTGTCATCAGTTTTGCGCACTGGAGTTTCCAAGGCGACATTCGCTCGGAGACTCTTTTCATCTCAAGTGGAGCTCAGGCCTCCTGTACACCTTGCCGCCCATACCACTCCTTCCCAGAGTTTTCAAGAAGATCAAGAACGACCAGGTCCAAGTCATCCTTGTGACTCCAGTCTTGGAATGGAAAGTCTGGTATCCTGAGCTACTGAGCATGGCCACCGATCCTCCGGTCAGGCTGCGCCTTCAGGAGAATCCTCTATCGCAGCAGGAGGGAAGGGTTCCCCACCCGAACCTGTCTACTCTCCGCTTTCTTTTGTGGACATTGAGCAGCGTCAGTTGACCACCTTTGACCTTCCTCCCAAAGTCTGTAATGTCATCTTGACAGCTAGGCATCCCTCCGCCAAGATGGTGTATGCCTGCAGTTGGAACAAATTTGTGGCATGGTGTGCAGAAAGATCTGTTGATTCCCCTTTCTGCCCCTCTATCTGAAGTTCTGCCTTTTGTTCTTTATCCTGCCCAGTAGGACTCTGGTCTGGGCACTATTAAGGGCTATTTGTCTGCCATTTCTGCCTTCATGCGGTTGCCTGATCAACCCTCTTTGTTCAAGTCCCCCATTATACGTAGTTTTCTTCAAGGGTCTACATCTCTTGCCTCCTTCATTACTCAGTGGGACCTTAATTTGGTTTTGACTTACCGCAGAGTAAGTGAGCTGCAGGCCTTATCATCTAAGCCGCCTTACCCCTCCGTCTATTCTGATAAGGTGGTGCTTCGCACAAGGGCTTCCTTTCTACTAAAGGTGGTCACCCCTTTTCATGTTGACCAATCTATCACCTTGCCTACCTTTTATGCTCCTACACATCCCTGTAAGGGAGAGGAGCGACTCCACCGTCTGGACCCAAAAAGAGCATAGTCGTTCTACCTTGACCGCACACAAGAGATCGAGGTAAACTACCAACTCTTTGTGGGGTAAGTTGGTGCAAAGAAAGGTCGGGCAGTGCAGAAGTGGACCATCTCCTGATGGCTCGTGCTCTGCATCAAAATCTGCTACGCTCCGGTCAAGAAGCAGTCTCCTGAAGGGTTGCGGGCTCATTTTACCAGAGTTAAAATGACCACCACTGTGTTAGCACATGGAGTTCCGGCCCTGGCTATCTGCCAGGCAGCAATGTGGGCTTCCCTGCACACGTTCACTAAACATTACTGTCTGGACAGTCTGGTCCGCAGGGATGGGCACTTTGCCCATTGGTTCTGCAGGATTTTCTCGTTTGAAATTATTTGGCAGACCCTCCTCCTGGGATGGTATTGCTTGGGTAGCTATTCTCAGTTCAGTTGCTATTCAAAAGGTAAGGAATCTGCTGCTGGAATTCTCTATCAGATGAACAAGTTACTTACCGTTGGTAATGCCTTATCTGGTAGAGACTATAGCCGCAGATTCCTTACTGACCCACCCAGCCTCCCCACTCTGTGAACGGATTTCTAGGGACAGGGATGACCCCTTTCAGGGTCCTATTTTTGACACACCAGTGGTCAGTGTTCTTCATGGCTCAGTGCTTCTCGTGTGGAAAGTCGTAAAAAGTAACTGACGTCAGCTCACCTGTGTGGGCCTATATAGGTACCGCAACGTCACTACTGGTGCGGCTGACAACGGATCCTGAGCCAATCGACGCCTCCTACTGGCGTGCAGGGGTACTGCTCACGAAAAATCTTCTGGATCCAGTCTGACTCCTGGGGTAATTCAAGAATCATAAAGTACAGACACGTTTTGCCACTCTCGCCTTATTACTGGCTAAGCGTATCCTCAGCATGCATTGAAGAACCCAACAACCCCCAGTGATTTCCCAAGGGCACAGAACACTCCTCCATTGAGGAGAAGCAGAGAGTACCGCCCTACACTGGCAGGAAGCCAGACTTCTCCGCAAGTGTCCCATGGCAGTAACCTGGGACACCGTGCTCACCTAATTTCGAGAACTGACTCGAATACCCTCCCCCCCCGCCCCTTTCACATGAGCCCCCTTCAACAATGTATGGTCACTGTTGCCCTCCACCAGCCCCACGGCTCCTTCCCATTTCCCCACCCGTGTTGTGTGCCTCCGCTCCCAGATCATTATTGTGAGGAAGACCCAGTTGCCCGAGTGGCTACCATCCTAATCAACACCACTGCCTGGAACCCCCCCTGCACACACTCATCTTTCCCCCTAAGTTCCTCCTTTGCATCCTCGCTCGTGCCGTCCCCTTGTTACTCCCTCCTCATCGCATCCGCTCTCATCTCGCCTTTTCTCTTCCATTGTTATTTAGAGGTTCACGCACTGAACCACTTAGCCTTGGGTAACCAGGACCAGCCCAATCTAACCCTCAGGTGGTAGAACAACTTTACCATGTGAGGATCCCCAACGATGGACATACCATAATGTTCATCATCTGAGAGATATTCGAAAGCTCAAGCTACGGTAATGTACCACCTGAAATTCATCTCTTTCGGAGTACGTCTAACAATGCTTAAACTACTTATCTGAAAGAGACAATTAGTTATAGATTCCTTACCTTAGAATTACCCCCAGGCGTCAGACTGGATCCGGAGAATTTTTCGTCAGCAGTACCCCTACGCGTCAAAAGGTGGCGTTGGTCGGCTCTGCGTTCGTCGTGGTCACCCGGATGACGTCGCGGTAGCTACTTAGACGCCGCCCTCGCGCGCTGACGTCAGTTCTTTCTTTTTCCGCGCCAGCCAGCGCAGATCCGGAGAGAGCAGTACCTCAGGTCACTTTTTGACTGACTTTTTGGCGACTTTTGTCGACACCGTTTTAGAGTCTTCGACTCCTGGTGCACGTCGGGGATGCCCGGCTTCAAGGCTTGTGGTTCCGGTAGCTGTCTGATGTCATTGACGGATCCGCACTGTGTCTGCCTGTTTTGCTTGGAGCGCGACCACGACCCCAAGTCGTGCTCCGACTGCCGGACCATGAATCAGAAGTCTTTGTGGGAGCGGTCCTGAAAGCTTCTCGAGGCCCGGCAGTCGGCTCCGCGCCGTTCGAGGTCCCTGTCGCGTGGGAGGTCGAGGGACCGGTCGCGGAGCCACCACCACCAGTTTTCGTCCAAGTCTTAGCACTCCTCAGGTAAGTCGAAGCTCAAGAAGAAGTCGAAAAAGCATTGTCGGTCTTCGACTTCTCCCCGTCAGTCGGCCAACGCGACGAGGGATGCGGGTGGTGCCCCTCCCGCAGCTCTGTGTGCGGAGCCTGAAGGGTCGACTCCGAGTTTCCCCCTCTTCCCCGGAGCGACCCCTGCCCAGCTTCGCCAATTTTACGAAGCGATGCATGCCATCTTTGGACTCGGCTGGGGGCCATGGGCCTTCGACGACGGTGGCTCCGGCCCTGGCACCGCAGGGTCCCCTTGGATCCAGGCCTGGATCCGGATCGGCGCAGGTCGACCTGATAACACCTCCCCCGGCACCGAATCCACCGGCACCACGTCCGCAGCCGACGCCGGTTGTGTCCCCAACCGGCGTCGACCCCGGCCTCCAGCCCGTTGTAGACACGGAGCAAGACCTGCGCCGGATGCGGCGCTGACGGGTACTTTTGTGCCCTTGTTCTACCCGGGCTCTTTTAGACCAGATTGGCAGCCAGAGGAGGGTGAGGAGGACTGGAAGGGGTCTGGGGACCCTTTAACTGACCAGTTAGGCTACGAACCGGACTGGAGAGAGGAACTGAGGGAAGCCAGTGGCCTGGATACCTCACCAGACCTTGGCATGTTGTCTCCTCCTGCCGTGGCTACGGAGGAGGGAGCGTCTTACGCAGTGGTGTTGCGTAGGGTGGCCGAGGCTCCCAACCTCGAGCTACCTACAGTGGCAGTCAGGACTAACCTCCTGACAGAGGTGCTTCAATCGGCTGCGAGCTCTTCGGAGCCCCTGTTGCCGTTTAATGAAGCCCTAACCGACATACGTTTGGGCACCTGGTCCAGGCCCAACACAGGGGCTCCTGTGGATAGGATGATTGCCCGACGCCACCGCCCGGCCCCGGGCGACCCCACTTTCCTCTCCCAACACCCCATCACTGAGAGCTTAGTGGTCCAAGCCTCCACCTCCAAAGGCGCATTTCCTAACGCACCACCTGATAGGGAATCCCAAAAGCTGGACCATCTTGGGAAGATGTTTTCTACCTCCAGCTTGGGACTGCGGTCGGTAAACACTGCATGTCTGTTGGACCGTTACACCCACTCCGTGTGGGATATGGTGGCGGAAGTGCTGCCCCAGTGTCCGGAGGAGGCCCAGGCCGTGCTCTCCCGTGCAGTTGCCGAAGGGAGACGCAGCAAAATTTACCATCCGGTGTGGGCTGGATACCGCAGACTCACTAGGCAGGACGATTTCCACGTCGGTAGCCCTTCCACGCACGCCTGGTTGAGATCGACTGGTTTTTCCGGGGATGTCCAATCCACTCTTATGAACATGCCCTTTGATGGCCGTCGCCTATTGGGCGACAAGGCAGACAACGCGCTGGAGCGCTTTAAGGACTCTCTGGCTACGGCCAGGTCCTTATGCCTCTCCACCACCCGCCCTGCGCAGACTGCCTTTCGCCCCTTTCGTGGCTACGGAGGGGGTGCCCCGCCGCGTCCCGCCCAGAGCCACAGGCCAGCGCAAGCTGTTCAACCCCTGCGTGGCCGGGGATGTGGGAACCACCGCCGTGGTTCTGGGGGCCAGCGGGCGGGCCAGTCCACCACCGCCCCCTCTGCAGCAGCCTCCAAACCCTCCTAGTCCGACCTTTCAGGGCCACCACTCGCCAGTGGGCAGCAGGATTCGCCATCACCTCCCCCACTGGCGTACCATCACGTCGGACAGGTGGGTTTTGCAAATAGTCCGAAGGGGCTACTCCCTCCACTTCGAGACTACCCCTCCATCCATGCTACCTCAGTACCATCGCATGTCCGAGGATCATCTGGCCCTTCTCCAACAGGAAGTTTTGGCACTCTTGGCCATCGAGAGAGTACCTGTCCCAGAAGTAGGTCGTGGTTGCTATTTCCACATCTTTTTGGTGCCCAAGAAGGACAAAGGCCTGTGTCCTATCTTGGATCTCAGGAACGTCAACCGCTTCCTCCGGAAGGAGAAGTTCAAAATGTTGACGCTACCTCAGGTCCTGTCTGCCCTCGACCCTGGAGACTGGATGGTAGCGTTGGACTTGCAGGACGCTTATTTTCACATCCCCGTCCTGCCGGCCCACCGGCGTTACCTGCGGTTCACAGTAGGCCACGAGCACTTTCAGTTTACCGTGCTCCCCTTTGGCCTTACAAGCGCCCCTCGGGTGTTCACGAAAGTGATGGCGGTGGTCGCAGCTCATCTGCGCAGATCAGGGGTTCCAGTCTTCCCCTATCTCGACGACTGGTTGTTGAAGGCGGGCTCGCCCCAGGCTGTCGTCTCCCACCTCCAGACTACGGCGGACCTCCTGCATTCACTGGGGTTCTCTGTCAACATGCTGAAGTCACACTTGACTCCCTCTCAGAAGCTCCTTTTCATTGGAGCGGTTTTGGACACAACGAAGTTTCGGGCTTATCCTCCTGAGCAGCGAGTCTGGGATATTCGGGCTATGATTCCGATCTTTCAGCCTCTATCCCGGGTTTCGGTCAGAATGACCCTGAGGCTGCTGGGCCTCATGGCCTCATGGCCTCCTGCATCCTGCTGGTGGATCATGCCAGGTGGCATATGCGGGCTCTGCAGTGGTACCTGAAGTTCCAGTGGGCGCAGCATCAGGGGAATCTGGCCGATTGCGTCCAGATCTCAGAGGGCACTGCACGTCAATAGCAGTGGTGGCTAACAAACTGGGATTGGGTCAATGGCAGATCCCTCTCCCCTCCCCAACCAGAGTTCACAGTGGTGACAGATGCATCACTGCTGGGATGGGGTGGCCACATGGGAAAGGCGGAGATCAGAGGCCTCTGGTCTCCGGTGGAGTCTGGGCTCCACATCAACCTTCTGGAGCTTCGGGCTATCCGTCTTGCACTAAAAGCATTCCTTCCCTCTGTCCGGGGAAGGGTAGTGCACATGTTCACGGACAACACCACTGCCATGTGGTACTGCAACAAACAAGGCGGGGTGGGGTCGTGGACCCTGTCAGGAGGCTCTCCGCCTCTGGACATGGCTGGAACATCAGGGCATATCCATGGTGGTTCAACACCTGGCAGGTTCACTGAACGCCAGGGCGGACAAACTCAGCCGCAGGTGCATGATGGATCACGAATGGCATCTTCACTCGGAGGTGGCGCAAGGTCTCTTTCAGCAGTGTGGAGAGCCTTGGTTAGATCTATTCGCCACCAAAGAGAAAGCGCAATGTCGGCAATTCTGCGCTTTGGAACTTCCAAGGCGGCACTCTCTAGGCAACGCTTTTCGTCGCGAGTGGAGTTGCGGTCTTCTATACGCCTTTCCGCCTATAACACTTCTGCCCAGAGTGCTGATGAAGATCAGGCTCGACCGGGCCCAAGTCATTGTTGTGGCTCCGTATTGGGCACGAAGAGTCTGGTATCCCGAGCTGTTACACATGGCCATCGATCCTCCGATCCGACTGCCTCTTCGGGAGGATCTTCTGTCGCAGCAGCAGGGGACGGTCCTCCACCCGAACCTGTCCAGCCTCCACCTCCTTGCGTGGAGATTAAGCGGCGGCAGTTGACGGCATTTGATCTGCCTCCCAAAGTCTGTGATGTTATCTTGGCAGCCAGGCGTCCCTCCACTAAGACGGTATACTCCTGCAGATGGAACAAATTTGTGGCATGGTGCGCAGCAAAGGATGTGGATCCCCTTTCTGCCCCTCTTTCTGAGGTTCTCTTGTTCCTTCTTTCTTTGGCCCAGCAGGGCTCTGCTCTGGGCACTCTTAAGGGCTACCTCTCGGCTGTTTCAGCCTTTCCTAGGCTTCTTGATCAGCCTTCTCTTTTCAAGTCCCCGGTTGTAAATCGCTTCCTTAAGGGCATTACTCATCTTTTTCCTCCTGTTCCCTTCGTAATGCCTCAGTGGGACTTGAACTTGGTTCTTACCTACCTGATGTGCGCTCTTTTTGAGCCATCTCATAACTGTCCTCTCAGACTTCTTACTTTAAAGACTGCCTTTCTGGTTGCCATCACCTCTGCTCGCAGGGTGAGTGAGCTTCAAGCACTTTCTTCCAAGCCTCCCTTTCTGGCTGTTTATCCGGACAAGATTGTCCTCAGAACTAGACCTTCCTTTCTCCCCAAGGTGGTTACTTCTTTTCACATTGGTCAAACCATCACTTTGCCCACCTTCTTTCCGCCTCCGCATCCTTCTAAGGAGGAAGATAGGCTCCACCGTCTGGTTCCAAAACGTGCGCTTTCCTTTTATCTGAAAGAAACAGTTAGTTATAGATTCCTTACCTTAGAATCTCCCTCCAGGCGTCAGACTGGATCCGTAAAGTTTTTTCGTCAGCAGTACCCCAGCGCGTCTGAAGGTGGCGTCGGTCGACTCCGCGTCGTGGTCGCCCGGGATGACTTCGCGGAAGTTACTTAGCCACCACCCTCGCGCGCTGACTTCAGTTCTTTCTTTTTCCGCGCCAGCAAGCGCAGATCCGGGAAGAGCGGTACCCCCAGTCATTTTTGGACTGGGTTTTTGCGACTTTTGTCGACTTCGTTTCGAGTCATTATCCGACTCCTGGTGCACGAGGGATGCCCGGTTTCAAGGCCTGCGGTTCCTGTTCCCGAATGATGTCGGTGACGGATCCGCACCGCGTGTGCCTCTTCTGCCTGGAGCGCGACCATGACCCCAAGACGTGCTCCGACTGTCGAACCATGGCCCCGAAGTCCTTGCGGGAGCGGTCCCGAAAGCTCCTCGAGGCCCGGCAGTCTGCTCCGCGTCGCGTGGGAGGTTGAGGGTCCGATCGCGGAGTCATCATCACTCCTCTTCTAAGTCTTCGCACTCTGGGTCAGGTAAGTCGAAGCACAAGAAGAAGTCGAAGAAGCACCATCGCTCTTGGACTTCCCCTCGTCTGTTGGCCGATGCGACGCAGGGTGCGGCTGGTGCCACTCCCGCGGCTCCGCGTGCGGAGCCTTCAGGGTCGAATCCGGCCTTCCCTCCCTTCCGGGAACCGGGAGCGACCCCTGCCTAGCTTCGTCCATTTTACGAAGCAATGCACGCCATCTTTGGGCAGCCCGACTCCGCCGGTGCGCCTTCAGGCCCCGCAGACTCGGTTAGGGGCCCTAGGCCTTCGATGCCGGCGGCTTCGGCCTCGGCACCACAGGGCCCCCTTGGATCCAGGCCTGGATCCGGATCGGCGCCGGTTGAGCTCGTTACACCTCCACCGGCGCCGACTCCACCGGCACCACGTCAGCAGCCGACACCGACTGGACCCCCAGCCGGCGTCGACCCCATCTCCCACCTCGACGTGGACACGGACCGGTGTCAGCCGACGCCAGATTCGGCGCCGATGGGTACTTTTGTCCCTGTGTTCCACCCTGGCTATTTTCAACCAGATTGGCAGCCAGAAGAGGATGAGGAAGACTGGGAGGGGTCTGGTGTCCCTTTGACTGACCAGTTGGACTACAATCCGGACTGAGAGAGGAACTGGGGGAGGACAGTGGTCTGGATACCTCCCCAGACCTAGGCATGTTGTCTCCTCCTACCGTGGCTACGGAGGAGGGAGCGTCATACGCAGTGGTGTTGCTTAGGGCGGCCGAGACTCTCAACCTTGAGCTTCCTACGGTGGCAGTCAGGACTAACCTCCTGACAGAGGTGCTTCAGCCGGCAGCGAGCTCGTCGGAGCCCCTGCTACCGTTTAATGAAGCCCTTACGGATATCCTTTTGGGCACTTGGTCCAGGCCCAACACAGGGGCTCCTGAGGGCAGGATGATTGCCAGACGCCACCGCCTGGCTCCGGGTGACCCCACTTTCCTCTCCCAACACCCACCCCTGAGAGCTTGGTAGTCCAAGCCTCCACGTTCAAGGGCGCCTTCCCTACCTCACCTCCGGAAAGGGAATCCAAAAAGCTGGACCACCTTGGAAAGAAAATGTTTTCTTCCGCCAGCTTGGAACTGCGGTCGGTAAACACTGCATGTCTGTTGGGCCGTTACACCCACTCTGTGTGAGATACGGTGGCGCAGGTGCTGCCTCAGTGCCCGGAGAAGGCCCGGGCCACGCTCTCCTGTGCCGTTGCCGAGGGGAGAGACGCAGCGAAGTTTACCATCCGGTGTGGGCTGGATACCGCTGACGCACTTGGCAGGACGATTTCAACGTCAGTAGCCCTTCAACGCTACGCCTGGTTGCATTCGACTGGTTTTTCAGGGGATGTCCAATCCACCCCTCTGGACATGCCCTTTGATGGCCGTCGCCTTTTCTGCGGCAAGGCAGACAACGTGCTGGAGCGCTTTAAGGACTCACGGGCTACGGCCAGGTCCTTGGGCCTCTCCACCACCCGGCCTGCGCAGTCTGCTTTTCGCCCCTTTCGTGGCTACGGAAGGGGTGCCCCGCTACATTCCGCCCAGGGCCACAGGCTGGCGCAAGCTGTACAGTCTCAGCGCGGCCGGGGATGTGGGAACCACTGGCGTGGTTCTGGGGGCCAGCGAGCGGGCCAGTCCACCACCACCACCCCCTCTGCAGCAGCCTCCAAACCTTCCTAGTCCGACATTTCAGGGCCACCAAACGCCAGTGGGCGGCAGGATCCGCCATCACCTCCCCCACTGACGCACCATCACGTCGGACAGGTGGGTTTTGCAAATAGTCCGAAGGGGCTACTCCCTCCCCTTCGAGACTACCCCTCCCTCCATGCCACCTCAGCACCATCGCATGCCGGAGGATCACCTGGCCCTTTTCCAACAGGAAGTTTCGGCACTCTTGGCCAAGGGTGCCATCTAGCACGTTCCTGTCACAGAAGTAGGTCGTGGTTGCTATTCCCACTCCTTTCTGGTGCCCAAGACGGACAAAGGCCTGCGTCCTATCTTGGATCTCAGGGACGTCATCCGCTTCCTCCGGAAGGAGAAGTTCAAAATGTTGACGTTAGCTCAGGTCTTGTCTGCCTTCGACCTTGGAGACTGGATGGTAGCGTTGGACTTGCAGGACACTTATTTTCACATCCCTGTCCTGCCGGCCCACCGGCGTTACCTGCGGTTCACGGTAGGCCACGAGCACTTTCAGTTTACCGTGCTCCCCTTTAGCCTTACCAGCGCCCCTCGGATGTTCACGAAAGTGAAGGCGGGCTCGCCCCAGGCTGTCGTCTCCCACCTCCAGACTACGGCCGACCTCCTGCACTCGCTGGGGTTCTCCATCAACGTGCCGAAGTCACACCTGATTCCCTCTCCGAAGCTCCTGTTCATCGGAGCGGTTCTAGACACAACGCGGTTTCGGGTTTATCCTCCCGAACAGCGAGTCCGGGATATTTGGGCTATGATTCCGATGTTTCAGACCCTAACCCGGGTTTCGGTCCGGATGACCCTGAGGCTGCTGGGCCTCATGGCCTCCTGCATCCTGCTGGTCGATCATGCCAGGTGGCATATGCGGGCTCTGCAGTGGGACCTGAAGTTCCAGTGGGGGCAGCATCAGGGGAATCTGTCCGATTACGTCCAGATCGCAGAGGGCACTGCACGACAATTGCAGTGGTGGCTCACGAACCAGGATTGGGTCAACGGCAGATCCCTCTCCCTTCCCCAACCAGATCATACAGTGGTGACAGAAGCATCCCTTCTGGGATGGGGCGGCCACATGGGAGAGGCTGAGATCAGAGGCCTCTGGTCTCCGGCGGAGTCCGGGCTCCACATCAACCTTCTGGAGGTTCGGGCGATCCTTCTTGCACTCAAGGCATTCCTTCCCTCTGTACGGGGAAGAGTAGTGCAGGTGTTCACGGACAACACCACCGCCATGTGGTACTGCAACAAACAAGTCGGGGTGGGGTCGCGGACCCTATGTCAGGAGGCCCTCCGCCTCTGGACATGGCTGGAACATCAGGGCATATCTCTGGTGGTTCAACACCTGGCAGGTTCACTGAACGCCAGGGCGGACGAACTCAGCCGCGGGTGCATGATAGATCACGAATGGCGTCTTCACTCGGAGGTGGTGCAAGGTCTCTTTCAGCAGTGGGGAGAGCCTTGGTTAGATCTATTCGCCACCGAAGAGAACGCGCAATGTCAGCAGTTGTGCGCGTTGGAATTTCCAAGGCGGCACTCGCTAGGCGGCGCTTTTCGTCGTGAGTGGAGTTGCGGTCTTCTATACGCCTTTCCGCCTATACCACTTCTGCCCAGAGTGCTGAAGAAGATCAAGCGCCGACCGGGCCCAAGTCATTCTTGTGGCCCCGGATTGGGCACGAAGAGTCTGGTATCCCGAGCTGCTCAACATGGCCATCCATCCTCCGATCAGACTGCCTCTTCGGGAGGATCTTCTGTCGCAGCAGCAGGGGACGGTCCTCCACCCGAACCTGTCCAGCCTCCACCTCCTTGCGTGGAGATTGAGCGGCGGCAGTTGACGTCGTTTGACCTGCCTCCTGAAGTCTGTGATGTAATCTTGGCAGCCAGGCGTCCCTCCACTAAGACGGTATACGCCTGCAGATGGAATAAATTTGTGGCATGGTGCACAGCAAAGGCTGTGGATCCCCTTTCTGCCCCTCTTTCGGAGGTTCTCTTGTTCCTCCTCTCTATAGCCCAGCAGGGCTCTGCTCTGGGCACTATTAAGGGCTACCTCTCGGCCATTTCAGCCTTCCTTAGGCTTCCTAATCAGCCTTCTCTTTTCAAGTCCCCTGTTGTAAATAGATTTCTTAAGGGCATTACTCATCTCTTTCCTCCTGTTCCCTTCGTAATGGCCCAGTGGGACTTGAACTTGGTTCTTACTTTTCTAATGTGCGCTCCCTTTGAGCTGCTTCATAATTGCCCTCTTAGGCTTTTAACTCTGAAAACTGCCTTTCTGGTGGCCATCACCTCTGCTCGCAGGGTGAGTGAGCTCCAAGCTCTTTCTTCTAAGGTTCCCTTCTGGCTATCCATCCGGACAATGTCGTCCTGAGGACTAGACCTTCCTTCCTTCCCAAGGTGGTTACTTCTTTCCACATTGGCCAAACCATCACTTTGCCCACCTTCTTTCCACCTCCGCATCCTTCAAAAGAGGAAGAGAGGCTCCACCGTCTGGATCCAAAACGTGCGCTTTCGATCTACGTGGATTGCACAAAACAATTCCGGGTGGATGACCAGCTCTTTGTTGGGTACGTGGGCGCTAGGAAAGGTCGGGCCGTGCACAAACGGACCATCTCCAGGTGGGTCGTTCTGTGCATCAAAGCCTGCTCTTCTTTAGCTAAGAAGGAGCCTCCAGTGGGGCTGAGCGCCCATTCCACCAGGGCGACAGCAGCTACTACTGCTTTGGTACGAGGAGTCCCCCTGAATGACATCTGTCAGGCAGCTACATGGGCGTCGTTGCACATGTTTACGAGACACTACTGCCTGTACAATCAAGTCCGGAGAGACGGCTTCTTTGGCCGTTCTGTTCTCCAGGACTTTCTGGTGTGAACTTGGTTCACAGACCCACCACCGGGGTTGGTATTGCTGGGGTATCTATTCTAAGGTAAGGAATCTATAACTGTTTCTTTCAGATGAACAAGTTACTTACCTTCGGTAACGATATATCTGTAAGAATCATAGGTTAGTTATAGATTCCTTTCCGCCCCACCCATCCTCCCTGTTCGGCGAACTGACTTCTAGGGTTAAGGACATCCTTTCAGGGCCCTAGTTTTGTGCACCAGTGGTCAGTGCCTTGCATGGCTCTGCGTTTCTGGCGTGGAATGTTGTGTAAAAGAACTGACGTCAGCGCGCGAGGGCGGCATCTAAGTAGTTACCGCGACGTCATCCCAGCGACCACGACGCCAACGACGAACGCGCAGCCGACCGACGCCACCTTTTGACGCGCATGGGTACTGCTGACGAAAAATTCTCCGATCCAGTCTGACGCCTGGCAGTAATTCTAAGGTAAGGAATCCATAACTAATCTATGTCTTTTACAGATATATCGTTACCGAAGGTAAGTAACTTGTTCTTCATGACTGTATGATTTCCTTTCTAACATTGTTATGCTGACGCCTGTTGTTTCAATCCATCCAAAACCTCAATGAAAATAATTTTCAAAAAAATAGATCATCCACCAGAAAGAGCAATACCAAAGGTAAGTGAATTGTTCTTCTGCAGCCCACAGAAAATGTGTGCCTTAAAAATGACCTTGTCTGCCTTCACAGCATTCAACAGTTTTTTGGTTGATTTACTGTCCTCTTTTTTTAATGTTTAGTTCTGGATTGTGGAGCCCCAAGAGCACCCCGAACAGCCCTGATCTTGTACCCTTAAATTCATTCTCTGCTTTTGGACCTAGTAATTCCTTTAACTTGACAGGAGGTAAGTTTCCTGTGCTTGGACAACAATATAAAGGCAAAATTTATATGTGGTTTTCACTTTTTTACAGGTTTTTTGAATTTGTATTGAATTTTAATATAAGAAACAACAAAAGAATGCATACACACATGAGTCATATGGCTTACATAATAGTTTCACATATATATACACACACACAAAGGGTACCCCAAATCTAGGTTCGGGAGAGGAGTAATTAGACCAAGAACAAACAAAATCTCCCACTTAACCTGTATTGTTTCTAATCAATGCATCATCCAAACGATCTATGGCATGTTACTTAACCAGTTCATGAATATTTTTATTGCACACTTGTATATGCATTTTGCATATGTAAATAGTGTTCATTATTCAAAACTTTCATTATTGTTTTTGCAGTTCCCTTTAATCACAGAAAATGTTTTACCCTGTACCTTTATAATCTCATTCATACTCTTCGCTTGTGAACCACACACTGAATTGGTCTCCGCATGTTAGGTGGACACTGTTCTTTTGTTGCCACCTTCTTCCAGTGTATAATTAAAAATGAAACTTTCCTATGAGTATTAGGGCTTCTGGTGTTTACAAAAAACAAAAAGTCACTTTATTATAAGCAGGCAATTTTTTCGTCATAGATCATTAATATAGAATCTCTTACGTTCTCTCAATATCAAATTCTATAAATTAATGTATGTACACGACTTCAGACTTACACAGTGGAACAAACCACTTACTCTCGCTTATCAACCTATGTTTCCTATCACATCACATACATACATACAAAGTGGTCGAAATACCATGCCTCATTTTTCACTCAGAATGTGCCCCAACAGAACTGTTCAGAAGGCAAAAATCCAACCTGTCATCATGCGGTAGAGGAAAGGAAGAAAAATCTAGAGGTCAATCAAGAGTTTGAAAAGTGTGAAGAATACCTTACACGTACGAAAAAAAGAGCATTTAAAGAAAGACATTACATTCTACTCACAGGAAGAAGGCGTATATTTTTTTTGTAGAAGTTTTTTATCAAAGTGACAATTAATAGGGGCACATGTTTGAAAATAGAGATTCGAAGCAGGGCAAGGTGGTGATGCTCTAGGATACCTTATGCGATTCAGAGGGAGAATGTAATTTGTATCAGCATGTACTGGGTGCACATAGAAACCGAGTGAACAACAGGACCCTGTTAACTGATCCATACAATCCCTCTCCTTTTTTATACTTTCATCGGGGAAAGAGGGAGATGAAGGTTACAAAAGCAGGATACAGGAAGATTTCAGAATCAGGATTCACAACAGCATTATCTTAAACACATAGATAGCAGAACCTGAGACCAGAGACAATGAGGTCTGGGTGTAGATCAAGATAGAGAAATGTTGGGAAAGGGGGTATAGAAACCTCTGTAAATAACATTCCAGTTTTTAAACTTTCCTCAGTAGAAATCAGTGAGGATTGTAATAATTTACGGTATAGAGTTTTATCATTTGTACCGAGCCAGAATAGTAATATATAGTTAAGTTTCTCCGAAAAGTTATATTAACAAAATTCTTCATGTACAAATCTTTCCGAAGAAAGTGAGGAAAACAACCGATATGAGTTGAAACCACCTTCAAAGTTTACCCCCAGCTTGGATATGGTAGGACCAAACGTAGCCAACTTAGAAAAAGTGGTCCCAAGAAGTTGTGCTAAAGTTACTTGATTTGTTACACCAGTGGTACCCAATATAAGTGAGGGAGAATAGTCTTCATTGAGCACCTTACAATGCAATACCCAAGTTACTATTAAGACCTGTGGCAGAGGTGGGGAATTAGTTGTCATGGACACCAAATAATAGAAGGTCAAAGTGAAAACAAATGTCAGTTCCAGAACGTAATAAAAAGGATAAAGCAAACTCCTTAAGAATCTTACAAGAAGTAATAAGATAAATTACAACCATGCCATGTGAGAGGCCAGATGTGTAATTTGTATGAATTCTTGATAAAGATAACTCAAGCCCTCTAAAATCAGAAAGATGCATCACTAAGGCCTGTAGTTTCAAGTATTAATGCATTACAGAACCGCTATCTAGATATGTGGACACATTTTTAAGACCTATAGTCAGCCAGTTTGAATCATATTCTAGAGACACAGATGAAATGATTGAGAATTGAGAATATGCCATATAGTAAAGAGCAGGAAATACTTGCCTCACTAGATGTAGAGGCACTCTATACGAACATTTTGCTGAGAGAGGTATAGACATAGTGAGGGAAATCCTAATGGCTTTACAGTTACTGGCTTAAAACTAGTGCTGGTGAATAATTTGACAGGGGCCTTACCGGCAATGTAAAGGGACAAGCCTCAGAGCATCCTATGCGCCTAGTGTAGCAGACCTCTGTATGGAGGTTTTTGAATAGAGGTTTGTGTATAATGAAGTTGCCCTCTTTGCAGAAAATTTTAGATGTTGGTTGAGGTATGCCAACAATGCCAAATAAAAAAGATAAATAGAAGAAGAACTCCTAGAAAAATGTATCCTTTGGATCTGAAAGAGACACGTTAGTGATAGATTCCTTACCTTAGAATATCCCCAGGCGTCAGGCTGGATCCGGAAAGTTTTGCGTAGCAGTACCCTTGCGCGTCGGTAGGCGGCGTCGTGCGGCTCCGCGTCCGTCGTCGGCGTCGTGATCGCCGGGATGACGTCGCGGGCAGTACTTAGGCGCCGCCCTGCGCGCTGACGTCAGTTCTTCTTTTCCGCGCCAGCAAGCGCAGATCCGGGAAGAGCAGTGCCCTGGTCAATTTTTGACCATACTTTTTGGTGATTTTTTCACTGGTTTTTCCAACTTTAAGGTGTCGTAGGGATGCCCGGCTTCAAGCGATGCGGCGCCTGTGCGCGGATGATGTCCGTCACCGACCCGCATTGGGAGTGTCTCTTCTGCCTCGGCCGAGGCCACGACACCGAGTCTTGTCCCGAATGCCAGGCCCTCAACCCGAAAGCTTTGCGAGAGCGGTCTCGAAAGCTCCTCGAGGCCCGGCATTCGGCTCCGCGGAAGCCCCGGTCGCGTGAGAGGTCCAGGGGTCGCTCGCGGAGTGCACACCGGTCGTCGACTTCTTCGTCCGGTAAGTCTAAGCACAAGAAGTCCAAGAAGCATCAGTCGCTCTCGGACTTCGCCTCGCCGGTCTCGCGACTCGGCTGAGGCCCCTCCCGGCACCGTCCCCCGCGGCCCCGGACTTGCCTGTGGAGTCGCCCCCGTCATACCCGCCTCTTCCCGGGTTCGGGGCGGATCCGGCCAAGGTACAGGAGTTCCTGTCGGCCATGGCCCGCCTCTTCGGGCCTTCAGGCCCCTCCGGTGCGCCCTTCGGGCCCCGCGGGCCCTGATGGGGTTGCTCCGCGGCGCGCCGGCGGCTCCGGCCCCGGCGTCGCCCGAGCCTCCAGCCTCGATCCCGGCTCCGGCTTCGGCCCCGGCCTCGATCCCGGCTCCACAACCCCCATCGACGCCGGTCGACCTCACGACACCTCCGCCGGCGCCGATGTCTCCGGTGCCGTTCTCGACGCCGCCCTGGGCTCCGGGCGGCGTCGTCCCCCAGTTCCTTCCGGCTCCGGACATGGACCCGGAGCGACGTCCGCTCGACGCCGGCTCCGGCGCCGATGGGACCTTGGGTCCCAAATGTCCCTCCTCCTCCTTATTTTGAACCAGAGGAGGACCAGGAGGACTGGGAGGGGTCTGATGACCCTCTGACACGCAACTGTCAGTATGATGAGGACTGGACAGAGAGTCTAGGGGAGGCCAGTGGTCTGGATACTTCTCCTGACACTGGCATGCTGTCTCCTCCCGTGGCTACGGAGGAGGGGGCCAATTTTGGTACGGTGTTGCGTAGGGCTGCTGGGGCCTTACGTCTCCAGCTCCCTACTTTGACGGTCAAGCCTAACATCTTGACAGAGGTGCTTCAGCCGGCAGCCTCCTCTGCGGAGACTGTGCTGCCGTTTAACGACGCCCTCACTGACGTTCTTTTGGGCGCCTGGTCCAAGCCCAACACAGGGGCTCCTGTGGATCGGAACGTGTCACGACGCCATCGCCCCGCTCCGGGGCGACCCCCTGTTTCTTTCTGTCCACCCCACTCCTGAGAGCTTGGTTGTCCAAGCCTCCGCTTCCCAAACCGCCTTCCCTACCGCTCCTCCGGATAGGGAATCCAAACGCCTGGATCAGTTTGGGAAGAAAGGTTTTTCTTCCTCCAGTGCTGGCTTGCGGTCCGTTAACACCGCTTGTCTTTTGGGCCGATATACCCACTCCCTGTGGGATTCGGTGGCGGATGTTTTGCCCCAGTGCCCTGAGGAGGTCCAGGCACTGCTTTCCCGCGCCATTGCGGAAGGAAGGGATGCGGCCAAATACACTATCCGTTGTGGCCTTGACACCGCCGACTCGCTGGGCAGGTCGATTGCAACGACGGTGGCGCTCCGGCGCCACGCCTGGCTGAGAACCACTGGTTTTTCAGGGGATGTCCAGAATACTCTCATGGACATGCCCTTTGATGGAGTCGGTCTTTTTGGGTCCAAAGCAGACCATGCGTTGGAGCGCTTTAAGGACTCACGGGCTACTGCAAAGTCCCTGGGCCTTTCTGCTACACGCCCTCCGCTACCTTCTGCTTTTCGCCCCTATCGTGGCCACGGTAGGGCGCCCTTCACGTCAGCAGCCCAGCCACCGGCCCGCGCAGCAGGCGTCTTCGCGTGGCCGAGGACGTGGATTCCGCCGTGGCGGATCGGGCAACCAGCGTGCGGGTCAGGCCACCACCTCCAACCCGTCCGCGGCCTCCAAGCCCTCCTAGTCCCTCCTTTCAGGTGCACGGCACGCCCAGTAGGGGCAGGGTCCGCCATCACCTTCCCCACTGGCGCGCCATCACCTCGGACAGGTGGGTCTTGGACATTGTCCGAAGGGGCTACTCCCTCCCCTTCGAGACCACCCCCCAGCCATGCCACCTCAATTCCACCGCATGTCAGGGGATCACTTGGTGCTTCTACGGAAGGAAGTCACGGCCCTCTTGACCAAGAGGGCCATCGAGCATGTTCCGACCCCAGAAGTAGGGCGTGGTTGCTACTCCCACTACTTTCTGGTGCCCAAAAAGGACAAGGAGGACATGCGTCCTATCTTGGACCTCCGGAACGTCAATCGCTTCCTCCGGAAGGAGAAGTTCAAGATGCTCACCCTAGCTCAGGTCTTGACTGCCCTCGACCCTGGAGACTGGCTGGTAGCGTTGGACTTGCAGGACGCGTATTTCCACATCCCCGTCCTGCCGGCCCACCGGCGTTACCTTCGGTTCACGGTAGGCCCCGAGCATTTTCAGTTCACCGTGCTCCCCTTGGCCTTACCAGTGCCCCTCGGGTGTTCACGAAAGTGATGGCGGTGGTCGCAGCTCATCTGCGCCGGGCAGGGGTTTCAGTCTTCCCCTACCTCGACGACTGGCTGCTGAAGGCGGGCTCGTCCCAGGCAGTCGTCTCCCACCTCCAGACTACGGCCGAACTCCTGCACTCGCTGGGGTTCTCCATCAATGTGCCGAAGTCGCATCTAATTCCTTCTCCACAGCTCCTTTTCATCGGAGCAGTTCTGGACACGACGCAGTTTCGGGCCTATCCTCCCGAACGGCGAGTCCGGGATATTCAGGCTATGATTCCGATCTTTCGGCCTTTATCCTGGGTTTCGGTACGGATGACCCTGAGGCTGCTGGGCCTCATGGCCTCCTGCATCCTGCTGGTCAATCATGCCAGATGGCATATGCGGGCTCTGCAGTGGGACCTGAAGTTCCAGTGGGCGCAGCACCAGGGCAACCTGTCCGATCACGTCCAGATCTCGGAGGGGACTGCAAAACAGTTGCAGTGGTGGCTCTCGAACCGGCAATGGGTCATGGGCAGATCCCTCTCCCTTCCCCAGCCAGAGCATACAGTTGTAACGGACGCGTCCCTTCTGGGATGGGGCGGTCACATGGGAGAGGCGGAGATCAGAGGCCTCTGGTCTCCGGGCGGAGTCCCGGCTCCATATCAACATTCTGGAGCTCCGGGCGATCCGGCTTGCACTCAAGGCATTCCTTCCCTCTGTCAAAGGGAAGGTAGTGCAGGTGTTCACAGACAACACCACCGCCATGTGGTACTGCAACAAACAGGGCGGGGTGGGGTCTTGGACCCTTTGTCAGGAGGCTCTGCGCCTCTGGACATGGCTGGAACATCAGGGCATGTTCCTGATGGTTCAACACCTGGCAGGTTCTCTGAACGCCAGGGCGGACGAACCTCAGCCGCAGGTGCATGATGGATCACGAATGGCGTCTTCACTCGGAAGTGGCGCAAGGACTCTTTCTACAGTGGGGAGAGCCTTGGTTAGATCTATTCGCCACCGAAGAGAACGCGCAATGTCATCAGTTCTGCGCGTTGGAATTTCCAAGGCGGCACTCGCTCGGCGACGCTTTTCGTCGCGAGTGGAGTTGCGGTCTGTTGTACGCCTTTCCGCCTATACCACTTCTACCCAGAGTGTTGAAGAAGATTCGGCACGACCGGGCCCAAGTCATTCTTGTGGCTCCGGACTGGGCTCGAAGAGTTTGGTATCCCGAGCTACTCAATATGAGCATAGATCCCCCGATCCGTCTGCCTCTTCGGGAGGATCTTCTGTCGCAGCAGCAGGGGACGGTCCTCCACCCGAACCTGTCCAGTCTACACCTGCTTGCGTGGAGATTGAGCGGCGGCAGTTGATTCCTTTCGACTTGCCTCCCGAAGTTTGTGATGTGATTCTGGCAGCCAGGCGTCCCTCCACTAAGGTGGTATACGCCTGCAGGTGGAACAAATTTGTGGCATGGTGCACAGCAAAGGCTGTGGATCCCCTTTCTGCCCCTCTTTCTGAGGTCCTTCTGTTCCTTCTCTCTCTGGCCCAACAGGGTTCTGCCCTGGGTACCATCAAGGGTTATCTTTGTGCTATCTCGGCCTTCCTCAGGCTCCCTGATCAGCCCTCCCTTTTCAAGTCCCCTGTTGTTAACAGGTTCTTAAAAGGCATTACTCACCTCTTCCTCCTGTTCCGTTTGTAATGCCTCAGTGGGACTTGAACTTGGTTCTTACCTTTTAATGTGCGCTCCCTTTGAGCCTCTGCATAACTGTCCTCTTCGTCTTCTGACTCTGAAGACAGCCTTTCTGGTGGCCATCACCTCCGCTCGGCGGGTGAGTGAGCTCCAGGCTCTATCTTGCAAACCTCCCTTTCTGTCTGTTCATCCAGACAAGGTTGTTCTTCGGACGCGTCCGTCCTTCTTGCCAAAGGTGGTTACTGCTTTCCACATTGGGCAGACCATCACTTTGCCCACCTTCTTTCCGCCTCCGCATCCTTCCAGAGAGGAAGAGAGGCTCCACCGTCTGGACCCAAAACGTGCGCTCTCTTCTATATTGACCGCACAAAACACTTCCGGGTGGATGACCAGCTCTTTGTTGGCTACGTGGGCGCCAAAAAAGGTCGGGCGGTGCACAAGAGGACCATCTCCCGCTGGGTTACCTTGTGCATCAAGACCTGCTATTCTTTGGCTAAAAAGGAACCTCCTGTTGGGCTGCGTGCCCATTCCACCAGGGCAACGGCTGCTACCACGGCCTTGGGCCGCGGTGTTCCGCTGCCGGTTATCTGTCAGGCGGCTACGTGGGCCTCGCTGCACACGTTTACTAAACATTACTGCCTTGACAGTCAGGTCCGGAGGGACGGCTTCTTTGGCCGTTCTGTCCTCCAGGACTTCCTTGTCTGATCTTTGTTCGCAGACCCACCACCGGGGTTGGTATTGCTGGGGTATCTATTCTAAGGTAAGGAATCTATCACTAACGTGTCTCTTTCAGATGCACAAGTTACTAACTTGTGTAACGATATATCTGTAAGAGACAGTAGTTAGTGATAGATTCCTTACCGCCCCACCCATCCTCCCCGTTCTGCGAACTGATTTCTAGGGTTAAGGACATCCCTTTCAGGGCCCTAGTATTTTTCAGACACCTGTGTCAGCTTCTTGCATGGCTCTGCGTTCCTGGCGCGGAAAGTCGTGTACAGAACTGACGTCAGCGCGCAGGGGCGGCGCCTAAGTACTGCCCGCGACGTCATCCCGGCGATCACGACGCCGACGACGGACGCGGAGCCGCACGACGCCGCCTACCGACGCGCAAGGGTACTGCTACGCAAAACTTTCCGGATCCAGCCTGACGCCTGGGGATATTCTAAGGTAAGGAATCTATCACTAACTACTGTCTCTTACAGATATATCGTTACACAAGTTAGTAACTTGTGCTTCAATCTGTGTGATGAGAGTCTGAAATTCACAGCCAAGAAAAGTAGAAGGAAAGGTACATTTCTTGATTTATGGATCATTGTTATGTTATTAAGTCTTATAAAGCGCATGTTACCCCCAAAGAGGGCTTCCCAGCGCTGCCCTAGTACTGACTGTAATATCCCACCCCAGACACAAGACTGTACTGTGAACAGCCAGGTCTTCAGCTTCTTTCTAAAACGGAAGTGGTTGGAAGTTTTCCAAAGAAATGTATGCCGATTATTCCATAGAACTGGTCCTCCTTCCCTGGCCCAATATAAGCGCAGTACCACGGCCAGATTGGCATCCGCTGATTTTAGGGCCCTCAGAATCTAGGGATGAAACAAAGACAGAGTAGGTGCGTTCATTTTATTCTTAATCTGGTGCGCAGTGCCTTAAACTGGATGCGTTTCTCTACCAGGAGCCAATGCCGCTTGCCGATTAGCTGTAAGGCAGAACAAAATTTAGGCAGATGGAATAGTAATCTCACCGCCAAATGTTGGATTATCTGCAGCCTATTTTTCACATGCCTCGTAGCACCCAAATATAGGAGATTACAATAATCGAGGCTAGAGATGATTAAAGACTGAATGACTATCCTACTCACATGGGGACTAAAGAGGCCAGTGATGGTTTTAATGCTTCTAAGAGTGCCAAGGAAAACAGAGGACAGCGCTTTTACTTGTGGCTCGAAAGATAACGAGTCATCAAGGAAAACGCCTAAATTTTTCACTGTAGCTTTGGACTGAGGGGGAGACCCTAACACACTGGGCAACCATTGCTCTCCCCATGGTTGCAGCTGTTTCCCAAAGAAAAGAATCTATTTTGTTGGCATTCAACTTCAGGCAGTTGGCATGCATCCAGTCAGCAACGGCAGTCAGACAGTTCTATGGAACCCGCAGTCCGTGATAAAAATAGGCTGGGTATCGTCTGCATAGGATACTAGTGAAATCCAGAAAGTCAACCAATGGTTTAACATAAATATTAATAAGGGTGTGATTGAGTGCTGAGCCTTGTGGAACGCCACACTCTAAAGTCCACATGGTAGATGTGAAAGGTGGAGCTATCACTTTAAAGAATTTGTCTTTTAAGTAAGTGGCAAGTCGGGCCCAGGCCCTGCCCTGGACTGCAAACGTGTGTAGATGCTGCAGGGCACCTCATGGGGTCCGTATTAAAAGCGGTGCTTAAACACAGTAGAATAAGCGTCACAGAACCTCCCTCATCAGCAATTAATCGCAAGGCTTTTGTTACTTTGAGAAGAGCAGATTCATTACTATGGGCTGCTCTAAAACCATTTTGCGAGGGGTTAAGCAGCTGATGCTTATCTAAGAAGTCCACCAGCAAACTATTCACATGTTTCTCCACCACATTAGCCAGAAAAGAGAGGAGAGAAATTGGATGATGGTTATCCAGGAGGGCAGAGTCAAGGATAGGTTTCTTTAGAAGTTGAATAACTTTGGCATGTTTCCACGCAATGAGCACCACAGCAGTGGACGAAGGGATACTTAGAAAAACTATTACTACTTGGAAACTGCTACTTGTTATCATTGGTCACTGTCAGAGTGCATGCATATCTGAAAGAGACACGTTAGTGACAGATTCCTTACCTTAGAATATCCCCAGGCGTCAGGCTGGATCCGGAAAGTTTTGCGGCAGCAGTACCCTTGCGCGTCGGTAGGCGGCGTCGTGCGGCTCCGCGTCCGTCGGTCGGCGTCGTGATCGCCGGGATGACGTCGCGGGCAGTACTTAGGCGCCGCCCTGCGCGCTGACGTCAGTTCTTCTTTTTCCGCGCCAGCAAGCGCAGATCCGGGAAGAGCAGTGCCCTGGTCAATTTTTGACCATACTTTTTGGTGATTTTTCACTGTTTTTTTCCAAATAAAGGTGTCGTAGGGATGCCCGGCTTCAAGCGATGCGGCGCCTGTGCGCGGATGATGTCCGTCACCGACCCGCATTGGGAGTGTCTCTTCTGCCTCGGCCGAGGCCACGACACCGAGTCTTGTCCCGAATGCCAGGCCCTCAACCCGAAAGCTTTGCGAGAGCGGTCTCGAAAGCTCCTCGAGGCCCGGCATTCGGCTCCACGGAGGCCCCGGTCGCGTGAGAGGCCCAGGGGTCGCTCGCGGAGTGCACACCGGTCGTCGGCGTCGAAGTCTTCTTCGTCCGGTAAGTCTAAGCACAAGAAGTCCAAGAAGCATCGCCGCTCTCGGACTTCGCCTCGCCGGTCTCGCGACTCGGCTGAGGCCCCTCCCGGCACCGTCCCCGCCCCCGCGGCCCCGGACTTGCCTGTGGAGTCGCCCCGCCATACCCGCCCTTCCCGGGTTCGGGGGCGGATCCGGCCAAGGTACAGGAGTTCCTGTCGGCCATGGCCCGCCTCTTCGGGCCTTCAGGCCCCTCCGGTGCGCCTTCGGGCCCCGCGGGCCCTGATGGGGTTGCTCCGGCGCCGCCGGCGGCTCCGGCCCCGGCGTCGCCCGTGCCTCCAGCCTCGATCCCGGCTCCGGCTTCGGCCCCGGCCTCGATCCCGGCTCCACAACCCCCATCGACGCCGGTCGACCTCACGACACCTCCGCCGGCGCCGATGTCTCCGGTGCCGTTCTCGACGCCGCCCTGGGCTCCGGGCGGCGTCGTCCCCAGTTCCTTCCGGCTCCGGACATGGACCCGGAGCGACGTCGCTCGACGCCGGCTCCGGCGCCGATGGGACCTTGGGTCCCAAATGTCCCTCCTCCTCCTTATTTTGAACCAGAGGAGGACCAGGAGGACTGGGAGGGGTCTGATGACCCTCTGACACGCAACTGTCAGTATGATGAGGACTGGACAGAGAGTTCTAGGGGAGGCCAGTGGTCTGGATACTTCCCCTGACACTGGCATGCTGTCTCCTCCCGTGGCTACGGAGGAGGGGGACAATTTTGGTACGGTGTTGCGTAGGGCTGCTGGGGCCTTACGTTTCCAGCTCCCTACTTTGACGGTCAAGCCTAACATCTTGACAGAGGTGCTTCAGCCGGCAGCCTCCTCTGCGGAGACTGTGCTGCCGTTTAACGACGCCCTCACTGACGTTCTTTGGGCGCCTGGTCCAAGCCCAACACAGGGGCTCCTGTGGATCGGAACGTGTCACGACGCCATCGCCCCGCTCCGGGCGACCCCTGTTTCTTTCTGTCCACCCCACTCCTGAGAGCTTGGCTGTCCAAGCCTCCGCTTCCCAAACCGCCTTCCCTACCGCCTCCTCCGGATAGGGAATCCAAACGCCTGGATCAGTTTGGGAAGAAAGGTTTTTCTTCCTCCAGTGCTGGCTTGCGGTCCGTTAACACCGCTTGTCTTTTGGGCCGATATACCCACTCCCTGTGGGATTCGGTGGCGGATGTTTTGCCCCAGTGCCCTGAGGAGGTCCAGGCACTGCTTTCCCGCGCCATTGCGGAAGGAAGGGATGCGGCCAAATACACTATCCGTTGTGGCCTTGACACCGCCGACTCGCTGGGCCGGTCGATTGCAACGACGGTGGCGCTCCGACGCCACGCCTGGCTGAGAACCACTGGTTTTCAGGGGATGTCCAGAATACTCTCATGGACATGCCCTTTGATGGAGTCGGTCTTTTTGGGTCCAAAGCAGACCATGCGTTGGAGCGCTTTAAGGACTCACGGGCTACTGCCAAGTCCCTGGGCCTTTCTGCTACACGCCCTCCGCTGACTTCTGCTTTTCGCCCCTATCGTGGCCACGGTAGGGGCGCCCCTTCACGTCAGCAGCCCAGCCACCGGCCCGCGCAGCAGGCGTCTTCGCGTGGCCGAGGACGTGGATTCCGCCGTGGCGGATCGGGCAACCAGCGTGCGGGTCAGGCCACCACCTCCAACCCGTCCGCGGCCTCCAAGCCCTCCTAGTCCCTCCTTTCAGGTGCACGGCACGCCAGTAGGGGCAGGGTCCGCCATCACCTTCCCCACTGGCGCACCATCACCTCGGACAGGTGGGTCTTGGACATTGTCCGAAGGGGCTACTCCCTCCCCTTCGAGACCACCCCCAGCCATGCCACCTCAATTCCACCGCATGTCAGGGGATCACTTGGTGCTTCTACAGAAGGGAAGTCACGGCCCTCTTGACCAAGAGGGCCATCGAGCATGTTCCGACCCCAGAAGTAGGGCGTGGTTGCTACTCCCACTACTTTCTGGTGCCCAAAAGGGACAAGGAGGACATGCGTCCTATCTTGGACCTCCGGAACGTCAATCGCTTCCTCCGGAAGGAGAAGTTCAAGATGCTCACCCTAGCTCAGGTCTTGACTGCCCTCGACCCAGGAGACTGGTTGGTAGCGTTGGACTTGCAGGACGCGTATTTCCACATCCCCGTCCTGCCGGCCCACCGGCGTTACCTTCGGTTCACGGTAGGCCCCGAGCATTTTCAGTTCACCGTGCTCCCCTTTGGCCTTACCAGTGCCCCTCGGGTGTTCACGAAAGTGATGGCGGTGGTCGCAGCTCATCTGCGCCGGGCAGGGGTTTCAGTCTTCCCCTACCTCGACGACTGGCTGCTGAAGGCGGGCTCGTCCCAGGCAGTCGTCTCCCACCTCCAGACTACGGCCGAACTCCTGCACTCGCTGGGGTTCTCCATCAATGTGCCGAAGTCGCATCTGATTCCTTCTCCACAGCTCCTTTTCATCGGAGCAGTTCTGGACACAACGCAGTTTCGGGCTTATCCTCCCGAACGGCGAGTCCGGGATATTCAGGCTATGATTCCGATCTTTCGGCCTTTATCCTGGGTTTCGGTACGGATGACCCTGAGGCTGCTGGGCCTCATGGCCTCCTGCATCCTGCTGGTCAATCATGCCAGATGGCATATGCGGGCTCTGCAGTGGGACCTGAAGTTCCAGTGGGCGCAGCACCAGGGCAACCTGTCCGATCACGTCCAGATCTCGGAGGGGACTGCAAAACAGTTGCAGTGGTGGCTCTCGAACCGGCAATGGGTCATGGGCAGATCCCTCTCCCTTCCCCAGCCAGAGCATACAGTTGTGACGGACGCGTCCCTTCTTGGATGGGGCGGTCACATGGGAGAGGCGGAGATCAGGGGCCTCTGGTCTCCGAGCGGAGTCCCGGCTCCATATCAACCTTCTGGAGCTCCGGGCGATCCGGCTTGCACTCAAGGCATTCCTTCCCTCTGTCAAAGGGAAGGTAGTGCAGGTGTTCACAGACAACACCACTGCCATGTGGTACTGCAACAAACAGGGCGGGGTGGGGTCTTGGACCCTTTGTCAGGAGGCTCTGCGCCTCTGGACATGGCTGGAACATCAGGGCATGTTCCTGATGGTTCAACACCTGGCAGGTTCTCTGAACGCCAGGGCGGACGAACTCAGCCGCAGGTGCATGATGGATCACGAATGGCGTCTTCACTCGGAAGTGGCGCAAGGACTCTTTCTACAGTGGGGAGAGCCTTGGTTAGATCTATTCGCCACCGAAGAGAACGCGCAATGTCATCAGTTCTGCGCGTTGGAATTTCCAAGGCGGCACTCGCTCGGCGACGCTTTTCGTCGCGAGTGGAGTTGCGGTCTGTTGTACGCCTTTCCGCCTATACCACTTCTACCCAGAGTGTTGAAGAAGATTCGGCACGACCGGGCCCAAGTCATTCTTGTGGCTCCGGACTGGGCTCGAAGAGTTTGGTATCCCGAGCTACTCAATATGAGCATAGATCCCCCGATCCGTCTGCCTCTTCGGGAGGATCTTCTGTCGCAGCAGCAGGGGACGGTCCTCCACCCGAACCTGTCCAGTCTACACCTGCTTGCGTGGAGATTGAGCAGCGGCAGTTGATTCCTTTCGACTTGCCTCCCGAAGTTTGTGATGTGATTCTGGCAGCCAGGCGTCCCTCCACTAAGGTGGTATACGCCTGCAGGTGGAACAAATTTGTGGCATGGTGCACAGCAAAGGCTGTGGATCCCCTTTCTGCCCCTCTTTCTGAGGTCCTTCTGTTCCTTCTCTCTCTGGCCCAACAGGGTTCTGCCCTGGGTACCATCAAGGGTTATCTTTGTGCTATCTCGGCCTTCCTCAGGCTCCCTGATCAGCCCTCCCTGTTCAAGTCCCCTGTTGTTAACAGGTTCTTAAAAGGCATTACTCACCTCTTCCCTCCTGTTCCGTTTGTGATGCCTCAGTGGGACTTGAACTTGGTTCTTACCTTTTTAATGTGCGCTCCCTTTGAGCCTCTACATAACTGTCCTCTTCGTCTTCTGACTCTGAAGACAGCCTTTCTGGTGGCCATCACCTCCGCTCGGCGGGTGAGTGAGCTCCAGGCTCTATCTTGCAAACCTCCCTTTCTGTCTGTTCATCCAGACAAGGTTGTTCTTCGGACGCGTCCGTCCTTCTTGCCAAAGGTGGTTACTGCTTTCCACATTGGGCAGACCATCACTTTGCCCACCTTCTTTCCGCCTCCGCATCCTTCCAGAGAGGAAGAGAGGCTCCACCGTCTGGACCCAAAACGTGCGCTCTCTTTCTATATTGACCGCACAAAACACTTCCGGGTGGATGACCAGCTCTTTGTTGGCTACGTGGGCGCCAAAAAAGGTCGGGCGGTGCACAAGAGGACCATCTCCCGCTGGGTTACCTTGTGCGGACAGATTATTCATTAAACAAACTGAATGAAAATACATTAAACAAAGGAACACATAATAAGAGTGAGGTAATCCGGTTGTGTGGGAAATTCAATATTTAATATAAATTACATCATTTATATTTTTTATATTAACCCACATTTTATATTGCATTAACAGCTGCCAAAATCGTGATCAAGTGACATAGTGTGATAAGTGACACAATAAGTGCATAGTATATACAAAAATGATTAAAATATATACAAAATGTGAAAGGCCAGAATAGATACAATGACCCTACTACTCTGTATAATTTCAGTGTTTTTCGAGTAGGGACTTGAACTGGACCAAAAGGTAGCGTCGACGTTTCAACCCTATATGTGCGATTTTAAATCATCACAGCGGGTCTTCATCAGGACTGAGATAAGGAAGAAAATGGCAGCCTGCAAAATCAGTTAAAGCGTGCATTAGCATCATGGTGTGTTCCAAATGGCCATTAGCGAAATGATGTGTAAGGTCGTAACGACTCACCTAACAAGAACCAGAATTATTACTGGTATGGCTCAGGTCAGGGATGATCAAAGGCCCATCTAGTGATCATCTAGAGATAAAGAGGTAAGGTCAGGAATAGATTTATAAACAACAAATTTTAAAAGACCCAATAGGGACTAGGGCCGCACAGGTGAATTAATACACCACGTGTACGCCAAAGACACTCGCTCATAAGTATTTAGGCTGTGTAAAGAAGAACTATATCAAGCGCTCAAATATGAGAGCAAAATCAGAGGTAATGGTAGAACCCACCCTCACTAGTCAGACATTTCCTAGAAGTCAAGGGGGCTAACACAACCCACAGAAATCCGTTAATATTAAATAATCGGAAACCAGGTGCGAGAATCAAAAGCAGTAGAACACCCTGGGAGATCACATACTCTATGAGAACTAATGCGGCAGTAGGACGCTCACGAATTGTGCCGATGGGCGTTAAACTGCGATGATATAAGTCGCATACTCTATAAACAACTCATGCAGTAGTTAAGCGCTCGCCACATGTGCCGGTAACTATTGTACTGCAGTGATAAAAGGTTAGAACTCACCAAGGAACTTGTAATGAGTCCTGTGTGACTAGAAATTGTAAAACGCGTCTGGAAATAAATAAAGAAAAAGCGCCGATTAATCCAGCTCTTGGGTTTAAAGAAAAATTAGGTGTTCCTAAGTGTGGGGAAGCGTGGCTCACCTTAGTTATTCAAGGTACCAGACGCGTTTTACAATTTCTAGTCACACAGGACTCATTACAAGTTCCTTGGTGAGTTCTCATAGAGTATGTGATCTCCCAGGGTGTTCTACTGCTTTTGATTCTCGCACCTGGTTTCCGATTATTTAATATTAACGGATTTCTGTGGGTTGTGTTAGCCCCTTGACTTCTAGGAAATGTCTGACTAGTGAGGGTGGGTTCTACCATTACCTCTGATTTTGCTCTCATATTTGAGCGCTTGATATAGTTCTTCTTTACACAGCCTAAATACATATGAGCGAGTGTCTTTGGCGTACACGTGGTGTATTAATTCACCTGTGCGGCCCTAGTCCCTATTGGGTCTTTTAAAATTTGTTGTTTATAAATCTATTCCTGACCTTACCTCTTTATCTCTAGATGATCACTAGATGGGCCTTTGATCATCCCTGACCTGAGCCATACCAGTAATAATTCTGGTTCTTGTTAGGTGAGTCGTTACGACCTTACACATCATTTCGCTAATGGCCATTTGGAACACACCATGATGCTAATGCACGCTTTAACTGATTTTGCAGGCTGCCATTTTCTTCCTTATCTCAGTCCTGATGAAGACCCGCTGTGATGATTTAAAATCGCACATATAGGGTTGAAACGTCGACGCTACCTTTGGTCCAGTTCAAGTCCCTACTCGAAAAACACTGAAATTATACAGAGTAGTAGGGTCATTGTATCTATTCTGGCCTTTCACATTTTGTATATATTTTAATCATTTTTGTATATACTATGCACTTATTGTGTCACTTATCACACTATGTCACTTGATCACGATTTTGGCAGCTGTTAATGCAATATAAAATGTGGGTTAATATAAAAATATAAATGATGTAATTTATATTAAATATTGAATTTCCCACACAACCGGATTACCTCACTCTTATTATGTGTTCCTTTGTTTAATGTATTTTCATTCAGTTTGTTTAATGAATAATCTGTCCATGTAAACTGAATTAGATGAAAACATTGTATTTATAAGAAATATTGTGCCTATACCCGACAGAACCATTGAACCTTTATAATCCTTTACCCAGGTTCTGAGGGACACAGGGTTACCCCATTGTTCATTGGGGTTACCTTGTGCATCAAGACCTGCTATTCTTTGGCTAAAAAGGAGCCTCCTGTTGGGCTGCGTGCCCATTCCACCAGGGCAACGGCTGCTACCACGGCCTTGGGCCGCGGTGTTCCGCTGCCGGTTATCTGTCAGGCAGCTACGTGGGCCTCGCTGCACACGTTTACAAAGCATTACTGCCTTGACAGTCAGGTCCGGAGGGACGGCTTCTTTGGCCGTTCTGTCCTCCAGGACTTCCTTGTCTGATCTTTGTTCGCAGACCCACCACCGGGGTTGGTATTGCTGGGGTATCTATTCTAAGGTAAGGAATCTGTCACTAACGTGTCTCTTTCAGATGCACAAGTTACTAACTTGTGTAACGATATATCTGTAAGAGACAGTAGTTAGTGACAGATTCCTTACCGCCCCACCCATCCTCCCCGTTCTGCGAACTGATTTCTAGGGTTAAGGACATCCCTTTCAGGGCCCTAGTATTTTTCAGACACCTGTGTCAGCTTCTTGCATGGCTCTGCGTTCCTGGCGCGGAAAGTCGTGTACAGAACTGACGCCAGCGCGCAGGGGCGGCGCCAAGTACTGCCCGCGACGTCATCCCGGCGATCACGACGCCGACGACGGACGCGGAGCCGCACGACGCCGCCTACCGACGCGCAAGGGTACTGCTACGCAAAACTTTCCGGATCCAGCCTGACGCCTGGGGATATTCTAAGGTAAGGAATCTGTCACTAACTACTGTCTCTTACAGATATATCGTTACACAAGTTAGTAACTTGTGCATTAGTAGATCCTTACACAAAACCTACAGCTAGAAACACCCTCCTTCATTTTTCCAGTTTTCATCCTAATAGCCAAAACACTTAGGAAAACCTGTGCCCTGAATGGCTGACGCATTAACTAATACGCAGAGGTTTTCCCAGGCTCTTAGTTAAGCATGCATTCAAGAGAGTAAAATACTATGATAGAGCATCTCTGTTCTAGAATAGCAACAGACAGCAGGAAGCTAGGCTAGTATGTATCGCATGTAATTTGTCATTCCAATTAAAATAGTAAGATGAGAAGAATAATCAATTCCAACTGTTATTTTTTAAATACTAGCGAGAATGACCCAGGGATGAGTGAGCCCATATTTGCGTTCAGGTGGAATGCTAACCTTGAGGATAAACTGATCCCTCAACAAATGAGACGCAGCAAGCAGTGGATGCAAAGGTCCATTGATGAGTGGAACACTTCTTAGAGACCATTATCATTGTGGCACCTGCCATGCCTGTGAGGCAGCAATTAACACTGATGTTTGGGAGCATAGTGGATTCAAGATGGTGCTCAATGACATGACAAACTGAAGAAGCAGCAATGTTATACATGATACTGTATCCAAGGGATTTTGTGATTTGGGTTATCTGGAGGAGACTGGTAGAGAATTACTCACAAGGTTTTGGGAATATAATTCTTCTGTGCGCACCCTGAAAGTACAAGCACCATTGGTGCAGCATTGAATTGAAAAAGGATCCAAGGAGTCAAAATTGAGATGGCACATTTTAAAGATCATCAATATTGGACAAGGTGTCAAAAAAAGGGCTGGCAAGCAGAAGGAGGGACAAGTCTTTTGGACTTTCACCTTCAAGGCGTATGGAACAGGCTTGAATTATAAAATAAATTGGTAGGCCATATAATGGGGCATGATATGGGCCTATTCTCTTAGTGGTCTGGCTTACTTGTATTTATCTAGATACTAGCTTGCAGAAAATGAATGAAGGATTTCCACTGGGTGGATATTTGAATGGAAATATAATTATCTATATAGGGAAGATCTTTGTAATATTGGAGTTAGTCCAACATATATTACTCAGCTGTGCTGGAGTCTTTCTGTTCTATAGTATGTAAAGATTGGAAAAAATAAATGGTATCTCAGTCGACAATGGGTATTTTTCATTCAGATAACTTAACATTGTTGTCACGCATATGCCAGCATAAGATCACGCAAGTGGATCTCAGATATATATGGTAGTCTAGTATAGAAGCTATAAGTATGTGACCTGCCAAACCCATGAGAACGAGTCTCAGCGTCTTGGAAGCTGTTTGAAATTTAAAGTAGGACTGCTGCCCTGCATGAGTCTGTTACCATGTAAAGAGGGTCACCAGGCAGATTCCTTTTACGTTTGGGACTTAGGAGGTGTTCAAAATTAAAGGACAGCCTTTTGTTTGAGCAGGTTGTGACACTAGGTGAGGAGAAAACAGAACAATGGTAATCGGTCAATCAGCTCTTTTGATAGAGACTTCTAACCACAGATTCCTCACTTTGTGAATTTCCTCATTCGCCAGACTGGAGCCAGAATTGTTTTCTAGCAATTCCTGTGCATGTCGGTAGGTGGCATCGTGCAGCCCTGCGTTGGATCTGCCCCTCCCTGGATGTGAGTTTGGGATTCTCTTCTAAATGCTCCACCTCTGTGCACTGACGTCAGGTCCTCTCTGTTCCTTTCTACGCAGATCTGCAGCTTTTGTGTCCTGTCATTCTGACAGATTTGTTTTACTCGTCAGCGGGCAGTGTGTCTCCGTGTAGAACAGTAGGATTTAAGGCATATCATGACTGTCATCGCCAAATGTCTGTGTCTGACACCTGTAATGTGGCTCCCTAATGCCTTGGCTCGAACTGGACTCTGCCTCGTGCGACTGCTGCTCTAAAAGGAACCATAGCGCTATTCGTGAAACTAAGCTCCCCATCACCGAACATCACAAGTCAAAGCCGAAGAAATTATCCTTGTCGAAGGCGCGGATGTGCTCTTCGTCCTGAGACCGCTCCCGTGGGCAATCGTCATTGAGGTCAAAGGGTTAAGATGTGTTGAAAAAGGGCAAAAAACATAAGAAGTCCCCAGGCATGGGCCTTCATCGTCCTGCCACTCACACCTCTCAAAGTCACTCGACACCCCAGGCACCTCTAGGCTGCTGAGTCAGTTCTTCATGTTGGAACGGATTCCAGAGCTGGCCCCGATGCGCCCCAAATTTCCCTAACTATTTGCAATGCCACAACAGCTCTGATACCTGAAACAGGCCTTAGACACATTTTTTGTTGCCCCAAGGGTCCCTTTGGTGCACCTTCAAGCCCCAAGGATCCGAGTGCCACCATGATGATTACTGCCTATAGATTCATCTGCAACACCGACTGTGCCCCTTGACTTCAATCTGAGGCTGGCCCTTTCCTCAAGCTCAGCTCTGCCAACTCCAGTCCAACTTTCGATGCTGCTCTCTGCACCACGGAAGAGAGCAACGGTTCAGGAATCGACACCGATGCAGACATCAGTAACTGAGCCAATCATCTTATCAGACTAGGAGACCCATTCCCTTCCACCCAGACCTCAACATTAAGTCCAGTCAGAACCTGACACAATAGTTCCACCACGATGATGATGGGGACAATAATGATGATGACCAATATGACATAGGCAATATATTTAATGACCTTTAGGGTGCCAGTGGTCTGGATATATCCCCAGATATTGGCCTCTCATCCACGACCCAGGCTATGGCAACGGAAGAATCGCCTGCTTCGCCACAGTGATCAGAAGGATGACGGAGGTTTTGGATGTCACTTTACTTACCACTGAGGTGTAAACAAAAATGCTCACTGAGATCCTCAACCCTGGAGAAAGCAGCTTTGACAGATGTCCTCGTGGGCACCTGGCCGAAACCAGAATCTTGCCCCCAGTGAAGAGGCAAGTGGCGAGGTGACATAGACCCACTTCTGGTGCTCCACATTTTCTCCTCCAGCATCCTACTCCAGAGAGGTTGGTGGTGCAGGCGTCCTCCAGTCATCTGAACCCCAATTTATTCCCCATGTCTACCCCTTGTCAAAGGAATGTTTTCTTCATCAGCCTCGCCCTCAGATTGGTAAATATCACTTGCCTCCTGGGCAGTTACTCACACTTGTTGTGGGAGAGAGTGGCGGAAATCCGACCATTTTGATTGATTTTGGATGGCCAGGGTGCAGCGAAGTACACTCTATTTGCTCAAGCCTATATACCACTGACTGTCTGGGTAGGGCATTTGGGACCAGCGTAGTGCTAGGGCGCCACACGTGGATTCGCTCCATGGGCTTTTCCTCAGACAGTAAACAGTCATTGATGGACATGCCCTTCGATGGCTCTGGGTTGTTTGGAGCGAAGGCTGACTTGGCCTTAGAAAGGTTTAAATAGAGCAAGGCCACTACTCGGGCTGTAAACCTAGCCCAGCCTATTTGGCTGTTCCCCCAGCACCTTCACACCTTCCAAGGCTTTGACAGGGGATGCCAGCAGAGGCAACACCAATATTTACCTCAGAAGCTTCAGGCATCTTAGTCATTTCGGGAAAGGGACTGGAGAACAGGCGGCCAGCGTTCAGGCCCCCAGGGGTAATGAGCTACCCAGACCCCAGCTGCCACATACCCACTTTAATTTGCCCTCGGTGGCACACGATTGCCCGGTCGGATGTCAGTTCACCTTTCACCTCCATGAATGGAGGAGCATAGCATCTGATCAATGTGTGCTCCAGATCATGCAACAAGGCTACTCCCTACATTTGCTGTTCCATCCCCGAGTATACCTCCAACAACACAACAACTTCTGGAGCACCACTTGTCCATACTCTGCAAAGTTCAGTCTCTCGTAGCAAAGACAGCGATAGAGTGTGTGCCGACACCAGGGATCAGCACTGGCTGTTACTCCCGTTATTTTCTGCTGCGGAAGAAGGACTGAGGTGTTCGCCCAATCCTAGATCTTTGCCCTATCCTAGATCTTTGCTCTCTGAATTTCTTCCTCTGGAAGAACAGGTTCAAAATGGTGACCCTGGCCCAAGTTCTGCCTGCCCTGGATCCGGAAGCCTGGATGGTGGTGTTGGATTTGCAGGACACATATTTTCACATTGGTGTCCTGTAAACCAGCAGATGCTACCTATGTTTTGGGTAGACCAAGAGCACTTTGAACTCTTTGTGCTACCTTTTGGCCTTACTAATGCACCTCAGGTGTTAACAAAGGTGATAGTAGTGAGCGGCAATTCATTCCCCACAACCCCTCTCGCCAAAGCAGTGTTCTCCATCACCAGCTTCACCCTCAGGTCCGTAAATGCGTCTTGCCTCCTGGGCATATACTCTCTTGTGGTAGGACAGAGTGGCAGACATCTTGCAGGCTGTCCCAGCAGAAATCTGACCAACATTACAACGTTTGATTTTGGATGGTTGGGACGTAGCAAAGTACTATATTCGCTTAGGCCTGGATACCACAGACTGTCTGGATAAGGCAATAGGGACCAGCGTAGTGCTTTGGTTCAACGTCTGGATTAGCTCCATGGGCTTTACCTCAGATGCCAGACAGTTTTTGATGGACATGCCCTTCAGCACTTCAACAACTTTGAGCTGTTTGGAGTGAAGGCTGACTTGGCCCTAGAAAGATTTAGAGAGCAAGGCCACTGCTCACTCTCTAGGCCTAGCTCAGCCTGCTTACCAGTTCTTCCAGCAACTTCACCCCTTTTAAGGCTTTGACAGAGGATGCCAGCATGGGCAGAGCCAGTACATATCTCAGCAGCACCACGCATCCTAACTATTTCGGGAAACAGACCAGGGAACAGACTGACCGCCCCCAGGGGCAATGTGCTACCCAGACTCCAGGTGCTGCAAAACCACTTTGATTTGCCCTCACAGCCTATGATCATCCGGTCGGCATCATCTTTCACTTCCCACGAATAGGGGAGCATTATGTCCGACCAGTGGGTGATGCAGATTGTGCAACAGGGCTGTAACAGCTTTCGGAGAACCACTTGTCCATACTCTGTGGAGAAGTTCAGGCTCTTTTACAAAAGGAGCGATAGAGGGTACCGGCACCAGATATCGTGACTGGCTGTTAGTCTTGTTATTTCCCGCTCTCGCCCAGTCCTAGATTTTCACCCTCTGAACTTCTTCCTCCTTAAGGACACGTTCAAAATACGCACCCTGGCCCAAGTTCTGTTTGCCTTAGATCCAGAAACATGGATGGTGGCAGTGAATTTGCAGGACGCATATTTCCACATTCTTGTCCTGAAGTCCCACAGATGCTGCCTATGGTTTCAGCTAGGCCAAGACCAATTTTAGTTCTTTGGGCTGCCCTTTGACCTTACCACTGCATCTCGGGTATTCAGCAAGGTGATGGTGGTGGGTGCAGCCCATCTCCGGGGGTTGACTGTTGAATGCGGGGTCACCTCAAGCAGTCGTAAGCCACGCCCTGAAAACAGACAACATGACCCTTTCACAACTCCACCTCTTCAACTGAGCAATCTTGGAGACAATGCTCTTCTCAGTCTTTCCTCCACCTCAACGAGTCCAGGACATTCAATCTATGATCCTGATGTTTCAACCCTTGACCTAGATCTCAGTGAGAGCAGCTCGGAGGCTTCTGGGCTTCTGCATTCTGCTTGCGCGCTACACAAGTTGGCAGATGCAGGCTCTTCAGTGGACTCTAAAGTCTCAGTTAACTCAGCACCAAGGGGACTTCGCAGACTCCACCCAGCTGTCGAAGGAAACTACAAAAGAACCTGCAGTGGTGGCAGGTCAACCACAATTAGCCTGGCAACAAACCCTTCTCCCAACCCCACCCAGAGCTGCTGGTTGTGACAGATGCATTGTTGCTTATTTGGGGAGGTCATCTGGGAGAGATGGTGATCAGATGTTTCTGGTCTCCGGCAGAGTCTTGCCTCCACATCAGTTTGTTATTATTGTAAGTGATTCACTTGGCACTGAAGTCGTTCCGCCTGACCATCAAAGGGGAACTGGTACAGATTCTTACAAACAACAATACCACCGCCATGTGGTACTGCACAAAACAGGGCAGTGTGTGGTTGTGGGTCCTTTGCCAAGAAGCGATACACCTCTGGAAGTGGCTGCACAATCAGGGCATCTCCTTAGTCACCCCGCACCTAGCATGATCTTTAAACACCAGTTCTGACTAGCTCAGCTGATGTTTCCAGACAGATCACTTGGAGGTGGCGCAGGGCATTTTCCAGCAATTGGTGGAACCCTGGCTCAATCTGTTTGCCACCACAGATTACTTGCAGTGTCAAAATGTTTCCTTGTTGGACTTCCTAGGGTAGTTCTCCCTCAGGCACTCCTTTCACCAGCATTGGGGGTCGAGACTGCTGTTTGCGTTTCTGCCCCTCCCTCTCCTGCCCAGTTTACATGAGAGATTGGACCCAAGTCATCCTAATAGCCCTGGACTGGGTGAAGAGTGTGTGGTAACTTCTGGCCATGACCATATGTCCTTCAGTCCTACTGCTTCTGTGAAGAATCTCTGCTGCAGCAGCAGGGCCGAGTCTTGTCCCCGAATCTGCATAGTCAGCACCTCCATGCGTGGAGATTAAGCGGCAACAAGTGATGGCTTTCAGTCTTCTTCCCGAAGTGGTTGGTGTTATCTTTGCAGCCAGGCATCCATCAACCAAATCCATTTTGCAGGATGCTGGGAGAAGTTTATTATTTGGTGCGCTTCCCAAAACATACAACCCCTAATTGTGCAGTTATCATTTGTTCTTCTGCTCGGTCTGTCGTTGGCCCAGCAAGACCTTGCTGTAGCAACTGTTAAAGGTTCCTCTAGTCCCTTTCGGCCTTCTTATCTTTACCTGCCCAACCATCCCTCTTAAAGTCGCTTGTGTTTTTTGAAAGAGTCGGTCCATATGTTCTCGCAGGCTCCATTTGTCATTTCCCAGTGGGATGTTAATTTGGTGCTCACCTGCTTGATGTGCATTAATTTCGAGTCCATGCAGAGTTGTTCTGTCTGTCTTCTTACCATCAACACAGCATTCCTCATCACCATAACATCAGCCAGGCGAGTAAGCGAACTCCAGGCATTGTCTGTGGTCCTCCCACATAGATCTTTCTTCCATGACAAACTAGTCTTCCATACAAAAACGGTATTCCTGCTTAAGGTAGACTGCCCCTTCCACATAGGGCAATCCATCCCCTTGCTGGCTTTCTGTGTGCAGCCTCATCCCTCCAAGGAGGAAGAACATGTTAATCTCCTTGACCCTAAACTATCACTTAGCTCCTACGTAGACCGAACCAAAAATTATTATCTGATAGAGACTTATAGCTGCAGATTCCTTACCTTAGAATAATTCCCAGGTATCAGACTGGATCCGTAAGATTTTAAAGCAGTACCCCTGCACATCGGTAGCTGATGTTGTAGGGCTCTGAATGGCGTCATCCGCACTGGAAGTGATGTGCATCGTACCTATATAGGCGCAACCTCAGCGTGCTGGTCAGTTCTTTCCTTTCCAAACCAGATGTTGCTGGTCCGGTCTGTGCTACCCCTCAGTCATTTTTTGACTGGCTTTTTTGACATTTTGTCAACCTTTTTTGAGATTTTTCTCCTGGTGTGAAGGTATGTCAGCCAAGAAACCAGCTGGTTTTAAACCATGCGGGCCTGTCACCCGCAAATGTCAGTGAGCGATCCCCACTTTGTGTGCTTGTTGTGCTTGGAGTGGGACCACGACTCCAAGACTTGCGAGTACTGCCAACCATTCATTCCAAGGCGCTGAGCAAGCGGTCCCTCAAGCTCCTCGAAGTCGGTCAACTCTGTGACGCTCGAGGTCCCGTTCGCACGGAAGTTGTCCCAACATTCTTTATTGGGGAAGGCTGGTAAGTCCCACAGGCATAAAAAAGTCAAAGAAGTTGAACTTTACTGTGTCCGTCAAAGTCTACAGACGAGACGCAGGAGCGTTAAGATTCCAGGCCCTGCGAGTCGGCAAAACCTGAACCTGGGTGTTAGACCTGGCAACCTTGGCGTGGGTTCTCCTGTCTTTTAGCCATCAAAGACTTATTCTGCAGCCCCCCTGAACTCCTCTGCTGGAAGTTCTGAACTGCCAAGTGGTGCCAATTCCAGTTATGGGCCCTTGGAGGTGGTTTGGCTGCTTCAAAGACTCAAAATCCACGCATCGCCCTTCCAGCACTGTTTTTCTCACCGCAAGCTTCTGTGCGGTTGAACAACCAACGCATCGTGGCGGTGCAGCTAAAAAATTGACGCACCCCTGTTCGCGGCCAGAAGAGCCACTGCATCCCTGGTCCAGAGCACCATGTTTCCGACGTCTGAGACCGCTGCTCTGACTCCGATGCAGGCCGTGCTGTGCAGCTGGAGTAATTGACGCATCACCGGTCTGCGGATGGAAGAATAGACAAAGCGCCTGTTTTGCCACCGCCGCATCGACCCCAGCGTGTCCAAATTGCCACACATTTCACCTATGCACCAAGTTTCCAACGCATCGCCCCGCAGACCAGAACAGTCTTTGGATTTTGACGCATCGCTTCTCCTCGCAGTAAGGAATCGACACAACACTTCTCCTCCGTGCAGCAGAACTGACGCCTCCATTCCCCTGGGACTTCAAAATCGACACATTGCTTTGTTTTCCAATGCTTCTCTCCTCTGCGTGTGTTTTTAGTTTTGGATTTTGACGCATCAAAGGTACTTTGTGCTAAAATCAACGCATCCATACAGTTCTATGGACAGAATTGCTTAAACATTTAAAAAGTGGTATCTTGAGCTCTCTATGTTGGATTTTTGACCTTTTGGTCTTGTTTGGTTTAGATAAAGATTGGTTATTTTTCTAAGCTGGTGTGGTGTCTATTTGTAGTGTTTTCACTGTGTTACTGTGTGTGTTATGTGCAAATGCTTTACACATTGCCTCAGAGAGAAGTCTGACTGCTCGTGCCAAGCTGCGAAGGGGATGAGCAGGGGTTATCTTGGGTGTGTAACTCCCTTACTCAAACTAGAAGGAAGGGTCCCTACTTGGACAGGGTGCAAGCCACTGCCAAGTAGAGACCCCCATTTCTAACACCAGGCCTCTGCACTTCCCCGATTTTCTCAGTGCTGGAGCGACCCCTGCCCAGCTCACAGAGATTTTTGAGGCAATGGGCCTTATATTTGGGCAGCCCAGCTACTCTAGAGTGCTTTCAGGCCCCCACTGGATCCACATCAGTGGGTTCGACACTAGTCAGGCCCCACGGATCCCTTGCTAGATCCGAAGAGGAGCTGTTGGTGAGACTGAGACCTTCCTCGAAGCCCGCTCAAGTGCTGATGGCGCCGCCAACGCCCTACATGGAGCCAGAGCGACACCACTCAATGCCGACTCCTTCGCCGATCGGGTCCATGGTTCCCAGAGCAGAGCCAGTGCCTTATTTATTAGACAGCAAAAGACACACAATTGATGGACGGAATGCAGAACAAATCAAAACATTCACCCCCAGTCAAGAGATCTGGGTTAAATCCATCATTCTTTTGCTCACCGTGCCACCCCAGTTTAGACCTGGCCATATGCAAATCAGTCTGGACCCTGTGCCTCATGGGAACAGTCCAGCCCGAACTGCCAAGCCAGGTCCTCCCTGGACCGGAAACAAGCATCCTAGGACCGGTTTCGGGGTTTCACCCCTCATCAGCCAGGATAGCTCGATTCCAGTGGCACAGTGAGCCCGGGACCCACGTCTGGGCATACCCAGCACACTTAGGGCGAGAAAGCAAAAGACACACAATTGTGGATGCTTGTTTTCAGTCCAGAGAGGACCTGGCCTGGCAGTTCTGGCTGGACTGTTCCCATTGGGCGCAGGGTCAAGACTGATTTGCATATGGCTGGGTCCAAACTGGAAAGGCATGGTGAGCAAAAAAACGATGGATTTAGGCCCAGATCTCTGTACTGGGGTGAATGTTTGACATTGTTCTGCATTCTGTCCATCAATTGTTCTTTTTGCATTTGTCACCCCGAGTGGGACGGGTATGCCCAGACGTGGGTCCCGTGCTCTCCATGCCACTGGAGTCAAGCTATCCTGGCTGATGAGGGTGAAACCCCGAAACCGGTCCTAGGATGCTCGCTTCCAGTCCAGGGAGGACCTGGCCTGGCAGTTCGGGCTGGACTGTTCCCATTGGGCGCAGGGTCAAGATAGATTTGCATATGGCTGGGTCCAAACTGGAAAGGCATGGTTAGCAAAAAAACGATGGATTTAGGCCCAGATCTCTGTACTGGCGTGAATGTAAGACATTGTTCTGCATTCTGTCCATCAATTGTTCTTTTTGCATTTGTCACCCCGAATGGGACGGGTATGGCCAGACGTGGGTCCCGTGCTCTCCATGCCACTGGAGTCAAGCTATCCTGGCTGATGAGGGGTGAAACCCCGAAACCGGTCCTAGGATGCTTGTTTCCAGTCCAGGGAGGACCTGGCCTGGCAGTTCGGGCTGGACTGTTCCCATTGGGCGCAGGGTCAAGACTGATTTGCATATGGCTGGGTCCAAACTGGAAAGGCATGGTGAGCAAAAAAACGATGGATTTAGGCCCAGATCTCTGTACTGGGGTGAATGTATGACATTGTTCTGCATTCTGTCCATCAATTGTTCTTTTTGCATTATTTATTTGACAGGCTTGGAGAAGAAGATGAATGGGAGGGGTCTTTGGACCCTTATGGTTACCAGATCCCTGAAGAACAGGAACAGGAGAACTGGTATGAGGAGGCCAAGGGGCTAGACACTTCACCTGACACTGGCCTGGTCTCTCCTCCTACCATGGCTATGGAGGACGGTGCCTCTTTTGTGATGGTGGTGCGTAGGGCAGCAGAGGTCTTAAACCTCCAATTGCCCACGTTGGCAGTCAAGACTAAATTCTTGATAGAGGTCCTTCAGCCGGGAGTCTCCTCTTCTGTACCCCTTTAATGAAACTATTACAAATGTCCTACTCAGAGCCTGGTCCAAGCCCAGCACAGGGGCTCCTGTGCATAGGACGATTGCCCACCACCATCGCCCCGCTCCTGGGAATCTCAGTTTCCTCACCCAGCACCCCTCCCCAGAGAGCATGGTGGTCCAAGCCTCCATGTCCATGATTAACCCAGGCACGTTCTGTATCACTCCACCAGATAGGGCAACCAGAGAAGCTGGACAGTTTTGGTAAGAGAATGTTCTCTTCTGCCATCCTAGCACTGCGGTCGGTGAACACTGCATGCCTCTTGGACTGTTATTCCCATACGATGTGGGACTCGGTTGAAAGTGCTGCCCATGTTCTTGGAGGAGGCCCGAGCCGTACTCACCTGGGCTATTGCTGATGGGCGAGATGCAGCAAAGTTCACCATGCTGTGTGGACTTGACACAGCCAATTTGCAAGATTTCTTCGTCAGTGGCCTTGCGCAGCCTCACCTGGCTAAGAACTGCTTTCTCGGGGGATGTCCAGTCTTTCCTCATGGACTTGGCCTTCGATGGCTCTCGCCTATTTGGAAGTAAGGCAGATTCAGCGATGGGCCACTTTAAGGACATCAGAGCTATGGCCAGGTCCTTGATCTTGTTTGCGGCCCCTCGCCAACCCCAGTCTGCCTTCCGCCACTTTTGTGGACCTGGAAGGGGTCTCCAACCGCACTCATACCTTCCCAGCCACCGCAGCCAACAAGCTTGCCAGCCTTTTCATGCCAGAGTGCGTGGGTCCCACAGACAGCATGGAACAGGCAGTCAACGATAGTCATTACCACATTCCTGACCTGCCTGCCCAAAGACGTTACTAGTGTTCTCTGTGGGCAAAGAGCACTTTCAGTTTGCTGTGCTCCCCTTCGGCCGTACCAGTGCCCCTCGGGTGCTAACGAAAGTGGCGGCGGTGGTCGCAGCTCATCTGCGGAGGTCTGGAGTTTGTCTTTCCCTACCACAATGATTGGCTGTTGAAGGCGGGCTTGCTCCAGGCAGTTGTCTCCCACCTTCATTTGCTGGGGTTGACAATCAACATGCCCAAGTCGCACCTAACTCCCTCTCAGAATCTTCTTTTCATCTGCGCCATTCTGGACATGTTGCAGTTTCAAGATATTCATGCTATGACACTGATGTTTCAGCCTCTCTCCTGGATTTCGGTGAGCCTGACTGTGAGGCTTTTGGGCCTCATGGCCTCCTGCATCCTGCTGGTCACTCATGCCTGACGGCTTATGTGGGCTCTGCAGTGGTACCTGAAGTCCCAGTAGGCAGAGCATCAGGGAAATCTCTCCTACATGGTCCTGATCTCAGAGGGAACTGCAAAATATCTGCAGTGGTGGCTAATGAACCGCAATTAGGTCAGCGGCAGACCCCTCTCCCTCGCCCAGCTTAACTGACTGTAGTGGCAGATGCATCACTCCTGGGTTGGATTTGCCACCTGGGAGAGGTGAAGTTCAGAGGTCTCTGCTTTTCTGGCAGAGTCAGAGTTCGACATTAACCTGTTGGAGCTCTGGGCAATTCGCTTGACACTGAAAGCCTTTCTTCCTTCGATCAAGGGAAAGGTGGTGCAGATGTTCATGGACAACTCCACCGCCATGTGATATTGCAACAAACAGGGCGGGGTGGGGGTATTGGAACATATGAATCCACCTATGCCCTTCAATATACCTCAGTGGGACCTCAGCCTGGTCCGCACCATTCGAGCCTCTGCACAATTGTCCCCTAAGGCTCTTGACTATAAAAACTGCCTGTTTTTTGGCCACAACATTGGCATGGAGGGTCAGTCAACTGCAAGGGCTCTCTGTGCACCTTCCTTATAGTACTTTTTATATGGACAAGCTGGTTCTCCGGACTCGTGCCTACTTCCTTCCAAAGGTTGTGACCCCTTGTCATGTAGGCCAAAGCATCACTCTCCCTACATTATGTGCTCCACCTCATTCCTCCAAAGAGGAGAAGAGACTCCACCGTCTGTGTCCTAAAAGAACATTGTCCTCACTACCTTGACCTCCCTAAAGACTTCTGGGTGGACAATCAACTCTTCGTGGGCTATGTGGGACTAAAAGAAAGGGAAGGCAGTACAAAAAAGGACCATTTCACGATGGATTGTCCTTTGCATTAGGATCTGCTATGCATTGGCCAAGAAACCACTCCCTTAGGGCTTGCTGGCTCACTCCACCAGAGCTAAGGCTGCAATCACTGCATTAGTGTGCGGCGTCCCAGTCCTGGACATCTGGCAGGCAGCAGCATGGGCTTCACTGCACATTTCCATGAAGCACTACTACCTGGACAATCTGATTAGAAACTTCTTGCCACAGATTTTTACCTTTGAATTATCCCTAGGTGTTTGACTGGATCCGGAAATCTTTCGTGATCAGTACACCTGCGTGCCGGTAGGTGGCGTCGTTCAACTCTGCTTGGCATCGTCCCCGCCAGAAGTGACATTTGCAGTGCCTATTTAGACACCACCCAGGTGTGCTGATGTCATTTCTTCTCTTTCCGCACCAGCCAGTGGAAATCTGGAAATAGCTACCCCTTAGTAATTTTTTGACTAGGTTTTTTTGACATTTTGTCGAAGTCTTTTTAAGGTTTACCTCCTGGTGTGGCAGGGATGTCATCCAAGAAGGCCGGTTTCATGCCCTGCGGCGCCTGTCACCGAAAGATGTCTGTGACGGACCCGCACCTTATATGCCTTTGGTGCCTTGAGTGTGATCACGACCCGAAGTCCTGCCGGTTGTACCACCCGGACCTTCCCCAAGGCTGTTTCTGACGCCAATGCTCCTGGCACCCACCGGTAGCACCATCCCCATTCTCATCCCCGACTCCGACACGGAGCCGGAGGGGCATCGTCCGACGCTGGCTCTGGCGTTGACTGGAGGCAGGCCTTCAGACCGGGTGATACCAGCCAACCAACACATTAGAGGACGAGTTGGTTTTCAGGGGGCACCTCTAAGGTGCCCTCTGGGTGCATGTCCCAATAAAGCGGATACTGGCATCAGTATAGATTTATTGAGACAAGGTGTTTGATACCAAACACCATTATTTTTAGTGAAGCCATTATGTAGCTGGGTAACTCGTAATGGCCAGTGACCAGTACATATATTTAAGATGGCTTCCTGATCACTTGCAATGTCTTAGCAATAGAACTAGACATCACAGGGGTATATCTGCTTGTGCAGAAATGCCCTCACATGTAATATAATGCGCCATGCGTTAGGGCTCCAAGGCCTAGTGTAGGGGTAACTTACATATAAGACATGTAGTGTACCTGACCATTGCACCCTGAGTGTGCATTGTCATGTTTTCAGAAGGGCTTGTGCCCTTTCACGCATCCTGCAGTGACAGTCTGCATGCAGTTTGGTGTGGGTCCCTTTGGATGGCAATATACCTGCTGCAGCCCATAGGGACCCTCTTTAGTACCTATTCCCTGGGTACTATAGGTATCATTTAACAGGGACTTACAGGGGTGTTAAAGTCCTTGTCAGTTGGGGTACAATTGAGCATGTCGCAGTTTTTAGGGAAAGAGCACTGGTACTTGGGCCTGTTTAGCAGGAACCCAGTGCACATCCAGTCAAGAACATCTGTACCAGTGGGCAAAAAGTGGAGGGGACCATGTCAAAAGGGGCTCTTGCTCACACTCATTCATGCCCTTTGATGGCTCCCGTCTCTTCAGAGACGAGGTGAATTCGGTGCTGGAGTGCTTTAAGGACAGCACGGCTACGGCCAGGTCTTTGGGCCTTTCTATGGCCCCTCGTCACCCTCAGTCTGCCTTGCGCTACTTTCGTGGCCACGGAAGGGCATGCAACCGTGTCTTTTTCCACCCAGCCACCACGGTGCGCAAGCTTTCCAGCCTCTGCGTGGCCGCAGTTCCTACCGGCCCCGTGGGTCGGGTGGCCAGCGGTCAGGTCAGTCCACCAACCCCCCTGCAGCTGTAGCCTCCAAACCCTTGTAGTCTGCCTGCTTATCATGGGCACTCAGTTGGAGGCAGGATTCGTCATCACCTGCCCTGCTGGCAGTTCATAACATTGGACAGGTGGGTTTTGCAGATTGTCAAGAGGCTACTATATCCCCATCGAGAGTACCCCTCCCTCCATGCCACCTATTTACGACAAAGCAAACACAAGGAGATGATGGACGGAGTGCTGAAACTTTTCAGACACTCACCCCCAGTCACAGATCTGGGTTGAATCCATCATCGTTCTTTAGCTCACTTCGCCACCCCAGTTCAGACACAGCTATATGCAAATCAATCTTGACCCTGTGCCTCATGGAACAGTCCAGCCCGAACTGCCAAGCCATGTCTTCCCTAGACCGGAAACAAGCATCCTGGGACCGGTTTCAAAATTTACGACAGGCTGATAGAGGACCACCTATCCTTTCTCCGCCAGGAAGTGACAGCTCTTTTGGCCAAAGGAGCCATGGAGAGAGTGCCGGTGCCAAAAGTTGATCATGGGTTCTATTCCCGCTACTTTCTGGGTGTCGAAGAAGGACAGAAGCCTTAGTCTTATCCTCAACCTATGCTCTGTTTCATCCTCAAGAAGGAGAAATTCAAGCTGCAGACTCTTGTTCAGGTCCTGTCTGCTCTGGAGACTGGATGGTAGTGTTGGACTTGCAGGATGCATACTTCCACATGCCCGTCCTGCCTGCCCACAGGCGTAACCTGCGGTTCACAGTGGGTCACAAGCATTTTCAGTTTGCTGTGCTCCCTTTTGGCCTCACTAAAGCCCCTCAGATGTTCACCAAGGTGATGGCAGTGGATGCATCTCATTAGCAGAGATCAGGGGTGCCAGTCTTCCTCTATCTCGACGACTGGCCGTTGAAGGCGGGCTCTCCTCAGGCTGTCGTCTCCCACCTCCAGACTACAGCGAACTTCTGCCTTCGCTGGGGTTCACTATCTACATGCCAAAGTCACACCTTATCCCTTCCAGATGCTCCCTTTCATCTGAGTTGTTCTGAACATGGTGCAGTTTCGCCCCTATCCTTCGGAACAGCAAGTCTAGGATATTTGGGCTATGATACTGATTCAGCCTCTATCCTGGATTTCGGTGAGACTGCCTCTGAGGCTGCTGGGCCTCATGGCCTCCTGCATCCTACTTATCACACATGCCCGTTGGCATATGTGAGCTCTGCAGTGAGACCTGAAGTTCCATTGGGCGCTACATATGGGGAATCTCTTCAACATGCTCCAGATCTCGGAGGGAACTGCAAAGGACCTGCAGTGGTGGCTTAAGGGCAGCGATTGGGTCAGTGGCAGACCCCTTTCCCTTCCCCAACCGGTTCTGACAGTGGTGACAGATGCCTCACTCATGGGGTGGTACAACAAACAAATGATGGACGGAATGCTGCCAATGCAAACATTCTCCCCCAGTCAAAAGATCTGGGTTAAATCCATCGTTCTTTTGCCCACTACGCCACCCCAGTTTGGACCCAGCCATATGCAAATCAGTCTTGACCCTGTGCCCCATGGGAACAGTCCAGACCGAACTGCCAGGCCAGGTCCTCCCTGGACAGGAAACAAGCATCCTGGGACCGGTTTCAGGGTATGTCACCCTTCTTCAGCCAGGCTAGCTTGAATCCAGTGGCACAGTGAGCAAGGGACCCACGTCTGGGCATACCCATCCCACTTAGGGCGAAAAGTGTTACAACAAACAAATGATGGACGGAATGCTGACAATGCAAACATTCTCCCCCAGTCAAAAGATCTGGGTTAAATCCATCGTTCTTTTGCCCACTACGCCACCCCAGTTTGGACCCAGCCATATGCAAATCAGTCTTGACCCTGTGCCCCATGGGAACAGTCCAGACCGAACTGCCAGGCCCGCCCTGGACAGAAAACAAGCATCCTGGGACCGGTTTCAGGGTATGTCACCCTTCTTCAGCCAGGCTAGCTTGAATCCAGTGGCACAGTGAGCAAGGGACCCACGTCTGGGCATACCCATCCCACTTAGGGCGAAAAGTGCTACAACAGACAAATGATGGACGGAATGCTGACAATGCAAACATTCTCCCCCAGTCAAAAGATCTGGGTTAAATCCATCGTTCTTTTGCCCACTACGCCACCCCAGTTTGGACCCAGCCATATGCAAATCAGTCTTGACCCTGTGCCCCATGGGAACAGTCCAGACCGAACTGCCAGGCCAGGTCCTCCCTGGACAGGAAACAAGCATCCTGGGACCGGTTTCAGAGTATGTCACCCTTCTTCAGCCAGGCTAGCTTGAATCCAGTGGCACAGTGAGCAAGGGACCCACGTCTGGGCATACCCATCCCACTTAGGGCGAAAAGTGTTACAACAAACAAATGATGGACGGAATGCTGACAATGCAAACATTCTCCCCCAGTCAAAAGATCTGGGTTAAATCCATCGTTCTTTTGCCCACTACGCCACCCCAGTTTGGACCCAGCCATATGCAAATCAGTCTTGACCCTGTGCCCCTTTGCATATGGCCAGGTCTAAACTGGGGTGGCATGGTGAGCAAAAGAATGATGGATTTAACCCAGATCTTTTGACTGGGGGTGAATGTTTTGATTTGTTCTGCATTCCGTCCATCAATTGTGTGTCTTTTGCTTTCTCGCCCTAAGTGCGCCAGGTATGCCCAGACGTGGGTCCTGGGCTCACTGTGCCACTGGAATCAAGCTATCCTGGCTGAAGAGGGGTGAAACCCCGAAACCGGTCCTAGGATGCTTGTTTCCGGTCCAGGGAGGACCTGGCTTGGCAGTTCGGGCTGGACTGTTCCCATGAGGCACAGGGTCAAGACTGATTTGCATATGGCCAGGTCTAAACTGGGGTTGCATGGTGAGCAAAAGAATGATGGATTTAACCCAGATCTTTTGACTGGGGGTGAATGTTTTGATTTGTTCTGCATTCCGTCCATCAATTGTGTGTCTTTTGCTCACTCATGGGGTGGGGCGGCAATCTGGGAGTGGTGGAGATCAAAGGACTCTGGTCTTCAGTGGAATCTGAGCTCCACATCAAGCTGTTGGAGCTCCAAGCAATCTGGTTGGCATTGAAAGCCTTTCTACAGGCAACACCACTGTCACGTGGTACTGCAACAAACAGGGCAGGGTCATAGACCCTTTGTTAAGAGGCCTCGCATCTCTGGACATGGCTGGAACATCAGGGCATTTCCTTGGTGGTTCAACACCTAGTGGGCTCTCTAAATGCCAGGGCACACAAACTCAGCTGCAGATGCCTAGCAGATCATGAATTGTCTCTTCCAGCAGTGGGTAAAAGCCTTGGTTAGATCTGTTCGCCACCTCCAAGAATAAGCAATGTCAGCAGCTCTGTGCGCTTGAGTTTCCAAGGCTGCTCTCGCTCAAAGACGCTTTTCGTCTCGATTGGAGCTCAGGCCTCCTGCACGCCTTTCCACCCATACCACTCCTGCCCAGAGTTTTCAAGAAGAACAGGAACGACCTGGCCCAAGTAATCCTTGTGGCTCCGGATTGGGCACCGAGAGTCTGGTATCCAAGCATGGCTATCGGTCCTCCGATCAGGCTACCCCTTCAGGAGAATCTTTTGTCGCAGCAGGAGGGGTTTTCCTCTCGAACCTGTCAACGCTCTGCCTTCTTTCATGAAGATTGAGCGGCGACAGTTGATAGCCTTCAACCTTCAGTCTGGAGTCTGTAATGTTATCTTGATAGCCAGGCGTCCCTCTACCAATACGGTTTACGCCTGCCTTTGGGCTTAATGTGTGGCATTGTGTTCAGAAAGAAATACTGATCCCCTTTCTACCCCTCTTTCTCATGTGCTCCTGTTTGTTTTTTCCCTACCTAGCAGGGCTCTACTCTGGGCACTGTTAAGAGAAACCTGTCTGCGATCTCTGCTTTTCTTTGGTTGCCTGACCAACCTTCCCTTTTTCCAATCCCCTACTGTACATAGGTTTCTGAAAGGTTTGCAACATTTGTTTCCTCCTAACATTTTGTTATGCCCCAGTGGGACCTCAATCTTGTCCTCACTTTCCTTACTTTCAGCTCCCTTTGAGCCTCTACACAGTTGTCCACCCAGGCTCTTTACCATTAAGACGGCAATATCATCTGTCCAGAGGGTCAGTGAGCTTCAGGCCTCGTCATCCAAGCCTCCTTATCTTAACATCTACCCAGACAAACTGGGGCTTCGTACAAGAGCTTCCTTTCTTCCGAAAGTGGTCACTCCATTTCACGTAGGCCAAACCATTATTCTGTCTAATTTTTATGCTTCGCCTCATCCCTCCAAGAAAGAAGAGTGACTCCGTCTGGACCCAAAAAGAGCATTGTCGTTCTACCTTGACCTCACAAGAGAATTCTTTGTGGTCGACCAACTCTTCGTGGGGTATGTCTGAGCGAAGAAGGACAAGGATGTGCAGAAGCAGACCATCTCAAGATGGATCTTGCTCTGCATTAAAACTGCTACGCTTTGGCTAAGAAGCAACCCCCTGAGGGTTTGCGTGCTCATTCCACCAGAGCTAAAGCTGCAACCACTACTTTACCACGCAGAGTTCCGGTCCTGGACATCTGCCAGGCAGCATCATGGGCTTCTTTGCACACGTTTAACAAACACTACTGCCTGGACAGTCCGGTCCATAGGGATGGGCATTTTGCCCGTTCGGTGCTGCTGGACTTCCTTGAATGAAATTGGTCCACAGATCTGCCTCCGGGGAGGTATTGCTTGGGTTTCTACTCTAAGGTAAGTAATCTGCAGCTAGAAGTCTCTACCAGATGAACAAGTTACTTACCTTCAGTAACGCCTTATCTGGTAGAGATTCTACCTAGCTGCAGATTCCTTACCAACCCACCCATCCTCCCCGCTCTGCAAACTGATATCTAGGGACGGGTTTTTCCCTTTCAGGGCCCTAGTTTTCCATACCAGCGGTCAGTGTATTTCGTGGCTCCAGTCGCAAAAAGTAACTAACATCAGCACACGTGGGTAGCGCCTATATAGGCACCGTGAACGGCACTTCCGGCACGGATGACGGCACTCGGAGCTGAATGACACCACCTACCGGCGCTCAGGGATACTGCTCACGAAAAAATACCGATCTAATCTGACGCATGGGGATAATTCTAAGGTAAGGAATCTGCAGCTAGATAGATTCTCTAACAGATAAGACATTACTGAAGGTAAGTAACTTGTTCGTCAGGCTCCATTTCTGATGGACACTTAGCCTGTTCGGGCCTGCAGGACTTTCAGGTCTGAATGGTTTCGCAGTCCCACCTCCGGGGAGGTATTGCTTGGGTATCTATTCTAAGGTAAGGAATCTGCAACTAGAAGTCTCTATCAGATGAACAAGTTGCTTACCTTCAGTAACACCATATCTGGTAGAGACTCTATGTAGCTGCAGATTCCTTACTGTCGCATCCATCCTCCCCGCTTTTGGAAATGACTACGGTATAGGGAACACCCTCTTTAGGGCCTTAGTTTGTCACATCAGTGGTCAGTGCTAATTGTTAATCCGTGCTACTTGCGTGAAAAATGCAAAAGTAACTGATGTCAGATCGCCAAGATGGCGCCTATATAGGTATCGCACACGTTACTGCCGACATCATGCCGAGCCCAACGATGCCACCTACTGGAGTGTAGGGCTACTGCTCGAAAATCTGCCAGATCCAGACAGACGCCTGGGTATTATTCTAAGGTAAGGAATATGCAGCTATATAAAGTCTCTACCAGATAAGGCGTTACCAAAGGTAAGTAACTTGTTCAGCAGTACGACCAATTTTACGTTGGTTTTTTTGGCACGAAGAAAGGCAAAGCAGTGCAAAAGAGGACCATCTCAAGATGGATTGTACTAGGCATCAAGATCTGCTATGGGTTAGCCAAGAAGCAGTCCCCAGAAGGCCTGCACGCCCATTCCACCAGAGCGAAGGCTCCTATAACTGCGCTGCCACTGTGTGCCAGTAATGGACATTTGCCAGGCTGCTCTTTGGGCGTCCCTCCTCACATTCACAAAGCATTGCTGCCTGAACAATCAAGTCGGCCGGGAAGGGCACTTTGGCCACTGTGTCCTTCAGGACTTTTTAGTTTGAGTCAGTACACGGACACACTACCTAGAAGGTATTGATTGGGTATCTATTTGAAAGGTGAGGAATTTGCAGTTGGAAATCTCTATCAGAAGAACAAGTTAAATACCATTGGTAACGCTCTTTCTGATACTCTAGCTAAGCGCTGATTTCTTACTGAACTATAAACTGGCCTCTTCAGATAAAAAGATCCTAATTTAGGACCAGTCTGATTGACTCCATATCTGCAGATGCGGATGTATCAATAAAGCAGCTGATTTAGCATGGGAGGTGCTTATATAGGCCCGTGCATGTCACATTTGGCACAGAACTGCGCTGAGCCACTGGCGCCACCTGCTGGCTTGCACTGGTACTGCTGAAGATTTTTATAGTTGAACGCCTGGAGAAGTATTAAAAAGGTTAGGAATCTGTATTACTATGGGGATCGTTGCCAAATGTAAGTAACTTCTTCTTCGCCAAATTTCTATTTCCAAAGTGCAAGGGAAAATGTCCCCTCTTAAACTTCAGAGTTTGAACCTTGTTGAGATTCTTGCAAATTGATGTCTGTGGCAGATACCCAAGCAGAACTTGTCCCAGTCTCGCCACTCTCCCTGAGGAGTTGGCAAGGTCTCTCGCTGAGGAGCCAATTCCTCAGCTGATTCCGACGCAGCCCGAATTTCCTGGGCTGTTGATAAAGTCAGGACAGATTTAGGGCTTTAGAAAACCTATGCCAAAATCTTTGGTACCATTCTGGCTCTCTCTGGCTCATTTTGGACTCTGCGGGGGAATTTCATGCCAACTTGCGGCAAACTATTCAGGATGCTCAGTATGCAGCTAAGTTTGTCATCAGGTAAGGACTAAACACTCCTGATTGCTTAAGCAGAGCAGTCGATACTAGTGTGGATGAGGTCCACAGGCTTCTTCAGTGATGTTTAGGCGTCACTTAAGGCTATGCATTTTGACGGGTCAAGCCTGTTTGCTGAGAAGGCTGATTCCACTTCAGAGAACTTCAAAGAAAGCAGAACAACGGTGCACACTAGTGCCCCTCTGGTGTTCACGAAAGTGATGGAGGTGGTAGCAGCACACCTTTGGAAGTCAAGGGTTCCAGTCTTCCCCCTACCTCAGTGAATGGCTGCTGAAGGCAAGCTCACCCTAGGTAGTCATCAGCCACCTCCAGACTATGGCGTACCTCCTGTTATCTTTTGGGGTTCACTGTCAACGCACCGAAGTCACACCTGAATCCTCCTAAGACACTCCCCTTCATTGGAGCCATTCTGGACACAGCTCGGTTTCGTGCCTTTCCCCCAGAAAGGAGAGCCCAGGACATTCAGGCTATGATCCTAAGCCTTCAACCTCCGTTCTGTATTTCAGTGAGTTGGATTCTTAGGAAACTGGGACTGATGGCCTCCTGCTTCCTGCTGGTTAAGCATGCCAGGGGCATATGCGGGCTCTGCAGTCTGATGTCCAACATCAAGTGGACCTATCTGACCACATCCAGATCTCTGAGGAGACTACGAAAGATCTCTAATGGTGATTTCTGGACTGTGATTGGCTCAGCAGCAGACCTCTCTCCCTACCCCAGCTAGAGTTGACAGTGGTGACTGATGCGTCTCTTCTGGGGTGGGTCAGCTATCTGGGAGAGGTGGAGCTCAGAGGCCTCTGCTCTTTGGCTGAGGCTCAGTTCCAAATGAACTTCCTGGAGCTGAGGGTCATCCACTTGGCGTTGAAACCCTTCCGTCCATCAAAGGGAGACTGCTGCAGGTGCTTATGAACACCACCACCCCTATGTGGTATTGCAGCAAGCAGGGCGGTATGGTGTCCTGGACCCTGTGCCTGTGGACCATTAAGGATCTTTGAATGCCAGGGTGGATGCCTAGTGGATCACGAGTGGCAGTTAAACCCGAAAGTGGTGCCAGGTCTGTTCTGCAAATGCAGAGAACCTTGAGTCTATCTGTTTTCAACCGAATGCGCAATGTCAGCAGTTCGGATTATTGGAATTTCCAAAGTGCCTCTCCCTAGGGGATGGTTTTCACCTAGAGTGGAACTCAGGACTCCTGTACACCTTTCCACTGATACCACTCCTGCCCCAAGTTCTGAAGAAGATCAGGAACGACCAGGCCCAAATTATGCTAGTGGTCCCAGATTTGGCATGGAGAGTATGGTATCCAGAATTTCTGGGTTGTGTATCTGTCCTCTGATCATGCTGACTCCTCCAGGAGGAACTGCTGTCACAACAGCAGAGCAAGGTTCTGAACCCGGGCCTTCACAATCTCCACCTTAATGCTGGGAGATTGAGAAGCGACAGCTGAACATCGACCACCTTCTTCTCAGACAAACTGATTCTGCAGACACAAGCGTACCAAAAGTTGTGACGCCTTTCCACCACATCGGTCAAACCATCACCCTGACACTTCATCCCTCTGAGCAGGAAAGACTCCCTTGCTTGGACCCCAGAAGAGCGCTAAGTGTTTACATCACTTGTACCAAAGAATACCGGGTGGACGATCAGCTGTTTTTGGGATCTGAAAGAGACACGTTAGTGACAGATTCCTTACCTTAGAATATCCCCAGGCGTCAGGCTGGATCCGGAAAGTTTTTGCGTAGCAGTACTCTTGCGCGTCAGTAGGCGGCGTCGTGATCGCCGGGATGACGTCGCGGGCAGTACTTAGACGCCGCCCCTGCGCGCTGACGTCAGTTCTTCTTTTTCCGCGCCAGTAAGCGCAGATCCGGGAAGAGCAGTGCCCTAGTCAATTTTTGACTAACTTTTTGGTGAATTTTTCACTGTTTCTTTTCGAGTCTTCTCGACTCCTAGGTGTCATAGGGATGCCCGGCTTCAAGCCATGCGACGTCTGTGGTCGAATGATGTCGATCACAGACCCGCACTTAGAGTGTCTCTACTGTCTCGGCCGAGACCACGACACGAAGTCGTGCCCTGACTGCCGGAAACTTCACCCGAAGGCTTTGCGAGAGCGGTCTCGAAAGCTACTCTAGGTCCGGCAGTCGGCTCTGCGCCGCACCAAGCCCCGATCCCGTGAGAGGTCGAGGGGCCGGTCGCGGATCCCCCGCCGGTCGTCGGAGTCCAAGTCTTCGCGCTCCTCGGGTAAGTCGAAACACAAAAAGTCTAAGAAGCATCATCGCTCTAAGACTTCGCCTCGCCGGTCTCGCGACTCGGCTGAGGCCCCTGTCGGCACCGTTCCCGCCGCCCCGGACGTGCCTGTGTAGCCACCCCCACATTACCCGTCCTTTCCGGGTTCGGGGGCGACTCCGGACGAAATACAGGAATTCCTGTCGGCCATGGCCCGCCTCTTCGGGCCTTAAGGTCCCTCCGGTGCGCCTTCGGGCCCCGCGGGCCCTGATGGGGTTGCTCCGGCGTCGCCGACGGCTCCGGTCCCGGCGTCGCCTGCCCCGCCAGCCTTCATCCCGGCCTCGGCTCCGGCCCCGGCCTCGATCCCGGCTCCGGTGGTACCGTAACCCCCATCGACGCCGGTTGACCTAACCACGCCTCCGCCGGCGCCGATGTCCCCGGTGCCGTTCCTGACGCCGTCCGGGGCTCCGGGCGGCGTCGTTCCCCGGTTCTCTCCGGCTCCGGACATGGAGCCGGACCGACGTCGCTCGACGCCGGCTGCACGTCGCTCGACGCCAACTCCGGCGCCGATGAGACCTTGGGTCCCAAATGTCCCTCCTCCTCCATATTTTGAACCAGAGGAGGACCAGGAGAGCTGGGAGGGGTCGGAAGACCCTCTCACACAGCAGTGTGAGTATGATCAGGACTGGACACAGGAACTTGGGGATGCCAGTGGTCTAGACACTTCCCCTGACACTGGCATGCTGTCTCCTCCCGTGGCTACGGAGGAGGGAGCAAATTTCGCAACAGTGTTGCGTAGAGCAGCTGGAGCCTTGCACCTCCAATTGCCTACTGTGGCTGTCAGGACTAATCTCCTGACGGAAGTGCTTCAGCCGGCAGCTTCCTCCACGGAGACTGTGCTGCCGTTTAATGATGCACTGACTGACGTTCTTTTGGGCGCCTGGTCAAAGCCCACCACAGGGGCTCCTGTGGATAGGAACGTGGCCCGACGCCATCGCCCTGCTCCGGGCGACCCCTTGTTTCTCTCTCAACATCCCACCCCCGAGAGCTTGGTTGTCCAAGCCTCTGCCTCCCAAACCGCCTTCCCTACTGCCCCTCCGGATAGGGAATCCAAACGCCTGGACAAATTTGGGAAGAAGGCCTTTTCTTCCTCCAGTGCTGGCTTGCGGTCCGTCAACACCGCTTGCCTTTTGGGCCGATATTCCCACTCTCTGTGGGATTCGGTGGCGGCCGTTTTTCCCCAGTGTTCTGAGGAGGTCCAGACACTGCTTACCCGCACCATTGCGGAAGGTAGGGATGCGGCAAAGTACACCATACGTTGTGGCCTTGATACCGCCGACTCGCTGGGCAGATCGCTTGCGACGACGGTGGCGCTGCGTCGCCACGCCTGGCTGAGAACAACTGGTTTCTCGGGTGATGTCCAGAATACACTCATGGACATGCCCTTTGATGGAGTCGGTCTTTTTGGTTCCAAAGCAGACCATGCGCTGGAGCGTTTTAAGGACTCACGGGCTACTGCCAAGTCCCTGGGCCTTTCTGTTGTGCGCCCTCCGCTAACCTCGGCTTTTCGCCCCTTTCGTGGCCACGGAAGGGGCGCCCAGTCACGTCCGCTGCTCAGCCACCGGCCCGCGCAGCAAGCGTCTTCGCGTGGCCGAGGACGTGGATACCGCCGTGGCGGTTCGGGCAACCAGCGTGCGGGTCAGGCCACCACCTCCAACCCGTCCGCGGCCTCCAAGCCCTCCTAGTCCCTCCTTTCAGGTGCACAGCACGCCAGTAGGGCGCAGGGTCCGCCATCACCTTCACCACTGGCGTACCATCACCTCGGACAGGTGGGTCTTGGACATTGTCCGAATGGGCTACTCCCTCCCCTTCGAGGCCACCCCCCCAGCCATGCCACCTCAATTCCACCGCATGTCAGGGGATCACTTGATGCTTCTGCAGAAGGAAGTCACGGCCCTCTTGGCCAAGAGGGCCATCGAGCATGTTCCGACCCCAGAAGTAGGACGTGGTTGCTACTCCCACTACTTTCTGGTGCCCAAAAAGGACAAGGAGGACATGCGTCCTATCTTGGACCTCCGGAACGTCAATCGCTTCCTCCGGAAGGAGAAGCTCAAGATGCTCACCCTAGCTCAGATCTTGACTGACCTCGACCCTGGAGACTGGTTGGTAGCGTTGGACTTGCAGGACGCTTATTTCCACATCCCCGTCCTGCCGGCCCACCGGCGTTACCTACGGTTCACGGTAGGCCTCGAGCATTTTCAGTTCACCGTGCTCCCCTTTAGCCTTACCAGTGCCCCTCGGGTGTTCACGAAAGTGATGGCGGTGGTCGCAGCTCATCTGCGCCGGGCAGGGGTTCCAGTATTCCCCTACCTCGACGACTGGCTGCTGAAGGCGGGCTCGTCCCAGGCAGTCGTCTCCCACCTCCAGACTACGGCCGAACTCCTGCACTCGCTGGGGTTCTCCATCAATGTGCCAAAGTCGCATCTGATTCCTTCTCCACAGCTCCTTTTCATCGGAGCAGTTCTGGACACGACGCAGTTTCGGGCCTATCCTCCCGAACGGCGAGTCCGGGATATTCAGGCTATGATTCCCATCTTTCAGCCTTTATCCTGGGTTTCGGTGCGGATGACCCTGAGGCTGCTGGGCCTCATGGCCTCCTGCATCCTGCTGGTCGATCATGCCAGATGGCATATGCGGGCTCTGCAGTGGGACCTGAAGTTCCAGTGGGCGCAGCACCAGGGCAACCTGTCCGATCACGTCCAGATCTCGGAGGGGACTGCAAAACAGTTGCAGTGGTGGCTCTCGAACCGGCAATGGGTCATGGGCAGATCCCTCTCCCTTCCCCAGCCAGAGCACACAGTTGTGACGGACGCGTCCCTTCTGGGATGGGGCGGTCACATGGGAGAGGCGGAGATCAGAGGCCTCTGGTCTCCGGCGGAGTCCCGGCTCCATATCAACCTTCTGGAGCTCCGGGCGATCCGACTTGCACTCAAGGCATTCCTTCCCTCTGTCAAAGGGAAGGTAGTGCAGGTGTTCACAGACAACACCACCGCCATGTGGTACTGCAACAAACAAGGTGGGGTGGGGTCGTGGACCCTCTGTCAGGAGGCTCTGCGCCTCTGGACATGGCTGGAACATCAGGACATGTTCCTGATGGTTCAACACCTGGCAGGTTCCCTGAACGCCAGGGCGGACGAACTCAGCCGCAGGTGCATGATGGATCACGAATGGCGTCTTCACTCGGAAGTGGCGCAAGGACTCTTTCTGCAGTGGGGAGAGCCTTGGTTAGATCTATTCGCCACCGAAGAGAACGCGCAATGTCATCAGTTCTGCGCGTTGGAATTTCCAAGGCGGCACTCGCTCGGCGACGCTTTTCGTCGCGAGTGGAGTTGCGGTCTGTTGTACGCCTTTCCGCCTATACCACTTCTACCCAGAGTGTTGAAGAAGATTCGGCACGACCGGGCCCAAGTCATCCTTGTGGCTCCGGACTGGGCTCGAAGAGTTTGGTATCCCGAGCTACTCAGTATGAGCGTCGATCCCCCGATCCGTCTGCCTCTTCGGGAGGATCTTCTGTCGCAGCAGCAGGGGACGGTCCTCCACCCGAACCTGTCCAGCCTCCACCTGCTTGCGTGGAGATTGAGCGGCGGCAGTTGATTCCTTTCGACTTGCCTCCCGAAGTTTGTGATGTGATTCTGGCAGCCAGGCGTCCCTCCACTAAGGTGGTATACGCCTGCAGGTGGAACAAGTTTGTGGCATGGTGCACAGCAAAGGCTGGGAATCCCCCTCTCTGCCCCTCTTTCTGAGGTTCTTCTGTTCCTTCTTTCTCTGGCCCAACAGGGTTCTGCCCTGGGTACCATCAAGGGCTATCTTTGTGCCATTTCGGCCTTCCTCAGGCTTCCTGATCAGCCCTCCCTTTTCAAGTCCCCTGTTGTTAACAGGTTCCTAAAAGGCATCACACACACCTTCCCTCCTGTTCCGTTTGTGATGCCTCAGTGGGACTTGAACTTGGTTCTTACCTTTCTCATGTGCGCTCCCTTTGAGCCTCTACATAACTGTCCTCTTCGTCTTCTGACTCTGAAGACAGCCTTTCTGGTGGCCATCACCTCCGCTCGGCGGGTGAGTGAGCTCCAGGCTCTATCATGCAAACCTCCCTTTCTGTCTGTCCATCCAGACAAGGTTGTTCTTAGGACGCGTCCGTCCTTCTTGCCAAAGGTGGTTACTGCCTTCCACATTGGGCAGACCATCACTTTGCCCACCTTTCCGCCTCCGCATCCTTCCAGAGAGGAAGAGAGGCTCCACCGTCTGGATCCAAAACGTGCGCTTTCTTTTTATATCAATCGCACACAACACTTCCGGGTGGATGACCAGCTCTTTGTTGGCTACGTGGGCGCCAAAAAAGGTCGGGCGGTGCACAAGAGAACCATCTCCCGCTGGGTAACCTTGTGTATCAAAGCCTGCTATTCTTTGGCTAAGAAGGAGCCTCCTGTTGGACTGCGTGCCCATTCCACCAGGGCAACGGCTGCTACCACGGCTTTAGGGCGCGGTGTTCCGCTGCAGGATATCTGTCAGGCAGCTACGTGGGCCTCGCTGCACACATTTACAAAGCATTACTGCCTTGACAGTCAGGTCCGGAGGGACGGCTTCTTTGGCCATTCTGTCCTCCGGGACTTCCTTGTCTGATCTTTGTTCGCAGACCCACCACCGGGGTTGGTATTGCTGGGGTATCTATTCTAAGGTAAGGAATCTGTCACTAACGTGTCTCTTTCAGATGCACAAGTTACTAACTTGTGTAGCGATATATCTGTAAGAGACAGTTGTTAGTGACAGATTTCTTACCGCCCCACCCATCCTCCCCGTTCTGCGAACTGATTTCTAGGGTTAAGGACATCCCTTTCAGGGCCCTAGTATTTTTCAGACACCTATGTCAGCTTCTTGCATGGCTCTGCGTTCCTGGCGCGGAAAGTCGTGTACAGAACTGACGTCAGCGCGCAGGGGCGGCGTCTAAGTAGTGCCCGCGACGTCATCCCGGCGATCACGACGCCCACGACGGACGCGGAGCCGCACGACGCTGCCTACCGACGCGCAAGGGTACTGCTACGCAAAAACTTTCCGGATCCAGCCTGATGCCTGGGGATATTCTAAGGTAAGGAATCTGTCACTAACTACTGTCTCTTACAGATATATCGTTACACAAGTTAGTAACTTGTGCGTTCGCTGGGGTAAGAAAAGGCTAGATCATGCCGAAGAGGGCCATCTTCCTTTCGACCATACTCTGCATCAAGGTCTTCTACAGATTGGCCAAAAAGCAGCCTCCAGAAGGTTTGTGAAGCCCATTCCACCTGGGCTAAAGCTGCTACCACTGCTTTGGCACACAGAGTTACTGTCCTAGACATCTGCTAGGCTACTACTTTTGTGTTACTCCATATGTTTACAAATGACTACTATCTGTACAGCCAGGTTCGCTGAGAAAGGCATTTCGCCCTCTCGGTCCTTCAGGACTTCTTGGTTTGAACCAATATATAAACCCACTTCCTAATGGGTACCGCTCTCGTATCTATTCAAAAGGAGAAGAATCTGAAGTTAGAAGTCTCTATCAGAAGAACAAGGTACTTACCTTTGGTAACGCTCTTTTTGGTAGAGACTATCGAACTGCAGATTCCTCTCTGACCCTCCCATCCACCCCGTTCTGTGAATTTGGCTCTATCAATGAATAAGATCCCAAGTCCAGGAATCTTTACTCTGATCAAAGCCAGTTTGCTGCTGCGTCTCAGGGCGTGGGCAGCCTTGAAAACAACTAACATCAGCGCACAGGAGAGGTGCCGATATATGCCTTGCAGGTATTTTCCAGAGTTCAATGTCATCAATGTGGAGCCAGCCGGCACCACCTGCACTCAGAGGCTCAAACGTGGAATGTTTAAAAGGTGAGGAATCTGTGTTTAGATAGTCTCTTCCAGAAAGAGCATTACCAAAGGGTAAGTAACTTGTTCTTCCATGTCATAATTTCAGTGTTGGCTTCATTAAGTTGAAATCAGGAGAAAGATCTGAATTCCCTGGCTGGCTTCTCCACGTATATGTTGGCTTTGTTGGGCTTATGGCTACATAAGGCCACATCATCTGCATAGATGGCTATTATCCTTTTATATCCATGAAATTCAAAAGTTGCTATATTGAGACCCTATCTGATTAATTTTGCTAAAAGCTCTATATATACATAAAAACAGTAATGGTGTCTGAGGGCATCCCCGACTCTTACCTCTCTTTATACTTTTTTTCAGTTAAATTCCCATTAACCAGGTTTGTTACACTAGTAGTACTATAGACAGCTTGTATTGCTTGGATAAACTCTGCACTTAACCCACAATTATTATGGCACTCTCTTAGATAAGGCCAATTGATCAGCTAAAATGCGGACTGATACTCCTGCTATTTCCTCTTTCTGAAAAAGGACTGAAGCTTTCATCTATTCTAGATCTTCACTATCTAAACACCTTCTGTCTGTCCTGGCTCCAGGTGACCGAAAGGTGGCTGTCTACCTGTGGAGATGGGCCAGGAGCATTTTCATTATGCTTTGCTTCCCTGGAGAGTCTCAGAGTTTCCCTCGGGTTTTCCGGAAAGTCATGGCGGTGGTCATAGCACACATCGAGAGGTTACGGGTTCCAGTTTCCCACTATCTCGACAACTACTGGTTGAGGGCGGGCTCACCACAGTCTGTTGTATACCACCTCCAAACATCAGCGAACCACCGGACGTCGCTGGGGTTCACTTTCAACATGCTGAAGTCAGACCTGTCTCCTTCGCAGAGGCTCCCTTTCATTGGAGCCATCATGGATATGGTACATTTCTGATGGATACATCTGCCTGCGGATTCCTCACCTTTTGAATTACCCCTGCGCCAGCATTCCACTGAAACTTTTTTCCTAGCTCTCCCACGTCGACGAGGACACAATGGCACGGCTCCGCTCGCGACTCCGTCTGACGTCATCGGAGCCACAAATAGACCTCGTCAGCGTGCTGACATCGGTTCCCTTTTTTCCGCTCCGACGATGCGTAACAGTTTTCTGGGACTCTCCATTAACTTCTTAGGTTACTTTGTTTCTGTTATTTCCCTTGGAGTGGCAGTGCGATGGCGTCGAAGAAGTCAGGGTTTAAACCTTGTAGAGAATGTGGGGGCCATATGTCGATCACGGATCCCCACGAAGACTGTTTGTGGTACCTCTCTTCGGACCATGACGTCGATGGTTGCACCAGCTGTCGGAAGATGAACCCGAAGGCCTTGAAAGAGCGTGAGGCCAAGTTGTTCATTGCGAAGGCAAGGAAGGAGAAAAGAGGTCGAAAAAAGTCGAAATCGACTTCGCATGCTTCGAAGTCGAAGAAGCACAAGAAGAAGAGGAGGCATGGTTCTCAACGTCATTCGTCGAAAGGTAGGGCTTCGAGATCGCCCTCTCCGGCTCCGAGGCATCGTTCTAGAGATGTCATCTCTCCATCGCCTTCTCCTTCAGCGACTCCGGCTCATTCTCCGACGCCGAGAGGTTCTCCGGCGCGTTCACCGACGCCGAAGGGTACTCCTGGGCCGAGCTCTTCGCCAGCGTCGAGGAATTCTAATGAACCTGTACCTGCGGCTTCTCCTGTCTTGGTCCCGACGTCACCGGCGCCTTCACGGCCTCGTGTGGATCAGAATACGGCTCCTTATCCATCCTTGCCTGGGCCTGGTACGGATCCATCGCAGTTCCTCAACGCGATGTATGGCATGTTTGCCAAGGCAGCCTACCCTACCGGTGCGCCTTCGGGCCCCGTGGGTCCGCTTGCATTTAATTTGGGCGTTGCTCAACAATATGCCCAGGCGCCTTTCATGCCTTTTATGCCAACGGCGCCGTCCTGGCACTTTCCGGCTCCGAGGTTCTCGACGCCGGTCTCTCAGTCTCCGGCTCCATCTGGTGGTCGCTCTTCTTCTCGGCTTCGAGCGGCGCCGTTGCCCGCGTCGGAAGTTGTACCTTCGACGCCGGTGCCTGTTTCAACGGCGCTGCGTGTCGCGCCGTCGACGCAGATTCCTGTTCCGAAGAGGAGATCTAGGAGAGAGGCACAGAGGCTTCTAGAGGATAAGGAATATCAGCAGGATGAGGCTGAAGAAGGTGTGAGATTGAAGAAGATGAGTTTGAAGGCCTTCAGGAGGCAAGTGGATTAGATACTTCCCCAGAATGGGAACTTTCATCTCCAAAGGCTTTACCCTCGCAAGATGTTGCGCCTTATCATGCAGTTATTAGAAAGGCTGCTGAACTTTTGGATCTTCAGCTACCCACTGCTGATTTCAGACCGAATATTCGGACAGAGGTATTACATTCTCCTTCCTCTGTGATTGAGCCTCTTTTGCCATTTAATGAGGCTTTAACTGAGCCTATTTTGGAGGTGTGGAGGAAGCCCCTTTCTGCACCTGCAGTTTCGAGGACTATAGCAAGAAGGTACAGGCCTTCTCCAAATGATCCTGCATTTCTTTCAAGTCATCCATCTCCTGAAAATTTTGTGGTGCAGGCTTCTTGTTCAAAGCAATCGACAGGGTCTTTTCCCCAGACTCCTGGTGACAGGGATTCGAAAAAATTAGAGCAGTCTGCTAAAAAGGTTTTCTCCTCTTCAAGTATGGCTTTAAAATCCACCAATGCAACCTGCTTGTTGGGGAGGTATATTCATGCCTTGATGGACTCGGCAAAACAGTTTGTTCCAAATTTGCCGGAGAATGATCGGAGCTCTTTTCAGGAGATCGTGGCGGATACCCAGGCGGCTGCTCGTCAGGTTATACAGTCTGGATTGGACACTGCTGACTCAGTGGCAAGAGTGATGGGCTCTTCTGTTGCTACAAGAAGGCATGCCTGGCTTAGGTCTTCGGGTTTCTCTCCTGATGTTCAAAATACTCTTCTTGATCTTCCATTTGATGGTTCCAGGCTTTTCGGGGAAAAGGCTGATTCTGCGTTGCAGAGGTTTAAGGACAGTAGAGCCACGGCTAAATCTTTGGGACTCCAGTCCCAATCTTGAGGATTTGATTTTAAAAGGTATCGTGGTTTTGGCAGGATGTCTTCCTTTCGAGGCCGCCAACAACTTCAACAGCAGCAGCAGCAGAGTCTACAGTACAAATCTTATAGAGGGAAGAACAGAAGTCGTTTGCGGGGTGCAGCCCGTCAACTCTCCTCCTCCTCCTCTTCTGCCCCTGCCACTGGTGTCTCTGGAAAGCAGCCCTAGATCCCCCATCTTGGAGCATGCTGGTCCTGTAGGGGGTCGGGTGTCCCATTTTCTACAAGATTTGAAATCTATAACATCAGACCTTTGGTTTTGAATCTTGTGGAAAATGGGTACGCCCTTCCCTTCCGGGAGTTTCCTCCTCCTTACCCTCCTCGCCAGGGCGGGTGTTCAAATGACCATTTGTTGCTTCTACAGCAGGAGGTTCTTGTGTTATTGCAAAAAGGTGTGATAGAAGTGGTCCCGGAGCAGGAAAGGGGTCAGGGATGCTACTCCCAGTACTTTCTGATCCCCAAGAAGGATGGCAGGTTAAGGCCTATTCTAGACCTCAGGGTCTTGAATTTTTGTACCTCAAGCAGGAGAAATTCAAGATGTTGACCCTAGCTCAGGTTCTTCTGGCGTTGCAGCAAGAAGACTGGATGGTGTCGATCGATTTGCAGGATGCGTATTTTCACATCCCCATCCTGAAGTCGCATCGGAAGTATCTCCGTTTCACGGTAGGGTCCCAGCATTACCAGTTTGCTGTCCTTCCGTTTGGTCTCACTTCCGCACCTCGAGTCTTTACGAAGGTGATGGCGGTGGTGGCAGCACATCTCAGAAAGTCGGGGATTCCTGTTTTCCCTTACCTGGACGACTGGCTGCTCAAAGCAAAGTCGCCAGAGATGGTGCTTTATCATCTGCAGGTAACAGCGCGGCTGTTGTACAATTTGGGTTTCTCGATAAATGTACCCAAGTCTCACCTGGTGCCCTCACAGCGCAACCTGTTCATAGGGACAGTACTGGATACTACAGTGTGTCGAGCCTTTCCGCCTCCGCAGAGGATTCTCGACATTCAGGAAATGATTCCCTTGTTTCACGATGGAGCGGTTGTTCCAGTCCTGAAGGTCCTATGCCTGCTCGGTCTGTTTGCTTCCTGCATTCTGTTGGTCAACTATGCACGCTGACACATGAGGGCGCTCCAGTGGTGTCTCCGCAGGCAGTGGTATCAGCACAACGGAGATCTCAGGGAGTCAGTCAGGATCTCCAGAGAAACTGCAGCGGATTTGTCTTGGTGGAGTGTGCAGGGCAACTTGCCTCAAGGAAAGCCCTTTCAGCTTCCTCCACCGGTGGCCACTGTGATCACGGATGCCTCCACTCTAGGGTGGGGTGCTCATCTGGGGATCTGGAGGTCAAAGGTCTTTGGTCTCCAGAGGAAAGGTTGCTTCACATCAACCTTCTGGAATTGCGGGCGATACGTTTGGCACTAAAGGCCTTCCTTCCGTCCCTTTGCGGTCGGTCAGGTCAGATCCTGACGGACAACACTACCGCGATGTGGTACATCAACAAACAGGGAGGTGTAGGGTCATATCACCTCTGCAGAGAGGCTTTGCGACTCTGGTCCTGGGTTCAGGACCATCAGATTTGTGTAATGGCAAATCATCTGGCCGGTGTGCTGAATGTACGTGCGGACAGTCTCAGTCGGCATTACTCGGCTGATCACGAGTGGCGGCTTCATCCAGAGGTGGTCCATCTCATCTTCAAGATGTGGGGATTTCCTCGGTTGGACCTCTTTGCCACTCGCGAGAACGCGCACTGCCCGTCGTTCTGCAGTCTCCAGTTTCCGATGCAGGGAGCGTTGGGGGATGCGTTTCAGTTGGATTGGAGTTCGCGTTTCCCCCCATACCCTTGATTCCTCGAGTTCTGAGGAAAATTCGCCAAGACCGGGCCCAAGTCATATTGATCGCCCCGGATTGGCCAAGAAGGGTGTGGTACACAGATCTGCTTCACCTCTCATTGCACCCTCCGCTCTGTCTCTCTCTCAGGGCAGACCTCCTCTCGCAGTCGCACGGACAGGTTCTACACCCCCACCTCCAGAGCTTGCACCTTCATGCCTGGAGATTGAACGGGGCCATCTGAGTTCTTTCTCTCTCCCACCGGATGTGGTGGATGTTATTTTATCATCCAGGAGACACTCCACCAAATCTGTTTATTCCTCTAGGTGGTCCAAATTTGTTAAATGGTGTGGAGAGAGGTCCATTGATCCTTTGAAAGCCCGTTTGTCTAACATTCTAGGGTTTTCTCTTTCTTTGGCCCAGCAGGGTTGTGCTGTGGCTACAGTTAAGGGGTATTTGTCGGCTTTTATATGTTTGCCGGACCAGCCGTCTTTGTTTAAGTCCCCTATTGTTATGAGGTTGATTAAGGGCCTTTCCAATAAGTTTCCTCCCACTCCTTTCATTATGCCTCAGTGGGATTTAAATCTTGTTCTTACTTTCCTGATGGGGTCTCCATTTGAGCCTCTTCATAGTTGTCCGTTGAGGCTTCTCTCTTTCAAAACGGTTTTTCTGATCGCTATTACCTCGGCCAGGAGGGTAAGTGAGCTTCAGGCTCTTAGTTCTAAACCCCCGTTTTTGACCATTCATGCAGAAAAGGTGGTTCTCAGGACCAGGGCTGCTTTCTTGCCTAAGGTGGTTACTCCTTTCCATCTTGGACAATCCATTACCTTACCTACCTTCTATCCTCCCCCTCATCCTTCCAAGGAGGAGGAGAGACTTCATCGCCTCGACCCAAAGAGAGCTGTCAGTTTCTATCTGGACAGAACCAAGGATCTGGGGCTGGACGATCAGCTCTTCGTGGGCTATGTTGGGCGAATGAAAGGCAAAGCTGTGCACAAGCAGACTCTCTCCAGGTGGATCATCTTGTGCATTAAGATCTGCTACGCTTTGGCCAAGAAGGAACCGCCTGAAGGTATCAGAGCTCATTCCACCAGAGCCAAGTCTTCTTCTTCTGCTTTCGCTAGAGGTGTTCCTGTTGTTGATATTTGTAAGGCAGCAACTTGGGCCTCCCTCCACACCTTTGCGAAGCATTACTGCTTGGATTCTGAGGTTAGGAGGGACGGCCATTTTGCACGCTCTGTGCTTCAGGATTTTTTAGTATAGGTTGGTGGACACCCTCCTCCGGGAGTGGGACTGCTGTGGGATTCAGTTCAAAAGGTGAGGAATCCACAGGCAGATGTATCCATCAGAAGAACAAGTTACTTACCTTCGGTAACACTTTTTCTGGTGGATACAGTATCTGCCTGTGGATTCCTCACTGACCCACCCTCCTCCCCGACGTCCACCTTCGTATACAAAGGTTTTATTGATTATTTGACATGGTTGTTTTCCTGTGTATTTTGAATGCCTTGTTTTTCGTTTATAGGAAATGCTTAGTTTCTTTTGCTTTTCCTATGATTCTTTATACTGTGTGTATTTATGTTCATAATGTATACTGTGTATACTTCAATTATGATGTCGGTCCACCCGTTCGCCTCAGAGGCACGGAAAAAATGGGTGGAACTGACAGCACGCCAACGAGGTCTATTTGTGGCTCCGATGACGTCAGACGGAGTCGCGAGCAGAGCCGTGCCATTGTGACGTCCTCGTCAACGTGGGAGAGCTAGGAAAAAAGTTTCCATGGAATGCTGGCGCAGGGGTAATTCAAAAGGTGAGGAATCCACAGGCAGATACTGTATCCACCAGAAAAAGCGTTACCAAAGGTAAGTAACTTGTTCTTCTCCATCAGATGAAATCCATGACATTTGGGCTATGATCCTTATGTTTCAGCCTCGGTCTTGAGAGTGATTTTGAGTCTTCTGGGCTCTTGCCTGTCAGCTATGGCAGGTGGTGTATGCAGACTCTAACATAGAACCCGAAGTCTCAATGGGCCCAGCATAAGGGGAACCTGTCGAACTTCATCCAAGTTCCGGAGGAGACTACAAACTGTCTGCAATGGCAGCGTCTTGATTGCAGTTGGACCACCTGCAGTTGACATTGGTGACAGACACACCACTGCTGGGATGGTGAGATGTGGAGATCAGAGGACTCTAGTCTCTGGCAGAGACCTGCCTCCTCATCAACCTGTTAGAGTTGCGGGCCCCTAGCATGTCACTGAAAGCCTTCCTACTGTCCATCAAAGGGAGGATGGCTCAGGTCCTCATAGACAACACCACTGCCAAGTGGTACTGCAACAATCGGAGCAGGTAGTGATGGGGTACTAGGCCTGTGCCAGGAAGCACTTTGTTGCTGGAGATGGCTGGAGAATAAGGGCATTTCTTCGGTCATGATCCACCTGGTAGCATCTTTAAATGTCAGGATGGACAGAGGTGCCTGGCGAATCACGAATGGAGATTACACCCAGAGGTGGCAATGAGTCTCTGTAGGAAGCTGGTATTTTATGTGGTGGGCCAATGTAGGGGCACACCATGCAAAAAGTCCAGACAACCCTTATTGGTTTACAGGGCTTACTTTAATAATCCTAAGTGCTCTATTTGTGACAGTGTGGTCGAGCAGTTTAGGCTTATCGGAGGGGAGTGTTAAGCATTTGTTGCACACACAGAGTCCATAAATGAGACACTCGAGAAGAAATTCGAGACCAATTTAGAAAAATAATACAGATTTTTATTTAATTTTAGACACCAAGATTATCTGAATCAGGCAAGTACATTCAGAGATATGTATTTTGCACTAAAACAGTAAAATCCTCAAACTATGTTTTTTGAGGTCTCGAACGCGGTAGGTTATCCTGTGGGAGAAACATCCCCTTGAGCAGTTGTTGAAGGTGCCTTTTAGGACTTAAGGTGCTCAGGGTGCCAGTGGGGACTTGGTGACAAGTCCGGCAGAACCCAAAGGGGGCTCGGCTCATGAGGGTCTCTGAAGCAAGGGGACACAGTTTCGGTGGACCCAGGCTGGGGGGCTCAGATGCAGAAGTGTTTTTTTTGGCAGGTCACTTGTTAGAGGCTCTCACGGTTCTGGGGTGACATGGAGAAGGGAAGAAAACAAAACAGCAGGGCCACCCTCGGTGTGGGCCTCGTTGGTCCTGAAGTCCCTCATCGGCAGGTTGTTTTTTGCGGTGATGGTGACCGGGCTAGACAGTTAGCAAGCCTTTGTGCATCAAACGCTCCGGTACCTAGGGTATTGGTGCTGGGAGGCTCCTGGAGTGTTTAGCGTCTTGAAACTTGCTAAAGAGACAGGGCTGACCTCCTGGAAATACAGTGACCTCCTCCTGGCGAGATGCTCCCTCCGTGGGCCAGATGGCCAGCAAAACGGAGTATCGGACAAGTGTGGTCGGTGCCTGCAGATGCAGGGGGATAGCTCTTCCACACCAAAGGAGATGATGCAAGGTTATCTAAATCCTGTGCACACATACAGAATCAAACAAGATATGTAAATATCATTCAAAAGCGAATTGTACAAGATTCGTGAGTGATGTCATAATTTCTTTATTCTTCAAGAAAAACCGCAACCAGCCGACACGTGTTTCGTCAGGGAAAATTAATTCCCGACTCTTCAGGGCTGGGAATGATACAAAAGAATGGAATGAACACACAATGGAGGGTGACCGTGACCGGAGAGCACATGTTCTCCAAAATGCATGTATGAAAGTCACCCCAACACACGTGGAAACCTAATGCAGACCAATGACACCCGAACAAATGGTGTATAGGGCAAGCCCGTGACCATAACCCGTCTAAAATAATTGCCACTTTAGTGCCAAGAAATGACTAATGCATGTGAATCATAGTGTGTACACCTGAACAAAATTACATAAAAGAAAAGAAGGCGAGAGCTGAAGGAGCCCGCAATATAGAAGAGTCAGTGAAAAGAAGTATAAGAAGAGAGAATTGAGAAAAGAATCCATGACAGAAATTAGGGTAAAACAGGATAGACACAGAAAGAAGGTCAAGAACCTAACAATCAGGAATTGCATATAAATGCGAAACCAAATTATATAAATACCTGAAAAGAATAGTCCAGACTCAGTATGGTCTGAAAATAGAAAAAGAAGGGAAAGAAAGACAGGGGGTTGTGACTAAAGGCCAATAGTATGCCAGAGCGATGAACACAACAGTTCATAAGGCAAATGTATAAATCTAAAACCCTCTTACCCCTAAGCCGGTGATAATTCCAACCCGGTAGGGCACAAGTATATGATCAATCCAAGCATCCAAGAGTATTAGATATAAGACATCTGTAGAAATAAAGCCGAACTAGTCAAAACATAAAAATAGTGAAAATTGTGAGTGAGGATGGCATAAAAATCTCCTGGCACTACCTGGAAGTGGATCGGCAGAATCGCGTGATCTGTAGATCAAATAAGCATGAATAAAGTCAGGATGGAGCATAGTGAGAACACTGACTCATTGTCAGTGAAATTGCTCTCCCACCCTCACAGCTCCACCATTAAGTGAGGCCTGCCCCTGCCCCTGCACTCTCGAGTGTTGGTGATCGAGGCCCTCCTCCACCCGCAGGTTTCCCTGCGCCTCATCCCTGGTGGTCCAGTGGACCTCTGTCTCCTTCCTCTAACTCTGCTCTTTCACTCGTTTTTCTACCTTTTATCTTTCACCTTTCTGCACTTTTCTGCATCTCTGCTCTTTTGTGCCTTATTTCTGCTCATTTTCCCTTCCTCTCGCTCTGCCCTTTCACTAGTTTTCACTCGTTTTTCTACCCTCTTTTATCTTTCACCTTTCTGCATCTCTGCTCTTTTGTGCCTTATTTCTGCCTATTTTCCCTTTTTTCTTTATCCCTTATTTCCTCCCTTTACCTTTCCCCGCCGCTGCTGCCCCCGCGGCACCTCCCCCCCAGCGCGACCGGCCCAATCCAGCTCCGCTCCCAGCTGTCCAGCCCTCCCCGACCCCTACTTAATGGCTGCCACTGCGGGGACAGGCGAGCAAGACCACTGACTCATTGTCTGTGAAATTGCTCTCCCACCCTCGCAGCTCCACCATTAAGTGAGGCCTGTCCCTGCCCCTGCACTCGCGAGTGTTGGTGATCGAGGCCCTCCTCCACCCGCAGGTTTCCCTGCGCCTCTTCCCTGGTGGTCCAGTGCACCTCTGTCTCCTTCCTCTAACTCTGCTCTTTCACTCGTTTTTCTACCTTTTATCTTTCACCTTTCTGCACTTTTCTGCATCTCTGCTCTTTTGTGCCTTATTTCTGCTCATTTTCCCTTCCTCTCGCTCTGCCCTTTCACTTGTTTTCACTCGTTTTTCTACCCTCTTTTATCTTTCACCTTTCTGCACTTTTCTGCATCTCTGCTCTTTTGTGCCTTATTTCTGCTCATTTTCCCTTCCTCTCGCTCTGCCCTTTCACTAGTTTTCACTCGTTTTTCTACCCTCTTTCATCTTTCACCATCTCTGCTCTTTTGTGCCTTATTTCTGCCTATTTTCCCTTTTTTCTTTATCCCTTATTTCCTCCCTTTACCTTTCCCCGCCGCTGCTGCCCCCGCGGCCCCTCCCCCCCAGCGCGACCGGCCCAATACCGCTCCCGCCTCCCAGCTGTCCAGCCCTCCCCGACCCCTACTTAATGGCGGCCACTGCGCGGCCGCTGTGCGGCCGCGGGCTGCGGGTGCGCCGCTGGCGCGCCGAAGGCGCGTCAAAGGCAAGCCCGCCTGCGCGCGACCAGCGGCAGGAACCCTGGACCTCCGCCCCGCCAACGCTACGACCCAGCAGCACTCCACGCACTCAACCCAGGCCGCAACAACAACTGCAAGCTAGCATCACCAGCCGACTCCCACGGACCCTTCAGCTGTCACCGCTGCCGGCACACCTGCAGCACCGCCAAGAACACGGATCCAGCACAACCCGCCCACAAGAACACAACCGAACCGAAGACCCTGCAATGCATCCTCCTCAACGTCCGATCCCTCCACAAACACGCCACAGAAATCTGGGACCTCCTCGACAGCACCACCCCGGACGTAGCGTTCTTCACCGAAACCTGGACCAACACCACCTCGGGACCGGCCATCGCCAACCCCCAAGGATACAAGATCTCCAGGAAGGACCGCCCCACCCGCCCAGGAGGAGGAATCGCCATCGTCCACAAATCCAGCCTCCGCCTGAGCACACTCCCTGACGAGCCCACAGAACTGATGGAACACCTTCACTTCAAGATACTGGCCAGCCCCACCGCCACCCTCCGAGGAACCCTCATCTACCGACCCCCTGGACCCCGCGGACCCTTCGCCAACTCCATCACGGACATTATCTCCCCGCAGGCCATCGCATCCACCAACTACACCCTGCTGGGAGACCTCAACTTCCACCTCGACAACCAACTGGACCCCAACACCACATCCCTCCTGGACAACCTCCACAACATTGGACTGCGCCAGATCGTGACCGAGCCCACGCACTCAGCAGGACACACCCTCGACCCCCTCTTCACTACAGGAAACTCCATCACCTTCAGCCACACCACCGAACTCCCATGGACCGACCATCGTTGCGTCCACTTCACCTTCAGAACACCCACCATCCACAGACAGCAGCACCTGCTTCCACGAAGAAACTGGACCAAAATCACCGACGACCAGCTCACCTCCTCACTCAACAACTCCACCCCAACCATCGCGGAAAACGACGACCCCAACACCGCAGCCCGAACCCTGCATAGATGGATCTCGGACAGCACCAACGCCATAGCCCCCTCAAGAAAAACAACAATACCCGCGCCAAGAAAGCCAGATGGTTTACCACCGAACTTCGAGAGTCCAGAAGCACATGCCGCCGCCTCGAAAAGGCCTGGAGGAACACCAAATCCACAGAAGCCCACGACAACTTCAGAGCCGCCACCAACGCCCACCATCAACTCATCAGAGAAACGAGGAAAAAGCGATTGAAGACAGAATCTCCACCCACGCGCACAACAGCAAGGAACTCTTCAGCATCGTCAAGGAGTTCGCCCAACCCACTAGCGAGTCTACCGACATCCCTCCCTCACAAGACCTCTGCGACAAACTCAGCACCTTTTTCCACCACAAAATCAAGAGCATCTACGACAACTTCAACGAAGACAACCAACACACTGAACCCTCACCAACCACCCCTGACACCCGGAAACCAGCGATTGACGACTGGACAGCCCTCACCACCGAAGACACACTGAAGACAATGAAGTCAATCCACTCAGGGGCCCCCACGGACCCCTGCCCCCACCACATCTTCAACAGAGCCGCCGACACCATCGCACCCATGCTCCACCACACCATCAACCGCTCCCTGGCGACCGCCTCGTTCCCCGACGACTGGAAACACGCCGAGGTCAACCCCCTCCTAAAGAAACCCTCAGCAGACCCCACCGACCTCAAAAACTACAGACCCATCTCCCTGCTCCCGTTCCCAGCGAAAGTCATCGAGAAAGCCATCAACATCCAACTCGCCACATTCATTGAAGAACACAACATCCTCGACTCCTCCCAATCCGGCTTCAGAAAAAACCACAGTACGGAAACCGCCCTCCTCGCCGCAACAGACGACATCCGCACCCTACTGGACAAAGGAGAAACAGTAGCCCTCATCCTCCTCGACCTATCGGCGGCGTTCGACACAGTCTCCCACCGCACCCTAATACGCAGACTCTACGACTCAGGAATCCAGGACAAGGCCCTCGACTGGATCCGCTCCTTCCTCTTCGGCAGGACGCAGCGGGTCAGACTCCCCCCTTTCCTCTCGGACCCCACACCTACCACCTGCGGAGTCCCCCAGGGCTCCTCCCTCAGCCCGACGCTCTTCAACGTCTACATGGCTCCACTCGCCCCCATCGTCAGAACCTACGGACTCAACATCGTGTCATACGCAGACGACACCCATCTCATCCTCTCCCTATCCAACGAGCCCAACACCGCCAGACGCAACTTTCGAGAAGGCATGGAAGCCGTCGCCAAATGGATGAAAAACAGCTGCTTACAACTAAACACCAACAAAACAGAAGTACTCCTCATGGGCCCAAACCCCGATGCCTGGAGCAACACCTGGTGGCCCCCCGCCCTCGGAAGCCCGCCAACCCCCACGGACCACGCTCGCAACCTAAGAATCATCCTGGACTCCGAGCTCAAAATGGACCGCCAGATCAACTCTGTCTCGTCTTCCTGCTTCCACACCCTCCGCCTCCTTCGTAAGACCTTCAAATGGATCCCCCTCGAACACCGAAAGACCGTCACTCACGCCCTGGTCACCAGCAGACTCGACTACGGCAACGCACTCTACGCCGGAATAAACAAAAACCTCACCCGCAAGCTACAGAACATCCAGAACGCCCCCGCAAGACTGGTCCTCAACCTGCCAAAACACTGCCACATCTCCCAGCACCTGCGCACACTCCACTGGCTCCCTGTCGAGGCGAGAATCACCTTCAAGATGCTCACCCACGCACACAAGGCCCTCCACGGCACCGGACCAGCATACCTGAACAGTCGACTCAAATTCCACGCACCCCAAAGGACCCTACGATCAGCCCAGCTCTTCTACGCCGTGGTCCCCCGCACCAGAAAGACCAGATCGGGAAGCCGCTCCTTATCCTTCCTCGCGGCCAAAGCATGGAACGCCCTTCCGCTCCACCTCAGACAGACAACATCGCTCCCCATCTTCGCAAGAAACCTCAAAACCTGGCTCTTCGACAGACCCCCTCCTTGATGGATGGAACCTGCACCCCCCCCCTCCCCCCCTAGCGCCTTGAGACCCTTACGGGTGAGTAGTCGCGCTTTAACAAACCCCTGATTGATTGATTGAGTGAGAAAAAGGAAACCTATAACATATATATGTAAAGTCATTGCATGGAAAAAATGACTCCCTATGTTGCCTCACCGGAATGTCAGTGATGGTTCCAATACCAATAAGACACGATCGGAGTCCACTCTACGTTAAAAAAATAAGTAACGGGTATTCAATGGTGATCCAATAAGGTGAGTTAAAACGGCCAGTACCGCCAGTAGTGCACGAGTAAAATCAGTCTCCAAAATCTGTGGGAGAAAACCGAAATCCCTGTAAGGGTATAATTTATAAAATGGCATCGGTGAAATACTCAATATAAAATATCAATTGACTATGAGTATATGAAGTGGAGCAACCCACAACTTACTTATCATTGGAAGCTCGATAATTCAACACGTATATCCGTACTCAAGTCAAATCAAGGTTCAACACGTGTGTGTGTTCACCAATTCCGTCTAAAACCAATACAAAAAAGACACCCATGTCGGGGATTTTAGCACCCAACAAAATGGCTCCGGACAATCCCAAATGCTAGGATCAAGTGCTATATAAGTCAGCGAGGACCTACACTTGCGTGTAGAGAAATATTCGCGTCCTGGCGGCACCGATTCCCTCGTTAGAGTGTGTTTCTCTGGGAACCCGGAAGTAAATAAAAAGTCATTTCCTCTGAAAAAAGACTAGACTAGACGCGACAACTTAACAACAGACCAGCAACACAATGGTTGCACAATGAAATGTTGATCACTATGATGCACCTTATTCTCTATAACAACTTCTTCCTCTTTGACAACAAGTGGTACAAACAGATCAGAGGCGTGGCAATGGGGTCGAAATTTTCACCCTCTTTTGCCAATCTCTTCATGGGTTGTCTTGAGAATGATTGGATCTGGGGCACCAAAGGTGCACCATGGATAGATTCAATCGTCTTCTGGGGTCGCTACATAGACGATTGTCTGTTACTATGGTCCGGTACACAAACCGAATTAGAACAGTTTAGTGCCTATCTCAACACTAACAACTATGGGATGCAGTTCACAATGGAGTGTAGCACCACCGACATTACTTTTCTGGACATAGAACTGTACATCAGCCATGATAGCCTCAATAGTCGTCTTTTTCGTAAAAGCACTTCGTGCAACTCTGTATTACATGCTAACAGCCACCACCCCATACACCAAATACAATGTATTCCATATGGGGAATTCATTAGGGCCAGGAGAAACTGCAGTGAGGAGTCAGAGTTCCACAACTGCATCAAAGACATGAAACACAGATTTGGAAAAAGGGGCTATTCCACTCACAATCTGAAACGTGCTGAAAACAGAGTCGCTCGCTTAAAGCGAGAGGACACTTTACAGAATAGGAACAAAACCCAGACGGGGAACCAGAAAGTTCGTATGATTACGGATTTCAATGATCTTAGCCATACCCTTAGAAAGAGTCTGACAAAACATTGGGGTGTTTTACAAGCAGATAGTTCCCTTACCGACTTTATAACTAATCGTCCACAGATCACCTTCAGACGTGGTAGAACATTACGTACCAGATTGAGTCCTACGGTACCTAAATCACATAGTACTTCGTCTTGGTTTACCCCACTTACTGTTGGTTTCCATAAATGTGCTTCCTGTGGCATTTGCAAATGGGCCAAACACAAAACCAAAACATTCTATAGTTACAACAATAAACACTATGAAGTCAGATCTAACATCAACTGTACCACCAGATTTGTTGTTTACATAATAGAATGTACGTGTAGGAGACAATATGTGGGCAGCACAATAAGGCCACTGAAAGAGAGGATTGGGGAACATGTGAGAGCCATACATCAGCAGGATGTGAGATATCCTGTGGCAACACATGCGGCATTATGCCCCACACAGGGTCCACGCAAGAGTTTCTCATTTTTTGGAATAGAAACCATTGACCCGAGTCCACGTGGGGGTAATAGAGAATTACGTCTTAGACGCACTGAGGCAACATGGATCATGCGTTTGCATACAGTGGAACAGGGTCTCAATTGCGATTCAGAGATGCAATATTTCTTAGGTGATTGACTCGCGTAAACCATCAACCATACTAATGTTGAGTAGAATCATAGCATAAGATGCTCAATGGTCATGGGTATTTCCTTGGATTTGCTATGGAGCACATATATGTATGTTTTATTCCACTTTGATTATCATGTAATTTATCTCATGTGGAACATGTGGGTCAGTCAATGTGTAAACAGGCCTGATACATAATTTGTGTTCAATCTCTAGACTTGCACCCATAATTTGTTTCTATATAAGTGTCACAATCAATGGAGACATCAGTGCACATATCTGTGATGTGGCACAAGATATATTTGAATGTTCTGTGATGTGGCACATGAAATATTTGAATGTTCGTATGTCAATATTGGAAAAGGATCGTTGATTGGGATCTCCCTACTGTGTATTTATATAGTGTCTTTACAATCTCTGTGCGTCTACATATTGCTTTGTACATTGCTTATTGTTGTGTTTGAGTCCTCTATATGTCTCCTTTTCCTATGCTTATTGTTGTGTTTGAGTCCTCTATATGTCTCCTTTTCCTATGGTACCGCTAACGGCTGGTTAGTTTGTGTTTTTTCTCCTTTTACATAACTTGTATACCCTTTGGTCACTTACTTTTTTACTACTTTTTCATTTCTCGCGTAATACGTCATAATTTCAGTAATCGGGACCTTTTGTCCTTTATAACCTTGGATTCATTGATCCTCGTGTGTATGCGTGGACCATCCAGGATTGACGTTTTGGTTTCTTCTAAAAAGTGCTCGGTTTTCTCTGCATTGCCCTTAGTACATAGACAGGGACTGCTCCCTTTATACCTTTTAAACATCTTTGCGAATTTCGTCACGGAGATAGTGACTTTTCCTCCCTTGTATTTACATCAATAATCTATGGGGATTCACTTTTGTTCTCTCTGTTGTGTTTCGCTTTAGCATGTTAAGAATTGGGACTTTTGCCCTTTAGAATCTTTGATTTAGCAATCCTCTTGAGAATACATGTACTATGAGGCGCTCAGATTACTCCGTATAGTTCCTTTTTTCTTGCTATCAAACTCTCGCGAGATGATACCTCGAGTAGTTTGTTACGCTTGTCTCCAGTTACAGTCTAGTCTTTTTTCAGAGGAAATGACTTTTTATTTACTTCCGGGTTCCCAGAGAAACACACTCTAACGAGGGAATCGGTGCCGCCAGGACGCGAATATTTCTCTACACGCAAGTAAGTGTAGGTCCTCGCTGACTTATATAGCACTTGATCCTAGCATTTGGGATTGTCCAGAGCCATTTTGTTGGGTGCTAAAATCCCCGACATGGGTGTCTTTTTTGTATTGGTTTTAGACGGAATTGGTGAACACACACACGTGTTGAACCTTGATTTGACTTGAGTACGGATATACCTGTTGAATTATCGAGCTTCCTATGATAAGTAAGTTGTGCGTTGCTCCACTTCATATACTCATAGTCAATTGATATTTTATATTGAGTATTTCACCGATGCCATTTTATAAATTATACCCTTACAGGGATTTCGGTTTTCTCCCACAGATTTTGGAGACTGATTTTACTCGTGCACTACTGGCGGTACTGGCCGTTTTAACTCACCTTATTGGATCACCATTGAATACCCGTTACTTATTTTTTTAACGTAGAGTGGACTCCGATCGTGTCTTTTTGGTATTGGAACCATCACTGACATTCCAGTGAGGCAACATAGGGAGTCATTTTTTCCATGCAATGACTTTACATATATATGTTATAGGTTTCCTTTTTCTCACTATGCTCCATCCTGACTTTATTCATGCTTATTTGATCTACAGATCACGCGATTCTGCCGATCCACTTCCAGGTAGTGCCAGGAGATTTTTATGCCATCCTCACTCACAATTTTCACTATTTTTATGTTTTGACTAGTTCGGCTTTATTTCTACAGATGTCTTATATCTAATACTCTTGGATGCTTGGATTGATCATATACTTGTGCCCTACCGGGTTGGAATTATCACCGGCTTAGGGGTAAGAGAGTTTTAGATTTATACATTTGCCTTATGAACTGTTGTGTTCATCGCTCTGGCATACTATTGGCCTTTAGTCACAACCCCCTGTCTTTCTTTCCCTTCTTTTTCTATTTTCAGACCATACTGAGTCTGGACTATTCTTTTCAGGTATTTATATAATTTGGTTTCGCATTTATATGCAATTCCTGATTGTTAGGTTCTTGACCTTCTTTCTGTGTCTATCCTGTTTTACCCTAATTTCTGTCATGGATTCTTTTCTCAATTCTCACTTCTTTTCACTGACTCTTCTATATTGCGGGCTCCTTCAGCTCTCGCCTTCTTTTCTTTTATGTAATTTTGTTCAGGTGTACACACTGATTCACATGCATTAGTCATTTCTTGGCACTAAAGTGGCAATTATTTTAGACGGGTTATGGTCACGGGCTTGCCCTATACACCATTTGTTCGGGTGTCATTGGTCTGCATTAGGTTTCCACGTGTGTTGGGGTGACTTTCATACATGCATTTTGGAGAACATGTGCTCTCCGGTCACGGTCACCCTCCATTGTGTGTTCATTCCATTCTTTTGTATCATTCCCAGCCCTGAAGAGTCGGGAATTAATTTTCCCTGACGAAACACGTGTCGGCTGGTTGCGGTTTTTCTTGAAGAATAAAGAAATTATGACATCACTCCCGAATCTTGTACAATTCGCTTTTGAATGATATTTACATATCTTGTTTGATTCTGTATGTGTGCACAGGATTTAGATATCTTTGGTTGTTGTAGGGTTGCCCTACACACGTTTAGGGGTTACAAGGGTCTCCCCTTCCTAGTCAGCACCATACCCAATATTGTGACCTATATACACAGACGTGATTAGACTGAGCGCCACCACTTCCTTTATATTAAAACCCTGAACTTTGAGAGATGATGCAAGGTTGTTGAAGCGCTGGACCAGTCCTCCATGGGTTTGGGGAGGATGTGCAGCTTCTGGATGAATCGGTCCTGCAATTGTTGAGGTTAACAGCAGCCAGGCAGGGTTTATTGCCAATTTTGGAGCAGGTCCTATGTTCTTGCAGTGTCATCTCTTCTTGGTCTTTCTTCTGTTCCCAGGTACACATCTGTCTGTCTGGTGTTGCAGGGACCCCTAAATATTGAATTTAGGGGCATTTAGGGGAGTGTAGGGAAGAAGACAATGGGCTACCTACCCCTGGGGTGTCTACACCCCCCTATATGACCACTTCCTGTGGAGAGTGGGCATAATCTAGACCCAGAGTTCCTAGTTTCACCAAATTAAAAATGGTGAAACCCTTTCTTGGCTGTCCACTTCAGATGGCGCACCTTAGGGGTGTGCCTAGCCTGAAATTGTAACACACCTACTGACTTTCTAGTTTCCTGCCTGCTCTGGTGCCAAATGGGCCCCAGGGAAGGGGGTGGTGCTCCCCGGGTCAGGGGGAAGCCAGGGTCGCATATCAAAGGTGGCAGAGGCTCTGAAGCCTATGGCCTTGATATGCTAAATCACTAGCCATCCTGCTGGAGGATGTGTCACCCCTTCCCCCGGAGCAGGTATTGTTTCTGACTTCTGAGAGCACTGGCTCTCACCTACAGGGGGATCAGAAACTTGTCTGTGGTGGCAGGCTGGACAGTTCCAGTCAGCCAACACACCAGAGGGCTAGTAGGCTTTCAGGGCACACCTTTAAGGTGCCCTCTGGGTGCATGTCTAAATAAAGCTGATACTGGCATCAGTATAGATTTATTGAGATGAGGTGTTTGATAACAAAAACCATTTTTTTCAGTGAAGCCATTATGTAGCTGGTAACTCGTAATGACCACTGCCCAGTACATACCTTTAAAATAGCATTCTGATTACTTGCAATGTCTTAGCAATGGAACTAAACATCACAGGGGAATATCTTCTCATGCAGATGTGCCCTCACATGTAATATAATGCATCCTGCCTTAGGGCTCTAAGGCCTGCTGTAGGGGTGACTTGCATATAAGACATGCAGTGTACTTGTGCATTGCACACAGGGAGTGTGCAATGTTGTGTTTTCAGAAGAGCTTGCGCCCTTTCATGCATCCTGCATTAGCAGCCTGCATGCAATTTTTGTGTGGGTCCCTTTGGGTGGCATAATACATGCTGCAGCCCATAGGGACCCTCTTTAGTACCCATGCCACCATAGGTACCATTTACCAGGGACTTACAAGGGTGCTAAAGTCCTTGCCAATTGGGGTTACAATGGATCATGTTGCAGTTTTTAGGGAAAGAGCGCTGGCACTGGCGTCCGTTTAGCGGGGACACATTGCACATCTAGTCAAGAATATCAGTACCAGTGGGCAAAAAGTAGGGGTGCTATGTCATAAAGGGGCACTTACTACAATATATTCCAGCAAATGGAGAACCGTGGCTAGATGTTTTGCCACCGTGGAGAACATAGTGTCAAAATCTTTGCATGCTGGAGTTTCCAAGATGGCTCTCTCTTGTAGATGCGTTCCGGATAGAGTGGGCATTGTGGGCTGGCTTGGTTAGTTCTCTATATATGGAGCTTCATGTGAGGGTTTTGTGGCGCCATTTGTTTTTTGTTGACCTGTGAAGGTACTCGCTGATAATATTTGGTCTTCTTCATATGTAATGTACAAGACTGTGACTTTATACCTTTGGGTTTGTAATGCACTGTCGCAGTGACTTCAGATCTTCATGTGAGCAAACTCCAAGATCTCTCGGTGTAGCCACCTTACACCACCTTTTTTCCAGATTAAGCAGTGTTGAGGACCAGGGCAGCCTTTTTGCCAAAGGTTGTAATTGCTTTTTACATTTGACAATCCATAACTCTCCCAACGTTATCTGTCCACCTCACCTCTCGAAAGAGGAGAGACTCCATCAGCTGGACCACAAGCTTTTACATCACTCATACCGAAGATTATCAGGTGGATAATCCGCTCTAAATGGGGTTCTGTGGGGCCTTGAAAGGCAATGCGGTTTAGTAAAGGACTTTGTTAGGGTAGATAGTCCTCTGCATTAAGATCTGCTCTTGAGTGGCCAGGAAGCAGTCTACGGAGGGGTTGAGGACCCATTCCACCAGGGCGAAGACTGCTTCCACTGCGCTGGCACATTGAGTGCCTGTCCTTTACATCTGTTAGGTCTCAACATGAGCGTCATCACACACGTTCAAGAAGCATTACTGCCTTGACAGATAGGTCTAGTGGGATGGGCAGTTTGCCCGTTCAGTCCTGCAAGATTTTGGTATGAGCCATTCCACAGGACCGCTACCCTTGTGCATTGGTACTTATTGTAAAGGTGAGGGATCTGCTGTTAGAATTATCCATCAAAAGACCAAGGTATTTACTTGTATTAATGCTCTTTCTGGTGGATACTCTATCTAACTGCATGTTTCTCACACCCTCCCTCTTCCCCTTTCTTTGGATTGCTCATTGTTTCCTATCTAAAATGGTCCCAAACTTGACACCTGCACACTAATGCCTCTGATTATTGTTGAGCTCCGTGTCCAAGGGCACGGACAGATTCAAAACAGAAACAGTTGTTGAAGCGCAGGGGTGGCGCTTAAATGCAGCTGCATTGTCACTTCCAGGGCAGAACAAAGTCAATGCAGAGCTGCACTGCGCCACCCATCTGCATGTTTTAACGATGCTGTTTAAATCTTCTGGTTCCAGTCTGGCGCCATGGGATGTTCAAAAGGTGAGGAATCTGTGGTTAGGGTACCCACCAGAAAGAGTATTAGTGAGGTTAAGTAACTTGTTGTTCAGGTGGATATGCACATGATTAGGAAAAATGCCATCACTCAGAGCTAGACAGGCTGTGGATAGAATGGGCTATCCTACTACCCCATGCTGTGATGTGTAGAAGCAAACTGTAAATGACACTTAGACTAATGGATGAAGATAAGAGATCGGAAGTCTGTGTGTATGTGTATACAGTTTATCAAAAACATGCAAATGGAGAGACCATTAAAACTGTATCCATGCCAGACCTAAAAAATTGAGATTTCAACCAGGATAGAGAAAGAAATTCAAAGGAGGAAAGGTTAGATAACTTCAACATTTTAATAGTAAATTAGATGCATTGCCTCATGACAGTATTATGGAGAGGAGAATTTCGAGAAGCCATCTGGGTGGGCAGCGGTTGAAAAATCGTTTTCATTCTTACCAATGTTGAGAGAGAGAAAGGATTTTGATTCCTAAGGTCTTCGGGTAGAGAGTTCCCCCAACTTGGGATCCATCCCTTGAAAACTCTTGTGAGGCCACCTGGGTAGGTTTGTATTTATTGGGTTTGACTTTAAGTTTGCCCTTACGTATGTGTGTTTTTTCTTTCAGTGGTAGAAAATGGCCTACTGTACAGAATTGCATTGCTAGCCAGTAGAGTGCCAGGGGGGCACACTAGTTTACTATGAAAGTCATATCTAATTAATTTGTTAATTTATGCAATATTTAAGGAAAGAATGCTAGATCTAGAGTCAACATAGAGGCCTGAGGGGGGTTCCAAGCAAGGATTATTGCTCTCCAATGGTAGATTCATTCATGCATTTACTGTAGCTGGAATTGTCTGATATGGCCTCAACTGTGGTATTTCGTCTCACAGAAAAAAAAGATATTGGTTCATTCCCATTCCTCTCAGGGATAAATTCAGAGCATCCTTATAAATTGTTTTGACTTGTTCTGAGAATTGTTCTTTTCCTCATATCTTCATTTTACTTTTTGTACACAATTCATTTGCTTAAGAAGATGGATTACATATTCTTCAAACAAGCCAGTGCATGAAATATGCTGGATGATGCACACTGTATTTAATTCCCATCCTGCACTCTCTTGAAGTGATGGGAATGTTTACCTCTACATTATTCTACACCTTTTTGTGGTGTTAAAGTAGACTTGAAGCATTTTTGAACAGGCCAATCTTACAGATTCCTACTTTAAAGTTCTGTTGTAGTTTCACTTCAACAATATTCCTTCTTATGTAAGACGCAATCTGAAAGAAACAGTTAGTTATAGATTCCTTACCTTAGAATCTCCCCCAGGCGTCAGACTGGATCCGGAAAGTTTTTCGTCAGCAGTACCCCTGCGCATCTGAAGGTGGCGTCGGTCGACTCCACATCTGTCGGCGGTGGCGTGGTCGCCGGGATGACGTAGCGGAAGTTACATAGACGCCGCCCTCGCGCGCTGACGTCAGTTCTTTCTTTTTCCGCGCCAGCAAGCGCAGATCCGGGAAGAGCGGTACCCCCAGTCACTTTTTGACTGAGTTTTTTGCGACTTTTGTCGACTGAGTTTTCGAGTCTTTATCCGACTCCTGGTGCACGAGGGATGCCCGGTTTCAAGGCCTGCGGTTCCTGTTCCCAAATGATGTCGGTGACGGATCCGCACCGCGTGTGCCTCTTCTGCCTGGAGCACAACCATGACCCCAAATCGTGCTCCGACTGTTGAACCATGGCCCCGAAGTCTTTGCTGGAGCAGTCCCGAAAGCTCCTTGAGGCCCGGCAGTCGGCTCCGCGTCGTGCAAAGTCCCGGTCGCCTGGGAGGTCGAGGGACCGATCGCGGAGTCATCATCATCACTCCTCTTCCAAGTCTTCGCACTCGGGGTCAGGTAAGTCGAAGCACAAGAAGAAGCATCGTCGCTCTTCGACTTCCCCTCGTCCGTCGGCCGACGCGACGCAGGGTGCAGGTGGTGCCACTCCCGCGTCTCCGCGTGCGGAGCCTTCAGGGTTGGCTCCAGCCTTCCCGGGACCGGGAGCGACCCCTGCCCAGCTTCGGCAATTTTACGAAGCGATGCACACCATCTTTGGGCAGTCCGACTCCGCTGGTGCGCCTTCAGGCCCCGCGGACTCGGTTGCGGGCACTAGGGCTTCGACGCCGGCGGCTTCGGCACCGCAGGGCGCCCTTGGATCCAGGCCTGGATCCGGATCGGCGTCGGTCGACCTCGTTACACCTCCACCGGCGCCGACTCCACCGGCACCACGTCCGCCGCCTAGACGCCCAGCCGGCGTCGACCCCGGCTTCCACCTCGACGTGGACACGGAGCCGGACCGGCATCGGCCGACGCCGAATCCGGCGCCGATGGGTACTTTTGCCCCTGTGTTCCACCCTGGCTATTTTCAACCAGATTGGCAGCCAGAAGAGGGTGAGGAAGACTGGGAGGGGTCTGGTGACCCTTTGACAGACCAGTTCGAGTACAACCCGGACTGGAGAGAGGAACTGGTGGATGCCAGTGGTCTGGATACCTCCCCAGACCTAGCCATCTTGTCTCCTCCTACCGTGGCTACGGAGGAGGGAGCGTCATACGCAGTGGTGTTGCGTAGGGCGGCCGAGGCTCTCAACCTCGAGCTTCCTACGGTGGCAGTTAACACTAACCTCCTGACAGAGGTGCTTCAGCCGGAAAGCGAGCTCTTCGGAGCCCCAGCTCCCGTTTAATGAAGCCCTCACGGACATCCTTTTGGGCACTTGGTCCAGGCCCAACACAGGGGCTCCTGTGGACAGGATGATTGCCCGACGCCACCGCCCGGGCGACCCCACTTTCCTCTCCCAACATCTCACCCTTGAGAGCTTGGTAGTCCAAGCCTCCACGTCCAAGGGCGCCTTCCCTACCGCACCTCCGAACGGGAATCCAAAAAGCTGGACCACCTTGGCAAGAAAATGTTTTCTTCCGCCAGCTTGGGACTGCAGTCGGTAAACACCGCATGTCTGTTGGGCCGTTATACCCACTCTGTGTGGGATACGGCTTTCGCCTACGGAAGGGCTGCCCCACTACGTCCCGCCCAGAGCCACAGGCCGGCGCGTACAGTCTCAGCGCGGCCGGGGGCGTGGGAACCACCGGCGTGGTTCTGGGGGCCAGCGAGCGGGCCAGTCCACCACCGCCCCCTCTGCAGCAACCTCCAAACCCTCCTAGTCCGACCTTTCAGGGCCACCAAACGCCAGTGGGCGGCATGATCCGCCATCACCTCCCCCACTGGCGTACCATCACGTCGGACAGGTGGGTTTTGCAAATAGTCCGAAGGGGCTACTCCCTCCCCTTCGAGACTACCCCTCCCTCCATGCCACCTCAGCACCATCGCATTCCGGAGGATCACCTGGCCCTTCTCCAACAGGAAGTTTCGGCACTCTTGGCCAAGGGAGCCATCGAGCGCGTTCCTGCCACAGAAGTAGGTCCTGGTTGCTATTCCCACTACTTTCTTGTGCCCAAGAAGGACAAGGCCTGCGTCCTATCTTGGATCTCAGGAACATCAACCGCTTCCTCCGGAAGGAGAAGTTCAAGATGTTGACGCTCGCTCAGGTCTTGTCTGCCCTAGAGAATGGATGGTAACTTGGGACTTGCAGGATGCTTACTTTCACATCCGCGTCCTGCCGGCCCACCGGCGTTACCTGCGGTTCACGGTAGGCCCGTGCTCCCCTTTGGCCTTACCAGCGCCCCTTGGGTGTTCACGAAGGTGATGGCGGTGTTCGCAGCTCATCTGCGCAGATCAGGGGTTCCAGTCTTCCCCTATCTCGACAACTGGCTGTTGAAGGCGGGCTCGCCCCAGGCTGTCGTCTCCCACCTCCAGACTACGGCCGACCTCTTGCATTCGCTGGGGTTCTTCATCAACGTGCCGAAGTCGCACCTGATCCCCTCTCAGAAGCTCCTCTTCATCGGAGCGGTTCTGGACACGACGCGGTTTCGGGTTTATCCTCCCGAACAGCGAGTCCGGGATATTCGGGCTATGATTCCGATCTTTCAGCCCCTATCCCGGGTTTCGGTCAGGATGACTCTGAGGCTGCTGGGCCTCCTGCATCCTGCTGATCAATCATGCCAGGTGGCATATGCGGGCTCTGCAGTGGGACCTGAAGTTCCAGTGGGCGCAGCATCAGGGGAATCTGTCCGATTACGTCCAGATCTCGGAGGGCACTTAACAACAATTGCAGTGACGGCTCACGAACCAGGATTGGGTCAACGGCAGATCCCTCTCCCTTCCCCAACCAGATCATACAGTGGTGAGAGACGCACCCCTTCTGGGATGGGGCGGCCACATGGGAGAGGCGGAGATCAGAGGCCTCTGGACTCCGGCGGAGTCCGGGCTCCACATCAACCTTCTGGAGCTTCGGGCGATCCGTCTTGCACTCAAAGCATTCCTTCCCTCTGTACGGGGAAGAGTAGCGCAGGTGTTCACGGACAACACCACCGCCATGTGGTACTGCAACAAACAAGGCCAGGTGGGGTCATGGACCCTATGTCAAGAGGCCCTCGCCTCTGGACATGACTGGAACATCAGGGCGTATCCCTGGTGGTTCAACACCTGGCAGGTTCACTGAACGCCAGGGCGGACAAACTCAGCCGCAGGTGCATGGTGGATCACGAATGGCGTCTTCACTCGGAGGTGGTGCAAGGTCTCTTTAAGAAGTGGGGAGAGCCTTGGTTAGATCTATTCGCCACTGAAGAGAACGCGCAATGTCAGCAATTCTGCGCGCTGGAATTTCCAAGGCAGCACTCGCTTGGCGACGCTTTTCGTCGCGAGTGGAGTTGCGGTCTTCTATACACCTTTCCGCCTATACCACTTCTGCCCAGAGTGCTGAAGAAGATCAAGCACGATCGGGCCCGAGTCATTCTTGTGGCTCCGGATTGGGCACGAAGAGTCTGGTATCCCGAGCTGCTCAACATGGCCATCGATCATCCGATCAGACTGCCTCTTCGGGAGGATCTTCTGCCGCAGCAGCAGGGGACGAGACTCCACCCGAACCTGTTCAGCCTCCACCTCCTTGCGTGGAGATTGAGCGGCGGCAGTTGACGTCGTTTGACCTGCCTCCCGAAGTCTGTGATATAATCTTGGCAGCCAGGCGTCCCTCCACTAAATTTGTGGCATGGTGCACAGCAAAGGCTGTGGATCCCCTTTCTGCCCCTCTTTCTGAGGTTCTTTTGTTCCTCCTATCTTTGGCCCAGCAGGGCTCTGCTCTGGGCACTCTAAGGGCTACCTCTCGGCCATTTCAGCCTTCCTCAGGCTACCTGATCAGCCTTATCTTTTCAAGTCCCCTGTTGTAAATAGATTTCTTGAGGGCATTACTCATCTTTTCCCTCCTGTTCCCTTCGTAATGCCCCAGTGGGACTTGAACTTGGTTCTTACATTTCTTATGTGCGCTCCCTTTGAGCCGCTTCATAATTGCCCTCTCAGGCTTCTCACTCTGAAAACTGCCTTTCTGGTGGCCATCACCTCTGCTTGCAGGGTGAGTGAGCTACAAGCTCTTTCTTCTAAGCCTCTCTTTCTGGCTATCCATCCGGACAAGGTCGTCCTAAGAACTAGACCTTCCTTCCCAAGGTGGTTACTTCTTTCCACATTGGCCAAACCATCACTTTGCCCACCTTCTTTCCGCATCCTTCGAAAGAGGAAGAGAGGCTCCACCGTCTGGATCCAAAACGTGTGCTTTCTTTCTACTTGGATCGCACAAAACAATTCCGGGTGGATGACCAGCTCTTTGTTGGGTACGTGGGCGCTAGGAAAGGTCGGGCCGTGCACAAACGGACCATCTCCAGGTGGGTCGTTCTCTGCATCAAAGCCTGCTATTCTTTGGCAAAGAAGGAGTCTCCAGTGGGGCTGCGCGCCCATTCAACCAGGGCGACGGCAGCTACTACTGCTTTGGGACGAGGAGTCCCCCTGCATGACTTCTGTCAGGCAGCTACGTGGGCATCGTTGCACACGTTTACGAGACACTACTGCCTAGACAATCAAGTCCGGAGAGACGGCTTCTTTGGCCGTTCTGTTCTCCAGGACTTTCTGGTGTGAACTTGGTTCGCAGACCCACCTCCGGGGTTGGTATAGCTGGGGTATCTATTCTAAGGTAAGGAATCTATAACTAACTGTTTCTTTCAGATGAACAAGTTACTTACCTTCGGTAACGATATATCTGTAAGAAACATAGGTTAGTTATAGATTCCTTACTGCCCCACCCATCCTCCCCGTTCTGCGAACTGATTTCTAGGGTTAAGGACATCCTTTCAGGGCCCTAGTTTTGTGCACCAGTGGTCAGTGTCTTGCATGGCTCTCCGTTTCTGGCGCGTAAAGTCGTGTACAGAACTGACGTCAGCGCGCGAGGGCGGCGTCTAAGTAGCTGCTGCGACGTCATCCCGACGACAACGGACGCGGAGTCGACCGACACCACCTTCAGACGCGCAGGGGTACTGCTGACGAAAAACTTTCCGGATCCAGTCTGACGCCTGGGGGAGATTCTAAGGTAAGGAATCTATAACTAACCTATGTTTCTTACAGATATATCGTTACCGAAGGTAAGTAACTTGTTCTTTAGGATACCCACATGATGGCTGGTGATAGCATTGCCGTAGATTGAATGGACACTATACCTGTAAAGGTGCTTCTCATAAATTGCTTGTTGCTCGTAGCATACCCATCTGTGTTTTTTGAGGCATAATTGTAAGACTGTTGAAATTAGCCATTAACTTTTGGTAGTGAGGTGGTTCATTGATGGCCAGGGTGAACCATAGATGCTGTAGGCCTCCGTTATTTAACCTTTAATTTCTTTTAAGTCTCTTGCCCCATGGCAGGAAATGTTTTAAGATTGTGAGACAGCATTGATTTAGAGTTCTCGAATGCGCCATTGCATGTAAAAGCATTATTATGTTCTATTTGCCTTTTACCATCAACAGAGTGTTAGCAGTTTTAATATTGGAATCTGTACTGAAACTTAATGTTGGATGTATATTGCCATCCGTAGGGCATTATATAGACCAAACAAGAGTCCTACACAGTTGTGGACAAATTATGCTAAAACTGTTACTGGTAACCAGGGTGTTTGTGTTTGGTTTGAAAATATTAGAATTCTTCTTTTATTCACAACCAAGAAATCGATCTGAACAATAATTGTCTGACCTTTTGATTTGAGGGAAACAACATAACTCGTTCATACACCAGTGAAATCTGTGCAGAAAAGTTATGCTATTGTTTGTCAACCATTTTCATTTCTTTGCAATAGCACCCTCCTCTATGGTCCAGAAGGTGGATACCGCTGTTATTTCTGACCCCATATAAAGTACTATAAGCATTGGAAATGTCTACTACGGCTTGTTGTTGATTTGCCTCTCCATCTTCTATCATTCCTCCCATATTGACGTGTTATCTCCTGTGACACCATTTTAATTGCAAATACTCTGTTGTGAAGTTGAAGTGTCAAAAAGAAGAACAAATGTTAATTTGACTTGCATTCATGATCCCCAAATCAATCATAATTGAAATGTAATCTGGTGCATGTCTTCATTGGTCATTATTGTTTTGTTCATGTTTTTTTTTTTTTTACTTTGCAGAGGTATTTAGCAAACTTGGGCTTGCACATTCTTCATATAGTCAGGACGCTCAGAGAAATTGGAGTGAAACTAGTAATATTCCTTCATCCATATGGGATTGTCCAGCTACTGACTCACTGCCCTCATGGTCATCAAGTTCGAGTTCCCCAACTCATGCAAGCGCAGTAAGTTTAAGCATTCGTATGATTTTATTCTATATTTTAGAAGCCTTCTAAGAATGATCCTTTCCCTCTCCCAAAAGCACATGGTCTATGATCAACCCCTGAATGGTTCTACCTCCAAACTGTGGGCTTTTTTAGCACTACCTCAGCCCACACGACAATCATGCATGTGTGCTGAGGCCTTTCATTGGCATGGAGTGAGACCCAAAAAGGCGTTCTGTGGTCAGGAAGGCGCACCATGTGCATCCTTTGTTTAAAGATAGTGGCTCGATCAAAGAGTGAGGCCACAGTGAAGTTCGGAAGCAGCATTCTCAGTAGCTGTATCTAGGAAATGGAATAAACTTTCAGTTTCTCTGCAATTCAGTGCCTTGCCGTATCCTTTTTGTAAGACACCAGAGGCCTTCCTTTTTACTCAATTTAAATTGTCATTTCCTTTTTATGTTCTGCTACAGTGCAAAGAAACCTTAGCATATGAGCACTTTAGAAATAAACAACAACATACTGTCATCTCGCTGGGCTGTATAGAACTGGCAATGGTGACAGCAAAGTGATTATAGTTGCAGGGTAGCCCTTTTTACCAGTCACCTACTAGGGAGAGTGGCCTTCCGGCCTCTTCTGTATTTTTAGAAAGGACTGTCTTTGCACAAGGGAGATGCTAGGAAAGTGAGATTGTAAAGGAGCTGAAAAAGGACTAGCCAGAGAAGACTGCTCGTGTGTGCCAGAGTGAGATTATACCTCTACATGAAAAACAGATATTCCTTGAGGACCCACAACAGTGCAACTGAACTGTTCACCCCAAGGTTGGAGTGTTTACAGGAATTTAAATCTGCAAAAGTTCCCCACCATCTCAGAGCCATGAACTGCAGTAAAAACTCGTACAAAAGGTTGGACCACCATCTGCGGTCAACATCCTCAAGAAGCCAAATACATCCGCACAAGCAACCAAAACCAGAAATTTGTCTTAGATGGGCACCTAGCTGTTTGGCTGGTTGGTTTGTGTCTGGGTCCGAGCAAGAAATTTCTAGCCCCTGATCCATTGAATCATGAGCATTGCAACTTCTGTAACTAGTGCTAATGCTGCCTCCACTCATCTTTGATCTGCACAGCAGTGCCGGTCATGCCGCATACCAGCCGATCCTGCTGTAGAAAAGACCTCTGCTCCACCATTGGGAGTAGTACAGCACACATCCTGCGAGTAGCACTTCTGTCCAAATAACAGACAACACCGAAAATACTGGGAACTACAGGTGAACCAGCAAAGCGTTGGTTGGGGAAGTGTACGGTGCGAAATCCAACCTTCTTGATAATGTACAATTGAGGCATGATTCCAACCAGGCGCAGGGTCAAGACTGATTTGCATATTGCTGGGTTCAAACTGGAATGGCATGGGGAGCAAAAAAACGATGGATTCAGGCCCAGAACTCTGTACTGGGGTGTATGTATGACATTGTTCTGCATTCTGTCCATCAGTTGTTCTTTTTGCATTTGTCACCCCGAGTGGGACGGGTATGGCCAGACGTGGGTCCCGTGCTCTCCATGCCACTAGAGTCAAGCTATCCTGGCTGATGAGGGGTGAAACCCCGAAACCGGTCCTAGGATGCTTGTTTCCAGTCCAGGGAGGACCTGGCCTGGCAGTTCGGGCTGGACTGTTCCCATTGGGCGCAGGGGCAAGACTGATTTGCATATGGCTGGGTTCAAACTGGAATGGCATGGGGAGCAAAAAACGATGGATTCAGGCCCAGATCTCTGTACTGGGGTGAATGTATGACATTGTTCTGCATTCTGTCCAATTGTTTTTTTCGCATTTGTCACACCGATTGGGACAGGTATGCCCAGACGTGGGTCCCGAGCTCTCCATGTCACTGGAGTCAAGCTATCCTGGCTGATGTGGGGTGAAATCCCGAAACTAGTCCTAGGATGCTTGTTCCCAGTCCAGGGAGGACCTGGCCTGGCAGTTCAGGCTGGACTGTTCTCATTGGGTGCAGGGTCAAGACTGATTTGCATATGGCTGGGTTCAAACTGGAATGGCATGGGGAGCGAAAAAACGATGGATTCAGGCCCAGATCTCTGTACTGGGGTGAATGGATGACATTGTTCTGCATTATGTCCATCAATTGTTCTTTTTGCATTTGTCACCCCGAGTGGGACCGGTATGCCCAGACGCGGGTCCCGTGCTCTCCATGCCACTAGAGTCAAGCTATCCTGGCTGATGAGGGGTGAAACCCCGAAACCGGTCCTAGGATGCTTGTTTCCAGTCCAGGGAGGACCTGGCCTGGCAGTTCGGGCTGGACTGTTCCCATTGGGCGCAGGGTCAAGACTGATTTGCCTATGGCTGGGTTCAAACTGGAATGGCATGGGGAGCAAAAAAATGATGGGTTCAGGCCCAGATCTCTGTACTGGGGTGAATGTATGTGACATTGTTCTGCATTCTGTCCATCAATTGTTCTTTTTGCATGATTCCAACCATACCAGAATGACTCCATGAAATTCGTCGCTTGACCCAGGGAAATCCCAGGGACTGTAATACAAGATCACCTGGTAGAGTTGCCCTCCACCAGGGTGTTACACACCACTCACACCTTATACTGGTCGTTTTCGGGTAATAATGGCAGTAGTAACTTGTTGCAAACTTTTATGTATAGTAGTGTTTTGTGTGATTTATAGTAAGCTACTTCTTTTTCAAAGGCTATGCCCCAACCGAACATTCTGTTATTGACCTGTATTTGTAGTTTGTTGAGTCCGGAAATTCTAACCGCATTTCACCTACCTGAATAAGCCTTGGATTGCAGGACTCTAAGAGTCAAGAGATAAAAGGTGTACTTGTTGATCAGTTTTGGGTCTAGTAGTAGGACTCCAGTGGTCAATGGTTATCGTTGATACAATCTCAGCCCAGCAACCCCTTACTTCCCAGGTACTCCTAAAAAAAAGTTCCCACTGCTGCCCTATATCACTCATGATTTATGTTACTTAGCATTTCAAAACTACCAAGTGGACGAGAGTAATCTGTCCCCCCTTTCAACCTGTGTATAGCTGACCGGTATTCTGCTCCCTCACCCAGATTCCTAATGTCCTCTGTAGACCCTCCTCGGATCCTTTCGGCCAATCTTTATTTTTGCTCAAAAACGACAAGCTGGATTATTGCTGCCTTTTCCAGACTTGCATTTTATTTCCCACACCCCATTCATGTAAACAGTCTTTTTCCCATCAAAACCTGGATTTCTAAACAGCCCATTCATTCGGTTATCCATTCTCTCTCTTCCTTGTGTAGCATATTTAATTCCTCTTGCCCCTTTGTAACTTGTTCTCAGTTCCCTTTACCACTTCAAGTTTTCCAATCTACAATTCCTGTTCTGACCTCTCAAAACTTAGGCCCACACTTGATCAATCTCAAAGCTAACTCAGCTTGCTCAATTCTCCACACGTGCACCTGAGGTGTGAAAAAATAATGGATAGCTGCTGGCAACATTCAGATACTCCAAGGAAGGACCATACTATGCCTGGGAATAACAAAAGCTCCAAATGAGATACTTTTCTAATCTTTCTTTCACAGGCTGCACAGCAAAAATCTGAACCAACTTTCATGTTTCTTTGTGTGGCTTATTCCACACCTCCCAAATTTCAGTAAGGATCTCAATACACCTGAAAAATGATTTGCCTTTCCCTTTGACCATATACAGACCGTTCTTCAGACTTCTCTTTGAATGAACAATTTCCAGACTTCTCCCCTCCTCGACCCATTCCTCCTAGAATGATATTGTCACCGTCTATCTCACGGGCTTGGCATCTGAGTGCTTAAATCTGCTTTGGAAAAATTTCTGGATGGGTGCTGAAAGAAAACTTAAAATGTTGTCATTACCTTCATTTCTGATGGATACTTCTAATCCGAGATTCCTCACCTTGTGACTATCCCCAGGTGCCAGACTGGATCTGGAAAATTCAAAGCAGTGCTCCTGTGCGCGTCAGTGCCTTTCTTTCCAGAAGTGACGAACGGAGCTGCATATAAGTGCCACCCATGCGATCTACAAGGTGCATTCCATGTAGAGCAGAACTCAGGACTCCTATATGCTTTCCCACCCTACCTCTCCTTCCTCAAGTTGTGAAGATCAGGAATATCTGATAGAGACATCTAGCCGCAGATTCCTTATCTTAGAATCCTCGCCAGACTGAATCCGGAAATGTTTTCAGCAGTACCTTGGTGCGTCAGTACTGGGCGTCGAACGACTTCGTAGCGACGTTGTCTCCTGAATGTCACGTCAACGAAGTCCATATAAGCCCTTCCCCGAAGAGCTGACGCCAGTTACTTCTTTTCTGCACCAGCAACGCGGATTGGCACTGCAATTCCTCTGGTCGTTTTTTGGCCTACTTGACGATTTTTCGTTGACCGAGCATTGTGCCTTTTTCTACCCTTCTTCAATGTTCTCAAGGTTCAAGCCTTGTGAGTCTTGTAGACAACATATGCCCGCCTCGGACCCTCACTTGGTTTGCATGTGGTGTCTTGGTGAGCACCATGACTCGAACGAGTGCGACTCTTGTCGCCAGCTCCAACCAAAGGCGTGCAGGGTACTCATGAAGCTCCTTGCGGCCAGATGTCACAGTCATCAAAGTCTTCTCGTCGTCCTCGTTCCCCTAGGCACTCTATGGACCGCCTGCTGTACAAGCCGTTCCCACGGTATCATTCTCCTTCGTCGTCCGGTGGCAAGTCTCGGTGTCGGCAGTCAAAGTCATGACGCCTCCCCCCTTCGTCGCCTACTGCTGGTCCCCGCTCTTCTGTTGAAGTGTTGGGGCATGAGTCTGCCCCTCTTCTCCACACCTATTCTGGGGGTCTTTGACCCAGATGAGACCATATTCTCAATCTCTTCATTCTGTTCTTGGGTTGCCAGCTCCCTCTGGAGCACCCTTGGCCCCACGGAAATGCATGAGGTCGTGCCTATGACCCCACCGGCGGGTTCTCCCCTGGCTTCAGGTCAGCCTCCTGTGTCTGACACCTTGGTGACACCGGTGCACAGCCCGTCAAGACTCCCACCTTCAGCTCCTGCTTCTGGTCTGCTGACTCCAATGTTGGCGTCGGGCTCTTGTCTGCCGGCTCCGATAGTGGTGCCGTTGACGTCGAGGCGTTGCCTGGCTTCGGGTACGGCGCCGGATGCGGCGCCAGTGGGGCCGACCATCTCAGACTCCCTTCCTCTGGTTTTTCTTTCTGACGGCCATGGTTGTGGAAGTACTACGGATGGTGTGGTGTCTCCCTCTCATTTCAGACACGGTTTCACCCCCTATACAGTCTAGCTGGTTACTTGACTTGGGTGATGCCAATGGATTAGAATATTCTCCAGCCTCCTCTCTCTTCCTGGTTTGGTTACGGAGGCGAGTTCCACTCTGGCGGACATGCTCAATCGACTTTTGGTTGTACTGGATTTACGACTACCTTCTGTGGAATTGTCAACAGACCCTTTAATTAGGGTTCTACATCCTGACCAGTCTAACGTGGAGCCTGCACTTCCTTATAGTGACTGTATTTTCAATATCCTGTTGAGTGCATGGGCTAAACCTGAAACAGGGCTCCCTGTGGATTGCTCTATTTTTCTCAGGCATCACCCGGAGGATCCCTCCTGTCTCCTTAGACATCCCTCTACTAAGAGCTTTGTGGTTAAGACTGGTTTAGCCACCCAAAATATTGATTTTTCTCTCCCCTGTCCCCCAGGAAAGAGAGGCCAAGAAATTTGACGCTTGTGGTAGGTGTATTTTCTCCTCTTCTAGCTCTGCCCTGTGCTCTCTAAACACTTTGTGTGTCCTCGCCCACCTCTCCCACGCCTTGTGGGACTCGGTGGAACACCTCTTGCCCTCCCTCCTGGAAGAAGCCTGGAATGCTCTTGTTCCTCTCGTATGAGATGGGCACCAAGCTGCCACACTTAGCATTCGGTGTGGTATGAATACCACCGATTCTGTTGGTAGGACTACGGCTTCTTCCTTAGCTCTACGTCAGCGTGAATGGTTGCATACTTCCAGGTTTTCGGAAGCTGTGCAAACTACTTTAATTGACTGCCTTTTGATGGCACCTCCCTTTTTGGTGCACATGCTGACTCGGCTTTATGCCGGTTCAGAGATAGTCATGGCGATACGGAGTCTTAGCTCTGTTGGTTTACCAGGGTTGTTGGGGACCATTTATTTCCCCTTGTTTTGACTCTCTTCCGCCTTCATAGGGCGGAGTACTTCTCTCCTTTCCAGGGTTACACCAGGTGTGGTGTTCCTGCTTGCTGCAGGTACTTTTCTTCTCATTTATGCTGTCAGCGACAGGTTTCATTTCCATGCCGTTTGGAACATATCTTGCTTTGAGGTCTCGAAGTCTGTTCTTGCAGCTTCTTTTTGCCGCTTAATTTTTCCTACCCGAGTACTTACTCTATGGCGGGTGTTCTGTTTATGTTGGGCGGATGCACTATAGCCTTGTTCCTCATTCTCCAGGACCTTATTTTGTATGCCGTGGAGGCATTTTGTGAGCTACCTATGCACTTAGTATCCCTTATAGGAACTTCAACTTCAGATTTTCCCTGCCCCTTATGTCCACATGGGCGATACTGGTACCACAGGCAGGCAAACTCTTTGGTCTGGTTAACTTTCATTCCGGTCTTTGACCCTCTTCGGTGGGGACCTTCTCTTTGTTGTTTTACTCTGTTGGACACATGGAATTTCTCCTACTCATCTTTGTGTTCCTACTGGTTAGGGCCTGGGTTTCACGACTCCACGTCCCTGATGCCCTTGTGGTATTGGCATCTTTTTGGCGTATTATTTCTAATTGTGCCTGGACACTGTTTTCTTGTGTAGGCCCTTTTCTACTCTATTGTGCTCCTGATGCTGTTTATCTTCAGCAGTCTGGTGTTCTTGTATGTTTTTTTCCCCTTTAGGTGATCTACCTGCCAACTTGGGTTATTGCCACTGCTGTTGCTTCCTATTGCGGGGGGTTATACATTTTTGCCATCGCACCCGTGGGGTAGGTGTTGTGTTGCTGTTCTTTTCAGTTTTCTTCCCCTGAGACACCAGTCCCTTTGATTGTTTGGATCCTCGTCTGGTATCCTTATTTCACAAGGCACATGGTTTCCCTTTATTTACTGCATCTTTCCTCCCACCACTCCCGCCTTCGTGGCACACTTTTTCTATGGGAGAGGTTCCCTATACCTCCCTTCTCGGTGGGGGTATTTCATTACATTTTCTTGGGGTAAATCCTATCTTTTCCCAAGTGTCCATGAAGCATTGGTCAGATTTATTACCTTTTTCCATAGGTTGGACAATGCCCTTAGTTTCTGCCAGCCCTTTGTTTCACCCTGATCATTATCATCTTCTTCTTCTCCTCCTCCTCCTCCTCCACCTCCTTCTCCTCCTCCTCCTCCTCCTTCTTCTTCTCCTTCTCCTCCTTCATCTTCATCTTCTTCGTCTTCTACTCCTTCTTCATGGTGGACTTTCCCCGTGCTGTTTTTCTTTGTTTCTTCTACTACTACCTGCTGCCATCCTTCCTCAGTCGCTGGTGTTGGTTCTTGGATGGTTGCCCATTTATTTTCTTGTAGTGGCCAATGCCTTCTGCTTCCTACTCTTATGTGGCATTCTGTTGCTTTTTCCCAGCCTTTTCTTCTATGTTTTTATATGCATATTTAACCTTATATACATTTATCTTTGGATGTCTCTGCATGTATAATAAATCTATCTCTTGAATGGATCTCTTGTAGATGTCTTGTACTATATATATATATATATAATATTTATGTGTGTGTGTGTGTTTTGCACATATTGTCGTCTGGCCTTCTATATTTTGTATGTCGCTTCCTCTTACCTACACCCTTCTTGGTGACCTGGTTCAACATTCTTGGTTGTACTCATCTGTTTCCTTCCTTCTCGTCAGTGAGCATCTCCGTTACATTATTCCGGAGGGTGCCTTGTACATCTATCAAGGCTCTCAGTATAAGCGCAGTTTGTTTTTACCATTCTTGTTGTTTTCCTAGCGATGCTCTTCAGCATTCATTGTTCTCTCGTTCTCTTTTTTCCCTCATTCTTTCATTCGAGGTCCCTTTTTTTAAAAATCTGGTTCTCAGGATAGATTCCTCGATGATCGGTGGGTGCTCCTTTTTACTATATGTGTTAGCCACGGATGAGCATGCTGTGTATGCTCGTTCCATTTGGTTTTGAGCCTGGACTCAATGGTCTATTGTCCTTGGTCCCTTTGCATTCCATGATCTTAGGTTGCATCCCTTTTTGGGGCTGCCTCTTTTACTGGTTCTATACCGTATTTCTCACTTTCTTATAGCTTTCTACTCCCTACAGACTTCCCATAGTTCTCCTTGGAGATCAATCCTTTCGGTGAGCATCTTTGCTTCCCTATCATGTTTCTTTTGGATAGTGTGGTCCCTTTCTATCTTTCGTACCCGCTTCTCCTATTTGGGGATCGTTGGTGGGGTCAGTTCGCAGCCCCTCCTCCAAGGATGGCAATGCTTGGGCATCTGATTCTAAGATAAGGAATGTACGGCTAGATGTCTCTATCAGATAAGCAAGTTACTTACCTTCGGTAACGCCTTATCTGGTAGAGACTGAATTTAGCCACAGATTACTTATCGATCCTCCCCACTCTGCGGACTGAGGGCCATGTGGTCTCCAAGATCCCCTCTTTGCATACTAATACAGTTCTTTCAATCTGTACTTCTTGATACAAGATTTCTCTCATTTTTGGCACTCTTTCCAGAGACTGTTTCTCTAAGTGGCTTTGCTTTGTTGGCGCAGAAATAGTCACAAAAGAAACTGATGTCAGCGTGTCAGGGAAGACTTATATGGACTCCGTTGACGTCACATTTGGGAGACGACGTTGCAATAGAGTTGTTCGATGCCCTCTACCGACACGCAGAGGTACTGCTGAAAATATTTCCCGATCCAGTCTGGCGCCTGTGGAGGATTCTAAGATCAGGAATCTGCGCCTAGATCCTGTCTCTACCAGATAAGGCGCACCGAAGGTAAGTAAACTTGCTTGACTAGGCCCAAGTCACCCTAGTGGCACCAGATTGGGCCAGAAGAGCATGGTACCTGGAGCCTCTGGGCCAGAGCATCTGCCCTCCAGTCAGGCTTCTGCTGCAGAAGGATCTCCCATTACAGCAGCAGGGCGGGGTCCTACACCCAAACCTGCACAATCTGCACCGCCATGCGGTTGAGAAATCATGAAAAGCCCAGCTGGGCTTCTTGACCTAATTTCATAAAGGGCATACACAACTGTCTCTTGTCCTGAAGAAGACCCCACAGTGATGTCATTGATATGCACACATGTAACAGGGGTCGAAACGTCGACGTTAATGGTTTAGCAACTTTTCCCAACAAGACCCATTAATGAAAAGTAGGTTTTGCTAGGGTATGCTCTGTTGCTAGGATTACAATGATATTGCAAAGACCAAATGATGATTTCATGTTTTTTGTGTAAATTCTTTAGTGTCGTGATGTGTACAGTCACAATCTATCAACTTTTTTTATGCTATTATTTTACATTATCACTTATATTTCTTGGATTTGTTGGATGTGTGTTTTGTTTAATAGAGTGTTCAAACATATGATTTTTTCAATATATTTTGCAAAACAATTGTTTCTTGTTTCAGTGTTGTGCCAATCTAACATTTGGTGTGGGTCCCACCTAAGGGGGACTAAACAAAAGAAATAAGTGTTGAGGTAGCAGAACCACTGTTCTTATACCGTATTAATCCCCAGGTTCTGTGCATTACTGGGGTACCCCATTGAGATTCTTGGGTAAGGATAAACAGCAAGACTTGGAAAAAGGAGACCGGTAAGGGGTGAACCTCTTTGGCAGCACACCATGCCACAAACCTGTGCCAATGGCCGGCGTATATCGTCTTGGTAGAGGGATGCTGAGCTGCCAAGATAACATTACAGACTTCAGGCGGAAGGTTGAAAGCGGTCAACTGTTGCCGCTCAATCTCCACACTTGAAGGCGGAGCGCTGACCGATTTGGATGTAGATACCTCCCATGCTGCTGCAAAAGACGATCCCCCCGAAAGGGCAGCCTGATAAGAGGACTGATGGACACGCTCAACAGCTAGGGATATCAGACTCTCCGAGCCCAGTCCAGGCCCACAAGGATAACTTGGGCCCGGTTGTTCCTGATATTCTTGAGATCTCTGGGCAGGAGTGGTATGGGTGAAAAGGTGCACAACAGTCTGGAGCTCCACTCTAGATGAAAAGAGTCTCCAAGCGAGAGCCGCCTTGGAAACTACAGCACACAGAAGTGCTGATATTGCGTGTTCTTGGCGGTGGCAAATAGATCTACCAAGGTTCTTCCCACTGCTGAAAGAGACCTTGCACCAACTCTGGATTTAGGTGCCATCCGTGATCCGCTAGACATCTTCGGCCGAGTTCGTCTGTTCTGATGTTCAGAGGTCCCACCAGGTGTTGAACATCAGGGAAATGCCAAGTCCAGAGATGCAAAGCCTCTTGACAGAGGGTCCACAACTCCACCCCACTCTGCTTGTTGCAGAACCACATGGCGGTGGTGTTGTCCCTGAACACCTGCACTAGCTTTCCCTTGATGGAGGGTAGAAAGGCTTTCAATGCCAGTCGGATTGCTCAGAGCTCGAACAGGTTCATGTGGAGTCCGGATTCCGCAGGAGAGCACAGTCCTCTGATCTCTACCTCTCCCAGATGGCTGCACCAGCCCAGGAGCGAGGCATCCTTCACTACTTTTAGATCTGGTTGGGAAAGGGAGAGGGGTCTGTCGCTGACCCAATCGCGGCCCTTTAACCACCGACTGCAGATCTTTTGCAGTGCCCTCCGAGATCTGGACCATGTTGGAAAGATTCCCCTGATGCGGCACCCACTGGAACTTCAGGTCCCACTACCGAGCCCGCAAATGCCAGCAGTCATGTGTCACAAGCAGAATGTAGGAGGCCATGAGACACAGCAGCTTCAGAGTCAGTCTCACAGAAATCCAGGACATAGGCTGAAACATCGGTATCATAGCCTGAATATTCTAGACTTGCCCTTTGAGAGGATAAGCCAGAATCTGCACTGTGTCCAGAACAGCCCCAATGAAAGGGAGTGTCTGAGTAGGGGTCAGGTGTGACTTTGGCACGTTGATGGCAAACCCCAGCAATTGCAGGAGGTCCGCGCAGTAGCCTGGAGAGGACTGCCTTGGACAAGCCCGCCATCAACAGCCAGTCATCAAGATAGGGGTAGGCTGGCAACCCTGATCCCCGCAGATGAGCAGCAACCACCGCCATTACCCTGGTGAACATCCGAGGGGCGCTAGTAAGGCCAAAAGGGAGCATGGTGAACTGAAAGTGCTTGTGACCTACTGTGAACCGCGGGTAACATCTGTGGGCATGTACGATGAAGATGTGGAAGTGGGCATCCTGCAAGTCCAATGCTACCATCCAGTCTCACTGGTCCAGGACAGACAGGACTTGAGCGAGCGCGGGCATTCTGAATTTCTCCTTCAGGAAGAATTTGAGAGAGCGCTGGTCTAGGATAGGACAAAGACCTCCTTTTCTTCTTGGGTACCAGAAAGTAGCGGGAATTGGCACTAGCGGGAATTGGCACCACAACCTATTTCTGATGCAGGCACCCTCTCTATGGTTCCTTTGGCCAAGAGTGCTGCCACTTCCTGGCGGAGTAAGGAGATGTGGTCCTCTGTCAGCCTTCTGCAAGCAGGTGGCATGGGTAGAAGGGTAGTCATGAAGGGGAGGGCGTACCTAGAGAACCCAGCGGTAGGATGTTACCGACTTCTAGTGGTGCAGGTGATAGCGTATCCTGCCTCCAATTGGGTGCCCATGATTGTGGGGCAAACTAAAGAGGCTTGGAAGCTTCTGCTGCCAGGGGAGTGGTGAACTGGCCCGACCTCTGGCTACCTGACCCTCCGTGGTAGCTGGGCGGGTAGAGGTGTGGCTGGAAGCCCCTTACGTGGCCACAAAAGGAGCAAAAGGCTGACTGGGGTTGGCGAGGGGCCATGGAAAGGCACAAAGACCTAGCCGAAGCCCTGCTGTCCTTGAAGCGCTCTAGTGCTGAGTCTGCCTTGAGACGGGAGCCATCAGAGGGCAGTCCATGAGTGAGGCTTGGACATCCTCTGAAAAGCCAGTGCTTCTCAACCCGGCGCGGAGGATTAGGGCCATTGACGCCACCGACGATGAAACCACACTTCCTAGTAAATCGGTCGTATCCAGTCCACAGCGTATGGTGAACCTAGCTGCGTCCCTCCCATCAGCAATAGCTTGGAAGCCTCCTCCAAGACCACAGGCAACATCTGCGCAGCCGAGTCGCAGAGTGAGTGGGAGTATCGGCTCAAAAGGCATGCAGGGTCACCGACAGCAATGCAAGGCTGACGGAAGAAAACATCTTTTTTTCTAAGGTATCCAGCCTCTTGGATTCCCTGTCTGGTGGAATGGGTGGGAATGCGCCAGGATTCAGTGGGAGTGTGGAGGCTTGGTCACCAAGTTCTACAGGGAGGAAGTTAAGGTCCCCTGGGGCAGGGCAATGGCGGCGGGCTATTGTCATATTCACAGGAGCCCCTGCACAGGGCTTGGGGCAGGCTGGCCCGAGCAGGATGCCCATGAGGGCTTCAGTAAACAGGAGAAGCGGGTCAGATGGGGTAACTCCCGGTTGAAGCAACTCCGTCAAGACATTTGTCTTGATAGCCAGAGGGGTAGTGTAAGGTCCAGGACCTCTGCACCCTCCTCACCACTATTTCAAATGAGGCTTCCTCCTCAATAGCCAAGGTAGGAGTAGAGAGCGAGCCAGTATCTGGGGAGGTGTCCAGTCCGCTGGCATCCGCCAAATCCTCACACCAGGTGTCCTCAGTGAGGCCTGGGGGCTGGTATTCATAAGGGTCTGGTGGCCCCTCACAATCTTTCCCTAGTCCTAGCCCATAGGAATATAGCTTAGGCTCCAGCCTGGAGGGAATGGCTCCAGTCAGCGTTGGATGACGCCCATCCGGCTCCATGTCAGTCAGGGATAAGAATGGGGCGGCGCAGCAGGTGGGCACCATTGCCCGTGAAGGTCGAGATGGGTAGACCGGCATTGGTCCGGATCCATCCATGGATCCAAATGGCCCAACTGGTGCTGGGGGCGAATCCACCAGTGGAAAATGAGCAGGGGCCCCTCCCGACCCTGCGGGGCCAGAAAACCTCACAGCGGGTGCGGGCTGCCCAACTAAGAGGTGCACGGCCTCATAAAACTCACACAGTTGGGTGGGGGCTCGCTCCGGCTCCAGGAAACTCGGGGAGGCGCGGAGACAGCGAAGGCTCAACCACAGAGCCAGGCCTTGAATGCACATGTTCCCTCGCCTAATCAGAGGATTTCGACGGACAAGGCAAAGTCAAAGACCTCTTCGACTTTTTGCTTTTCTTTTTTTGTGGGACTTACCCAAACGCCCAGATGACTTCAACTTGTGATTTAGATCGATGGGTCCGTGACAGATCCTGGGACTTCCCTCTCGACCATTGCAGCATCATACTTCGAGAGGCAAGGAGCTTGAGGGACTGCTCCCTAAAGGCCTTGGGGTGCCTGGCGCGATAATTGACACAGGTCTTGGCGTCATGGTCGTGATTGAGATACCAGAGGCAGACGAGGTGTGGACCCGTCACCGACATCTGCCGGTGACCGGCGCCACAGGGCTTAAAACCAGCCTTCCTCACGCATATCATGCCACACCAGGAGACAATGTCTCAAAAAGACTTTGGCAAAAGGTAGAAAAAGGTCTGTCAAAAAGGGACTGGGGTAGTTCTTCTTCAGATCAGTGCTGTTTTTTGGCAAATGAGTAGCAGAACTTTATGAAGAGGACTATCCACCTCTTTATAGTCTTTTTCTGTGTTGCATTGCTTCTTTGCCCCTGAGAACCCCACAAAAAGCTGATCTTCCACCAATGCAGACCAGAGAAAGATAGGTAGTGATTTGCAAATTTCCCATTCGGAGGAGGCTCAGCACAACTTCCACTTTGTATTCATGTCAGTTAGTAATATTTGAGGCTTGAGAAATGAAGAACGACCCAATGCTGCAGAAAAAGAAACATTACTAGCCTGTACCTACAGTTCTCCTGCTTTGGTACCTCTCTTTGCTTCACCTACTACCCTCCACCTCGCTTTGTGAGGATCTTATTGTTACCTTTCATGGTTAGTGTTATGACAATCTTACTTATGGAAACTGCTTGAGTGGAGGTCAAACGTCATGACGCTATTGGCTAGTTAATAAGTTTAAGTAATGCATGAGACTTCATTAAATTAGCGGTCACTGCTGCACTAACATTTTCTTCAAGGATTTCTTGAAAATTGTTTCCAGATGTAAGTGTCCTTTTCTTTATTGAATTAAATTATTAATCTGAGAGTTTCTGATCTTTCCGAAGATTCTTAGTTTCTGGAAATATCCACAAGCACCAGCCTGGGAGGTAATTCACCAAGCTCACTGTTTATAAAGACTAATGTAAAGATTGTTGCTTTTTCTGCATTTCCTCTGAGAAGACTTATTTAATCTTTAAACTCCAATTGTTTATAGATTAATTTTATATCTTCTAAAGAACTCAGTGTTTCTAATAGATACTTCTAACCGCAGGTGCTATATTGGAGCTCTCACTTTTCAAAGCAATAGCTCATACATGCTGGCAAGTAACCCCACTGGACGCCACGATTATGTTGTTCCACCTCCAGAAGTGATGGTGCAGAGCTGTAAATTCGTGCCCCTGTGCAATTTTGTCAGTACCTTCTTTTCTGCGCTATTCAATGTGGAGTCGGAGCTCTGCTTCCAACTTTGCCAGTTTCACCAACACCAGATTTATACAACACATAGTGTACAAGGAAAATGTCCTCTCCTAAAACCATAGGATTTAAGCCATCCACGACTACAGTAACCAGATGCCAGTCACAGATCCACCCTCTGCTTGTGGTGTCTAGCACCTGGACATGCTCTCTGATGCACCCACAACTAGTCTGATCAGTGAGTACGAGCAAAGCTGTACATCACCTAACACAAAAAACAGTGGACCCATTCCCACTCCAAGTTGTGGTCTAGGTCCAGGTTCTGGTGTCCCTCAATGTTGCTGTCGTCCAGGAAGTCAAAGGACAACATATGATCCGATGCCCAAACATCCCCAATCTTGGAAATCCCAGTGGCATTCCAAACCCATAATCTCTTCAGTTCTGAGTCCTTCGGGAGCCAAGTTCCATGCCATAGTGGGGTTTCATGCGCCAGTTTCCCTTCCCATTCCATCAGTCTCAGGGTGAGGTGCCAGCACTCCAGAGGTATGGCCATTATGGGGACAATTCTTTTGCACGTAGGGCTTCATTAAACATTGAATGCCTTTTAGCAAGTTCCCTGACAGGGAGCTTGACGGAAGCTTGGTCTAAACTGTGTTCAACTGCCCCAGATAACTGCCCAGTGACTAGACTTTATAGGCCTACCCTTGGAGAGACAGCCTTTATGTCTCTGCACCCGACTCCTGAGAGCTTAGTGGTTCAAGTTTCCACCAGCAATCTTTATCCCGTTGCGTTCCCTACTTCGCCTCCAGAATGCAAAGTGCATTGGTGAATTGGCAAAAGGGCATTCTCCTCTGCCTGTTTGGCATTAAGTTCCCTAATTGCAGCCTTCCTTTTAGGGTGCTAAATGCACACCATATGACATCTGACCAGTGAGATCTTATTTTCTGCCCCAGACGAATTAACGCCTTAGTTCAATCCTAGATGGACAGACCTGGGCAAAATACCTTTTGAGTGCCAGCCTCTACATGACCGACCTTGTGGGCTGTGCCATGGGTGCCAGTGTTGGGATCAGGCAGCATACCTGGATGTGTGCCTCAGTATTTTTGGGGATGTGCAGGCACCCCTTATGGACATGCTATTTGATGGTTTCAGGCCTTTCAGAGAGAAAGCGGATTCTGCGTTGGAGTGCTTCAAAGACAGCTCACTCTTTGGACTTGCTATCTCCAGCTTGTCAAATTTACCAACAATACCAACAATGTAAATGTCTCCTCTGTCACCAGAAGCAGCCCTCGCCACCCTTACAGCAGCCAGCACAGCTTTTTTGTTTTGGCTCAAGAAGATGTGCTGGTGACAGAGGTTTTGCACATCATCCGGGACAACAGTGTTCTTTCTAATGGATACGAATAACCTCCTTGTGGATTTGCCCCAGGTGCCAGATTGGATCCAGAAACTTTAAAGCAGTACTCCTGCGTGCCGGTAGGAGGCGTTATGCAGCTCCAAGCTGTCGCACCGCTCAGAAGTGACAAGCGAGGCCGCATATAAGCGCCACCCATTTGTGTTGAAATCAGTTCTTTTCTGCAACTTCAGATGTGGATCCAGAACTACTAGTTAGTCTTTTCAATAGTTTTTTCATAACCTTTCACAATTTTTCCAGTGTGCTAGGGAAAATGTCACCTGCTAAGACGACCGGGAGCAAGCGATGCAGAGACCATCACAAGCAGATGTCGGTGACAGCTCCTCATGAGCTATATGATATGCCAGTGGTGCTTCTGGTACAACTCCAGTTTTAAAGATTTCAATTTCAATTCTGCCCATTTCATATATATCAGTCCGTAAATTCCAGTTTACATAATTCAATTGAAGGGTGTGCACACAACAAATGAAATACGAAGTTAAGATTTCTACTGAGGCATACTAGAGGGCGCAGGGGGAAAAATATGCAAAAAAAATGCATTACAAGCGCTGGCTTGAATAGCAAATGAAAAACATCCGAAAGGACTCATAATAACCTTAATCTGAAAGAGACACGTTAGTGACAGATTACTTACCTTAGAATATCCCCAGGCGTCAGGCTGGATCCGGAAAGTTTTTGCGTAGCAGTACCCTTGCGCGTCGGTAGGCGGCGTCGTGCGGCTCCGCGTCCGTCGTCGGCGTCGTGATCGCCGGGATGACGTCGCGGGCAGTACTTAGACGCCGCCCCTGCGCGCTGACGTCAGTTCTTCTTTTTCCGCGCCAGTAAGCGCAGATCCGGGAAGAGCAATTTTTGACTAACTTTTTTGTGAATTTTTTCACTGTTTCTTCATCGAGTCTTCACGACTCCTAGGTGTCGTAGGGATGCCCGGCTTCAAGCCATGCGGAGCCTGTGGTCGCATGATGTCGATCACGGACCCGCATCTGGAGTGTCTCTTCTGTCTCGGCCGAGACCACGACACGAAGTCGTGCCCTGACTGCCGGAAACTTCACCCGAAGGCTTTGCGAGAGCGGTCTCGAAAGCTACTCTAGGTCCGGCAGTCGGCTCCGCGCCGCACCAAGCCCCGGTCCCGGGAGAGGTTGAGGGGCCGGTCGCGGAGTCCCCGCCGGTCGTCGGAGTCCAAGTCTTCGCGCTCCTCGGGTAAGTCGAAGCACAAAAAGTCTAAGAAGCATCATCGCTCTAAGACTTCGCCTCGCCGGTCTCGCGACTCGGCTGAGGCCCCAGTCGGCACCGTCCCCGCGGCCCCGGACATGCCTATGGAGCCGCCCCCGCATTACCCATCCTTTCCGGGTTCGGGGGCGACTCCGGCCAAAATACAGGAATTCCTGTCGGCCATGGCCCGCCTCTTCGGGCCTCCAGGTCCCTCTGGTGCGCCTTCGGGCCCCGCGGGCCCTGATGGGGTTGCTCCGGCGTCGCCGTCGAATCCGGTCCCGGCGCCGCCTGTCCCACCAGCCTTCATCCCGGCCTCGGCTCCGGCCCCGGCCTCGATCCCGGCTCCGGTGGTACCGCAACCCCCATCGACGCCGGTTGACCTAACCACGCCTCCGCCGACGTCCCCGGTGCTGTTCCTGACGCCGTCCGGGGCTCCGGACGGCGTCGGTCCCCGGCTCTCTCCGGCTCCGGGCATGGAGCCGGACCGACGCCGCTCGACGCCGGCTCCGGCGCCGATGAGACCTTGGGTCCCAAATGTCCCTCCTCCTCCATATTTTGAACAAGAGGAGGACCAGGAGAGCTGGGAGGGGTCTGAGGACCCTCTCACACAACAGTGTGAGTATGATCCGGACTGGGCTGAGGAACTTGGGGATGCCAGTGGTCTAGACACCTCCCCTGACACTGGCATGCTGTCTCCTCCCGTGGCTACGGAGGAGGGAGCTAATTTTGCAACGGTGTTGCGTGAGAGCAGCTGGAGCCTTACATCTCCAATTGCCTACTGTGGCTGTCAGGACTAATCTCCTGACGGAAGTGCTTCAGCCGGCGGCTTCCTCCTCGGAGACCGTGCTGCCGTTTAATGATGCACTCACTGACGTTCTTTGGGTGCCTGGTCCAAGCCCACCACAGGGGCTCCTGTGGATAGGAACGTGGCTCGACGCCATCGCCCTGCTCCGGGCGACCCTTGTTTCTCTCCCAACATCCCACCCCCGAGAGCTTGGTTGTCCAAGCCTCTGCCTCCCAAACCGCCTTCCCTACCGCCCCTCCGGATAGGGAATCCAAACGCCTGGACCAATTTGGGAAGAAGGCTTTTTCTTCCTCCAGTGCTGGCTTGCGGTCCGTCAACACCGCTTGCCTTTTGGGCCGATATACCCACTCCCTGTGGGATTCGGTGGCGGCTGTTTTGCCGCAGTGTTCTGAGGAGGTCCAGACACTGCTTACCCGCGCCATTGCGGAAGGGCGAGATGCGGCTAAATACACCATACGTTGTGGCCTTGATACCGCCGACCAGCTGGGCAGATCGCTTGCGACGACGGTGGCGCTACGTCGCCACGCCTGGCTGAGAACAACTGGTTTCTCGGGTGATGTCCAGAATACACTCATGGACATGCCCTTTGATGGAGTCGGTCTTTTGGTTCAAAGGCAGACCATGCGCTGGAGCGCTTTAAGGACTCACGGGCTACTGCCAAGTCCCTGGGCCTTTCTGTTGTACGCCCTCCGCTAACCTCTGCTTTTCGCCCCTTTCGTGGCCACGGAAGGGGCGCCCAGTCACGTCAGCTGCCCAGCCACCGGCCCGCGCAGCAAGCGTCTTCGCGTGGCCGAGGACGTGGATACCGCCGTGGCGGTTTGGGCAACCAGCGTGCGGGTCAGGCCACTACCTCCAACCCGTCCGCGGTCTCCAAGCCCTCCTAGTCCTTCCTTTCAGGTGCATAGCACGCCAGTAGGGGCAGGGTCCGCCATCACCTTCACCACTGGCGTCCCATCACCTCGGACAGGTGGGTCTTGGACATTGTCCGAAGGGGCTACTCCCTCCCCTTCGAGACCACCCCCAGCCATGCCACCTCTATTCCACCGCATGTCAGGGGATCACTTGGTGCTTCTGCAGAAGGAAGTCACGGCCCTCTTGGCCAAGAGGGCCATCGAGCATGTTCCGACCCCAGAAGTAGGAAGTGGTTGCTACTCCCACTACTTTCTGGTGCCCAAAAAGGACAAGGAGGACATGCGTCCTATCTTGGACCTCCGGAACGTCAATCGCTTCCTCCGGAAGGAGAAGTTCAAGATGCTCACCCTTGCTCAGGTCTTGACTGCCCTCGACCCAGGAGACTGGTTGGTAGCGTTGGACTTGCAGGATGCTTATTTTCACATCCTCGTCCTGCCGGCCCACCGGCGTTACCTGCGGTTCACGGTAGGCCTCGAGCATTTTCAGTTCACCGTGCTCCCCTTTGGCCTTACAAGTGCCCCTCGGGTGTTCACGAAAGTGATGGCGGTGGTCGCAGCTCATCTGCGCCAGGCAGGGGTTCCAGTCTTCCCCTACCTCGACGACTGGCTGCTGAAGGCGGGCTCGTCCCAGGCAGTCGTCTCCCACCTCCAGACTACGGCCGAACTCCTGCACTCGCTGGGGTTCTCCATCAATGTGCCGAAGTCGCATCTGATTCCTTCTCCACAGCTCCTTTTCATCGGAGCAGTTCTGGACACGACGCAGTTTCGGGCCTATCCTCCCGAACGGCGAGTCCGGGATATTCAGGCTATGATTCCCATCTTTCAGCCTTTATCCTGGGTTTCGGTCACGGATGACCCTGAGGCTGCTGGGCCTCATGGCCTCCTGCATCCTGCTGGTCAATCATGCCAGATGGCATATGCGGGCTCTGCAGTGGGACCTGAAGTTCCAGTGGGCGCAGCACCAGGGCAACCTGTCCGATCACGTCCAGATCTCGGAGGGGACTGCAAAACAGTTGCAGTGGTGGCTCTCGAACCGGCAATGGGTCATGGGCAGATCCCTCTCCCTTCCCCAGCCAGAGCACACAGTTGTGACGGACGCGTCCCTTCTGGGATGGGGCGGTCACATGGGAGAGGCAGAGATCAGAGGCCTCTGGTCTCCGGCGGAGTCCCGGCTCCATATCAACCTTCTGGAGCTCCGGGCGATCCGACTTGCACTGAAGGCATTCCTTCCCTCTGTCAAAGGGAAGGTAGTGCAGGTGTTCACAGACAACACCACCGCCATGTGGTATTGCAACAAACAAGGCGGGGTGGGGTCGTGGACCCTCTGTCAGGAGGCTCTGCGCCTCTGGACATGGCTGGAACATCAGGGCATGTTCCTGATGGTTCAACACCTGGCAGGTTCCCTGAACGCCAGGGCGGACGAACTCAGCCGCAGGTGCATGATGGATCACGAATGGCGTCTTCACTCGGAAGTGGCGCCAGGACTCTTTCTGCAGTGGGCAGAGCCTTGGTTAGATCTATTCGCCACCGAAGAGAACGCGCAATGTCATCAGTTCTGCGCGTTGGAATTTCCAAGGCGGCACTCGCTCGGCGACGCTTTTCGTCGCGAGTGGAGTTGCGGTCTGTTGTACGCCTTTCCGCCTATACCACTTCTACCCAGAGTGTTGAAGAAGATTCGGCACGACCGGGCCCAAGTCATTCTTGTGGCTCCGGACTGGGCTCGAAGAGTTTGGTATCCCGAGCTACTCAGTATGAGCGTAGATCCCCGGATCCGTCTGCCTCTTCGGGAGGATCTTCTGTCGCAGCAGCAGGGGGCGGTCCTCCACCCGAACCTGTCCAGCCTCCACCTGCTTGCGTGGAGATTGAGCGGCGGCAGTTGATTCCTTTCGACTTGCCTCCCGAAGTTTGTGATGTGATTCTGGCAGCCAGGCGTCCCTCCACTAAGGTGGTATACGCCTGCAGGTGGAACAAGTTTGTGGCATGGTGCACAGCAAAGGCTGTGAATCCCCTTTCTGCCCCTCTTTCTGAGGTTCTTCTGTACCTTCTTTCCCTGGCCCAACAAGGTTCTGCCCTGGGTACCATCAAGGGCTATCTTTGTGCCATCTCGGCCTTCCTCAGGCTTCCTGATCAGCCCTCCCTTTTCAAGTCCCCTGTTGTTAACAGGTTTCTAAAAGGCATTACACACCTCTTCCCTCCTGTTCCGTTTGTAATGCCTCAGTGGGACTTGAACTTGGTTCTTACCTTTCTTATGTGCGCTCCCTTTGAGCCTCTACATAACTGTCCTCTTCGTCTTCTCACTCTGAAGACAGCCTTTCTGGTGGCCATCACCTCCGCTCGGCGGGTGAGTGAGCTCCAGGCTCTTTCATGCAAACCTCCCTTTCTGTCTGTCCATCCAGACAAGGTTGTTCTTAGGACGCGTCCGTCCTTCTTGCCAAAGGTGGTTACTGCCTTCCACATTGGGCAGACCATCACTTTGCCCACCTTCTTTCTGCCTCCGCATCCTTCCAGAGAGGAAGAGAGGCTCCACCGTCTGGACCCAAAACGTGCGCTTTCTTTTTATATCAACCGCACACAACACTTCCGGGTGGATGACCAGCTCTTTGTCGGCTACGTGGGCGCCAAAAAAGGTCGGGCGGTGCACAAGAGAACCATCTCCCGCTGGGTAACCTTGTGTATCAAAGCCTGCTATTCTTTGGCTAAGAAGGAGCCTCCTGTTGGGCTCCGTGCCCATTCCACCAGGGCAACGGCTGCTACCACGGCTTTAGGCCGCGGTGTTCCGCTGCAGGATATCTGTCAGGCAGCTACGTGGGCCTCGCTGCACACGTTTACAAAGCATTACTGCCTTGACAGTCGGGTCCGGAGGGACGGCTTCTTTGGCCGTTCTGTCCTCCGGCACTTCCTTGTCTGATCTTTGTTCGCAGACCCACCACCGGGGTTGGTATTGCTGGGGTATCTATTCTAAGGTAAGGAATCTGTCACTAACTACTGTCTCTTACAGATATATCGTTACACAAGTTAGTAACTTGTGCATCAGTGCTCACAGCAAAGACTTGCTGGGCCAAAGACAACACATAAAACATCTGACAGCTTTGCCTGCAAAGGATCAACTTGACGATCTCATCTCCAAGCAACAAATTTCACCCAATGGCTTGAATAAACATATGTGATGGGGCAGACATGCCAAAGGAATGTACTATGGCCCTGATCCCTTAAAAAAATTCCAGTAGAGTCTCCATTCTCGCCAAAAAGGCAAGAGCCATCAAATGGCATGTCTATTAAGGATTCTTGAACATCCCCAGAGAAGCCTGTAGACCTCATCCAGGTGTGGCACCGAAGTACCACATTCGTACCAAATGCCTGACTTAAGCAGTCAGTCGTGTCCAAGCCAGAACGGATCACAAATTCTGCTGCATCGCATCCATCCTGGAGAACTTGAGTTAGAGGTCATCTGGAGCTGCCAGTAAAATTGGGGCCACTGTGTCCCTAAAGGCATGGGAGTAGCAGCCAGGAAAACAGCTGGTGTTTACCGATTGCAGAGCAAGGCTTGCGGTAGAAAAGATGCACTTGCCAAATGTCTCTATGAGCTTAGACTCACGATTAGGTGGGGTGGCGAGAAAAGAGATAAGATTTACCTTATTGGAGGGTGCCTGACCCACCAAGCTTTAAAATGAAACATAGAGATTAATTTAGGAATCTTCATGAATGGAATGAAGATCAATTTTCAGTGAATGTTTTTAAATGTTTCAATAATTAATTTCAGTAACGGTTTTGTTTTCGAAAATGTGATATTTTGAAGTATTGGGCTTCATATGAAATGCTCCCCTAGAATGGGTGTGTTTGATAATGTAAGCCCGATTGGGTTACTTGGCTTAGAGGGTGCAAACGAGTGCAGGGCCATAGGACCAGAGTAACTTGTTATTCTCTAAGTGATTGTTTCTCTTTAACTTGATATGCCTTGCACTTTATATACATAATCCTCTGTACGTTTTCTAAATCATCATGTTGTTGTCTTTGCAGTCCATCCTTGGCAGTAGTGGTATTCCTTGGCCAACAACCACTCCGTTCAGCAGTTCCATCTGGGCCAGCAACATCAACAACACCCTTCCTTTCACCACTCCAGCAAACTCTCTTTCAGGCATTAATCTTATGGGAAATGAAAGTACCTCATCTGCGCCCTCCAGTTCGAATGCTGCTACAAACCAACCTGATACAATGGGAGGACAGACCTATGATCCCTGGCGAATATGGAGCCCCACCATAGGGAGAAGAAGCTCAGATCCTTGGCCCAGCTCACATTACCCTCATGATAACTAAAGTTTTCAGCAAAAACCAAAAGAAAAACATTTGCATCAGATCATGATACAAATTCCGAACCCGCCATTTGTTTAAGACTTTGTCTATGCAGGACAGCTCCTTTTTATTCCTTTTCTCTTTTTTCCATTGCTGGGGGTTTTCCTTTTAGACTTGGTAAGAGTTATGTGCCAGCCAAGCTTTTTGTTCTCTTTTACATCTTTCTGTTCAATTATGCTAGTGTGAGATTGTTATTCTGCTTTGCATAGGCTGAGCTTTTTCCCTTAAATCTCATCTCAGATAATGGTTGTATATGAGACTCTCATCACTTGGTTAGGAAACCACTCACCACATCCCATTCATTTATTTATTTATTCACCGGCAATGAGCCGGATTTAACATCCCAGATTGGGAAACATATTTCAACTACTGTATAGAATCGTCCCCAGCATGCAACTTTTTTTATCTGCTATTTCCAGGCTTTGGTTTTAACGAGAGAAGTTTTTCTCCCAGTATTATGTTCCTGACATACCTGATCTATAAATAAATAAAAGAAGCACTTTGTGCTAGATATGCAGAGTATTTTTTTAAGAATAAGGTTCTTTTTGTTATTGAAGATTACCGAATGTAAAAATAAATAAAAAAAATGCAACGCACATGGATGAATGTAGGAGCCTTCAGTCAAGACTTTTAAACATTTTCTGTGCTGTTTGTAATTTTGGTTCTGTACATTTTCAAAAAATAAATGTTTTAAAGGTGAAATGCTCTTTGCCAAGTCTTGTGGTCCTGACAAGATTCCTTGTGCATTTCCCAAAAAGATGCAACTTTTTGTTGTACTTTGACAATAAATGAGATTTTTCAATACTTCCAGTTTTGAGTGAGTTCATTAAAACCTGCCCTTCATCCTTAGTTAGAAGAGATCTGTATTAACTAATGTTTGCTTACATTTTTTGAGGTGGAATGCAGTTGTGCCATGGTTCAACAGACTCGAGGCTGATTCTTTTGATAGGTCAGTGCATGCAACTTCTGATAAAGTGTTCTCGCCGCTGATTCCTCACCTTGGGAGTTCTCCTGGTGGCCAGACGAACTGAGATCCACGCTCACCCCCACAAACCATGCCAGAAACCTCGGTATCATCCTAGATGACAAGCACACAATGAATAAACCGGTGAACGCAGTGACCTCATCCTGCTTCTTCATTCTCAGAATGCCCTGCAAGATTTTCGAATGGGTCCCCATGCACATGAGACGCACTGTCACCCAGGCCTTCATAACCAGCAGACTAGACTACAGTAATGCACTATACTTTGGCATGTCCAACCAGCTCACTCAAAGACTCCAGACCATCTAGAACACAACTACCACACTCATCTTAGACACCCACATCACTCCCTACCTTACAGAACTACACTTTCTACCCATCCAAAAACTATGCCAATTCAAGCTGTTTGTCCAGTCCTGCAAAGCCCTCCACAACACCGGACTTGCGTACCTCAACAACTGATTTTAACTCTACCATCCAACCAGACAGCTACACTCAGCCGCACTCGTCCTCGCACTTGTCCTCCGCATCCACAGAAGCAAGTCAGGAGGTCACTTCTTCTCCAACATCACCCCCATGACCTGGAATGAACTCCCTCAACACATCAGGACCACCCTTTGCTACTTAACTTCCGCAAGAAACTGAAAAACTGGCTGTTCAATTAAGAGCTCTGTCCGACCTACGCTCCTGCTCCAGCGCCTGGATACCCTCACGGGTGATACGTTTTGCCATACAAAAAGACATAACATAACCTTTCGACTACTTTCCAAGTGTCAGACTGGGTCCGGAAACTTTTCTATAGTGCCTTTGTGTGCTGTAATGTGGCGCCGTGTGGCTCCACACGGACGCCATTGCACTCCGGATGTGACGTGTAGGGCCTATATAGGCACCACTTCAGTTTGCTGATGTCAGTTCCTTTATTACTGCACCTCCAGACGTGGAACCAGAGCATCTCTTGTCTCAAGAGACCACTGTCTGTGACAGATCCCCACCAACTTTGCTTGTGGTGTCTGGGGTCAGGCCACAACTCCAAGACCTGCGGAGACTACCCACTGATGAACCCGAAGGCCATCAGGAAATATGAGGCTAAACTTTGTAACCAAGAACAAGAAGACGCAGCGCTGGGAGCTGTACCGCACCAAAGTCCAAGGCTCAATCCCTGTCCCTCTCCCCTTTCAGTGAGTTAACACAGCCGCTCTAGAGGTCGGTGTTTGCCGTGCTCCAAGTCCTCTGGTAAGCATAAAAAACATAGGAATTTGAAGGAAGGTTCTGCTCCTTCATGCCATTCCCATTCCCCTGATGAACCACTTGGGCGGTGCCAACAGTCCCATTCCCGCTCCTAAAGTCAGTAGTTTCCGCAGCTGGTTCCAGCACAAACCGAGTTTCTGGGGCCATCAGCCACACCGTACTAGGTCTAAGAGTTCCACACAGTTATTCTCCTGCATTTTGGATCTGAAAGAGACACGTTAGTGATGGATTCCTTACCTTAGAATATCCCCAGGCGTCAGACTGGATCCGGAAAGTTTAGGTGGCGTCGTGCGGCTCCACGTCTGTCGCTGGCGTCGTAAGCGCCGAGATGACGTCACGGAGACTACTTAGGCGCCACCCATGCGCGCTGACGTCAGTTCTTTCTTTTTCCGCGCCAGAAAGCGCAGATCCGGTTAGAGCACGTACCCTAGTCACTTTTTGACTATCTCTTTTGAGACTTTTGTCTCCCTTTTTTCCAGTTGGTTTCCTGGTGCACGTAGGGATGCCTGGATTCAAGTCTTGTGGGGCCTGCCGTCGCAACATGTCGGTGGCTGACCCCCACGATGTCTGCCTCTACTGCCTGGAGACCGACCACGACTCTCGGTCTTGTCCGGATTGTCGGCCCCAAGGCCTTGCGGGAGCGGCGCCGGAAACTGCTGGAGGTCCGGCACTCGTCCCGGCGCCGTTCCCGGTCAGAGGCCGTTCCTGGGGACGCTCGCAGGGCCACAGCCATCGCTCCTCGGCCTCCAGGTCTTCACCCTCGGATTCGGGTAAGAGACGACACAAAAAGAAGTCGAAGAAGCGTGTTCGCTCTCCGACGTCCCCCCGCCGGTCCTTGGATGCGGATGAGGGGGACCGGGGCCTTGCCCCTGCGGCTCCTTTGGAGCTCGAGAGTCCCGCGGCCTACCCGCCTTACCCGGGTCCGTCGGCGACTCCCGCACAGGTGCAAGAATTTCTTGCTACCATGGACCGCCTTTTTAGGCCTCTGGCTCCCGCCGGCGCGCCTTCGAGCCCCGCGGTCCCGTGTCTGGATCCTGTTGGACTGCCGGCGGATCCAGCTTCGGCGCCACAGGATCCTGCGCCGCTGGCTCCGGCCACGGCGCCACAAGGTCCAACGCTGCCGGCTCCGGGCCCAGCGCCGCCCTCGGCTCCGCCTCCGGTGCCGCAGTGGGTGCCTTTCGTCCCGCCATTACCCAGGTTCCAGGACCATTTTGTTCCTGGGATCCGCATTGGGACGCGGCGCCGTTTCCGACGCTGTTCCCGACGCCGTATGTTCCCTCTCCGGCTCCTGCCCCGCCGCCGCGGTCGGTGCCACCGGCGGCAGAGGTGGAGGACGACTGGGAGGGGTCCGAGGACCCTCTCGCCCGTCAGTGTGACTCAGAGCAGGACTGGGCGGACGACTTGGAGGACGCCGGCGACCTCGACGTCTCTTCTGACCCGAGGTTTGCCTCCCCCCGCCTACTATGGAGGAGGGTGCCTCCTACACGATGGTGCTCCGTCGGGCAGCTGAGGTCCTCAACCTTGATCTCCCTATGGTGGCCCTCAAAACTAACCTCCTTACTGAGGTGCTCCAGACGGCGACCACCTCGTCGGAGCCCCTGCTCCCGTTTAACGACGCCCTTACCGACGTCTTACTGGGCACTTGGTTGCAACCATCCACTGGGGCCCCTGTGGATAAGAATGTCGCCAGGCGTCATCGTCCGGCGCCGGGTGACCCCGCTTTTTTGACCACTCATCCTACGCCTGAGAGTCTGGTCATCCAAGCTTCGACGTAGCAGAGTGCCTTTCCCACGGCTCCGCCGGATAAGGACTCTAAGAAGCTGGAACAGTTCGGTAAACGTTTGTTCTCTTCGGCCAGCTTGGGGCTGCGGTCAGTGAACACCGCATGCCTATTGGGCCGCTATTCCCACTCGGTGTGGGATACAGTTACACAGGTGTTGCCTCAGTGTCCTGAGGAGACCCAAGCTGTATTGTCCCAAGCCAGTGCAGAAGGTAAAGATGCGGCTAAGTTCGCCATTCAGTGTGGTTTAGACACCGCAGACTACTTAGGTAGAGCGATTTCTACGACTGTGGCGCTTCGTCGCCTCGCCTGGCTCAGATCTACCGGGTTCTCGCCAGATGTCCAAAACTCACTCATGGACATGCCCTTTGATGGCACTCGCCTGTTTGGCGATAAGGCCGACAGTGCGCTGGAGCGTTTTAAGGACTCGCGGGCCACGGCCAAGTCCTTAGGTCTTTCCACGAAAAGCCCGGCCACTCCTGGGTTTCGTTCCTTTCGTGGCAACGGGAGGGGCGCCCAGGCACGTTCTTTCAACAAGCCGGTGCAGAACCAGCCTCAGCGCGGTCGCGGTTTCCGCAGGGGCGGATCTGGGAATCAGCGTGGGGGTCAGTCCACCTCCGCCCCCGCCGCTTCGGCCTCCAAACCTTCCTAATCCGAGCCTTGTGGGGCATTCCACGCCAGTGGGTGGCAGGGTCCGCCTTCATCTCTCCCACTTGCACGCTATCACTTTGGACAAGTGGGTGTTGCATATCATCCGCAAGGGTTACGCCCTTCCCTTCCAGTCCACCTCTCCAGCCATGCCACCTCAGTTCCACCGCATGTCGGGGGACCACTTGGCACTTCTCCTGCAGGAAGTCGCGGCCCTCTTGGCCAAGGGGGCCATCGAGTGTGTTCCTGGGCCAGAAGTAGGGAGTGGTTGTTATTCCCACTACTTTCTGGTCCCCAAGAAGGACAAGGGGGGCTTGCGCCCCATCTTGGACATCAGGAACGTCAATCGCTTCCTCCGGAAGGAGAAGTTCAAGATGTTGACTCTGGCCCAGGTCTTGGCTGCCCTCGACCCTGGAGACTGGATGGTAGCGTTGGACTTGCAGGACGCCTATTTTCACATCCCCGTCCTGCCGACCCACCGGCGTTATCTGCGGTTCACGGTAGGCCAGGAGCATTTTCAGTTTGCCGTGCTCCCCTTCGGCCTTACCAGCGCCCCCCGGGTGTTCACGAAGGTGATGACGGTGGTCGCAGCTCATCTGCGCAGGTCAGGGGTGTCAGTCTTCCCCTACCTCGACGACTGGTTGTTGAAGGCGGGCTCGCCCCAGGCAGTCGTAAACCCACCTTCAGACTACGGCCGACCTCCTGCATTTGCTGGGGTTCTCCATCAACGTGCCGAAGTCGCACCTGAGTCCCTCTCCGCAGCTCCCCTTCATCGGAGCGGTTCTGGATTCGACGCGGTTTCGGGTTTATCCTCCCGAGCAGCGAGTCCGGGATATTCAGGCTATGATTCCGATCTTTCAGCCTCTAACCTGGGTTTCAGTCAGGATGACCCTCCGGCTCCTGGGCCTGATGGCCTCCTGCATCCTGCTGGTGCAACATGCCAGATGGCATATGCGGGCTCTGCAGTGGGACCTGAAGTTCCAGTGGGCACAGCATCAGGGCAACCTGTCCGATCATGTCTAGATCTCGGAGGGCACTGCACGACACTTGCAGCAGTGGTGGCTCACGAATCGCGATTGGGTCAATGGCAGATCCCTCTCCCTTCCCCAACCGGAGCACACAGTGGTGACGGATGCGTCCCTCCTGGGATGGGGTGGCCACTTGGGAGAGGCGGAGATCAGAGGCCTTTGGTCTCCGGCGGAGTCCCGGCTCCATATCAATCTTTTAGAGCTTCGGGCGATCCGGCTTGCACTGAAGGCATTCCTTCCCTCTGTCCGGGGAAGTGTATTGCAAGTGTTCACGGACAACACCACCGCCATGTGGTATTGCAACAAGCAGGGCGGGGTGGGGTCGTGGACCCTATGTCAGGAGGCTCTGCGCCTCTGGACTTGGCTGGAACGTCAAGGCATTACCTTGGTGGTTCAACACCTGGCAGGTTCTCTGAACGCCAGGGCGGACGAACTCAGCCGCTGGTGCTTGATGGATCACGAATGGCGTCTGAACTCTGACGTGGCGCAAGGTCTCTTTCTGCAGTGAGGAGAGCTTTGGTTAGATCTATTCGCCACCGAAGAGAACGCGCAATGTCATCAGTTCTGCGTGTTGGAATTTCCAAGGCGGCACTCGCTCGGCGACGCTTTTTGTCGCGAGTGGAGTTGCGGTCTGTTGTACGCCTTTCCGCCTATACCACTTCTGCCCAGAGTGCTGAAGAAGATTCGGCGCGACCGGGCCCAAGTCCTCCTTGTGGCTCCGGATTGGGCACGAAGACACTGGTATCCCGAGCTACTCAGCATGGCGATCGATCTCCCGATCCGACTGCCTCTTCGGGAGGATCTTCTGTCGCAGCAGCAGGGGACGGTCCTCCACCCGAACCTGTCCAGCCTCCACCTCCATGCGTGGAGATTGAGCGGCGGCAGTTGACAGCTTTCGATCTTCCTCCCGAAGTCTGTGATGTCATTCTGGCAGCCAGGCGTCCCTCCACTAAATCGGTATACGCTTGCAGGTGGAACAAGTTTGTGGCATGGTGCACAGCTAAGGCTGTGGATCCCCTTTCTGCCCCTCTTTCCGAGGTCCTTCTGTTCCTTCTTTCTTTGGCCCAGCAGGGCTCTGCTCTGGGCACTATCAAAGGTTATCTTTCGGCCATCTCCGCCTTCCAGATCAGCCTTCTCTTATTAAGTGCCCGGTTGTTAACCGTTTCCTGAAAGGCATTACGCACACGTTTCCTCCCGTGCCGTTCATTATGCCTCAATGGGACTTAAACCTTGTCTTGACATATCTGATGTGCGCTCCCTTCGAGCCCCTTCATACCTGTCCTTTGCGTCTTCTCACTCTCAAGATGGCTTTCCTGGTAGCTATCACCTCTGCCAGAAGAGTGAGTGAGCTCCAGGCTCTTTCTTCCAAACCTCCTTTCCTTTCTGTTCATCCGGACAAGGTGGTTTTAAGGACCCGTCCTTCTTTCTTGCCAAAGGTCGTCACGCCCTTCCACATCGGGCAGACCATCACTTTGTCCACCTTCTTTCCGCCTCTGCATCCTTCAAAAGAGGAGGAGAGGCTCCACCGTCTGGACCCAAAACGTGCGCTCTCGTTCTACCTGAAGCGCACGCAACAGTTCCGGGTGGATAACCAGCTCTTTGTTGGCTACGTGGGCGCCAAAAAAAGGTCGGGCCGTGCACAAACGGACCATCTCTCGGTGGGTCGTTCTCTACATCAAAGCCTGTTACTCGTTGGCTAAGAAGGAACCTCCTGTGGGGCTGCGTGCCCATTCCACCAGGGCGACGGCAGCCACTACTGCCTTGGGACGCGGCGTTCCCTTGCAGGACATTTGTCAGGCAGCTACGTGGGCTTCGCTGCACACGTTTACCATGCATTACTGCCTTGACAGTCAAGTCCGGAGAGACAGCTTCTTTGGCCGTTCTGTTCTCCGTGACTTTCTGGTGTAATCTTGTTCGCAGACCCACCACCGGGGTTGGTATTGCTGGGGTATCTATTCTAAGGTAAGGAATCTATCACTAACGTGTCTCTTTCAGATGCACAAGTTACTACTTGTGTAACGATATATCTGTAAGAGACATCTGAAAGAGACACGTTAGTGACAGATTCCCTACCTTAGAATATCCCCAGGCGTCAGGCTGGATCCGGAAAGTTTTTTGCGTAGCAGTACCCTTGCGCGTCGGTAGGCGGCGTCGTGCGGCTCCGCGTCCGTCGTCGGCGTCGTGATCGCCGGAATGACGTCGCGGGCAGTACTTAGACGCCGCCCCTGCGCGCTGACGTCAGTTCTTCTTTTTCCGCGCCAGTAAGCACAGATCCGGGAAGAGCAGTGCCCTAGTCACTTTTTGACTACCTTTTTTTTGTGAATTTTTCACTGTTTTCTTCTACGAGTCTTCACGACTCCTAAGGTGTCGTAGGGATGCCCGGCTTTAAGCCCTGCGAGGTCTGTGCCCGTATGATGTCCATCACGGACCCGCACCTCGAGTGTCTCTTCTGTCTCGGCCGAGACCACGACACGAAGTCGTGCCCTGACTGCCGGAAACTTCATCCGAAGGCTTTGCGAGAGCGGTCTCGAAAGCTGCTCGAGGTCCGGCAGTCGGCTCCGCGCCGCACCAAGCCCCGGTCACGGGAGTGGTCGAGGTGCCGGTCGCAGAGCCCCCATCGTTCGTCGGAATCCAAGTCTTCGCGCTCCTCCGGTAAGTCGAAGCACAAGAAGTCTAAGCGGCGTCATCGCTCTAAGACTTCGCCTCGCCGGTCTCGCGACTCGGCTGAGGCCCCTGTCGGCACCGTTCCCACCCCCGCGGCCCCGGACGTGCCTCTCGAGTCACCCCCGCATTACCCGTCCTTCCCGGGTTCGGGGCGACTCCGGCCAAGTACAGGAGTTCCTGTCGGCCATGGCCCGCCTCTTCGGGCCTCAAGGTCCCTCCGGTGCGTCTTCGGGCCCCGCGGGCCCAGATGGGGTTGCTCCGGCGTCGCCGTCGACTCCGGTCCCGGCATCGCCTGTCCCACCAGCCTTCATCCCGGCCTCGGCTCCGGCCCCGGCCTCGATCCCGGCTCCGGTGGTGCCGCAACCCCCATCGACGCCGGTTGACCTAACCACGCCTCCGCCGACGCCGATGTCCCCGGTGCCGTTCCTGACGCCGTCCGGGGCTCCGGGCGGCGTCGTTCCACGGCTCTCTCCGGCTCCGGACATGGAGCCGGACCGGCGCCGCCCGACGCCGGTTCCGGCGCCGATGAGACCTTGGGTCCCTAATGTCCCTCCTCCTCCATATTATGAACCTGAGGAGGACCAGGAGAGCTGGGAGGGGTCTGAGGACCCTCTCACACAACAGTGCGAGTTTGACCCGGACTGGGTTGAGGAACTTGGGGATGCCAGTGGTCTGGACACCTCCCCTGACTCTGGCATGCTGTCTCCTCCCGTGGCTACGGAGGAGGGGGCTAATTTTGCAACGGTGTTGCGTAGAGCTGCTGGAGCCTTGAATCTCCAGTTGCCCTCTGTGGCCGTCAGGACTAACCTCCTGACTGAGGTGCTTCAGCCGGCGGCCTCCTCTTCGGAGACTGTGTTGCCGTTCAATGATGCCCTCACTGACGTTCTTTTGGGTGCCTGGTCCAAGCCCACCACAGGGGCTCGTGTGGATAGGAACGTGGCCCGACGCCATCGCCCTGCTCCGGGCGACCCCCTGTTTCTCTCCCAACACCCCACCCCTGAGAGCTTGGTTGTCCAAGCCTCTGCCTCCCAAACCGCCTTCCCTACCGCCCCTCCGGATAGGGAATCCAAGCGCCTGGACCACTTTGGGAAGAAGGCTTTCTCTTCCTCCAGTGCTGGCTTGCGGTCTGTCAACACCGCTTGCCTCTTGGGCCGATATACCCACTCCCTGTGGGATTCGGTGGCGACTGTTTTGCCGCAGTGTTCTGAGGAGGTCCAGACACTGCTTACCCGCGCCATTGCGGAAGGGCGTGATGCGGCTAAATACACCATCCGCTGTGGCCTTGATACCGCCGACTCGCTGGGCAGATCGCTTGCAACGACGGTGGCGCTGCGTCGCCACGCCTGGCTGAGGACCACTGGTTTTTCAGGGGATGTCCAGAATACACTCATGGACATGCCCTTTGATGGAGTCGGTCTCTTTGGTTCAAAGGCAGACCATGCGCTGGAGCGTTTCAAGGACTCGCGGGCTACTGCTAAGTCCCTGGGCCTTGCTGTTGTGCGCCCTCCGCTCACGTCTGCTTTTCGCCCCTTTCGTGGCCACGGGAGGGGCGCCCAGTCACGTCAACAGCCCGGCCAACGGCCCGCGCAGCAAGCGCCTTCGCGTGGCCGAGGACGTGGATACCGCCGTGGCGGTTTGGGCAACCAGCGTGCGGGTCAGGCCACCACCTCCAACCCGTCCGCGGCCTCCAAGCCCTCCTAGTCCCTCCTTTCAGGTGCACAGCACGCCAGTAGGGGGCAGGGTCCGCCATCACCTTCACCACTGGCGTCCCATCACCTCGGACAGATGGGTCTTGGACATTGTTCGAAGGGGCTACTCCCTCCCCTTCGAGACCACCCCCCCAGCCATGCCACCTCAAATCCACCGCATGTCAGGGGATCACTTGGTGCTTCTACAGAAGGAAGTCACGGCCCTCTTGGCCAAGAGGGCCATCGAGGATGTTCCGACCCCAGAAGTAGGGCGTGGTTGCTACTCCCACTACTTTCTGGTGCCCAAAAAGGACAAGGAGGACATGCGTCCTATCTTGGACCTCCGGAACGTCAATCGCTTCCTCCGGAACGAGAAGTTCAAGATGCTCACCCTAGCTCAGGTCTTGACTGCCCTCGACCCTGGAGACTGGCTGGTAGCGTTGGACTTGCAGGAGGCTTATTTCCACATCCCCGTCCTGCCGGCCCACCGGCGTTACCTACGGTTCACGGTAGGCCTCGAGCACTTTCAGTTCACCGTGCTCCCCTTTGGCCTTACCAGTGCCCCTCGGGTGTTCACGAAAGTGATGGCGGTGGTCGCAGCTCATCTGCGCCGGGCAGGGGTTTCAGTCTTCCCCTACCTCGACGACTGGCTGCTGAAGGCGGGCTCGTCCCAGGCAGTCGTCTCCCACCTCCAGACTACGGCCGAACTCCTGCACTCGCTGGGGTTCTCCATCAATGTGCCGAAGTCGCATCTGGTTCCTTCTCCACAGCTCCTCTTCATCGGAGCAGTTCTGGACACGACGCAGTTTCGGGCCTATCCTCCCCAACGGCGAGTCCGGGATATTCAGGCTATGATTCCGATCTTTCAGCCTTTATCCTGGGTTTCGGTACGGATGACCCTGAGGCTGCTGGGCCTCATGGCCTCCTGCATCCTGCTGGTCGATCATGCCAGATGGCATATGCGGGCTCTGCAGTGGGACCTGAAGTTCCAGTGGGCGCAGCACCAGGGCAACCTGTCCGATCACGTCCAGATCTCGGTGGGGACTGCAAAGCAGTTGCAGTGGTGGCTCTCGAAACGGCAATGGGTCATGGGCAGATCCCTCTCCCTTCCCCAGCCAGAGCACACAGTTGTCACGGACGCGTCCCTTCTGGGATGGGGCGGTCACATGGGAGAGGCGGAGATCAGAGGCCTCTGGTCTCCGGCGGAGTCCCGGCTCCATATCAACCTTCTGGAGCTCCGGGCGATCCGACTTGCACTCAAGGCATTCCTTCCCTCTGTCAAAGGGAAGGTAGTGCAGGTGTTCACAGACAACACCACCGCCATGTGGTACTGCAACAAACAAGGCGGGGTGGGGTCGTGGACCCTTTGTCAGGAGGCTCTGCGCCTCTGGACATGGCTGGAACATCAGGGCATGTTCCTGATGGTTCAACACCTGGCAGGTTCTCTGAACGCCAGGGCGGACGAACTCAGCCGCAGGTGCATGATGGATCACGAATGGCGTCTTCACTCGGAAGTGGCGCAAGGACTCTTTCTACAGTGGGGAGAGCCTTGGTTAGATCTATTCGCCACCGAAGAGAACGCGCAATGTCATCAGTTCTGCGCGTTGGAATTTCCAAGGCGGCACTCGCTCGGCGACGCTTTCGTTGCGAGTGGAGTTGCGGTCTATTGTACGCCTTTCCGCCTATACCACTTCTACCCAGAGTGTTGAAGAAGATTCGGCACGACCGGGCCCAAGTCATTCTTGTGGCTCCGGACTGGGCTCGAAGAGTTTGGTATCCCGAGCTACTCAGTATGAGCGTAGATCCCCCGATCCGTCTGCCTCTTCGGGAGGATCTTCTGTCGCAGCAGCAGGGGACGGTCCTCCACCCGAACCTGTCCAGCCTCCACCTGCTTGCGTGGAGATTGAGCGGCGGCAGTTGATTCCTTTCGACTTGCCTCCCGAAGTTTGTGATGTGATTCTGGCAGCCAGGCGTCCCTCCACTAAGGTGGTATACGCCTGCAGGTGGAACAAATTTGTGGCATGGTGCACAACAAAGGCTGTGAACCCCCTTTCTGCCCCTCTTTCTGAGGTCCTTCTGTTCCTTCTTTCTCTGGCCCAACAGGGTTCTGCCCTGGGTACCATCAAGGGTTATCTCTGTGCTATCTCGGCCTTCCTCAGGCTCCCTGATCAGCCCTCCCTTTTCAAGTCCCCTGTTATTAACAGGTTCTTAAAAGGCATTACACACCTCTTCCCTCCTGTTCCGTTTGTGATGCCTCAGTGGGACTTGAACTTGGTTCTTACCTTTTTAATGTGCGCTCCCTTTAAGCCTCTACATAACTGTCCTCTTCGTCTTCTGACTCTGAAGACAGCCTTTCTGGTGGCCATCACCTCCGCTCGGCGGGTGAGTGAGCTCCAGGCTCTATCATGCAAACCTCCCTTTCTGTCTGTCCATCCAGATAAGGTTGTTCTTAGGACGCGTCCGTCCTTCTTGCCAAAGGTGGTTACTGCCTTCCACATTGGGCAGACCATCACTTTGCCTACCTTCTTTCCGCCTCCGCATCCTTCCAGAGAGGAAGAGAGGCTCCACCGTCTGGACCCAAAACGTGCGCTCTCCTTCTATATCGACCGCACCAAACACTTCCGGGTGGATGACCAGCTCTTTGTTGGCTACGTGGGCGCCAAAAAGGTCGGGCGGTGCACAAGCGAACCATCTCCCGCTGGGTTACCTTGTGCATCAAGGCCTGCTATTCTTTGGCTAAGAAGGAGCCTCCTGTTGGGCTGCGTGCCCATTCCACCAGGGCAACGGCTGCTACCACGGCTTTGGGCCGCGGTGTTCCGCTGCAGGATATCTGTCAGGCAGCTACGTGGGCCTCGCTGCACACGTTTACAAAGCATTACTGCCTTGACAGTCGGGTCCGGAGGGACGGCTTCTTTGGCCGTTCTGTCCTCCAGGACTTCCTTGTCTGATCTTTGTTCGCAGACCCACCACCGGGGTTGGTATTGCTGGGGTATCTATTCTAAGGTAGGGAATCTGTCACTAACGTGTCTCTTTCAGATGCACAAGTTACTAACTTGTGTAACGATATATCTGTAAGAGACAGTAGTTAGTGACAGATTCCTACCGCCCCACCCATCCTCCCCGTTCTGCGAACTGATTTCTAGGGTTAAGGACATCCCTTTCAGGGCCCTAGTATTTTTCAGACACCTATGTCAGCTTCTTGCATGGCTCTGCGTTCCTGGCGCGGAAAGTCGTGTACAGAACTGACGTCAGCGTGCAGGGGCGGCGTCTAAGTACTGCCCGCGACGTCATTCCGGCGATCTCGACGCCGACAACGGACGCGGAGCCGCACGACGCCGCCTACCGACGCGCAAGGGTACTGCTACGCAAAAAACTTTCCGGATCCAGCCTGACGCCTGGGGATATTCTAAGGTAGGGAATCTGTCACTAACTACTGTCTCTTACAGATATATCGTTACACAAGTTAGTAACTTGTGCATTAGTTAGTTATAGATTCCTTACCGCCCCACCCATCCTCCCCGTTCTGCGAACTGATTTCTAGGGTTAAGGTCCTCCCTTTTAGGGCCCTAGTTTCATGGCACCAGTGGTCAGTTTCTTGCATGGCTCTGCGTTCCTGGCGCGGAAAGTCGTGTACAGAACTGACGTCAGCGCGCATGGGTGGCACCTAAGTAGTCTCCGTGACGTCATCTCGGCGCTCACGACGCCAGCGACGGACGCGGAGCCGCACGACGCCACCTACTGGCTCGCAGGGGTACTGCTAGCAAAACTTTCCGGATCCAGTCTGACGCCTGGGGATATTCTAAGGTAAGGAATCTATCACTAACTAATGTCTCTTACAGATATATCGTTACACAAGTAGTAACTTGTGCATTACTGCCAACGCCCTCTGGCGTGCCTTCCTGCCCCACGCAGCTGAGAGGCCCTCCACCTGGATTACCTCTGGTGGGTTCGCCCTCTCCGCTAGCTGAACCCTTAGAACCAGTTCTTCCCTCCATTCTAACCCTTATGCTGCCTTGTTGCCCAAGAACACGCCAGATCAGGTATGGCCACACCGAGGTCGAATTCACTGCCGGACGAGGTGGCCCCAATTATTGTTCTCCCACAGCAACTCGACGCTGGTCTGGCTTCGACCGAGGTTTCAGTTGAATCCGACCGCTGTTTTTGTACCCGCTTTACCACAAGACAGGCAACATTCTTTACACTACCTTTTCGGGTCGGACTCTAATATTGATTATGGCCAGAATGATGAGTTCACTCAGCACTATGCCGATGACAGTTAATCTGAAGACTTGCAAGAGGCTAGTGGGCTGGATACTTCCCCAGAGACAGCTCTTTTCTCTCCTCCTGGCCCAGTCTTGAAAGAAACTGCCTCCTTTGCCATGGTTATTCGTAGGGCGGCTGAAGTTCTTGACCTCGACCCGACCATGGAAGTGAAAGCAAACTTCCTGACTGAAGTTTTGCCGCCTGGTCAGATTGCGTCTGAGCCTCTCCTTCCCTTCAATGAGGCGTTGACAAATACCCTCCTTGGGGCTGGGCCAAGTATTGTACTGGCCTTCTAGTTCACTGTCATTGCCTGACACCATTGTCCTGCTCCAGGCGAGCCAGTCTTTTTGTTGAAGCACTCCTCTTAAGAGAACCTTGTGATGCAGGCTTCCACTAGCTGGACCAACCCCAACTATTTCCCTACCACTTCCCCTGACAGGGAATCCAAGAGAGTGGAGACTTTCGGAAAATGCATATTCTCCTCCATCAGTGTGACCCTGCGATTGATCAACACCTCCGGTTTGTTCAGCTGTTATTCTCATGCCCTTTGGGACTTAGTGGCACAAGTCCTCCCAAGTGTTCTGGAAAACCTTTCCCCTGTTCTTTCACAGGCAATTCAGGATGGTCATGATGTGGCTAAGTTCACTTTCTGTTGTGGTTTGGACATCACCGACTCCGTTTGGTGGGCTATAGGCACCAATGTTTCTAAAGAAACAAGGAACCCTGGAGGTCATAGAGGGACCTAGGGTGTACATCTATATAACAGAAACAATGGTCCCTTCCAAGACTGATATTTATTAAGACATAGAATTACAATGAAAACTTCATATGTGATCTCCAAATAGAGACTTAGATCATTTATTCAATCAAACAATAATTAAGAACCAGAAACAATAATGAAAAAAATGTGTGCCACACCACAGAAATCGCAAGATTTCCAGGCCTCAGGCATTGTACATTTGGGTGACTGTGAAGAAAATGCACACTCTGTAAGTCACAATATATAAAAGTATCTTTGCTTATATAGAATATACATATTACAATTACAGTCAAGACACTGAAGTCAACGATGTTTCGATCCCAACTAAAGTCGAGGGATAATCAACAGGACACAAGAATTTATTCTTGAGAAGTTGCCTGTTAAGAACGAATTTCATTTTTTTTTAAATGGAAGGGAGAAGTCAAGAAAAAGAGTAAGGAAAGAAAAGGGAAGTAAGGAAAGGGAGAAGTTGCCATGTATGGGCTAATCAGGGCGTAGTCCTTAATCCACCATACTCTAGAAGTTCAGCGGGGTCGCCAAAAGTCAAGCATACGTGCCCATGTCAGGTCAACCGGCTCAAGTATACCAATAGGTGAAAATATTCTGCACCCTTGTCATTGAAGAAGCTCAAGTCCCGAAATCAATTTATAGTTATTAACTATACATGATAAAAGAACCCAAGATAATGGCGCAGTGTGAAACAATAAATCATCCAACCTCTGACCTTAAAGCAGCAATCTGTGATGCTGTGTGAAAAACCACATGTAAAGCGATAAGAGTAATATGCCATATCAAAGATCAATCTCTTGATGCAATTTCCAACGATCTATACAGGATCAGGAGAATCAAGAATCAAGGTACGGGGGCGTGGCTTGAGAGCCGAAGATGGTGGACGCGTCTTTGTAGAGCTCCGCTACAAGCTCCCTTCCAGGGCCATAATCCGGCATGATCCTTGACCCCGGCAGCTGCCCCGGTGAGCCACTTCCCTCGCGACCCGCAGCGACCCTGCGGACCTGATCGGGTGCCGGCGGAGAGCCAGTGGAAACTCTCCGTACATCGAGCCGGCAGGGGCCGCGCACACGCCGGAGGGCGGCGGCGGCCGAGTCGGGACTGCCCCACAACGCGGCACGCGAGGAGGTGATTGCCGTGGACTACGTCTGGACCCAGGGGCCCCTCGGCGGCTACGGACGGCGACCAGGTCCCCGGGGGGGGGGGCAAAGGGCGTGATCGGCCTGCAGGAATCGAGCTGCCCCCTCAGCATCATGACGGCGCCTCTCATACTTCAGGTCAGCGCGCCTGGGATCCTGAACGCTGCGGAGCTGCTTGCGGCTGGGAACCTGCAGACCTCCCCGGTGGCTGGGTGGCCTACCTACAGTTGCTGCGGCCCGCCTGCCTGTCCAGGGCCGAGAGATCCGCCATTGTGGTGGGCCCTGCCGGGAGTCCGCTGAGCTCCTGACACGCCCAGCCCTGCTGCAGCGGGACTCCCTAAGTGGACTGCCCAGCTGCGGGTGACCGCGTTCGCACTAGGCCCGGCCTCCGGCCTGACCGGGGCCTTGCCCAACATCAGCGCCCGCCACACACACCTGCAGCCACTCCAGGTGCCAGTTCCTCGGTGGTGTGGGAGGAGACGGAGAGACCCGGGCCTGCAGAGCCGAGACACGAGCGAAGGTCCGGGCTGCGCAGCCTGGGAGCGGACCTGCCCCGAGCGGAGGCGGCTCGGAGACGTCGGACCAGACCCCCTGGTGCACCGGGGACCCTGGGAGGCCGTCGGGTGGCCAGCAGCGGACACACGCAGTAAGTCCGGGTGGTTGCGAGGATCGGTGATGCCAACGAGGTGCCCCCCTCCAGTCTGGGTGTAGGTGGTTTGTCCTGCAGCATCCAGCCGGCCCTTCCTCTGTGGACCCCCTCCCTATCTCAGCCCGTAGCAGCAGCGGGCCGGGAGCAGACCCTCGGGGCTGTACCCCGCGGCATCATGGGCAATGTCAACCCAGGTGCGGCGGCACCCAAGCAACACACCATAGACCAATACACTACCGCCTCCCAGGCGGGCAAGGGGGCTTCTGAGGGCCTCTCCTTGGACTCGGTAACGCTTTTGGAGGCCATTAACCAGTCGCGGACTGCCCTGGATGCCCAGATCGGGGCAGTGGGCTCCGAAGTATCGTTCCTCCACCAAGACCTCCGGAAGGCGGTCGACCGCATCACTGAAGCAGAAACGAGGGTTTCCACGATAGAGGACACCGTCTCCACCCTACAGAAAAAAGTAGACAAATTGGCCATGGTCTCCCAAGAATTGGCGGCGCGGGTTGAGGACGCAGAGGGACGAGCTCGCCGCAACAACATCCGCTTGGTGGGCTTCACAGAGGGATGTGAGGGGTCCTCGATGGATGCCTTCCTCTCGGGGTGGCTCAGGGCGTTGCTACCCGCCGAGGACATCTCTTCCTGCTTCATGATCGAGAGGGCTCACCGTGCTTTGACAAAAAAGCCGCCACCGGGGGAACGTCCGAGGCCCGTCATCGCCCGGCTCCTCAACTACGCGGACCGCGACGCCATCCTCCGTTTTGCCCGGATACATAAAGACAAGATGATGTTTGAGTCCCATCCCATCATGGTCTTCCCGGACTACACCCGGCTGGTCCAGCAACAGCATCAATCCTTCATCGCGGCCAAGCGGCGATTGCGTGAACTGAAACCTATCCTATGGGCTATTGTTCCCGGCCCGCATGAAGGTGATCTTTGACTCCAAAACATTCTTTTTCGATACCACGGAGGAGGTATTTATATGGACAGACGAACTACGCCACCTCAAGCCACACTCACCACCTCCTATAGATTCCGACTCCTCCCAGGGCTCCCACCGGAGCGGTCGACAGGGCGGAGATGCGGCGCGCCGGAGGAATCGATCCCGCTCCAACTGGCGCACCCAGAACCGGACAGAGACTGAGCACTGAGGTAGCCTGGGGGACTCAGGCATACTGTATCTTGTTGCCTTATCTAACTAGGTGGGCCACCTGCCGTGGCCACATGCTGGGGGATACATACTTATAGGGGCCGGGGTCTTGATAGTTTCCCTGGAGGGTGCCGACCCCACACACCCTTAATGTTTTGAGTTATGATGGGTAATGTTGGGAGGGGGGGGGGAATCCATTGGGGGTACCGCCGGGGTCTTCATGTTTGGGGGCCACGACGCGATTCCACCGCGACAGATACTCCATGTTCTCGGATGTATGGGGGCTCGGGAGGAAGGGGTGGTGGGGGAGTTGTTCATTGTTTGTTTGACAGTTCTTGCACCACACGCGCACCACTATGTCCCATACTCTGCGCATTGCTCCTCACACTACTATTTCCCGGGTAGTCATGGCACACACGGCGGGTGAAACCACATTTGGGGAACTTAACATTATCTCCTGGAATGTACGGGGTCTACTGAATAAGGTCAAACGCGGGGCAGTGCTCCACCAGGCAAAGCGTTATTCGGCTGACATATTGCTATTACAGGAAACACACTTGCTGGGCAATAAAGCCCCTTGCCTTTCCCGATATGGGTATGCCAACAGTTTACCACTCAGGATATTCCAGGGGGGCACGGGGTACCGCGGTACTCATCCACCGCAGAGTCCCACTTCAAATCACAAAGCATTGGTTAGACACAGGCGGCCGTTACACGGTCATTTCTTGCACTCTGGCCGGGGAACAGATCACAATCGGGAGTGTCTATGCCCCTCCACCGATCGGTCAGACTTTCATTGAAAGGCTAACGCAGATATGGGGAGATCTCCCAGGCGGCCTGACAATCCTGGGTGGGGACTGGAACGACATCACGGATCCCTCCGACAGGTGGCGGGCTCAACCTCTGGCCGCTCCACCTCCCCGGACCAAACTAAACGTATTGACACATACATTGGGTTGGGCGGACACGTGGCGGGCCTTCCACCCCTTGGAGGCCGGATTCACATACGCGTCATCCGTTCATCCCACCCTCTCACGTCTAGACTATTTGTTCCTTCCTCATAGTTACATCCATAGAGTGTCGCACACCTCCATCCTGCCCCGCGGCCTGTCCGATCATTCGCAGATCCAGCTCCGACTCCGCCTGCAGACCCGCCGTGCCCCTTACAGATGGCGTATGTCTCCGTGGCTTCTTAGGGACAAGGAGTATAAGGAAATGCTACACCGGGCAATTGCCGACTATTTTAACTACAACACAGGGACCACCCAGTCCCCAATCATCTTATGGGAAGCCTTTAAACCCACACTTCGCGGGGCCGACATCAGCTATCGCACAGGGGAGAAGCGGCACCGCACGGCTCAGATCCAAGAACTAGAAGATAGACAGATCACTTTACAAACCGTACTTGTGAAGGGCTCCGACGCCGGTGCTCGCCGCAATCTACTGCATGTACAGCAGCAGCTGCACCAGTTGCTCATGGGTAGTGCTAAGGAGGCCTGGCTGGCGACCCAGTATCGGATATACCAATGGGGAGACAAATCTAGTCAGATGCTCCATAGACTGTGCCAGGCTAGAACCTCCCCGACACAGGTTCCTCTCTTATGATCCCCCGAAGGCGATATCTGTACCTCTCCCGAGGCGGTGGTTCAGGCCTTTGCCAACTTCTATGCAGTGTTATATGAAGCCCGCGAGGTACTAGCAGAACCGCTCATAGACGTCTTTCTTTCCGATGTCTCCCCCAGACGCCTCTCAGACGAGCGGCGGGACGCCTTGGACGAGCCCATCTCCCTTGAGGAGTTGCAGGCAGCTCTATCGAATATACACCCAGGACGCGCACCGGGCCCTAACGGGTTCCCGTGCGATTTTATGCGCCCTCACATGGGGACCGCAGGCCCCCACCTGCTCAAGGCGTTACACACGGCCTCAGAACAGAACATCCTGCCACCAGATTGGCGACACGCTGAGATAGTCGTCTTTCTCAAACCTGGCTGCCCCCCGGAAGATCCGGGTTCGTACCGCCCCATATACCTGTTAAATTTCGAGCCTAAACTGCTAGGGAAGGTCCTGGCCGACCACCTTCGCACGTGTATTCTTGATTTGGTGCATCCCGACCAATCAGGTTTTATGCCGCAACGGTCCACCAGGCATAGCATCAGGCGAGCCCACATTGCTGTAGCGGAGGCCCATCGTCTGGGGCGCCCCGCGGCCGTCCTGCTGGCAGACATTGACAAAGCGTTTGACTCGCTGAGTTGGACATACCTTTTTAAACTGCTAGAGGCGGTCAATCTAGGGCCCCGCTTTCGTGCTTACGTGAAACTGCTATACACGGACCTCACGGCCACGGTTCGCGTAGCTGGCCACCACTCTGCCCCTTTCCCCATCCGCAGGGGTACTAGACAGGGATGCCCCCTTTCCCCGCTTTTATTCGCTCTAGCGATAGAGCCGTTGGCAGCGTGGGTGCACAGGGATGCGGTCTTCCGCGGTTTGGACTGGTCGCCTGAGTGCTCAGATAGAGTTGCATTGTACGCCGACGACGCCTTATTCTTCATTTCCGATCCTTGGGTCACTGGGCCACGGGTGCTCCAGATTCTGCAAGTGTTTGGAGAAACGACTGGGTTATGTGCCAACCCGTCTAAATCCGTCCTGTTTCCCATATGCGGTGAGCAGAGGAGTCAGGTCTGGGCTTCCCAGCTGATCGTCGCGGAGGAGGGTTTCAAGTACTTGGGAGTGTATATCACTAGAGGTCCCAACGCAGCTTGGTCGCGCAATATAGCCCCCTTGCTTCCGGTGGTGCGTGAGGAGACGACGGTGTGGTCCCACCTCCCGCTATCATTGTATGGCCGGTCCGCAATCTTCAAAATGGTGTCCTTACCACGCTTGCTGTATAGGCTGCAAAACTATCCATATCCCATTCCCCCGTCATGGTTTCTTCAAATAAATGCGCTTTTAAACAGGTTCCTCTGGGGGGGTGGGGCGGTCCGGGTGGCACTGGCGACTTGTGTTCAATCCACCTACTGTGGTGAGATTGCGGCGGCCGACGTCCGGGCGTACTACTGGGCATCTCAGCTTTTAGTGATCAATGAGTGGTGGTACAACTCTCAAGACGATCCTGCCTACGCGGTGGAAAGGCTCTTCCTGGCGGAAAACCCGCTGCTTCACCTGCTATACAGCACTTCTTCCTTAGAGGCGCTCCCCCCGGCCAGCCGAACGGTGCTTCAGATTTGGAGACAGGTATCCAGGCCCATGGGTTGGTGGGGCTTGCTGACGGGCGCAACTCCTCTCTGGCAGGGTTCGCACCTTCGGCCAGTTTCGTCTCTGACGGGGTTTCGTAGATGGGATGACATGGGGATTTCGGCACTCGGGATGTGATGCAGGGGCCCACATTTAAATCCTTCCAGAGGTTACAGGTGGAGTTTGATCTCCACAAGTCCCAGTTCCACAAGTATCTACAGCTCCGTCATGCTCTGTCTCCCCTGATACGGAACCTCCAGTCGCTCCCAGAATTTCACCCAATGGAGGGTAGGCTATTAATGGGGGACCTAGGGGCACACAAAATACGTCAAATTTATCAAACACTCACTACACACTCCAAAACCACCCTACATCGGACCCGGGCGGCATGGGAGGTGGACGTGATGACAGATGATGATTGGACGGAGGCCCTGGCTAGCCCCAGGTACTCGGCTGTCTCCACAAGGTACCGGCTGATCCAGTTCAAATACCTCCACAGGATTTATTATACTCGCCTTCGCCTTTGGAGGATGGGGGCCATTCAATCCCCCTCGTGCCTCCGCTGTACCTCGGAGGATGGGTCGTTCCTCCACTCTGTTTGGAGCTGTGGGGCACTGCAGCACTTCTGGTCGGGTGTGCTATCCTGCTTGGGACAAGTACTGGCATGGGACATCCCGGCGGACCCTAGGCTGACACTCCATTGCACAGAAGATATAGGGAGGAACAGATATGAGACACCTCCTATTCCTGGGCCTCACGTTAGCTAAACGGGACATTGCACAGCAATGGAAGGCTTCCTCTTCCCCCCGGGGTAGCGGCATGGAAAACCGCTCTAGATAAATGTATGTCGGCCGAGGTGGCGGTGTTCCAGGCAAGGGGCTGCCCACAAAAACACGGGAAGATCTGGGCTAAGTGGGCAAAATACCAGGGTATTGACCTGTCTCCCCTCATGCAACCAACAAATCAGGACCCTCTCGAAAGACTGGTAGTAAATGGCTCGCCAGTTTAATGTGATAGCTCGCCATGTATGGGGAAGCAAACTTCTCTGCTGAATTAGTACAGTTTGTTTCTTAAGGGACGTGTGGTGCAGGGTGTGGGGGAGGGGGGAGGGGTGCGTTGTTTGGTCTGATGTTCTGCAGACCTCCTGGGGGGAAATTATCTAGCGCCTGCAATCTTTACAATTTGCAATGTGTCTAAATGTTGTTTTTTGGGGCCTGCCCAACTGGTGCTATGGAAAATCAATAAAAAGGTACAATAATAGTCTAGGTGAAAGTAAGGGGCCAGCTATATTCGGGAACTTACCCGTGTTCAAAATCTTCCGCGTACGGCTGGATGGGACCGTGCCCCCTACTGCCTGCGGTCACCAAAATGTGGATCCCCAGCGAATGCCGAAAGTGAAGAACCAAGGTGCAGTGCCTGCTCCGATCCGAGGAAGCTTGATCAGGGTCTCGGACGTGATTCTAATGAAAGCAGGGGTGATGCGTTGTCCGATAGTATGTGTGTCATGTCTGGCAGACAAATCGAGTGACTCATGCGCATGTTTGCTGTGTGCTTGTATCACTTGGTGCTAAAACCCGGTAAGGGTATGGAGGGGGCAATTGTGGCCGCCATATTGGGAGAGGGAGACAGTGGAGTTGTTCCATGCCAATTTATAGGCCCACAACCAAATCAATACCCAGATAATTAGAAATGTAATTGTTCAGGACAATATAATGCGTTTTCCCAAAAAACTGTCGCGTCTATCGGCAAAATAGCGTGAACCATGCGTATACTTACTAATATATTGCATATCTTAATGTATAAGAGCTGATCATTAGTAAAGAAAGGGCCAAAATGTTCAACAAAAAGGGGGAGGGGGGAAGCGAAAATAGACTGGTAAGGAGAAGAATGTTAACTATAGCAAGGAAGCAGAATCAATTGAGGACATATAAAAAACATCTGAAAGAGACAGTTCGTTATAGATTCCTTACCTTAGAATTTCCCCCAGGCGTCAGACTGGATCCGGAGATTTTTAGTTAGCAATACCCCTGCACGTCGGTAGATGGCGTTGGTCGACTCCACGTCCGGCATTGGTGTCATGGTCGCCGGGATGACGTTGCGGTGCCTACTTAGACACCACCGCTGCGCACTGACGTCAGTTCTTTCTTTTTCCACGCCAGCCTAGCGCAGATCCGGAGAGAGTTACCCCTTTATTCACTTTTTGACTAAGCTTTATTTGACTTTTGTCGACTTCTTTTTGAGTCCTCGACTCCTGGTGCGCGAGGGATGTCCCATCCTCGAACCGGCTTCAAACCCTGTGAGGCCTGTCACAAATTGATGTCTGTGAGTGTGGTGTCTGGAGCGCGACCACGACTTGAGGTCGTGCTCAGACTGCCAGGCCATGAATCCAAAGTCTTTGCGGGAGCGGTCCCGAAAGCTCTTGGAGGCCCGGCAGTCGGCTCCAAGTCACTCCCAGTCTCACTCGAGGGGAAGGTCTTGAGACCGCTCGCGGAGCCATCACACCTCGTCTAAGTCTTCGAAATCTTCGGGTAAGTCGAAGCACAAGAAGAAGGCGAAGAAGCACCGGCGCTCTTCGCCTTCTCCCGGTCGGCTGACGCGACGCGGGAGCGTCGTCGCTCGCCAGCTCCGTTTTCGGAGCCTCCTTCAGGGACGACTTTGCGCCTCCCTCCGTTTCCGGGAGCCGGGGCGTCCCCTGCCCAGCTTTGTGCATTTTATGAAGCCCTTCATAGCATCTTTGGGCAGCCTGACTCCACTGGCGTGCCTTCGGGCCCCGCGGAGCCGGTCGGGGGTCCTGGGCCTTCGATTCTGGCGGCTCCGACCCCGACGCCGGAAGGCCTCCTAGAATCCAGGCCTGGATCCGGATCGACGCCAGTCGACCTTACTCGACCTTCCGTGGCACCGATCCTGGCTACGATGCCCCCAGTGTCAGCCGTGCCTCCGGCCGATGCCGTCCCCATCCTCGGCCGTGACTCCTGCCGACGGCGTCCCCATCCCCGAGATGGACCCAGAGTTGGGCCGACGTCGAACCCGACGCCGGAGGGTACTTTTGTTCCCTTGTTCATCGCTGGTTTTCCCTATCGCCCAGAGGGTGGTGATGAGGACTGGGAGGGGTCATCAGACCCTTTAGCAGGCCAGCTTGAAGAGCCAGACTGGAGAGAGGACCTGGGTGACGCTAGTGGTCTGGACACTTCCCCAGACCTTGGCATGCTTTCTCCCCCTACCGTGGATAGGGAGGAGGGAGCATCTTACGCTGTGGTGGTGCGAAGGGCAGCTGAGGCCTAGGGCCTAGAGCTCCCTTCAGCAGCGGTCAGGACTAATCTACTGACAGAGGTGCTTCAGACTGCGGCCATCTCCTCTGAACCCCTACTGCCCTTCAATGAAGCCCTCACTGATGTCCTTCTGGGCACCTGGCCCAAGCCCAGCAAAGGGGCTCCTGTGGAAAGGACAATTGCCCACCGTCACCACCCTGCCCCGGGCGACCCAGTTTTCTTCACCCAACACCCTTTCGCCTAGAGCTTGGTGGTCCAAGCCTCCTCATCCAAGGGCGCATTCCCTCCTGCTCTTCTACACCTGGTTGAGAACGTCTGCCTTTTCGGGGGAAGTCAAGGCAACCCTGCTGGACATGCCCTTCGATGGCCGTCGCCTTTTTGGTGACAAGGCAGACTTGGCCCCGGAGCGCTTCAAGCACTTTCGAGCTAAGGCCAGATCCTTGCGTCTCGCTGCGTCCTCCCGTCCACCCCAGTCTGTCTTTTGCCCCTTTCGTGGCTACGGAAGGGGCACCTCACCACGTCCGGCCCAGTGTAGCCACCGGTCCACGCAAGCTGCCCAGCCTCTGCGTGGACGTGTGACCCAGCGACCTCGCGGGTCTGGGAGCTAGCAGGTGGGCCAGTCCACCCTTTCCCCCTGCAGCAGCCTCCAAACCTTCCTAGTATGACCTTTCGTGACCATCAGCGGCCAGTGGGTGGCAGGATTCGCCATCACCTCCCCCACTGGCAAACCATCCCAACGTGGGTGGGTTTTGCAGATAGTCCGAATGGGCTACTCCCTTCCCTTCGAGACTACCCCTCCCTCCATGCCACTGTCTTTCGATCGCATGTCGGAGGATCATTTGGCGTTTCCCTGCCAGGAAGTTTCAGCTCTCTTGGCCAAGAGAGCTATCGAAAGGGTCCTTGTGCCAGAAGTAGGTCGTGGTTGCTATTCCCGCTACTTTCTGGTACCCAAGAAGGACAAAGGCCTGCGTCCTATCCTAGACCTCGGGTCCTCAACCGCTTCCTCTGGAAGGAGAAGTTCAAAATGCTCACGTTTGCTCAGGTCCTGTCTGCCCTCGACCCTGGAGACTGGATGGTGGCATTGGACTTGCAGGACGCCTACTTCCATATCCCCGTCTTACCACCCCACAGACGCTATCTACAGTTCACGGTGGGCCACAAGCATTTTCAAATCACTGTGCTCCCCTTTGGCCTTACCAGTGCCCCTCGGGTGTTCACGAAGGTGATGGCGGTGGTCGCAGCTCATCTGCGCAGATCAGGGGTTTCAGTCTTCCCCTATCTTGACGACTGGCTGTGAAAGACGGGCGCGCCCCAGGCTGTTGTCTCCCACCTCCAGAATACGTCAGACCTCCTGCACTCGCTGGGGTTCACTATAAACATACCGAAGTCACACCTGACTCCCTCTCAGGCGCTCCCTTTCATCGGAGCTGTTCTGGACAGAGTGCAGTTTCGGGCTTATCCTCCAAGCAGCAAGTCCTGGATATTCGGGCTATGATACCGATGTTTCAGCTTCTGGTCCGGATTTCGGTGAGAATGAAACTGAGGCTGCTGGGCCTCATGGCCTCCTGCATCCTGCTGGTGGATCATGCCAGATGGAATATGCGGGCTCTGCAGTGGGACCTGAAGTTCCAGTGGGCGCAGCATCAGGGGAATCTTTCCGACTACAACCAGATCTCAGAGGGGACTGCACAACAGCTGCAGTGGTGGTTGAAGGACCAGGTTTGTGTCAGAGGCAGATCCCTCTCCTTTCCCCAACCAGACCTAACAGTGGTGACCGATACGTCACTCTGGGATGGGGTGGGGTGGCCATCTGGGAGATCAGAGGAGTCTGGTCTCCGGCAGAGTCCGGGCTCCATATCCACCTGTTGGAGCTCCGGGCGATTCGCCTGGCACTGAAGGCATTCCCTCCCTCCCTCCCTCAAGGGGAAAGTAGTGCAGATGTTCATAGACAACACCACCGCCATGTGGGACTGCAACAAACAGGGAGGGTTGGGGTCGTGGACACTGTCGAGGCTCTTTGCCTCTGGACATGGCTGGAACATCAGGGCATGACCCTAGTTTTTCAACACCTGGCAGGTTCTCTGAACGCCAGGGCCGGCGAACTCAGCCGTCTGTGTCTGGTGGATCATGAATGGAGTCTTCAATCAGAGGTGGTGCAAGGTCTCTTTCAGCGGTGGAGAAAGCCTTGGTTTGATCTGTTCGCCACCGAAGAGAACGCACAATGTCAGCAGTTGCGCGTTGGAGTTTCCAAGGCGATACCAAAGGGGATGATTGACGGAGCGTTAGAGCAAATCAAACACTCACCCCCAGTCAACTGATCTGGGTTTAATCCATCATCATTCTTTAGCTCACTCCACCACCCCAGTTCAGACATGGCCATACGCAAATCAGTCTGACCCTGTGCCTCATGGGAACAGTCCAGCCCGAACTGCCAAGCCATGTCTTCCCTGGACCGGAAACAAGCATCCTGGGACCGGTTTCGGGTTCAAAACCCTCATCAGCCAGGCTATCTTGAATCCAGTGGCAAAGTGAGCAAGGGACCCACGTCTGGGCATACCCTGCCAACTTAGGGCGAACAAAGCGATACCAAAGGGGATGATGGACGGAGCGTTAGAGCAAATCAAACACTCACCCCCAGTCAACTGATCTGGGTTTAATCCATCATCATTCTTTAGCTCACTCCACCACCCCAGTTCAGACATGGCCATATGCAAATCAGTCTGACCCTGTGCCTCATGGGAACAGTCCAGCCCGAACTGCCAAGCCATGTCTTCCCTGGACCGGAAACAAGCATCCTGGGACCGGTTTCGGGTTCAAAACCCTCATCAGCCAGGCTATCTTGAATCCAGTGGCAAAGTGAGCAAGGGACCCACGTCTGGGCATACCCTGCCAACTTAGGGCGAACAAAGCGATAACAAAGGGGATGATGGACGGAGCGTTAGAGCAAATCAAACACTCACCCCCAGTCAACTGATCTGGGTTTAATCCATCATCATTCTTTAGCTCACTCCACCACCCCAGTTCAGACATGGCCATATGCAAATCAGTCTGACCCTGTGCCTCATGGGAACAGTCCAGCCCGAACTGCCTAGCCATGTCTTCCCTGGACCGGAAACAAGCATCCTGGGACCGGTTTCGGGTTCAAAACCCTCATCAGCCAGGCTATCTTGAATCCAGTGGCAAAGTGAGCAAGGGACCCACGTCTGGGCATACCCTGCCAACTTAGGGCGAACAAAGCGATACCAAAGGGAATGATGGACGGAGCGTTAGAGCAAATCAAACACTCACCCCCAGTCAACTGATCTGGGTTTAATCCATCATCATTCTTTAGCTCACTCCACCACCCCAGTTCAGACATGGCCATATGCAAATCAGTCTGACCCTGTGCCTCATGGGAACAGTCCAGCCCGAACTGCCAAGCCTCGTCGCGAGTGGAGTTGCGGACTCCTGTACGCCTTTCCGCCTGTACCACTTCAGCACTCTGGCAGAAGAAGATCAAGCATGACCGGGCCCAAGCAATTCTTGTGGCTCCGGACAGGGCACAAAGAGTCTGGTACCCTGAGCTCCTGACCATGGCCATTGATCCTCTGATCAGACTGCCCCTCCGGGAGGCTCTTCTGTCGCAGCAACAGGGGATGGTCCTCCACCCGAACCTGTCCAGCCTCCACCTCCTTGCGTGGAGATTGAGCGGCGACAGTTGACAGGTTTTGACCCTGCGCCTGAAGTTTGCAACGTCATCTTGGCAGCAAGGCGTCCCTCCACAAGACGGTATACACCTGTCGATGGAACAAGTTTGTGGCATGGTGCACAGCAAAGGCTGTGGATCCCCTCTCTGCCCTTCTTTCTGAGGTTCTCTTGTTTATTCTTTCTTTGGCCCAGCAGGGCTCTGCTTTGGGCACTCTTAAAGGTTATCTGGCAGCCTTTTCTGCTTTCCTTCAGCTACCAGATCAGCCCCCTTTCTTCAAGTCCCCTATTGTAAATAGATTCTTTAAGGGCATTATTCACCACTTTCCTCCATCTCCTTTCATAATGCCCTAGTGGGACTTGAACCTTGCCTTGACTTACCTTATTTGTGCTCCTTTCGAGCCTCTTCACAACTGTCCTCTCAGGCTCCTCACTCTGAAGACTGTCTTTCTTGTTGCCATCACCTTTGCTCACAGAGTGAGTGAGCTTCAGGCTCTTTTTTCTAGGCCCCCTTTCTTCTCTGTGCATGCGGAAAAAATGGTGGTTAGGACGAGACCCTCGGTCCTTCCTAGAGTAGTTACACCTTTTCACTTAGGACAGACTATCACCCTGCCCACCTTTTTCCCACCTCCGCACCCTTCCAAGGAGGAGGAGAGACTCCACCATCAGGACCCAAAACGTGCGCTGTCCTTCTACCTTGACCGCACAAAAGATTTCTGTGTGAACAATCAACTCTTCGTTGGCTGTGTGGGTGCCAAAACAGGCCGGGCTGTCCAAAAGCGTAACATCTCAAGATGGGTTGTCCTTTGTATAAAAATTTGCTACGCTTTAGTGAAAAAGGAACCTCTAGTGGGGCTGCGTGCTCATTCAACTAGGGCTATGGCAGCAACTACTGCTTTGACATGTGGAGCCCCACTCATTGATATCTGCCAGGCGGCAAAGTGGGCATCTATGCACACGCTCACCAGACATTACTGCCTGGATAGTCAAGTCCGGAGGGACAGCTATTTTGCCCGTTCTGTCCTCCAGGACTCTCTGGTGTGAACTTGGTTCGCAAACCCTCCTCCGGGGTTGGTATTGCTGGGGTATCTATGCTAAGGTAAGGAATCTATAAACTAACTGTCTCTTTCAGATGAACAAGTTACTTACCTTCGGTAACGATGTATCTGTAAGAGACATAGGTTAGTTATAGATTCCTTACCACCCCACCCATCCTCCCCGCTCTGTGAACTGACTTCCAGGTACTAGGGACTCCCTTACAGGGCCCTAGTTGTGGCGCACCAGTGGTTAGTGTCATTCATGGCTCTGCGCTTCTGGCGTGGAAAGTCTTGTCAGAACTGAGGTCAGCGCGCAGAGGCAGCGTCTAAGTAGGCACCGCAACATCATCCCGGCGACCACGACGCCGACAACGGACGCAGAGTCGACTGACGCCACCTACCGACACGCAGGGGTACTGCTAAGGAAAAATCTCCTGATCCACTCTGACGCCTGGGGGAAATTCTAAGGTAAGGAATCTATAACTAACCTATGTCTCGTACAGATGCATAGTTACCGAAGGTAAGTAACTTGTTTTTCCAGAACCAGCTTATACTCTGAAAAGATAACATTATAGATCAGGTTACATTTTACTTTTTACAGGCAGTTTTATGGAAAGGAAATTATCACGAGTAATCCACAAACAAGCCTATCCATAAGGCAAGAATATGAGCTTGCAACGTTAGGTCGCTAAAGAGCCTTTCTCATTAGTTGGGTTCGAAACGTCGTCGACTTCAGTGGCCTGACTTTGTTATATGTATATTCTCTATAAGCAAAGATACTTTTATATATTGTGACTTACACAGTGTGCATTTACTTCTCAGCCACCCAAATGTACATGCCTGAGGCCTGGAAATCTTGTGATTTCCGTGGTTTTGCCCACTCATTTTTTCCATTATTGTTTCTGGTTCTGAATTATTGTTTGAATAAATGATCTAAGTCGCCATTTGGAGATCACATACGCAGTTTTCATTGTAATTCTATGTCTTATTAATTATCAGTCTTGGAAGGGGGCATTGTTTGTTATATATAGGCACCAATGTTGGCATTTGTCACCAAACGTGGCTGTGATCAGCTGGGTTCTCTGCGACATCCAGTCCTCCCTGATGGCCATGCCGTTCAATGGGACTTGCTTGTTCAGACACAAGGCTGATTCTGCCCTTAAACATTTCAAAGAGATTAGGACTGCTGGTCACTCTCTGTCCTGCGTCACCAGCAACAATCCAACGTTCCTTTCATGACTTCAAAAGAGGCATTACTTGCCACTAGCTGGTCCCACTCTAGAGCGGAACCCAGCACTTTTGTGGGAGTGCCCACCACGGCCATGTTCAGCGTGCCGATCAGTCCAGCGCACCCACAGACCCACCTGCCAAACCTCTTTAGTGTACTATTGCAGAGTCACACCCACCGGGTGGGAGGCAAAATCCACTGATTCTGTCTGGGTTAGCAAGCAATTACATCGGACAGGTGGGTCTTCCAAATTGCCGGCAAAGGTTATGCCTTACCCTTCCTTTTTGCTGCACATTCTGCAGTCTACCAAACGTCTGGTGTAGGACCATCTCTCAATTTTGCGGCAGAAATTGCAAACCCTTTTGGCCAATGGGGCTGTTTGAGAGGTTACCTGTGCCAAAAGTAGTTTGTGGTTGTTATTCCTGCTACTTTCTGGTGCCCAAGAAGGATGGATGTCTTCATCCTATTTTAGATCTGCGCCCTATCAAAGCCTTCTTCCGGAAGGAAACATTTTAAATGCTCGCCCTGGCCCACATCTTGTCTGCCCTCGGCCCCAGAGATTGGATGGTGGCGTTGGTCTTGAAGGATGCCAATTTCCATATTCCCATCCTGCTGGCCCTTCGACGCTATCTACGGTTCGTGGTGGGAGGGGATTTTTTCGGTTTGCGTTGCCCCTGAAAGTGATGGTGGCAGCAGCACACCTTCGGAAGTCAGGGGTGCCAGTCTTAACCTACCTCGATGACTGATTATTGAAGGTGGGCTCACCCCAGGCAGTCGTCAGCCACCTCCAGACTGTGGCAAGCCTTCTGTCATCTTTGATGTTCACTAAAAACATGCCAAAGTCACACCTAGCTCCTTCCCAGATGCTTCCCTTCATCTGACTCAGTCCTAGTAAGCCCATCATCAAGGGGACATCTCTGACCGAGTTCATATTTCGGAGGAGACTATGAAAGATTTACAATGGTGGCTACCAGACCGCGTTTGGGTCAGCAGCAAACCCCTCTTCCTTCCCCACACAGAGCTGACAGTGGGGACCGATGTGTAACTTCTGGGTTGGGGCGCCACCTGGGAGAGGGAGAGATCAGAGGCCCTCGTGTCAGACAGTCCTGGCTCCATATCAACCTTCTGGAGCTGAGGGCAATCCACTTGGCACTAAAAGCCATCAAGGAGAAGATGGTATAGGTGCTCACGAACAACACTACTGCCATGTTGTACTGCAACAAACCGGGCGGGGTGGTGTCATGGACCCTGTGCCAGGAGGCCTTGCATATCTGGAAATGGCTGGACCGCCAAGGAATCTTCCTGATGGTGAAGCACCTGGTGGGCTCATTGAACACCAGGGCATACTCAACTTTCGGCTGTGCCAGGAGGTCTTGGAACTCGGGACTCCTGTGTGCCTTTCCGCCAATACTACTCCTGCCCAGAGTTCTCAAAATTATCGGAACTGACTGGGTCCAAGTCATTTTAGTGGTTCTGGACTGGGCACGGAGAGTATGGTATCCAGAACTTCTGGGCTTGAGCATCTGCCCTCCGATCAAGCTGCCCCTCTGGGAGGGTCTGCTGTCACAGCAGAAAGGTGTGCTTCTCCATCCCGGCCTTCACAGTCCCTACCTTCATGCATGGAGCTTGAGTGGCGCTAGCTGAATACCTTCAATCTCCCTCCAGAGGTAGAAGATGTCATCTTGGCAGCCAGACATCCCTCAACAAGGAGTGTATATGTTTGTCGCTGGGACATGTTTGTGGTTTAGTGCAGTGCATGCCAGATTGACCCCCTCCAGGCTCAATTGTCTCATGTCCTATTAGTTCTAACCCTCACCTGGCAAGACCTTGCTTTGGGCACTGTTAAAGGTTATCTTTCAGCCCATTCGGCCTTCTTGCGTTTACCTGATCACCCTTTATTAACTCACTGGTTGTTATGAGGTCTCTGAAAGCGTTCCAGCTTCTGTTCCCCTTTCTCCTTTGCCCCAATGGGACTTCAATCTCCTCCTTATGTTTTTGATATGCACTCCATTCGAGCCACTCCTTAGCTGTCCCCTATGGCTCCTCGTCCTCACTTCACCCTCTAAACCATGATCCTAGTCGCCTGCATGTGAGTGAGCTGCAGACACTCTGTGTTCATCTGCCTTACACCACTTTCATCCCAGATAAGCTGGTTCTGTGAACTGGGTCACCCTTTCTACCGAAAGTTATGATGCCGTTCCGCATCACTCAAACCATTACCCTGCTGTCTTTCTATGATCTGCTTCATCCCTCTAAGGAGGAGGAGAGACCACCATTTGGACACCAAAAGAGTGCTCTGCTACTACATTGATCTTACTTAAGACCATTGGGTGGACGATCAGTTCTTTCTGGGGTTAGCCGGAGTGAAAAAAGGGAAGCCAGTGCAGAAGCGTACCATCTCCCACTGGATAATGCTCTGCATAAAAATCTGCTATGCGTTGGTGAAGAAACATCCCCATTAAGGACTGCAAGCCCATTCCACCAAAATTGCTACCATTGCTATAGCATGCAGGCTCCCTCTGCTTGGCGGTCACCTGGACGTCCCTCTATATGTTCACAAAGCACTATTTTCTGGACAGTTCTGTTAGGCGAGAGGGGCATTTTACCCACTCAGTCCTGCAGGACTTTCTGGATTGAATCTCTTCACAGCCGACCTCCAATTAGGTACTGCTTTGGTATCTTTTTAAATGGTGAGGAATCTGCAGTTAGAAGTCTATCAGAAGAACAAGATACCATTTTTACGCTCTTTCTGGTAGAGACTCTATCTAGCCGCAGATTCCTTACCAGCCTCCCATCCACCCTGTTCTGTGATTGGACTCTACCCATTAATAAGATCCCAATTCTAGTAATCTGCACATTGGTATATCAATTTGCTTTTAAGGCTCCGTCTTGGGGCGTGGACAGTCTCAAAAGCAACTGATGTCTGCTCAATGCAGTGTCCTCGCAAGTCACTTCTGGAACGGAACAGCATCAGTGCGGAGCCGCACAGCACCAACTTCTGGCACTCAGAGGTACTATAGACAATTTTCTGGATCCAGTCTTTCTCCTGGGTAATATTAAAAAAGTGAGACATCTGCAGCTAGATAGAGCCTGTACCAGAAAGAGCGTTACTGATGGTAACTAACTTGTTCTTCAGGTGCTCGAGTAATAGGGATAATGGATTGAGGACAATATTACTCAGCACGTTGAGTGAAAACGAAACTGCTGTACTTTCCCAACCCCAAATTTGTGACGGGCTCTTGGGAACGTGGTAAGTAACTGCAGAGTTCCTAACTCAGCTGACTTGATACTCTTGATGGATCTGCAAAATGCCCTGCAGGAATTTTGAAAGTTATTAAATGTACAACAAAACTACCTCTTCTTTTTTGCCTGTTGATTGTAGCAGCAGGTATTTGATTTGTTCATCTAAAAAACATACAAAACTACACTTCTTGAAGCCTCATTTGTATTTTTTTATGTCCATATAATTACTCTGCATGTAGTTTCATATCGTATAAATACTCTTACACCCTGCCTTCATTCTATTTTCAGCCTAGTTGGGTGCCCTACCACTTAGTGGTGGTTCAGTAAATTGCTCTTTTGCTGATTGGCCTTTTGTATGCTGGTTTGAAGCTGCATGCTTATTAAATCCAGCAATTCTCCTTCCCTGCACATATGCACAAGTTATATTTTTTCCTCCAAATGGCGTGTATTGAAACCTGCTTCCCTTGCATAACTTAATTCTGATGGACGCTTCCAACCACAGTTTCCACACCTTTAGAATATCCCCAAATGCCAGACTAAACCATGAAGATCTTTCAGCATAGCCCATAGTGTGACAGCAGGCTGTGTCATGTGCCTCCGGGTCAACCCATTTCTGCACGGAGGTTGCTGGAGCAGCATGTAATTAGCATCAATGCATGCTGAAGACATTTCCTTTCTTTCTGCGAAATACCTTTTCCAGTGTGCAAGGGAACATGTCCCTTCCTAAAATTACAGACTTTAAGCCTTATATGGACTGTCACAAGATGATGTCTGTGACAGATCCCACGAGGGGTGTCTCTGGTCTTTGAGTACAGGCCACAACTCCAAGTCATGTGATGAGTGAGCCCCTGGGCATCCCAAATCGATCCGGCATTGCGAAGTCAAATTGTACGTCATCAAACACCAATCTCCAGTATTGAATCTTTCATAGATTCACATGATTGACTCTTCCCCATCATCATGTTGGTAGCCCCACTGTATTTAAAATGAGCAGTACTAAAAAGTACATTGAAAGAACATTGAGAAAGCAAGTGGCATTTGTAGGAAAGTAGGACCTGCTTTTATGGTTACCCCCACTTTTTGCTTGATGTAATGCTGTTTCTGACTAGTCTGACTGGGATCCTGTTAATCAGGACCCTAGTCTCTGTGCTTTCTCCCCTAAATGATAAGTACTTGGGTACATCCCAGATTGGATACTGAGGTACCCTTACCAGTCCCTAGTATACGGTACTAAGGTACCCAGGGCATAGGTACCCTAGAGGTCCCCCCATAGGCTGAAGCATGTATTATGCCATCTATGGGAGACCATTCAAACTATCTCTACAGGCCTGCCATTGCAGCCTGTGTAAACTGCTGCTAGCACCACTTACTAAAGATATAGGTTTCCTTATATCTAAGGTCACTTTACTTAAAACCTATAAGTCACCCCTACAGCAGGCCTTTGCTAATCCTGAAGGCAGGGTGCTTGGTTCTAAGGGTGAGGGTGCCCTGCATGAGCAGGACACCCCTACCACCTACGGAGTCCATTCTCCCGGGTTGTGAGACAGTCATATGACATATAGAGGGGCACCGCGTCATTACGCGGTGACCATCTCGAAACTGGCTGCAACGAATCCTATCATGTTTGGTATCAAACATGTTGGAATCATACCCACACACCGTAAATGGTGTGGGAGGTATGATTCCATGCACTGTATAGCTCCTTTGGGAGGCCCTCGGTGCTCCCGGTACCAGTCTTCCAGACCCGGACAGCAAGCCAGGGCTGCTGCCAGCCAGAGACATGTTTCTGCCCTCCTGCTGCTGAGCCAAGCTCGGGCAGGGGAAGGCAGAACAATAGGTATCCTGTTACAGGGAGGCATGACCACCTCCCAGACAGGATTTAGTGTATCAGGGCAGGGTGGGAGCGCTTGCCAGCGCCACATAGTCTGCGTGCAGGGCACACTTGGCGCCCTCCATGCATAGTCCAGTTCAAACCAGTTCAGGGAGCTGTTGGCTCCCGCTCTGGCGCAGAACTGGACAAAGGACAGGGGATTATCCTCCCCCTTGTCCAGCCCCTCCTTTGGGAGAGACCCCTCAATCGTTCCAACCCTTTCCTTAGGGTATTTAAGGGCTTACCTGTGAGTGAGTCCCTAAATTCGTCGTGGGACAAGATTAATTTCTGACACTACTTCTTCGAACGTCTGGGCACTCTGGACTTTGTTCTGGGCATCAAGGCTGCAACTAGGAAGACTCCTGCTGCTCCTGATCTCGTCGCCTTGCTGGTCTGCTGCAACGTCCGTGCCTGTGCACCATACAGGAACCTTCCAAGGCCTGTGGGCATCCAAGACACCTGAAGGACTCTCCCTTGAAGTGAAGGAGTCACTTCCCTGCATTCGCAGGCACTGCAAGTAAGCTGACCGGTCTGCTGATCCTGAGCTCCCACAGACTCCGAAAGGCTTAGCAACACAGGTGGTGGTTCCTCACATCCCTCGGGGCCTGCCCTGTCCTCTCACCAGGTTTGAGGCCAGTATCCTTCGTTGGAGCCGCAGGAACGGAACCCCTGTGCACCGCGTAGACTTGCAGTTGCAAAGGCTTGTTGGCTTCCTTCCACCAAGATCTTCAGGCTCCAAGTAGCCCCAACCTCAAGCATCTCCAGTGACCAAAATCTTCATCCTCACTGCATCTCTTGCATCGTGGGTTTGCATCTTTGGTGAGCTGCTTGAGGTCCTCTTGCGACTCCAGTGCCTCCGGCCTGTGGGTCCTCTTGAGTGTCATCTTTGTATTCTTTGGGCTCCCCTGATTGCTCGGGGCCTTACCTGACTCCCCTGCTTGTGGTGAGTCTCTCGGACCTTGCTGGTCCCGACATTGCACCTTTCTCCACTTCCACGTTGGTTGCAGTTGCCAAGGCTTGTTGGTGCTCCAGTCGGACACGGACTCCTGATCTCTCGACATCCAACGTGAGACAGCTTGTGTACGGCTCCTGGTCTTCCACAGCGTCGCCTGGTCCACACAGCTGCAGCACAAAATGTCACCATCAACTCTCCTGCAGCATCCGACATTGGTGGACATTCGTCTTCCGTGCCTAGTGGTCACTTCGAAGTGGCATAGACTCTGTCCCCTCTGCTTTCAGGTACTTCTCGTCTTGAATCCACCTTTGGGTTCCACCGGACACTTTCTCCTTCTCCAGCAGTGGCATCTTCCTGAAGTCCTCCATTGGGTTCGACTGTGGTTTCCGATGCCACTTCACACCTATGCACCCGGCTTCCCTGGGGGCAGGTATCCTGTTTCCTAAGGTATCCACGGGTGGGGTAGCTCTCAATCCTTCCGTATTCCTTGCGATTTCTTCAGGGTCCGCTGGGAAGGGTCCTTTTTCTTTAAAATTGCAACCGCGACTTACCCATTGACTTGTATTGATCACGCAGTCATGTTCCTACTTAGCACACTACCTCTGTGGGGCTCCTAGTTACTTACCTCGGGTGGTTCCTTGGGTCCCCAACAATTCTACGTCTCCTGGGCACAGTCTTGACTCGAGTCGTGGTTTGCATTCCACTAATTTTGTATATGGTCTGGTTCCCCCCGGTGACCACTGTGTATTACGTGCTACTTACCTGTTTCTATTGAAAAGTATTGTGTGTATCTCCAGCTAGGAGATACCTGTATGTGTTAGTGAGTGTTATATAATAAATACATATTGTTATAACTACACTGTGTGGTTCTTTTTCACTTAATCTATCTCAAAAAGATTATGTACTGGTAAAACAAGCTGCTTTGCACTCCTTCTGGACTAAGCCTGAAGGCTGCTCTCCACAGCTACCACTTAGAGAGCTTTCTAAGGTTGTCTAAAACCACTAAAATCACCATAAGGGTTGTCTGGATTGGTGCAGGGTGCCCACTTACATAAGTGTGCATCATATACCACACCAGCTTTTCACAGCATTGTTAACCAATTCCTATTGTTTTAATAGACCCAAACGTCAGCCGATCAGAGGTAGGACCATGGACCACTTCTCCTCTGCAGAGCCACCATCCCTCAGATTTCTAACCGCACGTCATGTGTGAGGGGGTTTTCCTGAGCTCTGCTCAGTTGTTACAGTTGGTGAACTTTTGGCCCTTTTTTCCTCTCAAGGAAGGATTTCTTTGGATTCACCTCTAAGGTACTGTGATTTACCTTCAATATGTCAGGAGATCTAGGAAAAGGCTTTTCATGACATGCAGGTCCTGTGGAAAGGCAAGACTGCTTACTGAAGATATAAGGAGTGCCTATAATGCTTACATCCTAAACATTAGCCAAATGATTGTTAACACTGCAGAACCTTTTCAGCGAAACCTCTTAACCTCTTCGGTGCTCTGGACGGCCGGGAGCCATCATGAGGCACGGTGGGCGTGTGCTCACGACGGCTCCCGGCCGTCCTGGCACCCACCCACGGGGGGAGAGCTGGCGCTCCCCCTGTGGACCGCCGATCCCCCTGTGGACCGCCGATCTTGCTGCCCCCACCGGGGAGGACAGCGGAAGGCCTTCCGCTGCCCCCCCGACCTCCCCGCCCCCTCCTCCAAGTCATCTAATGACATCAGCGCGCATTGCTCGCCGACATCATTAGATGAAACGACGCGGTGGAAGCCATTTGTTTCCAGTGCGTCAAGGAGGAGAAGGTGAGTTTCTCCTCGGGGAGGTTTTTTTTCCCCAAACAAAGAGTCATCGGGGGAAAGGAAAGTGTTTTCCTTTCCTCCGATGTCTCTTTGAGCATTCCTGCTGCACGATCGCTCGATCGTGCAGCAGGAATGCCCACTAGACACCAGGGATTTTTTTATTTTAGTTTATTTTTTTTAAATTATGCAATCTATTTGGGGAGCGGCCCCTTGGGCAAGGGTCGCTCCCCTTGGGGGACATATTCTTTGGCCGTTTCTGCCCCGTGGGGGGGGGGGGGCAGATCGGGCCAAACAATTTTTTAGATTGCCCACTGGCCACCAGGGATTTTTTTTGTTTTTTTATGTATGTAATGCATGCGGGGAGCGGCCCCTTGGGCAAGGGTCGCTCCCCTTTGGGGGACATATTGTGTGGCCGTTTCTGCCCCCATGGGGGGCAGATCGGCCCAACTCATTTTTGTAGATGGCCCACTGGGCCACCATAGATTTTTTTTGTTTTAGTTTATTTTTTTGTAATGCATGCGGGAGCCCCCCCTTGGGGGACATATTATTTGGCCGTTTCTGCCTCCCTAGGGGGGCAGATCGGTCCAAATAATTTTTTATCAGGCCCACTGGGCCACCATGGATTTTTTTGTTTTAGTTTTTTAGGGGAGCGACATATTATTTGGCCGTTTCTGCCCCCGGGGGGGGGGGGTGGCAGATCGGCCCAAATGAATTTTAGATGGACCACTGGGCCACCAGCAATTTTTTTTGTTTTAGTTTTTTGGGCCCCTTGGGCAAGGGAAATTTAGTCTGGCCGTTTCTGCCCCACTGAGGGGGGGGGGGGTTGGCCCAAAATGATTTCAGATGGCCCACTAGGCCACCAGGGATTTATTTTTTTATATAGATGATTGTGGGGAGTGGACCCATGGACAAGGGTCGCTCCCCTTTATGGGGTTGAATATTTCAGCTGTTTCTGACCCCTTGGGGTCGGCCTTTTGCTTTTAGACCCACCTACCTGCCATCTTGGCTGGTAGATTGTGTGTGGACTGGTTCATTATTTGCATATGTGATTGTAATGTTTTATTTCTCCTTTTTTTCTAGTGCTTTTTGTCCTTGTTTGCGGTTTCTGCAGTTTTGCGTAATTGCATTTATTTGGTAAGAAAAACTTTTTTTGTTACCTTTACTCCAAATGAGTATTATTGCCATGCACGAGTGAATTTTTAGTAAGTGGTGTCAAAACAGCAGCATATTTAGTTTGTTTTTGGAGCGTGAAATTCTTTGCGATGTCTTTTGCGTTGTCTTATGTGTAATTTTCTTTTCTTTTTCTTTTTTAGTGGGATATTGTTGTTTCTTGCTGTGTCTGTGCAGAGTAGGTGGTGAGTCTATCTGCTTCTGACAAGTGAGTGGTATAGTTTTGGAGTATATAGGTCTTTGTGATAAAGCCACATTTTGTTTATTAGTTTTTTTACAAAGTGTTTGTTGTTGTTGACTTGTTTGACACGTTACCTTTGTTAGTAAGGATTATGGCTAGCCGCAGAATTACTGCTCAGCAGGTGGTTGGTATGCTTTTTGAATCTTCCTCTGAGCAGGATTATGAGACTGACAGTGCGTCTGAGGGAGGGGAAGATTCAGGCAGTGAGTTGTCTCTCCACATGGAATCATCGGATGAGGATCTTCTCTCAGTGCGGATGAAGCTACTCTCAGTGCGGATGAAGTGCCTGTTTTAGAGGAGGACACTGATGTGCCGATGGTGCAGCAAGAGGCATCTGGATTGCAGCCTGAGGCTGCTAGGCTTCCTACTGGAAGTGCTGGACTCTGGGTTGATCCAAACATGGTGCAGCCGGTGTTGCCTGCCTTTACTGGTGATGCAGGGTGTAGAGTGAATTGTGAAATTGTTTTGCCTATACAGTTTTTTCAGTTGTTTATGGATGATGTATTTTTGGCTGAGATTGTTGAGCAGACTAATTTGTATGCAGAACAGTATTTGAGGGACAACAGTGAAAAACTTAGGCCCTACTCTAGAGTTACTCGGTGGACTCCCACAAATCTGGATGAGATGAAGAAGTTTTTGGGTTTGACTTTTTTGATGGGTTTGATAAGGAAGCCGTCCATTGCTTCATATTGGTCTACTAGTCCAGTGATGGCAACGGCCATATTTCCTACAATTATGAGTCGTGATAGGTATTTGCTTCTGCTTCGGATGCTGCATTTTGTTGATAATGCTTCGGCGTTGCCACGAGATCACCCTGAGTGTGACCGTCTTTTTAAAATTCGACCTGTTCTTTATCACTTTGTAGATCGATTTTCAGAGATCTATATTCCAGGGAAAGAAATGGCTATTGATGAGTCTTTGGTCCTGTTCAAGGGTCGTTTGGTTTTTAGACAGTACATTCCTAGCAAGAGGGCACGTTATGGAATTAAGCTGTATATGTTGTCTGAGAGTAGGACAGGATATGTCTATAATTTCCGGGTGTACACTGGTAGGGATTCCACTATTGACCCCACTGGTTGTCCGTCCACTTTTGGAGTTTCAGAGAAAATTGTGTGGGATCTTGCTAGAGGACTGTTTAACAGAGGCCACCATTTGTACCTTGATAACTTCTACACTGCTGTGCAATTGTTTAAGGAATTGTTCAAAGTGGACACTTTTGCTTGTGGCACAATCCGCTCTAACCGTAAAGGTTATCCAAAAGAGCTTGTTTGCAAAAAGCTTCAGAGGGGACAGTGCAGTTCCTTACGTAGTGATGAACTACTAGCTGTGAAATTTGTGGACAGGAGGGATGTGTACATGCTGACTACCATCCATGATGAGAGTACTTTACCTGTGGCTGTTTGGGGTCAGATTGCAGAAGTGCGCAAACCTGTGTGCATTTTAGACTACAATAAGCACATGGGTGGTGTCGATAGAGTAGATCAGAGGTTGGAACCTTACACTGCTATTCGTAAGGCTTACATTTGGTATAAGAAGTTGGCCATCCATCTCTTCAATTTAGCAACTTTCAATGCTTTTGTTGTGTACAAGGAGTGTTCTCCTGCGTCAAAGTTGACTTTTGCTCAGTTTCAGGAGTTTGTGATAGGCAGCTTTGTCGTTGTGGAACAGGCAAGTGTTCCTAGAGTTGGAGTGGTGGAGGATGTGGCTAGATTGAAAGATCGCCGCTTTCCTGATTTAATTCCTCCCACGCCCCAAAAAAACAATCCCTGTAAGAGATGTAGAGTCTGCTTGCGAAGAGGTGTGCGGAAGGAGAGTCGTATGCACTGTGCCGATTGACCTTCTAATCCTGGGCTGTGTGTGCCCACATGTTTCAGATTGTATCACACTCAAAAGAGTTTTTGGGAGCAACCGTGAGTCTAATAGTGTACTGCCTGGTGTGTTTGGTTTTATATAGTTGTTTAGTTTAACGTTTGGCAATAGAATGATGTCTTTAGTTACTGCTGTTGTTTTTGTAGTTATAGTTTTGTATTTAGTTGCAATTGGTTTGTGTTTTCTTTCTTGTTTAAAAAAAATTTATGACGGTGTGCGTGGACTGGCACTTGGCTGGCGGTGTGCGTGGACTGGCGCTTGGCTGGTGGTGAGTGGACTGGCGCTTGGCTGGCGGTGTGCGTGGATTGGCGCTTGGCTGGCGGTGTGCGAGGACTGGCGCTTGGCTGGCGGTGAGTGGACTGGCGCTTGGCGGGCGGTGTGCGTGGATTGGCGCTTGGCTGGCGGTGTGCGTGGACTGGCGCTTGGCTGGCGGTGTGCGTGGACTGGCGCTTGTCTGGCGGTGTGCGTGGACTGGCACTTGGCTGGTGGTGTGCGTGGACTGGCGCTTGGCTGGCGGTGTGCGTGGACGGGCGCTTGGCTGGCGGTGTGTGAGTAGTGACTTGCTGCTGATCACTACACACACTGCCGCTAAACGCCACTCCATGCAATCCGTGAGCTGGTGTGGTTGCTGTGTCAGGAATGTGGGCGTGTGAAAGTGATGGGCCCTTGAATGGCGCTGTCTGCTGGTGTGAGTGTTGTAATGTGCTGGGCCCGCAGCTGGCGGTGTGAATGGTTTTGTATGTGTCACACGTATGAAAGGTGTATGAATGGCCTGTAAAGCGGTTGGTGCCTTGTCGTGGCTTTACAGCTCACGAACTGTGAGTCAATGGTTCAGTTTCTCGTCCTTTTAATTATTAACCGTGCATTTCATTATTGTGAAATCTCTGGTTAATACAACTGTATATACTGAACCATCACTCACCCTCGTGCCAAATCCAACCAGTATGTCTGTGTGCTTGAAGAATAGGTGGTTGTGCAGAAATATTGGTCTTTTCTGTCTTTCTCAAGCAGGGTGTACCTTGTCCCTTTTTCTGAATGTAGTAATGTGTTGGTTTCGTACCTGGTGGTGTGAATGGTCTTGTGTGTATTACGTATGAAAGGTGTGTGAATGGCCTGTAAAGCGGTTGGGGCCTTGACGTGGCTTTACAGCTCACGAGCTGCGAGTCACTGGTTCAGTTTTTTGTCCTTTCAATTATTGACAGTGCATTTCATTTTTGTGAAATCTCTTGTTAATAAAATTGTATATACTGAACCATCACTCGCCCTCGTGCCAAATCCAATCAGTATGTGTGTGTGCTTGAGGAATAGATGGTTGTGCAGTAATCTTTGTCTTTTTAGCCTCTCTGCCAAGGTGTACATTCCATCTAAGAATAACCTACCAACTGTAGATATTGTCGTAAACTAAACACCCATGGGGGAGTACATGGTGATGTCTCTCTTGTGGATCCCAACAAGTTATCTTACCCACAATGTCCTGCAAACCTCAATGTCTGTCACATTTTCCTTGCATTATTGTGCCAAAATGTTCACGCTGCAGAAAGAGACAACAAATTTCCTACCTCCCGTCTTTCTCCAAGTATCCCAATAGAAATGGTACCTCACTCGCGTTGGTGGGTCAAGGACCCGTGACAGGCAAGGGCCCAAAACCTACTGAGGCGACATCAAAATTGCCTATCACAAAACAACCTGGTTTTGCAAGGGGGGTCACCTGGGTGTTTGGCCCCGTGCTCGGCGGCCAGCTAGGGAAACCTACCAAACCCACATATTTCTGAAAACTAGAGGTATGGCTTGCGTGGATCCTCCAACGTTTTCTTACCCAGAATCCACAACTTTCCCACATAAAAATGTGTGAAAAAGTGATTTTTTCAGCTAAATTTGAGGTTTGCAGGGGATTCTGGGTAAGAAAACGTTGGGGGATCCATGCAAGCCATACCTCACTGGAATCCCCGGGTGTCTAGTTTTCAGAAATGTGTGGGTTTGGTAGGTTTCCTAGGTGGCCGCCGAGCACGGGCCAAAACCCAGGTGACCCCTTGCAAAACCAGGACGCTTTGTGATAGGCAATTTTGATGTCGCCTCAATACGTTTTGGGCCCCTTGCCTGTCGCGGGTACTTGGGCCTCCCACACGAGTGAGGCACCATTTTTATCGGGAGACCTGGGGGCACGATGGGTTGTAGGAAATTTGTGTCAGCCCGGTGATGCCACAACTTTCCCACACAAAAATGTGTGGAAAACGTTATTTTTTCAGCTAAATTTGAGGTTTGCAGGGGATTCTGGGTAAGAAAACGTTGGGGGATCCACACAAGCCATACCTCCCTAGCATCCCCCGGGTGTCTAGTTTTCAAAAATGTATAGGTTTGCTAGGTTCCCCTAGGTGCCGGCAGAGCTTGGGTTAAAAAACTACAGCTAGGCACTTTGCAAAAAAAAGGGTAATTTTTCGCTGTGAAAATGTGGTGTGTCCACCTTGCGTTTTGGGCCGTTTTCTGTCGCGGGCACTAGGCCTACCCACAAAAGTGAGGTACCATTTTTCTCGGTAGACTTTGGGGGACGCGGGGTGGGTGGAATTTTGTGGATCCACGCAGATTCCAGAACTTTCCACCACAGAAATGTGAGGAAAATGTTTTTTTTGACAATCTTTCAGGTTTGCAAGGGATTCTGGGTAACAGAACCTGGTGAGAGCCAGTCAAGTCACCCCATCCTGGATTCCCCTGGGTGTCTAGTTTTCAAAAATGTATGGGTTTGCTAGGTTTCCGTAGGTGCCGGCAGAGCTAGGGTTCAAAAACTACAGCTTGGCACTTTGCAAAAAAAGGGTCATTTTTCGCTGTGAAAATGTGGTGTGTCCACCTTGCGTTTTGTGCCGTTTCCTGTCGCGGCACTTGGGCCTCCCACATGAGTGATGCACCATTTTTACCGGGAGACCCGTGGGAAAGCTGGGTGGTAGGATATTTGTGTCAGCCCGGTGATGCCACAACTTTTCCACACAAAAATGTGTGGAAAAAGTGTTTTTTTTCAGCTAAATTTGAGGTTTGCAGGGGATTCTGGGTAAGAAAACGGCGGGGGATCCACGCAAGCCATACCTCCCTAGCATCCCCCGGGTGTCTAGTTTTCAAAAATGTATAGGTTTGCTAGGTTTCCCTAGGTGCCGGCAGAGCTAGGGTTAAAAAACTACAGCTAGGCACTTTGCAAAAAAAGGGTCATTTTTCACTCTGAAAATGTGGTGTGTCCACCTTGCGTTTTGGGCCGTTTCCTGTCGCGGGCACTAGGCCTACCCACACAAGTGAGGTACCATTTTTCTCGGAAGACTTTGGGGAACACGGGGTGGGTGGAATTTTGTGCATCCACGCAGATTCCAGAACTTTCCACCACAGAAATGTGAGGAAAATGTGGTTTTTTTGACAATTGTTTTAGGTTTGCAAGGGATTCTGGGTATTAGAACCTGGTGAGAGCCAGTCAAGTCACCCCATCCTGGATTCCCCTGGGTGTCTAGTTTTCAAAAATGTATAGGTTTGCTAGGTTTCCCTAGGTGCCGGCAGAGCTAGGGTTCAAAAACTACAGCTAGGCACTTTGCAAAAAAAGGGTCATTTTTCATTGTGAAAATGTGGTGTGTCCACGTTGCGTTTTGAGCCGTTTCCTGTCGCGGGCACTAGGCCTACCCACACAAGTGAGGTACCATTTTTTCGGGAGACTTAGGGTAACACAGAAGTGTGGAGCAACTGTTATTACCTATTGACTTTCGATGCATTTCTGCCTTCCAAATGAAAGACAATGTGTAAAAAGAAGTCATTTTGAAAAATGACCTATAATTCTCATGCTAGTATGGGTACTCCCAATTTCGGAAATGTGCAAATATCTACTGTTTCTAAACTCTATATTTTGTTCCCATTTCAGAAATACATACGTGTCTTTCATACCAATTTTTCCATGTGTACATTTTCCCAAAATAATTGCTATATACCCGGTACATAATAAAAAACCATTGCAAGACGCTGCTCAGTTATTGGCTCTGGGTTCGTCGGGTTCTTGGTGAACCTACAAGTCCTATATATCCCCACAACCAGAAAGGTCCAGCAAATGTAATGGTATATTGCTTTCATACAGCTGTTATAATTAGAAGAAGTTACAGGTGAAAACGTTGACACGGCTGTTTTTTTCAACTAATTTTCAATTTTTCCTACATTTAACTGTTAGTTTCTATGAAGAGACCTTGAAGGATCTACACAAATGACCCCTTGATGAATTCAGAATTGTCTACTTTTCTAAAATGTATAGCTCTCCAGGATCCATTATTGCTTTCATACCCATTTCTGCCATTAACTGGAAGGAGGTTGAAAGCACAAAAAATAGCAAAAGTAGGGTATGTCCCAGAAAAATGCCAAAACTGTGTAAAAAAAAAAAATTTCTGACAAAAGTCTGCTTGTCCCTGAAAGCTGGGAAGATGGTGATTTCAGCACCACAACCCCTTTTTTTATACCATTTGCAGGGAAAAAACCAGACGCTTTCATCTAGAGCCCTTTTTTCCCCAAAAAAACAAAATTTAGCTGTATTTTGGCTAATTTCTGGGTCCCCTCCAGGGGAATCCACAAACCCTGGGTACCTTTAGAATCCACATGATGTTGGAAAAAAAGGACGCAAATTTGGCGTGGATACCTTATGTGGTCAAAAAGTTACAGGGGCCTAAGCGCGAACTACCCCAAATAGCCAAAAAAAGGCTTAGCACAGGGGGGGAAAAGGCCTAGCAGCGAAGGGGTTAAAGACAGGGAAGCCAGGCTACTTCTATGGCTCCAAAAGAAAAGAAAAACATCCCAATCTCGTTTGGATGAGGAGGAAAGTTCCAAGTCGCTCTCCACCTGAGGGAAAACGCAAAAGTGAGGGCTGTACCTCATCTATGAAAGACCCTAAAAGACTGAAGCCTGTTGAAAAATCAAAATGGGGAAAAACAGCCTCTAAGGTCTCTTCTACAGGCTCTGTGCAGGAGAAATCATCCACCTCATCATCTTCTGTGCCGGTCACTCCTCAGAAAAATGTCCCATCGACGAAAATGAAACCGACGACTAGGACATCGGCGTCGACGAGAACTTCTTCAGCGGCTACTCCTATAACATAATTGAGGACGGTCATTTCGACACCGGCTTCGTCGACGATAGGCGCGATGACCACCACCTCGTCGACCGCAAGACTACGGCAACCCCGTTAACCGCAGCATTGACGTCCTCTTTGTCGGCAACCACTCTGTCAACAACCATTTATCAAGTCATCGTCGACGAGACCAGTGTCGGCGACCTTGACTATTATCAAGAAGATCTTTGTTGATGACCTTGTCGACGAGCCCGTTGACGAGGCACAAAAAAGCGGCATTTTTTGCTGAACATGTGTCTGCTCAGCTTAGACCAGACTTAATGTCACCCAGCAAGGTGTCCCCACTGCCTCCGGCCCACCTTCCTGACACGGAGGAATCAGGAGTCAAAGGGTTTTTCGGTCCTGCATACAGACCTTTACAATTGTGAGTTGTCTCAGGACTTGGAAGATGAGGATGATTCTGACAAGGACACTTCCAGTTACTTGGAAGGGGACTATTAGTTCATGGCTCGCCAGCAGCCCATATCCCACAGATAGGTCTCTGTCCAGGAGCACTATCCTTACAAAGAGGCTGATGAAGAACAACAAGATGCAGGGAGGTATAACATCTCAGTGCCCCATCTCTTTAGGCACTGACCTAAGGCACATGCTAAATGACTACTAAAAGCACTTTCTCGAAACACTTGCGCCAGTTCCCTTCACTCCGGGACGCACAGAGGCCCCTGCTGCGGTACCTTTGCCTGCAAGTCCTATACCAGACCGGACTCCGGAAATCAGACCTGCACCTCCCACCATGACCATCAGTGATGATTATATAGACAGCGATCCAGATGATCAGCCTGAGGAAGGAGAATTACTCCAAGACCCAGATACACCGGGTTGGGAATGGGATGACTTTATCGCTCCATCATCTCCATCACCTTCACCTTCTCATGTAAGTTCTCCTACTGAGGATATTTGAAGATTTCATGAGATACTGGAACGTGCTTCCAAGAGATTAGATCTGCCTCTCCCATTCAAACAAACAGAATGTTTTCTGTATGATTTGAAGAACTCAGCAAGGAAATCTGTCCCTATTGTCACTTTTATGTGGGAGGAAGGTTTGAAGTTGATGACCCAGCTTCAGTCACTGCTGTGGTTCCTTGCATGGACAAAAAATATAAGGCCCCAGATTCCAAACCGGCATTCCTGATAGGGCATCCTCAGCCATATTCAGTGGTCATGCAAGCAGCACAGCGATGCGCCAGAAACCCTTCTACCCCTTGTTCAGCTCCACCAGACAAGGAAGGAAGAAGGCTCGACAACATCGGTAAAAGCTATACAGTTTTGACAGACACCTCTATCAGAGGGTCAAATGCATTGGCCATTCTGGGTCGCTACGACCGCCAGATGTGGTCCGATCTTGCATCTCTCCTCGACCACCTTCCCGAAGACAAAAAGGAGGCGGCTAAAGAAATTCTGCAGGAGGGTGCCAGGTCGTCGTCGGAGATTATTGATACGGCAATGGGCATATCTTCAATCTCCCTTAGGCAGATGGCAGGTGTAGCAGTCCTGCGTCGACAGGGCTAGGTAAAGGCCACCTCATTTCACCCTGAAGTCCAAGCCAAGATATTGGATATGCCCTTCGATGGGGAGAAATTATTTGACAAGCACATGGATTGATGCCCTTAAGGCCATCAAGGCTGACACAGACATAGTGTGCTCCCTAGGAACGCTGTAACAGAAGCGTTTTCAGCCCTTTCATGGAGGAAGAGGACAACACACATAGATCCTCTTACCAGTCGTACAGGTACCAGACGTACGCACGGCAAGGATATCGACTGCAGTACACCGGGCAACTGCAGCATTACAGAGCCTCCAACACTGCTTACTTTAGACAGCCAGCTTCAAGGTGGCCTCTGATGGGGGGAAAAGCCCAAGATTGTGCAAGACGACAGTGATGTTTCTCCGGCACTAGTCACCTCGTACTACCACAGACAGCATTCGAACCGCTCCCTCTTCGCTTTTTACAACCAATGGGAGAGCATCACCATGGACAAATGGGTGTTTAGACATCATACATCAGGGTCACACCCTGGAATTTGTTCAAAAGCCCTTTTGTCATTCCCCCTCCCCAAGAGAGCACATCAACACCTCACTCTCCTAAAGTAGGACATTTCTGTGCTTCTCATGAAGGGAGCTGTAGAGGAAGTTCCTTTCCCACAACTTGGCACAGGTTTCTATTCCACCTTCTTCCTCATAAAGAAAAAGTCCAGGAAATGGAGACATTTCATGGATCTCAGACAGCTAAACAAATACATAAAGAAGCAACGCTTCAGAATGCTGTCTTTGCAGGAGATTCTACTAATGGTCAACAGAAGGGATTTTATAACGTCTCTCGATCTCTTAGATGCATATTTCCACATTCCCATCCACATAAAGCATTGTCGGGTCTTGGGTTCGAGGTGGCAGGGTGCCACAATCAATTAAAGGTTCTCCCTTTTGGTCTACGGTCAGCTCCCAGGATCTTTACAAATCGCTTGTCACCAGTATCTGCTTTCTTGAGAAGACACGGTCACCAGGTATTCCCCTACCTGGACTACTGGTTGGTCAAGGGATCCACATTCTGTTCTGAGAAAGTCTACCTTGGCATGCCGGCAGCTATTTAAGTGTCTGAGGCTCTTACTAAATACGGAAAAGTCCTCTCATTCCAACCTAATCGTTGGTGTTTCTGGGGGCCATTCTAGACACCACAGTCGGCAAAGCTTACCCGACCGCAGAGAGAGTACAAAGAATAATACTGGTGGCTGCTTCCCTTCTAAGAAGAAAGTCCACTCCAGTGAGGATGTACAAATCAATATCGGGGATGCTATCCTCATGCATCCTATTAATTCCAAACTGTTGCCTACGTATGAGACTTCTACAGAAGCAGCTAGATCCCCAGTGGATTCAGACTCACAACTCATTCAAAGATGACATTGAACCCTACGATTAAGAAGGCTTTGTGATGGTGGGGAAAAGAAGGCAATATATCTCCAGGTTTCTCTTTTGAGGCAGAACGACCAAGTTTCATAATGACTATTAATGCTTCCTTGGACGGTAGAGGAGCGCATCTCCAGTAGCTATAAATCCACGGAAAATGGTCTGTCCAAGAAGAGCAGATGCACATCAATCTGCTAGAATTGAAGGCCGTTTTCCTAGGGCTACAGTTGTTTCTATCCAGAATTTGTGGATCCTCTGTCCTGTTGAGAACAGACAATACCACCATTAGGTTTTACCCAGCCTAGCAAGGTGGAATGAGGCTAAGAACCTGTCGTCTCAAGCCCAGCAAATTTGGGAGTGGTTACTAAAACACATCTCATTGCAAGTCGAATATGTCCCAGGCATAGACAATGTATGGACGGATGCTCTCAGCAGGCTAACCTGTCAATGCCATGAATGAGAAATGGTTCACAGTCATCTGTCTCACATGGCTACCCCAAAGCTCGTCTTCGCAACTCTATCCAACAAAGAGTGTGAAAGGTTTGCAAGCAGGTTCCCTGAGAGAGGATCTTGGGGAAATGCTCTTCAGATACAGTGGACAGGAATGTTCACCTATGCGTTTCCACCCATCCCTCTCATTCCAAGGGTGTTGTACAAGCTGAAGAGTCATGTCATCTCATTCTAATGGCCGAGAAAGTATTGGTATACTGAACTTCTCCTGCTGTCGGTGTGTTGTCAGCATGGAACCTCATGAACATAACTTTGGTTCTCTAGCTATACCAACAGAATGCAAATCTATCCTGGAATAGTCTACAGCTTTTTCCACAAATAAATGATTTATGGCGAAGTGGAAAAGATTCTGTTTTTGGTGCATCAAAAGTGACCTACATCCTTTTCATTCTTCTCCAGAGCAGCTGCTGCCATATCTCTTTCACTTGGCAAATTCAGGCCTGGCACATACTTCCATCAAGATGCATTTAGCCGCAATTTCCAGATTCCGCAGAAAGACTGGGGAAATCTCTCTGTGGTCCACTAGACTAGTAAAGGAATTCATGAAGGGCCTGTTCAGGGCCTTCCCACCAATCAAACCTTCTGCTATATCTTAGCAGTTGAAAACGGTTCTTTCCGAGCTCATGAAGCCACCTTTCGAATCTATCCATAAGGCGGACATCAAGTATGTCTCATGGAAGACGGCCCTTCTATTGGCCCTCACGTCGGACAGGAGAGTTAGCGAGATTCAGGCCTTTACAATCACTGAGCCTTTTCTACAATTCAAATACGAGAAAGTATTGTTAAGAACAAACCCAAAATTTATTCCTAAGGTTCCTACCTCTTTCCACTCAAATAGACTTATAATGACAACATATTTTAAGATTCCTTTTTCTGCAGCGGAGAAGGCTCTCCATTCTCTAGATGTCAAACGCTGCTTGAAATTCTATATTCACAGGACAAAACCTTTCAGAAAATCTGATAAGCTTCTCGACTCTTTCGCATCTCCCAGAAAGGGCTAGGCACTCTCAAGAAGCAACATAGCTCATTGGGTATCAACAGCTATTACGTTTTGCCATGACAAAGCAGGAAGACCACTGTCCTAAAAAGTGGTTGCACACTCAACTAGAATCATGGCTACATCCACAACCTTGTTTGCTGGTGTATCGATTCCAGACATCTTCAGGGCAGCAACTTGGTCGAATGTCCATACTTTCACCAATCATTACTGTTTGGATTCGGCATGGAAAGTGGATGCTGCTGTCGGGCAGGCAGTCTTGTGTCACCTTTTTCACTAAGGTACAGATTCTTTTGATTTGTTTCATTGTTAATATGTTGTATGATAATGTTTTATTTTGATTGATTGCTTGTATCTGAAAGAGACACGTTAGTGACAGATTCCTTACCTTAGAATATCCCCAGGCGTCAGGCTGGATCCGGAAAGTTTTTGCGTAGCAGTACCCTTGCGCGTCGGTAGGCGGCGTCATGCAGCTCCGCATCCGTCGTCGGCGTCGGGACCGCCGGGATGACGTCGCGGGCAGTACTTAGACGCCGCCCCTGCGCGCTGACGTCAGTTCTTCTTTTTTTCGCGCCAGTATGCGCAGATCCGGGAAGAGCAGTGCCCTAGTCATTTTTTGACTAACTTTTTGGTGATTTTTCACTGTTTTCTTCGAGTCATCTCGGCTCCACAGTGTCGGTAGGGATGCCCGGCTTCAAGCCATGTGATGCCTGTGGTCGAATGATGTCGATCACAGACCCGCACTTAGAGTGTCTCTACTGTCTCGGCCGAGACCACGACACGAAGTCGTGCTCCGACTGCCGGGCCTTGCACCCGAAGGCTTTGCGAGAGCGTCACGAAAGTGATGGCGGTGGTCGCAGCTCATCTGCGCTGGGCAGGGGTTCCAGTCTTCCCCTACCTCGACGACTGGCTGCTGAAGGCGGGCTCGTCCCAGGCAGTCGTCTCCCACCTCCAGACTACGGTCGAACTCCTGCACTCGCTGGGGTTCTCCATCAATGTGCCGAAGTCGCATCTGATTCCTTCTCCACAGCTCCTTTTCATCGGGGCAGTTCTGGACACGACGCAGTTTCGGGCCTATCCTCCCGAACGGCGAGTCCGGGATATTCAGGCTATGATTCCGATCTTTAAGCCTCTATCCTGGGTTTCGGTACGGATGACCCTGAGGCTGCTGGGCCTCATGGCCTCCTGCATCCTGCTGGTCGATCATGCCAGATGGCATATGCAGGCTCTGCAGTGGGACCTGAAGTTCCAGTGGGCGCAGCACCAGGGCAACCTGTCCGATCACGTCCAGATCTCGGAGGGGACTGCAAAACAGTTGCAGTGGTGGCTCTCGAACCGGCAATGGGTCATGGGCAGATCCCTCTCCCTTCCCCAGCCAGAGCACACAGTTGTGACGGACGCGTCCCTTCTGGGATGGGGCGGTCACATGGGAGAGGCGGAGATCAGAGGCCTCTGGTCTCCGGCGGAGTCCCGGCTCCATATCAACCTTCTGGAGCTCCGGGCGATCCGACTTGCACTCAAGGCATTCCTTCCCTCTATCAAAGGGACGGTAGTGCAGGTGTTCACAGACAACACCACCGCCATGTGGTATTGCAACAAACAGGGCGGGGTGGGGTCGTGGACCCTATGTCAGGAGGCTCTGCGCCTCTGGACATGGCTGGAACATCAGGGCATATTCCTGATGGTTCAACACCTGGCAGGTTCCCTGAATGCCAGGGCGGACGAACTCAGCCGCAGGTGCATGATGGATCACGAATGGCGTCTTCACTCGGAGGTGGCGCAAGGTCTCTTTCAGCAGTGGGGAGAGCCTTGGTTAGATCTGTTCGCCACCGAAGAGAACGCGCAATGTCAGCAGTTCTGCGCGTTGGAATTTCCAAGGCGGCACTCGCTCGGCGCCGCTTCGTCGCGAGTGGAGTTGCGGTCTGTTGTACGCCTTTCCGCCTATACCACTTCTACCCAGAGTGTTGAAGAAGATTCGGCGCGACCGGGCCCAAGTCATCCTTGTGGCTCCGGACTGGGCTCGAAGAATTTGGTATCCCGAGCTACTCAGTATGAGCGTCGATCCCCCGATCCGTCTGCCTCTTCGGGAGGATCTTCTGTCGCAGCAGCAGGGGACGGTCCTCCACCCGAACCTGTCCAGTCTCCACCTGCTTGCGTGGAGATTGAGCGGCGGCAGTTGATTCCTTTCGACTTGCCTCCCGAAGTTTGTGATGTGATTCTGGCAGCCAGGCGTCCCTCCACTAAGGTGGTATACGCCTGCAGGTGGAACAAGTTTGTGGCATGGTTCACAGCAAAGGCTGTGAATCCCTCTCTGCCCCTCTTTCTGAGGTTCTTCTGTTCCTTCTTTCTCTGGCCCAACAGGGTTCTGCCCTGGGTACCATCAAGGGCTATCTTTGTGCTATCTCGGCCTTCCTCAGGCTTCCTGATCAGCCCTCCCTTTTCAAGTCCCCTGTTGTTAACAGGTTCCTAAAAGGCATTACACACCTCTTCCCTCCTGTTCCGTTTGTGATGCCTCAGTGGGACTTGAACTTGGTTCTTACCTTTCTCATGTGCGCTCCCTTTGAGCCTCTACATAACTGTCCTCTTCGTCTTCTGACTCTGAATACAGCCTTTCTGGTGGCCATCACCTCCGCTCGGCGGGTGAGTGAGCTCCAGGCTCTATCATGCAAACCTCCCTTTCTGTCTGTCCATCCAGACAAGGTTGTTCTTCGGACGCGTCCGTCCTTCTTGCCAAAGGTGGTTACTGCCTTCCACATTGGGCAGACCATCACTTTGCCCACCTTCTTTCCGCCTCCGCATCCTTCCAGAGAGGAAGAGAGGCTCCACAGTCTGGACCCAAAACGTGCGCTTTCCTTTTATATCAACCGCACACAACACTTCCGGGTGGATGACCAGCTCTTTGTTGGCTACGTGGGCGCCAAAAAAGGTCGGGCGGTGCACAAGAGAACCATTTCCCGCTGGGTAACCTTGTGTATCAAAGCCTGCTATTCTTTGGCTAAGAAGGAGCCTCCTGTTGGGCTGCGTGACCATTCCACCAGGGCAACAGCTGCTACCACGGCCTTAGGCCGCGGTGTTCCGCTGCAGGATATCTGTCAGGCAGCTACGTGGGCCTCGCTGCACACGTTTACCAAGCATTACTGCCTTGACAGTCCGGTCCGGAGGGACGGCTTCTTTGGCCGTTCTGTCCTCCGGGACTTCCTTGTCTGATCTTTGTTCGCAGACCCACCACCGGGGTTGGTATTGCTGGGGTATCTATTCTAAGGTTAGGAATCTGTCACTAACGTGTCTCTTTCAGATGCACAAGTTACTAACTTGTGTAACAATATATCTGTAAGAGACAGTAGTTAGTGACAGATTCCTCACCGCCCACCCATCCTCCCCGTTCTGCGAACTGATTTCTAGGGTTAAGGACATCCCTTTCAGGGCCCTAGTATTTTTCAGACACCTATGTCAGCTTCTTGCATGGCTCTGCATTCCTGGCGCAGAAAGTCGTGTACAGAACTGACGTCAGCGCGCAGGGGCGGCGTCTAAGTACTGCCCGCGACGTCATCCCGGCGGTCCCGACGCCGACGACGGACGCGGAGCCGCATGACGCCGCCTACCGACGCGCAAGGGTACTGCTACGCAAAAACTTTCCGGATCCAGCCTGACGCCTGGGGATATTCTAAGGTAAGGAATCTGTCACTAACTACTGTCTCTTACAGATATATCGTTACACAAGTTAGTAACTTGTGCATTCCAGCTGGTTTTCTAGCGGATTGCTCTCTCACAATGCTTCCTATCTTATTTCAGGTATACCTCTTTAATAGTGGTTCTGCCTAACACGCTTTGTTTATTTACTGCTAGCTACTCAGATTCAAGCATGTGAATCTATGAAAGATTCAATACTGGAGAAAAACAAGTTACCTGTACACTGTGGTTCTCCAATATGGATATCTTTCATAGATTCACATGCAACCAACCCATCTCCCCGTTTAGGCTTACCACTCTTATACCTCATGGAAATATGTATATATTCACACTTTTGCTCGAAATCTGAGGTATGGTGGCTCTGCAGGGGAGAAGTGGTCCAGTGTTCTGCCTCTAATTGGCTGAAGTTTGGGTCTATTAAACAATGTGAATTGGCTAACAATGTCACTTGCTTTCTCTATGTTATTTCAATGTATATTTTAGTACTGCTTATTTTAAATACCGCCAAGACGATGGGGACTATTCAAGCATGTGAATTTATGAAAGATATAAATACTGGAGAACCACAGTGTACAGGTAAGTAACCTGTTTTTTTCTCAGGACTACTCCCACAACGGGTCTTTGTTGCAGTCCAAGGCATACAGTAACTCGAAGTCTAAGAAAAAGAATAAAAAGTCCTTGCGGGATTTGTCCTTGCCTCTCATCAGTGTCCCTCTGAGAAGACATTAAGGTACCCTTCTATCTCTATTGAGGAGCTGATTCCAGAGCTGATTCTACAGCTGACCCCTGATGCATACTGAATTTCTGTAGCTGTCTGTAAAGCCACAACAGATTGAGGCCGTCAAAGAAGCGATGTTCTGAAATTATGGTACATTGCCAGTTCCCTCTGGTGTGCCTTCGGCCCCACAGATCTGCAGAGGCCTCTAGTTGGGTTACTGCTAGCAGATCTGTCCTCTCTGCCATGTGTGCCTCTTAACATATATCTGAAAGAAACACGTTAGTTATAGATTCCTTACCTTAGAATTACCCCCAGGCGTCAGACTGGATCTGGAAAGTTTTTTCATCAGCAGTACCTCTGCGCGTCGGAAGGTGGCGTCGGTCGGCTCCGCGTCCGTCGTCGGCGTCGTGGTCGCCGGGATGACGTCGCGGCAGCTACTTAGACGCCGCACTCGCGCGCTGACGTCAGTTCTTTCTTTTTCCGCGCCAGCCAGCGCAGGTCTGGGAAGAGTGGTACCTCGGTCAATCTTTGACTAACTTTTTGTCGACTTCTTTTTCGAGTCTTCGACTCCGAAGGTGCACGAGGGATGCCCGGTTTCAAGGCCTGCGGTTCCTGTCATCGCATGATGTTGGTGACGGATCCGCACCGCGTGTGTCTTTTTTGCCTGGAGCGCGACCACGACCCCAAGTCGTGCTCCGACTGCCGGTTGATGGTGCCGAAGGCTTTGCGGGAGCGGTCCCGAAAGCTGCTTGAACACCGGCAGTCGGCTCCGCGACGTTCGAGGTCCCGGTCGAGAGGGAGGTCAAGGGACCGGTCGTGGAGCCACCACCATTCCAGTTCGAAATCTTCGAAGTCTTCGCACTCGAGGTCGGGTAAGTCGAAGCATAAGAAGAAGTCGAAGAAGCATCGTCGCTTTTCGACTTCTCCTCGTCGGTCGGCCGATCCGACAAGGCACGCGGGTGGTGCCCCTCCCGCGGCTCCGCGCGCGGAATCCGAAGAGTCGACTCCGCGTTTCCCTCCCTTTCCGGGACCCGGAGCGACTCCCGCCCAGCTTCGTACGTTCTACGAGGCGATGCATGCCATCTTTGGGCGGACCGACCCCGCTGGCGTGCCTTCGGGCCCAGCAGACTCGGTTGGGGGGCCTAGGCCTTCTCTGCCGGCTGCTCCGGCGCCCGACGCCGCAGGCCCCCCTTGGATCCAGGCCTGGATCCGGATCGGCGCCGGTTGACCTTGTTATGCCTCCACCGGCGCCGCTTCCAACGGCACCACTACCGCGTTCGACGCCGGTTGGCCCCCCAGCCGGCGTCGACCCCGGCCTCCATCCCGACGTGGACACGGAGCCGGACCGGCGTCGTCCGATGCCGGATCCGGCGCCGAGAGGGGTTTTTGTGCCCCTGTTCACTCCTGGGGCCCCTTTTCAACCTGAGTGGCAACCAGAGGATGAGTAGGAGGACTGGGAGGGGTCGGGTGACCCTCTGTCTAACCAGTTGGACAGTGAACAGGACTGGAGAGAGGAACTGGGGGATGCCAGTGGTCTTGACACCTCCCCTGACCTTGGCATGTTGTCTCCTCCTACCGTGGCTACGGAGGAGGGAGTGTCGTACGCAGTGGTGTTGCGTAGGGCGGCCAAGGCTCTCAACCTCGAGCTTCCTACGGTGGCAGTCAGGACTAACCTCCTGACAGAGGTGCTTCAACCGGCTGCGAGCTCTTCGGAGCCCTTGCTGCCGTTCAATGAGGCCCTCACCGACGTCCTTTTGGGCACGTGTTCCAGGCCCAACACGGGGGCTCCCGTGGACAGGATGATTGCCCAATGCCACCGCCCGGCCCCGGGTGACCCTACTTTCCTCTCCCAACACCCCACCCCGGAGAGCTTGGTAGTCCAAGCCTCCACTTCCAAAAGCGCATTCCCTACCGCTCCCCCGGAAAGGGAATCCAAGAAGCTGGACCACCTTGGGAAGAAATTTTTCTCTTCCGCCAGCTTAGGGCTGCGGTCGGTAAACACTGCATGTCTCTTGGGCCGTTATTCCCACTCGGTGTGGGATACGGTGGTGCAGGTGCTGCCTCAGTGTCCGGAGGAGGCCCGGGCAGTGCTCTCCCAGGCTGTGGCCGCCGGGAGGGATGCAGCAAAGTTTGCCATACGTTGTGGGCTGGACACCGCCGACTCTCTGGGCAGGACCATTTCAACGTCGGTAGCGCTTCATCGCTACGCCTGGATGAGGTCGACTGGCTTTTCAGGGGATGTCCAGAACACCTTGATGGACATGCCCTTTGATGGCCGTCGCCTTTTTGGCGACAAAGCAGACAACGCTCTAGAGAGTTTCAAGGACTCACGGGCTACGGCCAAGTCCTTGGGCCTCTCCACCCGCCCTGCACAGTCTGCTTTTCGCCCCTTTCGTGGCTACGGAAGGGGTGCCCCGCTACCTCCCGCCCAGAGCCACAGGCCGCAGCAAGTTACCCAACCCTTGCGCGGCCAGGGACGTGGGAACAACCGTTGTGGTTCCGGGGGCCAGCGGGCGGGCCAGTCCACCAACCCCCCCTCCGCAGCAGCCTCCAAACCCTCCTAGTCCGACCTTTCAGGCCCATCAAACGCCAGTGGGCGGCAGGATTCGCCATCACCTCCCCCACTGGTGCACCATCACGTCGGGCAGGTGGGTTTTGCAAATAGTCCGAAGGTGCTATTCCCTTCCATTTAGAGACTACCCCTTCAGCCATGCCACCAAGATACCACCGCATGTCGGAGGATCATCTGGCCCTTCTCCAGCAGGAAGTTACGGCTCTCTTGGCCCAGGGAGCCAACAAGCGCGTTCCTGTCCCAGAAGTAGGTTGTGGTTGTTACTCCCACTACTTTCTGGTCCCCAAGAAGGACAAGGGCCTGCGTCACATCTTGGATCTCAGGGACGTCAACCGCTTCCTCCGGAAGGAGAAGTTCAAGATGTTGACGCTTGCTCAGGTCTTGTCTGCCCTCGACCCGGAAGACTGGATGGTAGCGTTGGACTTGCAGGACGCTTATTTTCACATCCCCGTCCTGCCGGCCCACCGGCGTTACCTACGGTTCATGGTAGGCCACGAGCATTTTCAATTTACCGTGCTCCCCTTTGGCCTTACCAGCACCCACTGGTGTTCACGAAAGTGATGGCGGTGGTCGCAGCTCATCCGCGCAGATCAGGGGTTTCAGTCTTCCCCTATCTCGACGACTGGCTGTTAAAGGCGGGCTCGCCCCAGGCAGTCGTCTCCCACCTCCAGACTACGGCCGACCTCCTGCATTCGCTGGGGTTTTCCATCAATGCGCCGAAGTCACACCTGATTCCCTCTCAGAAGCTCCTCTTCATCGGAGCGGTTCTGGACACGACGCGGTTTCGGGTCTATGCTCCCGAGCAGCGAGTACGGGATATTCAGACTATGATTCCGATCTTTCAGCCTCTATCCCGGGTTTCGGTCAGAATGACTCTGAGGCTGCTGGGCCTCATGGCCTCCTGCATCCTGCTGGTCGATCATGCCAGGTGGCATATGCGGGCTCTGCAGTCGGACCTGAAGTTCCAGTGGGCGCAGCATCAGGGGAATCTGTCCGATTGCGTCCAGATCTCAGAGGGCACTGCACGTCAACTGCAGTGGTGGCTCACGAACCAGGATTGGGTCAATGGCAGATCCCTCTCCCTTCCCCAACCAGACCACACTGTGGTGACGGACGCCTCCCTTCTGGGATGGGGCGGCCACATGGGAGAGGAGGAGATCAGAGGCCTCTGGTCTCCGGCGGAGTCCGGGCTTCACATCAACCTTCTGGATCTCCGGGCGATTCGTCTTGCACTGAAAGCATTCCTTCCCTCTGTCCGGGGAAGAGTAGTGCAGGTGTTCACGGACAACACCACCACCATGTAGTACTGCAACAAACAGGGCAGGGTGGGGTTGTGGACCCTCTGTCTGGAACATCAGGGCATATCCCTGGTGGTTCAACACCTGGCAGGTTCTCTGAACGCCAGGGCGGATGAACTCAGCCACAGGTGCATGATGGATCACGAATGGCGTCTTCACTCGGAGGTGGTGCAAGGTCTCTTTCGACAGCGGGGAGAGCCTTGGTTAGATCTATTCGCCACCGAAGAAAACGCGCAATGTCAGCAATTCTGCGCGTTGGAATTTCCAAGGCGGCACTCGCTCAGCAACGCTTTTCGTCGCGAGTGGAGTTGCGGTCTGTTGTACGCCTTTCCGCGTATACCACTTCTGCCCAGAGTGCTGAAGAAGATCAGGCGCGACCGGGCCCAAGTCATTCTTGTGGCTCCGGATTGGGCACGAAGAGTCTGGTATCCCGAGCTGCTCAACATGGCCATCGATCCTCCGATCAGACTTCCTCTTCAGGAGGATCTTCTGTCGCAGCAGCAGGAGACGGTCCTCCACCCGAACCTGTCCAGTCTCCACCTCCTTGGATGGAGATTGAGCGGCGGCAGTTGACGTCTTTCGACCTGCCTCCCGAAGTATGTGACTTAAACTTGGCAGCCAGGCGTCCCTCCACTAAGATGGTATACGCCTGCCGGTGGAACAAGTTTGTGGCATGGTGCACAGCAAAGGCTGTGGATCCCCTTTCTGCCCCTCTTTCTGAAGTTCTCTTGTTCCTTCTTTCTTTAGCCCAGCAGGGCTCTGCTCTGGGCACTATCAAGGGCTATCTTTCAGCCATTTCTGCCTTCCTTCGGCTGCCAGATCAACCTTCTCTTTTCAAGTCCCCGGTAGTTAACCGTTTCTTTAAAGGCTTAACGCATCTTTTTCCTCCAATCCCCTTCGTTATGCCTCAGTGGGACTTGAATCTTGTTCTTACCTATTTAATGTGCGCTCCCTTTGAGCCGCTTCATAATTGCCCTTTAAAACTCTTGACTCTTAAGACTGCTTTCCTGGTAGCCATCACTTCTGCTAGAAGAGTGAGTGAGCTCCAGGCCCTTTCTTCCAAACCTCCTTTCCTCTCTGTCCATCCGGACAAGGTGGTTCTCAGGACCCGTCCATCCTTCCTTCCTAAGGTGGTCACTGCCTTCCACATCGGGCAGACCATTACTCTGCCCACCTTCTTTCCGCCTCCGCATCCTTCAAAGGAGGAAGAGAGGTTCCACCGTCTGGACCCAAAAGGTGCGCTCTCTTTCTATCTGGACCGCACAAAACAGTTCCGGGTGGATGATCAACTCTTTGTTGGCTACGTGGGCGCCAAAAAAGGTCGGGCCGTACACAAACGCACCATTTCTCGATGGGTCGTTTTGTGTATTAAGGCATGCTATTCTCTGGCTAAAAAAGAGCCTCCGGTCGGGCTACGCGCCCATTCCACCAGGGCGACGGCAGTCACTACTGCCTTGGGAAGAGGAGTTCCTCTACATGACATCTGTCAGGCGGCCTCTTGGGCATCGCTGCACACATTTACGAAACACTACTGCCTGGACAGCCAAGTCCGGAGAGACGGCTTCTTTGGCCGTTCTGTTCTCCAGGATTTTCTAGTGTGATCTTTGTTCACAGAGCCACCACTGGGGTTGGTATTGCTGGGGTATCTATTCTAAGGTAAGGAATCTATAACTAACGTGTTTCTTTCAGATGAACAAGTTACTTACCTTCGGTAACGATATATCTGTAAGAAACATTAGTTAGTTATAGATTCCTTACCGCCCCACCCATCCTCCCCGTTCTGCGAACTGATTTCTAGGGTTAAGGACTACTCTTCAGGGCCCTAGTTTTGTGCACCAGTGGTCAGTGTCTTGCATGGCTCTGCGTTTCTGGCGCGGAAAGTCGTGTACAGAACTGACGTCAGCGCGCGAGGGCGGCGTCTAAGTAACTGCCGCGACGTCATCCCGGCGACCACGATGACGGACGCGGAGCTGACCGACGCCACCTTCCGACGCGCAGAGGTATTGCTGACAAAAAAACTTTCTGGATCCAGTCTGACGCCTGGGGGTAATTCTAAGGTAAGGAATCTATAACTAACTAATGTTTCTTACAGATATATCGTTACCGAAGGTAAGTAACTTGTTTTCAGGTTCAGCTCTGACTCCAGAGCCAGTTCAAAGGCCAGCACCACAATTCACATCAGTTCCTGCCATGCCTAAGTCATCCCCGAAGCCAGAGGACACAATCCCATTGCCCTTTCCAACTTCCAACCAAATTAGCCTCGACCAAGGTCACATCCTTGAACAGTTCCAAAGTGACTGGCTCCCGTTCATTCTGATTGAAACAAAAGCAACTTTGTCTAGGAACACTTACACAACTTTTTGTATTGGACTCTGACCAAAGTCAACCAGCCTTTGGTGAGGATGGGGATGACTTACTCCCACAATATGACGATGACTATTTCTATTTGGACACACAAGAGGCCAGTAGGTTGGGCATTTACCCTGATATAGGGCTGGGTTTTTGCCCTGGTTCTTCATGGAAGAGACAGCCTCCTTTTCTGAGGTTATCATTCGGGCAGCTGAAGTCGTGAGCTTACAGTTGCCATCTGTTGAGTTGAAAACCAATATCCTTGGTTATGTTTTCTAGTATGGGCAGACGTCAGTTGGGCTCTTGCTGCCATTCAAAAAAGTCCTGACTGACACTCTCATGGCTACCTAGACTAAACCTTGTTCTTGCCCACCTGTAAATAGACAGGTAGCATGACACCACAGACCTGCTCCGGGTGACACTGCTTTCTTGACACAGCACCCTTTTTCTGAGAGCCTGGTAGTTCTGGCTTCTACTAGCAGGATTATTCCCAACTCATTCACCACGGCCCCTCTCAGAGAGGTGGTCAAGGAGAATTGATGCATTTGAAAAAGTGTTAATCCAGTGAACTCCAGAAATCTCTGCTGCCACCATTAAGAGGTCCCTCCAGGACCATGCATGATTGGTACGCCCGTCATACAGGAGTTGTTAGATTTCATTAGGAAAATAGTCAAGAGGCTAGTATAAAGTATGGTCCCGAGTGCCCCCTCCCAAATGGATAACACTCTCACCACCCTTTGAATTCAAAGGGCCCCTTGCACTGTAGGATTGGGGTTTCCACTCCTTTTAGGCATGATGGACATTTTTAGAAAGTGGCCTAGCAATTCTCCCTTTTTGGATATGGTTAAGTGGAGCAAACCTTATTTTGGGCTGTTGAATCTGGAAACTTGCTCAGTGAAGTCAAGTGGCCTCTGTCGCAGTCCCAGCTTGACCAGGCATGTACATCTCCTGACTCCTTTTCCACTCCTGTGTTTGAGCCAGGCTCCTACATTCTGCAGATGCCACTTGACGCTTGAGAGGGAAGACACCAACCTGTCAGAAAAAAAGGTACTTGCTGTAAAGAAGAAATAAAATATTTTCCAAACTGTCAGTCATGGTACAATAAGTATTAGGCTGCCAAAGACAGTTTAGATGATCTTTCAGCAGTCTTTATGATGGCTATTTCCTAGAATGGCTGTGTGCTGTTTCTCTTCTTTGACAAGGCGGCAAATGTCATGAGACATATACCAAGGAACTGCACTAGTACTTTAATCTCACCCTAAAACATTTGATGCTAACCGCATCATGACCAGCTACAGGCTGCTTCTGTAGCACATGTACACCTTCTTCCTTCAAGACCATGCATAGAAGGATTACACTTTAATGCTCATCCTGGGCAAATAAGCTTCTAAACATAAAACTGCTAATGTAATGGGGCATCATTGATGGTGCTATCAGGACTATGAGATCAAGTCCTGCCTATGGCCTGGCAATCGTTTTAATTCTTAAAACTTTAATCCGGGGGACAAGGAGAAACACATTGCCTTCTGCTTTGATGAGGAGAACCATTCGCAATTCCCTCAATTCATGATCACCACCAGCCAGTAAAAGGCATGGCAACATCTGGTTCCCTATTCTAGCCAGCAAAGCCACCCAACCTTCCCAGACACTTTCGCTTTAAGTACTTGATGAGCCTTCTCTCCCTCAAAGAATCAGCTGTAAAAGAGGAGAAACTTCGGGTGGAAGAACAATCCTGATACCCCAGCATCAACCAAAGCCAAGATGCCTAAATGACTTCCATATGGAGAACCACCCTGCCAAACACTATTTGAGGAAGCCCACTCCATGGGAAAAGGCATGGGGTGGAAAAGCGTTCTCTTCACTGTCATCACTGGACCTTGATAACTAGCAATGCAGGGATCGTTTCAGCAGTGAAGAAAACTTCTGGTCTGTTGCTTCCACATTTGGATGGAATTGCATTTAAGTGCCACCCCTACGCATTGACTTCAGTTCCTTTTTTCCCCACACCTTTGCATTTTTTCTTCATCAATTGTTTAGTTCTTTTCTCAAAATTCTTTTTTTTTAAACCCATTGAGCAATGGAATAATGTGCCCCCCTAAAACTTGTAAGGACTGTCGTAAACAAATCTCTGACAAACACCCATGAGGTATGCCTCGTATATGGGTTTGGGCAAGACTCCATGTCATGCGAGGAATGTGCCCTTATAAATCCTAAGGCAATATGGGAACGTGAAGCAAAGCTGTACGTTGCTGAAACCCAAAAGAAGTCACCCAAGTCCTGCTCATGGTCGAAGTTGAGGGCACAGACCCTCTCCCGACCCCGTTCCTGCAACAGATCCTCATTGGGGTCCCAGTAAGTCAAAGCAAAAGCACAAGAAGGCCAAGTGGCACTCACACCCTCCCACTACTGTCTTCCAGAGAAGTTGTGAGGATGTCAGGATGCCTCTCGGTTTTACTCCCAGTCTCCCGCCATTGAGCCATTTCTGCGACTGATCATGATGTACCCAGTGTTCTTTAAAGAGGACATGTTGTGAATCTTTGGCACACTTCCAGATCCCTCTGGCATGCCTTTGAGCCCAAAGGATCTGCAGATGACTCAAATCAATTTACCACTGATGGATCTGTCCTCAGCGCAGTCTGTGCCTCGTGAACCCATCTCGGGTTCTGCTCTGGCTTCAGAACCAACTTTCAATGCAGCGCCAAAGTCCTAGCTGGTCCGTTAGATGTCGCTACCAGAGCCAGAGGGAGATTCCGATCCAATAGTTGTGTCTGACTCCGAGCTGAAGTCATCCCAGCCTTGACCGTAGTTGCTTTTACATTCCGTATTGACGCAAATAGTCCAAGCTCAATCTGATTCAGATAGAACCATGACCTTCCCTCAGAGCTGCCCTCCAGCAACTTTTTAGTTCCCACTCCGATCAGTCAACCAGCTTTCAGAGATGACACTGGAGATTAAGGGGATTATTTTACCCACACTATAATGACAGCAATCTGTACATGGATTTACAAGAGGCAAGTGGGCTGGACACTTCCCCTGATACTGGGTTGGGTTCTCCCCCTGGACCATCAACAGAAGAGAGTGCTTCCTTTGCTGTGGTCATAAGATACGCAGCTGATGCATTGGATTTACAGCTCGGGTTAAACAGACGTTCTTCCATAATATTTACAACCTAGGCAGGCTTCCTCCGAGCCTTTATTGCAATTTATTGAAGCCCTGACTGACACATTAATGGAAACCTGGTCTAAATCTTGGTCTTGGCCACTAGTGAACAGGTAGGTAGCCGGGTGCCACACGCCAGCGTCAGTTGACCCTCACTTCTTGACACAACACCCTACACCAGAAAGGCTGATGGTCCAAGCTTCCACCAGCAGGGTAAATCTCAATTCATTGCTACAAGCCCCCCCCCATCCCCACCCCCTCCCCAAGTGAGAGAGTCAAAGAAAATAGAGGTATTCGGGAAATAAATGTTTTCATCAGCCAACCTAGCCCTCCAGTCAGTTACTGCCAGCTGTATGCCTGATAAATAGTCCCACACACTTCATGGGACATGATCAGCAAGATCCCAGAGGTGTTTCCGGTCAACCTGGCTCAGACCATTGAGGATAGTCTGGATGTGGCCAAATATGTAATCCACTTTGGACAGACACTACAGACTGCTTGGGAAGCGCAGTGGTGCTAATATGGTACTTGGACGTTGGGAATGGATGAGCTCCACTGGCTTTTCTGGTGATGTCCAGACCTCACTTACATGCATTTTGACGGACCCTATTTGGCAAGAAGGCCCAGGCCAGACTAGAATGCTTCAAAGGATACCAAGCCACGGCTCATTCCTTGGGTTTCTTTACCCTTGCAAGGCAGTGTCCTCATCAGTTTGACCCCTTTTGAGGCTAGTCCAAAGGTTTGGTATGCCGACAATGCCAAAGTCCACTGCCCCCGCAACAGGAACCCCAGTCCTTTCGGGGGCAGGGATGAAGCAGACAGCTTCTGATAGAGACTTCTAGCCGCAGATTCCTCACCTGAATATTCCCCAGCTGTGAGACTGGATCCGGATACTTTTCCATAGTACCTTTGCGCGCCGGAAGATGGCACCGTGCGGCTCCACAATTATGCTGTTCCGCTCTGGAAGTGATACTCTGGGCCTATATAGGCACCATTCCTGCACGCTGACGTCAGTTTCTTTCTTTCCATGCCTCTAGACTCCGATCTGTAGCTTTTCTCTTTTCTCAGAGACCTCTTTTTCGATTTTCTTCACCAAATTTCTACAGTATTCAAGGGATATCACTCTCTAAGACAATGGGTTTTAAACCCTGTAAAGATTGTTGCAAGCAGATGTCTGTGACAGATTCCCACTAGGCTTGCCTGTGGTATCTAGGGTTGGGCCACAGCTCCAAGACCTGTGGAGTCTGCGCATGCATGACCCCGAAGGCCACCATGGAACACAAGGCAAAAGTTTATGTTGCAAAGCACAAGAATATGCAGTTTCTATTCCTGCTCCATGTCTAAGGCTCAATCCCAGTCCTGCTCCCACTCCCGGAGTTAATGGAGCTGCTCTAGAGGTTGGTCTTCGTCGTCTCCAAGTCCTCCAGTAAGCTCAAAAAACATAAGCAATTGAAGCAGAGTTGTGCTCCTTCACACCATACCCACTCAGCTGGCGAAGTTTGTGGGTGACACCCACAGTCCCACTATCGAAGTCAGCAGACTTCAGAGCCAATTCTGCAGCTGGTTCCTGCATAATCTGTGTTTCCAGGGCCTTCAGCCACACCTGATGGAAGTAGTTCACACAGCTAGGCTCTGGCTCATCTGATGGAGACATCTAGCCGCAGATTCCTTACCTTAGAATATGCCAGGCGTCAGCCTGGATCTGGTAACTTTTGTTTGAGCAATACCCTTGCGTGCCGGTAGGTGGTGTCAGTCGGCTCTGCAAAATGTTGTCGCATCATCCGCGCCGTAAGTGATGTCCCCGCCACCTATATAGGCACCACCTTGGCACACGGACGTCAGTTCTTTTCTTTCCGCTCCAGCTAGCGCAGATCCGTGAAGAGAGCTACGCTGTCACTTTTTGACAGGTTTTTTTTTTTTTACATTTGGGGGACTATTTTTGTTGTGTAGGTTTTTCCCTCTATGTCAAAGAAGACTTCTGGATTCAAACCATGCGGCGCCTGCCACTATGCCTTGTTGGTGACGGATTCACACTTATTTTGTCTCTGGTGCCAGGAGTGCGACCACAACTCGAAGTCATGCTCCGACTGCCAGGCCATGGCTCCGGAAGCTTTAAGGGGGGCGGTCCCAAAAGCTGCTTGTGGCCCGACGTTCGACTCCACATTGCTCACCCCGGAGGTCTCGTTCCCTGTCTTGGTCGAGAGGACGGTCTGGGTGCCACTCTGGGAATCCTGGGTTCTCATCCCCCCACTCGAAGTTGAGTTGGTCAGGTGAGAGGCATGAGAAATACAAAAAGTCAAAGTGTGCTTCCTTCTCTTCCTGCCGTCAGCAGACGCAACAGAAGACCCCCGCCAAGCTTAAAGATTTCTCTGATGACTTGTGCCTCATGTTTGGGCGACCTGACTCCCCCCCCCCCCACCTCTCCAACCTGGCGCGCCTTCAGTCCCCGGAGGCTTAGGAGGGGGTCCATCCGATTCCGCGCTGGCGGCTCCGGCCCCGCCGCTGATGGCTCCAAAAGGCTCCTGTGGTCGATCCGGACTGGCGCCGGTCGTACCTGTAGGAAAGTAGGATCTGTTTTCATGGTTACCCCCACTTTTTTTGCTGGTATCCGTGTTTTTGACTTTGTCTGCTGTGTTCCTGCTACTCAGGAACCCAGCATCTGTGCTTTCTCCCCTAAATTGACATGGTAAGCCCTTTGGTACCTTCCCAATTGGCTACTGGTGTACCCTTGTAAGTCCCTAGTATATGGTACTAAGGTAACCAGGGCATTGGTACACCAGGGGTCTCCCATGGTCTGAAGCATGTATTATGCCACCCATGAGAGACCACTCAAACTGTGACTACAGGCCTGCCATTGCAGCCTGTGTAAGTTGGTGCTAGCACCACTTACAACAGATATAAGTTTGCTTATATCTGAGGTCACTGCACTTAACCTATAAATCACCCCTATGACAAGCTCTTCAGTTCTGAGGGCAGGGTGCTTGGTTACAAGTGTGAGGGTGCCTCTGCATGAGCAGGACACTCCTACAAACCCCTGAGTCGATTCTCCAGGCTTTGTAAGTGCACTCAGCCATTTTTAGACATATAGTGGACATCAGTCACTACAAGATGTCTAACTATATAGTGGCCTGGTATCAAATATGTTGGAATCATACTCCAACACTGATTCCGGTGCTGGAAGTATGATCCCATGTACTGGGGGCTCCCTAGGGGACCCTTTGTACACCTGGTAACAGCTTTTCAGGGTCTGCCAGCAATCTAGTGCTGCAGCCGACCACAGACACAATTCTGCCCTCCTGCTGCTGAGTTGCGCTCGAGAAGGGGAAGGTAGAACAATAGGTTTCCTATATCAGGAAGGTGCGACCACCTCCCAGACAGGACTTAGTATATTGGGCTGGGGTGGGGGTGCTTGCCAGCGCCACCAGACTACTTTGAAGGGCACATTTGGTGCCCTCCTTGCATACTCCAGTTTGAGCCCCTTCAGGAACTCTTGGTTCCCGCTCTGGCATGGAACTGGACAATGAACATGGGAGTATCCTCCCCTCTGTCCAGCCCCTCCTCTCAGATGGACCCCCTAGTAGTCCCAACCCTTTCCTTAGGGTACTTAAGGGCTCCCCTGTGGGTGGGTCCTCAGAAGTGTCTTGGGACAAGACTCAACCCTGAAACTACGTTGCTCTTCAATCATCTGGACACTTGGACTTAGTTGGACTTCGACTGGAACTGAGACTGCACCAAGGAAGACTCTTGCTGCTCTTGGTCTTGCTGCTCTTTAAGTCTTTTTCGTTGTCTGTGTCTGTGCTTTGTCTAGGTTCTTCAACAGACCTGTGGACATCAAGAACACCCGACGAAATCTCCCTTGGAGTGAAGGAGTCACTCCCCTGCATCTGCAGGCACCGCAACAAAGCTGACCATTCTGCTGCTCCTGTCCTCCTACGGACTTCCCGAGGCTCAGCAACGCAGGTGGTCGTTCTGTGGTTCCCTAGAGGCCTGATCTGTCTCCCCTGCAATTTGGAGGACAGTATCCCTAGTCAGGGCTGCTGGGACCGAACCCCTGTGCACCGTGTCAACTCGTTGCCAAGGCTTGTTTGCTCTCCACCCTAGAGATCTTCGAGCTACAAGGAGCGCCAGCCTCCAGCACCTCACTTCTTGAAGAACAGAGTCCTCCCTGCTTCTCCTGCCTCGTGGACCTCTGACTTTGGTGAGCTGCTTGAGGTCCTCTTGTGACTCCTGTGCCTTCGGCCTGTGGGTCCTCCTGATGGTCTTCTCTTACTTCAGTGGACTCCCCTGCTTGCCCAGGGCCTGCTTTGACTCTCCTGATATTGGTGAGTTCCTTGGACCTTGCTGGTCCTAACGTTTGCTCCTCTTCGCTTTCCACGCCAGTTGCGGCTACCAAGGCTTGTTGGTGCTCCCGCCGGACACCGACCACTAGACACCAACATACAACATGGGACAGCTTGTGCACAGCTCCTTGTCTTCCTCAGCGTCGTCTGGTCCTCACAGCTGCAGCGACAAGGTCACCGTCGTCTCTTCAGAACCGCTTGACATCTGTGGGCATTGTGCTCCGTGCCTCCTGGTCACCTCTGAGTGGCATAGACTCTGCCCCCTCTACTTGCAGGTTCTTCACTTCCAGAATCTACCCTTGGATTCTACTAGACTCCTTCACAGTCTTCTCCAGAGGCATCTTCTTCGAAGTCTCCCATTGCAGTCTACGTCAGGTTCCGATGTCACTTCACCCCATGCACCCGGCTTCCCTGGTGCAGGTAACCTGGTTTCAGGGACATCCACGGGTGGGGTGGCTCTTCAATCTTCTGTCTTCTAAAGGGTTTCTTCGGGGTCCTCCGGGAAGCATCCTTCTTCTCTAAAACTGCAACCGCAACTTCTCGGTTGACTTCCCTTTGGCACGTGGCTGTGTTTCCTGTCTGCACACAGCCTCTGTGGGATTCCTGGGTACTTACTATGGGTGGTTCCTTGTGAACCGAGCTCCTCTGGGTCTTCTGGTCCAAGTCCTGTTCTCCTTTGCAGTTCACATTCCTCTTTCTTAATAAATGATTTGGTCTCCCCCTGGAGACCAGGGTATATTTGTGCTACTTACCTGATTATTGCAAAGTATTCCTGTGTATTGTGTTGATATCTCCGGGTAGGAGATATATCAATGTGTTAGTGATTGTGTTGTGTATTAAATAGAACAATTTTTATATAAACACTGTGTGGTTCTTTTTAATTTAATTTACGCTATTGATTAAAGTTGGTAAAACAAGCTGCTTTCCACTCCTTCAAGATAAGCCTGAAGGCTGCTCTCCACAGCTACCACTTTGAGAGCTTTCAAAGGTTATCAAAGACCAGTAAAATCACCATAGGGGTTGTTTGGATTAGTGCAAGGTGCATCACTTATATAAGTGTGCACTATATACTAAGCTAGCCTTCTACAGTACCCCTTTGGCCTTCGCGGAGCCGAGACTCTCGACGCTGTTGATGGCACCAGCCCCATTCATATCCCAAACGATTCAGATTGGCGCCTTTTGACACCGATTCCGGCCCCAACGGCACCCTTGGATCCTAGGTTGGTTCCTTAGCCATATTTTGAGGGGCTAGGAATGGAGGAGGTTGGGAGGGGTCGCTATACAAGACCAGCCTGAGCACATCATGGACTGGTACAAGGAATTGTGTGAGGCCAGTGGACTGGATACCTCCCTGGATTCTGGCCTGCTTTCTCCCCCTAGTTTGATTACGGAGGATGGAGCTTCATATGCTATGGTGGTGAGAGGAGCAGCCAATGTCCTGGACCTTCAGCTCCCTTCAGTGGACAACAAGAAGAACATCTTGATGGAGGTCCTGCAGCTGGGTGTCTCCTCCTTGAAAACCCCCCCTGCCTTTCAAAGAGGCCTTAACTGATGTCCTTCTGGGCACTTGGTCCAAGCCCAGCACAGGGGCTCCTGTGAATCGGCCCATCGCCCACTGCCATCACGCTGCACCCGGCGACCCGAAATTCCTCAAAAATCACCCTACCCCCGTGAGCTTGGCGGTCCAAACCTCTACAAGGCGCGTTCCCTTCTGCATCTAAGAGGCTGGATAATTGAGGCAAGAAGTTTTTCTATTCCGCCACCCTTGCTTTGCGGTCAGTGAACACTGCATGCCTCTTGGGCTGTTACACCCACTCTTTGTGGGAAACGGTTGTGCAGGTGCTGCCACAGGTTCCGGAAGAGACCAGGACCTTTCTCTCCCATGTGGTATCGGACGGACGAGATGCAGCCAAGTTCACCATTTGTTGTGGGCCAGACACCACTGACTTACTGGGCAGAGCAACATCGTCATTGGTGGCTATTCATCGCCATGCCTGGCTGAGGGCTTCTGGTTTTTCTGGGGATGTCCATACTTCCCTTATTAACATGCTCTTTGATGGCACCCGCCTCTTTGAAGACCAGGCAGACATAGCCCTGGAGCACTTTAAGGACTCGCGGGCTACGGCCAAGTCCTTGGGCCTCTCAGTGACTACCTGTCCCCGTCTGCTTTTCGTCCCTTTTCTGGCCATGGAAGAGGCTTTCAGCCGCGACAGCCATATCCCAGACACAAGACCGCGCAAGTTCCGCTACCTTTGCACGGCCGTGGGCATGGCTCCTTTCGACCCCGTGGTTCAGGCAGCCAGAGGTCCAATCAGTCCACTCCTCCCCCTGCAGCCTCAAAACCTTCCTATTCCGGCCCTTCATGATCATGGGTGGCCGGTTGGTGGCAGGATCAGCTATCACCTCCACAACTGGCAAAACATCACATCGGACAAGTGGGTTCTTCAGATAGTCCATAAGGGCTACTTCCTACCATTCAAGACTACCTCTACCTCCATGTCTCCGACTTACAACCCACTTATGTAGGACCACCTGGCCTTGCTTCAGTAGGAAGTCAGGGCTTTCTTGGCCAAGGAAGCCATAGAGAGGTTTCCGGCACCAGAAGTGGGCTGTGGTTGCTATTCCCGCTACTTTCTGGCCCCGGAAAAGGACAAGGGTCTTCATCCTACCCTAGATCTGCGAGCCCTCAACTACTTCCTCAAAAAGGAAAAGTTCAAGATGCTCACTTTGGCTCAGGTCTTGTCTGCCCTAGACCCCGGAGACAGGATGGAAAAGTTGGACTTGCAGGACGCCTATTTTCACATTCCCGTCCTACCTGCGGTTCATGGTAGGTCACGAGCACTTTCAGTTCGTAGTGCTCCTTTTTTTGCCTTTTTTGCCCCTCGGGTGTTCACCAAGATGATGGCAGTGGTCTCAGCTCATCTGTGCAGATCAGGGGTGCCAGTCTTCCCTTATCTTGATGACTGGCTGTTGAAGGCGTGCTCGCCCCAGACTGTCGTCTCCCACTTCCAGACTATGGCGAATCTCCTGCTTGAACTGGCGTTCACTATCAACGTGCCGAAGCCACACCTGACTCACTCTCAGACGCTCTCATCGGAGCTGCTCTGGACACAGTGCAGTTTGGGGCCTATCCTCCCAAGCAGTGAGTCCAGGATATTCATGCTATGATACCGATGTTTCAGCCTCTATCCTGGATTTCAGTGAGAATGGCTCTGAGGCGGCTGGCCTCATCGCCTCCTGCATCCTGCTAGTGACACATGCCAGATGGCAAATGTAGGCTCTGCAGTGAGACCAGAAGTTCCAGTAGGCGCAGCATCATGGGAATCTCTCTGATGTAGTCCAGATCTTTGAGGCGACTGTGCAGGACCTGCAGTGGTGGCTGACTAACTGCGATTGGGTCAGAGGCAGGTTCCTCTCCCTTCCCCAACCAGATCATCCAGTAATGACAGATGCGTCACTCCTGGGATGGAGAGGCCATCTGGGAGAGGTGGAGATCAGAGGACTCTGATCTCCAGCGGAATCCGGACTTCGCATCAACTTCCTGGAGCTCCGAGCGAGTTGCTTGTCATTGAAAGCTTTTCTCCCTTCCATCAAGGGAAAGCTGCTTCAGGTGTTCATGGACAACACCACCGCCAGGTGGTACTGCAACAAACAGGGCGGGGTGGGGTCCTGGACCCTTAGTAAGGAGGTCCTGCATCTCTGGGCATAGCTGGGACAGCAGGGCAAATCCCTGATGGTTCAACACCTGGCAGGGCAGATTAACTCAACCATCGATGCCTAGCGGATCACAAATGGCGTCCCCATCTGGAGGTGGAGCAAGGTCTCTTTCAGAAGTGGGGAGACTTGTTTAGATCTGTTCGCCTCTGCAGAGAACGTGCAATGTCAGTTATTTTGGGCGCTGGAGTTTCGAACACAGCACTCGCTCAGCGATGCTTTTCATCTTGCTCAGGCATCCTGTACGCCTTTCCGCCAATACTACTCCTGTCCAGAGTGCTCAAGAAGATCAGGAGTGACGGGGCCCAAGTCATTCTTTTGGGTCAGGACAGGCCGGAGAGTCTGGTATCCTGAGCTTTTCCAACTGAGCATTGATTAACCGATCAGGCTGCCCCTTCGTGAGGATCTTCTGTCGCAGCAGCAGGGAAGAGTCCTCCACCCGATCCTGTTAACTCTACGCCTTCTTGCAGGGAGATTGACGTTGACAGCATTCAACCTTCCTCTCGAAGTCCGTGATGTGATTTAGGCATCCAGGCATCTCTCTACCAAGACTGTGTATGCCTGCCGGTGGCAGAAATTTGTAAAATATTGTACAGAGATGTCTATTGACCCTCTTTCTGCTTCCCTCTCTCAAGTCCTCTTTATTTTGACCCTTGCCCAGCAGGGCTCTGCTCTGGGCACTCTTAAAGGGTACTTTTTGGCCTTGTCTTCCTTCTTGAGGCTGCCAGACCAACCCTCTTTATTTAAATCCCCTATTGTGAACAGATTTTTTTAAGAGGCTTGTACACATGTTCCCACCTGCCCCATTCATCATGCCTCAGTGGAAGCTTAATTTGGTTCTCACTTTTCTGTTGTGTGCTCCGTTTGAACCTCTGCACAACTACCCGCTCCGGCTGCTTTCCATCAAAACAGCCTTTTTAGTGGCAATAACTTTTGCCAGGAGGGTGAGTGAATTGCAGGCTCTGTCATCCAGGCCTCCTTAACTGACCATCTTCCCTGATAAGTTGGTGCTTCGCACTAGGGCCTCTTACCAAAATGGTAACACCGTTCCACGTGGGGCAATCAGTCACCTTGCCCACTTTCTATTCTCCTCCGCACCACTCTAAAGAGGAGGAGCGACTCCACTGTCTCGACCCAAAAAGAGCGCTGTCGTTCTACCTTGACCGCACTTAAGAGTTCCGAGTGGACGACCAACTCTTCTTGGGGGACGCTGGATCAAAGAAAGGTTGTGCGGTGCAGAAGAGGACTATCTCTCCATGGTTCGTCCTCTGCCTCAAAATTTGCTATGCTCTAGTCAAGAAGCAGCCTCCTGAAGGCTTAAGAGCTCATTCCACCAGAGCCAAGGCTGCGACCACAGCGTTTCAGCGTGGTGTTCCAGTCCTTGACATTTGTCAGGCAGCAACGTGGGCATCACTGCACACATTCACTAAGCACTACTGTCTGGACAGTCAAGTCCTCAGGTACGGCCTTTTTGGCCACTCTGTCCTGCAGGACTTCCAGGTCTAAACTTGTATTGCTTGGATATCTATTCTAAGGTAAGGAATCTGCAGCTAGATGTCTCTATCAGATGGACAAGTTACTTATCTTTGGTAAAGCCTTATCTGGTAGAGACATAATCTAGCCTCAGATTCCTTACCGACCCACCCATCCCCTTCGTACTGCAGACAGGTTTTTAGGGTCAGGGCTGATCCCTTTCAGGACCTTAGTTGTTCTAAAAACGCCACTGTCAGTGCACTTCATGGCTCCATGCTCCTGGCGTGGAAAGTCGTTAAAAATAACTGTGGTCGGCGTGCCGAGGTGGCGCCTATTTAGGTGACACAGACTGAGCCGACGACGTCTCGCAGAACCAGCCAGCGCCACCTACCAGCACGCAAATGTATTGCTCGAGCAAAAGTTTCCAGATCCAGCCTGAGGTTTGGAATATTCTAAGGTAAATAATCTGCGGCTAGATTATGTCTCTACCAGATAAGGAGTTACCGAAGGTAAGTAACTTGTCCTTCGGTTCTCTACTGTCTCCCTCTGATGTGCCTTTGGCCCCCACAGAGCCAAGAGGCCGCCTACCTGGATTACTGCTGGCGGGTTCGCCCTCAAAGCCAACTGTACCCTCTAAGTCACTTCTGTCCGCTCCAGTCCCGACGCTGCCCCTGGCACACAAAACTACGCCAAGCCAGGGTACATCAATGCTGATGCCAACTTTGCCACCTAAACAGGTGGCCCTGATTGTCCTTCCTGACGCCTATTTAGCGCTGGTCCTACTTCGACCAATGTCACAGTTGAATCAGATAATAGGCGTTATAGCACTTGCTTTACCACAAGGCAGGCAACATTCTTTACACGCTCTTTTTGTCACAGGCTCTGATAATCACCAGGATGATGAGATCGCTCAGCCCTATGCTGATGACAATTGGTATGATGATCTGCAAGAGGCTAGTGGGCTCTTTTCTCTCCTCCTGGGCTGGCAATGGCAGAATCTGCCTTCTACACTATAGTAATGCGTAGGGCGGCTGAAGTTTTTGACTTGCACCTCCCCGGAGGCAAAAACAAACATCTTGACTGTAGTCTGGCAGCCTGGCGGCACTGCTTCTGAGCCATTCATTCCCTTCAATGACGCATTGACTGATACCGTCCAGCCGCTTGGGCTAAGCCTTGTTCCGGCCTTCTAGTTAACTGGCAAGTTGCCAAGCGCCATTGTCCTGCTCTATGTGATCCAGCCTTTTTCCACAGACCCCTTCTCCGGAGAGTCTTGTGATGCAAGCTTGCACTAACTGGACCAACCCCAGCAATTTCCATAACAGTACCCCAGACAGGGAATCAAAGCGAGTGGAGACTTTCAGGAAATTCTTATTCGCCTAAGCCAGTTTAGCCCTGCAATCAATCAACGCCTCCTGTTTGTTGGGCCGCTATATATGCCCTTTGACACAAACCCTCCCCGGCGTTCTAAGAGACCTTCCTCCTGTTCTTTCACAGGCAATTCAGGATGATCGTGTTGCGGCCATGTTCACAACTCATTGTGGTCTGGACCCCACCCACTCTGTTAGATGAGCTGTAAGCACCAGTGTTGCTATTCATCGCCATGTGCGACTGCGATCAACTGGGTTCTCGGGTGACGTCCAGTCCCCCCTGATGGACAAGCTGTTTGATGGGACTTGCTTGTTCTGTGACAAGGCTGATTCTACCCTTCTACATTTTAAGGAGAGTAGGGCTACCGCTCGCTCTCTGGGCCTCTCCACCCAGTCTCACCTGCAACGATTCAAGAGTATCTTTCGTGGCTTTGGATGCGTCATTGCTTACCACCAGCCTGTCCCTCCCCAACAGGGAACCCAGCAGTTTTGCGGGAGAGGTCATGGTGCCCACCGCCCCATGGCCAAGGTCAATGTGATGCTCAGTACACAACAAAACCCCACCTGCCAAACCTCTTTAGTGTCCCACTAACACCCCTTGGGTGTTCATGAGAGTAATGGCGGTGGTCGCAGCTTATCTTTGGAGGACCCGGTCCAGTCTTCCCCCTACCTCAATGACTGACTGCCAAATGCGGGCTTGCCCCAGGCACGGGTCACCCACCTCCTGTCATCTTTGAGGTTCACTATAAGCGTGCCAAACTCACACCTGACTAATCTCCTTTATTGGAGCCATTAGGTCCAGTTTCGAGCCTATCTCCCGGAGTGGAGAGTTCAGGACATTCGGGCTAGGATCCCGATTTTTCAGCCTTGGATTCCAGTAAAAATAACTCTGAGGCTGATGGCCTCCTGGCCATCAAACACACCAGATGGCAAATGCGGGCTCTGCAGTGGGATCAAAAGTTCCAGTGGGCACTGCACCAGATGGATCTCTCCATTCAGGTCCTTTTTTTAGTGGAGATTGCAAAAGACCTGCAGTGGTGGCTGCTGGATCACGATTGGGTCAGTGACAGATCCCTCTTCCTACCCACAGCTAATTGTGGTGACTGATGCATCACTCCTTGACTAGGGTGGCCACCTGAGAGGGGTGGAGATCACAGGTCTTTGGCAGAGGCTTGACTCCACATCAATCTGTGGGGCATCTGAGCGATCCTCTTGGCATTGAAAACTTTCCTTCCTTCCATCAAAATAAAACTAGTTAGTTTAAAACTGCACACACAGACACTGCAGTGGCAGGTCTGAGACATGGTTACCGGGCTACTCATGTGGGTGGGTGGCATAATCAGTGCTGCAAGTTCACTAGTAGTAAAGAACAACAGGAGTATAACCCGTAAACCAGGTTGAGAACCGGGTAAGTAAGTAAGAACTCCTGGTTATTTGTATAAAGGTGCTCATGGCATCATATATTTAAAGTACACAATTTATCATAACAGATTCAGCAGCTCTGAGAACATAAATTGTGGTGGCAATCAAGGTGGCAAAGTGCACATTGTGCTCGTGGCAAAAAAATAAACGGCGCAAGTGACTAGTGCAGAATACAGCGGGCGGCGCAAAGTGACAAAGTGATAAAAAGCTATATACAGTGATCAAGGGTTCGACACAATTAATTATATACAATGATTATATAAAGTTTTCTGATTCTGGAAGAACCCAAGCAAAAGATGCGCCGTAAGTTGCGCTGAAAGAGAGGTCAGCGCAACTTACGGCCACCACAATTTATGTTCTCAGTGCTGCTGAATCTGTTATGATAAATTGTGTACTTTAAATATATGATGCCATGAGCACCTTTATACAAATAACCAGGAGTCTCTCTTTCTTTTTCCCCTCTTTATTTGCAATGCCGTGTACATGCTGATGTATTTGCCTCCTTTAGTGAATCCAGTTGAGACATTGTTGTTAGTTCTTGCAAGTTCACTAGTAGCATTTGATTTACAGGCCCTGGGCACACGCGGTGCACGGTGATGAAGAACTTGGTACACAGGTGCGATGCGTTGAAAATTCGGACACGCTGGACTCGATGCGGCAGCGAAACAGGCACTGTGTCGATTTTCCCAGTCGCTAGCAGGTGATGCATCGATTTCTTCAGCCGCACAACAGGGCCTGCGTTGAAGTTACTGTTTCTGTCTTGGGCAGTGAAAGGACTGTACCTTACTCTCTGTATTCTGATTGCCAAGGTTCTCCAAAGGCTTGTGTGTGCTTGCTACCTGTTAAGAAGTCTCAGGGCCATTAAAGACTTCACCTGCAGCCCCTTGAACTCCACTGCTGGGAGTTCTGACCTGCCAAGTTGTGCCAATTCTAGTTCTGGACCCTTGGAGGTGGCTTTGCTGAAAAGAGAGAAGAAAATCCACATATCGACCTTCAGCACCTGTTTTTCCTGACGCAGCACCACCGTGCGGCTGAAAAACCAACACATGGCTGCCGTACAACCAAAGAATCACCAAAGCCCAAGCCCTGAGCTCCGTGTCTTAGATGCCTGAGACACCCGCTCCGACTTCAACGCAGGATCTAGCGGACCACGAATGGAATTTACACCCAGAAGTGATGCACGGTCTCTTCCATCAATAGGGAGAACCCTGGTTCAATCTTTTCATCACCTCTGAGAGTATGCATTGTCAGCACTTTTGTATGTTGGAGTTCCCAAGGAGGCTCTCTCAGTGACCCATGCTGCCTGAAGTGGAGCTCAGGACTCCTGTATGCCATCCTGCCACTGCCTTTCCTGCCCTGATTACTGAAGATCAGGAACGACCGGACACAAGCTATACCTGGCTGTTGAGCCATAATAAAGTCAGAACTGGTACTGGGTTGCTTGTGTTCCGATTCACGGAGGACCTGGCCTGTCAGTTTGGGCTGGGTTGTTCCCATTGGAGCAGGGGTGAGACATCTGCATTTGGCTGTGTCCAAAATGAGGTGGCATAGCGTGCAAAATAACAATTGATTGGGATGGTGTCTGAGTGATTACCAGTGGCTGAGATTATTTGAAGCATTCCATCCATCACTATTTTGTATACTACTGCAAGTCATCCTAGTGGCACCGGATTGGGCCAGGAGAGTATAGTATTCTGAACTCCTGGGCATGAGCATCTGCCCTTCGATCAAGCTGCCCTGCCCAGCCTGCAAAATCTGCTTTTTTAGGCTGGGAGATTGAGTTGTAGCACTGGACTTCATTTGACGTTCCTCTTGTAGTCATTGATGTCATCTTGGCACCATGTTGGGGGGCAGAGCTAGCCACCATGCTGGACAGTCGCAACTAGTGCAGCGCTCTCCCAAGCCCTTGGATTTCTGACTTATCCTGCATTCCAAAGAGCACCCCTGAGCCTCTGGAGGTGCCACTTTGCCTGTTTGGACCCCGCTGCCCATGCGGGACTGATTATGTGACGCTGTAGTCTGCCTTTGCGGCTTCCCGTCGATGTGTCGCACATGGTGGTGACCCCGCCCGGACCCCTGTGTGAGATCTACTTCCTTTGCGGGTTGGGGTTCAGGCCACAAAACGAGCGGCCTGGAGACACGCTGGCTGCTGTACGGCAGGCTTCCTAGTGCCTTGTGGTCTGAGGGGGCTCGGACTGCTGGAGGGAGTGTCGAACTGTTGAAGCACTGAGGGATGCCAGGCCGGACTTGCTGGGTGAAGCGATGGGTGCCGGGACTCTTATTGATACTGCTCCCTTGGAGTGCCGGGCGCCTCCGTCTCTCTTTTTTTTTTTTATGGCAGGTGAGCAGTGGAGTTTTGGAATGGCCTGGTGGATGCTCCTGTGGCTGGCTCTGGAGGGATCTTGAACAGAGGTGAGTGCCAGGGTCCTCCCGTTGCTGTGCCCACATACTACCCTACTTGTGGGGGCCTGCCCCCTCGCAGGAGCACCTGTGAATTCCCCCGGGAACGGATGGCTGGATGTAGATTTGCCTGCCACCACAGATAGGTGCTTGGCGCTTCAGCCATTCTCCCCCACACGCTACAGAGACTTACTGTGTCCCTTTTCACCAGCAGCGAATGCCCTGCATATCTACTGGGATTCTGTGCCTCCAGCCTAGGCTATCTAACACAGGCCTCTCAAAAGGAGAACCCAACACCACAGGGAAGGTGACGTGAGCTGTGCTGCCCCTAAAGAGCGCACACTCCCCACAGGAGGACAAGTTCAACACTATACTGGCCGCCATTGGGTGCACACGTGATGCTTTAGAGTCCAAAAGTGACACATTGGTAGTGGACATGGGCCTTTTGCAGGATGATCATGGCAAAATGGCTGACCGCCTTAAACAGGTTGAGGCAGACCTGGGGACACTAGGCCCCCTGTTGAGGCCACCTGCAACTAACCTGGATGTCTTGACAGCAAGGATAAAGGTTCTAGAAACACGCATTGAGGCCCAGGAGGGCAGGGCTAGGAGGAATAACATACGGGTGATTGGCCTGCCGGAGCATGTCGATGGCTCATCCATGCTCACCTATCTGGAGGACTGGCTGCAGGAGGTGGTTGCTCCAGAGGGACTATCAAAGAAGCATTACGCCCTTGAGAGGGCGCACAGGGTGCCTGTGAAACCTCCTGCCCTGGGGGCGCCCCCGTGTCCCATTGTTGCACGACTGTTGCACTATCAGGTTCGAGACTTTATTCTTCGACAGGCAAGCTTTGCTGGGCCCTATATGGTGGGCAATGCAGGAGTCTCAATTTCCCCTGATTTCACAATGGCTGTGCAGCGACAGAGGGCTTTTTTTCTGACCGTGAAGAAGAGGCTCCGAGAAATGGGGATCCAGTATTCTCTATTGTTCCCTGCTAAGCTGCGCATCCAACTGGGTGGAAAAACTGTATTTTTCAATACACCTGAGGCGGCTTGGCAATGGTTGGATGCATACGACTCTAGGGGCCATTCTCCCTCAGACCCACCGACTGTGAGGGTTCAATGGTGCAGGGACTTGTGCCGTGCGAGGGGCAGCAGACTACGCAGCAGCAGGATCAGGATGGGGAGGTGAGGTGCGGGGCAGCAGCGACAACGCTGGTGCAGGGCAGCAGCGGCTATGAGGAACATGTGAGCTCAGATGACGACACACGCTCAGCCGCTAAGAGAATTTCTGGAACAGATTCCAGTCTTATGCTACCTAAGATCACACCGGGCACTGTGGATGAAATCATATGAACAGCGGTTTAATGTTCTTCTATATGCATTTTAATCCTTTACTGTTTCAGGTTGTGGTTACTTCTTGTATGTGTTAGAATTCAGACACGGATGGGGCTACCACATCCCACTATGCTGCCTTGGGCCTGTGACCTACATGGGTGAAGATCTATGGTCTATTCTCCCCCCCTCCATGGTGTCGCAGGGGTCTGGCACCGAGTTGGCTTCTGCTGCCACACCATGTTATCTTGTGAGTTGGACAGTTTGGACAGCGTGCTGTGAGACAATCGTTCTGGGGGGTGGGAGCAGGGGGGTACAGTTGTGGAATTTTTATGTGCTTTTTGAATGTTTTTCCTGGTTTCTGCTGTGGAGATAAATGTACTTGGGAGTTTTGCGAGTGATTGAGGGGTGGGGGGGGGGTGCTGACCCTTGATGTGGAGGAACAAAACTGAGTATAATGGCTGTCATCTGCTCCAATATAAGACTACTCACCTGGAATCAATGAGGTCTCACCCCCCCGCAAGTAATATAAAGTACAGGACTACATTAAGCAACGCAAGGTGCAGGTCGCTTTGCTACAGGTATGCTACAGGAAATACACCTCACTGCGTTAAAGGGTTTGGCATTACAGAAAAGTTGGCGGGGGAGGGTGTATTATATTAGCTACTCTAGCTTTGCCCATGGAGTGCTTATTTGGATCCTACCAGTGCTGCCCTTCCTCCCACAAATTGAGATCCTCGACCCGGAGGGGCGCTATATTGTGCTGGGAGGCAAATTCGGCCAGAGGGATGTGGTGTACATTAACCTGTAGGCTCCCAATTCAGATTAACCTACCTTTTTAAAGTTACTGACACCACACCTCTCCACCCTACTTCATTATCCCTTGGTGGTAGGAGGAGACTTTAATTGCATCGCCGACCAATCCACCTCAGTGAGGAACATGGTAGCAAGGTCCTTCCAAGACTGGAAGATGGAGTGGGATCTGGTGACCTCTGGAGAGAGCATAATCTACAACACAGAGAATATTCCTATTACTCGGATACGCACTACCTCTTCATGCGGCTGGATGTACTTCTCTGCAGGTCTTCTCTGAGGCACAGGGTTTTACACTCTGGATACCTTGCCAAACCACATTCAGACCATAATCCATTCCTTCTCGCCCTACAATGGTATTCCCCAGGCCACCAATCCCCACCTGACGGCTGTGTACGGAAGCTCTTGAATACCCTGTGTTCCAGGAGACATTTGAATCTGTTATCCGAGAATGAGGAGACCTCCTCCTCTCCCCTTGAGGAGTGGGAAGCGTTTAAGGTGGTGATCAGGTGGTGTGTCGGCAAGATGGCGGCTGTGTGAGTGCTGTGGACGCCGCTCGCCCAGTGCTCCCCAATGGCTTAAACCTTCCCGTTCAGCCCTCCGTTAAATAACCCTGCATCTCGATGGATAGCGTGTGCTGGGTTATTTTCTTTTCAATCCAGAGATTTGAATCGATTAAAAAGCTGAGAACCCGAAGCTTTCCCCGTTTCACTCGGATATTTACTGGCAGATTGTTGCGAGCGGCTCCGAGGATTTTGACGCCGTGTGAGGTCTGTGTAGCGGTGACGCTGGAAACAGCTGAGGAGGGCTCCGATATGCCGCCTAAACAACCCAGGCGAGACCGCGGAGACAAGTCCGACAAAGCTGGGGCCGCAACGGAGATGACAACAGGACGTAATGCTCAGCGGAGGACAGTGGATGGAGCGAGAGCCGTGGAAGGTGCTCTCGTGGTAGCCTCAAAGGAAGGAGAAACGCTGAGGGCTAGGATACGCGAGCAACACCCCGGTGAAATGACTGGTACTGCTGTTAAACAACGAGTCATCCCTGGAATTTTTTCTGGTAAATCCTCCACAAAACCAAAGAGTGCTGGGAAAGAGACACTACCAGCACCGTCTAAAAATCAATCAGGACACACTGAAATTGGCGATACAAATGTGATAGCAGAGAGAGACACTGTGAGTACTGCAGCTGTTACTAATGTGATGGAAATAATTGATTCTGGTTCTCTACAAGAAGATCTGGGAGACTTAGGAGGCTCGGAAGTCTTAGATAACACTGGGATAATTGATGTTGCTAATACTCAAAAAGATGTGGGCAAGATCGGAACTGCAGCTGGGGTATTGCATATGAAAGATAATCTAGCCATACCTCCTAATATAGTACCAATCGCCACATTAGAGTGTCTACGTACTCCGGAATATGGGGAAAAATTCTTCTCTCTCAACGAGGACTCAGAACTGTCCAATATTAGCAATATATCGGAACTTGATTATTCTGGGACTGATTCTGACCCTGACAGCCCCCTTTCTAATCCTAGTACACAAAAAAACTTCCTTCTTTAACTAAACGAAGAAAAAAGTCTAAAAATAGGGGCACGATCCAGGAGTTTGGTCAATCTGGTCAATCCGGGTCTGATCATAGTCAACTCAAGTGGGACTATTCAACTACTCAACTATTGGATGATAAAGACGTTAATTGCACTGGGAAAAGCAAATCAACTGATAAACCTAACAATGCAAGTGAATCCCCCCCCCCCAATGACTTTGATCTATGCTACTTTGAAGCAAATACAAGGGGAAGCTAGGTTAGAACATAAACGTGCTCATCTCGCAACAAAAAAACTCCAGGGTGCAATACGTAAAGTGAGCAAATCTTGTACCGAGATATCAGAGAGAACCACTGCTTTGGAAGAACGTGTGGTAACACTAGAAACTGCTGCAGAGGTTTCTACTCAACAAATATCCTCAAATGAATCACGAATGACTGACGTCATGTGGAAACTCGAGGACTTCGAAAATCGTCAGCGCCGCAATAACTTACGGCTTCTTGGTATCCCTGAATATGCCGAAGGGGATGACATCAGAGGCTTTGTCCTGCGGCTAATGAAAGGGGGCTCCCTGAGCTTGGGCAGTGGGATTGGGAGAAGGAAATCCAGCGGGTACACCGCTTCCCTCTCATGCTTAAAAAGAAGCCGGACCCTAAGAACTCTAGTGATAAACCAAGAGCTATACTAATCTTCTTTGGCAATTTTCTACTACGTCAAGCAGTGTTCGACAAGGCTAGACCCGAATCACGATGCTTGACGGAGGGTTTCTCCTTCTTTGTAAGACCTGATTTTTGCCATATTACGGTAGAGAGAAGGTGGAGACTCCGCCAATTAATCTCTCCTTTCCAAAATGCTGGAGCAGAGGCCTTCCTACTTAGTCCAGCAAGGCTTAAAACTATCTATAAGGGTAACACTAGAATTTTTATGTCAGGAATTCAAGCCCAGGAGTACCTGAAGACCATCTTGGCGACCTGAGGGATAATGATGGGTCAATTTAGGGATGATTAACGGATAATCTTGTCTCTCTGGCTGGACAGAAATTGGCCAAATAGAAATTATCTGGATAGGAATTATCCTCCTTTGTTCTGGGTTTTTTTCCTTCTTTTTCTTTTTGTCTTTTTTTATGGATCGAATTGGTCTTATTTAGTCGAATCAGACTGCTTGAATTATTCTGCACTACTGTCACAATATTGTAAAAGGGGGGTGGCGAGGGTTTAACTTTTTGTATTTTTTTGGTATCTCTCTTATGGGGGGAGCCAACTGGATGGGCGGTGGGGTAAGCAACTCCATACAGGAGGCATCATGAGGGTCCTCGGACCTTTTTTGCCGTGGGTTAAAAGGGATGGGGCATTCCAGGGAGGGTGGGTGGACGGCATGGTGACTCAGTTTGATATGTCGCAGATGTCAGAATCTATGGTTTTTGTGTGGAGACTGATGGTAAACAGGAAGAAAAGCAGGAAGAAAAGTAGAATGAACAAGTTTCATATAAAAAATGGTATTAAATAAATTAAGAATTGCTTCAATTAATATCTGTGGCCTCAATAATCCTTTGAAAAAACGCAGGGTTAATATAGAAGTACAGTATCTGAAAGCAGATATAATTTGTCTTCAAGAGACCCACATAGAGGTTAGTAGGATTAAGATTAATGAATTAGAAGGCTATCATCTAGTTTCTGCCACTACGCAAGGGACCCGTACCAGAGGAGTAGCAGTTATGGCTAAAAAGAATCTAGGTCTAAGGTTTTCACGTTCTAAGTCTGACTCGTATGGCAGATGGGTTATTACCCAATGTTCTTTTGAGGGCGGTACTTTTACTTTATGCTCTCTATATGGCTCGATATTAGACGATCCGGCTCTATTTGACTGGTTAAGTGTTGAATTAGTGGGGTGGCCTCTCCCTCTTATCATTTGTGGTGATGCCAATATAAATTTGTGTAATCGAACTGGGATAATTGGAGGTAGTTCTTACACTGGACGTAAACCTAAAGTTTTTAAGGCATTATCCAATCTATGTAAAACTCATGGTCTTTCAGATATGTGGTTTAAGCTCAATAATCAGGATATGGGCTATACGTTTTTTTCTGCCCCACATCAGACTCATGTTAGGCTTGACTATTTTTTTGTATCTCCAGAAATATTATTAAAGGCTAATATACAGAAATATCCACGGGTAATGTCTGATCATAACCCACTAGTGTTAGAGATTCCGGTACAGACAAGAAAACCTTCTATTTATCGCTGGACGTTTAATAGAGCATTAGTTTATGATGACGAGTATGTACAACATATGAGGGAGTGGATTCCTCGATTTCTGGAAGAGAATAGAGAAAGTGCCCCGGTTGAGATAATTTGGGACACACTTAAAGCCGGGATTAGAGGGGAAACAACTGGATATGGGTGGGCCGCACAATTAAAAGAGAAAAAGCTTTTATGTGAACAATATCAGAATTTGAGCTTAGCTGAAACACAATTGATTCAAACTACCACTAGTAAGCAAGGAGTAGAACAGGCATTAAATAGGGTTGCTATTGCTAAATCTGTTATTACTGAGACAGCAGCAATTAAAGCAGCAGGAAAATATGCTGCCTGGCGATCAAGTCTGTATGAATGCGGAGAAAAGGTGGGTCACGTACTGGCAATGCGTGCAAGACAGCGCACAACCCAGGGAAATATTTTACTAATAGAGAATCCGGGGAGAGGGCCGGCCACCGAACCCAGGGACATTCGCGCTGCTTTCCACGGATATTATCAAAAACTTTATCATGAGTATAGCACGAACGATGAGGAAGCAATGTTAGGGTTCTTGGATGGAACTATAGCGGAGAAATTAACCCAAGAAGATCAAATAGCCTTAGAATCTCCTATAACAACTGAAGAAATTCAGGGTGCTATCAACTTATTGGCTAGTGGCAAGGCAGCGGGTCCAGATGTCATACCTGGAGAGTTTTATAAAATCTTTGCTTCATCATTACTGGAAATAATGAAACTCGTTTTTTTGAATGCCCAGAATGGCTTGAGGGTCCCGAAATCTTGGGAAAATGCAAATATAGTTGTGTTCCCCAAAAAAGGGAAACCACCTAGTGAAATGGGGTCATATCGGCCTATTACCTTAATAAATAGTGATAGCAAAATATATGCCAAGATATTGGCTGTCCGTCTGGCAGCCCTTATTAAGAGATTAGTTTCACCAGTACAGCACAGGTTCATACCTGGACGCAGTACAATAGATCACATCCAGCGGGTTATCACTCTTTTTGATGCTGCCGGCATCACAGGGGACCCTATCGGACTTGTCCTGCTGGATGCAGAAAAAGCCTTCGATAGGGTCTCCTGGTCTTTTTATGGGCAACCTTAAGGGCTAGAGGAATAGGGGAGAAATATATTACGGCTTTAAAATCGATGCATCACAGCCCGACGGCCCGTATCTCTATTATGGGAGAAATGTCGGATTCAATTCTCATTAGCAGAGGTACTCGGCAGGGGTGCCCCTGCTCACCTTTATTGTTTGCGCTTTATATAGACCCGCTGGTTAGGAAAATAGAAGCTAATAATTTGATCGCTGGAGTACAGAATATCGGGGAAATACCAAAGTATTGGCTTACGCTGATGATCTCGCCATTATAACTTCAAATCCACTGGTCGCCTTAAGGGAGATTGAGAAAGAAACTAATCTCTTTGGGAAATACTCAGGCTATCGATTGAATCAAAATAAAACGCAGATATTGACCAGCAATGGCCTTCAAATAAATGATATACGTGTAATGCAAAAAGTGATTTATCTGGGGGTGGAAATCATGGCAGATGTTTCAAAGATCATGGATAATAATTTAAGCCCCCTAAATGCTAAATTTAAAACTGAATTCACTCGTTTAGAGAATTTAAAACTTACGATGGTGGGTAGATGCAACATTATTAAGATGATTTTTTTGCCTAAAATTTTATATTTTTTAAGGGCTATACCTTTGCTTATCAATAATACCTGGTTGGTATCGATGAATCAACTCTTCTCTAGATTTATCTGGGCAAACTGCCGCCCCTCGTAGAGCTTTCAGATTATTAACTTTGCCTAGAGATAGAGGAGGGTGGGCTGTACCCAATCTCCAATTATATTACTGGGCAGTGCAGTTACAGAATATGAAGATACTGCTTAAGGAAAAAAATGACTTAATAAGGGATGACTCTCCTATCTCCAGTTTTGAATTGATTTTAGGAACCGATGCCAAGGGATGTCTTTTACGACATATTGATTTTAATTATTATAAACGGGTGAAGTTCAAAACTTTGATTTGTGCATTCAAGGTTTGGGCCTCGGTGCGTAAGAAGCTTGGACTTGGGCGCTTCAATACATATACCCCTTTATATAATAATAATCTTTTTCCCCATATCTTTAATGATGGGTATATGAGGCAATGGTATGATAAAGGAATACGAATTATCGGAGATATCACATCCGGACCTGATTTGTTACTGTTTGATACCATAAGGGACAAGTTTGGGCTCGACAATCGTCAGTTTTTTAAATATCTCCAATTAAGAGACTTCTTAAGCAAAAAAATTGGGGGAACTTCTGGTTTTTCTAAGGTGCAAGTAATTGAAGAAGTATTTAAAGACTCTAGTACATTGGGGGGACTGTATAAAATGCTTATTGATTTGATACCTAATGATTTGACCAAGCATATGGATCGATGGCAGAAGCTGCTGGAGATTGACTCCGGGGATATCGAGGACTCTCTACATATGGCTCAGACTTCTCTTATGGCTACTAATTTACAAATTCAATGCTTTAAAACATGGTTCAATTTGTATATAACACCTGCCAAGATTGCTAAATGGGGTAGGGTAGCTGGCTCCACCTGCCCTCGCTGTCAACATCCAGCAGCTGACATTGTCCATATGTTTGCAACATGTCCTATACTTGAAACTTTTAAATGCAGTGTCAAAGGATTCTTAGTGAGTATGCTTGGCACTGAAATTGAGCTTAGTCCTCAATTGATTGTACTAGGGATAGGGGACTCCTTTCTCGGAATCTAAATTATTCTTTCTTATTTGTTGCTTTTACAGTTTTTAGGCTATGTTTAGCCACTCATTGGCTTGATCCTATTCCCCCAACTGGTCAACAGTGGCTAGAAAGATTCCTTTCAATATATAGATTTGAAAAAGCTGTCTATGCCAGAAAAGGTCGCAAATTGAAGGCAAAAGGCCGTATAATTTGGGCCCCTTTGATGAATTGGACTATTCTGAATGACTAGTAATGAATTTATTGTATGCTTATTACTCTGCTTTTCGTTTCTTATGGTTTCTTGTTTTGTATAGCATGAAGTAATTATTCGACATCTAGACTATTTGTATTTAGCCGTGGGTGGGGAGGGATAAGGGTGGGGGGAGGACGTGGCATTTAAATTGGAATTTTTTCTGCTGTCTTATTGGATTTGGATTTAACTACGATAAATATCAATAAAAATTTAAAAAAAAATAAAAAAAAAAATAAGGTGGTGATCAGAGGCCATTGCCTGGCAGCCACAAAGGGCGTCCAGGTGCAACTGCTGACTGAAAAAATCCCACCAGGAACACATACTTGACCAATTGGAAAGTGGGGGCTCCTATGACCCTGCTGACCACCAGCGGATACTAGAGGCGAAGGAAAAACTGTTGGAACTCCTGGAAATACTGAGAGGCTTTGACCATCGTCAATATATCATGAAAGCCCACAGCCAACAGGATAAGTCGGGTCGATTATTAGCTTGACTTGCTGACCCCTCCTGCAGCTGCCAGCAAATCTTATCTCTTGTTAGAGCCGTTGTCTGCCTGGGTATATACCCAAATCCCATCAGTGCAGAATTTCGGGACAAATATGTCCAACTCTGTAGAGCCGCTCCAGGCCCTGGGCCCAAGGCATTGCATACGTATGTCCTGAATGCTTGGACCGCAAGAGTTGGACATGAGATAGCAACAGCCTGGGGGGGATTTATGTGTGAGGTGCTATTGAATCCCTGGTTCGGGGTAAGACCCCTGGAACAGTTGGTTTGCCTATTGAATTTTATTCTAGGTTCAGCGAGATCCTGGCCCACAGGTTAACTAAAATCTATAACACTGCCCAGGAGGGGGGAACTTGTCCCCCGACAATGCGAGAGCCCCTGCTAATACCACTCTTAATGCCGAGGTCTACTGATAGATAATAGAACACTCTATATTTCCCTATGAAATGGAGAAATGGCAGTGGACCTAGAAGATTGCTGCACCTGAGCTGTTCTATCCCAAAATATCTGTGTATGGTACAAAGTGAGTATACAACTGTGAGCACTCCCTGTGAGCACCCTCTACCAAAAAGTGCCACCCTATGCTAGGAAGAATTGGTATACAAGAAAACCAGAGGTCCACCACATTTCCGACAATCACAAAGATTTATAAATGTTTTCATAAAAGTTCAAACATTAGTAGAAAATATTCTCTTTTCCGGAAAAATAGTTTCAATATGTGTACAGCAGAACCAGCCAACGTGTTTTGTCCATATACAAATGGACTTCTTCAAGGCACAATAAAAATGTTGAATTGTATTGAATAGTCCACTCTTATGACAACAACCAAGTACTCCCATCTATTTCTATATTTCTATTCCCATCTATCCGGATATGAATCTTCCTACAGTAATCCATCAATGTGTTATGGAATAAACAACATCTCCTCCATTCCGAAGTCCAATATTAATATATATCTTATTTCTCAAAAGAATGGGATGAGAGAAGCATCATCTCTCAGGCTACTCGGGTCGAGAGGAGTACTTTTCGGTTCGCTGCTAAGCACCAATTTCAGTGCTTGAAGATGTGCGGACTTGCCCTCTTTCTTCCATTCTTCACACTTCAACAAGACATGGATTAAAGCAATATCCCACACAGAAAACATATTTCGCAGTTAATCCCTGCGCACTCATTACAGACCATGGATTTTCAAATGGATACTACTAAACACAGATTCCTCACCTTGTGAATATCACTAGGGGCTCAACTGGATCCAGTGATTTTTCTCAGCATTGCTTCAGTGTGCCAGCAGTTGGCACTGTGCTGCTCCTCATTGGCCTCATCTCACCCCAGAAGTGACATCGCAGCCGCATATAAGCACCATCCCTGTGCGCAGTTGTTTTCTTTTTCTTCCTGCTACTTAGGATGAGGATCCGGAGCTGACTCTCAATCTTTTACCTCATCTCTGACAAAGATTTTGTCCTAAAAAAAAAAATTCCAGTGTGCAGTGGACATGTCCCTACTGAAAACTACAGGTTTTAAGCCTTGTGGGGACAGTCACAAGCAGATGTCTGTGACAGATACAACTCCAAGCCCTGCAACAACTGCACCCAGATGAACCTCAAGGCAATCGGAGAGAGCGAAGCCAAATTCTACATCACTGAACACCAAGGAAAAGTGCGTACAGCCTGCTCCCGGCTGAAGTAGAGAGTGCGGACCCTCTCCCTCTTTTGAAACCATTGTAGGAAGGTGGAATCTGACTATATGGTCGCCCCCACTTTTTTTATGGTGTTTTGCTGGTTTATGACTTAGTTGGACTGGGATCCTGCTATTCAGGGCCCCAGTCTATCTGCTTTCTCTGTAAAAAGGTTTCCATGTGCCTTAGGCACATCTCTGATTGGAATCTGGAGTGCCCTTATAAGTCCCTAGTATATGGTATACTATGTACCCAGGGCATAGGTACCTCAGAGGCCTACCAGGGGCTGCAGCATGTATTGTGCCACCCCTGGAAGGCCATCCAAACTGACACCACAGGTCTGCTACTGCAGCCTGGGTAAGGTGGTGCATGCACCCCTTACTGTGATATAGGTTACCTATATCACTATATACATACACACATATAAACCTAAAAGTCACTCCTATGACAGGCCTTATCAATCCTGAAGGCAGAGTGCGTGGTTCCTATGTGAGAGGGTGCCCCTGCATGAGCAGGGCCCCTCTGCAGTGTTCAGAGACCCTTCTCTGATGCTGTTTGTAGTGCAGCCTGACCATATACTCTTAAGCGCATTATAACCTCGCGTTAAATGCTAACTTTGGAATGGCTGCACCGAAACATGTCGTGTTTGGTGTCAAACATCTTGGAATACTACCCCCCGCCAATTCTGGCGGCGGGGGTAGCATTCCACCCTTCTAGAGGGAGAGACATGTTAACCCTGGCCTGGCCGGTAACTTCTTTCTAAAGCCCTGGCATCACAAAATGGATGCTGCTGCCACAGACACAAGTCTGGCCTCCTGCTGCTGGACGAAACTCCGGCAGGGGAGGCCTGGACAATAGGTTTCCTGTCCCAGGGAGGTGTGACCACCTCCCCAGACAGGATAGTGTGTATTGGGGCTGGGCGGGAGCACTTTCGGGTGCTTTGAAGTCCTGCACTGGGGGCACACTTGGTGTCCCTGTGCATACCCCAGTTCAAACCGGATCAGGGGCTTGCAGCCCCTGCTTTGGCGCGAACTGGACAAAGGGAAAGGGGTGTAGCCACCCCTCTGCCCTGACCCACCCATAGGTGGGGCCACAGAGTAGTCCAACCCCTAAACTTGGTATAAGTATAGGAACCCAGTCCTTAGGACTTTAGATTATCCCTGGACGAAACTCTGAAACAGAATCCTGGACCTTCGACGCTCTACTCAAGACTAGAGGACAGAAGAATCTCCCTTGGGGTCAAGGAGTGACTCCCCTGCTTGGCAGGCACCAAAGAAGCAATTGTCCGGTCTGCATCGCCTAAGCTCCCGTCGGACGCCGAAGTCTTTGCATCACCAGAGGTGGATTTCCAGACTTCCCCGAGGCTGCCCTGAGTCCCCAGCAAAGGTGAGGCCCGTAGCTGTCGTGGGTAACGTGGAACCGTGACCCCTGGACACCGCACGCATTTGCTAGTGCATCCTCTTCTGGGTCTCCCACGAAGTCGTGCTTTGGGCTCCGAGTAGCCCTAGCCTCCAGCACCAACTGCACCGAAGATCACTGGCCTCCACTCCACGAGTGTCCTGTGAGCCAGCTCCACGTGCAACGTCTCGAGGCTCCTTCGCGGTCACTAGCCCGTTGGCTAGTAGCCCTTCACGAAGGCCAATCCTTTTCTTCTTGGGCTCCCTGGTTGCTCCAGGCTTGCCCTCACTTACCCTTGCTGGGTGAGTTCCTCAGACCTTGCTGGTCTGCATCATCGTCATTCTTCACTTTCATCGAGACTTGCCGTTGCCAAGGCTTGTTGGGTCCAATCCGGTCGCCGACACCTCAGCACTCGACAGACATCGTGTACCAGCCCGAATCCTGCTCCTGGTCGCCGACAACGCCTCCTGGACCTCGTGGCTGAAGAGTCAAGACGACCGTCAACCTACCTGAAGCACTCGACATCGGTGGGCATCCGCTCATCGCCTCCCTGGTCACTGGCTAGTGACCCAGACTCTGTCCCCTCTGCTTTCAGGTTCTTCAGATCTCCAATCCACTCTTGGATCCACCCGGACACTTTCCACTTGGTCGCCAGCAGCACTTTGCAGCAGATCGCCATTCAAATCGACGACGAAACCCGACCCCGAAAGGCACCTATGCACCCGGCTTCCCTGGGTGAGGTAACACGAGTACTCCGGTGCTCCCGTGGGTAGAGACTCTAGAACGACCTAGTTCTCAAAGGGTTTGCTCCAAGTCCTCCTTTAAGTGTCCCTTTTCTTTAATTTCCTGATCGCGACTTTCTCCATAGAAGTTAACGGCGTATCGCGGTTGTGTATTTACACTGCACGCGTCCCCGTGGGTCCCCTGTGTCACTACCTTGGGTGGTTCCTTGTGGTCCAAGCACTTCTAGAGGCTCTAGGCCTAGTGTCTAGTTCAGTCGTGGTTCTTATACCACTTTATTGGTATATGGTTTGGTACGCCCCTAGGGCCCAAACGTGTATTTGTGCTATTACTGGGTTTAAATAACTTATAACTTGTGTACTTCGAACTCTAGCCTCATAAAGAGACTAGAGGGGTGTGTTTAGCAATAAATACATATATTTTGAATATATACCTGGTGTGGTGCTCTTTCATTTGGTCACTCGAGATTATAGACTGGTAAAACAAGCTGCTTTACATTCCTTCAAGACTTAGCCTGAAGGCTGCTCTCCATAGCTACCACTAGGATAGCTTTCAATAAGGTTGTCTTTAACCTATCTCCAATAAGGGGTTGTTTGGACTAGTGCAAGGTGCCCACTATAATTAGTGGACAGCATATGCCAGGCCAACTTCTCACATTTGTGTGCAGCGTGTGGTATTCCAGCTTGCTATTGTTTTACCAGATAATCTCAATTGAATTGATCAACTGAAAACCACTAAAGGTACCTATACATATAAATTTTACATATAAATTAAGCTTAGAATACAGTAAGTTCTACTGAACTTAGAGTTGTGTGTTAAGGGATAGCACACCCTTTCTACAACTCAAGAGAGTTTAGTAGGCCACACTAGAGTAGGTAGTGCATACACCACACCTCACTAGTGATGTCTTCAAAGCCAGGACCCAGTGAGTCCTAGCCAGAAGCCCATGGGCTTCTTCCCTCCAAGTATGATACCCTCCCATTCTTGGAATTGAGAGCATTATGTAACTTGAGGAAACTGAAGACAGGCCAAAGTCCCACCACCCAACATCTTAGAGAGATGTTGGAGGCTTATGATCTCAGCAGGCCCTTAGGGACTGAAGGGTAGGAGCAGAGGGTGGGGCAGAAGATGAGGATGGGGCCAGGGGTATCAACACCCCCAGCCCCCCCTCTGGAACTGACCAGGAGGGTGATAATGACCCTGACCTGGATAACCCAATTCCTCCTGTGGATGAGGAGGAGGCTCAGAATGACCTCCACTTTGTCCCCCCAGGAAGGATTGTGAGTGTGCCCAGAAGGTCTAGGTCTCCTTCTCAGAAGTCTAACCACTCTGGCACCTCAATAGGGACCTCTGCCTCCTCTCATAGGAGGGAATCCTCTCATGAGAGGAGAAAGAGGCTGATTCAATATGAGGAAGCTCAGATTGAACTCAGAAAACAGCAACTGGCTATAGACAGGGAGTCCCTAGATCTCTACAAAGAGAGAAAAAGTTGGGACTAGAGTCCCATGGTGGCAGCAATATCCCTAAAGATAGGGAAAGGTCTTATGACCATAGAAACCTAAACAAGATTGTCCCTCCCTACCAGAGTGGGGATGACATCCACAAATGGATAACTGCACTGGAGAGGGCCTGTAAAGTTCAGAAGGTCCCCCAGAAGCAGTGGGCAGCAATCTTGTGGCTCTCCTTTGCAGACAAAGGTAGAGACAAGCTCCTCACTGTAAGAGAAGAGGATGCTGACAATTACACAGTCTTGAAGAGTGCTCTGATAGATGGGTTTGGCCTAACCACTGAACAGTATAGGTTGAAGTTCAGAGACACCCAAAAAGCTCAGACTCAAGACTGGGTTGATTTTGTAGATTGTGCTACTAAGGCTCTGGAAGGTTGGATACATGGCAACAAAGTGCATGACTTTTTAGGATTGTACAATTTGATTATGAGGGAGCAGATCCTTAATAATTGTCAAAACCAGCTTTTGCACCAGTATCTGGTGGACTCTGATCTGACCTCTCCCCAAGAATTGGGAAAGAAGGCAGACAAATGGGTCAGAACCAGAGTAAAAATTAAAAGTCAGGGTGGTGACCAGAAGAAAGATTCTACTAAGTCCCAAGAGAAAGTTGGGGACAAATCTAAGGATAAGTCCACTACAGGGCCCCAAAATTCCTCTTCTGGGGGTGGGTCCCAAACTCCTTCTTCTCCTGAAAAGAAACCATATTGCCATGTCTGTAAAAAGCCTGGGCACTGGAAAACTGATCCCAGTTGCCCCAGGATTGGCAATAAAGAAAATGTTCCTCCCACAACTACTACCACCCCTCCTGGTACTACCAGTAGTAATCCTCCAGTTGGGAGTAGTGCACCCAAAAAGTTAGGTGCTTTTGCAAGAGGAACAGAGGTGGGCCCTAGTTTAGACAGGGACCCCTCAACAGACTCCTCTGACTCTGATGGTGGTATAGGATTTGCCACCTTTACCATGGGTCCCACAGCATTGGGCAGGTACAGATTGGAGCCAATAATTAATGGTCAGAAAGCTGTGGCATTTAGGGACACGGGCTAGTGTCACCATGGTGGCAGGGAAACTAGTCCCCCTCACCAGTTTTTACCTGAGTTTAAATACCAGGTGACCAACATTGATGGTGTCAGAACAGATCACCCCATGGCCATAGTCAATCTCAGCTGGGAGGGGGTCACAGGCCCAAAAGAGTGGCTGTGTCCCCAACCTTACCTGTAGATTGCCTGATGGGCAATGATCTGGAAATTTCAGCCTGGGCTGAAGTTGAACACCAAACCCATCTAAGGATGCTGGGCGTCCCTGTAAAGGTTAGTGGGGCTGTGATGGCCACAGCCCCAGCCCAAGATTTTGGAGAGATGGAGCCTGGAAGAATGGCCCACTCTCCCCCAAAAGAGAGCACAAGGGTTGAAGAAAAGTCTTCTTCCCTCCAGACAGTAGGTAAGGGTCAGCCTCCTCAGGGAACTGACCCTACCCCTAGTGAAGGAACTGCCCCAGAGGTAGTCAGGCCTGGCCTGGCCCCACCCCTGATGGCAGAGGACCCTTCCAAGGTGGTACCCAGTCTGGAGCAGGTAACCTGCCCCTCTCTACCCTGCCTCAGCCAGCCCAGGGCTGCAGAGGTCAGGGAGGTCAGTGGACCCCCCAGGGCCCCCTGTCCAGAGGAACCCCCCCATCAGCAGATTAGGGGCACCCAGTCTAGTAGCCCTAGCCAGGTGAACATTCCTCTACACACTGAGGGATCCCCCATACCTTTATGTAGGGACCTCCCCCAGAAGGACTCTGGTAGGCAAGGGCAAACCTGGGACCAGAAGGTTCCAAACCTGCCATGTCCCTCCAGTGTTCCATCCAAAGGGACCCAACCCCCAGCTGTAGGCAGCCAAAGGTTGACCCTTAGAGCAAAGTGCAACTCAGTCATGGAAAGACAGGCATACATGGTGACCAGTGATCTGAGGAAGCTGAGACCAACATTCCTAGGGCCTCACTTCCCTACTCAGACACCTCACCAGCCTTGTACTTTACCTAAGCACACCACAGGTAGTGATTCCCCATGGTGGAGACCCTCTCATACCCTTAGGGTGAGGGATTTCTTAGTGGACCATAAGACAGGGGGCAACCATGCTAGTGCAGGTGCTTCCTTATATGGCCACTTAGTCAATAAAGGCTCAACTGGCCAAGGTTAGCCTTATCTCCTTTCGTTTGGGGGGTTATGTAGGAAGGTGGAATCTGACTATATGGTCGCCCTCACTTTTTTATGGTGTTTTGCTGGTTTATGACTTAGTTGGACTGGGATCCTGCTATTCAGGGCCCCAGTCTATCTGCTTTCTCTGTAAAAAGGTTTCCATGTGCCTTAGGCACTTCTCTGATTGGAATCTGGAGTGCCCTTATAAGTCCCTAGTATCTGGTATACTATGTACCCAGGGCATAGGTACCTCAGAGGCCTACCAGGGGCTGCAGCATGTATTGTGCCACCCTGGAAGGCCATCCAAACTGACACCACAGGTCTGCTACTGCAGCCTGGGTAAGGTGGTGCATGCACCCCTTACTGTGATATAGGTTACCTATATCACTATATACATACACACATATAAACCTATAAGTCACTCCTATGGCAGGCCTTATCAATCCTGAAGGCAGAGTGCGTGGTTCCTATGTGAGAGGGTGCCCCTGCATGAGCAGGGCCCCTCTGCAGCGTTCGGAGACCCTTCTCTGATGCTGTTTGTAGTGCAGCCTGACCATATACTCTTAAGCGCATTATAACCTCGCGTTAAATGCTAACTTTGGAATGGCTGCACCGAAACATGTCGTGTTTGGTGTCAAACATCTTGGAATACTACCCCCCGCCAATTCTGGCGGCGGGGGTAGCATTCCACCCTTCTAGAGGGAGAGACATGTTAACCCTGGCCTGGCCGGTAACTTCTTTCTAAAGCCCTGGCATCACAAAATGGATGCTGCTGCCACAGACACAAGTCTGGCCTCCTGCTGCTGGACGAAACTCCGGCAGGGGAGGCCTGGACAATAGGTTTCTTGTCCCAGGGAGGTGTGACCACCTCCCCAGACAGGAAAGTGTGTATTGGGGCTGGGCGGGAGCACTTTCGGGTGCTTTGAAGTCCTGCACTGGGGGCACACTTGGTGTCCCTGTGCATACCCCAGTTCAAACCGGATCAGGGGCTTGCAGCCCCTGCTTTGGCGCGAACTGGACAAAGGGAAAGGGGTGTAGCCACCCCTCTGCCCTGACCCACCCATAGGTGGGGCCACAGAGTAGTCCAACCCCTAAACTTGGTATAAGTATAGGAACCCAGTCCTTAGGACTTTAGATTATCCCTGGACGAAACTCTGAAACAGAATCCTGGACCTTCGACGCTCTACTCAAGACTAGAGGACAGAAGAATCTCCCTTGGAGTCAAGGAGTGACTCCCCTGCTTGGCAGGCACCAAAGAAGCAATTGTCCGGTCTGCATCGCCTAAGCTCCCGTCGGACGCCGAAGTCTTTGCATCACCAGAGGTGGATTTCCAGGCTTCCCCGAGGCTGCCCTGAGTCCCCAGCAAAGCTGAGGCCCGTAGCTGTCGTGGGTAACGTGGAACCGTGACCCCTGGACACCGCACGCATTTGCTAGTGCATCCTCTTCTGGGTCTCCCACGAAGTCGTGCTTTGGGCTCCGAGTAGCCCTAGCCTCCAGCACCAACTGCACCGAAGATCACTGGCCTCCACTCCACGAGTGTCCTGTGAGCCAGCTCCACGTGCGACGTCTCGAGGCTCCTTCGCGGTCGCTAGCCCGTTGGCTAGTAGCCCTTCACGAAGGCCAATCCTTTTCTTCTTGGGCTCCCTGGTTGCTCCAGGCTTACCCTCACTTACCCTTGCTGGGTGAGTTCCTCAGACCTTGCTGGTCTGCATCATCGTCATTCTTCACTTTCATCGAGACTTGCCGTTGCCAAGGCTTGTTGGGTCCAATCCGGTCGCCGACACCTCAGCACTCGACAGACATCGTGTACCAGCCCGAATCCTGCTCCTGGTCGCCGACAACGCCTCCTGGACCTCGTGGCTGAAGAGTCAAGACGACCGTCAACCTACCTGAAGCACTCGACATCGGTGGGCATCCGCTCATCGCCTCCCTGGTCACTGGCTAGTGACCCAGACTCTGTCCCCTCTGCTTTCAGGTTCTTCAGATCTCCGATCCACTCTTGGATCCACCCGGACACTTTCCACTTGGTCGCCAGCAGCACTTTGCAGCAGATCGCCATTCAAATCGACGACGAAACCCGACCCCGAAAGGCACCTATGCACCCGGCTTCCCTGGGTGAGGTAACACGAGTACTCCGGTGCTCCCGTGGGTAGAGACTCTTCAAAGTCCTAGATCTCAAAGGGTTTTGTCCTAGTCCTCTTTTAAGTGTCCCTTTTCTCTAATTTCCCGATCCCGACTTTCTCCATAGAAGTCAACGGCGTATCGCGGTAGTGTATTTACACTGCACGCGTCCCCCGTGGGTCCCCTGTGTCACTACCTTGGGTGGTTCCTTGTGGTCCAAGCACTTCTAGAGGCTCTAGGCCTAGTGTCTAGTTCAGTCGTGGTTCTTATACCACTTTATTGGTATATGGTTTGGTACGCCCCTAGGGCCCAAACGTGTATTTGTGCTATTACTGTGTTTAAATAACTTATAACTTGTGTACTTCGAACTCTAGCCTCATAAAGAGACTAGAGGGGTGTGTTTAGCAATAAATACATATATTTTGAATATATACCTGGTGTGGTGCTCTTTCATTTGGTCACTCGAGATTATAGACTGGTAAAACAAGCTGCTTTACATTCCTTCAAGACTTAGCCTGAAGGCTGCTCTCCATAGCTACCACTAGGATAGCTTTCAATAAGGTTGTCTTTAACCTATCTCCAATAAGGGGTTGTTTGGACTGGTGCAAGGTGCCCACTATAATTAGTGGACAGCATATGCCAGGCCAACTTCTCACAACCATCCCATAGAAATATGTTCCTCACAAGAAGACAAAGTGGCATTCTTCTCGATCCCACCACTCTCGCTCAGGATGTCAAGGTGCCTCTCGCTCCCAATCTCCTACCAAGTAATCAACTCCACAATTGGTCCCAATGCGAACCAAGCTTTCAGATCCATCTGTGATGCTGAAGCGAATAGAGGATTTAAACTAAGTCATGTTGTGGATCTTTGGCACCCTTCCAGCTCACTTTGACTTTCGTTAGGGCCCTATGGATCCAAGGAGGCCCAAGTTGGGTTACCATCGGCAGATATGTCCTCAACACCATTTGTACTTTTTGGCCCCGCAGAGGGTTTGATCCCGACTCCATACTGATGCCTATTCTGACTTTAAACCCAGTTCCACATGCCATCCTGTTCCTGCCTTTGATTCCGCTGATGCCAGAGGACCCAATTTTCTTATGGGTACTTAAAACTGCAGTTTCCTTATATGGTGAATAAACCAGACACCAGTCTGGATTCAGATATTTTTCTCAGCAATTTCCTTGCGTGCCGATAGGTGGCGTCATGTTGGTCTGCGTTAAGCCTTGAAAGTGACGTCTGTACCACAAAATAAACACAGGTTGACATACGTTCCTTTCTTTCAGCACTTTCTGATGTGGCTACAGAGCTCGCTCCCTCGATTTCTGCCATCTGACAAAGTTCCTTATTCAAAACGTTTGCAGTGTGCATGGGATATCTTCCCCTAAAACAGCACATTTTAAACCTGGTAAGGAATAAACCATTGTCAGTGACAGACCCTCACACGATCTGTCTCTGGTGTCTGGTCGCCTTGCATGATTCAAACTCATGCAACAAATGCTCTCAGATGAATCTGAAGACCATCCTGGACCACAAGACCAAACTCCATGCCGCCGAGCACTACAGGAGGGTTCGGAACGCCCAGACCAAGTGAAAGTCGAGGACATGGTTGTGTCTTGGTCCCAAGGCCATATCCAACAGAGGTCATTGTCCCACTCTAAGAGTTTGAGTAAATGGGAAAAGAAGAAACACAAGGAGTCAAAACATGGCTACCTTCTTTCCTCCACTCTCATCCAGAGAGGTTGCGTGGACATCAGTGTACCTCTAAGTCGCAATCTGGGTTTCCCACTTCCAAACCAATCCCTGCACTAGACCTGATCACACCCAAGTTCCTGGGTCCATCGACGATGCTGCAACAGATTGATGCCTTCAAGGAAGACATGTATTGGTATACCCATGGATCCCTCTGGAGCGCCAGGGATCTGAGGAGGCCGCCAGTTGGGTTACCACCATCACACCCATTCCTGACTCAGACTGTACCTCTTTCCCCTCTATCAGGGCCTTCCCCAACTCTGGGGCCGATGCCTGCTTAGACTTTGCATAAAGCACCGAGAACTACCCCATGGTGGCATGCTTCGATACCAGCAGCAACTGCCAATCCCACAGGAAGAGGCCATAGTCCTTTTGGCTATAAAGTGAATCCCAACAACTTTGATCGAAGTCGCACCCACATCTGACCCTCGTCCAAACCTACTCTGACCCCAATACATTTCCAGTGACTACAGATTTTCAGACCTGGAGCCACAAGATGACGACGCTGATGACTCATTGCCACTATACGAAAATCTATTTCTGGACCTCCAAGAGGCCGGTGGACTCAATACCTCACCTGACACTGGCCTCAACTCTCCACCTGCAGAGGGATCTGTATAATTTGCAATGACCATAAGATGGGCAGCAGAAGTGCTTGAACTCCAGCTCCCCTCAGTGGAAGTAAAGACTAAGATACTCATAGTGGTATTGCAGCAAGGACAGACCTGCTCAGAGCCACTACTTCTCTTTAATGAGATGCTGACAGACATACTTTTGGGCACCTGGACAAAACCAGGATTTTGTCCTCCTGTTAACCGCCAGGTGACACAGACCAGCTCCAGGGAACCGGTATCTCCTTTTTCAGCATCCAACACCTGAGAGCCTCGCGGTTCAGGCCTCCACCAGCAGGTTGAACCCCAGTATGTTTCCTACCACCCTGCCAGACAGAGTCAAAATGCATGGAGGTTTTCGGGAAGGGAATACTGTCATCTGCCAGTCTCAACCTCAGGTCTGTAAACTCAAGTTTTCTCCTGGGGTGTGATTCATATGTGTTATGGGATATTGTGGCTGTTATCTTGATTGCAGTCCCAATCCTTTGTTCGAACCTCCAACAGATAATTCAAGATGTCCAAGCAGCTGTGAAATACACGATCAGATTGAGCCTGGACACTACAGGCTGTGTGGATAGGGAAGTTGGTGCTAATGTGGTGCGTAGGCACCACACCTTTCTAAACTCTGTGGGCTTTTCAAATGTGGTCCAAAAATCACTCATAAACATGCATTTTGAAGGCACCCATCTTTTTGGGCACAAAGCGAACCCTGAATTAGAGAGCTTGAAGGAAAGCAAAGCAAGAGCAAGCTCTCCCGTACTATCTACTGCCTGCAGTATCTCCCTTTTTAAGGTTCCAGAGAGGCTCACAGCAGACGCCCCAACAAACCTTACCAACAACAGGCCTTTCAGGTCTTTCGGGACAGAGTTTGGGGATCCGGCCAACAGTGTTGAGGTCTCCAGGGGCAACAAACTACCCAATCCCCAGCCCCTTTTTCCGCATAACTGCCAAACCCCTTTTGTTTGTCCTCAACAGTACACTTTCACCCGGTTGGAGGTCAGATACGTTGTTACCTCCATGGGTGGCAAGGCATCACATCAGACAGATGGGGGTTTCAAATTGTCTAGCATGGATATGCTCTACCCTTTGTTTCCACTCCTATGACCATGCCACCTACACCTACAGTGCCTCCTGCGGACCACTTGCCATTCTGAGAAGGGAAATTCAGGCTCTCTTGGAGAAGGGAGCTGTTAGGACGTAATAGTCCTCTGCATGGTAATGAACGTGCACCCCTGCCCTGCGTGCCCAACTATACTGATGTTTCGAACCCTAATGCTGATTTTTGTTGTCATAGGCAAACACGTATCATGCATGTGTGCCAGGGAACAGGCCTGTCTTATGGATTGCAGTCTTGTCAGACCGGGCGGGGTGCCCAAAGTGCTACCCTTATAGTGGTGGTAGGTTACTGCCTTCACCAGGAGCAAAGCAGCACAGTGGTGGCAGCATACCATGTAGGAGTGAACAGGTCCTTTTTAACCTGTGTCACTGGAGTGAGGACTGCAGGCTCACTTATTTTTAAAGTTCCAATGCTGTGTACTTAACTCACCCTGGGCCTACATCGGTTTGGTGCGTGGTGCTGTGCATTTACTGAGTTTATGCATAGGAGTGGTACAATACATGGAGGATGTAGTGCTGTACTGTACAGTGCATGAATGGTAAATGCATGTGCTGGATGTATATGTGTCTATGAGTGGTACAGTACATGAGGGATGCAGTGCTGTGCAGTGTGTGCAAATTGTGTACATGCACTGGGTGTATCTATGACTGTGGATGGTACAATACATGGAGGGCTCTGAGTTCCATTTTAGGAGACCCAGACCTTCATGGTGAAACATGGAGAGGAGGTAGAGAACTCCCCCAGACAGATGTGTGTATTGCTGCATTCCTGTAAGCTAGGTGGGACACACACTGGAGAGTGGAGAGCAAGGCTTTCCCTGTACACATCAAAGGGTGCTCTTTGATTCAGTGAGAGGTCACAAGGAAGGGGCCTGGGCACACCTCAGAAAAGGAGATGGGGCTGATAAGGGAATCATAAAGAGCAGTACTGGGGCCCAGGGTTAACCTTTTGATGCACAGGCACTGTAACTGACATCCAGGTGTGAACTCAGGTTATGCCCATAGCCTGTGTTGTGGGGCTATCAAGTTTGGAGTTGCTCCTGCTGTGACAGAATGTTTTCAAGAGGGAAATGTGAGGAAAGGAGAGGGCATTTCAAAAGAAGAGCGCCCCCCCAACTTAAACTTCATAGAATCGGACCCTAAATCACATCACATTTGATGTCTGGAAATGCACTATAAGAAGGGAAGCTTGAGACCCCAAAAACTGTCATCTGCCAATCAGACAGACTGGCTATCTAAGGAAGGGAAGCTCTGCAAGAATTCTGCCTGTGACGAGGACTGGATGCCAGTGCCTGCTAGTCTCCATGCTGGGTGAGGGTACATCACTCAGGAAATCCAAGACCACCTGCCTTGGAGCCTGAAGCTCTTGTGCCTTCCAAGACAAGTGTGGCCTGTGAGGAAGAGGAGAGCATTGAATGGAGCGAGGTCCCAAGGGGGAGCCCTGTTGAGTGCACTCCCTTTGCGAGGTGTGAGAAGACAGTTGCTGCACTGATCGGATCGCTGCCAGTGTGCAAAACGGAGTCGCCGATCCTTGTATGCCAAAGGAGGGCCGCTGTGAATTTAACTGTGTGTAGCGCTGCGCCTATTGGGCCAGAGCCCATGGGGAGCGGCGAACCTGTTTGCTAGGAGAAGCCACTGTGAGAAGACTGCCATGTAATGCAGACTGCAGTACATGTGCGTTAGTGGGCTGCAACCCTGTATGCCAGGAGGGGGCGCCACATGCAATTTACTCTGCCAATCGGGGCAGAGCCCGTGTACTGTGAGAATACGGTGACCTTGTATGCCAGAGGGGGTTGCCAGAACAGCAAGTTGTGAGATCTGGTCGGAGTCATTGCTGAGAGGAGTGAGGCTGCTGTGGGACCCTGCACACCTGCCCGGGATGAAGTATTCGCGCCAGGAGCTTCATATTAACACTCCCACCCCCATTTTGGGAGGAACCAGAGACTTACCCTGCCTCCAAAAACGACAGCTGAGTGCAACCCACATGGGCCAAATGCCTTAATTGGCTGCTGCCGCTCCAGTGCCCTTGGAAGAGGCGCGCTCAGGAACTCTGGTCGCTCCTATCCTGCGAGGTGCAGGTAAGACTGATTTTGGGCCCCAGGGAACTTGCTGCTAATTAGCACTTCAGCGCTAAAAATATTCTTGGGGTATACCCTTAGGTGTTTTTAATTGATTTATCTGGACCTCATTACTGTCCTGAAAATAATATTGAAGAACTCTCAGTTTTGGTTGAGTCCACTGGTGTAGTATCATCTTACTCCAGTGTGGGGTAGGGAGTCATTGAGGATGAAGCATGCCACGAGAAGATGTGGGTTAAGCGACCCCTCAAATATCTATTTTGTGCCTATAGGTAAGGAGTTCTTTTGCATGTAGGGAAGTAGTTTCGCCCTTCAAGTATCAGAAATACCCTAGCACATTGTGTTTGTACAATCAGATTGAGGTCCTGCTGAGGCATCACAAAGGGTCTTGGTGGAAACATGAGTCAGCTCTTTCAGGAAACTCATCACAACAGGCGATTCAAACAAAGATTGCTGATCAGAAATACCTTAGCACCTTGTGTGTGTACAAGTTAAGGACAGGAGGATGTGCCTGGGTTTTTTTTCCCCCCTGACTCTCCCTTGGTATATATACTTCAATCGGGTTCTCACATTCCTGATGTGCACCCCATTTGAGCCTATGCACAGTTGCCCTCTGAGGTTGCTCACGGGGAAGACAGTATTCCTCATAGCGATCATATCAGCTCATCATGTGAGTGAGCTGCAAGCACTTTCTGTCCAGCAACCGTACACAATCTTTTTTCCGGACAAGCTAGTGCTAAGGACTAAGGGAGAGTTCCTCCCTAAAGTTGTAACATCTTTCCACTTTGGACAGTCTGACATTCTTTTAGTGTTCTTCGCCCCACCACATCCATCCAAAGAGGGAGACAGACTCCATCGCCTAGATCCAAGGAGAGCTCTCATTTTCTACATTGATTGTACCAAGGAGAATCAGGTGGATGATCAGCACTTTGTGTGGGCTCTCTGGGATGAGGAATACAAAAAGCAGTGCAAAAATGAACCTTCTCCAGATAGATTGTCCTTTGTCTTAAGTTGTGCTATAGGCTAGCCAAGAAAGCCTCTGGAAGGTCTCTGCGCTAATTATACCAGAACAAAAGCTGCTTCCACTGCACTAGCACTCAGAGTGCCTATTTTGGGCATTTGCCAGGTTGCAATATGGATCTCAGTTCATACATTAAGAAAGGCAGGTCTGCTATGAGGGGGCACCTTGTCTGGTAGATCCTGTAGGATTTCCCCCCTCCGAGTCATTCCACAGGCCCACCACCTAGGGGAGTGATGGGCACTGTCGGATATTTATTCGCAAGGTGAGAAATCTGCAGTTAGAAGTATCAATTAGAAACAGGGCAGTAGCCAGGTTTATATATTTTGGGTGGGAATGGCCACCACAAGAACATAGCCAGATTTATATGTTTTAAGGGGGTGACCCTCAACAGCTTAGGCAAGGGGATGGATGAACTTCTGCGTGAAATGCACTTGCCCGGGATCTCAGGGTGCCTTTATATAATACATTAAGATTCTAAATTGCACTTTACATTTTTATGAGCATTTTAACACACAGAATATTTTGATAATGTAGCAGCGAATGGAGCATTTAAACATATGGCTGTCAGAATATTGAATAAAACTACACAGATCTTTGTATGGGATTGGACTCTCTCTCGGCTAAATTCCTGATAAATCTGTGGCAGATGGTACCTTTAATGCCTTATGATCTAGCACATTTTCACAAAGCTGGATGTGAATTAAATACATCTTTAAACATTATCCCAGAAGAGTCTCAACATGCTATACTGGAAATACCAAAAGTAAAAAAAAGCAGAAATATCAAAACAAGCTTTCCCTTATTTTGCTCCATGCCTATGTAAGTCTTAAGCCAAGTCTGCCAGCTGTGTGCGCTAAACCATTCCCTCCAGGGTTCTGGGGTTGGCCTTATAGCCATAGATTTGAATACTAGTCGTTCCACTCAGCCACTCATCCTTCAGAGGTCTATTGACTAAGTACCATTGAGTTGGGGATTAATAAACATCTGTTCTTCGTCAATAGTGTTGAGACATCTGCTGGAGTGAACAGGAACTCTGCAAACTGTTACCCTGCATTTAATAGTGTAAGAATGGGTGGTAATGTGGTCTCTTTCAGAACGACCCAAAGTTCATTTATGTAAAACTCTCCTCAATCCTAAAATGACCTCACTTTTTTAAATGTGAACTCTAATATGTCAGACTGTACCCTTCCTTTTTTTTTTTTGCCACAAACATAAATACATCACATCAGTAAGAATTTTTTTTTTCCAGAAACAAAATACCGATAATCATTGGCAGAGCACAGAAAGAAACAGAACAACATTATGCATGTATCAATAACAAGCACCACCATAATAATAAAAAGTAATTATATAGGGAGAAAAGTAAAGAAAATACTTTGAATTCTTAATCCCATTGGAGACTAGACCATATCCTTTTGAATTTAAACCAAGAGCGGGGACCTCTAACTTTAGCTAATGCTATTTCCATTTCATAAATTTCCCTTAGTAAGACCCAGAATTCATTAATACTTGGACTCATACTTTGGATCCAAGAGCGAGCTATACACAAACGAGCACAAGCCGAGATAATGGAAGCAAAGGGTTTCGTAAGACAGCCCAGCTCTGAAAATGTTCCCAATATCAACTCTTTCTCGGAAACCGGATTGTCATAACCAACCCAGGTTGCAAGAAAAAGAGTTACGCTAGACCAAAATTCCTTCAACATTGGACATGTAATAAACATGTGGCTTAAATCTGCAGCAAATTCGTGGCATTTCGGACAGTATGATTTAGTAGTATTTAAATTATTAGCCCATTTAGAAATTTGCTCTGGGGTGTAGTAGAGCATAAATATAGTTCTATATTGCTGAAGTTTCAGATTGACTGATGTTACTGCTGAATCTATAGTTTCCAGAGATTCCTCTATCTCCTCTTTAGTTATATTACAGTTAAAAATCCGGCTTAGTTTAGCTGCTATCTGTATGCCATAGTCACTGACCACTGCTATAAGTTTCTGATAGGTTTTGCCTATAATTCCTCGTCCAGTAATGCCAAAAAATACAGACAAAACCTCAGAGGGACTAATTAACTCTAGCAGACCCCGACCACGAATAAAATAATCCCTAACTTGTAGATACTTATAAAAATGAGTTTGTAACAAACCAAATTCTTCTTTCAAAGATGAAAAAGATCGGGATCCCTGTCCGTCATATAAATGACCCAACCGTGTCACACCCTTACGTTGCCATTCTTTCCCAGCGTGGTCATGGAATATATTAGGCAGCAAAGGGTTCCCCCATAATGCAGTATATACGTGCAGTTCGGGTAGTACATATACCTTACAAATTTCAAGCCATATATTAGTAATGTCCCTAACTACCTTGAATCGTACCCGCTTGTAGTAATTCGGGTCAGATGTTTTGTACAATAGAAACCCAGTACTGAGTCCACAAGCCAACTGGTATGAGAGCCAGCAAGCACTAATTTCGGGTCCTGTGAGTAAGCTCTGTATTTGCCCGGTGAATGCGGCCCAAAAATATAATTTAAAATCTGGAAGTTTGAAGCCGCCTTGCTTATACAATAATTTTATATATCGGATAGCTCTCCTAGCACGCCGGTATCCCCAGATAAAGCTACCGACGGCACTATCAAGTCGTTTAAAAAAAGGTCGGTGGTACCCTTAGTGGGATTGTGCGAAAAAAATACAAAAACTTTGGAAGGACGTTCATTTTAACAACGTTACATCTCCCATATATAGTGAGGGGTAGCCGGTGCCAGCATCGCAATTTTACCACTACTTTCTTCAACAGTGGTTCATAATTTAATGCAATGATATCGTTGACTTGGCTACTGAGACATACGCTGTTTGAGGGTAAATGGGTGGTCACACCCTTCTGCTTACCGGCTCACGAGAGCAAGACCCGCACTCTGCTCGTTCACTTGAAAAGAAGGAACAACGGTGTGAAATACAGTGGCACTTTATTAAGCAATTCAGAAACACAGAAAACTGTTCAGTTAAACGTTGCCCATCAACACATGAGCAGGATGAAATAAAAGCATCGACAATATTCTAAATCTGCTGTTTAAGTGAAGCAAAAATATCTATGCATATATCATTTAATGCGCAGCTGCCTGAAGGGCAACCCTAAAATTAGAGATGATTAATAGGCAAGCGCCTAGAGGGCTGATCTTAAATGAGAGAGCAAAAACCATCCAAGGCTACACAATTTAAGCTAGGATAAATGCAATGACTTGGGTGTGGATGAGCTAAAATAGAGAGGCTGACAAAGCCAAAAGGCTAGCAATCAGAAAAGAGCATTACCACCTTGAGAGTAGAAGTTCTAGGCCCAAGATCAGGAGAACGGTCGACCGGGAACCCTCACCATGCGAGGCACTGGTATGAAGAGTTCAGGGCGTGGACATGGGTGCAAACCTTTTATATGGCTTAATGCAGAACTCCCACCCACAGTTGACGTGGGTCCTTGACCGCACGCTTACAGTAACTGTGGAAAGTTTTTTGAAGAACAGAGAAGTGGTATCATGGTGAAAACGGGCTTTTAGCAAATGGTCAGTGCTCTTGACCGCAAACATAAAAAAAAGATAACTTTTACCGTAAGATGCTCAGAAATTAATATTTTATATATTATTTCTCTGTCACGTAGCCGCCTTTTCAGTTTCAGTTGAGCAAGCGTGGAAAGTTTCATAAGTAAAAATATTGCAAACATTGCTTGTGAAAGATCAAGATGTACCAGCAGAGTGTCACGTATGTGTGGGCTAACCTTATTCTTGTAACTGTGGAAATTTACAAGGGGGGGCTAGTGCCGCGGTGGATGGCACAGGTCCCTGCTGTTAGGTCAGAACGGCCTACGAGATTTGTTGTATTAAAAATGATAGCAAGAGGCAGTGGCCTCTTGGGCCTACATGTGTGTGTGTGCATCTAAGGAGGTGGACTTGGGCCTAAGTGTATGTATCTAAGGGGGTGTGGACCACTGTGAGAGGTACTAAAAGGCTGAAGAAAAAATGGACACCTTAGGTCCTCTATCAGGGCCTGAATGGTGGGGCCTATATGGGAGTGCCATGTTTCATGGGCAGAGCAGAAAGGTACATAGGTCTGTGTTATATGGTAGAACGGACCCCTACTTCATTTCCCTCCTCTTGTTCATTTTTGAACACAACTCTCATATAATACTTTGCTGGACCCTCTGGTGTCTGGTGCATACAGAGTGGGTCCTTAACGTACAGGCACTCGGTCTGAGGTGGCACTCCTGGTGTTATGGTAACATACTCCCCACCATCATTGCTAACTAACTGGTCATACTCATGAGTGTCATGCTCCTCCCTCAAGGTGTATCTATGTGGCGGAATTGGTGGAGCTGTTGGTGTGTTGGGAGAAGCGTCAGGGGCTGCTTGTTCTGTTAATTCTACGTGGATCGGCCCATCCCCATGAAAGCGGTCCATGACCTGGTAATGTGCATTCTGGTGCATTCCTGTGTTAGCGTAATTCATCCCTACCACTTTGGTGCTACATCTGTTGACACATCTTATTATCACCTGTGCACCGCAACACACTAACATCAGCACACAACAAATAGGTAGCACAATTTTCAAGATAGCAGACAGCCATGAAGGCATCCAGTCCAAGTTGAACCAATTAGAAATAACGTCTGCTTCAGCACCTCCCTCGTCACGCATCTTTTTTCCCAGATTGTCCAGGTCCTCAATGGCCTTAGCAAGTGTCCCATTATTAGCATCATTAGATGGTATGAAAGTGCAGCAGCTCTTTCCGATCCGGGCGCATACCCCACCTTGCATATTTGTGAGCTGATCTAGAACATATCTATGCTCTAGAACCATAAGCCTTATAGGTCGTAATTCTTCCTGGATTGCGTTGAACCCATCTCGGGTGTTATTGATCAGTGTCATAAGTTCGTAACGTGTGACCTGCAGCCACCTGGCATTAGCTGATGTTTGCCAGAGGGGCCACAGGCCCCCAAAGAATTCCTGTGCGCCGTTAAAAAGGCGAAATTCCTGAGGAACTTCGCTAAAGGCGTCGTTAGCAAAATATTGAGCACTCCTTCGGTGCCAGTGGAGCAGGGTGACATCGCCTGTCATGGGGTGATTATGCACCTGGGAAATGTTGGATGCTGGGACAACCAGATGCAGCTCATGCATAGTGACCATGGTGCATAGGCCGTTCCATTGAGGAGGCAACTGGAGATAGAGGCGATCTCCGCATGCCCAAAAGATGTCCATGAGGCCAGAGGTGCCGTCTTGGAGGTCCAAATTAAAGATAGTGCTGTTGCAATTGGTGTTGCGGCCCACAGGACGTGTACCATTACCTAGGAAGCAAAGGAGAGGATGTTTTAGCTTGTATGCTTGTTTCCATTTGTATGTTGTATCTTTACCAAAGGTATACCTTCTAGTTTGCTGTGCCCATACCTGTGTGCAGTTAGTCTCAACATCCCAATCAATATCATGTTCATACTGTGTATCTACAAATGGTTTTCCTAGGGAAGCTGCCTTACAGGTGAGGTTGTGGGGACCGTGCCATCTATTTTTGAAATAAATATTGGCCTGTACATGTAGTGCAGTCCTGAGGTCACAGGGGTATTGAGTCCTACGTGAAGTGTCGTTGAGAATTCGCCTGCTCTCTTTTGCTTGGCATATTGGTGAGGGTGTGGTAAAGAGGAAATACCCAACCTCCTTGAAGAAATCCTCATAACCCTGTATCAGTACCATAGGTGTTTCAGCCGTGTAATCGTGCTCTAACTCCCTCTGAAATTCTCGTGCGTCAGTCACAACCTTATGTGAGATGTACTTATAATCCCACGCTGTGGTGTTTACAAACACAGCGTCTAGTTCTGCTGACAGAAGCTGGATCAGTCCGTGTATACGGCAGAGAAACAAATGGAGGAGACATTTGGCAGCTGGTGGTGGGACTTCTTGTGGAAAAATCAGTTTATCTGCGCCCACTGCATGAGGAATGTGTGAGCACCAAAACATGCTTCTTTTGTTACCTTTTTCCCTATTTTGGACATGTGCCGATACCACATGTTATCTAACAGGACGTTATGGGCTCCATGATCCTCAGCTAATTTGTCAGGACGTGTGGAATGGAAGGCGGGCCTGGGATGATGGTGTGCAATGTGAACCATTGTGTCCTGGAGAGCGGTGGCCCAATCTTGTTTGGCCTCAGGCTTTGGTCTACGGGTCCTCCAAAACCTTGGCCTGCCCCGTCTAAATCTACGGGTATTGCGGGAATTGGAACGGCGGGGCAATTGGGGACCTATTGTGATGTCCATGATACCATCCCATAGAGTAGTACTTGGGACCAGGACAGCAGTTGGGAATGTGGGATGTGTGCTAGTGTGTGCGCTATCAGTGGTACAATCTGGGAGTTGTGGATCTTTGGTGTGGTGTTGGAAGTGTATTGGGGCATGTGTAACTGCTGGTACAAATGGTTGTCCTGTAAAAGGTGTGGTAGTGTTTGCAGGATAATACAGCCTAATGGTTGCAAGGTAAAACATATACCAATTGAAGGTTGCGAGTGCCACTGTAGCAGTAATACAACATGTTAGGACAAATGAAATACATAACTTGGCATCTCCATTATGGTCTTCATCAATGAACACGTGAGGGTCGTTGTCTTCTTCATCAAAGGAGGATGGAAATCCGCTGTCCTCGTGGAGTGGTATCAGTGGTATGTCATTTCCCTCCTCTAGTCCATTGGCTGAGGTGGTGGTGCGGGGTCCAAGCGGACGTGGCTGCGATGGATCCATGCCTTTCTCTCAGCTATTCGTACTGCAGTTGGTGATGAGTCTATCACCTGGAAGGGGCCTTCGAACTTGGGGTCCTTCCAACGTCTGACGTTTTTCCGGACAAAGATCAGTGTTCCAGGACGGATTGGTGGGAGCTCAGGATCGGTGGGGCCCTTTTATTTCCTCTTGGATACCTGGGTAGAAAGGAACTGCGCTGCGCTTGTTAGTTGACACAAATAGTCGTAAAGCTCAGCCTTAACTACCTCAGAGGATGACTCACTGTCAGTTTTGGGGCGTGTGGACGGGACAGTTACATTTATGGATCGTCCAGTGACAAGCTGATGGGGCGTGAGGTGGTGATCCGAACTTGGGGAGTTTCTTAGTGCAAAGAGTGCTATGGGTAGGCAGTAAAGCCATTTCTTTCCTATTGTGGCACTTATTTTGCTTATTTTATTTTTGAGCAAGCCGTTGAGGCGCTCACAAATGCCGTTGCTTTGTGGGTGATAGGCTGATGTCAGTTTATGTTTAATGCCTAGCATTGTGGTCAGGAAGGAAAAGATTGCGTTTGAAAAATGACTTCCGTTGTCGGTCCGGATGGCGTCTGGGACGCCCCAGCGAGAAATGACGTCACGGAGTAGGAATGTGGCTGCTGCTTTGGCATCGCAGTGGACGCAAGGTCCAGCTTCGATCCAGCGTGAGAATGGACACACTACTACAATGAGATATCGGTAATTTTGGCAGCGATCGATCATGTCGACATAGTCAATGTGTAGTTCTTTAAAGGGGCCTGTTGGTCTGGGAATTGTGGAAGCCACTGTCTTGAGAGTCGGGTTTGGGGAGTATTATTGACAAATGAGACATTTATTAACATAAAGTTGTATCTGTTCATGGGCATTGGGAATGAACCAATCTGTCTGTAATGTTGTGGACATGTTATCTCGGGTGACATGTGTAGGAAGGTGGAGTTGATCCAATGCCACTTGCAATAAAGCCTGGGGCATCACAGGTTTCCCTGTTATTGTCTGTCTGTAAATGAAGTCGATGGAGTCCTGTTGTACTCCCCTCTTCTTCCACAACTCTTTCTCTTGATCTGATGCACTTTCTTCTGTTTCTCTGAGGTGCAATTGTGCAATGTGATCATATTGCTGTGTTGTGTCAATGTCAAATGGGGACGGTATTTGAGATGATGTATTTAAAGTACCTTTGTTTATGTTGTCTTGCTCTGTTGAAGGTACGGTTTGGGCAAGTAAGATAGGGGTAAGTGGAACTTCTGGTGTGGTTTGAGCTGGGGGGCCTCTGGCTGCAGCCTTAGCTGCCCAATCTGCCAGGGCGTTACCTCTGGAGACAAAATCTTGGCCATTGGTGTGCTCTGCGCATTTGACTACGGCTACTTCAGCTGGTAGTGTAAGGGCCTCAATAAGTTCCTCCAGTAACTGCTTGTGAACGACAGGTGTACCATCTGATTTGAGGAAGCCACGCCTTTTAGCGAAGGATGCTGGAGTGTGTTGTTGTGGTGACGTATGCAGAGTCAGAGTAAATGGTAATCCGGTCATCAGCTCCAATGTTTAAGGCAGCTATGAGTGCTACTAGTTCAGCTGCCTGGGCTGAGTAATGTGATGGTAATGTGAGCTGCTGTGCAATGTCTAGGGAATCAGAGGAATCATTTTGCTGTGCTCTAACTACTGCAGCTCCTGTGTACCTGACTCCTGTTTCTTGATCAATGGTGGAGGAGCCATCAACAAAATATACAGTACTGTTTGGCAAGGGGTCCTCTTTTGCTGCTCCTGACTCATCTGGTGAATATGTGGAACAATCATGGGGGTCATCATCTGACATTGCAATGGGATGGGCAAAGAACGTGGCAGGGTTTACTGTGTGACATTTGACAATTTTCAGAGAAGGCAATGACAGTATGACTTCGTAACCTGACACTCTTTGGGTTGTTAAAGTGGTCTTGGCTTTTTGTATTATTGCAAAGACGGCATGTTCGGTGTACATAGTCAGTGGGGAACCCATTACAATGGGGGTGCTTTTCTCAACTGCAAATGCTGCTGCAGCGAGGGCTTGCTCGCAGGGGTAATAACCTTTCATGACAGAGTCCAGCATGCCGCTGAAGTAGGCAATGGGCTTATGGCCCATGGGGTATTTCTGGGTGAGTACTGCAGTCATAACTTGACCATCACAGTGAGTGAATAGGTAGAATTCTTTTGTATAATCAGGTGAAGCTAACACTGGTGCATTTGTTATCTCATCTTTGAGCTGGGTATAGGCTGTTCTCATTTCAGGTGTCCACTCTATTTTGTTGTGTCTGTCTTTGCCCATTTTTACTGCTTTCAACAAAGGGGCAGTTATGGTTGAGAAATCAAAGACCCATTGGCGGACATAATTGACCAAACCCATGAATTTCTGCATATCTTTTACAGTTTGGGGTTCAGAGGTGCATTTTATAGTCTCAACTCGATCTGGAGTGACTCGTCTGCCTGACGCTGACAGAAGCTGACCTAGATAGTGTACCTCTTTTTGGCAATTTTGTAACTTTTGTTTGTCAACTTTGTATCCTCTTTGCGCTAGAGTGGTGAGTAAAGAGATGGTGTCTTTCCGGCATTGTTGTTCTGTGGGGCTGCAGAGCAGTATGTCATCGACATATTGCAGTAGGGTGCTGTCACATTGGAAATTGGACAGGTCTGTTTTGACAACTCTGTTAAAGACGCTAGGGGACTCACAGTACCCTTGAGCCAGTCGGGTGTATGTCATTTGCACAATTCTAAATTGAAAAGCCAATAAGTATTGGCTGTCTGGGTGCAGGGGAACGCTGAAAAAAGCATTTTTCAGGTCGATGACAGAAAAGTACTGTGCATCGGGGGGGACGTTCGTGAGGATGACAGAGGGGTCTGGGACGATGGGGAACTCAGGTACGACTATGTTGTTAACGGGACGAAGATCATGAACTAGCCTCCATTGATTTGTCTTCCCTTTGCGCACAGGGAAAAGGGCCGTATTGCAAGGAGAGATACAAGGATATATTACTCCTTGATCCAGCAATGCTTGTATGGTAGGGGCAATACCTTCCTCTGCGGCCTTAGACAAGGGATACTGTTTTATTCTTGGCAGGATAGCAGCTTGTTTCAGAGTTATCTTAAATGGCGCGGCAGAGCTAATAAGGCCTACATCGTTTGGGCCTGTTGTCCAAAGATGTGGTGGTACTTGAGCCAAATCTGCCTCTCGGACAGAGTCATAGCTGGGGGTGACAGTTGGTGTTCTAATTTCCACTGTCACTGAGATGGGCACATTGTTTTGATAGATAATCTCTGTTTTAGAGTAGTCTTCAGGGGATCCAAATAACTGGGCATCTGAGATGTCTCGTACTAACCCTTTAGGTTCAATGAAAATGACACAAGCCCAAGTATGAGCATTGTCATCGCATGCCAGGAATGCACCGTAGGTGGGTGTTATCTCAAGGGCGCATATGTCAGGGCTCACGTGCTTGTCTAATATCTGTGAGCCTAATGCGTGGGGTCTAAAAAGAAACTCTTTTGGTAACTGAACAGTGCGGCCTTGCAATTCGGGAGTAGTGGCGACAGTGTGGACAGCTGCAGAGAAGGCGTGCTCATCCACTGGACGTGCTCTGACCTGGCTGTTTAAGGAAGAATGTGCAGTGACTGCCATTATCCTAGTTAGTGGGGTACCTGGTATGGAGCAAATCATTGTTCCGTTCTCATCAAAGTGGATAGTCATGTTTAGTTTGGCCATGATGTCACGTCCTAAGAGATTGACTGGGGACCTTGGTGAATAGAGCAGTGGCTGTTCCACTACATGGCCTCCTATCTCAATTGATACTGGCTTGGTGAAGGGGACCCTTGCTATCGCCCCAGAAAATCCCTGTGTGTCCGCTATCTGATCAGAAATGGGCAGAGAGCCACCTGTAATGCAGGAGTATGTGGCACCTGTGTCAACAAGAAAGCTATATGTTTTGTTATTTATCGTGACACAAGCAATAGGGTCCTCCTCAGTATTGCTAGTGCATGACAAAATTGGGCACACAAGAGTTGTCTGTGGGCTGTCCTAGCCAGTGTATCCTCCAGTCTGATATTGCTGGATGGTGCCCTGGGTGAATGGGTTGCTGGAGGCAATAATCGTTCCTCCTAGGGGTACATTGTTTTGTGTTTGGGGGACCACTTGATAAGCAGGTACTTGCTGTGGCTGTTGCATCGGAACCTGCACCTGTTGGGCCGATGGCTGAACTTGGACAGATGGCTGAACTTGAGCCATTATGGGTGCTTGGAGCTGCACTTGTTGCTGCTGTACTGGTTGGGCATAAGAGTATAGTATTTGGGGCTGTTGATGGTGTTGTTGCATGTGCTGCTGTTGTTGGGCTGGTGCTTGGTAACCGGGACCCATGTACTTCTGTCCCACATCTCGCATTTTAGTGCGGCATTCTCTTTGCACGTGGCCTATTTTCTGACAATAATAGCAGATGAGCGGTGGGATCCCCAGTCCTAGCTGTTGTGGAAACCTCTGCTGTCCCATCCCTCGCCCTCTTCCCTGTACACCTGTGTTCCTGTTCATATTTTGTCTGTTATTGTAGTAGGGCTGTATGTCGGTACTGTAAGCAGGTGGTGCTGGCATGTATTGTAAAATTGGCTGTGGTTGTGGCTGGGCATACTGTATGATAGGCTGGGGTTGGGCTTGTATGTATTGTACGGCAGGTTGTGCTTGAACCTGTTGTGGGGCAGGTTGGGCGTTGCCTGTAAGAGCATTCATGGCAGCCTGGGGGAAGGATGTTACTGCCGTCATCTGAGTGACCGGTGCTGCAAACATGACTGTGTCTGTATTGTCTTTTTTCTTATTAAGTTTCTGCTGCACCAATTTGGCAGCGGCATTCTCTATGGCCAACTGTCTATTCTTTTCCTGTTCCTGCCTCTTCTTGCACTAATGTATAATGTGGTCTTGTATCTCAGGCCATGGCTTACATTCCATTGCTACTATGCCTTCTAATTTTTCCTGCACTTCAGTTGGCAGACCCTTTTTTATTGTGTGGTAAAATAGTCTTCCGTACCCTCCTGTCGCATCCCATCGTTGCCCTAACTCCTGATGCCATTTTTCTTTCATTCTGGAAAGATAGTTGGCAGGGTCTTCATTTGGTTGCATGGTCTGTGACAACAGAGCCCCAATATCGGGAACATCGGGAAATTTTCTGCGCAACTCAGACCATGCTAGTGTTCTGATCTCATTAAAGGAAACACCATCATGTTTGGTGTTTGTTTTTGTAAGATTGGCATGAACACGTGTGAAGAAATCTTCTGCGTCTTCTCCGATGAGGGAGATCAGCAGGCTTTTCACATCTCCTATAGCTATGTTGTTACCTGCGGTGTGCTTTTCAAAAGCCGCAATCCATTTTCCAGCACCCTCCGTGAGTGGTGGGAGTTGTTTTTAAGATTTTCTTTGTCTAGTGTAGACCACGGGATATAGATGGGGGATCAGTGACATTTTTGTACAGCAGTGGCATCTGGCGCATCACTCCTGTGCGTGGCACTGTAGGCCCTGTAGAGTCATGCTGGTGGGCATATTTTTGCCAGACCTTTAAACTCTCCCGCATGTACTCATAGTCCCAATCCTCAACTCCTAATCCTTTTAGAATACATTCAACGGCTGTTGCCATGTACTGAGGCTCAAAAGAGCCTTCTCTTGGCCAAGGGAGCATTTGCGGTGCTAAGGGTTCTGACCAGTCTGCCAAGTCGTCTGAGAAGGGGTTAACTGCATAGTCTGAGCCTTCCCCTAATGTCACTATCTCATTGGGAGTGAGATCATTGCTAGTTTGTGGCGCGCATGGTCTGCTGAGACACATGTTGTATCGATTTTTCATCCTAATGGTACCGAAGGAAGCAGAGCCCGAGACGTCATATAATATGTCGTCTTGGCACCCGTGCAATCCCAAGACTTTTAGTTTCTGCGCTTCCGTGAGCTTAACCTTTCTCCTGACAACTGGGGCAACAGGGACTTCTGGCTGCGGGGGCTCTGTGAACAAGGGGTTGTGCCTTCTGGTACGAGGTGTGTCCTTTCCAACCCGAATGCTTGTTGCCGTCGGTGGGCCTGGTGTGTGTGTGTTATCCCAGATGCAGCATCTCCATACTGGGGGGTGCTTATTATGGAGATTTTGTGTGATCCCTACCCCATTCCCATGGATACTTGTCTGTGGGTGGTCCTGCATGAGCTGGTGCTGGGAAGGTGAGTGTGGTGGTGCTGGAGCGGTGACCTTCGTGAGCAGATCCGAAAATGTTTTCTGCATGTCTTCTAATTTGTTTGACATGCGTCTCATTTTGTGCATCTGTTCTATGTGGCTGGGCGGCTGATGCATGTATGAGAGTTGTTTTTCAAGGTGCTCTGGTGAGATGCTTTCCAGGCTCAGGCTTTTGCTCAAATCTACATTTGTTCTCCAGTTTTCGTATGGGGTGGGGTGATCTGTGTGGGGGACAAGCTGTCCCTCAGTCATGCACAGCAATGGTGGGTTGTGGAACTCAGATATTTGCTGTTGAGCTGTCATATGGCCGGACCCTTGTCCCTCATACAGAGGTACAGTGGTGTGCTGGGACAGGTGACTTGGGGGAACGGGGCCTGATATTACCAGTGGTGGCGCAACGGAGTTACGGAAAGGGTTTGCTAGTGGTGGCATGGCGGAGTCAAGGAAAGGGTTGCTTGTTGTGCGTGAGTGGCGAGATGATGCTTGAGATGCAGAGTCAGAGTCTTCCTCATCCTCTTCACCTGGGCGTGGTTGTGCAGTATTCACAGTTGGTGTAAATTTCAGTGACAGTTGTGTATCTATATGGCCTGGGAGACCTGATACTGCTGTCTCCATTATTGTACCGTGGGGGACGGGCATGTGTGTGTTCTGACGTTCGGTCAGGCACGGGTATACATCACCGGGGGGCATGGGTGGAGTCTGTAATCCGTCCATGTGGTGGTATGGATGACTGGGTGACGTGTGGGAAGTCTGAAGTTCATCCGTTTGTGTAATGTCTGTGTCTGGACCGGGGTGTGGTGAGGGAGATGCATTGCCTGGTAGTGGTTGGGAACCAGCAGCCGGACAATTATTAGTGGTAACTGGTAAGTCTGGTTGTTCCTTGTGAGTGCGTTCGGTATACATACCGCTGAAGTGGTATGGCGGGGGAGCACTGGGTGTGGGTGTGTGTGTCATGTCCGAGTGTGTTTGAGCCTTGTCTTTGAAAATGCGCCAGAGGTCTAAAGTAGCCTTTCTCTTCTGTAGCTTGGTGCCGGAGTACTTAGTGTCTAGGAAGGTGGTGGCATGCTCTAGTATGACTGGATCAAAACTCCCTTCTGATGGCCAGGGATGGCTCATCTTTGTGGTACATTTATGCAGCTCCCTACAATGTTTTAGTATACGCTGCTCTTGTCCTCCAAACGTTTTCAAAACATGTTGCAGTGGAGTGGCCATGTTGGTGTGGGGAGGTACGTGGTACTTGTACTGGTGTTTGCACGTTCAGGTGCTAGGGTCAATATCTCTGATGAGTTCTTGTGCCACAGCCTGAATGACAATGTCGTATATGCCGTCCTGCAAGTCGCGCTCTTGGCCAACAGTGTACAGGGGAAAGCGAAGCTGGCCGTCAAAGCAGGCCTCAGCAATGTAACTCTGGAGTGGATGCCTTGGCCAAGTGCTTGATAATATGGCGGTGAGTAGTGAACCTGGGGGACGTATGATGAAAAATATGTGAAAGTTAGTGGACGTTTTATACACTGTAGAGCTCAGTATGCCATTCATGGAGCCCTATTTTAAAGCACAGCTCTTTCAGGCTGAGTGTCGCTACTCTAGGAAGAGATGTAGTTAGGCATTAGGGGTAGTGGGAAGGACGTCTTTTACTAGTTCCTCTCCTATGGCGCTAATAACAATTTGGTATATTATTTCTCTTAAGTCCAGTTCCTGTGGTCCGGTGTATATTCCGTCAGGGGAGAAGTCAGGGAATTGGAGCTGGTTACGAGAGAGAGCAGCAATGACTTCGCTTTGTAGTGGGTTGCGTGGATAGGATGTGGTTAATGTGGTGGGTATCTCCAAGCCTGGGGATATTAAGCGGATGCGTATGTAAATGCAATCCGGTGTTTTGTGAACAGAAGTACCTAAAATTCTGTTCATGAGGACCAGTAGTAGATGGGGGACGAGAGTGTTCCCTGAAATGTCAGTGCTTGCAGGACTTTGGTTCTTTGGCGTTGGTGCAACTGGGGTGTGGGAAGGACGGTGCTAGTGAGAGCGTTATCTGCTGTGCATGGGTGTAATCAATCCCTAAAACTTGAAATATGGTGATAAGGACAGTACTTGCTAAGGGTGTAACGTGGACGAAGGAAGATGGGTGACCAGTGGAGAGACCTACAACGTGATTGTTAACTAAATATACAAAAATATGAGATGCTGTGCTGTAAGGGGAGGGGTCGCACATTCCCTAAAGTGACTGGAAGTGCAGAGGGGGCAGGCAGGGGGAGGCACGATCAGGACGTCTGGTGGAGGGTCCTGCAGGTCCACGGAATAATCCTGCAGGAGTGCCGCGAGGAATGGGGACACGTTACCAGGAGACGGTGGTTGGTGGAGAGCACTGCTAGAGGCTGATGCTGATACAGTGGGAGAAGCAGGGGTAGTAAGATTAGGGAGTGTTGCCTCTTCAGAGGATGTCGTGGAGTGTATGGAGTCTGTAGTAGACTCACCGTCTATGGGAATGACAATGGGAGAAGCAGCAAAGTAGACAGAGGAGCTCAAGGATGGTGCGGAGCGGGAGGAGCAATTAGAGGAGTGATCAGGCCAAAGCAGATCAGGGCGAGTGGTGTCTGGGGGTGGTGGAGGCTGGGAGGAAGCGGCGGCTGAGGGAGGTAAGTCTGTGAGAGATAATAGGGAGAGGCGTATTTCAGTGATAGGTGTAAAGGTGATCCCTAGGATCTCCCAGGCAACAGCAAGAACGTCACTTTGATGGCGCGTAAGGGGAATAAAACGATCAAGGGAGGCGTGGTAGACTGCAGTGGCTGTGCCACGCACTGAATGAATAAGAAGGCTAAGAATTTGCGGGGGATCAAGGGACATACCGGAGAGGGAGGGGGTAAGGGAGCTGACCGGAGGAATGGAGATACAACTCCACCCCCCTTTGGCTACCAATTGGCGTGGACAAATGGTAGGCAAAAGTGTGAGAGACAGAAAAAGAGGCGCAATGAAGGTGCAATGGTGAATGGTGGTAAGTGAACAATTACCTAGCGGGGTTGCTGAGGCTAATGAAGAAACAATGGAGGCAACCCAGACAACAGCTACCTAGCGGGGCTGATGAAAGTAGTGAATAATAGTTAGAGGCAGCCCAGACAACAAGAAATAACTAGCAGCCCTGCCACTCGGCTAGTCAGTGTAGAGTGGGCAAGGCAGCACCAGAAGGGGCGGGGCGGGAAGGCAACTGTGGTGGGGCAGCAGGGCGGACAAATGCTTAAAAAGGAACAGAAGCACAAAAAACAGAAACAATAGACAATAAATAAATAATTATTACATAAAAGTAATGCATATGCAAAAATAATCGTGATCACAATGATAAATGTTTTTCAAGAGATGGAGGAGGGAGAGAGCAGCTGGTGAGGACAGAGCAGGGAGGGGCTGTTTGAAGCCGCGAAGGGGAGAGGAGCACTTCCTCGTTCTGCGAGCGTGCTGAGGAGAAGAAGGCGGGGGGAATCTGTGAAGGGCACAGAGCCTCCGAGAGAGATACTTCCTCTTTTCGGAAGTGCGCAGCTAAAAATCGAGAGGTGCGCCTGGCAGAGAGAGATATGAAGTGGAGAGATAAAAATAAGAAGACACCCAAGCCATGCAAAATGGAATCGTAAGAAAAGGAGAAGGACACGGCAGAAAGGGAGAAGAAAGAATGAGTGAAAGGACCGGCAAGAAACCTGGGAAAGTAAACGCGCATTTAAAAGAGCACCTTATCAGGAGATACACATGAGAGACGAGATGGGAAGGGGCAGGGGAAGAGGTGAAGAGCTGAGAAAGGGGTGCGTGGTGGCGCTATGGACCAAGTAGGAAACACAATAAGGCAATAAAATGGTGTAGAGCACAACCGACAGACCGCAGTGCAATGATACTTAAAACACTGTAAAATTTAGACACTGTCATACAGTATGGTGCAGAGAAGGCAGGGCACATGCGTAGGACTGAAAACTTGTTAGAAGATGTGGACCACACCCTATATAGTACACCGCAGTAGGACCCCAACCTATAGTCAGCAGTCAGAAGTTAGACACTTGTGCACAGTGCCAAGGACGCAAAAGACCTGTGTCAGAATTTAGACAAACATGGACAGTATCAAGGATTCCTAACCTGTGTCAGAATTTAGATACCCACATGCAGATTTTAAATACCGACGTGCAGTAGCAAGGACTCAAACCTGTGGCGGACTTTAGATACCCATGTGCAGTATCAAGGACTTCCAACCTATGTAGGATTTTAGATACCCATGTGTCAAGGATTCTAACCTATATATATATCATTATTTCTTCAAATAAGGAACGTCCATCATAGTATATATAGAAGCAGAAAGCACTACGAAACAATGCTGAGAACTGCCAATAGAAAACAAGCAGAAGGAAACCAAGACGGAGCCGATGAGAGCAGAACGGAAAGTACCGAAGAACCTCGGCGAGATGTGACCAGCCACAGAGGACGTCGTGGCAAGACAGCAGACCACAGGGGGACAAAGGAGCAGACACAAGGGAGACCCTGGAGGGCTGAGGCAGCCAGACCTACCCCTCCACACACGCCACACCCTGTGGTAAATTCAAGGAAGAAAAAAGAAAACTATCCCTGACTTACCCAGGTGGCCGTGAGGAAAGGAGAGTCTGGGGGCAGCCGCAGGTGTGTCCCAGGTGTGTGTCCTAGGTCCGCACTGTAGAGGACCCGCCAACGAGACCTTCTTGTTCGTGGTCGCCAGCTGTTTGAGGGTAAATGGGTGGTCACACCCTTCTGCTTACCGGCTCACGAGAGCAAGACCCGCACTCTGCTCGTTCACTTGAAAAGAAGGAACAACGGTGTGAAATACAGTGGCACTTTATTAAGCAATTCAGAAACACAGAAAACTGTTCAGTTAAATGTTGCCCATCAACACATGAGCAGGATGAAATAAAAGCATCAACAATATTATAAATCTGCTGTTTAAGTGAAGCAAAAATATCTATGCATATATCATTTAATGCGCAGCTGCCTGAAGGGCAACCCTAAAATTAGAGATGATTAATAGGCAAGCGCCTAGTGGGCTGATCTTAAATGAGAGAGCAAAAACCATCCAAGGCTACACAATTTAAGCTAGGATAAATGCAATGACTTGGGTGTGGATGAGCTAAAATAGAGAGGCTGACAAAGCCAAAAGGCTAGCAATCAGAAAAGAGCATTACCACCTTGAGAGTAGAAGTTCTAGGCCCAAGATCAGGAGAACGGTCGACCGGGAACCCTCACCATGCGAGGCACTGGTATGAAGAGTTCAGGGCGTGGACATGGGTGCAAACCTTTTATATGGCTTAATGCAGAACTCCCACCCACAGTTGACGTGGGCCCTGACGTGGGTCCTTGACCGCACGCTTACAGTAACTGTGGAAAGTTTTTTGAAGAACAGAGAAGTGGTATCATGGTGAAAACAGGGGCTTTTAGCAGGTGGTCAGTGCTCTTGACCACAAACATTAAAAAAAGATAACTTTTACCGTAAGATGCTCAGAAATTAATATTTTATATATTATTTCTCTGTCACGTAGCCGCCTTTTCAGTTTCAGTTGAGCAAGCGTGGAAAGTTTCATAAGTAAAAATATTGCAAACATTGCTTGTGAAAGATCAAGATGTACCAGCAGAGTGTCACGTACGTGTGGGCTAACCTTATTCTTGTAACTGTGGAAATTTACAAGGGGGGGCTGGTGCCGCGGTGGATGGCACAGGTCCCTGCTGTTAGGTCAGAACGGCCTACGAGATTTGTTGTATTAAAAATTCTAGCAAGAGGCAGTGGCCTCTTGGGCCTACATGTGTGTGTGCATCTAAGGAGGTGGGCTTGGGCCTAAGTGTATGTATCTAAGGGGGTGTGGACCACTGTGAGAGGTATTAAAAGGCTGAAGAAAAAATGGACAACTTAGGTCATCTATCAGGGCCTGACTGGTGGGGCCTATATGGAAGTGCCATGTTTCATGGGCAGAGCAGAAAGGTACATAGGTCTGTGTTATATGGTAGAACGGACCCCTACTTCAACTCCCAAATAAATTGCCGTCCTTATGACCCCTAGGGCCGCTGGAGGCATTTCGAGTTGGAAGTTCAATATCGTCTGTGTCTTGTTCAGATTTAATTTATAGCCGGAAAAAGAGCTGAATCGCTGTGCTTCATGGGTTATTGCAGCCAGAGCGTTCACTGGCTTAGTCGAGAAAACAGCAATATCGTCCGCATATGCGGTTAGTTTTAACTCCATCCCATTTAAAGTAACCAGAATAATATCAGCATTAGACAATAAATGCTTGATAAAAGGCTCAATATAAATAGCAAACAGTAAAGGGGATAGCGGACAACCCTGCCGCGTACCCCTTTGGACTACAAAAAAGGATGAGGATTGACCATTGAGTTTGATTGCAGCTGTTGGGCTCCTATATAACTTTTGTACTACCGAAATGAACCTTTGACCGAGACCTATTGAAGACATTGTTGCCCATAGAGCTCCCCAAGTTACTCAGTCAAAGGCCTTCTCGGCGTCCAACATTAACATCCCCAACTGCTGACCCAATTGTCCTGAGACATGGAATGCAGCAATCGCAGTATTGATATGCGCTGCCGTGTCTCTTCCGGGAACAAAACCGTGTTGCTGCTCCGAAACTAATAAATGGAATGACAGGGGCCAATCGTGTAGCAAGAATTTTAGAAAAAAGTTTAGCATCAGCATTAATCAGTGCTATAGGCCGGTAAGAGCTCATGTCGTCTATGGGTTTCCCCCTTTTGGGAAAAACAATGATATTCGTAGCGTTCCAGGAAGAGGGAACTTCTTCTCCTTGCATGATTACATTACATAGCGCAAGAAAGATGGGGATCAATGTGGTTTTAAATGTTTTAAAAAATTCGAGCGGGATCTTATCCTCGCCAACTGCCTTGCCAGCAGGCAAAGCGTTAATTGCTTCCTCAACTTCCCTCACACCGACATCTTTTTGCAGAGGCTCAGAGAGCAGAGAGTCCAAAACTGGCATTGTGCACTCCTGTATATAGTCTATGGCGATTTGTTGATTAAAGCAGACTGAATCGCCGTATAGGTCAGCATAGAATAACCTAAATTGTTCTACTATATCCGTAGGCCTAGTGTAAACCAGACCATCCATTCCTTTAATTGATTTAACATGTGATTTTGCCCTTTGATCTGCAATTTGGTTAGCCAACAATCGGCCCACCCTTTCGCCGTATTCATATTGTTTGGCTCTGTACTTATGGTAATTATTTGCAACTTTATCCCTCAACCTTCTCTTTAGCTTAGCTCTAGCCTCGACGACCTGCTGATAAATCAGTTGTTCACCCGCATCCTTTAAGACAATAACTGTAGCATGCTGACGCTCCAAGTCTAAACAAAGTTTTTGTTCCAGCTGACAGAAGCCCTGCCGATTTTGTTTGATAATATATTGCAACGTAGCCCCTCTTACACAAGCTTTCAGACAATCCCATACTATTGCGATAGGAGCCGTGCCCCAGTTATTATCTATATACTCCTCGAGTACAGTTCTCATAAAATCCACATATTCCGAGTTACTGAGGAGGTGTCTAGGAAAAGTAAATTCCCTAATTAGTTCCTGAGCTCTTGACTGCAACTGCACTGTTAACATAACCGGGTTGTGGTCAGATGTGATTTTAGGACATACTGCTACAAATGCATTTTCCAAAATAGTATTGTTAGCAAATATCATATCAATCCTCGAATAATGTTTATGCGGCGAAGAATAAAAAGTATAACCTGGTATATTTGGAAATAACCTCCTCCAAGAATCCTCCAACTGATGCAAGTGGAGAAGTTCTAAGATAGCAGCCCTGGTCTTCCACATTCTGACACAGGCAGTAGTATTAGTAGTATCAATCTTTCTATCAAGAATACAATTAAAATCTCCCATCACAATCATTTCGCCAGACCACTCCAGAAACTCAGAACTCAAATGGAATATGACATCTGGGCAATCAATATTCGGGCCATATACCATACATATTGTAACCTTGCGCCCATAGATCATCATTTGAGAAATAGCCCATCTCCCTTTGGAGTCGGCAAGTGATCGAAGAACAACAGCCCTACATCTCCTAGACTTTAATAACGCCACCCCTCGAATAGAAATTATTTGCGACGTGCAAACAATAATATCGTATCCCAATTGTTTTAAGAAAGCTCTATCCTTATATGCAATATGCGTTTCCGCCAACCCTAATATATGGGGCTTAAATACACGCAGCTCTTCTGTTACTAGCCGTCGCTTTCCAGCTTGATTGAGTCCCGCTACATTCCAGCACATACATTTAAATTCCGACATTAAATAGTATTTGTAAACCCGGTCGAGTCATCCGTTCCCTAATTATGTGCCCCCCTCCCCAGTGCTCTGCCCATGTAAAATTAACTAAATTGTGGCTTTTTACATCCCCCCTCCCAAGACCCCCCTCCCCTCCCCTTCCCTCCCTTCCCCCACCCCTGTACCTACGAAAAGGAATCTCCCCCTTCCTTGCTGTCCCAGAATGACAGCATACCGAAGACACCCTCTCTGTGCCCCCCCCACCGCCCCCATGACCCACACCGAACCCTACCCGGCTCAGCCTACCAATATAATTTTCTCATAACTGTGAGGAAAAAAGCAACAAATTAAAAAATCATTTTGAAATCTCGAATCAACAAAAAAACTTTTTTCTCAAGCGCAACCTCTCTTATAACACAATAATTGCTGAATTAGGACTTGAAGTCATTCCTTGCCAGTTGCTTGCCATCTTGACAAGGCTTGCTTAGCATCCTGTTCGTTAAAGAAAAAATGTTGTCGACCATCTTTTATAATCTTAAGACGGGCCGGCTCCTGCAAAAACACTTGTGAGCACACAGCTTTAAGAGGGTCCATTAATTGACGGAGCTTCCACCGTTAGTCCATTGTTACCTTAGACAGATCAGAACGCACAAAAATAGACATTGCATCCACCTTAACTGGTGCCGATGGGCGCGCCTTGAAATATATAGCTTGGCGTAACAGTAAATTGCCCAGAAACACAAGGATAGGTCGAGCAAAGTTGGATTTGGCCTGACTACCCTGGGTAGTTGACAATGGCAGTCTGTGTGCCTGTTGAACTTGAGTGTCCATATCCCAGTCTGCAAGGTCCGGAAAGGCTTCTTGAAGAAGTCTAACAATAAAAGCCCGCGGATCGTTGCCTTCTCTTCCTTCTGGAATACCAAAAATCCGTAAATTCTGGCGCAGCGGACGATTTTCAAGATCTTCAATCTTAGATTGCATTAGCATCATTTGAGAATCCTGTGTTTTTACGAGGTTAACTGTATACGTGTTGGATTCTTCCACTGCAGCCACTCGTTGCTGTAGGTCAGTGACTTCAGAAGAGAGCTGGATGACCTTAGATGTTACCTCTACCAAGGCTTGCTTAATTTCGCTACTATCCACATTAGCCTGTTTATAATACTCCTGGGCTTCTGCTCTCTGAGTGTACAATGCTTGCATAATACTAGACAGTGAAGGCTCCTCTCCTATCCGTTCCAGATTATCAGCAGAAGCACCTAGCTCCAACATAGTTGTTGGTGGCACTGCAGGGCTTGAAGCTGGGGAAAAGACTAAAGAATGGCGGGGAGTGAGGAAGATGGTCGGAGTGAGGAAGATGGCGGATTGATGCCGCGCTCGAGGACGCCCTCCGTGCTTCTCCCGCTGAACCTCCAGTGAGCCACCACTGAAGACCCGCCTGCCTCCCGGCAATGTAATGCGCCCGTTAGGTTAAAGGCTGGGCTGTAATTAGGATCTGTTTTTGATACGTACCTGCATATCTGCAAAACAAATGTGCCGCATTTCTACAGCGAACAAAGAGGTTTACGTGTGCCGTGCTGCGCGGTGGATTTTTCAGCCAGCACTGCTTCAGGTACTCCAGACGTCCCAGACGCCGCGAACACTTGCCGGGCGTTCTACTCTGATTCACAGAAGCATACAACGTCTAGCTGTGATCTCAGAGGGGGAGCTGGGGATCGACATGGCTCCGCCACACACCGCTAAAGGTCGGCGCAACGAAGCCCCAACTTCAGCAAGTACAACATGTAAAACTGTGGGCAGTTCAGACAAGGATAAGGACAAGGATGTAGGGAGCAGCGTCATTACTTCGTCTACAGGTGAGCTGAACTCACCGAACTTGTCTGCTTGCACTTCCTTGACTAATGGCGAATTCACCACCGGGTCCAGGGCGGAGGCTGGGTCAGGGTCACAGCTTGGGAAACCAATTCTGAAATTACTCCAATCTGGGAGAGTAACTGAATTACTTCGGTCATGTGGGTCTGAGAACTCCATTCCGGGTGTTGTGATGGCCGAAGTGTTAAACGCTGCAATACAGGATGTGAGAGAAGGTGAGGCTGGCCCAGCTAACATAGACAACAGTAGGGAAGTAATTCCTGTGCATCCCGTTGTTAATTTGCAAGAAGCCGGTAAGACAATCGGACTAGCAATCGAATCAGCAGCGATTAGTTTGGTTAACAATATAGTATCAGAAAATGAAGAGAAAGATTGTCCTGTGGGTACAAGAGACTGCCAAATAGACAACTCGACGGCGAGTTTTACAATAATAGCTACGACTGCTGGTCTTACTGGATCAATCTCACAGGAACGCACCGATTCCACCGAGATTGCTGTTCAGCTAATAGGCGAGAGCCTTGGGGAAGGGAATGGTGCTACTAGTAATGGAGGTACCACTAGCGGAGGGGATCTTGCAGAGCAACAAGTTTATAAATCTGCTGATATCGCGGCTGATACTGTGGTCAATGTTGGGCCAGTCCGAACCCCAACTGCTACTGACACAGAGTGGCTTAATCCGGCGCAAGGCTTGGAGAACAATCAATGCAATACCCTTGGCGGGGGGAAGGGTGTAAGAATCAAAAGCTCTAAAGTTGTTAGGACATGCAAAGGTGGTAAAGGCCACGGAGGGGGAGTAAAGCAACAAGTGATTGATGCAATGGGGCGATTAAAGGGGGCTTCAACCAACACCGCCAAAGCTGGTTCAGGGGTCAGTCCGTTGCGCAAATGGGTCTCTTCAAAAGGCGAAGTGAAAAACATTATCTCTAGGTTATCAAACGCTAGCAGCACGGCAACCACCCCTACAGAACTACCAGAGGGAGAGGGAGTTGGAGTTGACGTTGATCAGTTAGCATTAGCAGACGCTCCAGAGAAGTTTGCATCCACCACTATTTGTGAATCTTCGAGACTGTACCCTTCCATGCCTATCTTTGCTATGTGTTCTACTTTGTGTTACAGTGTCTAGCAGCCCGATGTATCTGATAGAGACTACTAGCCGCAGATTCCTTAACGTAGAATTATCCCCAGGCGTGAGACTGGATCCGGAAAATTTTTGCCACAGCATCCCTGCGCGCCGGGGGGGGCGGCACCACACGACTCCGCCCTGATGCTGTCCGCGGACGTGACATCAGCGAGGTCACATAAGTCCCACCCCGGCGCGCTGACGTCAGTTACCTTCTTTTCCGCGTGCAACGCGGATCCGGAGTGAGTTCCCTTGACCTGTTTTCAGGCCTCTTTTAACGCCCTTGCGTTGGGAACAGTGTGCAATGCCTTCGGGTTTCAAGACGTGTGCTTCTTGTACGCATCAGATGTCGGCGACGGACCCTCACCCTATTTGTATGTGGTGTTTGGGCGAGCACCATGATTCTACGGACTGCGACGCTTGTCAGCATCTCAAGCCGAATTCCCGGCGGGAGCGCCGGATGAAGTTGCTTTCGGCCCGCTTGTCCAGATCGGTCTCGTCACCGTGTCCGTCCCCTGCCTCGGAAGGGTCCAGGCGCTGCCGATTCCGGTTGCGGCATCGTCCTTCACCGAGGCCCCACGGGCGTCGCTCGCCTGTCGGTAAGTCTTGCAGCTTGTCACCGAGGCCCTCTCCTCGTTCTGCTGAGGGCGCAGGTTCCTCTCGGGACATGCGCCCTCGCCCGTCGCCACCCTATCCGCCGTTTCCTGGCGTTGGGGCGACAAGGGCCCAATTGAAGGCCTTTTACGGCTCTGCAGGCTTCTTTGGGCCCCCCTCCTCTTCCTGAGACGTCCGTGGATCCCTCGCCATGCGCGGGGCCTTCTGCAGACTCCCCGGCGGATTCGTCCCCGGCGCCGACGCGTTCGGCTTCAGGTTTTGGAGGTGTGGTGTCGTCGAGGTGCGGCCCTACTGGGTTCCCCTCTTCGGCCCACGGCGTCCCTGCCTCGCCGCAAAACCCCGCGGGGTTCCCTGTGGTGTCGCAGGAGGTCGCCGGGACTCACGGCTCGTCCCCGAGTCCCCCTCGGTCCTCTGGGCAGGCGGCTGTCTTACCGGAGGCCGAGCCGACGCCTTTCCGGCACTGTCGGCTTTCCTCCCCGGCCCTGGCGGTGCCACGGGTGGAGGCCGGGGCCCGGGGAGCCTCCCCGAGTCCCTCTCGGTCCTCTGCGCAGGCGGCTGCCTCGTCGGATGTCGAGCCGGCGCCTTTTCGGCGCCGTTCATTGGCCGCTTCGGCTCCGTCCGTCTCCTAGGATGCATGTGGTGGTGGAGGTCGACTCGGCACCCCTGGTGGACGCTTCGGCACCGATCGAGGACACACCGGTGCCCATGGCGGACTCTCCGGCGCCGTCCCGGCGTCGGAGCGTCGACTCTTCCTCTCCGGAGGGTTGTCATCTCCTTGTCTCCTCTTCACCGGAGACTGGACGCCGCATCATTGCCTTTTCCCCGGCAGCTTCCGGGGCGGGTTCTATGCCGTCTCTGCGTCCACAGCCCCCGGACCCGCCCTTCCGCACCTTGCAGTTGGTTGCCCCGCGGGCTTCTCCGCCTTCTCCGGAGACCCCTCAGGCACCTCACTCGTCCGTGGGTCCTCCATCCTACAGGGGCTGGCCGTTTCTTCCTCCGGCAGGGCACGGGGACGGGCAGCTTAGTTTGCAGCCTTCGCCCACGGAAGAGTTGCTCTCTCCCCCACGTCGCCCTACAGAGGCGAGTGTAGCTTTTGTCTGGGCAATCTCCACGGCCACCGGCATTTTGCAACTGGGCAACCCGGTCGCTCCGCTCCCAACGGATCACTTGTTGGAGGTTCTCCACCAGAGCTCTGGTGGAGGGGATCCGCTTCTTCCGTTTGAAGCTTCGCTCCACAACTCTCTTCTGGGGGCGTCCTGCTACGGGGGATCCGGTGCCTCAGCCGCTCCTCCACTGCCACCGTCCTGCCCAGCACGATCCAGTCTGCCTTTTTTCCCACCCATCTGCCCAGGGCCCTGTCCTGCAGACTGCTTTCCCTTCCTTGCCTTTGGTGTTGCTCCCTCCGTCACGGGAGGCCCGGTGGTTGGACTCCTGGGGGCGTAACATTTTCGCTTCCACTAGTGCTGCTCTGCGCGTGCTCAACACACTTTGTGTGTTGGCTAGGGCTACCTCTGACCTATGGGATTCCGCGGAGTCCCTTCTGTCTCGCGCCTCCCACGACGGTGTCCGCGCTGATCTGCGGCACCATGTGCTGGATGGTCGGGAGTTAGCTGCCTTTATTCTCCGTTCGGCCTTGGATGTCTCTGATTCTCTCGCCCGCGCTATGGCGAGTTCTGTGGCCCTCCGCCGCCATGCTTGGTTGCGGGATAGCGTCTTTCCCGAGAATATTCGGGAGCGTCTTGTTGACCTGCCCTTTGAGGGATTCTTTTATTTAACACCCACGCGGACTCCGCTATTCAGCAATCCTTGCGGGGCTCCGTCCTCCTCCCCCTCCATAAGCTTCGGCTTGTCGGTCCTCGGGTGTCTTATGGGAGGCGTTTATCCCCCCTTTCTCTTTGGGCCTAGTGTTTCGGTTGGCCCCTCTGTGTGCTGTGTGTGGCTGGGAATGCCTTCAGGGTCCTTCAGTTGGCCCCTCTGTACTTTTGGCTGCGGGTACAGCCCTTTAGCTTTTGTGGTGTGTGTTTTTTGGCTGTTAGTGAAGCCGTATGGGTCCTCAGGTTGGACTATCTGTGTATTCCTTTTTGGCTGATTGGTAAGCCGTCTGTGGTGATACCTACAGGTCTTTCTGTTCTTGACCTCTGCTGCGGGTTTTTCCCTAAGAGGTGTTCCCCTGTTTTGTTTTGGGCCGTGTCATACCCTAGGTGGGGTACTTTTTGGCTATTGTATAGCTATGTCCTCAGCTGGGCGGGGGTGGATCCCTTCTCGGGTTCCTCTCGCTTCCTGGCGTCACTGTATTCCGTTTGGTGCGGTCCTTTTTCTTCAGCCTTCGCGCAGCTTCCGCGGCTCCAGGTTCTGTCCTGCTCAGTATCCGATGGTGTTTCGATCTTTCTTCTACAGGGCTTGCCTGTCGTACGTTTTGCCCTTTGTTCCTGCGGGATATCTGTCTCTGTGCGTTTTGCCTTCCTTCTTCAGCCTCTGGATCGCCAGACCGACTTTTGTCATGCCGTCTACGGCGTCGTGTCTTGGTGTTTCCACCTTATTATCCGACGTTCGGCCTGGTCCTCTACCTTGTGCTCCAGGGGGGCCAGGATATTCCTGGTGTTCTTCTGTGTTCGGGTTGACGGCTTTAGGTCTGTGCTACATATTACTTCTCTTTTTCTTTTGGCCGGTCCCACTTCTCTTCGTGGGCCGGGTTGTGCCACTGGGATGGTCCTTCTCTGGGGCTTGTTCTGGGGTTCCCTTGCCTCGGTCCTGGTCTTGCGCTCGGCTTGTTCTGGGTGCACTACTTCATAGTCTGTACCAGCTTCCTGCTGTGCACGCATGGACGTGATGGTCCACCCCTGTGGGCCTCGGCGTGTACCCGTGTGCTCCTGTCCGTCGCTCTGCTGGGGCTTTGCGCGACTGTGTTTTCCTTCTCACGTCTGCGCTTCTCGGCTGTGGGGCCGTTCCTGCTCCTGAGGTGGGCTCTGCCTCCGTTTCCACCTCTTCTCCTTGGATTTTGCGGGTGGTTCTTTTCTTCTTTTGGTACTCCCTTGGTGCCGTCTGTCCCTCCGGGTTCTCTGGCGGACGCCCTTGGCCCCTCGGGTAGGCTTGTGGTATCCTGGCCTTCCCTTCGCCTTGTTCTTCTTACTTCTGCTTGGTGGGGGCTGGGACGTCCTTCCTGTCCCCATGCCACATCCCCTGTTGGGGCCCTGTGTTCTTCCAAGCTGGTGAGATTCTCTCGCAGACCCTCCTCCCCTCTGGGTATGGCTAGGGTATCTATTCTACGTTAAGGAATCTGCGGCTAGTAGTCTCTATCAGATGTACAAGTTACTTACCTTCGGTAACGATGTATCTGGTAGAGACGATTCTAGCCGCAGATTCCTTCACAGCCCGCCCTTCCTCCCCGTTCTGCGAGGACCTTCAGTTTGGTCTTCTGCACTCGCCTCCCTCCGGGTGGCTTGTCTTCTTCTTCGTTCTTTTTCTTTGTTCCACCCCTTCCTTTCTGGTGCTTGGACGGTGGGTTTACGTGTGCTTCTGCATCCCTCCACCCTGGTTATTCCAGTGTGGGGCCTACTCATACTCTTCTCGCTTTCTCATTGCTTGGGGTTTCTGACTCCTCTGCAGTCCTCTGGGTTGGGGCCTCTTGGCTGTGCCTCAGCCTTTAGCTCTTTACAGGGGATACGACACTCCTTGATGGTGTTGTCTTGGGGTCATTTATCGATTACTCGTCTGTTCCGGCTTGTTGCCCTTCCCTGTTCTAGATTGTGGTTGCAGACTTTCTGTCGTCTGTTATGGCATTTTTCACATGTTTTTCTGCCTCCAGGGTGGATCTCGCCTTCGCTTTGCAGGGTTGCTTCTCAGAAGCGGTGGTTTGCTCTTTCCCTTCCATGACTTTCAGTGACACAGTGCCTGGCACTGTCCCTCATGGTGCTGTCCTTCACCATTCACTTCTTCCCTTTCTGTTTCACTGATTGTTTCGCACACTGTTCCCGTACTTTCCCAGTTTTGTTTGTGATGGCTCCGCGTTGTGGCGCGGAAAAGTTCTCCGAGGAAAACTGACGTCAGCGCGCCGGGGTGGGACTTATGTGACCTCGCTGACGTCACGTCCGCGGACAGCGTCAGGGCGGAGTCGTGTGGTGCCGCCCCCCCCCCGGCGCGCAGGGATGCTGTGGCAAAAAATTTCCGGATCCAGTCTCACGCCTGGGGATAATTCTACGTTAAGGAATCTGCAGCTAGAATCGTCTCTACCAGATTCATCATTACCGAAGGTAAGTAACTTGTACATCCAGGGGACAATGGTGTTAAATAATGACATACATAAATAAAGGAAACTTTATTGGGGATTTTTTAAAAATAGAAATTGATATTTTTTAACAAAGAGATTTGGGATTACATCCTAAAAAATAAAAACAGAAAAAAACATGTGGTGGCAATGGTGTGAATTAAAGCACAAAGGACCATTACATTTGGTCACCAATAAATGGGATTTATAGATACCTTTTAATGAGTTTGCGGTCTCTTCACAAAGATAGTTTTTAGGAAAATGATTGGTAATGCGTGTGTTTTAGAGCACATTAAGTCAATGATTTAGGTGAAAATTAATAAAAGGAGAAAATAATTTGACATAGGATATTGTGTGTTCTGTAGGAAATATGCCTTTTCGGCACAGTCACTTCAGATTTTTCACCTTTTGCAGGACCCTATATTTTTGCTGGCTTTAGAACTTGGTGCACTTTAACCTTACCAAACAGTTATAAAGTGTGCGTCTGTATGTAACGTAACTGGTGCTCATGTAAAGCGCTCTGATACCTCCGGGTCTAGTTAGCGCTATATAAAACTCCACCAAAAAAAAAAAAAATGCCTGTGTTTCCTTTAAACATGGTCAAATTGGCATAGCCCTAATTGGCATGTATAACTTACCTATAAGTCCCTAGTATATGGTACAAACTGTATGCAGGGCCTGGAAGTTAAATACCACTAATGGCCTGCAGCACCTAATGTGCCATCCACCACATTGGCAGTGTAAACATGGCTTCCGGCCTACCATAGTAGCCTGACTGTTGCAGTGTAAAAACTGCTATTCCACCTTTCAAATCAAATCAAGCTTTATTCGGCACATACAAAAATGTCCATAAAAGCATACTATAATATCAATAAGAACGGAATTATATACAATTATTACAATTTGAGATGAAAAATACATTTTATATTCAAAAAGTCTCAGAAGAAAATACTTTTTTGATTTTTAGAATAAATCAACTAACAATTAAAATCTAGTTCATTTTATAGTTCAACAAATCAATTAACATACAAAAACTAATCAATTTCATAATTCAATATTTCCAAGTAAACAAGGTCCTTCCTTTGTTTGATAGCCAAGGATATGAAACAAATTACCGCATTACAAATTAAAACGTTCTCCAATTTTCGAATATAATTAAAAGCAGCTTTAAAAGAGTACAGGCTGTTTGCTTTAAAAAAAGGTCGTAAAAATGTTTTCCTAATTTCATTATAAAATTTACAAAAAAGTAAAAGATGAAGAGTACTCTGTGGGGACCTGCCATCACACGGACACTTTGGTAAGTTGGCACACCACTTGTCCCTTTTGGGAAATGCTAAAAGATAATGGAGAGTATTCAACCGTAATCTAGTTAAGTAAAATCTGTGTTGTATATTAGTTATAAAAATAAGATATGGCTGAATACCCACTGCTATCGGCCCATCAAGATAAAAAGATATACATGATTTGTTACTCGTAGCAACGTCCCTTGCGGAGGACCTCACTTTACAGAGCCTCAATTTTAATTCCTTTTTACTCATATTCTGTATGTCCTCGGGATTTTTTAGATTCACATCCATCTCACATTCCTTTAAAAGGCTACAAATGTAACTTAACCATGTTATTTTCTTATAGTGATCTTGATTCAAACAATCCGATATAATGTCCCTCGTAAAATGTGTCTCTTCCCGAGTCCAGATGCGGTGCCACAAAGTAAGGGCAGCTATACTGATCAAATCAAGAATATAGGGGCTATTAGTCTCCTTATGTATTATAAAAGTGGCAGTGGAAACTGGCACGGCTAATAATCTTTTTAAAAAGTTATTTTCCAGGATTTGTAGCTGAGAAGTATCTGCCACACCCCACAGGGCTCCCCCATAACAACTCCCTGTAATACATTTTGCTCCATATAGTTTAAGAATTTCCCGCACTGGTTTTTTACCTATTTTTTGGGAAAATCTAAAAATAGCCTCAACCGATTTTATAAATTTCAATTTACATAGGTTAATATGTGCGCTCCACGTGCCCTTACTATTAAAAAGAATTCCCAAATATGAAAAGGAAAAAGTCCTCTCTATCCGTATACCTTCGATGTAATGTATTTTATTCTTAATTTTCCGTTTCCCACACGACATAACCAGGGTTTTACTCAAATTTATTTTTAAAAACTTTTCCGTCATATAACTAGAAAAGTTATCCATCAATAATTGTAGGCCGTTAGCTGTCCTGGAGATTAAGACAGCATCATCGGCATACATTAATAAAGGGGTAACCCGTTTGCCTACCTTTGGGGCATCAGCGTTCAAATTCTGTAATAACGGGTCAACCCCATTTATGTATAACGAAAATAAAGGTGGGGCTAGAGTACAACCCTGTCTTATCCCACGGGTAATGCTAAAGTGCTTAGTGCATTCTCCATTTTCCCCGAAGCGTATTCTAGAGGACAAATGTACATATATTTGCGATAAAAAACTAATAATAACCTCTGGGGCGCCCATCCCTTTAAGCGTCTGCCATAATTTTGAGTGATTTACCAAATCGAAAGCGCTTGACAAGTCAACAAAACAAAGGTAAAGAGCGCCATCCAGTGCAAGTGTGTATTTTCCTATCAACAAATCAAGATTCAAACACTGCTCAATCGTTCCAATGCCCCTTCTAAAACCATACTGTACTACAGATAAAATATTATTTTCCTTTACCCAATATTCCAATCTGGCCAGCATTATTCTACCCATAACCTTAGATGTTGAATCGAGTAAAGATATTGGGCGATAGCAGCTCGCGCTGCTTCTATCGCCTTTTTTAAAAATAGGGACTATCACGCTCTCAGCCCAAGTTGCTGGTATCACCCCATTAAGTGTAGCATTAAAAAATTTATATAGGATGGGCACCCAAAAACCAAGATTATATTTAAAAACATCAATTGGGACCCCATCCGGACCTGCCGCTTTCCCACTAGCACTATTCAAAAGGGCTAATCTAATCTCCTCAGAACTAATACTTTCCGGTTTAATATTATTTAAACGAATAATGCTAGTATACTCTGCTAGAGTATTGGGCTGACGTGTCTCATTAAAAATGGCTTCAAAGTGAGTCAACCAGTCTTCCGGGGTCACTACTACATCGATTTTAACAGACTGGGCATCTTTAAAAAGTGGCTGATCCAAAGTTTTCCAAAAAAGTATAGAATCTTTAGTTTCTGCAGCTTTGATCAGGTTTTCCCACGCATTATCTCTAATCTCCATTTTTCTACGAGTCAATGCTTGCTTATATGATTTCCGCAGAGAACTAATGTCTTCCCTATTCCGGGGCTAGCTTTTAAAGCTTCTTTTAAATCCCTATTTAATCGTGAACATTGCTTATTAAACCATCTTGGGCAATATACCCTATTTGTCCTAGGCTTACGTTTCAAATTTCCTGCTATTGCAACCGAAATATTTTGGAAAGCCATCACTATATCTATATTAGTAGAAAAATTATCTAAAACAGTTGTAATATGATGTTTATTTTGTTGAATAATCTTTTCCGAGAAGGCAATAGGATCAACCCCTGCCCATTTAATAGAAATCCCGTTTTCACCCTGTGTCTTTACCTCAGCAGCAAAAATACTTGGTTCATATACTTTAAAAAGTGGAGATTTTAATGTTAATGACACAGGGTGATGGTCACTTAATAGGCTGGGGCATACTTTGCAAGAATGAACGAGAGGATTACAATTTCTTGAAATTATAAGGTGGTCGATACATGAGGATGACCTAGCTCCTTCAAATGTATAAGTAATACCCACTCCCTCTTGCGTATTCTTTTTTGCATCTATCTCTATAATTTCCAGATTATACTTAAACATTACACAATTTAAAATTTCCCCATAATTGTTATGTGGGAAGTGTAAAGGGTTATCTCCCAATTCATCCTCGTATCCGCATTGGATCCCTGGTATAAATTTACAAAGTTCAGTATTAAAATCCCCCGCCCAAATTAAAAAATAATCAGACCTTGTACTCCTTAAAAAATTGGCCAATTCGCTGTCTAATAATGTAATTATCTCATGCCTTGAGCTATTAAAAATATTATTATAAAAATTGATCACTATTATGTCCTGATTTCCTCCCACTGAAAGAAGTAAAAACTGAAAATGTTGTGAATTAGTATATATTCTTCTTACAGTCAGAGGAGAGGATACTGATATTAGTACTGCCAAGCCACCGCTCGCTCTCCCTGCCTTTGATGGAATCCCATTAGTACAGATCGTTTTAAACCCATTAATAAAAAAATTATTTGTGAGCCATGTTTCTTGTATTAATACCAAATCGCATTTTTGTATAGTATCAATCCAAGAGGTATCACTCAATTTACTCCTAACCCCTGCAACATTCCATGTCATAATGTGCAATAATTCCTGTATTGAATGGCTAGGTGGGTTACATTCAGTCACAATAGAAAGTGGGGTGGTTTCGTTCCTGGATGTTTGCATTTCAGATTCTGCGAGGAGATCACTTTCAGTATTGCTAATTTTATTAACAGTCCCTTCTCGCAGTTGATCCTGATCCATATAAACCATTTCCTTCATACTATTAACATGAGCTCTTACATCGTGACCATCTTGTACAACCTTTTCTGTCGATACTATATTACGTTCCAGTCAATCCGCCTCACTACACCTACTTAGTGGTTCAAACCTATTTACCATATTCGGAATCACATGCTGTGTTTCATGACTGGAACTGGTGCTAACCTGGGCTCGACTAAAGGGTAAAACCATAAAAATATCCCAGGGGTAAAGCGACGATTCTGCCTTCTATATCGGTAAAATGTCGATCCTGGTTCCCCATGATCTCTTCCAGCAGTAAACCCACCACAAAGGGTCTGCGGAAATTTACAACTACACAATCCCCCTCGCATGATTTAATGGTTTTACCCACCCAGCTAACTCTCCTTATCATAATCACTTCATGAAATAGGCACTCAGAACTACAAGTCGTATTCCTGGTGAACCATTGAATCACCCTATTTTTCAAAGAGTCCCATGTTTCAGTGGTATTTTCAGCCAATTCAGGTACATTTTTTAATACAATCACATAAGGCGTTGCCTCTGGGGGCAGATTTAAAATGACATCCCGTTTCCTCCCCTGGTGGAATTGCCCTCCCTTCTTCATGTAACCATTCCCTGTGGATCCCCCTAAGTTTTGTATCGGTAAAACTGGTACTTCCTTTCCATGAACATTACTAGATGGTAAGGCACCAGCCCGTAGTAAGTTATTCATGCTGTTCGAATTAATTGCACCAACATATGTATTGCTACTGTCAATTAGGTTTGCAGTTGGTGGCGTATTTAATGCAGTTAATGGAAGAAGAGCAGTAACCATTTCCAATAGCTTTGCAATATCCGTTTGTACTGATTTTATCTCTATGGTATCTATTTTCCCATGCAGTCTTTTAAGTTGTGTATTTATGGCATTATTGTCAGTCAGTAATTCTACAGGCTTAGCTCCTTGTCCATTCCCTGGTGATTTTTTAGATTTCCCCTTCTTTTGTGCTGCTCTTTGTGGACTGGACCTTCTTGATGTTAAGGTTTGTTTACATTTTTTTGCTGGAGGTGAATCGGAATCTGGTAATTCTGAAACATTAACGATATCAAAAGGGGTAGTTGACATGCAGGGCCCTAATTTAATCGATTGTTCAGATTTAGACCTGTTGACGATATCATGTACAGTGCTGCTATCTGACGGCTCCTGGGGGATGATATCAAGATTAGAAATGTCACTTTCCCCATGCACTTCCACCACAATCTTAGCCCCCTTTTGGACGGCATCTAAGGCAGTCTTAGCAACTGCCAACTGTTCCTCCACTTGCACGATCTCATTGTTTATAATGCCCATAGCACTTTTTAGATAATTAGTGATTGGTGCTGTTTTTTCCACTGCATTACCTTTACTTGTGGCCAATTTCCTCTTCCCCATTTTCAAATAACACCGCTAATTTCTCACGGCGATTAAAAACGTTCTGCTTACCCACTTCACGATGGAGTGTTCTTACTCCTACCAGGGAAGAAAGAGAGGGGGCCCGACCCGACCTCTGCTGGTCTCGAACGGGCTCAAACGGGCCCGCCCTTGGCCCGGGCTTCGCCCGGCACACGCCCGCGCGCGTCCCGCAAAGCGGGTGCCGCGAGGCGTTATATAGGCAGGGACAGGGGCAGGGCAAAGGTGAAGTCAGCGCCTCCAGGCACTGATGCTGGTCTTTCTGGGACTTGGAGTCCTTCCTCACCACTGCAATCTCCGGCGATGCGGCTCCCGCGAAGCGGGTGCCGCGAGGCGTTATAAAGGCAGGGACAGGGGCAGGGCAAAGGTGAAGTCAGCGCCTCCAGGCACTGATGCTGGTCTTTCTGGGACTTGGAGTCCTTCCTCACCACTGCAATCTCCGGCGATGCGGCTCCCGCGAAGCGGGTGCCGCGAGGCGTTATATAGGCAGGGGCAGGGCAAAGGTGAAGTCAGCGCCTCCAGGCACTGATGCTGGTCTTTCTGGGACTTGGAGTCCTTCCTCACCACTGCAATCTCCGGCGATGCGGCTCCCCCACAGAGTACGACCTACTCTGGTGAAGTATTGCCGAGAACTGCTTTATCGGGAAATCTCTGCGGGAGCCGGCCGTGATGACCAGATCGACGCGGCGAAGACACACCCACCAGCACTGCGGGAGCCGGCTGCCCAGATGCCGGAATGATGCAGGAAACCGAAAGAGAGCTCACCTTTCAAAATAAACCATTTTGACAAGGCAAAAACTCCCTTTTAAATATTAATAAGTCACCCCTATGTAGGCCTTTTTTAGCCCACAAAGGTCAGGGAAAGGGGACAGAACAGGATGCCAAGGAAATTCTTCTGGATCCACTGTCTGGTTGTTGAAGGACTATGCTTTTGCTCTACCAGACTTCTCTGGATTTATTGTGGTTACAGAGGCTGCCTCAAACAGAATTATAGTGTTAGATTTGGGAGGACGCGAGGATTACAATAGTGCCCCCCCCTCCAGTATTTGGCACAAAGCAGCAAGACAACTTGCTGTGCTGCGTCGAATGGAGAGGGCAGGAATGCACCATATCTACTAAGATATGACACATTTCTGCTCTCTCTCTGCGCAGGTGCGCTTGTGGATGCCAATGCAGGCACCCTTTCACTATGGTGCAAGTGTGCCTGCATCACAGCCAGGATTATTTTTGTGCAGAAAGGGACACCTTCCTGCACAAAAACAATCCTCTAAGGCTTTTTCCTCTTTCTATGTGTGCTGCAGAATGCAGCATGCATAGAAAGCGGAAAACAAAAAGGAGAAATAAACATATTTCTCCTCATTACACCTTCCCTGGAAAAAAGTAGCATTTCGACGCAATCCCAGGTTTACTCATCTTAGTAAATCTAAGAATGAGCCAAATAATATGGGTGGATGCATGGAAACATCCACACTCCACCCATGGAACGCCTTCCCAGGGCCGAGTAATGCAAGGTAGCTACTTGTGCTGTCTTGCGTTACTCCAGATTTACTATGTCATGCAAGGTGGCTTGTGTTGCCCTTGTGTCACCTGGCATGACGAAAGGGCAACACAAGCCCTTGATAAATCTGACCCCCAGTTTAGTGTGGCCAAAGACTTTCGCCATCCTGAAAATGGCCAAAGTGGGTAGGAATAGCCTTAAGAACGTTTATCCAATTGGTTAGAGCATGCCTAGGAATCATTTTCACCCATTAGCTAGTGCCAGGCATGAATGTGGCACCTCCGGCAACACACTTCAGAACACTTTTTGTATCTGAGGAAAAACAGAAGAGGACTGAATCTATGGTCTGAGCATGGCCCTGAAGGACACTGCCTGCTCCTCTTTGTACGCAGGATAAAGAAGTAGACTCCAAGGATCCGTTGGCTCTCCTGTGTATGCTACAGGGCCATAACATGCTGCAAGCGGCCTTTTCCTGAAAGTTCTCAACTGACAAGTGGCAGCTGGACCTGGAGTAGACCCTGCAGTTGACCTCTGCCTGACATACTGTTAGTCTCCAACTGCCTCTACTGAGGTCCTGTGGGCCTTAGAAGTGTATTCCTGTGGCTGGTTGGGACTTAAGACCTTGTCAGACGGTAAAATCTTTGACAAGGACGAGCCTGGTTGGTGTATCTAACCTGTGCTGCATCGCAGTCGGCCGCAAATTGCGCCTAGGTCCTGGGCTACTGTGACCATTGATTATAATTGTCGCTTTGTGCTTACTGGCATTATTCCTATTTAATATCTTTTTTTAAATCCGATCGCTCATTCCCCGTTTTGGATATTTGTCATTTTGGTGTCATTTTATTTATAAAATTTTACTCCATTCTTTTAATTTGGCTTGGGATTTTTATTGTTTTTCATTTTGACTTTGTTGCTGTTTTGGCATGCATAAATACTTTAAACATTGCCCTACGGTAAGCCTGTCTGCTCTGTGCCACAGCTACCAGTGGGTTGAGCTCAGGTTAATTTAGTGACTTTGAGGGTTCACCGTGACAAGGGTTGTGATTATTCATTTAATTTGATAGTCACCCACTCGAAATAATAATCCAATTTCTTACACCCACCAAGTAATTGTTGTAAAAGAACCATAGCAGTGACAGGCCTTGCATAGAAAATGCAAGGTATACAGTGCTGGTAATGGGAACAAGCATTGGTAAATGCAATAGGTTTTCGCCTATATGATTAATAATAAGCTGTTTATTTGTTGTAGGTTGTAGCTCGGTGAGCAATTGTGCAATATAAGTTACTGAAACTCCGTTAGTGTTATGGCCTGTATAGTGAGAAAGGCAATATATTATGCTGTTACTGGCTGTATTATAATTTGGGGAAATTAGGTAAATGGGGGAGAACAAAGAAAAAAAATCATGTACTCGATAAGTACAGTGTCAATGCAGATGAGGGCGGGGGCCTAGATTAGGTGAGACTGCGCCGCGTGTCGCTGGCTGTGCCTTGCTCTGACTGGAAAGACATCTTGCAGCGATAAATGCTGAGTCGTGCCACAAGGGTCCCTTGTCTGCCTCTGCAAAGAGGACATAATGTTTATCCCTGTAGTCTGAAGGGAAACTATTTAAAAGACCCAGAGATTAGTTTTTTGGAGGAGGGCAAATTATGTCAAAACGACGGGAGCTGTATCTGTGGAAACAAAAATAAATAAAACGAAGGGGGAAGCAAGAGGTGTGACGTGGGAGGAGGGTGCAAGACACAGGGAGGAAAGAGATGGCCTGCATATGCACCTGTAAGCAGTGCTTGTTAGGAAATGCAAACAAGCAACACAAGTGAAGAGTTTAAGTGCTAGGTGAGCTTCTGGAGGGAATTCTGTGCTCTTGGCTCTGTCCCAGAAAACACATTAACGAGCAGAGAAGAGGATGTGGTGTAGCAGCCAGAACTGCTGACCTCGGACCTGGTGACCACAGTTCAAGTTTTGGCATCAGCTCAACATCCTATGATTCTGGGCAAATCATTTAATCTCCCTGCGACTACAAAAAATGATGTGTAATGTAACTGGTGCTCATGTGAAAGCACATAGTACATTTTTACAGAATTTAACTCATTATAAATGCAAAACAATTACCCCTCCCTCACACGACAACCACAGAAAATGTGGTGAAATCCAACTACTTACTGGAGGCTGTAAACTGTGTTGTTTTATGAATGGTGTAACAGCTCGGGTGGACTGGGTAAACAGTTTGAAAGAGGTGTGTTTTGGTTCGAAGTAGCGCTGCATAATAAAGGTGTAAAGCAGCCTACCTTAGCACTCGCCGCAAGATCCTGCTGCTGCTGATACCAAATCTGGCAAAAGGGTTGAGTTCTGTGTTGGAAAGAGGGGGATCAAAGACCATTGAGGGGTCAGGGTGAGAGGAGTGCAAGTACCAATGATGTGGAAGCAAAGATTACAGGGGATTAGGCAATTGGTTTGGTTTTGTTTGGTTATGTGCAAATCCACTGAAATGAAAGGGCGCCCTATGATGCAGTCGAACGGACTGTATTTAGGACGTATGACATCCTTGCTATGCCTCTGCTTGATTTGCTTAAAGTGCCCTCCATTCTGACATTTGAAGAAAGAAAGGCTCAGAGAGAGGGGAGAGGATGTGGTGTTGTGGCCAGAGCAGTTGACTTCAGAGCTGGGGAACCAGGTTCGAGTCTCGGCTTCGGCTCAACATCCTGTAAGCAAATCGCTTAATCTTACCGTGCCTACAAATATAAAAATATGTGAAGAACTTGCACTAAATTAAAAAAAAGTTACATTTAAATTCTGGAAGAAGCACAGTGTCACCAAGAAATAGGTAAAAAAAAACGGCGTACTCGCTCGAAATTAAAATAACAAAGAGGTTCAAGTGGATGGAAAGGAGTACTTCGGCCTTGGGGCACTGATAAGAAGAAGACACGGAGAACAACAGGAAATGGTATGCTACAACCAGTGGAAATGGAGGAAAAGTAAGTGGCATGCACACAAACGAATGAAAAAGAAGGGCGGGATGCCCCTTTTAAGATTTATATTAAATACAATAGATTCCACAAACCACAGCGCAAGTGAAACCTAAAAAGTACCTTTGGTACTCACTATGGCAAGAAGGGATTGTTGGAGGCTGCCAAGGACAAAAATAACAACCAACACTACACAACAGGGTCATGGTCAGACTGGGACTTAGCCCTGGTAAACATGTTTAGACCAAATTGCAGTGGTCAGGTGAAGAAAGCAAGCCTGACCCTCCCTGGTTATCTCAAAGACTCCCCCCTCAATAATTGTCGGGGAGGAAAAAAAAACAATTTTACAGCCATATTTTCAAATATTTTGTCTAAAAATAACTAGTTTAGACAGACCATTCTCAAGAAGAGCTAATGACATTCGGTATTATTTCAGAGTCTGCCAGAATACTCTGGATCACTATGTCTCACTAGCATCATATCATGCATGTTCCTGTGGGAAAATGTTATACTACTACAAAATACTGGGTGTACAGTAGATGACTATATTTATGCCACAGAAAAGCATTACCTCTGTGAAGAAAATGACTTATCAAGAAGCCAGTGCAAGGAGCAATAATACCAAACTACGCATATTGCTATTTGTTGTACAAGTTAATGCTCAAATATGTGAGGATGCTTACCATACAAGGGGACTACTCACTGTGTGGTGGTGCAGGTAGACATACATGAGTTGCCCCTTGCCACAGATGCTAGGGCTATTGTTTAGCATGCTAGGGCATTGCACGTTATACACTACCCTCATGCTATTCATCATGGAGGCTCAGGCTTTGCATTCGAATTATGGCAGCGGAAAATAATAGCTGGCACGTTAGCTTCAAAGCTAACCCCTGCCCCCCCCTCCCCCACAACCACCTGTATGCAATATACTCATGGTCAAGCTAGTATTCACATTTCCCCACAATGTTTAAAGCATTTATCCTTGTAAATATGTATTATCATACTTGTTTCAATTCTGCATTTTCCCTGTTAAGCACAAATGTAAGTTTTTCTCCCCTTAAATAGCCCTAGAATTAAAATCTTCTTTGTCTTCCAGCATGTAAAGCTTCAATGTCATACCAGTGTCTTTTTATCTACAGACAGTGTAGAGCTCACCCACCACTTACACCAGATTAATCACCATTTCGGTATCAATTTCCAAAATATCCATGGTGTGAAGTGTGACATGAGTATGTCGTAACCATCATTAAGTATTCCAAATTGAAGCAACTCTTCCTTCACACCTCTAAATGACTGGGACAAGAGCAGAGGCTACTGGTGCATTAAAAGTTATGGACTGGATCAGCTCAAGGATATTGCGTCGTCCCGATTCATATTGAAACATCACTGTAGGACCTGCTCTCCTCTCCACTCTCTCTAGCAGCACAGAGAGGCACCCAAACCAGCTGCCTTTCCAGCAACCCCATAGAAATCCTGCTTGACTGGCAGGACATTAAGATCATGAGACGGATGGCATTGCTTTGTAGGACTGTGCAAACATTCTTAGAAGGGCTGCTATACTTGTTATTGACAGTACCAGCACTTCTCAGTTGTGCTGCCATACTTAAAATGGCAGTAGCGCAGTATTAGAATTTGAAGTGTGGCACAGCATATGAGATTTCCGCTCAAGGTTGCATTAACTTGTACCATAATGGCATAGCTGTACATGGCACTTAATCCCACACCGCAGTGTTCATTGTTTGCTAGTACTGGTATTATTACCAGATTTAAAGGTACTCAATTTAGCAAACTGATAAGGATGGAAGTCAGAGGAGGCATTGTCAGGATTTGAACATGTGACCTGCAGGTCACACCAGATGGATGTCAGGGGTTTGTTAGGCTCTTTTGGCAACTTTATTAAGACAACATGGACCACCGCTTCTCAGCAAGGGCTGCAGTACTTTTTCATACACAGTATCAGTTCTGCCGAAAAGGGTTGCTATACTTTCATGGATTATATTACGACTTTTCAACAGGGCTACAAAAAATTTCCATGAATAGTATCAACACCTCTCAGAAGGCTGCTGTTCTGTTTGGGACAGTGTCTTCAGTTCCAAACATGGTGGCTAATCATACAATGGGACCACACTGCCACTGTTTAATAGGAGATTATAGGAACAAAAATCCCTAAACATAAATACATTTTTTGATAGTACTCATGGATAAAAATAATCATTTCCATGGAGAGTTCCAATGACCAGAAAATGTTTACATTTTATTTAAAAAAATTGATTTCAACAGATAAACATATACAAATTACCCTAGCTGGAGTGAATTCAGAGCAGGTCTAAAAACTAACAAAACAAGACATTACAAAACATTCAGGCAAGAGACAGTGACCAATAATCATGTACATCTGAAAGAGACTGTAGTTATAGAATCCTTACCTTTAGAATTACCCCCAGGCGTCAGACTGGACCGGAGATTTTTTCTTTAGCAGTTCCCCTGCGCATCAGTAGGTGGCCTCGGTCGACTCCGCGTTCGTCGTTGGCGTCGTGGTCAGCGGAATGACGTTGCGGTGTCTACTTAGACGCCACCCCTGCACGCTGACTTCAGTTCTTTCTTTTTCTGGGCCAGCCTAGCGCAGATCCGGAGAGAGCTTGCCCCCTAGTCACTTTTTGACTAACCTTTTTTGACTTTTTGTTGACGCCTTTTGAGTCTTCAACTCTTGGTGCATGAGGGAGTCCGTTCACTGAACCGGATTCAAGCCTTGTGACTCCTGTCACAAGCTGATGTCTGTCACAGATCCGCACCTCGTGTGCCTCTGGTGCCTGGAGCGCGACCACGACCCGAAGTCGTGCTCCGACTGTCGGGCCATGAACCCGAAGCCCTTGCGGCAGCGGTCCCGAAAGCTTCGGGAGGCCCGGCAGTGGGCTCCACGCCACTCGCAGTCCTGGTTGAGAGGAAGGTCTCGGGACCGGTCGCAGAGCCACCATCACCATTCGTCCTACAAGTCTTCGTCCTCGAGTAAGTCGAAGCACAAAAAGAAGGCGAAGAAGCACTGTCGCCCTTCGCCTTCGCTCTGTCCGTCGGCCGACGCGACGCGGGTCCCGGAGTGTCGTCGCTCTCCGGCTCCGTCCTCGGAGCCTGCTTCTGGGACAGCTCCGCGCTTCCCTCCCTTTCCCAGAGCCGGAGCATCCCCTGCCCAGTTTCAAGCTTTTTTACGAAGCGCTTCATAGCATCTTTGGGCAGCCCGACTCCGCCGGCGCGCCTTCAGGGCCCGTGGACTCGGCTGGGGGCCCTGGGCCTTCAAAGCCGGCGGCTCTAGCTCCAGCGCCAGAGGGCCCCTGAGGATCCAGGCCTGGATCCGGATTGGCGCCGGTTGACCTCACGGTACTTTACCCGGCGCCGATTCCAGTGACGACGCCCCAGATGTCAGTTGTGCCCCAACTGCCGTCGACCCCAGCCTCACCCCCGACTTGGACACGGCGCCGGACCGATGTCGATCGACGTTGGTACCGGCGCCGGAAGGTACTTTCGTACCGCTGTTCATTCCTGGTGTTCCTTTCCTCCCTGAGTGGCAACCAGAGGAAGGTGAGGAGGATTGGGAGGGGTCTGTGGACCCTTTGGCTGACCAGCTTGAAGGGCCGGACTCGCGAGAGGACCTGGGTGATGCCAGTGGTTTGGATACCTCCCCAGACCTTGGCATGCTATCCCCCCCCTAGCTTCCTACGCAGTGGTGTTGCGTAGGGCGGCTGAGGCCTTGAGCTTCCTACGGTAGCAGTCAGGACTAACCTCCTGATGGAGGTGCTTCAACCGGCTGTGGCCTCTTCGGAGCCCCTTCTGCCTTTTAATGAGGCCCTCGCTGACGTCCTCCTGGGCACTTGGTCCAAGCCCAGCACAGGGGCTCCTGTGGACAGGATGATTGCCCGATGCCACCGCCTGGCCCCGGGCGACCCACTTTTTCTCTCCCAACACTCCACCCCCGAGAAGTTTGGTGGTCCAGGCCTCGTCCTCTAAGGGCGCATTCCCTACTGCTCCCCCAGATAGGGAATCCAAGAAGCTGGGCCACCTTGGGAAGAAGATGTTTTCTTCCGCCAGCTTAGCGCTGCGGTCGGTGAACACCGCATGCCTCTTGGGCTGTTATACTCATACGGTGTGGGTTACGGTTGCGCAAGTGCTGCCACAGTGCACAGAGGAGGCCCGGGCCGTTCTTACCCACGCAGTGGCAGAGAGTCGAGACACAGGGAAGTTCACCATCAGATGTGGGCTGGATACCGCCGACTCTGTGGGCAGAACGGTTTCCACGTCAGTAGCCTTGAGGCACTACGCCTGGTTGAGGACGTCTGGTTTCTCTGATTAAAAAATTTGATAAATATGAAAGCCTTGAAATAACAGATAAAATGTGGAAAGAAGTAGATATATTAAATTTTAGTGTATTAAGAGGGGCCAATTGGTGACGGATGCTCTTCTTTTCTGAATGGCTTTTATATAGAATCCCAGCCTTTCTAACATATATCAACCCCGCTATCCCAGGTAATGGACCCCGGTGTATAGGGCACTTCCTCGCAAACTGGACGCATGTGATTAGCCACTGTTCAGCCATACAGGGATTCTGGTCTGAAATATTTCAGTATCTTGCAGGTGTGGGGAAGGTCGATTTGGCTCCAACCACTTGGCTCAGAGTCTTGGGGTATGACCCGGGATTGGACCTGTCTAACAAGTGGATAAAATAACTATATGTTGCAACAACGGTAGCTCGATCCCTCTTACTTCAAAATTGGCGTACACAGATAATCCCTTCAATGAAGGATTGGCTACAAAAGATGAGACGCATTAGAACAAGTGAACAGCTATATGCAATTCGAACCAGGAAATTTGAGAAACTTTGGGACAATATTTTCAATTTGAAGATACAGAAGCAGTTAAAGGAGAATGATTAAATAAGTTAAGCTTTTCCCCCCTAGCTTACTGAAGACACTATATGAATTATTCCCCCTCCCCTCTTCCTTCTATCTGCTTTTAAAATCAACTCCATTTATAAAATTTGTAATATTGATGTGATACCCTCTGTATTTATTGTATTTATATGGTATTTATTTATTGTATTTATATAACATGAAATTCCATTTGTATTGAAGTCTCATCTATAATTTATGATGAATGTTTATTGTAAGTTATATCTACGTCATTGCAATATCTGGATCCAAATAAAAATAAATATACCCATACGGTGTGGGATAAGGTTGCGCAAGTGCTGCCACAGTGCCCCGAGGAGGCCCGGGCCGTTCTCACCCGCGCAGTGGCAGAGGGTCGAGACTCAGCGAAGTTCACCATCAGATGTGGGCTGGATACCGCCGACTCTCTGGTCAGAACGGTTTCCACTTCAGTAGCCTTGAGGCGCTACGCCTGGTTGAGGACGTCTGGTTTCTCTAGGGATGTCCAATCCACCCTTTGATGGCCACCGCCTTTTCAGTGACAAGGCAGACTCGGTACTCAAGCGCTTCAAGGATTCTAGAGCTACTGCCAGATCCTTGGGCCTCGCAGCGACCTCTCGCCCCAAGCAGTCTGCTTTTCGCCACTTTCGTGGGTACCGAAGGGGTGCCCCGCCATGTTCAACGCAGTCCAGCCACCGGTCCGTGCAAGCTACCCAGCCTGCACGTGGCCGCGGACGTGGGACCCAGCGATGCGGGTCTGGGGGCCAGCAGGCAGGCCAGTCCACCCATAGCCCCTCTGCAGCAGCCTCCAAGCCCTCCTAGTCCGACGCTTCAGGGCCACCAAAGGCCAGCGGGCGGCAGGACCCACCATCACCTCCCCCACTGGCAAAACATCATGTCGGACAGGTGGGTTTTTCAGATAGTCCGAAGGGGCTACTCCCTCCCCTTCGAGACTACCCCTCCTTCCATGCCACCATCCTTCCATCACATGTCGGAGGATCACTTGGCCCTTCTCCGCCAGGAAGTTGCTGCTCTCTTGGCCAAGGGAGCTATTGAAAGGGTCCCTGTGCCAGAAGTAGGTCGTGGTTGCTATTCCCACTACTTTCTGGTCCCCAAGAAGGACAAAGGCCTGCGTCCTATCTTAGACCTCAGGGCCCTAAATCGCTTCCTCTGGAAGGAGAAGTTCAAGATGCTCACGTTGGCTCAGGTCCTGTCTGTCCTCGACCCCAGAGACTGGATGGTAGCATTGGACTTGCATGACACATATTTCCATATTCCTGTCCTGCCAGCCCACAGGCGTTACCTACGGTTCATGGTAGGCCATGAGCATTTTCAGTTTACAGTGATTCCCTTTGGCCTTACCAGCACCCCTCGGATGTTCACGAAAGTGATGGCGGTGGTCGTAGCTCATCTGTGCAGATCAGGGGTTCCAGTCTTCCCCTATCTCAACGACTGGCTGTTGAAGGCAGGATCGCCCCAGGCTGTCGTCGTTGTTGGATATGTGGGGGCCAAGAAAGGTCGGGCAGTGCAAAAACGCACCATCTCTCGATGGGTTGTCCTATCAATCAATCATGTCACTTATAAAGCGCACTACATACCCGCGAGGGTCTCAAGGCGCTGGGGGAAGAGGGGGTGGTGCTGCTACTGATCGAAGAGCCAGGTCTTGAGGAGTCTTCTGAAGGCCAGTAGGTCTTGGGTCTGTCGGAGGTTGGTGGGGAGGGTGTTCCAGGTCTTGGCGGCGAGGTTGGAGAAGGATCTGCCGCCGGCGGTCGTTTTCCGGATGCGGGGGACTGTGGCGAGGGCGAGGCTGGTCGAGCGGAGCTGGCGGGTGGGGGTGTAGAAGCTGAGTCGTCTGTTGAGGTAGGCTGGTCCGGAGTTGTGGAGTGCTTTGTGTGCGTGGGTGAGGAGCTTGAAGGTTATCCTCTTGTTGACAGGGAGCCAGTGCAGGTCTCTCAGGTGGGGTGTGATGTGGCTGCGTCGGGGGATGTCGAGGATAAGACGTGCAGAGGCGTTCTGGATGCGTTGCAGCCGTCTCAGGAGCTTAGCCGTCGTTCCTGCGTAGAGGGCGTTTCCGTAGTCCAGCCTGCTGGTGACGAGGGCCTGGGTGACTGTTTTTCTTGTTTCGGTGGGGATCCACTTGAAGATCCTGCGGAGCATTCGGAGGATGTTGAAGCAGGATGAGAAACGGCGTTGACCTGCTTAGTCATGGAGAGGGTGGGGTCGAGGATGACCCCTAGGTTGCGTACGTGGTCGGTGGGTGGCGGGGCTGTTCCCAGTGATGTTGGCCACCAGGAGTCGTCCCAGGCTGAAGGGTTGGAACCAAGGATGAGGACCTCCGTCTTGTCCGAGTTCAGCTTCAGGCAGCTGGTCCTCATCCATTCGGCGACGGCCTTCATTCCTTCATGGAGGTGGGCTTTGGCGGTGTGAGGGTCTTTGGTGAGGGAGAGGATCAGCTGGGTGTCGTCGGCGTAGGAGATGATGTTGAGGTTGTGCTGTCGGGCGACGTGGGCGAGGGTGCCATGTAGATGTTGAACAGCATTGGGCTGAGGGAGGAGCCTTGGGGTACGCCGCAGATGATCTTGGTGGCCTTGGATCGGAAGCGGGCGAGGCGGACGCTTTGTGTTCTGCCGGAAAGGAAGGATGTGGTCCAGTCCAGGGCCTTCTCTTGGATCCCGGCGTCGTGAAGGCGTGTTCGTAGTGTGTGGTGGCAGACCGTGTCGAAGGCGGCTGATAGGTCCAGGAGGATGAGGGCTGCTGTTTCTCCGTTGTCTAGCAGGGTATTGATGTCATCGGTGGCGGCGATGAGGGCGGTTTCGGTGCTGTGGTTGCTGCGGAAGCCGGACTGGGAAGGGTCCAGGATGTTGTTCTCCTCGAGGTAGCGGGTCAGTTGTTTGTTGACGATTTTCTCGGTGACCTTCGCGGGGAACGGGAGCAGAGAGATGGGTCGGAAGTTCTTGAGGTCCTTGGGGTCTGCCTTGGGTTTCTTGAGTAAGGCGGTGATCTCGGCGTGCTTCCAGCTTTCCGGGAAGGTTGCTGTCTCGAAGGAGATGTTGATTATTTTCCGGAGATGGGGCGCGATGGCTGTACTGGCTTTGTTGAAGATGTGGTGAGGGCACGGGTCTAGCGGTGAACCGGAGTGGATGGTGTTCATGATCTCGCTGGTGTCCTCGTCGTTGATGTTGGTCCAGGAGAGCAGGCGGTTGGTGGTTGTGGGGGCAGTGGTCTCGGTGGTTGCCGGGCGGTCATGGTGTTGAAGCTGTCGTGGATGTCGGCGATTTTGCGGTGGAAGAAGGTGGCCAGTGAGTCGCACAGGTCTCGCGACGGCTGGATGTCGTTGGTGTTGGAGCTGGGGTTGGAGAGTTCCTTCACGATGTTGAAGAGCTCTTTGCTGTTGTGTGCGTTGTTGTCTAGGCGGTCTTTGAGTGAGGCCCTTTTGGCGGATCTGATGAGGTGATGGTGACTGCGGGTGGCGCTCTTGTGGGCGGCGTAGCTGTCCGCTGTCCGTTCGTGGAGCCAGATCTTCTCCAGTTTTCGGCATGTTCGTTTGGAGGCCTGGAGGTCTTCGGTGAACCAGGTGGCTTTCTTGCTGGTGTGGCTGTTGGGCGGATTCTTGAGCGGGGCGAGGGTGTTGGCGCAGTCGTCGATCCACTGTCTGAGGTTGCGGGCGGCGGTGTCGGGGTCGGAGGGTTCGGCGTGTGGGCTCAGGGCGAGGGTTGTGGTTAGCTGGTCTTCCGTGACTCTGCTCCAGCAGCGGCGAGGCATTTGTTCGGTGCGGTGGTGCGTGGTGGGCTTCCTGTAGGTAAGTGGATGCAGTGGTGGTCAGTCCAGTGGGGTTCGGAGGTGTGGTTGAAGGAGACGTGTGGGCTTGCGGAAAAGATGGAGTCGAGCGTGTGGCCGGCGGCGTAGGTGGGTGTAGTCACGAGCTGTCTGAGTCCGAGGGTGGCGAGGTTGTCGATCAGGGTGGTGGAGTTGGTGTCCTTGTTGTTCTCGAGGTGGAAGTTCAGGTCCCGAGGAGGATGTAGTCCGTGGAGGCGATGGCGTGTGTGCTGACGAAGTCAGCGATGGAATCGCTGAACTGTGGTCGGGGTCCGGGGGTCTGTAGATGAGGGTTCCTCTGAGGGTGGTGTTGGGATCGGTGTGGATCTGGAAGTGCATGTGTTCGGCGGTGCTGAGGGTGTCGTCGGTGTTGGTTGAGACTCTGAGGGTGTTCCTGTGGACGATGGCGATGCCTCCTCCGACTCCGTTGGTGCGGTCCCTGCGGGTGATCTTGTATCCGTCCGGGATGGCAATGGCGATGTCGGGGGCTGAGCGGGATTCAGCCAGGTCTCCGTCAGGAATGCGACGTCTGGGGAGGTTGAGTCGAGAAGGTCCCAGAGTTCGATGGCGTGTTTGCGGGCGGAGCGGGTGTTGAGGAGGATGCATCTGAGGTAGTTGGGTTCTTTCCTGGGCGGTGGTTTGGCGGGGCGGGTGCTGGCAAAGCTGCAGTTCCGGCAGGTGAAGGGCCCTTGGGTGCGCTTCGGGGTGGCCTGGTAGCAGGCGTGATCTTTTCCGGGGTTGAGTGCGTGGAGGGTGCTGGCGTCGTATCGGCGTCTGTTGATGTGGCGGGGGATGCCCGGACCAGGTGGTCTGGCGCTGGGCGCGGTCACGGCGCGGATGGGCGCAGTCGGGCTTGCCTTAGGCGCGCCAGCGGCGCGCCCGCTGCGCACGTCCGCTGCGCGGCCGCACAGCGGCCGCCATAAATGGGGAGGTGGGAGGGAGGAGCAGGGAATGGGGCAGCGAATGGGCAGTGAGGGGGCGGGGCCGCAGGGGCGCAGCGGCGGGAAACAGGCACAGAAGGGAAAACGAGCACAATCAGGGCATCAAGGGGGCACAGAAAGGAAAAAACTAGCACAATGAGGGGCAGCAAGGGGGCACAGAAAGGAAAAACGAGCACAATCAGGGGCAGCAAGGAGGGCACAGAAAGGAAAAAACGAGCACAATCAGGGGCAGCAAGGGGGCACAGAAGGGAAAAAAAAACAGAGCACAATCAGGGGCAGCAAGGGGGCACAGAAAGGAAAAAACGAGCACAATCAGGGGCAGCAAGGGGGCACAGAAAGGAAAAACTAGCACAATCAGGGGCAGCAAGGGGGGCACAGAAAGGAAAAAACGAGCACAATCGGGCAGCAAGGGGGCACAGAAGGGAAAAAAAACGAGCACAATCAGGGGCAGCAAGGGGGCACAGAAAGGAAAAAAACGAGCACAATCAGGGGCAGCAAGGGGGCACAGAAAGGAAAAACTAGCACAATCAGGGGCAGCAAGGGGGCACAGAAAGGAAAAAAACGAGCACAATCAGGGGCAGCAAGGGGGCACAGAAAGGAAAAAACAGAGCACAATCAGGGGCAGCAAGGGGGCACAGAAAGGAAAAAACAGAGCACAATCAGGGGCAGCAAGGGGGCACAGAAAGGAAAAACGAGCACAATCAGGGGCAGCAGCAGGGCACACAGACGGAGCTGTGTGGTGGGGGAGCGACCTACCAGTCAAGGTCAGGGGTCCTATGCATTAAAATCTGCTACTCCTTGGCAAAGAAGGAAGCCCCAGTGGGACTGCGTGCCCACTCCACCAGGGCAACGGCAGCTACTACTGCCTTGGGGCGTGGAGTCCCACTCCGGGACATCTGTCAGGTGGCCACGTGGGCATCTCTGCACACATTCACCAAACATTATTGCCTGGACAGCCAAGTCCAGAGAGATGGCTATTTCGGCCTCTCTGTTCTCCAGAACTTTCTGGTGTGAACTTGGTTCGCAGACCCACCTCTGGGGTTGGCATTGCTGAGGTATCTATTCTAAGGGTAAGGAATCTATAACTACAGTGTCTTTCAGATGAACAAGTTACTTACCTTTGGTAACGATGTATCTGTAAGAGACATATGTAGTTATAGATTTCTTACCGCCCCACCCATCCTCCCCGTTCTGCGAACTGACTTCTAGGGATAGGGACTCCCTTCCAGCGCCCTAGTTATGTGCACCAGTGGTCAGTGTCTTGCATGGCTCTGTGCTTCTGGCGTGGAAAGTTGTGTCAGAACTGACGTCAGCGCGCAGGAGCGGTGTCTAAGTAGACACCGCAATGTCATTCCGGTGACCACGATGCCAACGACGAACGCGGAGTCGACCGACGCCACCTACCGACGCGCAGGGGTACTGCTAAAGAAAAAATCTCCGGATCCAGTCTGATGCCTGGGGGTAATTCTAAAGGTAAGGAATCTATAACTAAATAAGTCTCTTATAGATACATCGTTACCGAAGGTAAGTAACTTGTTCAACACTAAGGTCACTTATTTAGACAAATGCAAAAACAACAATTGATGGACAGAATGCAGAACAATGTCGTACATTCACCCCAGTACAGAGATCTGGGCCTAAATCCATCGTTTTTTGCTCACCATGCCATTCCAGTTTGGACCCAGCCATATGCAAATCAGTCTTGACCCTGTGCCCAATGGGAACAGTCCAGCCCGAACTGCCAGGCCAGGTCCTCCCTGGACTGGAAACAAGCATCCTAGGACCGGTTTCGGGCTTTCAGCCCTCATCAGCCAGGATAGCTTGACTCCAGTGGCATGGAGAGCACGGGACCCACGTCTGGGCATACCCGTCCCACTCGGGTGACAAATGCAAAAACAACAATTGATGGACAGAATGCAGAACAATGTCGTACATTCACCCCAGTACAGAGATCTGGGCCTAAATCCATCGTTTTTTTGCTCACCATGCCATTCCAGTTTGGACCCAGCCACTGGGGTGGCATGGTGAGCAAAAGAATGATGGATTTAACCCAGATCTCTTGACTGGGGGTGAATGTTTTGATTTGTTCTGCATTCCGTCCATCAATTGTGTGTCTTTTGCTTTCTCGCCCTAAGTGCACCAGGTATGCCCAGACGTGGGTCCTGGGCTCACTGTGCCACTGGAATCAAGCTATCTTGGCTGAAGAGGGGTGAAATCCCGAAACCGGTCCTAGGATGCTTGTTTCCGGTCCAGGGAGGACCTGGCTTGGCAGTTCGGGCTGGACTGTTCCCATGAGGCACAGGGTCAAGACTGATTTGCATATGGCCAGGTCTAAACTGGGGTGGCATGGTGAGCAAAGAAGGATGGATTTAACCCAGATCTCTTGACTGGGGGTGAATGTTTTGATTTGTTCTGCATTCCGTCCATCAATTGTGTGTCTTTTGCTTTCTCGCCCTAAGTGCGCCAGGTATGCCCAGACGTGGGTCCTGGGCTCACTGTGCCACTGGAATCAAGCTATCCTGGCTGAAGAGGGGTGAAACCCCGAAGCCGGTCCTAGGATGCTTGTTTCCGGTCCAGGGAGGATCTGGCTTGGCAGTTCGGGCTGGACTGTTCCCATGAGGCACAGGGTCAAGACTGATTTGCATATGGCCAGGTCTAAACTGGGGTGGCATGGTGAGCAAAAGAATGATGGATTTAACCCAGATCTCTTGACTGGGGGTGAATGTTTTGATTTGTTCTGCATTCCGTCCATCAATTGTGTGTCTTTCACTTATTTAGACAAAACAGTACACTTCTGCACCCAAAAATGAAAACGTTTTTAACATAATCTAGTGGGTCAATTTAGGATCATCATCAGAACTGTTAATAAGTTGCCTGGCACAAGACTGTTGTATTCCTCTTAGGGTGTCCATAAACGGGCTTTCCAGTATCATGTCCTTATATAGGCACAATTCGCCCTGCCCTTATATAGGCATAAAATCCCAGCCCTTATTTAGGCATTAAACCGTGCACTCCAAATACAGGCATGGTCTCTGACATCCGTCCACCCTAACGTCACAACGAGTTCATGAAGAACAGACCCTTAGGCTGCGGGAGTTTCCCTAGTCCAAGACTATTGATTTCTTCAAGGACTCATATATTATGCATGAACCATTATTCCTTAGGGGTTCATTCATGACGTCTTTCGCTGTCCGACTCACGTCAATACTAACATTCTTAGGTGCTCTCAGGTATAAATATACCTTCCCTAGCCCCTGTAAATCAGAGGAGACCTCGACTTCAGAGGAGCCCGTTTCCCGGCCTGACGCACTGAGAAGACGCTGTCATCCCTGCACGCAGAGTCCAGCTTCCAGTGATCTGACTTCCCTTGCGGGGTGTTGGAGTTCGAGTCTGGCAAAGAGATTCCTACCTCTCTCATTCTTCAGGTATGGAGCTGACAAGAACCTAGAGGGACTCTTGGCATACTAGGCATACTAGGCTTAACATACTCTTAGTATACCATAGTAAGGAATACTTCACCTACTTCATACCTCTCCCTACACCTAGGTTAGGTTAGGTACATTGGGGTAGAACTAGATTAGAAACGCATCGTATGAGTACTCACATTTTTAGTCTGTTATTTATGTAAAGGCATATGTACTAAAAGATAATGCTATCGCAGTATTATTTATTTCTACTGCTCACACTGTACATTATTTATCTCGCATACTGTCTTGTGATCGTAACAGCACATTTTACTTACACCAGAAACAAGACTGTTCAATAAATATTTTATTGAAACGCCCGTCTGTTCTTTCTGTGTAACTAGGAGAAAACTAAGCATGCACGATTGAGCTGAGTGAAATAGTTATCTATTGTTTCCACGACTCTGGGACACGTTCTGATTCTAAAGGGAAACAAAGTGGTCATGTTTTGCGGCTGCCAGAAACTACTCCCTTCTTGTTGTCAAGGAGTTTCTAGTGGCCTCTGAGCTAGCAGGCACAAGTAATTAAGTTTAATATACTCGATAGGGACATACTGACCTTAGTCCGATGTCAAACCTATAGGATATATTATTCCAATGCGCAGAGCCTATTAGGGAAATAGGAGCTACACTACATGGCGCCCAACGGTTTGGTAAGGCGGTAATTCAACGTTAGATACTGAGTAACTCAGCCGTGCTTTTTCTCTCAGAGACCCCTACCCATATACTCCAAAAGAAGTCTGGAGTGGGCAGGGTTAAGTATCCACCACGGCTACATAGGGAAACACCCTATATATTAGCTGTTTGGTTTGCTCAACGTTGAAGGATACAGTGTTCCAAAATATTGTGCACCTTATCTTTGTTTCCTTGTAACTTGTTCTACATTTTTCAAAAAACAAAATGACTGAAGCCGGAAACGGTGAAGCTGCGGCTGATCCAGCCCAAGCAGCAGTTTTTAACATTACAGGTTTAAATGAAACCGAGGAGGGTGTCATAAACATCGCTCCAAACTTAAGAAGAGCCATCACTCTAAAACTTATAAAACATGTCCTACCACCAAGAGGCGGTAGAGCAGTTTTCGTGATAGAGGCACATGAATCCTTTCAGACAGAGGTATTCTATTCATGGGTAATATTTCCTGAATCAAATTCAGTAACACACACGTTTCACTTCTACAAAGATGATCCACCAGAGGAATACATTCCTTTCGAGGATATTGAAATTCCATTAGCATACCAGGAGCATCAGCTCTGGTTTAAAGGCGCCCTAAAACATCACAAAAACATTACTAGGCTCGGTCCACTAGGTAGACCAGGAGCAACATGGCCGATTCTAGCCGGCTACACACCTCATCCTGACATTGAAGAGATGTCAGACGAGGATTTACTTACTCAACTCACAGAGTTAATAAAAATCTACAGACAATTGGTCCAATATGTCATGCAGACTTTCACAGTCAAGCAACCATTAACAATTCCAAATCAAACTCCTCACCAGGGGAATACACTAAAAATTACACCACAGACTCTACGCAGTCATGGGTAAAATGCCCACAAAACGTGAGCAAATTCCATTCTGGATAGCTCCAAAAAATTACTCAAATCGAAGCAGTATTTCCAAATACTAGCCCGTATGAGAAACACAGAATCCTAACAATCAGTTTACCAATGGGGATCACACCACAACTGGAAGACTGCACCACTTGGGGCTCAGTCTTTGCTGCCATCTATACTAAAACACATGGCATTCCGTCAATTGCGGTAATACCTGATGTCCTGAAACAAATTCAAAACGAATACGGGGCAGAGCCTGCTCTAAATTTAGGTATGAAATTACTGAAAAATTTCGACCAGGTCTCAACAATAATATTATCTAATATTAAAGGGGAGGCAGCAGCAGTGGCGATCCGCCAAAAATTAAGGGAATTTGATGTTACAGAACATCAAACTGAGCTACCCAGAATAATTGAACAATCTTATGCAGAATTAGGCAGAGATAGTTTGGGTGGAAGACCAGTGAAGCCGAAGCTATCTGAAAGTCCTGAGAAGGACTCAATTAAACAAACTCCTACATCTTCTAAAAGAAGTGGGAGACTAATAAACAAAATTCAAATGAGAAACGTTCTCAATCCCGAGGTAGGTCTCCTCAAAAGGAGCCCTCTGAAAGGAGGTATAACCTCAGGAATAGGGATAATTTGAGAAAGCCTGACAGGTATCAAGATACTGATACACGTTCCTCTCGTCCCTTTCAGATCTCATCACAGACTTCGGAAAGAAGAGGACGATCGGAACATAGAGAAGAACGCGTGAAATCGAAAGACGACAAACACGCTCCAAAAACTAAAGCAAAACCTCAATTCTCCAAAAGAAAGTAGCAGGTCTAAAGATCAGACATGCCGAGAATACTGAGAACACAACTCAAGAACGGAGAATGGGCTCAGACAATGCTGGACAGTGCAGCAGAAGTCACAATAGTTCGCCAGAACCTGAAGGAACTTCTGGAGATAGTGGACTTGAATGAGTACATTACAGTTGAGACTGTAGACACCAGGGTTAGTACTCCACAAAGGTTATATGAAATAACACTCCGGATGGAGGGAGACAAACCTAGACAGGTGAAAGCACTTTTTTGGGAAAGACTATCAAAGGGCTATGACATACTTCTAGCAGAAAAAGACTGGCCACCACAATTTGTCAGGGAGTGCCCACACGGCGAGGACATTATTATGCCTGCCTTCTCCAACCATATTCCAATTCACCTAAAATATACATATGCCAGGAAATGGGCAGTGGCCCATGCCCCAGCATTATATAAAAATCATGTAGGATGGGATGAGGACTCACCTCACCATAAAATACATCTGAAACATGAACCAACTGCACAACGGCAGTACCCAATAAAGCAAGAAGCTAAAAAACAGGTCAGGGAGATCTTAGATCAACTTGAATATCAAGGGGTGATTGAAACATGCACCTCCTCAATGAACAATCCTTTGTTTCCTGTCTCCAAACCAGACAATACATATCGTCTAGTTTTGGACTACAGACACCTAAACACTTGTTCTAAAACTTTTGCAGTGCAAAATGCACATAGCACAGCATTAATGAATAACATTGTGCGTAAAAAATATAAAACAACATTAGACATCTCAAATGGTTTCTTTTGTCAAAACATAGCACCTGAAAGCAGGTACTTAACAGCATTCTCCATAATGGGGACCCAGCGTTACTTTTGTCGACTCCCACAAGGGTTCAAGAACAGCCCAGGTTTATTCTCAGCGAGGGTAACGGAGTTACTACAAATTTATGACAATGAGGCATTGTCCTATGTCGATGACATTTATCTGACAGACGATGACCTGGAAAAACACTTGAACAGGGTGAGCACCATTATACTGGGTTTCGCCTCTGAGGGCTACAAATTCAACTTAAAAAAGTCCCGGATTGCCCATCTCAATGTCCTATTTCTAGGATATGAGCTTTCAAGTGAAGGCAAGAGCTTGGCAGCTAACTTTTTAGAAAAGTGTGCAGCTAACTTTTTAGAAAACCCATCCTGGGTTTCCTAAACTTTGGAAGAACATACATTCTAAATTATGCAGAAAGGGTTAAACCTCTCTACGCATTAATCAAACTTGATTTTTCGATCAGAAACTGGACACAGGAACACACAGAAATCTTGCGTTCACTCCAGGCTAACATGTTAGCAACAAATCACTTACAAACACGCGTAAGTCAACGCAATTTGGTGATCCGAATAATTTTGGGTCAATGCGGATTCACATACTTAACCTTCAATGAGGGTGAGAAAATACCAATAGCATACAAATCTCATTTGTACACACAAGCGGAAATGCGCTTCAGTTCAACTGAAAAAATTCTAACAGCAGTTCAAACCGCTGTAGCAAAAGAAAAAGCCTTAGCCCAAGGGAAACGCATTATTGTCGTAACCCCGGTACCAGCTTTAGAAGCGGTCACAAAAGCAAGCATTCCAAATGCTAAAGCATTACATCCAAGATGGATACAATGGGTTAATTCTCTTGCTGCAACAGATGTTGAATATGTTTTTGATCCAGATTTAAAAACACAAGCATTCCTGCAATATGAACATGAATGTCCTCTGCCTACTGAAATTCTGCCTCTCGATCAGTACGAATTCATAATTTACACTGACGGATCCGCACAGCCCGCAACAGGGAGTAAGCAAGCTTACAGTGCAGCGTGTGCAATCGTTAAAGGTCGCAAGCAAAATGGCATCTTCAGACCTATGGTCACAAAAACTCAGTCTCTAGGAGATTGTACAGCTCAGCGAGCTGAACTACAAGCATTCAAACTGGCACTTGAAAGTACAGATCAAGAATTCCCCACACTAATAGTGTGCGAATCCTTTTACTGTGTTCAGTCGTATAATGAATATATACAAAACTGGCTTGAAAATGGTTTCAAAGATGCGAAAGGTGGCACAATAAAGCACAAAATGCTTTGGGAACAAGTAGTTCAGTTGAAAAACGAACTACCAAAGACTCACGTGATCCACACACTGAGTCATCAACGTGATGGCGTTCACGTTGCAGGGAATTCCTTGGCTGATGAAGCCGCAAAGGGGGCTGTGCAGACGGCTTCCGTAGCTGCGATCACTCGTTCAAAAACAAAAATAGACGGTGAGATAATGTTGGCTGTCAATGCTTCAAGCAAAGGCAGCACTGCAGCGTTACCAAAAAAGTTTCCACTCAAGTACTCTTATGTAATTGATGCGAACAACGTTCCTTTGCTCGAATCCCTGGAGTGGGGGATAGGGTAATTCCAAACAAGGAACGCAGATTAGGACTAATCCTAGCAGCACACGAAGGGATAGCTTCTGCCCATGCAGGTGTTTCAGCGACAGTATCTTTACTCAAGCAAAGATATTGGTGGCCTGGCATTCGGAAACAAACTAAAAACTATGTTTTAGAATGTGATATTTGCCAACAGATGAAAGTCTCAACAGTGAAACGTCCTGCGCAGACACCCCTGTTAATTTCAGACAAACCATTAGCTTGTGTTTACCTGGACCACTGCGGTCCCTTGCAAAGGGACGGTAACTATAAATATATCATGGTTGCAGTGGATTCATGCTCTAGGTTCATATGGTTATGGCCTCAGCGCTCAGCTGACGCTCGAACTGTTATAAAAGATTTGCGAGTCTTTATCGGCACATACGCAATAGGCACACTACATTCTGACCAGGGTCCTGCGTTTAGCTCTCGGGCTTACAAAGAAGCCATGGCCAGTCTGGGCGTTGCATTGCGGTACTCCTCTCCATTCCATCCTGAGGAAATTCGGTTGTGGAAAGGAAAAACCGGGACATAAAGCAGTCTATAACAACTAGGGTATTAGGTTCGGGTGATGGGTGGGTCAAACACCTTAATGGGGTCCAACGCTCATTGAACAATCTGCCAAGAAGTTCTCTAGGGGGGTCACTCCATATGAGGTCCTATTTGGGACAAGAATGTGGGTACCAGACCTTGAACACGTAGGCACAGTGGTGGAAAATAAACCGTTTGATATCAAAGATCGTTTGGCTGTTTTACAGGAACTCAATGAGTTAAGAACGAAACAAAGCAACGTATTCCTACAGCCAACCACCACTGGGGAAAAATCGGCAGTCCCAGCAAGGCCTGTCTGGATTCCAAAAGTTGGGGATCTAGTCAGAGAAAAAATTGCGGACAAGAAGGAATTTGGACCTTCTTACAGACAACCAGTACCTGTCCTAGCAGTTCAAGGAACAAGAACAGTACTTCTGCCGCCCCTTGCTGGAAGAAAGGAGAAAAGATTTGTGTCCATCGACCTGATCAAACCACAGTATGTGGCCAATACTAAATAGTAGGCCTCGTGGACTCCGACCTAGTAGCAGACGCACTCCTCTCGCTACTATCCAAGAGGTTCAGACTGAAAGACTGATAACAATCGAGAATTCAGCTGAAACAGATGGAGGACTAAGCAACAACGCTATGGATCTCATCCCTCTTGAACACCAAGTAACAGTTCGTCCAAATACACCTGTCTACACCAAAGTGACAAGTGATGAACTGGTTCCAGTGATTTCTACAAATCCTGATGCAATTCCAACAATTGACAGAACTGCTTCTGGCTATTTCATTAACTTTGATATGTTCTCAGAAGATCCGAGTGAACCTGAAACGACGCCAGCATCATTCAAATTCAAGCAGCAAGTACAAGACTTTCTTCACTTTCTGAAAAAGACTTATTTGGTTTCTCCATGGATTGAACTCTGGATTATATCTGGACTTTTTGTTTTCCTGCTCTGGCTAGCTTTGGTTACAACTGTGAGCGTGCTTATAAGTGGCAGATACATCCATGTGAATGCTGAAGGAAAAGGCGTAAACTTACTTTTGAAACCTCAAATCTTCCCATCGTGAAGCAAGAGACTTGTTATCAGTGAACATCACAGCTGTTCCTATACATGATGGTATAGTGTGGGACAAAACAGATTTTGACATCTTCGGTCCGACGGAACAATTGAACATTCCACATTTGTTTAAAATTTCACTAAGTGATCTAATTTCGTCCAGTACCTATTCTGATGATTGGGACTTTGAGACTGTTAATGACATAATGTTTGACCTAGAAAAATCTGCTGCATTTTCTAAAAATGAATATTTAGAGGGTTCATCAGACTATGAACAACTGTATTGTTATAACCACTATGGTCATCATTATTTGCATAAATCTGCATATCCAAGAAATGTGTTTATGTTTAACCAATGGGAACATTGTCCTACACCACCTAAAGGTAGTTCAAAAACATTTGCTAGTAAATTTCCATATTTTTCAGGTTACAATACATCTAATCCAGAAATGTTTTACTATAAAAATGTAAACAAGACAGGACTGAAAATTATATCTGAAAGAGACACGTTAGTGACAGATTCCTTACCTTAGAATATCCCCAGGCGTCAGGCTGGATCCAGAAAGTTTTTGCGTAGCAGTACCCTTGCGCGTCGGTAGGCGGCGTCGTGCGGCTCCGCGTCCATCCTCGGCGTCGTGATCGCCGGGATGACGTCGCGGGCAGTACTTAGACGCCGCCCCTGCGCGCTGACGTCAGTTCTTCTTTTTCCGCGCCAGTAAGCGCAGATCCGGAAAGAGCAGTGCCCTAGTCAATTTTTGACAACATTTTGGGTGATTTTTTCACTGTTTCTTTTCGAGTCTTCTCGACTCCTAGGTGTCGGTAGGGATGCCCGGCTTCAAGCCATGCGACGTCTGTGGTCGAATGATGTCGATCACAGACCCGCACTTAGAGTGTCTCTACTGTCTCGGCCGAGACCACGACACGAAGTCGTGCCCTGACTGCCGGAAATTACACCCGAAGGCTTTGCGAGAGCGGTCTCGAAAGCTCCTCGAGGTCCAGCAGTCGGCTCCGCGCCGCACCAAGCCCCGGTCCCGTGAGAGGTCGAGGGGCCGGTCGCGGAGCCCCCGCCGGTCGTCAGAGTCCAAGTCTTCGCACTCCTCAGGTAAGTCGAAGCACAAGAAGTCTAAGAAGCATCATCGCTCTAAGACTTCGCCTCGCCGGTCTCGCGACTCGGCTGAGGCCCCTGTCGGCACCGTCCCCGCGGCCCCGGACGTGCCTGTGGAGCCGCCCCCGCATTACCCGTCCTTTCCGGTTTCGGGGGCGACTCCGGCCCAAATACAGGAATTCCTGTCGGCCATGGCCCGCCTCTTCGGGCCTCAAGGTCCCTCCGGTGCGCCTTCGGGCCCCGCGGGCCCTGATGGGGTTGCTCCGGCGTCGCCGACGACTCCGGTCCCGGCGTCGCCTGTCCCGCCAGCCTTGATCCCGGCCTCGGCCCCGGCCTCGATCCCGGCTCCGGTGGTACCGCAAACCCGATCGACGCCGGTTGACCTAACCACGCCTCCGCCAGCGCCGATATCCCCGGTGCCGTTCCTGATGCCGCCCGGGGCTCCGGGCGGCGTCGTTCCCCGGTTCTCTCCGGCTCCGGACATGGATGTCCCAGATGTCCCTCCTCCTCCATATTTTGAACCAGAGGAGGACCAGGAGAGCTGGGAGGGGTCGGAAGACCCTCTCACACAGCAGTGTGAGTATGATCAGGACTGGGCAGAGGAACTTGGGGATGCGAGTGGTCTAGACACTTCCCCTGACACTGGCATGCTGTCTCCTCCCGTGGCTACGGAGGAGGGAGCAAATTTCGCAATGGTGTTGCGTAGAGCAGCTGGAGCCTTGCACCTCCAATTGCCTACTGTGGCTGTCAGGACTAATCTCCTGACGGAAGTGCTTCAGCCGGCAGCTTCCTCCTCGGAGACTGTGCTGCCGTTTAATGATGCCCTGACTGACGATCTTTTGGGCGCCTGGTCCAAGCCCACCACAGGGGCTCCTGTGGATAGGAACGTGGCCCGACGCCATCGCCCTGCTCCGGGCGACCCCTTGTTTCTCTCTCAACATCCCACCCCCGAGAGCTTGGTTGTCTAAGCCTCTGCCTCCCAAACCGCCTTCCCTACCGCCCCTCCGGATAGGGAATCCAAACGCCTGGACCAGTTTGGGAAGAAGGCTTTTTCTTCCTCCAGTGCTGGCTTGCGGTCCGTCAACACCGCTTGCTTTTTGGGCCGATATACCCACTCCCTGTGGGATTCGGTGGCGGCTGTTTTGCCCCAGTGTTCTGAGGAGGTCCAGACACTGCTTACCCGCACCATTGCGGAAGGTAGGGATGCGGCAAAGTTCACCATACGTTGTGGCCTTGATACCGCCGACTCGCTGGGCAGATCGCTTGCAACTACGGTGGCGCTGCGTCGCCACGCCTGGCTGAGAACAACTGGTTTCTCGGGTGATGTCCAGAATACACTCATGGACATGCCCTTTGATGGAGTCGGTCTTTTTGGTTCCAAAGCAGACCATGTGCTGGAGCGTTTTAAGGACTCACGGGCTACTGCCAAGTCCCTGGGCCTTTCTGTTGTGCGCCCTCCGCTAACCTCTGCTTTTCGCCCCTTTCGTGGCCACGGAAGGGGCGCCCAATCACGTCCGCTGCCCAGCCACCGGCCCGCGCAGCAAGCGTCTTCGCGTGGCCGGGGACGTGGCTACCGCCGTGGCGGTTCGGGCAACCAGCGTGCGGGTCAGGCCACCAACTCCACCCCGTCCGCGGCCTCCAAGCCCTCCTAGTCCTTCTTTTCAGGTGCACAGCACGCCAGTAGGGGGCAGGGTCCGCCATCACCTTCACCACTGGCGTGCCATCACCTCGGACAGGTGGGTCTTGGACATTGTCCGAAGGGGCTACTCCCTCCCCTTCGAGACCACCCCCCCAGCCATGCCACCTCAATTCCACCGCATGTCAGGGAATCACTTGGTGCTTCTGCAGAAGGAAGTCACGGCCCTCTTGGCCAAGAGGGCCATCGAGCATGTTCCGATCCCAGAAGTAGGACGTGGTTGCTACTCCCACTACTTTCTGGTGCCCAAAAAGGACAAGGAGGACATGCGTCCTATCTTGGACCTCCGGAACGTCAATCGCTTCCTCCGGAAGGAGAAGTTCAAGATGCTCACCCTAGCTCAGGTCTTGACTGCCCTCGACCCTGGAGACTGGTTGGTAGCGTTGGACTTGCAGGACGCTTATTTTCACATCCCCGTCCTGCCGGCCCACCGGCGTTACCTGCGGTTCACGGTAGGCCTGGAGCATTTTCAGTTCACCGTGCTCCCCTTTGGCCTTACAAGTGCCCCTCGGGCGTTCACAAAAGTGATGGCGGTGGTCGCAGCTCATCTGCGCCGGGCAGGGGTTCTAGTCTTCCCCTACCTCGACGACTGGCTGCTGAAGACGGGCTCGTCCCAGGCAGTCGTCTCCCACCTCCAGACTACGGCCGAACTCCTGCACTCACTGGGGTTCTCCATCAATGTGCCAAAGTCGCATCTGATTCCTTCTCCACAGCTCCTTTTCATCGGAGCAGTTCTGGACACGACGCAGTTTCGGGCCTATCCTCCCGAACGGCGAGTCCGGGATATTCAGGCTATGATTCCGATCTTTCAGCCTTTATCCTGGGTTTCGGTACGGATGACCCTGAGGCTGCTGGGCCTCATGGCCTCCTGCATCCTGCTGGTCGATCATGCCAGATGGCATATGCGGGCTCTGCAGTGGGACCTGAAGTTCCAGTGGGCGCAGCACCAGGGCAACCTGTCCGATCACGTCCAGATCTCGGAGGGGGCTGCAAAACAGTTGCAGTGGTGGCTCTCGAACCGGCAATGGGTCATGGGCAGATCCCTCTCCTTCCCCAGCCAGAGCACACAGTTGTGACGGACGCGTCCCTTCTGGGATGGGGCGGTCACATGGGAGAGGCGGAGATCAGAGGCCTCTGGTCTCCGGCGGAGTCCCGGCTCCATATCAACCTTCTGGAGCTCCGGGCGATCCGACTTGCACTCAAGGCATTCCTTCCCTCTGTCAAAGGGACAGTAGTGCAGGTGTTCACAGACAACACCACCGCCATGTGGTATTGCAACAAACAGGGCGGGGTGGGGTCGTGGACCCTATGTCAGGAGGCTCTGCGCCTTTGGACATTGCTGGAACATCAGGGCATATTCCTGATGGTTCAACACCTGGCAGGTTCCCTGAACGCCAGGGCGGACGAACTCAGCCGCAGGTGCATGATGGATCACGAATGGCGTCTTCACTCGGAGGTGGCGCAAGGTCTCTTTCAGCAGTGGGGAGAGCCTTGGTTAGATCTGTTCGCCACCGAAGAGAACGCGCAATGTCAGCAGTTCTGCGCGTTGGAATTTCCAAGGCGGCACTCGCTCGGAGACGCTTTTCGTCACGAGTGGAGTTGCGGTCTGTTGTACGCCTTTCCGCCTATACCACTTCTACCCAGAGTGTTGAAGAAGATTCGGCGTGACCGGGCCCAAGTCATCCTTGTGGCTCCGGACTGGGCTCGAAGAGTTTGGTATCCCGAGCTACTCAGTATGAGCGTCGATCCCCCGATCCGTCTGCCCCTTCGGGAGGATCTTCTGTCGCAGCAGCAGGGGACGGTCCTCCACCCGAACCTGTCCAGTCTCCACCTGCTTGCGTGGAGATTGAGCGGCGGCAGTTGATTCCTTTCGACTTGCCTCCCGAAGTTTGTGATGTGATTCTGGCAGCCAGGCGTCCCTCCCTAAGGTGGTATACGCCTGCAGGTGGAACAAGTTTGTGGCATGGTGCACAGCAAAGGCTGTGAATCCCCTCTCTGCCCCTCTTTCTGAGGGTTCTTCTGTTCCTTCTTTCTCTGGCCCAACAGGGTTCTGCCCTGGGTACCATCAAGGGCTATCTTTGTGCTATCTCGGCCTTCCTCAGGCTTCCTGATCAGCCCTCCCTTTTCAAGTCCCCTGTTGTTAACAGGTTCCTGAAAGGCATTACACACCTCTTCCCTCCTGTTCCGTTTGTGATGCCTCAGTGGGACTTGAACTTGGTTCTTACCTTTCTCATGTGCGCTCCCTTTGAGCCTCTACATAACTGTCCTCTTCGTCTTCTGACTCTGAAGACAGCCTTTCTGGTGGCCATCACCTCCGCTCGGCGGGTGAGTGAGCTCCAGGCTCTATCATGCAAACCTCCCTTTCTGTCTGTCCATCCAGACAAGGTTGTTCTTAGGACGCGTCCGTCCTTCTTGCCAAAGGTGGTTACTGCCTTCCACATTGGGCAGACCATCACTTTGCCCACCTTCTTTCCGCCTCCGCATCCTTCCAGAGAGGAAGAGAGGCTCCACCGTCTGGACCCAAAACGTGCGCTTTCCTTTTATATCAACCGCACACAACACTTCCGGGTGGATGACCAGCTCTTTGTTGGCTACGTGGGCGCCAAAAAAGGTCGGGAGGTGCACAAGAGAACCATCTCCCGCTGGGTAACCTTGTGTATCAAAGCCTGCTATTCTTTGGCTAAGAAGGAGCCTCCTGTTGGGCTGCGTGCCCATTCCACCAGGGCAACGGCTGCTACCACGGCTTTAGGCCGCGGTGTTCCGCTGCAGGATATCTGTCAGGCAGCTACATGGGCCTCGCTGCACACGTTTACAAAGCATTACTGCCTTGACAGTCAGGTCCGGAGGGACGGCTTCTTTGGCCGTTCTGTCCTCCGGGACTTCCTTGTCTGATCTTTGTTCGCAGACCCACCACCGGGGTTGGTATTGCTGGGGTATCTATTCTAAGGTAAGGAATCTGTCACTAACGTGTCTCTTTCAGATGCACAAGTTACTAACTTGTGTAACAATATATCTGTAAGAGACAGTAGTTAGTGACAGATTCCACTACCGCCCACCCATCCTCCCGTTCTGCGAACTGATTTCTAGGGTTAAGGACTTCCCTTTCAGGGCCCTAGTATTTTTCAGACACCTATGTCAGCTTCTTGCATGGCTCTGCGTTCCTGGCGCGGAAAGTCGTGTACAGAACTGACGTCAGCCCGCAGGGGCGGCGTATAAGTACTGCCCGCGACGTCATCCTGGCGATCACGACGCCGACGACGGACGCGGAGCCGCACGACGTTGCCTACCGACGCGCAAGGGTACTGCTACGCAAAAACTTTCCGGATCCAGCCTGACGCCTGGGGATATTCTAAGGTAAGGAATCTGTCAATAACTACTGTCTCTTACAGATATATTGTTACACAAGTTAGTAACTTGTGCGTTAACAAATACAAAACAGATTTATTCTGCATTATTTAATGCCCAACTGTCTATACAGGGTTTCGACTTTTGGAAAGACACAGTAGACACAAAAACTGTCTGGGGTACTAAAGATTGGCAAGTGCAGGGGATAGAAGCTTTATTTAGAGCCTGTATCATCCCTGAACAAATAATGTTTTTGAATGAAACCATCCAACAAACATCTTGTCTTGGATTAGCCAAGATCAAAGAGATGATCACACCGTCTGTACCAGCACCTGCAAGTGATAACGATACACAGGCAGTGGTGACAGTTGACAATATACTACAACTCAACAGATCTAATCCTGATTGGAAAAAATGGTTGATCTGGCCCACAGACACGAATAACTGCCAGGAAAGATTCCTGAATAAAACACAGGGCTTTACTATTCATAGGCCAGACCCAAGATACGTCCAAAGACAACATCCGGGGGTAGTAACAACATACAGTGTAGGAAAATTATGCCTCGATTGGCTGCATAAGTCTACACTACAGGATGTGAAACAACACTTAACCTTACTTAAAAAGGACGCAGACCTTAGGGAATTCTTGCTTGGACCAAGAAAATCGCATCAAAAACGTTTCATATATGCCGGCATTTATGCTGCCTATAATGAAGCATGGAAAGTATCACAAATGGAGGCTGCAGAACGAATACGTGAACTTGATCGTATTAATTTAGAGAAAACACTCTCTGTGGTCGACAATGGGTTAACAACTTTGTCCTCCAGAATATATTCATTGGATGGCATTGTATCCTCTGCTATCGACATACTAGAACAAGATTTGGCAATGTTACAACAAGGCCAGTCTCAATTACGTTCTATTGTGTTATTAAGCTGGACGCTGCAATCTTTGCGAGCGGGCTATGTGCCTTGGCGTTTTATCAACACAACGGCTCTGTTTGCAGAATACAATCTTACTGATAAACAGATCGAATTGGCACAAAGAGGAGCAAAGTATACAGTGCTAAGCATTGAAAAACTGGAAAAGTTACCATTCACAGTGGCAGAAAAATCAGCTACAGAATGGCTTATTCATGGCAAAATAACATTACCTGTGAGTACTTTTCAGTTTCAGTATTGCCTCAGACAAATGCAAGCAGGCAAATATGAAAGGTTGGGTAAGGAATACATTAAGATATCTTGGGATTTACCGTATACATATAGATGTTGGAGTGGGGATCGTGAAGTGTTTTTGAGTGGTACACACTGTAAACGTGCACTGAGCGGTTCACTTATATGTCAGGACATTTCTTTACACGGGGCTTGTAATGGTTCTGTGGCAAATTTGTCTTGCCATCAGCAGGGTACACCAGCTGCTGTGATTAATCCAACGTTTGGACAACTTTCTAATGGGAGTTACCTCATGTTGAATGATCAGAGTTGCTGCGGCATGCTGCCAGGCATCCCATATCTAGTAACGGTCAACTCCAGGGTCACTTGCTGTATGCAAGTATTGTTTGCCCCAATAGACACAGTCAGGGAGTCGCCTCTATGGCCTTCGCTGAACGTCTCTTTTATAAGATTTGATACTTTGAGCAGAATGAAAGCCATGCTTTTACAGCAAACAGTGCCTTTGACCTCGGCCAAAGAAACCTATGATCTACAAGTAGCAAGGACTTCGGCTGAGATACAGACTTTAATACGTACAAACTGCCCTATACATTTCGTAGAAATGATAGGACGTATCTTCAATATGTCTGATACAACCGGAATTGTACATGTATTTAAGAGCATCTGCTCCGGTCTGTTAGCACCTTTCCAGGCAATACTCGGAATCAACTCGAACTTTGCACATTCGGTGTTTGGTGGTTTACCATTAATTCTAGCACTTGTTGCCGGAATTCTATTTTTCTTCCTGCTATTGCGCTATGGCCAGCCTAATCGCAGACATCACTCCGAGCAAAATGGAGAAAGCTCTCCTTGAACAAAAGTGCCGTGAGCGAATAGTACAGCTTTTGGGCATGACTCGTCTACGGGAAATTAATACAACTTGGTTCCTGTCATTCAGACCAATCTGGCAAGATTGCATCTTACCTGTTCTACGATGCCTGCTATGCGGTGAAGAATGCGTGTTGGACACCTGTCTAACATTTCCATCAGCTACGCCAACGGATGTCGATACTCTGCTGGTCCCGATAACGGCCCATGCTCTGTGTTGTCCCCAGAGGCTACCGATCCTGATGTCAGCATTCATTGAGATCTCACAGATGCTTTCGGCTGCTGCTGAGGTACGAGAAAGATCTACAGGCACACAGGGAACAACGGACGCGAACATTGCTGAGGCAACCTATGCTGGAAGCGATGCTTCTCATCTCTGTGCAATTAATCTACTTCACGAGGTGTTCCAACTGACACCAACTACAGTGGATGATGTTTTGTCTATAGAAATAGATGATCTCATGTTTACACCAGACCCGTAAACTGACTCTGATTCAGCATACAGTGTTCCAGAGATGCAGTAACAATTTGGCCTTCATTTTCAAAACAACTTGGAACTCTACCAAAATTGAACTTTTTTTCCCATTTTTCGAACAAAAATGGCACTTCAATCTGCTTAAAGTAGAACTAGCCTTATAATACAGACTTCAAGGTACTTCCACGGACACTTAGTCATCTTGTGTGTCTAAAACAGTTCATTAATTTTCATGACATGAAATGACTTTGATTTTTGAACAACTTATCGATCATTTTCTTTCACCTGTAAATATTACTGCTTCTTTCATTCCAATTGCATTTATTTTCGAACTTTATGCCTGAAATGAAAAGCATTTGCTTCAAATGTACAGTACCTTTTGCATTTTTTACTATGTTTTTTAATGCTTTTAAGAAATATTTTTAAATATGCGGTACTCCATTTTATGTTTAGCATTTTAAATGTTTAGCATTTTAGTATTATCGTACACACGAAAGTGGAGTGGGTGTTGTATTCCTCTTAGGGTGTCCATAAACGGGCTTTCCAGTATCATGTCCTTATATAGGCACAATTCGCCCTGCCCTTATATAGGCATAAAATCCCAGCCCTTATTTAGGCATTAAACCGTGCACTCCAAATACAGGCATGGTCTCTGACATCCGTCCAACCTAACGTCACAACGAGTTCATGAAGAACAGACCCTTAGGCTGCGGGAGTTTCCCTAGTCCAGGACTATTGATTTCTTCAAGGACTCATATATTATGCATGAACCATTATTCCTTAGGGGTTCATTCATGACGTCTTTCGCTGTCCGACTCACGTCAATACTAACATTCTTAGGTGCTCTCAGGTATAAATGTACCTTCCCTAGCCCCTGTAAATCAGAGGAGACCTCGACTTCAGAGGAGCCCGTTTCCCGGCCTGACGCACTGAGAAGACGCTGTCATCCCTGCACGCAGAGAGTCCAGCTTCCAGTGATCTGACTTCCCTTGCGGGGTGTTGGAGTTCGAGTCTGGCAAAGAGATTCCTACCTCTCTCATTCTTCAGGTATGGAGCTGACAAGAACCTAGAGGGACTCTTGGCATACTAGGCTTAACATACTCTTAGTATACCATAGTAAGGAATTCTTCACCTACTTCATACCTCTCCCTACACCTAGGTTAGGTACATTGGGGTAGAACTAGATTAGAAACGCATCGTATGAGTACTCGCATTTTTAGTCTGTGTTATTTATGTAACAGCATATGTACTAAAAGATAATGCTAACGCAGTATTATTTATTTCTACTGCTCACACTGTACATTATTTATCTCGCATACTGTCTTGTGATCGTAACAGCACATTTTACTTACACCAGAAACAAGACTGTTCAATAAATCTTTTATTGAAACGCCCGTCTGTTCTTTCTGTGTAACTAGGAGAAAACTAAGCATGCACGATTGAGCTGAGTGAAATAGTTATCTATTGTTTCCACGACTCTGGGACACGTTCTGATTCTAAAGGGAAACAAAGTGGTCATGTTTTGCGGCTGCCAGAAACTACTCCCTTCTTGTTGTCAAGGAGTTTCTAGTGGCCTCTGAGCTAGCTGGCACAAGTAATTAAGTTTAATATACTCAATAGGGACATACTGACCTTAGTCCTATGTCAAACCTATAGGATATATTATTCCAATGCGCAGAGCCTATTAGGGAAATAGGAGCTACACTACAAGACCAAATGGTATATTTCAGTAAACACCTGAATTTAACATCATTTATCAATATGTGATCGTAAACAATTCAAGCCCTCAGGTAGCGACTGTAACCTTGTACCGCCGTGTTCCAAAAATAAGTAATCGGGGAACGAGCCTTTGTGTGCGAAAACAATTCAAGCCGTCATGCCTCACATCGTTGGTGGCATCACCTCACCACAGGCGTTTTCTCCACCCGACCCGGAAATTTCACCTGGCTCATTCCCGGATTCCATATTCTGGAACACGGCGGAACAGGGTTACAGTCGTTACCTGACGGCTTGAATTGTTTAGTCTTATAGGTACACAGAATTTTCGACATCTTTACAGTCTCCTGCGCATATATGTTTCCATCTTACCAGGTGGTTTACATACGTATAAAATTGTAACAGGCAGAAAATGGTTAGGCCTGTTTATGATCACATACTGATAAATTATGTTAAATTCAGGTGTTTACTGAAATATACCATTGTCCTGATTGTAGAAGTACCTCCGTCCGCGGATATTAGATACCGCATTGACCACAATCTAATGTGGGTTAATTGGTTTATCCCGTCTTGATTGTCATTCGTGACACTGTTTATGGTACCATCCAGGTCTTCAACTTGTAGGAATTGACTGTAGCTACGGAAGTTACCCTGGTTCTCCAACACCGACATAAATTGGATCCTTTACCATACTGCTTTTAGATGATTGAATCTATATACGGTTCCTGCTAATCTAAATACTTAGGGAACTACTATAGCTATTGCGGCTATCCTGGCCATCCTAAGCCTCTACAACTGGGATTCTTTACCGAACCATTAACAGACGATTGAATCTCATTACGCCTCCGGCATTTTTACAGTGCCTAGGTCCCCAGAATCCCCGTCCTGAAGAGACCCCGTACCACGAGAGGGTCGAAATGTCGTCGACAACTGAGAAAAGGAGAGTCCCAGAATACTAGAAACATACTCTAGAATGAATGATTCAATCTGATATCCCAAGGACATCCCTTTCACTCCAATCTCCTCTTTTATTATTGTCACTGTAGCTATTTCACTGTTTTGGTTATGGTTACTCCACTGGGGTCACATAAGTCACTTTCTAATATAAATTTGTATATAGTGTGAATACACAGCAGAAATCTATTTTTCTATTTTGCCGGATTGTTATTGCAAATAAAATACACTCACATTCGGCTGAAGTGGTTGTAGCATAAGAACTGTTGTGTGTGGGTTGTTTTCTCCTGAGTCATATGTGTTCACTAGAACCAAATAAATGATATTACTTAATTATAACAAATTATGTACATGCTTATTGGTCACTGTCTCTTGCTTGTATGTTTTGTAATGTGTTGTTTTGTTAGTTTTTAGACCTGCTCTGAATTCACTCCGGCAGTGGGTAATTTTTATATGTTTATCTGTTGAAATCAATTTTTTAAAAATAAAATGTAAACATTTTCTGCTCATTGGAACTTCCCATGGAAATGATTATTTTTTCCATGAGTACTATCAAAAATGTATTTATATTTAGGGACCTTTGTTCCTATAATCACTTATTACCCTTTGTCCCTAACGATCCCTGGGTTCCCTTGTTTTTGATACCACTGTTTAATAGGAGGCATGTACTATGTGAATAATAATCAGGGCCACTGGAATTATGCAGCAAGAGAGAACCAAATTATGTGGCAGAGTCAACAAAATCGTATGGCAAGAAAAGGCAAATTATGCAGCGTAATGTGGCACATTCTATGACAGTATTACTTTATTTTTTGTCATTGTGACCTAGATAACACTGTTTTAGCCAAGGTTTAATCTCATTAGCACCACTTTAATATTCAAATGCAACAATAAACAACAGAAAAGCAACCTGTCAACCTGCTTGAAGAGTTTTCCACTGCACGGCAACTCGTCACTGTGTTTTTAGTAACTTTTGATCCGTTTGAGCTAGAAACATTTTTGGGCCGAAACCTGCAAATTATGTACCAGATGATGGATTATGTGGCAAATGCAGCAAATCCATAATTATGTTAAAAAAAAAAAACGCTGCAGAATCACTTAATTACAGTAGCCCTACTAATAAGAAATATAATATCTCCTCATTGCACAAACGTAAAAGATCAGAAAATAAGAGCTAACTTCGTTAATTCTGCTACAGGGCTTCTTGAATTATAGTACAGGGCTAATTGTTTACTAATGTCTTTCTTTCTACATGGTCACATCTCTGAATTTGTGGACAATTTGTACACTCAGTCTGTTTGGTATTTATTGCCATATGAATCAAATTATCCATGAGGGTCATCCTTATGGGGGGGTGTGGCTTAGCCAGCAATGGAGACGGACGTGCTCATGTAGAGCTCTGTCGTGGGCTCCTGCAGTCAGCCAAATACATCCGCACTCGGGTATCTGGAAGGGGTCGCTGACCTCCGGGGGCATCCCGGGGACGGACTTGAGGCTCTGGGGCCGCGACGGGGAGCGAGAGCTGCGGAGACCCGAGGCGCTCCTCCCCGTCATCGGAGCCGTGCAGAGGAAGTTCACAGCCCCGGGCGCCACTTGCCACGCGACGCTGGGGATTGGCTCCGCCCCCAGGGCCCAGATCTGTGGCGCAGCAATACGCTTCGCGCTACGGCCGCCTTTGCTTTAGCGGCGGCGCCCGACGGCTGACTATCCCTGATATTGAAGGACCACCCGGAGGGGATGCAGCAGTCACGGAACTGCTCTCCCCACCAGTAATGAAATCTCCAGGGACATGAGCAGTTCTGGGACGTGGCCCGAGACTCTGGCGCACTAATTGATGCATCTCTTCCCCGCATCAGGCATGGCATCCTTTCCTGACTCCAGGGGGCAGAGAGTCGAAGTGTAACTACGAGATGAAGATGCTATTGCCTGTGGAGGCAGGTGACATGGAGGACGCCACCCGCAGACGGTGAGAACCGGAGAGAGGGTGCAGGGGTGTGACTCATTCTAGAGGCATTGGCCCAGTCAGCGCACAGTCCTTTCTACATGGGAGCAGAACCCCTGGCCCTGACGGCAGTAGGCCAACAACTACACAGCCCTACGTGATCGCCTTGCCCTGTTTCGCTAGGGGCTTCCTGCCTGGGACTGAGAGGCGCATAAGAGGCACAACGTGTTGCAGAGACTGGAGATCACTGCCCTGAGGCCGCTGGGAGTACTTGGTTGGAGGGAGACGCACCCTGGAGCGGGACCCCTTGGAGGAAATAGAAGGTACAGTTTTCCTCCCCCGCATCACATCCCAGAGGCCACCCATACTGACCGTTTCCACGCTAATACATACTGCATTGCATTAGCGCCTTCCCTGCTTTCCGGAGGCACACGGAGGCCCCATGTCGCGAGGGGGGCACACGAAGACAGGCATCGGAGGTATTGCGGCCCCGCAGACTCGGGCCCAGACCGATAAGAAGGCAGGCGCGGACGCAGTGGATCCGATGTTGCATAAGTTGGATGCGGTGTTAGCGGCAGTTAAGAAGCTTGGGGAAACTATGAACCAGATCCGTGCCTCTCTCGAGGATAAAATCGACAAAGTGGCAGTTGACCTTACCCTGCTTCACGCGGACCATCGAAAACTGGCGGATCGCACTGCCTCTGCCGAGGGGGTCGTTGCCGATGTCTCTCCACGAGTCTCCACAGCAGAGAAACAGATTCAGAGCCTTCTTGACCGTGTCGGATTCTTGGAAGAAAGGGCCGAAGACGCAGAAGATCGTACCCGGCGCAACAACATACGCGTGGTGGGCCTTCCGGAGGGAACAGAAGGGAGAGATGCGGTAGCCTACACTTAACAATGGATTCGATCGTTGCTGCCCGAGGGCACCCTCTCTCCACACTTTGTTGTCGAACGGGCACACAGAGTACTTGCCAGACCTCCCCCACTGGGCTCCAACCCTCGTCCACTTTTGATTCGCTTACTGAACTACAGAGACAGAGATGCAATTCTCCAGGGAACAAGAACGTTACAGGAGGTCCAAGTGGATAATCATAAAATTATGTTCTTTCCTGATTACACAATACAAGTCCAGAGACAGCGTTATTCGTTCATGGCAGTGAAACGGCGGCTCCGACAATGTGATCTCAAATATTCGTTGCTGTTCCCGGCGAAACTCAGGGTGATTGCGAATGGGAAAACCCATTTCTTTACAACATCAGTGGGGGCAGAAGAATGGCTGGACACTTATGACTCCTCGGGGGGCGGGACCTCCACTGTGGGCAGGAGAGAGCTGACGACCGCATCCTCCCCACGACGTCGCCGCAGAGGACGGAAGAAACCCCAGTCCCCTACCTCTCGGTCCTTCGGCCCGGCCCCGGAGCTGGTCCTCGGCGGCCAACGACAGGCTCTACAGGCGGTGGTGGACATCAGCGGGCGCACGAAGAAGAGACTAATTCAACCTCTGATCAGCAAGGGCCACCAAGCGATGATGATCTCTCGGACAGTTTCTTTGCCTCTCAAACCTCCTGTGATCTGCCTCAGATCACCCCACAGACTTCCAATGATATTGTCTGAACTTCAAACACTCTTTTGCCTTTAATATGCGGACCCCGCCTCCCCGGCAATGACTGTCGTCCACCGTCACGCAAGTATCAGGGTTCCTATGATTGTCTTTTGCATTGTACTCCCTGACCTCAGATGTTAGGCTTCCGTTGTTGCGCTGCGGATGCAGCTACGGGTGGGATGCCGGGGTTTGACCACTTGATTAGCTCCGGGACATCTAGGTGGGCTGCCCTTATGGCACCTGCCCCTAAGGGAACATCAATTATGATATGGAGGTAGTAACCCTAGAATGTACAGGCTTGGCCGGGGCAACGAGGTAGCCAGTGGAGACGTATCCCCAGCTACTGACACTTAGTATATTGCTGTGCATATTGGTCCCCCCCAGACGTTGACTGTATGCTACTCTTGTTATTTGTTTGGGCGGTTGCCTGTTGCACACCCGTCCTTTTGGTATTTTTCATTGTATATGGTTTAAATGTTTGTTCTGTCATCTATTACACCGCACGACACGCTGACCACTCATCTAACCCACACAGCGGCGAAAACTCTACACGTACTTGTATAGGCCCGCTGCTGGCTCTCCCCGCCCCTCGGCCTGGTGAGACATTGTGTGCTCCTCTCTCTCAGTCATTATGGCCCCGATAAGGATAGGAACTTGGAATGTGCGGGGTTTACATGACCCATCGCGACGATACCTCATCTACTCATATCTGAAACGCCACCATATACACATAGCACTACTCCAAGAGACGCATATACACAAACCTGAAGTGCCACGCTTGCACAGGCGCTGGAGGGGACAATTATATGCCACGAGATACTCGGAGTATGCGCGAGGGGTTCTAGTATGGGTGAGACCGGGGACTCCCTTTCGAGTGGTGGACTCCTATTTAGACACGGAGGGTAGATATGTCATTGTTAAAGGCGTCCTAGATGGCAGAACTGAGATTATTGCCTCGCTGTATGCTCCCAATACTGACCAAGCAGCTTACTTTGAACTCGTCTCCCACAAACTGGCCACATGGCATGATACTCCTATGATATTAGGCGGTGATTACAATAGTGTACTAGATGTCTCAATGGACCGATCCTTTCCTCCCTTGCCCGGCACGGCCACACACACTGCAATGAAAGCACTGAACAACTGGGCGGCACATTGGCACTTGACAGATGCCTGGCGACATCGTAACCCACTAGATAGGGTATATTCCTATTATTCGGGTGCGCATGGCCTTCATGTACGGCTGGATCGCTTTATGGTAACCACTAATCTCTTACCCTGTGTTGCTGGGTCACATTATATGGGGCGTACGCACTCAGACCATAATCCGCATGTGGTGGAGCTGGAGTGGGAGGGCGGGATTCCGCCAATCCCTGTTTGGCGACTTCAGCCGGATGTGTTGCTAGATGCGCCCTTACGAGACTTACTGGCCACTACTGTGGCACAATATTTAGACGAGAATGCAGGTTTAGCCTCGTCGCCGCTGCTGGAGTGGGACGCTCTAAAGGTGGTCGTACGGGGGCACTGTTTGGGGGCGCAGGCGGGTATCCGAGTTCAGCTAGAAAAAGACCTCACCAAATTAGAGACACAACTGGCATCCTGCGAGCAGGAAGCCGCTAGGGGATCCTCGAGGTGGCTTGATTGCCACAGGGAAGAGCATGCATGGCTGTTAGAGCGGTTGAGATGTCTTAATTATGCAGCGCATTCGGCGCGGACGCACCATATGGGGGACAAAGCGGGGAGACTACTCACGTGGCTTGTCCGTCAGAACGAATCGTCGGCTCCGATAGCATCGATACGCACGGCGCGCGGAGGCATAGCATATACGCAGCGAGACATACATGATGCGTTTGTGTTGCAGTATCGAGACCTGTACAAATCTCGCATGCAGGCCTCACCCTTGGAGCTGCAGCTCTACCTTGAGGGGATAGTGCTGCCAAGTCCCACACCGGCCCAGAAAGGGGAACTTAACGATCCCCTCCTCCCGGAGGAAATTTGGGACAACATATTTTCACTCTCTAACGGGAAGTCGCCGGGTCCGGATGGGCTACCGGCTGAATTTTATAAAGCGTGCGCACATATACTGGTACCGCAACTGCTGAAGGTGTTTGAAGCTGCGGTTGATGAATCCACTCTTGCAGACACACAGAACGAGGCCTTACTGGTGTCTCTACTCAAACCTGATAAGAATTCTGAATCCTTAGGCTCTTATCGCCCTTTAGCGCTCCTGAATACCGACTACAACATTTTCGCGTCCATCCTTGCAAAGCGTCTCTCGCCCATTGTGAAAACTTTGGTACATCCAGATCAAAATGGCTTTGTGCCCACTAGGAGAACCTCGCTCAACATTCGCAGGCTCTTTAGGATCCAGCATTACGCGGTACACACATGGCCCCGCTCAGGCTGCCTGGTGCTGGACCTGGAGAAGGCTTTTGACTCTTTGGAGTGGCCCTATCTGGCGGCGGTTCTCCATAAATATGACCTTGGAGATCATTACATCAGAATGGTTCAGCTGCTATATCAACGACCTATTGTTCGGGTCAGGACCGGCAAGCTCATTTCAGAACCTATTCGGGTGAGACGAGGAACACGCCAGGGTTGCCCCTTGTCCCCGCTACTCTTCTCCCTAGCCATGGAACCACTAGCGATGGTACTCCGTAACGATAGTGAGGCGTGGGGTATTGAATTAGGGGAAGAGATGCATGCTGTCTCTCTCTACGCTGACGACCTGTATTGTATGTTCGGGACATTAACAACATCCCGTCGCCCATAGCGGAGGCACTTGCAGCTTTTGAAGCAGTATCAGGCCTCCGGGTCAACTGGGCCAAATCAGGGGTTTATCCCTTTAGCGCAGACACGGTCGAAACAGAAGTTCTTCTCGGCGACTCTCCCCTCCCATGGTACTCTACCACGTTTCGCTATCTTGGCATCTTCATTTACAAAACGCCTGAAGATTTATTAGAAGGTAACTTAACGAGGGCAATATCAGCGGTCAGAGATCAGGTACAATTCTGGAAGTCGCTTCCACTGAATGTCATGAGCCGCATCACCTTGATCAAGATGATTGTCCTCCCAAAACTATTATATTATTTCTCGAATCTTCCGATATATGTCCCGACCAGAATATTTCACGAGATGGAACGTATGTTTCGGGACTTAATCTGGAACAAAGGCAGGCCTCGTGTGGCCTTGTGGAAGCTATATGCACCCGTCAGTAAGGGAGGACTAGCGGTCCCTAATTTGGAGCTGTACTATATAGCGGCCCAGTTACAGTGGGTGACGAGGTGGCTTGGTGGTAAAGGATTGGAAGACACGGCGACTCTGCAACAGCCCTGTACCCAATCACAAATCTACCACCTTTTCCATCCCATCGCCAGGCCCCCACGACCATCTCAGTTTCACTTAGCACTGGCGCACAGGTGCTACAGGCGAGGCCTACATCTTACCCGTGCAACGCTTCCATACGCTCCTATACTTCCACTCATAGGGACACCCAGAGGGAGGACAGGCACTTCCGAAGAAGCTCTTACTCATTGGCACACAGCGGAAATAGATACCCTGGGCGACTTATATTCAGATGGCACGCTACTCACATTTGCTGCCCTGGCGGGGGATAGTGGGTTACCGGCAGGACAGTTTCTATTACATACTTCTCTGGTTAGAGCCCTGTCGGCCTCTTGGGGGGATATGACAATTGAGCCACCTACACACCTGTTACTTCAATATCTACATGTCATGGGGGCGGGCTCACACATAGTGCACTGGCTAGTGGCAGCTCTCCTTACTCATACGCAGAAACCGATGCTGAGTCTCCGCACCCGCTGGGAAGAAAACAGGGGCACACCCTGGTCGGAAAAGGAATGGAGTGCTATACTGGCCAGCTCCACATGCATCCCAAGAAGTTCCAAATTTAAACTGATTCAAACATACATTGTACAACGAGCGTACCTCTCACCCGACAACATAAACAGGTACTTCCACATCACTACATCTGCATGTCCTCAGTGCCAGCAACTTAATGCAGACTTACTCCACATGCTGTGGTCCTTCGCCTCTTTACGCAACTATTGGCAGACAGTGGCCGCGACACTCGCACGCTGCACCGAAACTTCCTTGCCACACACGTGGGAAGTGCACATACTAGGGCTTTACGCTAGATAAAAAAAAAACAAAGTTACGTCACGATTCTGGGATCTGGGGCTGATAGTAGCGAAGCGTTTAATTACGAAGAGGTGGAAACATAATGCACCTCCGGAAATGATCAGTTGGGAGAGGTCGCTCACGATCTGGGCGCAGGCGGAAAGCACCACATTAGATAGGGAGGAAACAGCAGGACTCCGCAAGTACCCCATAGCACAATACTGGGATAACATCTTCACGATCTTTAAGAATGGGACAGATGGGAATAACGCAGGTGCCCCTCCCGCCAATACCTAACCCAATCTCGACTGATCCCGTACCCGGAGACTTTACTGTAATCATGGATGATGCCACGTCCTCGTGGCAGTGCGTTTGTGTCCTAGGTTCATCGCCGTGCACCCCCCCCAACCCCCAGCCCCTAGACATTAGCTTAGATGATAGAGGTTTCTAATGCCTTCCTGAATTCGAACGTTGCCCTGGCAAGCCATTGTAGGGCCCAGATTGAAATGAGCATGTGTGGGCCTGGAGGTGCTATGTATTTTCTTTTAGTTGTGATATGATTGCAGTTTTTTCTATTTATTTATTGTTAGTTTTGAAGTTTGATTCATATATATGTCTTATTGGCCCACCCTTCTTTTTCTCCGCACAATCTCCCAAAATAAGGTCAGCTGCAATATAAGCCCTTATTTTACAAGTGGACTGTCGATCCAAACCACCTGTAGTAGACACCTGGCGGAATAAGATGTATTTGCAATATAATGGGCGCAGCTATTTGTCAATTGGGTATTGCAATAGAGCACAAATGTTAGCAGGCAGTAGCATGCAGTGTTTTACAATTATGAAACATCTACCAATACGACATAGAAGCCTTTGTGTACTGTATTTGAATCCCCGTGACCTGTTTCCATTAATACAAATGCTTCCATAATGTGGTTTTGTATGTGCAGATGTGCTACCTGTGAAAACACTTATTTTTTCTTAAACTCAAGAAAACCAATAAAGCTATTTAAACAAAAAATGAGGGTCATCCTTACAAAAACGGAAGTAACAAACACCTTGAAGAAATTACTCCTTCACAGAGTGTAAATAATGCCAATCTTTCTTATTAACTGTACAACCCAACTTCTGCAATTGTAAATGTCACGTGCAAGCATAGACAAGTGTAATGTATGGCTTGTTCTGGTATGTGCAAAAAAATGACTTACGTCTGTATTGCCAACTGTGTGTTTCACACACTGCATAAAATGCACATTTAGGATTAGTAGATTTGCAAAAGGAGCAATTACACTTGAATTTGTTTTGTTTTTATGAATGGGCAATCTAGAAGTGGGATGGATTCTCCAGCCGTAGGTGCAGAGTTGGGGCATAGGAATGACCATTGGTAATGTGTTGCGCACACAAAAAGTTATAGCTCATTCCTACTGTTTTTTTCCACCCTGTTGGCAAACTTATATGTACTCCGAGGCAAGACTGGAGTAAGTATGCAAATACGATGTCTCGTTTACCATAAGTCCTCCATGTTTTGTGGAGTTTCCAAGGGAGTGATTTCTTCACATTGCAAGTTACAAGCGAAAATGTATAATTGCGCTGTACTTATGCTCCTATAATGCCTAAATGTCCACATTTATTCTATGAGTTTAGTGTTGTGAGTTTACTCGCCTGTTTGAGTAAATTGTGCACATACATATGCCACTTAGACCTTTGTTTATGCTAAAGTGAATCATTCCATAATTAAAGAAAATTGCACCTTCAGACTAAATGGCATATGTAAAGTCAAAATGTGCAGTAGGGCGCACATATATATATATATATATATATATATATATATATATATATATATTATCTACTGGCGGTCGCCAGTAGATAGTTATAGTTAGGACCTATTTTCCATAGGAAATCCGCGACATTCTATTTGAAATAACTCTTGCGTCGGTTGACGAATCTTCGCGAAATTTTCAAACTTTATGGCCCGCTCCGGTCCGCTCCTACCCTGAAAGTCTCAGGGTGATTCGTCAAGCGGGGGCCGAGAAAAAGGGGGTCCCAAAGCGTGTTTTCCCCATTCATTTTCCCATAGGAAACTTTAGACACGGCTACAGCCCGAACTGCTGAACGGAATTACACCAAATTTGGCAAAGAGGTAGTTCTTGGTTCAGAAAGAACCCTTTTGGTTAAATGGTGTAAATCCGTTCAGTAGTTGCTGAGAAAATCAAAAGTAAAAGTACATATATATCTATGGGCACGGAGGATTCGCGCACCCTGAGCGCACCCTGCGCGCACCGTCCCGATCACGAGCTGCATGCTAATTGGCTGTCAGCTGGCTGTCAACATTCCGATTCAGGAAATGTTGGCAGCCATTTTGTCCCTCGGTAGAACCGAGGGACAGAAGCTAAGTGCGCAAAGCGCACAAAGGGAGCAGGGTAGAAACACCCTGACTCCGTAGGTCTGCTCAGGGGTCCCACAAGGACCCCTGGGCAGAAAAAGCATTTAAAAAAAAAAAAAAAATCGGCAGGATGCGCGGATCCTGCCGATAAAAAATCGAAGGGCGGTCTCCGCGCTTCCATTGTATTTGCCCCGGGTGGCCCAAGTCCCGGGGGCATGGTGAGGGGTTAAATTTATGTATGGGGGCCTCAAAGGGCCCCCAAGCCCGAGGACCGCCACCCCCGGGGCTTTCTTTTTAAAATGGTGCGGGAGGGCTCTGAGCCCTCCCGCAGCCCGAGGACCACCACCTCCCGGGGTTTTTTTATTTTTACTTTTTCCTGTGTGGGGGGGCTCGAGCCCCCTACGCCTCAGGGACCGCCCCCTCCCGGGGCACTAACAAATTAAAATGGGGTCCGTTTTGGACCCCGAAGCCCAGGGACCACCACCTCCCCGGGGCTTTGCTGATGTGGGGAGGGGGCCGCGCGGCCCCCTCCTGGAGCCTGTGGTGGCCCTGGGGACCGCCACCCCCAGGGCCGGCTCCTGCAGTGTCCCGGGGTGCCTACCCCGGGACACTGCTGTTTGCAATGACAGGACGGGAGCCTCGCGGCTCCCGTCCTGTCATTACAAACTGCTTTGGATATTGGAAGAGAGAGCAGGAAACCTGCTCTCGCTTCCAATATCCAAAGACAATTGCTTTCCACACGGGGAGCAGCATGTTAGACCCCCCACAGTCCCCAACCAGAGGCCAGGCCCCGGGGGATGGGGTCCCCGGGGCCATAAGTGGCCCGGGAGGGGGGCCACGCGGCCCCCCTCCCCAGAAATTATATAAAAATAAAATAAAAAAGGCCTGCCCCGGGGGATGGGGTCCCCGGGGCAAAGGAGGCCTGAGGAGGGGGCCACGCAGCCCCCTCCTTAAAAGGAATGTTAAAGTGTGGCCATGCCCCGGGGGATGGGGTCCCGGGGCAGTTTTCGGCCAGGGGAGGGGGCCACGCGGCCCCCTTCCAGTTTAATTTTAATAAAAAAAAAAAGGGGTAAGGCCCTGGGGGATGGGGTCCCCAGGGCCCAAAAATAAGAAAAAGGAAGGGGGCCACACAGCCCCCTTCAGAGGAAAAAAAACGATCGGGCCGCAGGCCCAGTCCCCTTCCTTCACCACTCTGCAAACGCGCCCCCTGGCGCGTTTGCAGATGAAGTAATTCCCCTTGAATACTGGGGGTCCCTGGGGGCCAACTAGCCCACCAGGAACCTCCAGTATGCGCCAGGGAGCTGCGTTGCAGAGAGGTGTACAGAGGCCATGCCCCTTTATACACCTCTCTGCAATGCAGCTCTGTGGCGCTTTTTGGAGGTACATGGTGGGCTAGTTGGCCCCCAGGAACCCTCAGGATTCAAGGGGACTTAATCCCCCAACTTAAAACGCGCCACGGGGCGCGTTTGCACAGTGGTGAAGGGAGGGGTGGGGCTTCAGGTAACATGTGTGCAAACAGGCCCCGTGGCGCGTTTTAAGATGGGAATTAAATCCCCTTCAATCCTGAGGGTCCCTGGGGGCCAACTAGCCCAACAGGTACATCCAGAAAGCGCCACAGAGCTGCGTTGCAGAGAGGTGTAAAAGGGGTGTGGCCTCTCTACACGTCTCTGCAACGCAGCCCCTAGCGCATACTGGAGGTTCCTGGTGGGCTAGTTGGCCCCTAGGGACCCTCATGATTCAAGGGGACTTAATCCCCCAACTTAAAACGCGTCACGGGCGCGTTTGCACAGATGTCACCTCAGGCCCCGCCCCTCCCTTCACCATTGTGCAAATATTCCTCTAAAATCTGCCGAACTACGAATTCGGATTTACTCACCTGTTATCAGGAGAGACCTCAGTGCTGCATCTTTCAGCCCAGTACTAATCCTGAAAAGTAATTTTAACCGTACTTACCAGTAACTTGAATTTCCTTCCATAGGATATCATTGCCTGCTTTTTGCTGAAAAAGTTTCTAAGTGTTGATTTTTGAAACATACAAATATTCCTCTAAAATCAGCCGAAATACGAATTCCGATTTACTCACCTGTTATCAGGAGAGACCTCAGTGCTGTATCTTTCAGCCCAGTACTGGTCCTGAAAAGTAATTTTAACCGTACTTACCAGTAACTTGAATTTCCTTCCATAGGCTAACATTGACTGGTTTCACTTGGAAATTCTTCTAAGTGTGGAGTTTTGGAACTTTAAAATATTCCTCTAAAATCAGCCGAAATATGAATTCCGATTTACTCACCTGTTATCAGGAGAGACCTCAGTGCTGCATCTTTTAGCCCAGCACTGACCCTGAAAAGTAATTTTAACCGTACTTACCAGTAACTTATATTTTCTTCCATAGGAATCCATTGTCTGGTTTTCAGCTGAAAAGTTTCAAAGTGTCGATTTTCACAAACTACAAATATTCCTTAAAAATCGCCTGTATGACTTAAACGCATTCTTTCAACTGTTTACAGGAGATGCACCAGTGCTGGATCCAGGATCCAACACTGAGTAAGAAAAAGTAACGATAACAGTTTTTACCTGCTAAGTGAATTTCCTTCCATAGGATAACATTGGTGATTCTATGAGAAAAAGTTTCGAAGTGTCAACTTTTAAAATACAATAATATTCCTTAAAAATCACTACTGTAACCAAAACGCTTTTACTCAACTGTTTACAGGAGATGTCCCAGGACTGAATCTAGGATCCAGTCCTGTGGTTAGAAAAAGTAATCCATAAAGTAACTAATTGTATTTAACTAGAAATTCACATTGAGCTGAATGTTGCATTGTGTTTGAAAATGTGTTGCCCATTGCAACAACTGTAACTACTGTACTTAAAAGTCTATTGCCTATGTGCAAAGTATTTAAACTAAAGTAATTCATTCTGAGAAAGTATTTTTTGTAATGTATAATGTAATTACAATGTAATTTAAAAAATAAAATATGTAAAAAAAAAATGTTTCTAAAAATGTAGTAAATCAGTATGAAAAAAATAAATATAACAATTAATACATTTAAAAATTGTCATTTACAAAACCTTTGAAATTCACTGAAAAAACCGTAGGTTTCAGACATGTTATAGTTAGGAATTAGCATTTAAAAAACCTTTGAAATTCACTGAAAAAACCATAGGTTTCAGACACGTTATAGTTAGAAATTAGCATTTAAAAAACCTTTGAAATTCACTGAAAAAACCATAGGTTTCAGGCACGTTATAGTTAGAAATTTGCATTTAAAAAACCTTAGAAATTCACTGAAAAAACCATAAGGTTTTAGGGACAGTTATAGTTAGTTGGACATTGCACTCGTACAAAACCCGTGAAATTCCCCGTTATAGTTAGTTCAGGTAACTATAACTCGCGCCCCATAATGCACTGCTGATGACGTCACATATTACATCACTCATGACATGGTCAGTGACATCACTGATGACATCTCAAATGACATCACTGATGACATCACTGATGACATCATCCATGTGAGAATTTAATGCATCTTCTCACACCCTAATATAAGTTTTGAAACACCCACTCTAAATTACAGACTGCCATTCTCAAAACCATACACACTCCAATACCAATAAGTACATACCCACTCACTGATTCTTAGGTCTACACACACACATCTACTCACTCACCCGTACAGTCACTCATACTTACAGTCACTCAGTACAGGACTATCATATGCACTCATACACCTATATAAACACTCACACAACGCAACTCATCCATAGAGGTATTCACACACCTAGTCAGTCATGCAAATAATTAATCACACTCCAATTTACTCACCTATACAGTTATACACACCAGCTCACTTACTCATAAAAATACTAGCACATTCTTACGCTCCTATGCAATCACTGATGCAAGCACACACTCATCCATATAGCCACTCTCACAATCACACACTCTCACTTATAGCCATTTATATACTCCAACACACATATATACTGCCTTTCACATATGTAGTTACTCACACATGTACCACTGAGATATACATTCAATCACTAACACACCCATACACACACTCACCCACCCATACAGTCCATCACAGACGCACTCTTGAAACCATGCACCCAGTGAATCACCCACTCACACATCTATGCACAGAGTCACACACACCCCACCCACACAAACACTGAGGCACCCACACAGATACTCAGAGAACCAATCCATAACCCATATAGACACTCATTTAGCTAGTCAGAAACCCATGCAGTTGCTTACACAACAACAGACAGACGGATACAGACATTCACACAGTTTAGTCACTCACCCATGCATCCAGTAAGATACGTTTAATCACTCACTTATAGACTCAGTCACGCACCTACTAAATCATCCATTCAGGCGCTTCTACACCCACTCATTCTTCAATACGCCTTTCCCTAAATATATTAAACATATTTAAACTTTACAGAAACACACAGTCACTGGATGATGTCATCAGTGATGTCATTTGAGATGTCATCAGTGATGTCATCAGTGATGTCACTGACCATGTTATGAGTGATGTAATATGTGACGTCATCAGCAGTGCATTGCGGGGCGCAAGTTATAGTTACCTGAACTAACTATAACGGGGGAATTTCACGGGTTTTGTACGAGTGCAATGTCCAACTAACTATAACTGTCCCTAAAACCTTATGGTTTTTTCAGTGAATTTCTAAGGTTTTTTAAATGCAAATTTCTAACTATAACGTGCCTGAAACCTATGGTTTTTTCAGTGAATTTCAAAGGTTTTTTAAATGCTAATTTCTAACTATAACGTGTCTGAAACCTATGGTTTTTTCAGTGAATTTCAAAGGTTTTTAAATGCTAATTCCTAACTATAACATGTCTGAAACCTACGGTTTTTCAGTGAATATATATATATATATATATATATATTACTGTATACACCTGTTTAGATCCCTATCTCATGATAATTCTGACAGCTGGCCTTGCAGGAGCAGATTTAGTGATTGTTGGAGCATAAAGGAAGGGGGAAGTTAGATTTCCAAGAAATTATCCTTAATCAGGGCAAACCAGCTCTTCTGCTCACAAGCCATACTTATTCAGAGGTGATTGCATTTGTTTCTAAATACAAAATGTGACCTGCCAGCATTGCCTGCTAACAAGGTCATTTGGAGGTGGTGGTGGGAGGAGGGAGAGGAGAAGGGAGGCACCCATCAATATAGGCTGGCATGACTCTCACTGGCCTCCCCCGATAGCTACGGCCTTGATTAGAACAAGTTACTTACATTCGGTAATAACCTTCCTGATGAATACTCTATCTAACTGCAGATTCCTCACTGGCCCACACTTTTCCCAGTTCTGTGGAAAGGACTCCCTTGATCCAAGTTGAAAGATTCCAATTGGAGATCTGATTATTGAAGGCTCCGCGTCCAATAGCATGGACAGATATCATAAATAAACTGACATTGACACACGGAGGTGTCAGTTATAGAGTGGCTGGGACGTGACTTCCGGAGCGGGACAGATTCAAGATGGAGTCGCACAGTGCGACCTGTCGGCGTGCGAGGGAATTGCTAAGAAAAATCCCTACTTCCAGTCAGGTGCCTGGGGTATTTATAAGGTGAGGAATTTGCAGTTAGATAACGTATCCACCAGCAAGAGGTATACTGAAGGTATGTGACTTGTTTGTTTTATCCAATGACTCCATTTCGACCTTGACTGAAGTCATGTCTGATTCTTATTTCGACACAACCAGTCCAGCCTCATATTTATTCGAACAGAACATTACCACTGCCCACGAGTAACCCTCAAGTACTCCAAAATATTTTTGGCTTCGATTAGGAACATAGTCAACATGGTCTGGGTGATGACAATGGAGATGATTTGGATGACATATCCCACTACTATGACGATGACAATCTTCCCATGGACCTAAAAGAGGCAAGTGACTTGGACACCTTCCCTGACACTGACTTGAGTTCCAACCTGGTCCCTGAATAGAAGAATCAGCCTCTTTCTCTGTAGTCATCTGGTGTGTGGCTGAAGTTCTTGACTTGCAGATGATCAAAACTAACATGCTGACTGAGGTTCTGCAGCCTGGGATTTCCTCCACAGAACTGCTCCATTTTTTCAATGAGGCTCTGACAAACACATTGATGGGCGCTTGGGCAAAAACGTGTTCTTCTGTCAGTGAAAAGGTAAGTGAAGCGGCTAGATGCCATACACCTGCCCCAGGTCACCCTGCTTTCCTCACACAGAATCCTGTGCCTGAGAGCCTAGTGGTCCAGGCCTCTAACAATAGGTAGAACCCAAACTCGTTCCCTACAACTCTTGTTAAGCAGTCGAAATGTAGGAAGGCTTTTTGGAAACAGATGTTCTCCTCAGACAGCCTGCCCATTTATTCAGTCAAAGCCAGGGTATGCCAGCTGCCTTTTTGGATGATGCTAGCATGACTGTGGGACAAAGCGAGATCTGGGTGGCAGTCCGTGAAGAATTTCTTTCTAATCCAGCATAGATCATCCGGGATGGACAAAAAGCAGGAAAATATATCATCTTCTGTAGGATGAACACTTCTGACTGCATAGGTAGGGTAGTTGGCACCAGCGTGGTGCTTCTGGTCCATGCTTGGATGAGATCTACAGGCTTTTTGTGTTATGTTGTTAATGGATATGCCATTTGACAGCACCCAGCTGTTTAGAGACAAAGTAGACTCAGTCTGGGAGTGCTTCAAAAAAAGCAGGGCCACAACATGGTCCTTCGGCTTGTCTACACCTGTGCAGCAGTCCCCCCAGCAATGACACCCCTTTTGAGCCTTCGGAAGGCATTTAGCACAAAGAGGAAGCCAAGGCTCTCCACCCCAGCAACAGACCTCCCAGTTATTTTGAGGCCGGGGTCGGGCATCAAGCCGTCAACATACAGGCCCTTAGGGAAGCATACTGCCCAGTTCCCTACCCCCGCCTCAGCTACCAAGCTGCTTTATTTACCATTGGCAGAATATGGCTACCCTGGTGGAGGCAGGATAAGTTATTACCTCCACAGGTTGCAGAGCATTACATCTGACAAATGTGTGCTACAAATAGTTCAGCAAAGATACGCTCTGCCATCCCTGTCTACCCATCGCATATACCACCCATCAGATCGGCTTTCGGAAGACCATTTGTCCATTCTGTGGCAAGAAGTCAAGGATCTTTTGTACAAAGGAGCCAAAGAGAGGGTTCTGGCATTGGAAATAGGGACAGGATGTTACGCTGTCTGCCCTGAATCCAGGAGATTGTAGAGCTGGACCTGTAAGACGCCTGTATTTACATTCCTGTCATGCAGTCCCACAGGCATTACCTGCGGTTGAAGGTGGGTCAAGAGCATTTTCTCTTTCCTATGCTCCTATTGAACCTCACCAGTGCCCCACGGGTGTTAATGAAACTCATAGTTGCTGCACACCTTCGGAGGTCAGGCTTACACGTCCTCCCCTACCTTGATGACTGCCTATTGAAGGCAGGCTCACTACAGTCAGTTGTAGACCACCTCCAGAAGACAGCAAACCTCTTAACATCTTTCGGGTTCTTGATCAACGTGCAGAAGTCACACCTGACTCCGTCACAGAGGCTCCCATTCATCAGAACCATTCTAGATATGGTGCAGTTTTGAGCCTTCCCTCCCATTCAGTGAGTACAGAACATTCAGGCTATGATCTTCAAGTTTCAGCACTGGTCCTGGGTCTCAGCGAGAGTGGCTCTGAGATCCCTTGACCTCCTGCATTCTGCTGGTGGAGTACGGCAGATAGCACATGCAGGCTCTGCAGTGGGATCTGAAGTCTTAGTGGGCTGAGCACCTAGGAACTTGTCGGACTCCACCCAAGTTTTGGAGAAGATTGCAAAATATATGCAGTGGTGGCTGCTCAACCGCAATCGGATCAGCGGCAGACCCTCAAATCCCACTCAGAGCTGATGGTGGGGGACAGATGCATCACTGCTGGGTTTGCGAAGCCACCTGGGAGTGGTGGAGATTAGAAGACTCTGGCTCTTCTTCAAAGGGAGGCTAATTCAGGTTCTCACTGAATACACCACTGCCATGTGATACTGCAACAAGCACGACAGGACGGGCCCTGGCTCTGTATCACTTTAACTGATTGAACCATCAGGGCATTTCCCTGGTTGTGAACCACCTGGCAGGATCTTTAAAAACAAGGGCAATTTAACTCAGCCGGTGAAGTCTAGCAGATCATGAATGTCACTTACACCTGAGGTGGTGCAGGATGTGGCGTGATCACTTGCACCACTGCTGAAAATGTGCAGTGTTGACATTTATGTGCGCCGGAGTTACCAAGACGTCTTTCTCTCTGAGATGCTTTTAGCTTACAATGGAGCTCGAGATTCCTGTATGCCTTCTTGCCTCTACCTTTTGTCTCTCAAGTTCTGAATAAGTCCAGGAATGACTGGGCCCAAGTCACCTTAGTGGCTGCAGATTGGGCCAGGAAAGTGTGGTACCCACTGTTTCTGGAAATGTGCATCTATCTTTCCAGGAGATCCACAATGTCAGTAATCTGTGGTTATATGGAGTATCCACCAGAAAGAGCGTTACAGGAGGTAAGTAACTTGTGTGATGAGGTAATCTACACCATCACAAAAGAAAAACATTTGTTAAAGAGCACTCTTTGAGGAGCTGCCTTGTAACAAGCCTGTGTTGCTGTTTACATAGTTCCTGGGAGTCACAGTTGTACCCCCTCTACGCTTACATACGGCAAATTTCTTGAAAGGGTATCATCACCGCCACCTGAAACAAGCATGTGTTAAAGACATATTCTGTAATGTGGACAAATAAGTAATTGCTTTGTCACTTTTTTCAAGAAAGTTTTTTTTGAAAGGACATTGTTTTTAAATAATGGCATTCCAGTTCAATACAGGTGGAATATTAAACTAATGTATAACGTGCTTGATGGCATAAGAAATCATCACAAATATAAGGGCTTTCATCGTGAGCTTCTTCCTTGGGTGTTCGTTAAAAGTAGAATTTTTTGCCTGCATTTTCGAAACATTTCATGATTTGACCATTTGAGTAAGTTGTTTTTTTTTGGGGGGAATATGGGTTATGACACAAGAAACCGCTGGGTTCTTTCTACAGATGCGGTGGCATAAGTAGACTCATCCATGACAGTTAGCCACATGAGGGATGGTAGGTTACTGGTCTGTTCATCTTGAGAATTAGAAATTTAGTCGATGGAGAACCAATTTGATCTCCTTTTGATAAGTTTATATATTGGTATAACTGTCAAACATTATCTTTCCCCTGCCCACACGTCAGGAATGCAGATGATGCACTCAAGTGACTCCCGCCTGTAGACACACAGGCTCTGAAATGGAGACGGGACTTAGCCGACTCTTGTGAAACATCACAAACTGGGAGCGAGAGATGGTGAAAAAGAGCTACCCGTTACCTGTTGTGTACTTACCAATAAAAAGGCAACTCAAATGTAATGATCATTTACACGATTCACATCCTGTTTTCTAGAGTCAGAGGTAGGCGGCCAGTAGTAGTATGAAGAGTGTCCCACAAGTTGAAGACCACAATCACTGTCCGCCCACCATCCCAAAGCGAGGGTTCCCTTCTGTCTTTCAACACGGATTCTCTGCCATGGTTTTATATGAATCCTCATTGTTTAATGCTCAGTAGTTTAATGCACCTCTTCTATGGGAACCCCGATTTGTATGCGAAGTACATATTATATCACTTTACCCACTAAAGCACCTTCCGCTCTTTCAGTAATAACAAGATGCATGGGGACTGTTACAGTTCCCAGCAGTATTTTCACCTGCATCAGTTAGGGCCCTTACAAAGAGGACAAATAAGCCGCTTTTGGTGCTAACTTCATGATTTCCTTAGCTGTTCTTTCGCTAAATGGTGTCATTTATTGGTGGGGTTTTGGGACGAGCTTTTTACCCCATTTTATGGAGGGTTTACCTGTGTTCCTTGTTCTAACCTGAAAGTAGGGTGTTATGCAGTTTAACAAGTCCATTAAAGTGAGTATTTTTTGATTGCAGGCTATAAGAGTAGTTAGTAACTTACCTTTTTTAACATTGCATAAGTAATATTTGATGCACTAATTTCAGTGAAGAAGAAAGTCTCACATGCTCTAAATACGTTCTTCCTGAACTCCTTTCGGAAGGCCCTAAAATCTTATTTTGTTACCCTTCAGCAAGAATGTTCTGCTTAGTTAACAAAAAGGAGAATTCCTTGATAATTTTATTTAAAAGAATGAGTAGAGTTATGCTGCTGAGCCTCCACACAGGTACACCCCCTCCTTTCCCTCAACTGGATGAACACATGTGATGGTTACTCCTGCCGTCTTCCTGAAGACTGTATGCTTTTTTCTGATAGAGACTTCTAACTGCAGATTCCTCGCCTTGTAAATTTCCCATGTGTCAGACTGCATCCGGAAACTTCAATAGCAATTTCCTTGCATGTTCACAGGTGGCGTTGACAGGTGGCGTTGTGCGGCTCCGACGGTCTCAGATGTGACGTCAAGGCCACTATGACTGCCACCTCTGCACGACGATGTCAGTTCCTTTCATCCCGAGTCTTCCGACTCGGATCCGGAGCTCGCAGTGCTCTCTTAATAGGTACTTTTCCTCAATAAATTTTGTTTTTCCCCCTCAAAACTCTTCACAGTGTGCAGATAGGGGCCCAATACGATAGGGTTTAAAACTGTTGTGATAGGCACACAGGAAGTCTGCCTGTAGTGCCTCAGCGCCATGCATGACATGAAGTTTGTGTTACTTTTTGGTGCCAAAGAAGGGCGGAGGCGTCCTCCCCATTTCAGATCATCGCCCTCTAAACCTTTTCCTCCTACACAGTCAAGATACTCATGCTGGCCCAAGTTTTGTCTGCCCTGGATCCAGGAGACTGGATGGTGGCGCTCGACTTACATTAACATAGTTTTCACATCCCCGTCCTGCAGTCCCACAGGGGTTGCCTGTTTTTTTCAATTAAGTCATGAGCACTTTCAGTTTTCCCTGCTCTGCTTTGGCCTGACCAGTGCACCTCAGGTGCTTACAAATGTGATGGTGGTGGTCGCAGCCCATTTGCAGAGGTTGGTGATGCAAGTCTTCTCATACCTCGACGAGTGGCTACTGAAGGCAGAATTGCCTCAGACAATCGCAAACCACCACCAGACTACAGCCTACTTATTAACATAGTTGGGTTTCTCCATCAATGTACATCAGCAATACCCGACTATTTCATCCATCTTCCTTTCATAGGAGTCATCCTGGATAGGGTACTCTTCAGAGCTATGCCTCCACCTCAATGAGTCTAGAATATTCGGCAGTGATCCTGATTTTTTAACCATTGACTTGGGTCTCAGTGAGAGTGGTTCTGAGACTTCTGGGCCTCTTGGCCTCCTGCATCCTACCAGTGGGCCATGCCACGTGGAACATGCGGGCTCTGCAGTGGGATCTGAAGTCTCAGTGGGTTCAGCACCAAGGGGATCTATCAAAGTCCATCCAGGTATCGAAGGAGACTGCAAAAGATCTGCAGCGGTGAATGCTCGGCCGCAATTGGACCGATGGCAGACCCCTCTCCCTACTTCACCCAGAGATAACGGTTGTGATGAATGGATAGTTGTTGTGTTGGGGAGGCCATCTGCGAGAGGTGGAGATCAGAGGACTTTGGTCTCCATCAGTAGCTTGACTCCACATCAACTTGGAGTTGCGAGCGATTCGCTTGGCACTGAAAGCATTCTTCCAAACCATCAAGTGAGAACAGGTGCAGGTTCTCATGGACAACACAACTGCTATGTGGTGCGGCAACAAACCGGGCAGAGTGAGGTTGTGGGTCCTGTGCCAGGAGGCTCTCAGGCCTGTGGAAATGGCTGTACGCTATTGACCACCCAGCTCCTGGCAGGATTTTCAAACATCAGGACGGACAAACTCAGCTGCTGTTGCTTAGCAGATCACGTTTGCCAGTTACACTCAAATGTTGCACCAGGAATTCTAGCAATGAGGAGAATCCTGGCTCCATCTATTTTCCATTGCAGAGAATGCCGTGTTCGAAATTTTGTGCGTTAGAGTTCCCAAGGCAGGCCTCCCTGGGAGATGTCTTCCACCTGCACTGGGGATTGGGACCTCTGTATGCCTTTTGCTCTCCTTCTACTGCCCAGAGTGCAGAAAAGGTCAGGAAAGACTGTGTCCACTTACACCATGCTAGTGGCCCGGACTGGGCAAGGAGAATCTAGTACCCAAATCTTTTGGCCATGAGCACCTGTCCTTTAATCTGGCTGGCCCTTTCAAGAGAACCTCCTATTGCAGGGCCGTGTTCTTTATCCAAGCCTACCCAAACTACACCTCCAGGCATGGAGAATGAGCGGTGATAGATGATGGCTTTTGATCTTCCTTCTGAAGTAATTGGTGTCATTCTAGCAGCCAGACGCCCTTCCACTAAGGCGCTGGGAGAAGTTTGTTGCTTGGCATTTCCCCAGTCATTTTCTACCCTTGCAAGCAAGTTTGTCAGACACCCTTCTGTTTTGTCTTTCATTGGCCCAGCACTGACTTTCTGTGGCCGCAGTTAAAGGTCATTTATCAGCCCTTTCATCCTTCTTATGAATACAGGATCAGCCATACCTCTTTAAGTCGCATGTTGTGATGCGTGTTTTGAAAGAACTGATCCACATGTTCCAACCGACATCTTCTGTGATGCAGTTGGACCTTAATTAGGTTCTCACATATCTAATGTGCGTGCAATTCAAACCTATGCACAGTCGCCCTTTATACTTCTGAACAATCAAGATGGTGTTCCTTGTCACAATCACATCTGTTAGACAAGTGAGTGAACTCCAGGCATTGTGTGTCCAACAACCACATCGTTAGTTCATTCCAGACAAACTAACCCTTTAGACAAATACAGCTTTATTGCCGAAGGTGGTTACACCCTTTCATATAGCACAATCTATTACTCACTAGCCTTCTATGCTCCACCAAACCCCTCTAAGGAGGAGGAACAGCTTCACTGACTTGACCCTAAGAGGGCTCTTAGTTTTTACATCGATCAAACCAGAGAATTCCGGCAGAATGTCCAGCTTTTTGTTGGTTTCTGTGGAGCCAAAAAGGGAAAAGTGGTTTAGCAGAGGGCCATCTCACAATGAATTGTCTTATGTATAAAAATCAGCTATGGGCTAGCTGGGAAACAGCCCACAGAAGAGTTACGTACTCCTTTCACCAGAGCAAAGGCTGTTACCACAGGAATGGCATGCGGTGTGCCAGTCATGGACATGTGCTAGGCTGCTATATGAATGTCCCTCCCCACGTTCACAAAACACTACTGCCTAGACAACCAGGTCCGGTGAGATGAGCACTTCATCCGATCTGTATTACAGGATTTCCTAGTCTGAGCCATTCCAAAGACCCACTACCTATGGAGGTACTGCTTTGGTATCTATCCTCAAGGTGAAGAATCTGCAGATAGAAATAAGATTAGAAAGAAACTGGCTGTAGTGTCCTCCCCAGCCCGGGAGCATGCAAATCAATACACCACACACGGAGCTCTGGATTGTATGTCCTTATTTCTCAGCATATAATCTCACTCTGCTCACGTCATAACCGGTAATGACCACACCTTAACACCTCCCAACCAGTTACGTACTTCCTCTCCTAAGTCCACCCAGTAACGCAAGGGTCCTAGCACATATAGTCCCACAAAACTACATTTCCCCCTTTGTTGAATAAAATGTACAAACAGCAGTTGTATTTCTTTAAGTCGTCAAAGCGCTTGACTAGTTGACCAGATTGAATCACAGGGATTGGTTGAGATGCACTCTCTTCAGGCACCGATGGTTCAGGTTCTGATGCTTGATCTGGACCGTCAGACAGAACAGCCTCATTGGTAGGTGTAGGAGCTAACGATCGCAGGGGTAGGTGTTTGAAATGTCATGAGTCCAATGTGATGGACTGTCCGGGACGATGTGGGACGCCCCTTTGCTGGGGCAGCTGTGCGCTTTAGAAAACGGTATAACATAACATGTGTCCTTTGCATATCACAACCCTCAGAGGATCGACAGTGTGTTTTCCACTTTTGCTTCTGCCTAACCAGGACTAAGCCACCTTCACTGAAGGCTGTCTCTTGGGCTCTCCGACGCCGATCAGCATATGTCTTCATCTTGCACTTTCGAGAAGTGTCGGTGGCATGAACTTTGTCAGCACTCAAGGATCACTCTGTTGTTCATTGTCGCAGGTTGGTTCCGATGGCTCTCCCAAACAGCAAGGTGGCGGGGCTTCCACGTGTTGTGGAGTGAGGAGTTGAACGATGCACAGAGGGCTTGACACAGGTCATGCTTCAATTCAATCCCCTCAAGGGATGCTCGCTGAATAACCCTTTTGAGGGTACCCATAGAGCGTTGCACAACACCATTTGTTTGGGGCCACAGAGGTGTACTCTTTTGATTCTTGACATCCATTCTGGCTAGGAACTCTCTGAACTCTTTGCTGTTGAACGGTGGACCATTGTCAGATTTGAGAATGGTAGGGATACCCCATGCTGCAAAGATGTTGTCCAGCTGCTTAATGACCTTGTCGTTGGTTGTTGATGACAAATCCTCTACCAAAGGGAAATGTGCATATTCAGCAGTGACTACTATGAGATGATGTCCGTTTCCTAGGGGCCCAAAGAAATCAACTGCAATCCTTTCCCACACCTTAGTATGAAGGTCAGACATGGTCAGTTGATAAGTTCCCTCTCAACCCACTCGTCTAAGCGCGGGAACCACACTCTTAGGGCTCTTTCGGTAGCTACAATACCACAATGTCCTTCATGGGCTAGTTCAATGACCTGCTGTCTCAGGCATGACAATTCTTGAGCCTTTCAATACAATACCTTCTTTGGTCACAGACAGTTCATCCTTTACATTTTTAGATTTTTTAAATTTAACATCTTCAACAAGAGGTCGAACACTCCTTTTGCAGGATTGAGCCATAATAATGTCTTTGGGAATATGCAAGTTCTTGTCAGCATTTGTAGCCTCAATAATCTATTCCATTGGTATGGCCGCTGGCATACTAGACTTCACAATGAAATTGATGTACTCCTCAGCTGTCTTGGATGCCGAACTGTGATGATTTAGTGGTGCTCGTGAAAAATAATCAGTAGGGTTCTGGTCTTTACCCAGTTTGTGTACAATTGTTTAATCATACTCATGCAGTCTCAGACCCCACCTCTCAATGCGAGGGGGCATCTTGGCTTTCGGATTTCCAAAGATTGTGAGTAGCGCTTGGTGATACTGATAGTGAAACGTTTTCCTTACAGAAACACATGAAAATGTTCGCAGGCCCACACTACAGCCAGAATCTCCTTCTGTGGCTGAGAATAAGGATGTTCGGAGTCAGACAGGTTCTGATTGGCATAGGCCACAATTTGTCTCTGAGCATTCGGATGACCATTATGTTGAGCAAGGATAGCACCCAGCCCCACAGGGCTCGCATCCACTGTTATCTCAGAATGTAGTTTGGGGTCAAAGTAGGCCATCTCGGTTGTATTCACAATTGCATGATTTATTCCTTTGGAACTTTGATCACATTCAACAGACCATTGGAATGGGACATTTCGTTAACTCTCTTAATGGAGCACTTACAGTAACAAAATCGTGAATGTACCTTGAGTAATATCCCTTGTTCAGGTCAAGACGGGAGAAAACTTTGGCAACGTTCAATTGCATGATCATGTCCGCTATGTGTGGACCACGATGTCTTTTGTCTCTCAATTGGTTTGGTAGCCTGGCGCATATCAACACAGATGCACACTGAACCCTCACTGTCCTTTTTCTGCACCATCACTATGGGCGACACACATGGCTTAGGACCATTGGAGCACTCAATGATGTCATGCTTCAACAGCATTTCTAGTTATTTCTCAACAGCTTCTTGCACATCAATCAATCAAGCAATCAGGGGTTTTTAAAAGCGCTACTCCCCCGTGAGGGTCTCAAGGCGCTGGGGGGGTGCAGCTCTGAGTTAGCCGAAAAGCCAGGTCTTGAGGCTTTTCCTGAAGGTGTGCAGGGTAGGGGAGTGTCTGATGTTGACTCGGAGCTCGTTCCAGGCCTTAGCTGCGATGTAGGTGAAGGCTCTTCCACCTGCTCTAGTTCTGCGGATGCACTGGGTTTCTGCTAGGGCGAGATTGGCGGAGCATAGGTTTCTTTTGGGTACGTGGAAGGAGACTCTTGGTATTTGGGTCCGGTGTTGTGGAGAGATTTGTAGGCGTGGGTGAGTAGCTTGAAGGTTACTCTCTTCTCAACGGGGAGCCAGTGGAGGTCTCGCAGGTGTTGGGTGATGTGCTCATGTCGTGGGATGCCGAGGACGAGTCTGGCCACGGTGTTCTGGATGGTCTGGAGTTTGCGTAGCAGGGATTGGTTGATTCCAGTGTAGAGGGCGTTTCCGTAGTCCAGTTTGCTTGTTATGAGTGCATGGGTGACGTTCCTACTGGCTTCGGGGGGGATCCACTTGAAGGTCTTGAGAAGGATGCAGAGGGTGTTGAAGCAGGTGGAGGTGACTGCGTTGATCTGGCGGGTCATGGTGAGAGAGGAGTCGAGTATGATGCTGAGGTTCTGGGCGTGGTCCTTGGGGGAGGGCGGGTTGCCGAGGGCGGTGGGCCACCAGGTGTTGTCCCAGGCTGAGGGGGGTGGGTCCGAGGACTTCTGTCTTCTCCAAGTTGAACTTCAGGCAGCTGCTGCTCATCCAAGTTGCGATGTCGTTCATTCCTTTCTGGAAGCTGAGTCTGGTGGCTTCTGGGTACTTCGTGAGGGAGAGGATGAGCTGGGTGTTGTCGGCGTAGGATACTATGCCGAGTCGATGCTGTCTGACAATGGCGGAGAGGGGGGCCATGTAGGTGCTGAAGAGCGTGGGACTGAGCGATGATCCTTGAGGTACTCCACAGTTGATCTCTGTGGGTTCAGAAAGGAAAGGCAGGAGTCTGATCCTTTGGGTTCTGCCGGCGAGGAAGGAGCGGAGCCAATCACGGGCGGTTCCATGTATGCCGGCGTTGTGGAGTCTGGCTGTGAGAGTGTGGTGGGAAATGGTGTTGACGGCTGCGGAGAGGTCTAGAAGAATGAGGGCCACGGTGTGGCCTTGGTCGAGGCGGCGAGGAGGGCAGTCTCGGTGCTGTGGTTACTGTGGAATCTGGATTGGGAGGAGACGAGGATGGCGTTCTCTTCGATGAACATTGTCAGCTGGGGGTTGCAGATCTTTTCGGTGACTTTGGCTGTGAAGGGAAGGAGAGAGATGGGTTGGTAGTTTTTCAGGTCTGTCGGGTCTGCAGAGGGTTTCTTGAGGAGGGGCTTGACTTCTGCGCATTTCCAGTCGTCGGGGAAAGTGCCGGATTCGAAGGTGGCGTTGATGGTGCTTCGTAGCTCGGGCGCTATGGCGGCGGCTCTGTGGAAGATGTGCGGCGGGCAAGGGTCCGTGGGGGCTCCTGAGTGAGTGCTCTTCATGATCGTGGTGGTATCTTTGGTGGTGATCAGGGTACAGGCGGTGATGGTGGGCTGGTGGTCGTCGCGGGGGGGGAGGAAGGGTGGTTTCTGGAGTCTGTTCGCTGAAGTTGTCGTAGAGGGCCTTGAATTGCTGGATGATGTTGAAGAGTTCCTTCGAGTTGCTGGAGTTGGTGAGGATTGAGGTGCTCCTCTGTGACCTTGCTCCAGTTCCTTCGCGGTGGGTGTGGAGTGGGTTTGTGAGCGGTGGCAGTGTTGAAAGAGAAGTGTACGCAGTGGTGGTCCGTCCAGAAGAGCTGCATGGTGTGGCTGAAGCGGATGTTGTTCCCTCCTGCAAAGATGGGGTCAGGGTTGTGTCCTCTCTTACGGGTAGGGGTGGTGACTAGCTGTTTCAGTCCGATGTTGGCGAGGTTGTCCAGGAGGGCAGCGGAGTTGGGGTCGCTGAGGTTGTCGAGGTGGAAGTTCAGGTCTCCGAAGAGTATGTAGTCCATGGAGGCAATGGCGTGGGGTGTGGCAAGGTCGGCGATGGTAGTGGTGAATGAGGTGCGAGGCCCGGGGGTTCTGTAGGCGAGGGTGCCGCGAAGCGTTGTCCTAGGGCTGGTCTGGATCTGGAAGTGGAGGTGTTCGGTGGTGGAAAGGGAGTCGCTCTTGTTGGACGTGGAGAGTTGGAGGGAGCTCTTGTGTGCGATAGCCAGTCCTCCTCCTGTGCAGTTGGGTCGGTCCTTCCTCTGGATCTTGTATCCGTCAGGAATGGCGATGTCGAGTGCGGAGGAGGCATTGGTCCAGGTTTCCGTGAAGAAGGCGACGTCTGGCGAGAGGGTGTCGAAGAGGTCCCAGATCTCTACAGCATGTCTGTGCAGGGAGCGCATGTTGAGGAGGATGCACTTCAGGGCTTCGGTGGTGCTGGCGTCCGGCGTGTGTGCAGCGGTCGTGGGGGTGCGGAGGATGGTGAAGGATTGTCGGCAGTGACGGCAGGAGAACTGGCCGTGGGTGGTGTGCGGCGTAGACAGCTGGCAGTTGTTGTTCCTCTCGTAGTGGTCGGAGAACCAGGGTCCCTGGCGCTGGGCACGGATGGGCGCAGATGGGCTTGCCTTTGGTGCGCCAGCGGCACGCTCACTGCACGCCCGCGCAGCGGCCGCCATTAAATAGGGAAGGGGGAGGGACGCGCAGCTGGGAGGCGGGAGCGGGGGCAGCAGCGGCGGGAAGGAAACGGGCACAGAGGAAACAAACCGGAACAACAGGAAAGACAGAAAAACTGGGACAAAAGGCACAAAGATAAAAAAAGGCACAATAACAAGTCACCAAAAGGCACAATAACAAGACAATAACAAGACAGAACAAACGGGCACAAACACAGAGACAGACAGCAGCGGACCAGCAGAAGAGCAAGGCTCTCCCACTGGACCACCAGGGATGAGGCGCAGGCAGGAGCCTTGCGGGTGGAGGAGGGCCTCGAACACCTACCAGCAGAGGGGTCAGCGGCACAACAGCGGAGCTGCTGGGGGAGAGAGCAGGTCTCTGACCAGGAAAGCGACTCTGCGGTGCTGCTGGGCAACAGGGCAAACGTCCTCATGGATGTAAAGTCACACTTTCATTGTCTTGAGCCCACCTGGCCGTGAAATAACAGGAACTGACTCACAACTTCAAATGAGTGTGGAGGTTGTAATTGATAGATATCAGTCAAATGTCAGCAGTGGTGGCAAAGCTGAGTAGGCAAGCACTGGGGAAGCTTCTTGAAGAACATGAATTGGCACTTGCACAGATACTGTTTTATGTCTCAAAGTTCCTATGAATGACCCTCGACTATGCGAAGGTTTACAAGCTGCCCATGTGCTTACTTTCGTGTTTGTTGAATGGAGATGAGGCACAGGAGATAAGCTGTTGAACTTCTCTACTGGCATGATGTTAATCGAGGTACCACTGTCTATAATGAAATTTGTGGGGCAACCGCTGTCCTATATTTAAATCCTGGGGCAAAGCCCAAATAAGTTTCGTTGTTTCGTTTGGTGGTTTGCTATTGTCATTGGTACTTCCTTGCAAGCAGCCAGGCCTACATGTGGCCATCGTTTTCCGGTTGATGCCATAAGCATACATCCATTTTCCTCACTGGTGCTCGATGATGATGTTGGCGAGCCTCTGTAGGATGAACTTTACGATGTCTGGTTTCTACTTGTCGTAACTGATGCCGCCTTTTTGTTTTGGGGGCATAGCGAGAAGGCTTCTGGAACTTTCAGGCATCCATTTTCTCTTCTCGCTGTGAAGCAGTTACTTTCTCTTTCGCTCAGCAGACTGTCATGAAGTGGTTCTCCTTATCGCAGCCTTTTCATGTCTGGCCTATGGCAGGACATTTGTCTTCATGTGTATATAAAAACCCACATTGGAAACACAACCTTTTTTTCTTTGTATATGGCAACTTGAATGTGTGTACTTGGTGTTTGTCCTTACTCTTCATGGCCAATGCGATTTCATTTTTCACCGTTCCAGCTTCAATGTCATCGGCTTGTCGATCAACTCCTCAGCCTTGGCAGCCATTAGAGCATTCTCTAAGCTGAGCATCTCTCTCAACATGCATCTTCTGAAGGAGTCTGAAAGACAGTCATCGATAACTTGAAGACATATGGCTTCTTCATCATTAAATTCACTAAATTTACAATGCTTGACAAGCATATCAAGTCTTTCAACAAACTCGTCCATCGTTTCACCAGCTTGCTGTTGTGCTGGATTGAAAATGTACCTTTCATAGTCATCAGATTGAACTTGACTTCCGATGCTTCCTTGACTTGACGGTATGATATTGCGTCAACTTGTGCTATTTTCTTTAGCACTTCTTTTACAATGTCACCGGCAAGGTTCTTTAGGTACTTAATGATATTCTTATCATCTACCTCTTATGAGGCATCTATGAAATCATTGAATGTCTCAATCCATGCAGTCCATCTGGTGCCAATATTCTGTTTTTTGGGTGTGTTGAAAGGCAATGGTGGTTTCAGAAATGCCGTTGCGTCGTACTCCATGTCTTCTTTTGCAGCTGCTGAAAAATGTCACAATTTTGAAAGCCGTTCAGATGTTTTTACGGGAACTGGCAGCCTTACAAGCACAACCCCTGTATTAGCGCTCAATTTCTCTTGCCCGATTCTGAGGTCATAAGGCATTTTATCTGCTATCGCTGGTGAGTAAAGTTTTGTTTCTCGTCCCTGGTTGTCACTGCTTTTAGCATCTGCTTCATACCGATGATAGCTCTGTGCTAGGCTGTGGCGCAGTATCTCTTCTTATGGCCTTACCAGTGGGTTTATGGTGAGCTTTCTAATGTGCTCCTCTGCAGGGCCTGCAACTTCTTCGAGAGCCATATGTGGACTGGAGCGTGCCTTAGATTCCACACACACAAACTCCAAACTGCTTCTCATCGAAACAGGCGCATGTGGCACACACAAGGAATTAGCAGTAGCTTTGCAAACTTCCAGAGAGAGCAATCTCGATTCTTTGGGGCACAGATCCCGCACCAATCGCCAGTTGTAGCATCCTCCCCAGCGTGGGATCATGCAAATCAATACACCACAAACGGAGCTCTGAATTGTATCTATTCCTCAGCATACAATCTCACTCTGCTCTCGGATTACATCATAGCCAGTAATAACCTCCCAACCAGTTAGGTACTTCCTCTTGTAAATTCACCCAGAACTGCAAGTGTCCTAGCACAACTAGTCTCACGACTCTACACTGTCAGTGTGTAGAGCTGGCAGTCTTATAGTGGTCCCGAGTTGGACAGACCCAACGTGGAGCCATACAACGCCACCTCCCACTGCACGAGCGAATTGCTATTGAAGTTTCTGGATCCAGTCTGGCACTGGGAAAATTCACAAGGTGTGGAATCTGCAGACAGATAAAGTCTCTACAGAAAAGGCATTACGGAAGGTAAGTAACTTGTTCATTTTTGCATCTAGCTGACTGGATATGTATGTGCCACCGCCACCTCAATAAAGCAGTGATCTGGCACAGATATTAGCTATGGCCAGTATTACCCAACCAGTCCAGCATATGTTCTTCAGAATGGGGGACGTATTTGACCTAATGCTGGAACCTGACATCATTTAGCATATTTTGCATCTTCTAATACATTAGATTGTCTGTAGCTTCATTTAGATATTAAAATATCATAGTCTATGATAATCTTGAAATATGGTTTTATATCCAATGGGTACATACAATCAGGTAATATTTATTGCTCAACTGGGAATGGTTTTATATCCAATGGGTACATACAATCAGGTAATATTTATTGCTTAACTGGGAACCTAAGCACTCTTAGTGACTATCACTTTTAATGTATTACATTTTCCGGGGTGCTCTGTAGGGTCACTTCACTCAAGCAGAATCACTCCAAACAAGAGATTAGTGTAGCTACACCATCTATTGCAGTACCTGTGATTAAACCATGTTTCTGGGATAGCAAGACAGAACAATGTTTACGGATTTATGTAGTCATCCACTCATCCCCCTTTACATGCTGTGGAAAGTCCAGTTCCCAAGTGAAGTCCTGCACCCGAGGACTTACTGCAATATGGCATGTAAATGATCCCAGGTCATTCTTGCTGTTTCCCACGTCTACCCTCCTGTAAGTGTACCATCTACTCATTGGTTGTGAAATCTCAGGATTGAGTCAACTAGTGATTGCACACCCATCCAAATCACTGCTGCCCATGCTCCCGTTCCAGCCTTCTTCATCCCTCCTGTCAATAAGCTCTTGACTTAGCTTACTCAAATGGTGTCATGATCCATACGCATGATAGACACTACCACTATTTTAGGGCATGTCATTAATCAGGTGCCATCCTTTCCTTCCACCCACGGTCATTCTCTCAGTCACATCTGGATTTCTGAGGACGAAGCCTGTAAACAGTTTGATTATGCTCTAACAGACGTGGGTGGGACCCTAAAACTATCTGATGATTCAGATACAATATCACCCGGTCTGTCTCCTGTTCGATAATGTTCCTTCTCCTGCTCTTTATCAATCCATGCTGCCCTGAATACCTGAGGTTTTGCATCTGTCTTCAGTGATATTTGTGTGTTTGTTTCTGGAATAATGCAAATATCGTGCGCAAGCACGTTTCCTCCATCATGTTGATATTCTACCACAATATTGAGTTTTAAATATTGTTCTGCCACAATATTGACTACCATAATATTGTGAGAGAAAGACTATATAGGTAAGTATAGCTGTATCTCTATTTTAGAAGTCTTTCTCATGGTATTTACTCCAAAGGCCCCTCAGGTCATCTACTGCCCATTTAGCAACGATCCCTAAAATAAAGAAATCAAGATGGGGCGGCAGAAATTTTTACCAATCTCGCTATTAAGCTATGGAATTCTCTTCCTTTACCCTTAAGATCTCAACACAGTCTTCCTTGTTTCAGAAAGTCACTAAAATCTTGGTTGTTTCCACCATCGGCGATTTCGTTTTTTTCTCTCCTTTCCTGCTGTTTCTAAGGACCCGCTTCAGTGCTAAGACACTTTTGTATAAGCGCGCTTTATAAAATCTCATTCATTCATTATCTCCATATCTAGGTACCTTAATAATATGTGTACTGTCAAGGACTATATCTGTTCTTATTCATTACCTTCACAATGTTCTGGTAGATGATATTCCGGATACAATATTATTGCAAGACCATATTTTGGCATTTGATATTGTGATACATGTCCATCGTGGGCCTTCAGGTTAGATTTATGCAGTGCTCTGTAATTCAGGACCATTTTATTGAATATCAACACAATTTGTGTGAAGATAAAAACATTGGGAAGCTTTATTGTAACTACTGTTTAACAGGGGAGTTTTCTTGTAGTGTTCATCCATGTCAATCGCCTCCCCTCACCAGCATTCATTACTGAAGAGCAGACATCATTAAATTTTCTAACTTCTCTATATCACATTTCTTCATCAAGAACGCTTTATGTTTTTTCTTCAGTCGATCCATTACATCCAGGACCAGCATTCCCCGGGTAAATTCTCCCCTCAAATCCACATGCACGCCACACTCCAAGTGCTCGGTGACAATGCTTTCATCGATAGCAGCAGCCATGGCATAAGAATCAAAGGGCACAAAGCCTAAAGCACTCAACTGTGCCTCAGTTGTTATTTTCTTCATGAACTTGGCTTTCACACTATCTTGGTTTATCCAATTTCCAAAAAATTCCTGCAACAAGCAAAGGATAAAGAGGGTCATACATCAATTGTGTACCTACAGTTACTTTGTTTCTGGAAATGCTTTGACATTTTACTGTCATCAAGTGGTTTGTTTCAATTCTTCTTAATTTGAAATAGGCATGTGGAAATGTATCTTTATTAATAACTTCTCACTTTATTCAACAGTACAAAGAACACATCAATGAACTATTCTGATTGTACATGCAAAAGACGAAGCAGTAACTCGATAAAGTGCTACAGAAAAGATAATCGCCTGTGCACATGAAGTGATAGCTGGCCTCTTCAAAATGTAAAAAAACCCATAAGAGAATGCAACTTTAAAATGTAAAAAAGATAAGAGAATGCAACACATGAGTTAGTGGGACTGTGGAAAGAAGCCAGCACTGCATTACATCGTGCACCCTTATGTTGGTCATGCCCACCATTCCAGCAGTGGCCTCAGTGTGCCTCATTTGTTGCTTTCATGTTACATGCAACTCTTCATTAATAATCACACTCAAAACAGCGAATCTGAATAGCTATTACAGATTACACAAAGTGTAAAAGATTTATAACAGTCCACATGACTATTTTGTCACTAATGAACACAATTATCCTCTCTTGAATAGGTGCAAAGAAATAATACAGTGTATTGCATCTAAATCGAAATTGTAGACCAGTCTTAAGGCTCCTAAGTGTAAACAATCCTTGAAGTTTGTGTTGGGAAAATGTCTGATATGATTTTGTGCAAGTCACAGTGAATGTCCATAGAGTGAATACAGGATTCTCTCATATACCTACTTCTGGTGCTAAACTGGTTTGTACCGTTGTGTCTTTTTTGCTTAGAACGGAAGGGGCCTAATTATTCAGAGTACTGGAATCTAAGAAACAAGCATTGGCAATGCAATAGGTCTGGCTTCAAAATAATTTTGTATGGCAATACAACGCATTACAAGTAAAAAGCATTGGAATTAATATGTATTTGTGTGGAAGCAAAGAACTGTAGAATTATATCGGTGTAGGTTAAAAAGCCAGGAGACAGTTGCACTGTCACACCAGACATAAAACTCCATATAGGTTAATGACTGCCCTGCTCCCATCTGTGTTGCTACCGGAGAAAAACTACATAAATTACTTAGTTATCTAAGACACTTTAACAGCATTCCAATGTCATGTGTGTGCCCCTGAAACAAAATGATCACAGCTGCTTGGAGGGCAAGCACTTTTTTCTGGAAGTACACAACTTCTGCCCAATCAGAACATGTACTTCTGGCTCCCAAAATGCGGGCAGAGTCAAAGCCCCTCTCTAGTAATGCTCACAACATTGTCTGGTGACTGCTGCGCTGTCAAGCCAGACCATAACTAGCATTTGCAATGCAATAGGTCTCGCATTTATTGGCATTGTAAATGACAATGTCTTTTATTTATGTTTTGGTTTTTAAAACATAAATAAAAGGCATTGTCATTTACAATGTCAATAGCTTAAACTTGAGTAAATGCGAGACCTATTGCATTGCAAATGCTTGTTATTATTAAACTCAACCCTAACGGGTGAGTGGATGACATGTGAATTCTACACCTTGTAGTGTCCCGTGTCTTTTTGCAACATATACACCATTTCACATACATTTTATAGTGTTTTGATGTAAAATGCTCCGACACCCTCCACTGGTTTGTGAGGAACCATTGCAGGGACCTAATAAAGAATGCAGTATCCTGGTGCACTGTAAAGTTATCATTTACTATGCTGTAAAAGTCAGTATAATAGACTAAATTTATGTGTTGTAGAATGCACAATTTTGTGCTCCCCCCCCCCCAGTTGGGGGGGGCACAGCGCCCCGAACCCCGTTTGTAGTGCACGCTGCACTCGCTGTGCACCGTATGGGACTGGCCTGACAATGTGCCACGGGCCACGGCTGCTTTGGGCTCCCAGTCCGGCCCTTGGCCTGCGCCCCTCCCTTGTTACGTGACCAAGGAGATCCGCTGCTGGTCCCCAGATAAGTCCCCACTGTAGCACAGGGCAGGAATGCTGCTCCCCCAGACCTGCAGTACCAGTGTGACCAGATGCCTGCGCCGGGCCAGTCACGTAGAACCACTCTGCGCCATAAATCACCTCTCGCGTGAGCAGCAGCAAAACAGCGTTCAGAGGGCGCCCTGCTCAGGTACCCCAAAAATTGAGAACCTAGTGCTGGAAGGGGGCGCACCCTCAGCCTACAAACCTGGGATTTAATACTTCACCGCCCTTATGTTCATTCATAATTATGCCTCTCCCGTCCACCTAACCCCCAAACTATGCTCTCCGGGCTCGTAAATAACAAAAGGGGGACCAGGGACAGCATCAATCCCAGCCTTGCTACCACGCCGTACACAGAACAAGTGCGTGGGTTTAGTATAAAGTCACTCTCCACCCTCAGAAAAGTGCATCTCCATGTCACACCTAGAACAGAGACGATTCTGGTGTGTGTGCGCCCCAAAGAGTGACAAAACTACGTTAGATCTCCAATCCCCCCTCCCTCCCTCAAATCGCGCAGTCTGCTGCCCAACCCCAGTACTGCACAACCGGTTAGATACTATTTTCTATTTATAGCTCACCCCTGTTATGGCCTCGTAGTGCTAGATATCAGCATATTTTGACCTAAAATGCCCGCTCAGAGGACCGCAGAAAGTATTTTGGCAGAGTGAGGACCCCAATTATATACTCGGCTGAGGGGGGACCCCAACCTTGACAAGCGGATAGAAAAAGGCGCCTGTTCCAGTGCTCCGAAGGACAGCGAGCAGTACCAATCAAAAGTAGGGTCACAAGACACGAGCAACAGCATAAACCGAAAACGTTACAGAAACGTGATCCATGCAGGAACAAGCAAGGCGACTCCCTTTAAACTACTGGAAGTGCTGTAGTGCGAACGTGAGAACAAACTTTCCGTTATGCACCATCATCTTTCACCCTCCAAGAGACCCCATGCGGTCCCAGCGAAGTCAAATATAACAAAACAAAGGACAGTTTAAAACAACCATTACGCAAATGAAAAAAAATAGTGCTACCGACTGTAATTAAAGGAGACCGTGTCACGCCACAAGTAAAACATCCAGTCGGGATGGGCCGTCCGAGAAGGAGACAGGGCGGTAACCAAAAAGCCTCGTTTTCAATCGGAGGCCAGCGTTTAGCATAAATGGTGACACCAGCCAATGGGAATGATGGGCGGGGCTTCAAGTCCCCTTCTGAAAGCATATGGATGACAATAAGCCTCGCAGAGCGAGGAGCGCATGCGCTCTCCAGCGCTAGGTCTGCGAGACCTAAAAAGGGAGGGCACTTGAATCCTTAGGTTGAAAGCCCATCAGTAGAGTAGTTCTAGGACTCTTTCACATCCCTCGACTGACTATTCATTTTGTTTTTGGTTGTAATTGGATACGATCCTTTTTCTGGCAGAATGAGGTTATAAAAGACCGTACAATTCTTTACCTAACAAAGAGAGATTCAGTAAGCAGACACGTGTTTCACGCCTTCTGGTTCATTTGGCCTGACGTTTCTGGAGGCTGTCAAACAGTCTCTAAATATTTTTCATATTCGGGTTAATCTAGCTGTACAGTACCTATTTTGTAGATTCTCAGCTGAAGTAAAGTGAAGAGCTGTATCATGCATTTACCATGATGCACAAGTATGCGGATAATCACAAATTCAAAGGTCTTTCCTTACTGTGGAGTCGTAAAATCCAGACTCGAATTAACGGAGCATACCTGGCACATTGGGCAACTGACTGGTCCATGGCACTTGTGGGCACATGGCATTTATTGCCATGTAGGCAATACCGAACCGAGGTAGGCTTTTATGAGAAGAGTGAATTTAAAGTACAAGCCTATAATTACTATGTTACTCCTGGTTTGAATGTATTTATATGAGCGACAAGAACACATTTTAATTTTCTCATTAATGTGCATCAGAAATGGAGACCAGAAACGTGCACATAAACATGTACCACTTGATCACAGTGATATAATCAATCATTGCCTCATGTGACTCTGCTGCTAGTGGTTTGCACTGTAACCTGCAGTGCTTCAAAACTAAAGACTATTGTAGCGTCTTTCCCAGCCTGGGTACCCGCCAATGCCTACATCACACACGGACCTTGGTTATACACGCCTTTATTCATCTGCATGCAACTGCGAACTCAACATTTTAAAACAAGCTTTCATTGCATTTCGCTCTGACAGCCACATCACATCTGTACGGAGTCCGTTAGGAGCCAAAAGGGTTCCATCATAAAATTCGCTAGACACTATAACCATTAACCAAGAATCAGTCATTTATTGACTCATGGGTGAACTGTGAACTGGAGGAATGTTTGTGTAATATTTTTCCAGACGTGGACATCGTCCCTTCTCTATGCGAAAACACAAGCGTTTCTGTGCAATAGTCACTAAAGCAACAATCCTTAACGTCGTCTGTGTTAATGGAACAGAAGCCCTTCTATCCTCAAGAAGTGTGAATAAATGAGCCTCTTTGCTTTCAGAACTTGATTAAATGTGAAAATGAAAAAGTACGGGTGAATAGAGTGATAGTGTGCGAAAAGGTAGAGAGGCACATAAATACTTCGAGAACCACATCTTTTTAAATCATGTTTGATTAGGATTTTAACATTATTTTTTCAAACCAGAGATGAGGGGTAACACTGATTGGGCCTAAGCAGAGGGAGTATATTTGCTACTGTAGCCCTCAGATCTTCCAGTTCTGCTAAGTGTCAATGCCAACCCCAGAGTTGGTCTTATTTTCCTTCTCAATAGGCAAACAAAGGAGAACACAACCTGTATTGTGAACAAGAGAAGACTTCCTGTAGTATGTTTAATCATTGGAGATGAAAGTGACATGCACAGACTATGCATGTGCATACTCAAATCTCCCTTTTTTGGGGAAAACTTAATAAAATACAGTGCCTTCGCAGAGTCATATATTACATTTATATATTTTTGATGGATACTTCAAACTTTAAATGCCAAACCTGTAGAATATCCCCAGGTGCCAGACTGGATCCTGAAGATTTAAAACAGCATTGCGATCATGTGCTGGTAAGTGTTGTCGTGCTGCTCTGGTCAAACTTTGTTCAGCCACGTACTTGGCCAATGGAGCTGCATACAAGCCCCACCTCTGCACACTGACGTCAGTTCCTTTCTTTCCGCGCTTGCAGATCTATAGCTTGCTTCCAACTTTTTTTCCAGTTGACAAGCTTTTTCTTAAAATTCTACACTTTTCCAGTTTGCAATGAAATTATTTCCCATCCTAAACCTACAGGGTTTAAGCCTTGCTGATGAAAATAGATGTTTGTGACAGATCCTCACGAGGTGTAGTTCTAGCATTTGGGTTTGAGGCAAAACTCCAAATCCTGCAAGAAGTGTGCCCTTATGAACTTCAAGGTGATCTGGGAAAGTGAAGCTGTATGACGCCGAACACCAAAGGAAGTTATGGAAGTCCTGTTCCTGCTCAAAGTCCATGGCGTGAACCAATTTCTGCTCCCTGGGGCATTCCTGTGACAGGTCCTTGTTGTGGCCCAAGTCTTCCCCAAGTCGAAGCAGAAGCACAAGAATGCCAAGCGGGATTCATACCAGTTCCATCACATCACTCTCATCCTGAGAAGCTGTGAGGACGTCAGGGAAGGGTGCCTCTTGGTCTCCACCGACGAGCCACTTCCGCAACTGATCCCAATACACTTTGAGTTTCTGGAGTCTTCTGTGACGTGGCAGCAGATTGAGGTTTTAAGAGAGGCATTGTGGTAATGTTTGGCATTCTTCCAGCTCCTCTGGTATCCAACTCAGTTACTGCTGGCTGGTCCGCACTCAGTGCCATCTATGCATCCTGAACCCGTCCTCAGGATCTGCCCTGACACAGGAGCGGACTTCAACCCGGTACCAAAGTGCATGCTGGGTCCTTTGGCGTTGATGCTGCTGGTGTCAGAGGAAGACCATGTCCCAATAGTCCTATTCATCACGGTCTTAGCTGAAGTCACATCACAAAGCTGTACCGATGCACCTGGCCCCTGTTCAATTTGACTCAGACAGAACCATGCGTCTACCTCGGGGTTTCACCCCAGCACTGCAACAACTTTTTAGTTTGGACTATGATCAAAGACAACCACCTTTGGTGATGACAAAGGAGATGATGAGGATTATTTACCCTCCAGATTATGAGGACAGTCTATATAGCTGGACCTTTAGGAGGCCATTGGGTTAGACACTTTACCAGACACTGGATTGTGTCCTCCCCCTGGCCAATCAATGGAAGAGAGTGGCTCCTTTGCTGTGGTGATGAGACGAGCAGTGGGGGTCTCAGACCTACAACTTCTAACTATGAAGGTGAAGCCTAATGTGTTGCCAGAAGTTCTGCAACTTTGACAGACTTCCTCTGAACCTCTTCTACTGTTCAAGGAGGCCCTGAGTGACATTTTAAGGAGCACCTGGTTTAAAGCTTGTTCCAGCCCAACAGTCAGGTTATCATATGTGATAGGCTGGCGGCAGGCAACTTTGATTTTTTGATGCAACATCTTATGCCAGAAAATCTGTTGGTTCAGGCTTCCACCAGAAACAATTAAATGAAATTAAAATTAAATGAAAGTTTCTGAAGTGCACTTTAGCCGAGGGTGTCAAGTTGCTAAGCCAGTCTAGCACATAAGCCTAAAACAGGAGGATAGGGACTTCCACGAACCCAGAACTAGGAGGGAAAAAGCCAGGTTGTCAGATTTCTGTGGAAAGCTGACATTTGTACGCCTCCTTTAATATTTAATGGTAAAGAATTCCGGAGTTTGGCTGTAGCATAGGAGAAAGAGTACCCACACCACCTGGCTTTGCAGATCATGAGGACCACAACCTTCCAAATAGAAGCCAATGTGAGTGGCCTGTTTGGCACATAACACTGGAGAGTTGGCTGATCAAGCTGCGGTCCCTTTTGGTGCAGTGCCAGAAAAGCTATGCATAGCACTTTAAAATCACTCACTTCTTCACTGGGTGCCAGTGAAGGGCCTGCAAGCCCTTAGCCACAGAAAGATGTTTAGGAATGTCTAGAATAAGGCCTGCTGTGGCATTGTGAATAATCTGCAGCTTATTCAGTGATGATTTATTGATATTCAGGAATAAAGCACTGCAGTAATCCAAATGAGAAGTGATCAGGGCCACATCCACTGATTTACGGAGCTATCGTGGGATAAACTGGAAAACCTTTTTCAAAGATCTGATGATGTAGAAACAAGTACTGGTAGTACGATTGACCTGCAGATTGAAGGTCAAAAACCAAGACCTCGGTTTTGTCTGCATTAAGTTTAAGGAATTTGTCTTTCATTCAATTACTGATTCCTGCCATGCAGTTCTTAAACTTTTGTGCCACAAAGGGTATACTGTCTTATTGACACAATTATTTAAGTATCATCTGTATAAGACGGGACCTGAAAGCCAAAAGAGGTTCTCCTGGTCTAAATTTGGTTTCTTCAACAGAGGGATAACAATGACTTCATTCCAGAGGCAAGGAAAGACTCCCTCTTCCAGGGCCTTATTAAAAGTCCAGCAGGGTGGACACCACTTCATTCCTAATGACTCCACCAGACAGAGTTGAAAAGAATTGTTGTTGGGGAAATTGATGTTTTCCTCAACCATTCTAGCCCTCTGGTCAGTCAATGCCAGCTGTTTGCAGAAGAGATATTACCACATGCTATGGGACTTGGTTGGTGAAATCTTGCTGCCAGTCCCCAAGGAATCTCAGGCAAACCTGGCTCAAACTATTGAAGATTGTCAGGATGGGGCACAATTTTTAATCCATTCTGGACTGGATACTTATGACTGCTTGGGCAGAGCAACTGGCACCAGTGTGGTGCTTCGGCATTTTGATGGGATGAGATCCACAGGCTTATCGGTAACGTGCAGGCCTCTTTGATGGAGATGCCATTTGATGGGTCTCGCCAGTTTGGGGAGAAGGCAGATTCAGCACTGAATCGCTTTCAAGAATGCCTGGCAACGACTCATTCCTTAGGCCTTTCCACTCTGGCATAACAGCACTCTCAACAATTTCATTCCTTTTGTGGCTACTTCAGAGGTTTGCCATACCGATAATGCCAAGGCCCACCGCCTCCACAACAGGCATCCCTGTCCATTCAGGATCAGAAAAGGGGATCTAGCAGACAACGTCAAGGCAAACAAGAGTAACAAACTATCCAGTTCCTTTCCCCTGCAGGATCATCCTCCAGGGTGCTTTAATTTGCCCTTTAGTGACGCAACCACCCTGTGGGAGCCAACAATAAACATTTCCTCCAAGGGAGGCAAAGTTTAATATACAACAGATGGGTCCTTCAAATCGTTCAAAGGAGCTATGCCCTGCCACTCTTTTCGACCTGCTGCATCTTCCGCCCACATCAGAGCATCTTGATCTTGCAGAGAAGCCCTGTTCATCTTGAGTCAAGATGTGCAGGATCTTTTGGCCAAAGGAGCCATAGAGATGGTTCCCAACCATAGAAATAGGGGCTGGCTGTTAGTCCTGCTATTTCTTCGTGTCGAAGGAGGATGGAGGCCTTTGTCCTATTTTGTATCTCCGCCCTCTGAATACCTTCTTGCAGGAAGACAAATACAAGATGCTCACTTTGACCCAGATTCTCTCTACCCTAGAACCAACTACAGGATATTCACTTTCATGTCCCAACTTTTGTTCCCAGTTAAGCGAGGAGTCTGTGCTCTCCTTCAGCCTCAGCAGTGCCCCATCAGTGGTCAGGAAAGTGATGGTAGTAGTGGCAGCATATCTTCGGAGATTGGGCATACCAGTCTTCCCCTACCTTGACAACTGGCTGCTAAAAGCAGGCTCATTAGTCAGTCGTATACCTCCTCCAGACAACAGAGAACTTCTTAACTTAATTGGGGTTCACTATCCTTGTGCTGTAGTCACATCTGATTCCTTCACAAAGGCTCACTTTCATAGGGGTAATTCTGGATATGGTTCTGTTTCAGGCCTTCCCTCCCTGATAACGAGCTCAGGACATTCAGGCTATATGATTTAGATGTTTCAGCCTCTGTCATGGAATTCAGTGAGAGTGGGTCTGAGACTTCTTAGCCTCCTGCATCCTGCTCGTTGGCCATGCCAGGTGACATATGGAGGCTCTGTAGTGGGCCTGAAGTCTCAGTAGGCCCAGCACCAGCCAGGGGAACCTATTGGATTCCATCCAGGGTGTCAGAGGAAACAACAAATTATCTGCAGTGGTTGCTGCTTGACCATAATGAGATGGGTGGCAGACCCCAGTCGAGAACCACCTTGTGGAACCTTTGAATGTCAGGGTGGACAAAGTCAGTCGTCAGTGACTGGTGGATGATGAAGTTTTCAAGAAGACTCTCTCTCAGAGACGCATTCCAGATAGAGTGCAGCATGAGAGTCTTGTATGCCATTCCACCGCAGCCTCTCCTGCTTAGAGTTTTGAAGAAGATCAAGAATTACAAGTTCCAAGCCATCCCAGTGGCTCCTGATTAGGTAAGTAGAGTGTGGCATCCAAATCTTCTAGCGATGAGCATCTATCCTCTCATCAAGCAACTTTTCGGTCTGCGATCTCCTGTCCTGTAGTAGGGCAGGGTCCTGCACCCATGCCTGAGCAATATGCACCTCCATGCGGGGAGATTGAGCATTGGCAGTTGACGGCATTTGATCTTCATCCCCAAGTTGTGGATGTCATCTTTGTTGCTATGCATCCTTCTAAAAAGCCTGTTTATGCCGAGCGCTGGGAAACGTTTGTGGCCAATTGTAGCACCTGCAATACGGACCCCTTACAGGCCAAACTGTCAGATGTCTTGTTGTTTGTTTTATCCATGGCTCAGCAAATGCTTGCAGTGGGCACCATGAAAGGTTATTTGTAGGGCATTTTTGCATTTACCACATGAGCCATCATTGTTCAAATCACCTGCTGTGATAAGGGTTTTAAAAGGTTTCACACATACGTTTCCTGCCAAACCCCTTGTGATGCCACAGTGGGACCTTGATTTGGTCCTCACTTTCCTCATGTGCACTTCGTTCAAACTGTTGCACATCTGTCCTGCGCGTCTCCTGACTCTGAAGACTGGTTTCCTGTTTGCTGTAACTTCTGCCTTACGTGTGAGTGTACTCCAAGCTCTCTCAGTGCAGCTGCCTTATACAACCTTCCCCCCGTTAAAGTGATGTTATGCACCAGGATGGCCTTTTTGCTCAAGGTTGTGACTGTTTTCATGTCAGGCAATCCATCACTTTCCCAACATTTTTTGCTTCATCATCACCCCTCGAAAAAGGAGGACAGACTGCACAGGCAGGACCCCAAGAGAGCTTTGAGCTTTTACATCGATCGTACCAAATACCATTGAGAGGACGATCAGGTTTTCGAGGGGTTCTCTGGAACAAAGCACTTCAAGGCAGTGCAGAAAAGGACTCTATCAAGGTGGGTAGTGATGATGATGATATCAATTTATAACATGCACAGCTACTTCAAGTAGTGTCCCGTCGCGAAGCAGCGAGATCGGAATATGAAAGAGGCTTAGACCTGCACAAAAAGCCAAGTTTTATGTTTCTTCTTAAACATTGCTACATCACTCATCGCCCGCAGCTACAGAGGAAGCTGATTCCAGGCCGTCAAACTCCGAGACCTTCCTCCTGCTCATGCATGCTGAATCCTGAGGATCTCTGCCAAGTTAATTGGCGGATCTCAGCTGTCTTGTGGAGTTATAAAACTAAATCTGGCTCTGAGGTAGGAGGGCCTCAATTGATATAAGGCATCATGTACTAACGCAAAAGCCTTGAATTTGACTCTTTCCCTGATGGGCAGCCAATGGATTGCACGCAAATGTGGCGAAATCAGTGTTCTCATAGGAACATATAGCAGGAGACGGGCTGCCGCATTGTGGATCACTTGGAGTCTGTCCATCAGGTACTCCGGTAAGCCAAAAATATAATACATTACCGTAGTCGATTCTGGATGTTATTAGTGCCTGAATGACCGTTTTCTTTGCTGAAAAGGTAAAAAAAGGCAGAAATTTCTTTAGGGATCTCATAATTATCTAAAACAAGTGCCTACCAACACTTTTACTTGAGGCCTAAAGGACAGCCTGTTATCAAATATGATACCCAGATTTTTAACTGAGTCTTTCTGGGGTCTTGGGAGTGAGCTTCATCTGGCCGAAAGGTTTACCAGAAATCTGGTGGGATCTTCCCAAAGAAGAGAATTTCTGTTTTCTCTTCATTTCATTTGAGTTGAGCAGTTGCTAACCAATGAAAAACAGCTGTCAGGCAACTTTTAATCTGTACGCCCTTCAACTCAACTCCCTTGTCCCAAGAGAAAGTCCTGTGCATTGAGATCTGTTATGCATTGGCTTAGAAGCAGCCTCTGGAAAGACTGACAGCCCATTCCACCAGGGGCATGGCTGCTACCACTGCGTTGGCAAGCGGAGTGCCTATTCAAGATATCTGTCAGGCCTCAACGTGGGAAACAGTGCATATTTTCACAAAACACTACTGCCTTGACAGCCATGTCCGAAGGGAAGGGTATTACACTCATTCAGTCCTGCAGGATGTTTTGATCTAAGCAATCCACCAACCCACCACCTTGGCAGGTACTGCTTTGGTATCTATTCTAACAGTGAAGAATCTGTGGTGAGTAATATCCATTAGAAGAACTTACCTTTGGTAACGCTCTTTCTGGTGGATACCCTATCGAACTGAGGATTGCTCACTGCCCTCCTATCTCTCAGTTACCTAAAAAGATCCCAATATAGGAATCTGCACACTGGTATTGCTGAGTATTGTTGGTCTCTGCATCCAAGAGTGTGGACTGAATGGGGAAATAAACTGACATCAGTAAGCAGAGTTGGCACTTATATACGGCTCCATTCGTCACTTCTCGGATGGAACGAAGACAGTTCGGAGCCACACAACACCACCTACTGTCTTTAAGATCCAATCTCATGCCTGAGGAAAATCTGAAGGTGAGGAATCTGCAGTTAGAGTATCCACCAGAAAGAGCATTACAAAAGGTAAGTAACTTGCTCTTCTGTCACCCATTCCATTTACCAAGGCAAATGTGGATAGAGCCCCTTAATACAATGGACTTGCAGGAAACCCCGAAAGGTCGTAGTCTGTTAGTCTACAGTCTCTAAGCATGGAACTGTCATTATTGAGACCTGCTAGTAATTGGAGGAACGCTCAAAATGGCCTTATAAGAAATGGCTGACTCAGTGTACTTGGGGTCCACATGCTATGAGCTGAGCACCTTCTGAACTGCTGAGTGCTTATGTAGCTTTTTGTGAGTCTCTGCAGGTGTTTGACAGCACAGCAGGAGCTGCAGGGTGGGATGCGTAATGGGCTGTGAACATACCTGGGATATTCTGGATCTCAGCCTGACTCACCCTTTCTCTACCCAGTGATTTAATCATAATCATAACAATTCAAGCTTGTCTGTGCTCCTGGATGCTCATCCGGTGGTGCCTAAGCAGAGGCACTGCTGGTGTCTGCATCCCTAGCATCTAGGTCTCTTAGAAATACATAAATCTTCACAAAAGTGTAAAGCCTTCTATCTAATCTCATCAGGATCAACCTTCTTCTTTCACAGATGGGGCATCTCACCTTCTGGGCAAGGTGGGCATGCTGCCTTTCAATGGTCTGTGCCCACAGAAATAATGCTGGTCTTTCTTCCAGTTGGCCAATAGATGAACCAGAATCTATCCATGCTTCTTAAATCTGTGTCCCTGCAGATAGTCACTGCACTTTACTGTGAAACTGCAATTCAGCCTGCATATCTTCTCAGTGTCCAGGGCTCTTGGGGGGGGGCAGCAGTGATAGATAATACTGCAGATTAGTTTTACTCTCTCATGGTCCAAAGGCTCTACCCTCTGGATGGAACTGTGCTGGTACCTGCACAGGAGGGTTTTTCACACTGGTCACATACACTGCCTCCATGCTGGGACTCCACAGCAACACTTCCAGCTAATGAAAAGGTTCATGAGGGATGCGGGTCTGCTGCTGTTTCCACCCTGTAAGAGGCACAGGGTGTACAAACTGCCACAGACCCACACCTACTGCCTCTTTATGGTGACTAAATATGCCCCACCCATGCTCCCCAACCATGACAAAAGTTGATGCACGTCAGGAACTTTGCGATGATATCGCCAAGTTCTTTTTGAACAAAGTTGAAGCCATCTTCTTGAACTTCAGTCACCCTAATCTGGAGATAGGAGGGGTGCCGTTGGAGGACAGGCAGACAACTTCAGATTCCCTAACTGTTTTTAATAAATTCGGGCCACTGTCCACTTCAGACACTGAGAAGCTGCTCCTCTCCGCCCGATCAGGCTTCCCTTATGACCCCTGCCCAGTCTCAATAATTAAACAGGCATATGTGCCTGTGGCCTCAGTCCTTACCCCACTGTCAATACAATGTTTGAAGTCGGGCACTTCCCCAATCCTTGGAAACTGGCCTCAATATTGCCTCTATTGAAAAATCCCAACCTGGACCCAAAGGAGCCTAATAACTTCCGACCTATATCTCGCCTCCCACTACCTGCAAAGCTGGTTGAGAAAACCATGAACTCACAGCTCAGCGCCTTTCTAGTTGGAACTAATGCCCAGGACCCAACCCAGTTTGGGTTCAGAGAAGGGCATAGCACAGAATCCGCCCTGATAAAGTCTACGGAGGAAATAAGGGAGGCGGTGGACAGGGGAGGTAAAGCAGCGCTGATTATGCTGGACCTGTCCGCAGTCCATCACGATGTTCTGATGGACCGTTTGTCAGCGTGCGGTATTCAGGACAAGGCTTATGATCTCCTTAGATCTTTTCTATCGGACAGATCTCAAACGGTTGCACTGGGTAATTTTAATTCCATACCTCAGGGGTCCTCCCTTAGCCCCACTCTTTTTAATGTCTATGTCTCCTCATTGGCTAATCTGATCAGGTCATTTGGTTTCAGCCTGACTTCGTACGCTGACGACACGCAGATCGTAGTGGCTGTACGGCCTGGTCTCACAACAGGAATTGAGGACAGGTTCCATGATTGTATGGCAACAATCGGGAGCTGAATGTCCCAAAATTGCCTGAAATTAAATTCTGGGAAGACCGAGGTCATCTTGTTCGGTAATGATCCCAACTTTTGGACTCCAAGGTGGTGACCAGAAGGTATGGGGACACTTCCTACTCCTGTTAGGAAGGTAAAGAACCTCGGAGTCATTATTGACCAAAACCTCAACTTTGGGGACCAAATTAATGCAGTGGCATCTTCCGTCTATTTTCTAATCAGAATGATTAAGAAAATACTACCCTTTCTGCCCATAACCTGTCAGCGGACTGTAGTCACGGCTCTTATTATGTCCAGACTCGACTACTGCAACAGCCTGTACTTAAATATACAGGAATGTTTTGCAAACAAATTGCAGTTGCTGCAAAATGCAGCTGCAAGACTGATTACGGGTACTCCCAAATATGCCCCCATCTCTAAGGAATTGAGAAAACTTCACTGGTTGCCAGTTAAGCATCGAGTGCTTTTCAAATCTCTCAATACCGTGTTCAAGGCACTTCACGGAATAGGCCCAGAGTTCCTGAAACGGAAATTGTAGTGGTATATACCCAGAAGAACCCTGCGCTCTGGAGGAGCCAAGCTGGTGACTGTGCCACCCGTCAAAAAATCGACATGGGGAGGGAGAAGTTTCTTGGTAGGCGCAGCCAAAGCTTGGAACGAGCTTCCCCCTAGTTTGAGAAAGGCCCCGGACGTACTCACGTTCCGGAGAGGACTTAAACCTGGCTTTTTACCCGCTAGTCCAGGTCCCCTGTTTATGCTCTCAGTAAATTAGTGGTTCAGCGCCAGGACACCTCCGGGTAATTGTCGCGCTTTATAAATAACGATAACATAACATACTGCCTCTTTATGGTGACTAAATATGCCCCACCCATGCTCCGAAATGGAGGGTAAAGCAGGATCACCATTTACACTTTACTGCAAAGTTCTTTTGCTTCAAGTAATTTAACTGAGCAGACTATGTGAAAAGCTGGGCAATGCATTAGCAATAAATATCTTTGTTAAATAAATTATAGTTATTGTTAATTAAATACGCAAAATCAAAAAATCAAAATGTTGGGACAGAAAAGTCACTCGCATGGTGACGGACGTGGACTCCTGCAATGAGTGCACCAACTGCAATGATATCTGGATGTATGGTGCTGACTTTTGTGGTCATGGGCGAACACAGATCATGCGTGTGCGCCATGATATAGGCCTGTTTCACGGATTGCAAATTTTGTTTGACTGGGAGGGCTGCCCAAAGCGCTACCCTCATGATAGTGAAATGCTACTGTCTTTACCAGGAGTGAAGTAGCACGAGTGCGGTGGTGGCAACATACCGTATAGTGATCAGTGGGAGTGAACAGTCCTTTAAACTTGACTCACTGTAGTAAAACCTACAGGTCCACTCATGTAACATTCTGCTGCTGTGTGCTTAAGTCACCCTTGATCTATACCAAGTTAGTATTTAGCGCTGCAAATTGCATGTCGTTGCATTCATGTGCTGGGTGTAGGTGTGCCTGTGAGTGGTACAATACATGGAAGATTCTGAGTTCCATTTTGGGAGACCAGGGGTGACTGAAGGAGTATTAAGAGGCAGAGGACTCTCCCAGACAGATTTGTGGATTGTTGCATTCTGAGAGTTGAGTGGGACACACACTGGAGGAAAGAAGAGCCAGGCTCTTCAGCACACTTCAAAGAGCGCTCTTTGATTCGAAGAGAAGTCACTGGGAAGGAACATGGTCACATCTTAGAGAGAAGATGGGGGCTGATAAGAGAATCATAAAAATCAGAATGGGGCCCTTGGTTAACCCTTGGATGCACATATCACTGTGACTGACATTCAGGTATGAACCTCTAGCGCTCCCATGGCCTGTGTTGTGGGGCTATCAGATTTGAAGTCACACCTGCTGTGACAGACTGCGTTCTGGCAGAAGGGCAGGGCAAAGGAATGGCCACTTAAAAAGGAAGTATACCCCTCAACACAAGCTTCGAAGACTCAAGACACTAAATCACATTTTGTGTCTGTAAATGGACAATACGAAGGGGAGCTTGAGCCCCCAAAATGTATCAACTGGCAAGCAGCTAGTTGGGCTGTGTGTCAAGGAGGAAAAGATCAAGATGTCTATCTGAAACCAGGACTGGAGCCAAAGGTCTGCCAGTTTCACAGCTGGGTGAGTGGACAATACTCAGGGGAAATCCAAGGCCACTTGCCCTGGAGCCTGGGGCACCAGCACCTGACTGCCTACCAAGATCAGTGCGCTCTGTGAGGAAGAGGAGAGCTCTTGGAGGGAGAAATGTCCAATGGGGCAACTTAGCAAGTAGATCCCTGTTGCGAGGTGTGAGCAAGTGGCCATTGCACCGATTAGGCATCGCCTGTGTGCAGATTCATGTCGGGAACCGTGAAGTTAGCCTTGGCTGCGCCGATCAGGCAATTGCCAGTGTGCAGGGTAAAGTCGGCGACCCCGTATGCCAGAGGGGACCTCCATGAAGACTGCAATACTGCTGTGCCAATATGGCTGTAGCCCATGTGCATAATAAAATCGGTGACCCCATATGCAAGATGGGGCTGCCGTGAAGAATGCATTACTTTTGTGTCGATCGGGCCAATGCCTGTGTGCGGAGTAAAGTCGATGATCCCCTATGCTAGAGGGGGCCGCTATGCAGAGCAGGGGTTGTTACCCGGTTTTGCTGATGCCAAACGGAAAGGACTCCGCTGTGAACTGTGAGTGCTTGAGCCCCGACTAAAGCATCGGAATCAGAGCGATTGTCTCTATATCTGTGTGAAGGATCAGAGGAACTTACTGTGCCATTTTAGGAAGTGCTGCGAATGACCACCAGATGCTCCTGCAATGCTGAGAGTGCTTCTCATCGCCAGCAGCAGCTGCTGACCTCCACGATGTCTTAGAGTGGAATGCTCCCGTGGACTCTGGCAGAGCAACTCTGATGGGAGCAGGAAAGACTGATCACAGGGCCACTTGCTCTGCCTCGTAGAATCATGGGTGCAGTAACACTTTTGACTTTGAAATAGTTTGAGTGGGACTCCTAAGACTCGGGTCTCTGGTGGGCTAACCTGAATGTCGCCTATTGTGAATGGGCATTAACCTCTCCCATTACAAAGGGGGAACTGGGACTCAGGGACTTGGCTATGTTACACTAGAGTACCGACCCCGGGTGATGAGTGTGTATTATTTGTATATGCCGTGTTTCACTTTGTGTTCTGATATCCTGCTGAACTTCACGCAGCAGAGACTTCTTTGTGCGTTAACCATGGAAATGTACCAGAGCTTCGTTATTACAACATATTCGATCCTGATTGATTCCCTTCATGGGACTCATAAGAGCTTCATACAAGAAATGGTTTAGCTGTATATTGCTGAGTTAGTGAGATCAGATTCATTTACTCTCCTTAGAGGAGATAAGATACCCTTTCCACTCTCCTTAGAGGAGACGCTTTCCTTGATCTCGCCAAAAGAGTTAATCCCTTGGACAAACACCTTCTTGCTTACCTGAATAAATGTATAATATATTCTGCGTTTTAGAGGCTTTACCTGCTGACACCTTCTGCCTGACTTCTCCCCAAACTTTCCTGACTTTTCCAATTTAGCAGATTAGGAAATTTCCCTTCATGGGAAACTGTACCTGCTTTGATTTGCTTTATGCCAACTTGAACCAGTTTGTCTTTGTATTTTGAATTGCTTTGAACCATATTGACTAATACATTCATGTATATATTACTGATTTACAACAAACTTTAATGATTTGAGTTTGTAATGTATTATATATAGATTAACCTTCATGGTTTGCAAATCCAACACTCGCCTTCTTTTTTGTGAGGCCAAATGTGCTTCATGATATTTAAATGTATTTGATTTGTTGTCACACCTCAGGCGAGAGCTAAAGGGCCACCTCTTGAGTGCATCTTGTACTTGAGATTGCACCAGAAATCTGCATGGTGCAAATCTGCTGCACCACACCTGTTCCATTATACACAAGCAATGCTTACTGCACTTAAACAAGCAAAGTACATGTATAAAAGTTACCCTCAAGGAAAACATATAGAAGTGATCGTAGCAAGTATAAAGCCGACTGCCATTTTCTGGATTTCATTTGGAATAATTTGAGTAGATGGACATCTCATTTTCATGTTTGACCTAGAGACAGCTTTCAGTGTCTCTCCAGTCTCATGTAATACAAAACGACTCATAAATAAGAAATATACACATACATACTTAGAGGGACCTTGGGTCAGCTTCTTCATCTAAGTTTAATTCGACTCTCATTCACCTTTTGCTTCAGCTCAACCCAGCATGCAGCAATGGGTCAGCCACTTCAGCCATTCGCTCTCTTGCACTGCAAGTGATGGCCTTTTGCCTGATCACATGTAAACATCTGCCTAAAAAGAACAGCATTTCAGTGCTGGGGCGGGTGGGTCAATACTTTACTTTGCCAGTATGTTTTATCTTCCTTTCTTTATCTTTTTTTAATTTTTTTTTATTGCAATTCTTATGTGTTTGAATTATGTTGAGATGTGCCTGTAATTCAAAGCCAACAGTGCATTTCTTGCAGCAATAAGAATATTTTCTGGTGATGAGCATTAAACTAATAATCTTTTCTATACATGTCCTGCCTGCTAGAAAGCACCCATATTATTCTATTGAAAGTAGAAGTTGTAGTGTCTTGCGAATTAGAAATGATGGAACCCTTTTGGCTACAAATGGACTCCATAGAACTGTGACGTAAGTGTTAGAGCGGAATGCACTGAAGGCTGGTTTAGAATGCTGAGTTCGCAGTTACACGCAGAAGAATAAAGACGTGCATTACTAAGCTCCGTGTGTAGCGTAGTCCTTTGCGGGAACCCAGGCTGGGGAAGAAGCTACAACTGGCGATGAATTAGGGGATAAACTGAAGATCGACAGTGTTCTCTCAGAGAGTTTGCCGGGTCCAAGTAAACTACTCGTGCGTGTCACGTGTGTTGCAGTCGAAGTGAGGAACCAATATTTAATGCATGTGGAGTCAAAGCGCAACTCCAGCTGCTGCTGTATATAAGTTAAAGATTACGAAAGCATTGCAAACAAGTCTTCGTATCGAGGACCGAGAACCTGCTGGTCAAATCATACGTAAAGGCAGCAGCGGCTCCTCTTAAGGGGCAGAAGGGCGTTGACCCACTGCTTTCCACTGTGTGTTCTGATGTTTGTTTTGTGGTGCTAGCTCATATAAAACTCATTGCGTGCAGTTTGGTGGATACTGAGGCTGACTGGGCTGCAATTCCTAGTATTGTGCCCTCACGAAGGGAAGGGCGTCACTGTTGCCATGGAGAGCTGCAGGCTCTCTGTGTACTTAAAGTGCGCATGACAGACTGACTGGACTCGGCCAGCCTGACATTCGTACTTCAGGCGTTTCAGTTAAAATCCACTCTCCCTAGAAGGCAGGGGCTGGGTCAGCTAACACAGCCATTTGTTTTTTCATTGGGGTGCTGAGTTGCCTTGTCCACCCAATCCCGGCACAGCTCTCATGGTATTTAACATAGTAAATATCTTAAGAGCTACGTCGGCATTGGCTCTTTGGCACACAGTTAGTCCAAGCTCGAGCTCAGGAGACCCAGACAGCGCAGCGCATGTAAGTATGTTCATAATTTCTCACTGTCGGTGTTTGTATTTAGGTGAGGAGTCAATTATGTGTTTTTTTGGTGAGTAAAATAACTAAAGAGTATTTTTTTCCCTTTTTAAGTTTTGTTTTTTTCACGGTTATTTTGTACTAAGCTTTGATTTGATCGATTCTAGCTCTATGAGGCGTGCACGGGTCCATTTCAAACCAAATGTTTTTGAGATTTAAATACTGTTAAATACCGTTTCCATCCGTCATGTTTGGAGGTTGAAGGCCAAGCAGATGAGCAGCTTTTCCTCCCCGCAGCTGTGTGTCTTTGGAGAATATGTCAAACAGTTCTTCACAGCCTGGACTGCGGTCTCATTTTACATGAAATTGCTGCACACAATGTGCTTCACGTGAGAAGTCCTCTGAAGCCATGTAAACAAGGCAGAGGTGGAAAAAATACCTCAAATTGATTTACAAATGTGCCACTTTATAAGTTAAGATTTTTGCAACTGAACCACGAGGATTTGGTCATCTGTTGCAGAAGTTTGCATGTGCTATAACATTATCCAAGCGCTTATCTCTTTTAAATAAAAAAAACAGCAAGTAGTGCTGATATAAAACACTGCACTTTTTTTAAGCACCATTAAACACAGACAAGTTGTTTCCATGTTTTATTGGTAATCGTTCACTGTTTAGTTTGTCAAATTACACAGTACAAAGGAATCACTATTAAAATGTGTATGGACTTCTTAAAATGCACACTGCCAATGAAGCACCCAACATCAGTCTAAAACACTGTTGTATCTTTCTGTGAACTACATGAATGCTCACCACGAAATAGTAAGTCAGTTCCCTTCATTATTTCATGGTTTGAAAAAACTTAAGACTATGAAAGTGAAGTTGCATATTAATGACAACATCTGTCCTGTTGCTCAGAGACATAGACAAATTGCTTTTCATTTGCAAGAAGCTGCTGAGAAAGAACTTGAATTGTTACTTAAGCATAGTAGAAGTGCCCTAAAAGGACAGTGAAGGAGCTGTACGCATATGGGTTGACATGCGTCAAGCTAACAAGGCATTTGAATGAGAACGACATCCAGGTCCACACATTGCTGCATGATAATGCAATTAAATGGTCTAAAGGTCTTCTCTCACCTTAATTGAAATAAAGGTTATCATCAGTTAGAACTTGAAGAAGACTGCAGTTACATTACAACCTTTTCTACAAATGTTGGTTTGTTTCGATACAAACGACTAAGGTCCTGATTTAGATTTTGGTGGATGGGTTACTCCGTCACAATGGTGACGGATATCCCGTCCACTGTAATATAAATCCCATAGGATATAATGGGATTTATATTTCGGCGGACGAGATATCTGTCACCGTTGTGACAGAGTAACCCGTCTGCCAAGATCTAAATCAGGCCATACGCTTTGGTGTGTCATCCACTGCAGAACTGTTTCAAGACGTCATTCGACGTATTATACAGCCTGTCATGAATGCGTTCAATTACAGCGATGACATATCAGTGTTTGAAGCTACACAAAAAGAACACGCTAGAGCTCTTGCACAAGTATGTAGTTTACTTGCCGAAGGAGGTTTGACTTTGATTGCAGACAAATGTGACTTCCATAAGGCACAGCTAAAAGTCTTTGGCCATATCTTTTCTGATGGGGGTATGACACTAGATCCTGCTAAAGTACAAGCACTGCTAAATGCTGATCCCCGCAAGATGTTTCCATGCTGTGTTCATTTCTTGGCATGGCCAGTTACTGTTCCAGATAGATACAAGACTTTGCCACTGTGAGTAATCCGTTGAGAGACTTGCCCAAAAAACTTTTTTTTTTCATTTGTCACATGAATGTGAGAAAAGTTTCAAGAAAATTAAACAAGCCATTGAGAATGCTACTGAAATGGCATATTTCAATCCAAAGCTTCATACAGAGGTTGTTATTGACGCTAGCCCAGTCAGGTTAGGCACAATCTTTGCACACCACAGTGGACACCCCACTGTTCGAAGGCATATTGTGGCATACGCAAGTATAAGTTTGGCCCAAACAGAACATGCTTACTCACAACCGGAGAAAGAAAGCTTAGCTGTGGTATGTGCTTTTGAACATTTCCATGCATTCTTGTACCTTTTACTATGGCATCTGATCATCAAGCTTTACCGACCATATTTGGAAATCCAAAGGCTAAAATTCCTCCTTGCATTGAACGATGGGTACCACGGTTACAGGAGCATGCTAATACCATTGTGCAGTGTCCAGGGAAGGATCAGAACCCTGCTAACTACTTTTCCAGAGTGCCTATACATGGTCACGGTACTCCATCCAAGACGGCTGACGCCTATATCAACTTCATTGTAAAATCCAATACACCAGCTGTCATTTTGTTAGCCCAGATAATTACTGCCACGATAGTGACATGTTAAAGCTGAAAGATATAATTACATATCAGTCATGGAACCAACATACTTGACCGCTCATCTGTGATGGTGAATATGAAATGTACAAAAATGTTAAGGATGAATTTTCCATAACTCAGGAAGGAGTTATATTATGAGGGTCGAGAATCCTGATTCCAGAGAGTCTGAGACAGAAAATATTTTAGGTATCCCATGAAGGACAGCGTGGAATTGTTGCCACAAAACGAGCTCTCCAAGACAGAGTTTAGTTTCCTTACCTTGATAATAGGGTTGAAAAGTAATTAAAGGCCTGTCATTTATGCAACTGCCTTTCTACAAAAACTATTAATCACACCTTGAACATGTCAGAACTCTCGAAGCATGCATAGGACAGAATAGGCATTGACATTTTTGGTCCACTTGACAATGGACATTATCTATTGGTGATTATTGATGAATACTCACGATTTCCACTAACTAAAGATCTTTCATCTACAACTCAAGAACGAGTCATTGAAAGACTAGATGACATCTTTGCGACATGGGGTGTTCCAGCCATAGTGAAGTCTGACAATGGACCACCTTTCAATAGTTAGGCGTTCAGAGATTTCTTGGAGCATTTGAAAATAAAGCATTATAAAAGAGCACACCTCTCTGGCCACAAGCCAACGGACTTGTTGAGCATTTTCTGAGTACGCTAAAGAAAGTAGTGCAGGGTGCCACTCTTGAAAAGCTCAATTTGAAAACTGCATAGAATTCTACCATGACAGCTTATTATTCACAACTCCACTTGACCACGTGTGAAAGTCCTGCGACTTTGATGTTTGGAAGAGCAATGAATACCAAGTTATCTCAATGGACCAATAAGAGAAAGAAAGATGAGATGACAACTCATGAGAAGGACTTGGTTAACAAACAAAAGATGAAAATGTATGCTGACAAAAAATGACATGCAAAGAACATTGTCTTTAAGAGAGGAGATCCATAGCTCGTATGACAAATGCAGAAAAGAAAATCTGATACTCCTTTTGATGTAGAACTTTTCCATGGGGTGTCCGCTAGGGGACACATGGTGACTACCTAGCGCCCTGGGTAGTCTATTACCCGAGACTCTTCTAATTTCAGGCACTTGGCCAATCGTTCATCAAATCTAATATTTGAAAGAGAGACTGGGTCTGAAACATCAGCAACTGCACCGATGACGCAGATCCTGGACATTGGTGATGACACTTCCCATATTCCCAAAATAAGATCAGGTCGGACAATTAAAGAGCCAAGGAGATTGATTGAAGAGATTTGAATATGTATGTCTATCTATAAAAATGTTTTGTAAAAATTGTAAGTTTTTATTTAACTGAGGGGATGTAGTGTCTTGCGAATTAGATATGATGGAACCCTTTTGGCTCCAGATGGACTCTGTAGAACTGTGTTAGAGCAAAATGCACTGAAGGCTGGTTTAGAATGTTGGGTTTGAAGTTACACGCAGAAGAATAAAGATGCGTATTACTATGCTCCATGTGTGGCGTAGTCCTTTGTGGGTACCCATGGAGGAGAGAGGACACTACAGAAGTGATAATCTATTTTTAGGGAAATTAAATTTTTTATGGCAAGAATATGGCTGCAACATTTAGGTGGTAACATGTTTTTAATTTATTTTTTATTTTCCTAACTTATGCTTGCAATAAAAAACAGCTTAAACACGACACCAGGTAGCCAAGGCCAAACCTATTGGTGTTGCCAGTGCTTGTAGTGAATTTGTAGGAAGAATTCAAATAGTAATCATCAATCCGTGGGTACTTTCACCAACAAGCGTATCTGTACTGGTACCGAAGCCCCCTTATCCCTTCAGAAGCTCAGCTGTGCTCAGTTCACAAGGCATTGTACACCACTAAATTCAACCGTTCTACTTAGGGGTCCCAAAAACATCTTTTTCTATAAATGAACAGCCATCCTTGATTGCAACAAGCAAACTGGTGTAATTTTCCTTTTGGATTGAGGTCTTACGAATGTGACAGTTCTACCAGTAAGGCGGAATTTTTGCAGGGATACTCTGAAAAAGTAGATGAACACCCGTACCCTAATAAGTTAGAGCTTTTTCACATAGCCTTACAGGGAGCTTCCCTCACTGGAACAATACCCTCATCGTTTCCTGTCAAAGACAATCATGCTAGCATTTCAATGGTGAGAATAGGGGCGCAATAACCCCATATTCACATGGGGTTTCGCAGAAGGGAGCCCCTGAGGGGAAAATATTTTCCTCATGGAGTTTAAAAAAAAGAGTTACATACGCCTATGCATATTTATACAAGCACAAATTTCCAGTTGGTGGAAGACCTACATGTGTGAATGTTATCCATTAGAGTTCTTCAAGCAATCTACCGTCATCATACAGTTTCTGAAACGCTCTTTGGAATCTTTGCAAATCCCTGGAAAGCTGGAAATTCACTCCTAATGTAGTATGAAACCTTCAAGAGGAAATGTCAGATTTTTTCCACCATTGCAAATGTGATCAGGACCTTAAAATGCAGGTAACCCAACATACCAGTGGTAGGCTAATGCATGCACAATCGACAGTTAGATCGATATCCACGTTCTTACCTTACTCAGGGCGTGTTTATAAGCAAAGTCCATAGCAGCGATGTACGTGGGGCATGTGAATTCATTCAGTACTATCTGTGCTGCTTCCGGATCTAAACAGAAGTTAAACTCTGCACAGACAGTTTTGTTGCCTCTTCCTGTTATGGAAAAACAAAAATTATTTTGTACTCATTAGAGCAATTCCTACATAGGATTAGTGTATTCATTTTATGGGACGATCTAGACATTCATACTTTCCAATACTGTGCCCTTGAGGTCTGGCTTTACTGCTCAGCTATCTACTAGCTCTACTGCTTCAAATATATAAAGAGTACACTTTGGGTCAGCCCTTTCAGACAATGCTCTGAGACTTTCGATCAACATGGCAAAGTCCCATCTAAGCTCTATGCAGAGGATTCTCTTCGTAGGGACTATCTGCCATTTCCAGTGCCGCAGCAAGGCGAGGACATTCAGGAAATGTTCCCAAGGTTTCTTGTTCACTCCTGGGTCTCAGTGAGGATGGTTCTGAGGCTTCTTGGGCTCCTGACCTCATGCATATTCCTTGTCGCATACACCAGAATCCACATATGGATCTTACAATGGAGCCTAAGGTTTCAAGCTGGGTATGGTGGGGTCCTCTATTCTGTACCTGGATGCACAACGTCTCTGGAGGTGGCCAGCAGAAAATAGTTTTGGTAGTCATCCACCTAGTGGGTCCTTGAATGCTAGACTGGATGAGCTAAACAGGCTTCAGCGATTGGCAGTTAGTTGGGTCTCCCTTCAGAGGTGGTACAGGGCATTTCCAGTCTGTAAGGTATGCCCTGGCTAAATCTGTTTGCCACTGTTGAGCACGTGCAATGCCAAAGCTTCTGTGCACTAGTGTTTCTTCCAATAAGGTCAATGGCAGACACATTCCGTCTGCAATGGGACTGAGGGCTCCTGTACATGTTCTCGTCATACCTCTCCTGCCGAGTTCTGAGGAGAGTCAGAACAGACCAGGCCATCATCATCTTAATAGCCCTGAACCAGGAGACTGTAGTACCCAGAGCTCCTAAGTCTGAATATTTGCCCTCCAATCTGGCTCCCACTTCAAAAGGACCTTCTTTCACAGCAAAAGGAGAAGGGTTCTACACTCAGATCTCCACAATCTGCAATTCCATGCATGGATATTGAGTGGCAATAGTTCACCTACAACCTGAAGTAGTAGATATTATTCTTGCAGCCAGATGCCCATCCACAAAGTCCAGCTGCTGTGGATACTAAGAAGGGTTTGTGGACAGGTGTGGGGGTCAGTATTCTTGACCCTCTGCAGGGAACACTTTCTGATGTATTGTTTGTTTTGTTGTTGGCCTTGCAGTGGGTACAGATAAGGGTTACTTGTGGCCCTTTCAGCCTTTTTATGCTTGCCTGATCAGCCCTCTCTATTTAAATTTTTGTTTGTGATGCATTTTCTGAAGGGCCTACCGCATTTGTCTCCTCTATAGTCATTTGCCATGCCGTAGAGGGACCTGAATGTAATCCTGTATTTGTTATGTGCACACCATTTAAGTCTATGCACAATTGCTCACTATGGCTCCTGACAATCAAGGTAGTCTTTCCTATCACCATTACTTCTGTACGCTGCATGAGTCACCCACAGGCACTCTCTGTGCAATCTCCCGACACCACTTAATTCCCAGACAAATTAGTACTTGGAACTTGGGCCTACTTCCTGCCAAAGGTGTTATCACCCTTTCATGTCATCAATCGATTACCCTGGCAACATTTTGTTGCTCTGCCAGAGTGCAGATTCTCTACATTGACCATATGAGACCATTGTGTGGATGATCAGCTCTTTATGAGGTTTACTGGGACCAAGAAAGGCAACATGGTGCAAAAGAGAACTCGATCAAGGTGCATAGTCCTCTGCATTAAAATCTGCTATGTGCTAGCTAAAAAGAAACCTTCAGAAGGCATGTGGGATCATTCTACCGGGGCCAAGGTCACTACAATTGCACTGGTATGTAGTGGCCAGTTCTGACATCTGCCATGCCGAAATGTTGACATCAGTGCACATATTCACCAAACACTACTGCTTTGACAGTCATGTCCAAAGGGGGGCAGTTAGCTTGCTCAGTCCTGCAAGACTTTCTAACCTGAGTATCCATCAGAAAAACAAGTTACTTACCTTCAGTAATGCTTTTTCTGGTGGGTACTCCTCTAACCGCAGATTCCTCTCTGCCCTCCCACCTGCCCATTCTGTAGATCATATTAAGGTTTCAAGTTAGATTTTGGCACAATATCGTTAGCAATTTGTTCAAAGTGCTCTGCATCCGAAGGCAAGGAAGGAGAACTGTTGGACTTGGCCCTTTTTGCAGGGTCATCCCTGAACTTTTTGCCTTCCTCCTGTACTTTTTCTGACCTGTTTTTGTTGGTTTTATGACTCTGGGCACTTTACCACTGCTGCTCAGTGCTAAAGTGCCTATGCTCTCTGTTATAAATTGATGTATGGATTAGTGACTCCATGATTGGCCTATTTGATTCACTGTCAGACCCTAGTACAGTGCACTGGTTGTGCCCAGGGCTTGTGACTCAAATGCTGATGGTGGGCTTGCAGCACTGGTTGTGCCACCCACAGAAGCAGCCTGTAAAAGTGTGTCTCAGGTCTGCCATTGCAGAGCCTGTGTGCAGTCTGGTACTGCCATGTTGACTGGGCAAGTGCACCCACTTGCCAGTCCCTAAACCTTCCCTTTTCTTCATATCAGACACCCCTATGGTAGGCCCAAGGGCAGGGTGCATTGTAAGTATTAGGTAGGACCTGCCCTGGTGTGTGTGGCATGTCCTAATAGTGAATTACAGCCATTTTCGTTTTTCACTATTGCAAGGCTACCTGTTCCCCATAGGCCAGAATGGGCAGTTTGATTATTACATCTTATAATCCTAACTGACCCAGGGAGCATGGTAGAAAAACGAATTTAGTATGCCTGAACTCAGAATGATAAAATACATCTTTTAGTGAAGTTGGTTTTAACATTCTGTGTTTGAAAATACCACTTTTAGAAAGTAGGTATTTTCTTGCCTAACTATCCAAGCCTGCCTCTGCTAGGTTGTGTATTCCTTGTCTGGTTTGTGAGTGACAGGGGCTGGGGGATTCCAGGAGACAGGGTGAGTCAGCACAGGGCTGAATAGAGAGATCTCCATGTAGAGTGGTGGGAGGAGTTGCATCTGGGACCTGAATAGGGCTGTGCCTTCCCTCCACAATGCTGGCTCCACCTCCTGTGGTGCGTCTGATGTCCCTGGCCTACACTGTGAAAGGAAAGAAGGAGTCCTGTAAACAAAGTGCTCCAGGACTGACCAGAACTGGTTTGGACTAGGCAAAGGCCTCTCTGCCTTCAGAGACAAAGGATTTTGGTGTATAAAAGAGGGGACCCAGACCCCAGAATTTTGGATCACTTTGGGAAACAAGAAGAAACCTTTGCTGAGGAGAGGAACCAGAGAAACTGAGGAAGAGACTATCCCTAAGCTGAGTGCTGTTTGGGGGATTGGCCTGCAGTGGTTGCCTGACTGCCAAAGAAAGGAGAAAGGAACTTTGTGTGTACTTTCATCAACTTGTAAAAAGATCTCCAAGGGCTTGAGAGAAGAGCTTGCCTCCTGCTGAAGTCTCAGGGACAACAGACTTCACCAACCAGCTCCCCAAGAGTCTTCCTGGAAAGTGCCTGCTGCTGTGCTGGACTTTCTGAGGGACTGCGTGTCGCAAGGAGCTGGAAGCGCGACTCACGAAGAAGAAGCGTCGCGGCCGCTGCCGAAGCGCCTCGCATCGCCGAAGAAAAGGATCGACGTCGCATCAGACGCCGCCGCATCAACGGAGAAGAGTGTCGCCGCCGCTGTCGCATCGTTGCCGAAGCGCCTCGCATCGCCAGAGAAGAGGATCGACGTTGCATCAGAAGCCGCCGCATCACCGGGAAGCGTGTCGCAGGGCCTGTCGCGGCTCAGAAGAATCGTTGAGTCGCCGCACGGCCGTCGGGCGTGCACGCATCGTGTCGCATCAAGAAGAAGACGCCATCTTTGTCGCATTGCACCGGATCTTCAACGCATCACGGCGCTGCTGGTCGCATCGCCACGGAAGTGCAGTAAGAAACCGACGCATCACCTCCCCACGCCGAGAAGAACGGACGCATCCCCTACGCATCAGTAGGGACCCGACGCATCACTGTTCTTGCGTGTAAGGAACCGACGCATCACCTTCCCTGCAACACTTTCGTTGTATAGCGTTACACATCCAAAGGTACATTGAACTCAAAGTGTCGCATTTCACCATCTTAAGAGAACTGAGCTAATTCTACCATTTTTGAAGTACAGTATTGTGGATTTTTGTCGTTTGTGGTCTTGTGTTAAATCTATATAAAAGAATACTTATTTTTAATATACAACTGGTGTGGTGTCCATCTGTAGTGTTGTCACTTGATTACTGTATGTGTTCACAAATGCTTTACACACTGCCTCTGAGATAAGCCTGCCTGCTCGTGCCAAGCTACCAAGGGGGTGAGCAGGGGTTATTTTAGTAGTGTATCCCGCTTACCCTGACTAGACGCAAGGGTCCCTATTTGGACAAAGGTACCTACCTCTGCCAACTAGAGACCCCCAAATCTAACAATGGTGGTCAGCGGTGAGGATTCTGGACTTGCATTTGTGACTCATATACAGTGATTGGTGAACACTACTAGTGAGTGCAGACCAAATCGCGACCACATACTTTTGGTAGATTGTTTTTTCTGGGATTTTCTATTTTTGCAAAGAACTGCCAAGTTTAACCACCATGGATAAAGCAGCGTCCATAGCATCTGTTGATTATGAGTGGGAAGAGGAGAAACTAGAATGCTACAATGTGAAGCAGCTGAAGCACTTTTGCAGAAAATTTAAAGTTGCAATGACCGGTCTCACCAAGAAGGATGAGTTCCAAAAGGCGCTGAGGGCCTGGGTCGAAGCAAGGAATACCCCTGAGAATGAGGAAGGGGTTGAGAATGCAGATGAGCAGCTGGAGGGGCCATTGGGTCCAGAGGGGAGGAGAGCAACTTCCCCAGTAGGTAGCAGTGTTTCTGCCAAATCCTGTCCCCAGAGGAGTTGGCGGACAGGAAGGAAAACAGGATGCACGAATTGGAGCTTGCCAAGCTCAAGTTGGGTGGGCAACTGGAGTTAGAGAATAGAAGATTGGCCCTGGAGGAAAAGAGGAAGCAAATGGAGCATGAGTTGAGAATGAGGGAGCTTGATTTAGAGCTTGAGAGGCTTGAGGCCATGAGTGTCTCAGCCCAGCAACAAGAAATGTGTGTAGCTCAGAGAGTGAGCTTTGCTGAGTTGGAGAGGGAATCCAGCTCAGATGGTGGCAGCAATAGTGAGTTATCTAGTGCTGAGGGAGTAGTACACACACCCAGAGATGTGGCGCCTGACTTGAAGGAGGGGGTTAATATACACCAGGAGGTTCAAGGATATGAGGTAGCTCCAGTGGTGCGCAGTGTCCCTGAGGTGGATTGGGGAACTGGCACAGGGGTTCATAGTCCTAGTGGTGGGAGGGACACTCTACTGACTCTAGATGAGAGGTGCAGGGAGAGGGGTTCCCCCATGGTTGAAGTCCTGGTGTGTGAGTGTGAAGACTGCCCAGAAGAGTGTGGGTTGAGTGACAGAGACAGTCAGATACTGACTTGCCAGTCTCAGGAGAGTGGTGTGGGGTACGTGTGCAAGGCACTGGATGGTGAGGTGAAGGATAGTTTGGTGGGTCTGAGTGATCCAATTTTGGGAGAGCATATTGTAAGTCCCTGTTTTCCAGAGCAATGCCAACCCCTGGTGGAGTGTGAGTTCTCTGACCCCAGGGAGCTCACAATGGAGGCAGACCTTTTGGTGGATTCCAGAGGATCTGAAGAGGCATTGGGGAGTGACCCTAAGAGGAGTGGCTCAGGTGTCTTCCAACCCAGAGTGGTGGGAGAGGTTCAGTGTAGCCCAGCTAGGTCCCGTGGTAGTGGGAGGGGTGTAGGGACTCACGTCCTGTCTCTACGGAGAAGGAGTGAGTGTGGGACTGCGTGTCCCAAGGTGCCCGAACCCCAGTCTCAGGGCCTGGAGGGTTCCTTAAGGGAACACCAGGTTGGGGGCCTAGGCTGTACTAGTAGGCCATTTGAGGAGGATCTCCTAGTGTCTAGAGAACCTGGAGCGTCTGTAAATGGAGCTCCAGTGTTTCTGGTGTCTGGCGGTGCCGCTCCACTTGGGAGGGTGCAGAAGTCCAGAGTGAGGGGTGAGAGGGGGAGAGAGTCCCCAGTGGAAGAACCAGTGGGTCAGGGGCCAGCCAGAAGGGCTGAGTCACCGGTGAATGACCATGGTGACACCACTTCTGTCCTGGGGGATCTTCATGCACTGTCAGAGGGACAGGGGTCGGGAGATCTGCGCCAGGCAGACTGTCACACGACACATCAGTTATGTGTCACCCTCAGGGGGGGCATGCGTGCTCCCAAGGAAGTCCTGGTGCGCCAGGCGGGTGCTCAGCTGCAGGGTTTAGTCCCTGGGTTGGGAAGCCAGGTTCAGGTGTTGCCTGACCTGGAGGGAGGGACACCTGTACTCAGTGTCCCTACCAGTTTGTCTTCTAGGGGTACCACTCCAAGTGGGAGGGTGCAGAACTCTAGAAGGGGGTGCAGAGGGAGGGAGTCCTCGCCTCTGACCCCGGTTCAACTGGAGGGTTTAGACCCTAGGTTGGAGGGCCAGGTTCGGGGTGTCCCCCCTGACCTGGAAGCCCAGTTGCAGGATAGAACCCCTGAACTTGTGGGAGAATTGTGCAGGACACCTGCCGCAGGCACCCTGACAATTCTGGAAGGGGATACCGCTCCAGGTGGGAGGGTACAGAGCCCCAACAAGGAGGAGGAGGACCGGGTGTGGGAAAGCCCACCCCAGTCTCCTGTCCAGCCACCGGGTATAGGCCTGGGGCTGGTGGGTCAGTGCCAGGATGTCATACCTGACCTGACAGGAGGGAGAGGGGACAAAGGGTGCCAAGCACCTGGGGCTACTGCCCCCGCTCTCTGACGCCACAGAGGTTTGAGAGCCCTGAGAGGCATAAGGCCTGGGTCTCATCCCTGACCACTGTCAGTGGCCACTGTGGCTTGCTGTCTGTCTGTTGGGACACACCTGTGAGCAAGTTAAGGTTAGGTGCTGCACAGGTGGTGTCCACAGGTGAGGAGAAGGGTTCCCCATGGATTAGCTTGGTTTGCCCTGAGAGTATGGACAGAGGGATTCCAATAGGTTCAGATTGGCGTAGAACTGGAATATGCCCCTGCAGTTGCGGGCCAGGTCCAGGTTCTATCGCCCAAAGCAGGGAAGCCCATCAAGGTAGTGATTGGTCTACCCTGCGTTTTGGCTGGAAGGGGTTGTGTTGGACTTGGCCCTTTTGCAGGGTCATCCCTGAACTTTTGCCTTCCTCCTGTACTTTTTCTGACCTGTTTTTGTTGGTTTTATGACTCTGGGCACTTTACCACTGCTGATCAGTGCTAAAGTGCATATGCTCTCTGTTATAAATTGATGTATGGATTAGTGACTCCATGATTGGCCTATTTGATTCACTGTCAGACCCTAGTACAGTGCACTGGTTGTGCCCAGGGCTTGTGACTCAAATGCTGCTGGTGGGCTTGCAGCACTGGTTGTGCCACCCACAGAAGCAGCCTGTAAAAGTGTGTCTCAGGTCTGCCATTGCAGAGCCTGTGTGCAGTCTGGTACTGCCATGTTGACTGGGCAAGTGCACCAACTTGCCAGTCCCTAAACCTTCCATTTTCTTCATATCAGACACCCCTATGGTAGGCCCAAGGGCAGGGTGCATTGTAAGTATAAGGTAGGACCTGCCCTGGTGTGTGTGGCATGTCCTAATAGTGAATTACAGCCATTTTCGTTTTTCACTATTGCAAGGCTACCTGTTCCCCATAGGCCAGAATGGGCAGTTTGATTATTACATCTTATAATCCTAACTGACCCAGGGAACATGGTAGAAAAACGAATTTAGTATGCCTGAACTCAGAATGATAAAATACATCTTTTAGTGAAGTTGGTTTTAACATTCTGTGTTTGAAAATACCACTTTTAGAAAGTAGGTATTTTCTTGCCTAACTATCCAAGCCTGCCTCTGCTAGGTTGTGTATTCCTTGTCTGGTTTGTGAGTGACAGGGGCTGGGGGATTCCAGGAGACAGGGTGAGTCAGCACAGGGCTGAATAGAGAGATCTCCATGTAGAGTGGTGGGAGGAGTTGCACCTGGGACCTGAATAGGGCTGTGCCTTCCCTCCACAATGCTGGCTCCACCTCCTGTGGTGCGTCTGATGTCCCTGGCCTACACTGTGAAAGGAAAGATGGAGTCCTGTAAACAAAGTGCTCCAGGACTGACCAGAACTGGTTTGGACTAGGCAAAGGCCTCTCTGCCTTCATAGACAAAGGATTTTGGTGTATAAAAGAGGGGACCCAGACCCCAGAATTTTGGATCACTTTGGGAAACAAGAAGAAACCTTTGCTGAGGAGAGGAACCAGAGAAACTGAGGAAGAGACTATCCCTAAGCTGAGTGCTGTTTGGGGGATTGGCCTGCAGTGGTTGCCTGACTGCCAAAGAGAGGAGAAAGAAACTTTGTGCGTACTTTCATCAACTTGTAAAAAGATCTCCAAGGGCTTGAGAGAAGAGCTTGCCTCCTGCTGAAGTCTCAGGGACAACAGACTTCACCAACCAGCTCCCCAAGAGTCTTCCTGGAAAGTGCCTTTCTGAGGGACTGCGTGTCGCAAGGAGCTGGAAGCGCGACTCACGAAGAAGAAGCGTCACCGCCGCAGCCAAAGCGCCTCGCATCGCCGAAGAAAAGGATCGACATCGCATCAGACGCTGCCGCATCAATGGAGAAGAGTGTCGCCGCCGCTGCCACATCGTTGCTGAAGCGCCTCGCATTGCCGGAGAAGAGGATCGACGTCGCATCAGATGCCGCCGCATCACCGGGAAGCGTGTCGCAGGGCCTGTCGCGGCTCAGAAGAATCGTTGAGTCGCCGCACGGCCGTCGGGCTTGCACGCATCGTGTCGCATCAAGAAGACGACGCCATCTTTGTCGCATTGCACCGGATCTTCATCGCATCACGGCGCTGCTGGTTGCATCGCCACGGAAGCGCAGTAAGAAACCGACGCATCACCTCCCCACGCCGAGAAGAACCGACGCATCCCCTATGCATCAGTAGGGACCCGACGCATCACCGTTCTTGCGTGTAAGGAACCGACGCATCACCTTCCCTGCAACACTTTCGTTGTATAGCGTTACGCATCCAAAGGTACATTGAACTCAAAGTGTCGCATTTTACCATCTTAAGAAAACTGAGCTAATTCTACCATTTTTGAAGTACAGTATTGTGGATTTTTGTCGTTTGTGGTCTTGTGTTAAATCTATATAAAAGAATACTTATTTTTGATATACAACTGGTGTGGTGTCCATCTGTAGTGTTGTCACTTGATTACTGTATGTGTTCACAAATGCTTTACACACTGCCTCTGAGATAAGCCTGCCTGCTCGTGCCAAGCTACCAAGGGGGTGAGCAGGGGTTATTTTAGTAGTGTATCCCCCTTACCCTGACTAGACGCAAGGGTCCCTATTTGGACAAAGGTACCTACCTCTGCCAACTAGAGACCCCCAAATCCAACAAGAACGATTAAGAAAATGGCAGCACAGGGGTGAAGGTTATATTTGGCTCGGCTACTTCACTTCCCGGGCGGAGCATTGCTAAAAAATCTCTGGATCCAGTCTGGCTCCAGGGAATATCCTAAAGATGAGGAATCTGGAGTTAGAGAGATTATCCACCAGAAAAAGCATCACCGAAATTAAGTAACTAGTTCATCTTATTTTTCCTCCTCTTTACATCCCAGTCCACTTCTCCTCACCCTCTCCCCACTTTTGTTTCATTTCCTACATAAATTAAGAGGTAATAACACGTGCAGGGCTAATCTTATTATACAGTTAAAATAGATCAGAACACCAGGAATTCTGCAAGAAGGAGAACAAATTATTCACCAGATTTGGCCGATTTATTTAACAAAGAAAAGCAAATTATGCCTTCTCTTCAGAAGACTACTCAAGAATTGGCTCCTCCCCACATAACCACCTTACTCAAACATAAATATACAGCATATCCTTTTGTATATAAGCATTTATGTGGACTATAGATGTGTACCTACATATGTGTATTGCTTTGTATAAACATGTATAATAATTATGTTTTTAAAGATATAGATATTTGTTAGTTCTAGTTAACAAATGTACATATTACTTATTGTTGCATTATTCTATGTTTAACACGTATATAAGTCACTGCATATATAAGTAAATCCTTTATCATAACTATTTATCTACAGTTGCTTCACTTTTGAATTACAAAAAAATAAAATAATAAAGTACAGCAACACTTGAAAGTCTGAGTTTATTAAATGCAACTTTAATCTACATATATTACCTTTGTTATACATATATACCTTCCATGTACTTATGTATCTTTACATTTATTACTTTGCTTCTAATTCAGCATATCCAATGCACTACCCTATATCTCACCTTATATCTCTCGCAATATATCCTCTACCTCCACTCTGACTCATCTCAAACCTCATTCCACTACTCTTTCCAATGCACTACCCTATTTCTCACCCTATACATCTCTCAATATATCCTCTACCTCCACTCCATCACTCATCCCAAATCCCATTCTACTACTATGATCCCCAAAATAACCTTTCTAGACTCTCACTTATTTCTCACCCTATTTAATACATATAAGTCACCCCTAGGGTAGGTCCTAAGCAGCCCACAGGGCAGGGTGCAATGTATTAAAAAGTTTAACATGCACTTTTAAGTTTTGCATGTCCTGGTAGTGAAAAACTCTTAAATTCGTTTTCACTACTGCAAGACCTACCTCTCCCATAGGATAACTTTGGGGTTACCTTATTACATTCCAAAAGGATAACTTCAAAATGGAAAAAGGTAAACAGTTCATGTTTGCTGTCTTTGGAATTGTAATGAAAAATCATCTTTTATGGTAAATTCAGATTTTGAAAAACAAGTTTGAAAATGCCACTTTTAGAAAGTTAGCATTTTTCTGCCTTAGCCATTTGTCATAACGAGAAGGACCTTAAATGGACAGTCCTGGCAGCCATCAAGCAAAACCCTCGAGGGGGAGATCTAGAAGCGCATTTATTACAAAAAAAGGCGTATCTCATTTTAAAATTTAATAGCATGATCAAAGGTCTAAATAAAATGTCGTAATTATCAAAGACATAATATTTTCTGATTAACAGAACTCAAAATCCCAGAATGCATCAGCATTGGCGTTGTATTATGTGGAGTTGAAAAATGTCAAGTGTCGATAAAAACATGATCAGAAGCGGAATGCAGTGGTTCCATTGACTTTTTAACACCATACCAAAAGGTTTTTTTGCGCTCCAAATGCCCTATAAAGTACATCTCAACTCAAAAAGCACAGGTTCAGTGTCCGGTCTTTAAATAGATCCCTTAGGAAATAGGAAGTAATTGCCATCGTCGGAAGCGAGAGAGACGAAATCGGAAGACCACGAGTGAATGAAGTAAGCCGTACTCGTTTTTCTGATTTAACACAATGTTGCAACATTACTAAGAGAACGCTTCTTCTAACCGCGTGTCGTATTTGTTGAAATAGAAAAGAAATATGGAGGCATTCGCTGCTAAAACGGATCTACTTTGAGCACGCTTGGGGGAGTTTGACCGCCCTCCGCCTCACAAGTAAGTCAGAGTTGAGCGATGCATTATTGTTTGAACAAACGGAATCTGAAACAAGTTTACAGCTGAACTTTGATACACTGTTGCTACATTGTTAAGTGGACGCTTTCCCTAATCATGTGCCGTATTTGTTGAAATAGAAAAGAAATACGGAGGCATTCGCTGATTAAACGGTTCCACGCTAAGCAAGCCTGGGGGAGTCTGCATGCACACCGCCTCACACGTAAGCTAGAGTTGAGTGATGCACTATCGTTTGAACAAATGGAACTAGAAATAAGTTTGTTACTGAGCTGAATCAGTGTATTTCCATCCATAGGAGGGTGCACAGTCGATTCATACAAACTACAGCCTGACATTAAGATGAAATTACCCCTTGGCTACCACTGCCCCCCGCCCTGCACACCGAAGTAAGACATTTACAAAACACTGTATTTTAGCAATTGCAGTAGTAATTTCACATTCTTATGACACCTTTTTGTATCATTTTTTATCATTCAACAGAATAGCCTGTGAACCTTAACAATCCCTATTCATGACGGATACAAGTCTAAAGATCAAACCTTGAGTACCAATCAGGTTTAGCACAGTAAGTTTCATAAAGTGACATATGGAATAATGGAAAGAGAAGTGTGGGCAGAAACAAGCAACAATGTTGTTTATTTCATTTTTTAGACTACACCAAGTCACAGCCCTGAAAAGAGCCTCGGGATTACAACCGGGTCTCGAAACGCGTCGGCATCTTTTCACCATTGAGGACTTTGTAAAACACAAATAGAAGCAACACTGAGGGACTTTCCTTTAATATTCTTCCCCACTTGTTCTTGCTTAAAAAAGCGTTTGTTCCCAATGGGCAGCAGCCTAATGAATAGAATCATATAAAGTACTCGATCAAGGTTTGCTGCACGTATGAACCCTTTGTAAAAATAGACTGGTGTATAATTAAGAGTGTCATTTTAGTTTTCTTGTGTTTAATTCATGTGTTTAATGTATTGTCGTTTATTTTGTCTCAACAATGCAAAATATTGTGTTGAAATCAAAAGTGTTTTCTCAATCTCAGACGTCTATGATATTGGAAAAGAAACTTACATGAAACTAATGGTTAAATAAATAACCAGGACCAAAGAATCAAAATTGGTTCCTATGTCTGTTTAAATAGTTGACAGCACTGAATGTGGTGGCTAGGTTTCTTGTTGTTTACTTTAACTTGGCCCCATCTAGCCACTGATCAATAGGGCCAACCCCCTCTTTTGTTTCACTTTTAGAAAGTTAGCATTTTCCTGCCTTAGCCATTTAGTGCCTGCAGCCTGTCTCTGGATCATATGACTAGGTGTAGTTGCCACTTGGCCTTTGTATATTTCCCCCTAGACAGCCACACACAATAGAGTGCTTAGGTGTGCCTGGATGGGCCACCACTGGCAGGGTGGGAATGCAGAGTTAGGCACAGCTCCACTTATGCTTGAATAGGCTGTGTCCTGCCTTCACACAAAGGATTGCATACCCCCTGTAGATAGCCTGGAACCAGGGAAAGGGAGGCAGGAAACGTCTAGAACCTTCTCCCACTTCAAAGGAGACACCAGGTCTAAATATTAGACCTCAGACACCAACTCTTCAGTACACTTCTAGACTTTTGGAAGACTCTGCCAGGAAGAAGGACTGCTGTACTTCTGAAAGGACTGCCGCCTTGAAGGACTTCTGCCTGCTGCACTTTGCCTGGGTAAGAAGGACTGGACCTGCAACCTGTACCCAGGACCACCATAGTGAGAACAATGGCTGGTCTCTTGTATCCAGCACCTTAACTCTGCCACTGTGAGTTCTGCCCTGCCAAGTGGTGCCACCCCAGTAATGGACCTTTGGAAGTGGGCCTGAAGGTGCTCTGCCTGCCCATTTGTAGATCCAGCAGAACCCACGCATCTTCTCTGCTGCACGCCGCAAACCCAAGCAGAACCGACGCATCGACTCTGCAAGAATTCTTCGAGCGCAAGGACTCCCCATCAGCCTTCCAACTCTCAACCTATCGGAACCACCACTACGCAATGCATCCCCGATGCAGGCCCTCGCATTGCAAGCCCCTTGTCAACAGCAGCCCCGACAACGATCCAAGATTTCACATTACAAGCCCCGCAGGCTCTTGGGATCCCACCGGTGCACGACGCATCCTCGATGCAGGGCTTCGCATCAAAAGCTTCCCTCGACGACAGCCTCCTCAATGCCGACTTCACAGCTCCCCAGAACTGATGCTACGCATCTCCGAACTGGACCTTATATCGCTTCGGCTGAGCGATGCATCCTTGACGTGGGACCTTGCAATGCTCCGCAACCAGGATTTAAGATACTCTTGTTCCGCGGGTCTAACTCGGTTTCTGCAGCCGACCTGGGCTCCAGCCCAGTCGTCCTGAACATGTGACTTTGTCCTGGTCCGGCGCGACCAGATCTCCACAGTTGCCGCTTTGTGCTTTCTGGTGCTATTTTCACTGAAATCTTCAAACCTGCATATCTCTGGTTCTATTTATTGGATTTTTATCGTTTTGGTCTTGTTTTATTTATTAAACATTACTCTATTTTCCTAATTTGGTGTGGGATCCTTCTTGTGGGGTGGATATGTTAGTCTGTTATTTGGATTGAGAAGGATAGTGGAGGGATAGAAGAGGGAAAGTTTTGCATTTATATAGCGCTTGCTACCCCTGATGAGGTGTTGAAGTGCTTTTTGGTGAGTAGTGCGCTACTCCAGAACCAAAAAAGGATTAGTGGTGAAATAGTCTAGGGAAATATGAAATTAATTTGAGCAGTGGACATGTTAGTCTGTTATTTGGATTGAAAAGGTTAGTGGAGGGATTGGAAGAGGGAAGGGTTTGCATTTATTTAGCGCTTGCTACCTCTGATGAGGTGTTGAAGCACTTTCCGGTGAGTAGCACGCTACTCTGGAACCAAAAAAGGATTAGTGGTGAATTAGTCCAGGAAAATATTAAATTAATTTGATTTGAGCGGTGGACAAATGGCTAAGGCAGGAAAATGCGAACTTTCTAAAAGTGGCATTTTCAAACTTGTATTTCAAAATCTGAATTTACCATAAAAGAGGATTTTTCATTACAATTCCAAAGACACCAAACATGAACTGTATACCTTTTTAGGTCGAGCCTAGAGCAGCGCATGCGCTGCTTGCGAGACTTTTAGTAAGGGGGTTTGGAAAGCTGACCAGACGCTCGTGCGTCATGGCCTTTTTCCTGCGATTACTGCGCGCAGGGCCAACATCTGTTTCCCATTATCGTGCCCAGACGCGTGCGCGATAATTGGAAACATGCCGGCCGATGCGGGGAAAAGGCCATGACGCACGAGCGTCTGGTCAGCTTCAAAGCCCAGGCTGCCGCGCTCGCTCGTTTTATTTTATATTCGTTTCGTGAATATAAAGTTTTACAACATATACAGAATTCCAAGTTTATTGGAAACCATTTTACGAGTACAAACTGTTTTAAATGCTCCCTGTCGAAGTTACCTACAGCGGTGTACTCGGTAATAGTGTGTTTTCTCCTTGCTGGATGCGATTCTGAGCAGTGTCTGACAGTGAAGAGTAGAATCGAATACCTTCCTTGTGGAGTATCTCACTGCGTTGAGGCCTTGCTGCACAGATCTGTGTAACATACTGATGACAACAGTGTCGAATACCTCACAGAGATAATTCCGTTTTTAACAGACTTAGGTAAATAAAATGAGAGCCATTCACGTGGGTAACAAAAATGCCTATTATTGAGGTGGTCAATATTACAACAAAAGCTCTTGTCTCACTGAAGCACCTCTTTTAAGCACATGTGGGGTGGGTCTGTGAACAACTTAAAGCCACTACAAACTACTCAACGGTGTACTTAACTATGGACATCAACAACCTCTGCGCTGCGAAATCAGATCACCAGAAACGCACTTCCTGCAACAAAAAGTTCGGCACCACCAGGGAGAGCACACTGGACAGAGCTTCAGTGCTAGCACAACAGGGATACATGTGAAAATATTTATTAAATGACAAAAGGTACCTGACTGCACATTATACTCTACCCTTAGAAGCGTGCTCTGGGTGAGTCCGGAGGCAGGTTCACACACAACAAAAACACTTCCGTGGGCTTTTGTGTACATTTGGAGCGAATTTCCATTTTTTTGTTTGTTTTTGCTGTGAAATTCGCAGACTTCCAGGACTTCAGCTTGGGATGCTACAGACACCACAGCTTCCCAGGAGTAATCACATGCGTAGACTGTTACACACGTGTAAATGTACGCCCTGTACGTGTATAAATATAGTACAAATATTAATTTTCAGGCTACAATATGTTGTTTCTCCCCAGGAAAAATAGGGCTCGCCGTGAAGTAACACTTTCGTACACTTAGGGTGGTCAGACACCCTGGTTGTGCCGGGAGGGTCCCGGATTTCTGTTGCCTGTCCGGCTTTCCCGGCATTATATTCTAATTAAAACACGTCCCAGTTTTGGAAAGAGGAGTGTGTGAGGGTGCACATTAAAATGCGAAAATGTAGCGTAGGCAGGATCTCATTTCCACTGCCCAGCGCCAGCACAGCAGGGCCGCGAGGTAAATGCTTTGCGACACCCGGTTGTGTTGTAAAATCATTCCCGTCTCCCAGCAGGATGTAAAGAAGTGCGACTCAGCATCTGCAGTCCCTCAGCTGACCCCCAGGATCGTCGGATTTACTCTCAGCTTATTTGCAGCATGTGTGTGAGAGAGAGGGGTCCGTTAAAGAAAACAGGATTTTGCAGCATCTTTGTGTGACGTGGAGCGCAGGTTGGCACACTTCTATTGCTATATATACTACATTTTAAAACGCGGCCCTGCATGTTGTGTTTCATAAAACATGAATGTAAAATAATTATTTTATGGACTGCGAGCAGCTGTCTACCCCTCCCCCGCCTAGCAGACACATACTGATGCCTACCAGGCCTGATTGCAAACTTTGCTCTCTGGTACCTTTAGTCCTGTTTTCATCTTTGAAAATGCATGGCTACTAGTCATCAAATAACATTAGTCACCGGGCTTTAAGTGGGCCGGTTCCCTTCGGGTCTCCGATTTTAGTGCGGACATTGAAACGGGTCCGTTTCGGGCCCCATATTCATGCCTCTAACTTTACAGTGAAAACACTGCTGATTTCTGCACAATTAACATGTTCAGTTAATTCATATCAGTGACCGTGATAAAGTCCCGTTTATTTTTCACGTTTTACTGAATCTTGCCTCCAGTTCTTAACAGGTTGTGTTTTTGTATTGTTTTTTTTTTGTTCGGCACATTACTCTTGTATAGTGCATACTTTCAGCTGAGTCGCTTCTAGGTGCTATAACGGCCACGATGTTCAGGCTCAAGCCAGTGCAAGTTTCTTGCAGTGCCTGTCCGTGGGCCAAAAAGGAGTTCGAATACATGGCCATCCAATCTCTGGCCTCTGCACAGCGCACACAGACAACTACTAACAGCCGCCCAGGCTGGTTTTGGCGTATTTTAGGTGTATTATTATATCTGGATGCAATAACAGAAACTCAGAGGAATCATACCACCACTAGGGCGCCACACTATAGGAATCCCAGAAATGTACTTTACGTTTTTAAGCCACGCTTATAAGTGCATAAACCAAGGACCTTTTAGAGACACCCCCACACAATGCTCTCACCCCCCCTAATGCCCTGGTTAGTCACCGTGAGCTACTCGAGGTGACTTCAGATTAGGACATTTTGGCCCTGGCTGCCTTTCCCAGCATCAGGGTTTGCTCGGATACCCCGATTACGAAAAATTCCCAATATTCACAGCCAAGGGGTGGGGGGTTCCCAAGACTCGAAGGTAGTTGGTCCCTGGCAGAGGATCTCGTGTCCAGATCAATATAACTCTTTAATGACTGTTACTGGTGCCTGGTAGGGCGCAGGTCACACCCCACAGCTTGTGCTCTCTGCGATACTCCATCACATCCCTCGAGGACCACAGTACTCGCCGGCGTACGGCACCCGCCTGGGCCCAAACAGCAGTAGTTCGAAATAGCAAACGTAACAAGCATTGGCATAGCCAATAGGTCTCGCCTTTGGGACCTTACAAGTGTTTAGCCATGCAACAGTTGATGTTGTTGCACCAAGGATATTGTACTCATTACTAAATACTTATAAGGTCCCAAAAGCGAGACCTATTGGCTATGGCAATGCTTGTTCCATTTTGAAGTTATCCTTTTGGAATGTAATAAGGTAACCCCAAAGTTATCCTATGGGAGAGGTAGGCCTTGCAGTAGTGAAAACAAATTTAAGAGTTTCTCACTACCAGGACATGCAAAACGTAAAAGTGCATGTTCAACTTTTTTTAAATACATTGCACCCTGCCCTGTGGGCTGCTTATGACCTACCCTAGGGGTGACTTATATGTATTAAAAAAAGAAGGTTTGGGACTGGGAAAAGGTTTATTTTGCCAGGTCGAAATGGCAGTTTAAAACTGCACACACAAGCTGCTATGACAGGCCTGAGATGTTTAAAGGGCTACTTAAGTGGGTGGCACAATCAGTGCTGCAGGCCCACCACTAGCATTTAATTTACAGGCCCTGTGTACAGGTAGTACCACTTTACTAGGCGCTTACAAGTACATTAAATATGCCAATTGGGTATAAGAAATTTTTACAATGTTTAAAGGTTTTTACTGTGTTTAAAGGAGTGAGCACACACACTTTAGCACTGGTTAGCAGTGAAAAAGTGCACACAGTGCTAAGACCAACAAAAACAAGATCAGAAAAATACAGAGGAGTAAGGCAAAAAGTTTGGGGGAAGACCACCCTAAGACTGAGAGGTCTAACATCCATCTTAGCCACTAGAAGGCCCAGACACAGCATGGTTGTTTTATATCTGTTGCCGTCTATGTCTAGACAGGCATGCAAAAATGTCAGTTTAGGTCCAGGGGAAGCCTTCAAACCAGCTCCTCTCCCAGACAACTAAGCACCCCTTCCAAAAAGAGCATAATCTTCGTGCAGTTCCACACAGTATGGAACAAGTTCCCATGTTGGGAAGCACACCTCAAGCATAGTGGTGACCCCACCACCACCAATGTCCACGATCTGTTGTATGTAAAGTATGCCTGGCAGAGGTATTTCAGCTGTATGGCTCGAACTGTGATGTGATCATGCATTCCTGGCCTCCCGCCAATCAACTTCCAACAGACAGCCTAGGTTTCGCTCCCATAACTCCTGCAACATGCAAAAACAGTCTGCTGAATTGACTACCAGGGACCGCTAAATGATGGGAATCGTGTGGTCTGTGACTTCCCCCATCAGAACATTGGCCTCTGAGGGGCTGTACTCCGGGTGCTCTTCCAGGTCGGCAATATAGGGTGTAAGTGTGTGCCGGAGCCGTAAGTACTGGCATAATCCTCTTTTGAGTTAAGCCTTATACTACTCCTTTATGTCTATCCAGAATTTTAAGGACCATTATATGACCCCTGATTTCTGTTGCATTTGAGTGTTAATTGCTAGGGAGCATGTACTTTCTTTTATGTCAAGAGTCCAGTAGCCCATGAAATAACCCACACCATAAACGGGTCCTTACATGAACTTGTGTTATACATCAAACACAAGTTTGTTGATAACAGGCTCTACCTATTTTAAATCTGCGGTACTTACATGCTGAGAAATCACCAAGCTGACATCTTGTTAGGGGTGTCTAGTTCATGACCAAGACGGGGTCCTTCACTCTATCCCATCAGGTAATGGGGTTGGATCGTCCCTTGGGGGGATTCTTGGCGCTACACCTACAAACACTCTAGGTACACTTAGAGTAGGGTCTGCATAGTAGGAGTATACTAGATTACTGCCTTGTTTATATGCCTGCATATATACATTGTTTAGCACCAGGGTAGAACTATATCTACTATTTACGCTTTTGGTGCTTGTAATCACGTTTATCTGCTTCTGTCTACTAATCATTGCAGCACACGTATTTTATGCAAGAATATTTACACCGCGAGCGGACACACGTGCTTTTGCTGAGGAGACACTTACTCCTATAGGGTTACAGACTTACTATGGTCGTGCCCCGCTTTTGCAATTTTTCATAAAGAAGCAGCGTATTGCGGAGACGGTTATATTTGGCATTTAATAATACAAGGAAAGAAAAACATTATTTTTATTGCACAAAAGCATAAGCGACAACACTCACGGACCATCTAGTTCTTCATATGAATACTTTGGGCTTATGAACACGCAATCGAACGTGCCATTTGGACTGATCCATATTGGACCTTACTGCTATAATATTACCATTTTTGCCTTGAAAAAGTCTGAGTACAGACGAAACACGTGTCGGCTAAATCGTGTGCTGGGAATCTTTAAGAAACCAATAAAAAGAATTATCCACTGACGACGCTTGTGGACTATCTTAAATGCCCTGCATATCATTTATCTCACTATATTATCCTCATGTGCCTATTAATATATTGATTTAGATTGTGATTAGTATTTGTCCAATACTTTCTTGGATTGAGTTACATATCAATGGGTGTGCTAAAATAAGCTTTTTTCTTGTGTATTGATAGGCAGGTTATCCTATAACGTGCTGTTAACACTCTAGGTGGTAGGTGTTTTAAGCTACCTGAGCACCCCGCTGTACTTACAGCAATGAAAAGAATTATTCACGCTCAATATTGTCATCTATACAAATATTGTATCTATTGATGTGCGGTTCTTTCCCTCTTAGGGAACACTACTACCCATTTGTCCTTTTATGCAAGAATAATGTTGGTTCAATAAATAATATTGAAAATGTCCCACTGTGTATACTCTGTATATTTCTCTGAGAATAACTGAGCATGGGTGACTGAGTGAAAGGTTCTGTACTGTTTCCACGATCCCTGAGTGGACAGGGTTGTCATGTTCAGTGGTTGCCAGTAACCATTCGCTCCCTGGTAGGTTAGGGGGGCTTACGGTTGCACTGTGAGCTAGCTGGTCTATAGGCCAACATATCCTGCGGGGGTGTCCGAAATCAGTCTTGACACCAAGCCCTCAATTTAGGTTGTCCGAACAATGCACAGGTCCTACGGATTGGTAGGAATTACACGACATGGCTCAGTAGAGTATCACGGACGCTGCAGACATCATTAGGTGCCTTTTTTCTTTCCTTGTAGGAAGCGGTTGCCTTAGGCTCCCGCCTCCAGTTTTAGAGTTGCCTGGCTCCCGATATTGGGCGACATCTTGGAGAGGGTTAGCTCCTCCAATATTTTAATATTCTTTTATGGTTTTATAACATGCTCACCTTTGTTTTCAGTTTTTCTGCTTTCCCACTACTTTCCCCTCGCTGGGGAGCCTCCGTTGGGACTGCGGGGTAGACTTAATTTCGCCACCTGTTTTTAGGACCATCGCGCTCCGGTGCTGTTGGTGGTAGCCACGCCCCCCTCAGTCGATGGCTATTTCAAGAACAGCATGGCGGGTCCGCGCCGCTGGCTTGCCAAAGCCAAGCCCGTCTGTGCCCAGATCGTGCCGAGGTCCGGAAACTCTGCCCTTTTTAACCCAGGGAAAGAGAACAGAATTACCTTTACAGGTAAGAAACTTTGTTCCCTTAACAATATCAAACAGGGCTGCACGCTGGCTGACCCTACTCATTTGCCTTTAGGGCTTAACACTCCATGCTAAAATTGTGGATATTCTATCCCTCATACCAAGACACTGCTAAATCCCCAAACCTCCTACCAGGATGGAAGCCCCCCCAAGACTATTTATTGTAAAAGTTCTCTGTGCACTTATCAATTCCCGATCACTCGTGAAACATGCCCATGAATTCGCGGAATTCACAGTGAGCCACCTGTTTCACATCATATTTGTCACAGAAACATGGGCAAATAACTCTTCTAGCCCTGATCGTTTAAACGCAACACCTCAAATGTACTCTATAGCCAGACTAGACAGACCTGTAAAAAGAGGATGAGGGCTAAGGGTCATCTATAAAAACTGCTTTAAGAGCAAATTGACCCTGTGCCCAACCTGGAGTGCGAAGCAGTCTTGTATTGTTTGGAACTCACTAATAACTACTCCTTCAGAGGACTACTTATTTATCATCCTCCAGGCCTAAGAAGTAGTTTCCTCCAATCCATAAACACTCTTCTCGAGGCCGGGGCCTGTTATAGAGATTTTACTGTACTAGGCGACTTCAATTTCCATTTGGAATGCGCAGAGGATAAAGACACTGAGGCTATGTTAGAAATTATGAATACTGTAAACCTCCCTCAACTACTGCATCAACCCACTCACTCAGCCGGTCATACACTAGACACTATTTTTCAAATTACCTGCTTATCTCTATTAAGGACTTCCTTCCTCTTACCTGGTCTGACCGCAATGCTATCACTTTCGAAATAAGCATCCCCTCCTCTACCCAAAATAGAAAAACATACTCTAGTCCCACTTCTCATCGAGTCTGGAGTAAGACTGACTATAATATACTGTGACAACAACTCTCTCAGGCCGAGCCCACACCGTTACCTGACCCGAATCAAGCCACAGTTGAATATGCAGAATGGCTAAGCTCTGCCATCTCTAAATTGGTCCCCCTCAAGAATTCCAACTCAGGTAGAACAAAACCATCTGCACCTTGGTTCACCAAAGCCCTCCACCTCGAAAAGCAAAACTGCAGAAGGCATGAGAGGAAATGGAGAACCAAATATGACTCTCATGATAAAGACATTTATAAACTTTCTCTTGTCAAATACAAGACCCCTACCATTAAAGAAAAGAACACCTTTTTTATGCAGAAAATAGAATCCTCTAAGCACTCTGCAAGGGAGTTATTTCAGGTCATAAGCAAGCTAACCAAAGCGCCAGAGCTAAAAGGACCAAACAGTAAATCTTTCTGCGAGATGATAGCCCACCATTTCTGCAACAAAGTAGGTCAAATATACAACCAGTTCACCTCTTCAAGCATTGTCGATTCTAGGAATATCCCTCCAACAGCCCAACATCTTAGCAAAGATTCTAATACCTCAGTCAGAAGCTCCCAAAACAAGCTCAGTTACTTCACCCCCATCACCTTGCCGGAAGTTCTCAAGATTGTTCAATCCACCAAATCTGGATCGTCCTACGACCCATGGCCCCCATGTATGAGAGCTATAGGTAACTGGATGGGCAAACATTGCCTTAAATTGAACTCGGACAAAACCGAGGTCATTCTTTTTGGTAATAGACCACATTTCTGGAGTCCTACCTGTTGGCCCACTGAACTATGGGCACTCCCTTCACCCGTCCAAAAAGTAAAAAATCTAAGCGTCCTAATAGACGATAACTTTAATTTTAGCAAGCACATCAACTCAGTCAAATGACTGAGTTGATGTGCTTGCTAAAATTAAAGTTATCCCCTATTAGGACGCTTAGATTGTTTACTTTTTTTACTTCAACACCCTCAGAATCATCAGCAAAAGCCTTCCTTTTATTTCCCCTAATTCGAGGAAAATGGTCATTACACTGTTAATCCTCTCCAAATTGGATTACTGTAACAGACTATACTTAAAACTCCAAAAGCAATATCTGAACAAACTGCAGAGTGTTCAGAATGCAGCTGCTAGACTTCTTCTTGATCTTCCGAAATTCCAATCAGTTTCTTTAGCCATCAAAGAACTCCATTGGCTTTCAGTAGGTAATCGAATCAAATTCAAGGCATTTTGTCTTACCTACAAAGCTCTCCACGACACTAGCCCGAACATCTCAAACAATCCCTAGCATGGTATATACTCAGCAGTGACTTGCGATCTAAAATCTCCATGATGGTCACCCACTCCAGACTCAAATGGGGGGGAGGGAGAGGTAGCCGCTTTGCTTCAGAAGCCTCTAAACTCTGGGCTAGCCTACCTATAAACATTAGAGCGGCTCCCACCCTGCTGATTTTTAGAAAACTGCTGAAAACATGGCTTTTTAACAACTAGTCTCCTTTTAAGCTCCGTGTTCGTTATGCTGATCCAGCGGCAAGACACCCCTGGGTATACATGCACTTTAAACATTTATTAACATAACATAATATATAGAGACAGTTTGGCATAGGGGACCTCAGTAAAATAACTCCCATGGATAATTTTTAAGGCTCATAACATTCACTGTTGGGTTTGCTACCGAAAATACATCTATTGGGTCAATCTTCTGCCTTCCGCCTTACAGACTGTTAAATTTATCCACAGGAAGAGGGCATTACATAAGTAATCACATTTAGCCAGTGCTTAGTTTGTAAAAGAATAAATGCAGGGTCCAAAGTTTTGCTTAGATGACCTTATGTCTAATACCAAGGATGTGTAGTCTTGATTCCACCTTGTGCCTCTTTCAACCAACAGACACTCCCTGTCCCTTTATCTCACTCTTGCAGGTTCTTTGTAACCCTTGCTATCTCTCTTTGACATTCCGTTTTCCTCTTCCTCCTTACTTCTCCATTTTGTGTTTTTCTATCTTTGGCTCTGGGTCAAAGTCTGAAAATAATTGCCAGTCCTCAACAATGAATGCTGGTGGCCCCACCTGCAATCACTGTCTCAAATTAAACACTGCATTCAGCATGCAGAATTGCCTGCTAAACTGATTTAATCCATCGTCATAATGCAAAAAAAAAAAAAAAAATACGCTAACCTTTCTGCTCAATTTTTAGGATTCGCCTGCACAGCGCTTGCTTGTTCCTCGTCTGCTTCTCTTATCAGGTCTCCGTAGCCGAAATACTGTTTACATCGGCTTTGCTGGAACTATTTGTCCATAAAGTTTTGCCTCTTTATGCTTTTTACTCTTGCAGCATATTTATATAACAATTTATCAGAGAGATTAGGTGATTTGCATAGAATCACAGGATGTTGCGCCAACGAGACTCGAACCGGGATCCCCAGCTATCAAGTCAGCAGCTCGCCACATCCTCTCCACTCCTGTGTTGCCAGGGAGCTTTCCTTCTCCCAAATGATGATTGATAAAAACAGCACTTTATTCATCACATAGGTAAAACCGATGCATTACCAATGCTTGTTCTCACTGCAATATTGTGCCGCTTTGACTGACAGGAAATGATAGATACCCAGCCCGTTACCTTCCAAATTTCCTCCCATGATGTACAAATTCTTTAACTTCTTGGGTAGGTCCCGATCCAATTTCACTGCCAAAGCCAGATTAGTTAGTGGTGCTGTCGCTACCAATGAAATCTTAGGAAAAGCAGATGTAACACAGTTAGTGAACATACACGCATACAAGTAAAATGAAATTAGGGTCCAGTTTTACAGCCAAATCCAGGCTAGTTAGTGTCTCAGTAGCTACTCAAGAAAATATAGGTAACAGTGCATAACCATAAACTTAAAATTAAGCCCTTAGCACATCCGTGGTATGTCAGCCATTTTAAGACACCTAACATATCAAACAATATTATGTTAGTACTATTTAACTCTTGTATTGGACACCATTTTGGGTGTTAGCATAGAGTGAAATCTACAGCTGACCACTTCAAAGCTCTAGTTGTAAGACAAGCGTTAGGGAGCACATGCATATAAATACACACAACTGTGACATGCAAAAATAATAAACACAGAGGGCGCAGAGAAAGCATAAACTGCATTCCAGTGTATGTTAAATTATCCATATGGACCTGGTTTTGATCAGGTCATAGGTCGAAGCAAGCACGGCTGATTGAGTACCTATGTTGGACACCAGAGCATTGCTGGGAGAGACTGATAGGGTTTTGTGCCTTATACCCTTGTGCACCAGTCTAGGTATTTTGAGTCTGACCTTCTGCCTTATACTCATTGAGTGTGATGATTTTAGTGTAAGGTATACCTTGTCGCAGAACACTAGACGCCCTCTACATAGGAGACAATCTCTTGCCAGAGAAGGGCCTCAAACTCCGCGAATACCATATTGCTACTGGGAAGCAACTTTTTCCAATTTTTTCAAATACTTCACCCACAACACCTCTTACCATAATGGCAGAGAACCCTGGACTCAGCTATACGGACGATGAGATCAATGCAATACTGTCAGGCCCCTCCATACTGCACGACAGTGAGCTCAGCCAAACTCTTGCCCAGACGAATGACTGGGACGAATTCACAGATACCAAAAGGGAACAAATAAAAACAGCAATACACGGTCTCATAATGACCGAATATCTCCGCGCCAATGCAGCCCCTAAAGGCCTATGGGTCAGCAACGCGCCCAGAATCTTTTTGAAAGACGTAATCTTCCGGAAAGACTGGTCAGCCATCTCTTGGAAGTGTACAAGAGACTACCTAGTACTCATTATAAAAACAGTGACAAGACTTTCAGAGGCCCTGCTGATCAAAATACAAATCAGCGAGGCAAAACTTAAGACCACAGTCCACATCTCGGTCTACAAGAAACGCCTAGAAGAAATCAACAAAGAAATAAACGAAACAAAGGAATACATCACGCAAAGCAAGATACAAAAACTAGGCAAAGACCTGAAACGATTCCTCCCTAGAAAAAATGCATCCCTACACGAAAGATGACTACACAGCACCAGAACTACAGAGTGACAATGAATCCACAGGGAGAAACTCTACCGACAACTCCGATTACAGTGGAGATGAACTTCTGTACCAACGCCGGAATAGAGGACAGAACAGACGACCCAACAGACACTGGCAGAACCCATGGAGAACACCCAAATTTGGTGAACATTTACCGCCACTATACCAACCATACACACCAAACTGCCCAAACTGGATGAATCCATATATGCAAGGGCCACCGCTAATGGGACAACTCCCAGGAAATATGCAACCTTTTTTAGGGAGAGGCCACAACCGCCGCGGGAGAAGAAAGAGAGACCGGGACCCAGTACGACAACACGCTAATAGTGAACCTAACGGACATAACTCTAACAGAAGACCAACAGAAAGCCTAAACAAAGGCTTGGGCTTCTTCCCGACACCACCATTAGACCAATTCAAACTCCAGTGTGAATTGGCAGAATTCTGTAGGAAGATTAAACTCAAGGCATTCTTCAAGGATAAGGAAGACTACACCACCACAAGTGATACCAATTTACGTAAAAAAATCTACCTTCTGTCCACCAACTCACCTCGTACCAATAGAGGTGCAAGCCTTCGAACAAGCAATATTTCATGAAGTGGAAAACATAAAAGAAACAACGAAGAAGGCCTACATGAACCTAACCAAATGAGAGAGACAAGCACTGGAGGAATTACAAAAACAAGACGGGTTAATCATTAAACCGGCAGACAAAGGTGGAGGCATCGTCTAACAAAACCAAGAAGATTATGACAGACAATGTATGGACCTCCTACGAGATTAAAAATTCTACAAACCAATATCTGTAGACCCGACCCAGAGATTACAACGGACAATTGATCCGATGGTCGAAGAAGCTGAAATGAACCAATGGATTTCTAAGAACGAAGCTGATTTCCTAAGAACTAAATCACCCAAAACCCCCTACTTCTATTCATTACCGAAGACACACAAAACAGGACACCACCACCACCAGGACGACCTATTGTGTCTGGTATTGGTTCAATTCTAGAACCCCTTTCACAATTCGCTGACTACTATCTAAGACCGCTAGTCCAAAAAACCGCCACATACCTAAATGACACACGTGATCTACTGAATCAACTACAAGGATTAACATTCCTTGAAGGTTCGATGTGTCTTGTGGGACTCGACGTCGAGAGCCTGTATACGAGCCTGCCTCAACAAGCTACTCTACAGACTCTAGAAGACATACTTTTCTCTGAACAATGGGAGCACAACACTGCTAGACACTTTGTCTTAGAATGCTGCCGACTAGCACTCACAGAAAACGTTTTTGAATACAATGGCACGATGTTCTTACAGACCCATGGGACATCTATGGGCAGTACATTTGCCCCGAGCATTGCCGGACTCTATGTAAGCGATTTTGAGAACAAAAACATCTTAACTAACACCAACCCTTACAAAACGAAGATACTTTTCTGGAAACGCTACATAGACGGATCTGGGACGACACTCCAGAAAGCCTGCCAGATTTCCATAAGTGGCTTAACACCAGGGATGAATTCCTGAAATTCACCTACAATGCGGACAAACAGAGATTAGATTTCCTTGACATCACAATATACGTGGAAAACAATGGGATCAACACTAAGACCTACTATAAACCTACGGCTAAGAATAGCCTTCTCTCCTTCAACAGTTTCCACCCCCGCCCCCTCAGAGAAAACCTGCCATACAGCCAATTTTTGAGGCTCAGACGCAACTGCAGCAAACTACAGGACTATAAAACACAAGCACTAGACCTGAGCCAAAAATTACAAGCAAGAAACTACCCGCAAAACATCATACAGAGATGCAAAAAGAGAGCCAGGAATCAGCACAGGGACAACCTCCTTGAAACCTCTGTTAAAGAACAAGATGACAACATTATCACATGTGTAACATACAATACGGCATCCAATGCAGTAAAGAAAATCATTAATAAACATTGGAATATCTTAACATCTGGAGAACTAAAATGGCTGAAACCACGATTTGCCAACAAACAAACCAGAAATATCCGGGACTTCCTTGTTCACACTAGACCACGGCCTTACCATCAACAAACTGAATCAATAACCAACACCTGGAACCTGACACCCATAAACGGACATTACCATTGTGTATTGTGCTCGGTCTGCAAACTCACAAAACCAACCAAAACCCTACAACTAAATAATGATTTACAATGGACCCTGAGAAACCACACAAATTGCAATACAACGCACACAATCTACATGATTACCTGTCCGTGCAACCTAAAGTATATAGGTATGACATGCAGAAAAGTAAAACAGAGGATATGCGAACATCGCAGCAACATCAAATGTAACAAGACAACAACCAAAATGAGTACCCACTACATCAATTTCAAACAATCCATTGACGAAATAAGCTGGGTAATCTTAGAGACACTCAAAATCAAAAATAAAAACTCTGAACATATCCTCTTCAAAAAGGAACAAAGGTGGGTCCACCGCTTAAAAACTTATAAAGAAGGTCTGAATGACAATATACCGTGGCTATCTATATCACGCTCAATCTGACCTGACACGTGACTGTACAACCATATCTCGTAAATTATAACTGTCAGGGACTGATTACAGCATTTGACAACTGCACACGACTCAATATGTCCCTCGAAGTTTCTAACCATAACGTATTTTGACAAAGTCACAACAAGCACATAAGGCCAACTCTGTTACTTATTACAAAACAAGAACTTCACAAAAAAGAACATTGTACCTTCATCCACTTTACAAGTAACCGCCGGATAATCAAAGATGACCGCTCACCACATATCCCAGAGAGTGTATATCACTATCTTGCGGTGAACAATATCGGGCCATCGCTCCCTCAATATCACGAGAGTCCATCTCGAACCACAACTGATGAATTCTTAGACGTAAGAGTAACATCGAACATAAATTCTCTCTACCAAGCTCGTTGCTACATAAGCCCGACAAAATAAAGAAGAAATTATGATCATGCGGCAATAGTAATTTGACAACTTCTTTGTGAAATACAGAATATTTACTATCACCCCATGAGACACAAGCATAAAAGGAGGATAAATTCCTCCCTTCCTAACAAACGGAAGTCTTTCAACTATGCTCATCGAAACGAAATTACCATAAAACAAGCTCCGCTACCGGCACCCGTCTCCGGGGCACGGCAGACAGCGCCAGAACAAGTTGTTCTCAAGACTCCAAAAAGGTATGCTACGCCTCGCGGCGAGACACTGCCCGGCTTTTAGCGTGGACGCAGCAAATGATCATGAAATACCCCTCTCTCTTTCCCACAGTGAGTCCAGCCGCCCGTCACCCGATGGAGGCTAATCCCTCTCTTATTAAGGTAAACCGAGCGCAAACCCACTGCTTTTTAATAACCTGCCATAAGCAACAGTGAATTGAACACTGCTTGTTAATGCTCGCCATAAACACGCAATTATCGCCACTGCCTAGGCTGCTTAGCGCGCCCATTTTACTAAAGCAAACCAAGTGCCCACCCATTGTTTTTCAATAACCTGTCAAAAGCAACAGTAAATCGAGCGCCGTTTATAATGCTCTCTTTAAACACATTTTTCAGCACTATTGCGGATGCTCTACGCGTCCTTATTACAGCTCTTTAATAATGCCGCACCCCCCTTTTCGAGCGCTCCGGAGAGATACACAATCCGGCACCAAGAGACAGACACGCCGTGCGTAAAACATACTGGCCCTTATGATACAATTGTAAACCAGGAGATCAATTGCAACCCATATAAGCAGATACCCAACCACTCCACTCTGGGATTAACCTACTTAATTACCCACAATCTCTAACACTTGTCAGACGCCATAGCACACACCCAAATGTGCTGCTGAGCAATGCAATTCTTTGGCCATCAAACAACTAAACATAATTCACCTTTTCTAAACGATGCGCATAGCGCGAGCTTGCAAAAGAGCCTTCTAAATGGGGCATCACTAGTCTGCACACCTGCATTATGTAAAATCAGTGGGTACATCACTAGGCCCACAGCAGATACAACCATTCATACATGTAGCTTTCCCAGTACAATTTGACAAGTTCAATTCGAACTACAAGCATCACCAACGACAAGTAACTACATACACAATAGCCAAATAAGACTGTTGTTATTATTATCTTGCCTTTATGCTTTTTCTTTTCCAGTTGTAGAAAGACTAACATCTGCAAAACATAAGTGTCCCAATATGTTCACTTAAGAAGAAGGGTAAGTGAACCACTTGCCCCTGCACGTAACCTCATTACAACGTGCGCCTACTGGTCATGAAGAAAGCCCACAGACCCGATTGGGTGTAGAAGGGCTGAAACATGTCGACCGCTTTATCACAGGTGCGCTAGAAAAGTTACTCTTCTAACATCGCACCTTCACGTAATTTTAACCTTTGCCCCATCTACGACAAATAAATACTAGGTCGTCAGATCTAGGCAATTTTAGCTTCACTGCACCTCACAATCCACTTTCCCTAATCACTACTGCCAATACCAGTTGGTCATCCTCCGGGTGGAGGAAAGGATAAATAAAACCCAATAAAGATGCTTTTCACACAAACAACCTTGCGGAGAACCAAGATATACCGCACCAACGGTTAATTCGTGAATGAGGGTTTTTTTAGACGAACAGGAACCCTGACCCTGGTGTAACACAAGACAAGTGATTCATTCTCCATTGATTACACACTACCTATGTTGGACACCAGAGCATTGCTGGGAGAGATTGATAGGGTTTTGTGCCTTATAACCTTGTCTACCAGTCTAGGTAATTTGAGTCTGACCTTCTGCCTTATACTCATTGAGTGTGATGATTTTAGTGTAAGGTATATATATGGTCTCCATGTGCTAAACTCAAAAGGATTCTGGGTGGCTTGTAATTTATGTTTCCGATTTGACTAGGAATTCTACACACCGATCACTGTTGCATCCATCGTCATCAAAGTCAGACATTGCTGTGGAGAGCACAACCAGCATTCTTTGACTTAGACAAAGGTATGGATACATGTTCTTATGTGTGCCGGACAAGACAGAACCAAAAATTGCACTGACAAATTATTGTCTTAGACGAATGGGATTTTCTGACTTTCTGAATTGATGGGAATCTAAACAATATGCTTGTTTCACAAATGTGAGAATTTTTTTAATCTCTTAAACGGTCTAGTGTTGCAACTGATTTTTGTGAGTGCAGTCCTGAATTGTAACATGCATGTCTTAGTCGCAACCAGTTTTATTTAAAAATTGGTTGGTTGTCAAACTGCTGTCAGACTTACTAAGGCTGAACTACAATCTCATTTTCAATACTGTGCCAAATGCGTGCTTTGTGGTTCAACCATTTCCACTTATAAATCCAAAAATTTGAAAGTCAACGATTTGAACAGTAAATATGAAAGAAAAGAAACATATAGGAACACTCAGACCCTCATTAGGTTTGCTGTGTTAAAACTACAAGGGTAATTCTGCACCTGGAATTACTGACACCACCGGGCAAGGTCATTCCAGGAAGCAGAATGACCACACTCATACAGAATTATCATGGAAATCTGTGTGTGCGCATCATATTTCAGCGGTAATTCCTAAGTTTCTCTCCCTTTTCCTCAGACCTTTTACCAGGTTTTTCCTGGGGTAATGTCTTTGATGGAAAAGCCCGATGGTACGGTTTTTCTGCTACAATTGTATTTTTGATTCAGATGAAAACTATGACTTTTTCCCAGAATCAGAACTACAACTGAAACCTTAAAGAAAGCTGTAGGGTTTTACTAATAATAATGTTGATCGAATCAATCTTAGAGATGTTGTAGTACATTTAGAGGTTTGGATAAGGCTATTATCAATTTAGTCTTAGTTTTCAAGAAAAATGATTTAGGGCCTGATTTAGAGTTTGGCAGACACGGGACTCCATTACAAACTCAACAGAGCACCCTGTTCGCCAAACTCTTGGTCCGTGGTCCTCATTTAGAGGTGGGCCAACCGAAATCTTTCCTTTGACGGAGCCCCCATATACTCTTTCACCGGAAAACGTCCTCCAACAGCCCAATGGAGTAGGGATGAATGTAGGAAGGGCATTGCACTGCCCACCATTTTTTTTCTCAAAATTTCTTTATTCACATTTTGCAAATGTTACAGCATATACAAATGCAGAAAATGATACCATCAGGGTATCGGCCTGACACAAAACAAAGAATAATCAAACAAAACTGCAGTGTAGTAATGTCTCGTCCCCTCCAAATGTGAACTGCTTTTCAGTAGCAAACAATAGGCTGACCTGAATGGGCAGAGATGACTCCTCTGAACCTCACCCAATATGCAGGGTGGGGGCTGCGAGTATCCTTTTTGATAGAACAGTGTCAAATCAAGCTTGACAGGTCTTCTGGGTTGACATATAATACTTTGAGGTGTACTTAAAAGGCAGAGAACAGGATGGCAAGACAATTCTTGTGTATCCACTATTTGGTTGCTGATTAACCCAGCTTTGCCCTACCGGATTTCTCTCTCTGGGTTTTACATACAACACTGGGGCGCACTTGAAAGAAGGAAAACAGGGAGCCAAAACAATGCTTTTGTATCCATTGCCTGGTTGCTGGAACACCCTACTTTTGTTCGGCCAGACTTCTGTCTTTTGCTTTATTGTGGGTACAGTGGCAGTCTCAAACTGGATTTTAGTATTAGATGTGGGAGGTCACTAGGATTACCATAGTACACTGCCCACACACACCCTGAGCCTTCAGAGCTCAAGTTCAGTGTAGCTGAAGGATTTCCCCATTTTGAAAATGCTCAAAGTTGGTAGGGTTGATCCCGAGAATTTCTACACCATTGGCTAGGGTGGGCCCAGGAGTCATTTCGTCCCACTAGCTTGAGCTAGAAATACATGTGGAACCTCCAGGCACCCACTTTAGACTACTCCTGGAAGACAGGAAGATCAGAAGAGGAGTGAACCTGCTGTCAGCAACCTGAGAAGAGCACTGAAGGACGGGACCAGCTCTCTTTTGTACCCAGGACAAAGAAATGGACTCCAAGGGTCATACGGCTGACCTCCTGTTCAAGCTACAGAGATACAACAAGCTACAAGAGGCCTTTCCTGCAATTGCCCAGCTGACCAGTGGCACCTGGACATGGACTGGACCATGCTATTGGCCTCTACCCGACACCCTGTGAGTCTCTAGAAGCCTCCCTTGAGTCCTGAGGGGCTTTAGAAGTGTACTCCTGTAGTTGTTTGAGACTTAAAGGACTAAAGTCAGAAGGCAATCCTTTGACCAGAACAAACCTGGTTGTTTGACCCGTGCTCTATCGTGGTCAGCGTCAAATTGTGCCTTGGTCCCCGTCTACTGTTACCATTGCCTATCATTGGCACTTTATACTTCTCTGCGCTATTCCTACTTAAAACTTTAGAAATTCATAGCTGTGGTTCACCTTGTTGGATTTTTGTCATTTTGGTGTCTTTTATTTATTACAATTCTCTCTATTTTTCTAATTTAGTGTGAAATGTTTATTGTATTGCTTTTCTAATTTATTACTGTTTTGGTACTGCATAGATTAATGTAGCAACTTTTGAACTATGTAGCAATCCTGGTCCTGCTGTATATATAACTTGTTTAAATATTGTTCTCTAAATCTCAATGTAATCCCAAACACGCTAACACAGTTGCAATATAATGCTCCCTTATACAATTGGTCCAGGTGAGCTATTTAATAAAATATTACAACAGCAACAATAATAATAATAAAACCATGCTTTTCTATGACTTTGAGTTACTCCTCAAGTGTATTAGGTGCAGGCTAAAGCCCATGGAATTTTACATTGATGATCTCTTTGTTTAATTGACTGACATGGTTTAAATAAGTCCATTCTACCACAGCATCATTAGTTAAATATTAATTTTTGTCCTTACCTCTCCAACATGTTCATTAACAATCCTGATAATAGCATTTACAGCATGCTCTTTCTGTGCGCGTTCCAGTCTAACGTTGGCAGTTTCGCCAGCATCTCCCAAACCATCACTTCCAAAGTGAACAAATGTAGGGTTAACCTCCCCAAGAAGGGAGTTAGAGGCACCAGGGAATACTGGAATCTGTAGGGAGAAATTCAGGGTGTATCTTAGATAGGCAATTAAAGGTCCCCTTCCCCAGTATCTGTTATTTATAGGAGCTATAAGTGAAAGTATAAAACAGGTATGCTATGATGTCCTTCAGAGCAAAGGCAAATACATTAAAGCGTAAAGCATTTTGTAATAAAAGATAAACACTTATTTACCTTTAGATCAGATGACAAACCTTAAACTGCCCCAGTCTGGTATACCTTCTATATTTGTTAAACCTGATTATGTGTATTTTTTTAAAATGTATTTTTATAGACAAGTCAGGGTGTAAAGGCATTCAACTGTCGGATATCGTTTATGCTGATACAACAGACATCAGTTATACCATGTGGCAATCAGGGGTAATAAGACATGCATGGGAGGGCCGATAGCCAAATGTCAGACAATAGTGTTCAAAAGGAACCAGATTATGTGCATATTCTTTTTCTATTCTAAGGTGGCGTAGCATGACCACCCTACTCAAAATGCCTAGTGAACAAGTCAGTTAATACATTTGTATTTAGTTAGCCTTCTGCAAACAGATGAACAAGCAATTAAGATTCCAATGAGGATTAGACATATAGGGAAAAATGTAATCAGTCCAGCAGTTTGTGTAGGTAACATTTGTTTTCATGCAAGGAACAAGAATGGTTATTTCAGGCCCCTTTCTTTACAAAAAGGTGAAACCACACTTGAGAAGCCTTCAAATAATGTCTGCTTGGTTAACCTTGTCCAACAGTATGCCATTCCTGTGTCTTCGTCTATAGATGATAGGGTTAATGTCTCTGATGTTCACAGGGCCACCTTTACTGTGATCCCTAAAGAGGTATAATAATCAATAACCAAAATCAGAGCTCACCATCCAATACAAAAGAGGGAAAGCCTATGTGTTTCAGTAGAGTCATAAATTGCATACAGTCGGTGGTAAACTCTGAACTGATATACTGATTAATACACATTTTTAAGATCAACATGATATGTTATATGATAAAGAGACCAGATCAAACTCAAGGGAATGTTAATGCAAAGATACCAAGAGAAACTGTCCTTCCTTAATACATGCCACTGTGAGACTCGCTGGGAAATATCACCTCTAATTTTACAGAGGGCAAAATTGAGATTTGCTATAATTGATTAACAATAATAAATTGATATATTGGAGAATGATCATTGGTAGAAGGGCATTGCTATTAGACTATATTATTATAACGTAACTGGTGCTCATGTAAAGCGCTCGGATACCTTCGGAGTCTAGTTCGCGCTATATAAACTCCACAAAAAAAAAAATATATATATATTTATTTCTTTATTTTGAGTTTTATATAGCGCAAACTAGACCCGAAGGTATCAGAGCGCTTTACATAAGCACCAGTTGCATTACAGACAGACACATTCTTTTTTTTTTGTTAGGCACTGGGAGATTAAGCGATTTGCCCAGAATCACAGGATGTTGAGCGTCCCTGCCAAGACTCGAACCCGGTTCCCCAGCTTCAAGGTCGACCACCCTAGCGAGCCATTAGGCCACATCCTCTCCCATATGATTTCATCCACAGTGCCCGGTGTGATCTTGGGTAGTACAAGACTGGAATCTGTTCCAGAGGTGCTCTTAGCGACCGAGCGTGTGTCGTCATCTGAGCTCACATGTTCCCCTGAGCCGCTGCCGCCCTGCACCAGCATTGTCGCCACCGCCCTGCACCTCCCCTCCCGATCCTTCTGCTACTGCGTGGGCCATAGTCCGCCGCCCTCACACGGCACAAGTCCCTGCACCGTTGAACCCTCACAGTCGGCGGGTCAAAGGGAGAATGGCCCCCAGTGTCGTATGCATCAAACCATTGCCAAGCCTCCTCAGGTGTATTGAAAAAGATAGTTCCCATACAGTTGGATGCGCAGCTTAGCAGGGAACAGTAGAGAATACTGGATTCCCATTTCTCTGGGCCTCTTCTTCACGGTCAGAAAAGAAGCCCTCTGTCGCTACAAAGCCATTGTGAAATCAGGGGAAAGGGAGACTCCTGCATTGTCCACCATATAGTGCCCAGCAGAGCTTGCCTGTCGAAGAATAAAGTCTCGATCCTGATAGTGCAACAGTCGGGCAACAATGGGACACAGGGCGCCCCCAGGGCAGGAGGTTTCACAGGCACCCTGTGAGCCCTCTCAAGGGTGTAATGCTTCTTAGACAGTCCATTAATAATACTTGAGTATTTTAACCTGGTGACAGATCTAAAAGTATGGATGCTAGGTAGCAGTGATTATTGGACAGAAAGACTTCAAATAGCTTTCATCATGACTCAACATGCAAATGGTTAGTACTGCTGTTTTTTTTTTTTAACTAATTAAGCTTTTAATGCCCTTGACACTTTAAAAGATGTCTGAGTATTACCACCTAAAGTAAATTTTAAATAAATACAAAGACTGTTTTATGCTTCTGTGGCATTTTTGTATAACAGACCCCAATGGGTCTGCAATGTCTTTTGAAAATTGTAATGTATTTTGTCAGCATAATTATTTGAAAATGTATATACATTATATAGTACAGAAAATACATGTTTAACTGGTAAATAGAAGATCCCCCTTTGGAGGTGGTGCCTAATTACATTTATCTAGGAGTTAACTTTGCTTAGAATTTGACATATGCCTCTCCTATAAATCAGATTATAATCTGAACAGAGGTGGTTGCTTGGGCCCTGAATAAAGTTGATGCAAAATGATCATAGCTAACTTTAAGGTCTAATCCGTGCTTATCAATTGACGATTCCATAGATGATGATGTGTGGCTTGGGGTTTTGGAGACAATAGTATATTAAATGTACAAACATCCAAAATAAGCACCTGGAAGTCAAGGTTACAGTTGCTTAAAGGTAGTCCTGGTTTTGCTTTACATTTAAAATTAGTTTTTATGACTATTTTTAATATTTACCTAGCAAGGCTGATCTTACTAAAATCTTAATACAACTTCCAGGTAACAGATGAAGAATAACTAAAATGAAGGAGAAATTCTGCTTTGAAGGTCATGCTATAATCCATAATAATTACTATAAATTTCAATATTTAAAGTTCAATGCAAACAAAAGCCAAAAATGAGAATATAAATACACGTGGTACTTTTCATGAACCGCAGATTTATCGCAATGATATTCGCTCTATACAAGTCAAAAGATGGAAATCAAAACGAAGAATTAACATGTTACTAATAATTGAATTGCAATAGCTTGGGCAAAACTGCTCTTAGAAAAGAGAATCAGTCCATTTTTCAAACAACGAGTACAAACAGTGTTAAACATCTTGCTGCTTTCTGACATTTTAGTTCTCTTGAAGTGTATTTTGTTACTGCCAAGTTTTACAGAAATTGAAAACAGAAAGAAACTTTTACATAAAATTAGCTATGTAGATATTTTTTTCTGTTGTAAATTAAGAAACTATTTTAAGGTTTTTAAATAATTAATTCAATGCTAGTTTTTGATGTGGACCCTGTGAATAGAGGTATCAGTGGCTTGTGGTCCGTAAAGATGAAGGTGAAAATGGCGAAACCCTCAGTGGACCGCAGTGACTTCCTTCTCAATAGTAACGCTGCTCCGTATCTGTCAGAGCAAGAGTAGCGCACACCACTGGAGCCCATTCACCGTTTTTGAGAGACAATTGCCCGAGGCAAGTAGGGCTGGCGTCCACGGACAATTTTGATTCATGGCGAGGGTCAAAGTAATGGTTTGTGCTGACAAAGATTGTTTTTTCGCTTGAAACGCTTCTTCTTGGGCAAGCCCCCACCCCCAAACTGCATTTGTTTTAGTCAGTTCTCGAAGAGGAGCTGTGAGTGTGGTCAAATTTTGAATGAATCGGCCACAGTATATGACCATCCCCAAGCAACTGCATACGCCTGTAACGCTGGTTGGCGCCAGGGCTGACTGAATGTCCAGAAGCTTTGCAGGATCAGGCATGACCCCATGTTCAGAGAAATGGCAGCAGAAGAAACAAATTTCTTTTTAAAGTAAATTACACTTTTCACGGTGTGGGGTAAGTCCACTGTCCTGCAATCGCTTGAACGTTGCCTTCCACCAGTCAAGATGTTGTTCCATGGTTGAAGCATGCATTAGGATGTCATCACTGACACTGATGACCCCTTCAAGACCACCTAGCATGCCCCTGATGGTATCTTGAGAAACTTCGGCTGCACTCAACACCCTGAAACTGAGGCGTTGGTATATCTTTAGACCCACGTGTGTTGAGAAAGTAGTGATAGCTCTGGATTCTGGAGCCAGCAACAGTTGATGGTATCCTGCTTGGAGATCCATCTTCAAGAACCATCACTAACCACTCGCTTCCACCACGATATCATCCACAGTGGGCATCAGGTGGCATTCACGCCGGATAGCCATGTTGGGTGGTTGCATTTTGATTCGAATCCTGACTTCACCGGGCTGTTTAGGCTTGCAGACTACTTCAATTGGGGTCACCCATGGCGTGGGACCCTCTACTTTCTAAATGATGTTCACCTGTTCCAGTTTTCTCAGTTCGTCCTCTACCTTTGGACACAGATGGAAGGCCAACCAACGATGTCTTAGTGCAACCGGCTGGATCGACTCGTCTATATGGAGGTATATGAGACGGTCGTTTAGACATCCAATGCCTTGCAATAGTGGCGAGAACTTAGTCAGATCGTATACACTTCCCAGATGCACACTGAGAGTAAAAGTGACTAGATGAAGTCATTCTGCCGTGCGACAACTCAGTAACATTCCAGAGCCAGTCATTGTGATGTATATCTTGGCACATGTGGAACGCGATTCATGAGAGATTTCTGTAGTAAAGACCCTGCCAGTGGTGCTGAAAATCCATAGGCAAACACCTGGGTGACAGCGGGGCGCAGGACAGGCTTTAGTGGGAGAGTTATCAGTAGAGACTGCACAAGAATGTTTATTGAAGCCCCGTGTCAATCAGGGCCAGAACTTGGTGGCCCGATAGGAGGACTGTGCATTTGAGAATGCAGCATCGAGGGTACTCTCCTGGCTGAATAGCGTGTATCACATGAACCGCCCCAACCACATCATTGTCATCATCCATGTCTTCCTCGTCATCTGGGGCCTCTGGGATCTGCATGACATTAATAGATTTGGTGTCTTTTGAGGGGCGGCAGAGCGGTATGCCTTGGCAAAATGATTTAGTTTATTGCAGGCAGTACATCTCATGCCCTGAGCAGGGCACGACCCCTGATGAGGGTACGATCCTCCGGACTTGTAACACACCTTGGCTTGAGGCGGGTCTTTTTTTTTTCCTGCTTTTCTGCTCCCACAGCCGTCACTGCAGTGACAGGTTCAGTCTTTACTTGTCGTTGGAGAGTCACTTCCATATGCGCAGCACGCTATTTAGAGAGTTCCTTTGACCTCCCCATCATGAGTATATCAGCCATGGACATCCCTGGGACCTGTAGAATGTTCTCCCATAGTTTGACAGATGTGCAACCCTGTATGAACTGTGCACGAAGTGTTTCGTGCAACGTGGAAGTGCTAGCAAGTTCTTTCAGTCACGCGTAAAAGGTGTCCACCGATTCCTCAGGAAGCTGCCTGGCTTGGCGTAGGAGGAATCGTTCATAGTAGGTATTCGCAAGTGGCTCAAAATGCTCAGTGAGGGGTCGTTTCAGAGTAGCATATGAAAATGGCGTGCCGGCCTCCACTACCAATTTCCCAGGCTTGTGAATGGTGGCACCCCCAAGATGTAGGAGCATGGGGCGGCAGCGGTCATTTTCCAAGGCTACTGCAACAAAATACGTTTCCAGTCTCTCTACCCAGTCTGTCCATCGAGCTGCCTGTGAAGATGGGGGGCCTTCTATGATAAAAGGCTCAAGTGCAGGTACTGAGGCCATCCCAGGTCAAGCAGGTAGCCGATTGTGCAGAGTAAGGAGGTGGAGCAAAAGTAGGAGCCAGGCAACTTGTGATGGGAAAGGCACCATCAGGTGAAAGTCATACGGTGGGGATAGGGAGTTGGGCTCCCAAGATACCACCACCAGGAGCCACTCCCTTGTTTTGCCTTAACAGGCAGTAGCAGCACCACAGAGGTTGGGAAGGCCCTCACCTTCTCATTGATGGAGGCAGCACGAGACGTTGCTCAGCCCAGAAGACAAAAGAAACTTGCCAGTGCAGGCAAAAACAGATGGACCCTCTAGGCAGCTTGCCCTGTGCAGGAGACAAAAGTGCAGCCGCAGCATGCTCCGGACACAGAGCTGAAGGAGGCAAAGAAATGTCACCGGAGGGGCCAGCCAGGAGAAGGACAAACGCCCTCCACCGGCCAGAAGGATGATCGATGAAGCCCACCTCAATCGGCACGAGCAGCTTAAGACCATGGTGTGTGGCAAGGCCGGAGAGGAGACAGGAGAGGCGTGCAAACGCTGACAGCACCAGCAGGAGGCGGTGTAATGTGGGTGATCTGCAGGGCCATATCGGGTGTATGGGTGGGAAACAAACCACCCTTGTCGCCAATTTGTCATGTATTTAAACGCGGCCTGAAGCTGGAGGTGATCGCGTAGTCTAAATAATTAAAGAGCACACACTCCAAAGTCCCAAACAAAACACACACCAAGGCACATTGACAGGCACACAGATAAAAAGTCTCTAAATCTGCTGATTTACTTATCATTGACACTTTAAAACAATATGTCTTTACTTGATTTTGCCCCCATAGATGCTGTTTGAGGAGTCACTACAAAATTACTAGTGCTACTAGCACTAACATTTTAACAGAGAAAACAATCTGAAAGATTTCAAAAGGGCTTCTTAAAATGACCAAATAATGTTCACAAACCTTCTACATTGTTTATTTTATGTTATATTTCCTGGTTGTTAGTCTTTATTATATCACTTATTTTTTGACTGGCGGTTCAACATTTTAAATATTTAGCTTTTACATTTTGAAATGAGGTAACCATAAACTTTGCTTCTTTATACATGGTTCCCCTATGTTTTACCACTGTCTTCTTTTTAACTGTATTCTATTCAGTTACAGTGTAAGAATTTCCAAAAACACCAGACACAATGACAGTTTGCCTTTTGAGTACTCAGCCTCCACTGGCCTCTTAGGTTGGCACAAAAAGGAGATTCTCATAATGGTCTTAATGTGGCAACGGCACTGGTTCTTTTTGTGCCTTTGCTCCTTTCTTCCTTGGAAACTGACACATTAGTGGCATGCAAATTAACTGCTATGCATGGCCTTCTTCAGAAGTTGAACCCTTTCCTTCCTTAATGCCGCTCACCTCAGTCCTTTCACAGACTTCTAACAAGCGCAGTACGTTCTTGCACACATTATCAATGGTTGTGTTTCCAAAGCAGCACGTGATCCCCAAGATTTCCACACTGGGCTCTGCCAGGGCCATCATGAGTGCCTGGGCATCATCCAACCCACAATCAACATCAACCAGAAGCAACTTCTTGGCCATAGCAGACCTAAAAAATGACAGAGAAATGTGTAAGTCTATGAAAGATGCAACAGCTACGAATTAGAGATGGGAGCAGCAATTCACAGATGATCTCTTAGGGGCTGATTCATTAACACAGTGAAATCTCCAGCTCATAGTGGAACACATCCATATTCTAGATTGTACGTGAACACTTACCACTTTTTTGGCAGATATTTGTTACACACGTTTTATGCATCAGTCCTATAAAGTGCTAAAAGTCATGCCCCTGTAAAATAACAATGGAAAAAAAGAATATATATATACACATACATATATTTCAACTATCCTCTCCCGAGTTGTCCGGTATGGAAGGAGCCACACCAGTTGGTTCTGCTTTAGAACAAGTTTATATTTGGCAACGAAACAAGACTTGTTTCGACCACACACGGGATTGAGATATATATATATATATATATTCAATAAAAAAAACACGGGGTTTTGGGACGTTATAGTTAGTTGGACATTTCACTCGTACAAAACCAGTGAAATTCGGCCGTCATAGTTAGTTGAGGTAACTATAACTCACGCTCCCGCAAAGCACTGCTGATGACGTCACATATTTCATCACTCATGACATGGTCAGTGACATCACTGATGACATCACTGATGACATCTCAAATGACATCACTGATGACATCATCCAGTGACTGAGTGATTCTAAAAAGTTTAAATATGTTATATAGTAGGTAGTTATAGTTAGGACCTATTATCCATAGGAAAAGCGTTTTTTAATTTGCCAATATCTTTGGCGCCGGTTGACGAATCTTCGTGAAATTTTCAAAACGAGTGGGGCGCTCCGGTCAGCTCCTGTCTTGAAGGTTTCGGGGTGATTCGTCAAGCAGGGGCCGAGAAAAAAGAGGGGGCCCAAAACGCGTTTTCTCCATGTTAATTTCTATAGGAAACTTTAGACAAAGCTACAGGCCGAACTGCAGAACGGAATTACACCAAATTTGGCAAAAAGGTAGATCTTGGTCTAGAAAGCGTGCTTTTGTTTAAATGGTGTAAATCCGTTCAGTAGTTGCTGAGAAATTCAAAAAATTAAAATATCGATATCTGAGCACCAAGGAGGGTTCGCGAACTCTCCCGTGCACGAGCTTCACTCTGATTGGCTGTCAACACTCCAAACCAGGAAGTGTTGGCAGCCATCTTGTGACTCGGTAACCGAGTCACAAGAAAAAGGGTGAAAAAAAGATGAAAAACAAGAACAGGGGGCAGGGTAGAAACACCCTGACCCCCTGGGCCTAATCCCAACCCCCCCCACGCTGCCACGGGGACCGCCACCTCCCCAGGGCTTTATTAAAATGGAGGAGGGGGCCTCGCGGCCCCCCCAAGCCCCGGGGGCCACCACTTCCCTGGGGCTTCCTTGATTAATGGGGGGGCCTCGCGGGCCCCCCCAAGCCCCGGGGACCACCACCTCCCCAGGGCTTCTTTTATTAATGAGGGGGGGCCTCGCGGGCCCCCCCAAGCCCCGAGGATCACCACCTCCCCGGCGCTATGTTAAATGTAGGGAAGGGGGCCACGCGGCCCCCCTCCTGGAGCCCTTGATGTCCCTGAAATGTCCCAGGGTGCCCATCCTCGGGACATTGCCGTTGCAATGACAGGGCAGGAGCCGTGCGGCTCCCGCCCTGTCATTGCAAACTCTGCTTTGCTTCTTGGAAGCGAGAGCAGGAAACCTGCTCTCGCTTCCAAGAAGCAAAGCAGAATTGCTTTTGGGCAAGGGGAGCTGCATGTTAGCATCTCCCCTTGCCGAAAAGCAATGCCGGCTCCCGCAGGAGGCGGGGAGCCGGCTGAGACCGTGGGGGCATTGGGGCTCCCCCCTGGTCCCTGGGGCCAGAAGTGGCCCAGGAGAGGGGGGCCACGCGGCTCCTCCTCCAGGGAAAAATAATTTTAAAAAAAAGGAAGGCCAGGCCCCGGGGAATGGGGTCCCCGGGGCCATAATTGGCCGCAGGAGGGGGGCCACGCGGCCCCCCTCCAAAATTAAACAAAGATGTAAAGGCTGGCCAGGCCCCGGGGGATGGGGTCCCCAGGGCCAGAAGTGGCCCAGGGAAGGGGTCCACGCGGCCCCCCTCCCATAAAATAAAAAGAAACCGGCAACTCGCCGGAGGCCCCGCCCCCTCCCTGCATGACACTGCAAACGCGCCCCCTGGTGCGTTCTAAGTTGGGGGATTAAGTCCCCTTCATTCCTGAGGGTCCCTGGCGGCCAACTAGCCCACCAGGTACCTCCAGTAAGCCCCACACAGTGGGATTGCTGAGAGGTGGTCCGAGGCTACGCCCCTTTTTACACCACTCTGCAAACGCGCCGCTTGGCGCATTGCTGGTGGGGCGATGAGGTCCTCTGTGTCCTGAGGACCTCAGGACACAAGTGGACTTCATCCCCCGAGCAGGTTTAAAAAAACCTTTGAAATTCACTGAAAAAACCATAGGTTTCAGGGACGTTATAGTTAGTTGGACATTTTACTCGTACAAAACCAGAGAAATTCGGCCGTTATAGTTAGTTGAGCTAACTATAACTCACGCCCCCGCAATGCACTGCTGATGACGTCACATATTACATCATTCATGACATGGTCAGTGACATCATTGATGACATCTCAAATGACATCTCAAATGACCACTGATGACATCACTGATGACATCATCCAAGTGATAATCTGATGCACCTCCTCATACCCTAATATAACCTTGATACACCCACTCTAAAATACAGACTACCATTTTCGAAACCAAAGACATACCAATACCAGTTACTACATACCCGCTAACTGATTCCTAGGTCTACACACACATCCACTCATTCACCCATACAGTCACTCATACATGCAGTCACTCATCAATACAGCACTATCATATGCACTCATACACCTATACAGACACTCACACACCGCCACTCATCCATAGTTACTCACACACCTAGTCAGTCATACAAATAATCAATCACACTCCCATTTACTTACCTATACAGTTATACACACACCACCTCACTTATTCATACAGATACTAACACATACTTACTCTCTTATACAATCACTGATACAAGCACACACTCATCCATACAGCCACTCTCACAATCACTCACTCTCACATATAGTCATTTATATACTCCAACACTCACATGTATTGCCTTTCACATATGTAGTAACTCACACATGTATCACTGAGACATCTATTCACTCGCCAACACACCCATACACACTCACCCACCCATACAGCCCTTCACAGATGCAGTCTTGAACCCATACACCCAGTGAATCACCCACTCACACATCTATGCACAGAGTCACACACTCACCACCCACCCACACAGACACTCAGGCACCCATACAGATACTCAGACAACCAATCAATAACCCATACAGACACTCATGTAGCTACTCACCAACCCATGCAGCCGCTTACACACCAACTAACAGACTGATACAGACATTCACAGTTTAGTCACTAACCCATGCATTCAGTAAGACACGTTTAATCACTCACTTATACAGTCAGTCATGCACCTACTAAATCATCCATTCAGACACTCATACACCCACTCAGCGGGGTCACGCTGGGTTATTTACAAGTGCTTCTGCATTGGACATGTTATGGTGCCTTTAAGTTCAGAACATTGTTACATAGTTACATCAGTTTCTGGAGCGTCGCATAACATAGAAAGGGAGACAGTGTAACATAGTTACATGAGTTACTAAAGCATAGCATAACATAGAAAAAACTGGTAAGGTGGAAAGTACTTCAGGGGACGCAGAAAAGGTCAGGCTGGAAAAGGGGAGGCAGACAATGGATCACGGAGGGAGGAGGCGGGGGGAGGGAAAAGAAACCCAACGGGGGAGACGGGGAAAACAATGTCCGATGTCCGGCTGGGTAGGTGACGGCCGAGGGGTGAACCAGAGCCAAACTCCTCTATAGCTGCATAGGACAGCTCCACCGGGCATCGGCCAAGGTTGCTCGGGCACCGTGGTACGTACAAACAGTTAAGGTTTACGCCTAGGGGGCAGACAATGAATCACGGAGGGAGGAGGCAGGGGTGGGAAAAGAAACACAACGGGAAGATGAGGAAAACAATGTCCGATGTCCGGCTGGGTAGGTGACGGCTGAGGGGTGAACCAGAGCCAAACTCCTCTATAGCTGCATAGGAAAGCTCCACCGGGTATCGGCCAAGGTTGCTCGGGCACCGCGGTACGTACAGACAGTTATGGTTTCCGCTTGGGGGGCATCGTCATAAGTTCCATCGAGAGCACTGGTCACGGTGTACGGTGCTACGATCCAAGTGGTAGTGGGACCACTCCCAATCCTCTACTGAGTGTGTCTCCCTTGCCGCTGTGGTCACTCTCAGAGATATCTCTATAAGATATCTCTCCAAAACATTGTCCTGGTTCGGATCCAAAATAAACTCAAAGGTTTCATTCCAGACAGGATTTATATTGTTATTGAAATGTTTTGTTCGCTTCCTGCTGTCTGGAGCTGTAGAGATGAAGAGTTCCACATAGGGGTCCGGAGTATCAAGCAAGTCCCTGAATCTGAGATTGGTGGCCCGTTGCACAGTCACAGTAAATTTGTGTGAAAACTGGCATTGCACTATAATGTTCTGGTACGGATCGATGGAAGCCATTCTTGATGCCCAGTATGTAGCTCAAGCGAGCTCCAGTTTGATGGTAGGCCTCCACTGTTTTCAGTTGTGGATGTATCCCGTTGTACTAGGCAGCAGCACTGCCCAGGCCCGCTGAACTGCCTTGCCGTTGGACTGCCTTCTGCTGCTCCTGCACTCAGATGCCCATGCCCTCGCCCTCAGCACGGACGGACAGAGCTGCCCCCTACAGTGCAGTGCCCTCAGCCCCCTCACTGAATATAAATATAAATATATATAACGTTTTGTGTTGCCTGTATCTAGTTGCAAAGCTTTCATTAAACTGTGGCCATAGTTTGTTTGAGGTAATGACAGCTCAATTGAGTCACAGAATGCAGCCACAAAGTGCTTGGTATGCTTTAAGTCTCAGCCTCACGAGTCCAACTGTGGTAGTTATCATCAGTGTTAGAGCATTTGTGTATTTGTCAGCCAAGAGCCCCAATTGTACAGAAGTGTTGCAGAGATTTTGGCCCTGAACATAAGTCCTGCTCATCGGCTCAAGCAGACAGACATGCTCTAGGTCAGTGGTTCTTAAACTTTTACCTGTGGTGGACCCAGACTTAGTCATTACTGGAAGCAAGGGACCCCGGCCTATGCAATTTCAATGATTTGTACTACAAAACAATACCTATAGAAACATGAATTCATCAAACAAATACACACAATTAAATATTTTAACTACTTCACAAATATTAAAACTCAAAATTGTAATTTAAATGGGAATGTTGGAGCTATCCTAAATTGAATTGAGGCTACACATCATCCGTACTTTATTGTTTGATGCACTTCCACTGCTCCCACGAATCAATCTGAGGGTGCCATCTTAATTGTTTGCCTCCGATTTCAAATTTCTTCACATTTATAGAACTGTTTACTTTTTTCAATTTAAATGTTGCTTCTTTATTTAGATTCACTTTATTAATCTGTTAATATTATTTAAGTGTCTAAGCGGTTGCAGGCCCCCCTGGGTAGGTGTAGCAGACCCCTGGAGGTCCCCGGACCACAGGTTAAGAACCAGAGCTCCAGGGTCTATGTTATTAGGCCACTTGATGTATTTTTATTTAATTGTGTGAATGCACCTGATGCATCACCATTTCCTACTGATATTTTTTGCTTCCTGGTCAGATACCTGCCTTTACAGTACCTGTGTATGCACAGTGCTGCTTGCTATGGTGTCCATATGTTTGTGCTTTATACACTACTTTTTAAACTTTGGCTAAGTTTATGTAATTTTATATGTAGCTGGTGTTGTGCCCTATTCATCAATGCACCAGGAAAAATAGGTTTTAAAAAAAAGATAAAGGGTTCTCACAGGCACTCACATAAATGCAAAGTAGTCACTCAGACTCTTACTTGCCACAACAGATCCACAAACCAAGAGGATTTCCTGAGAGCTAGTAAGAAATTGGAGTATTAGCTGAGGGGTTTGAGAACCCACCTCAAATAATCATCACAGTCCTTGTCAAGGTGAACCACTAAAATAACTAAATAAACTTGTGCTTAACACTGATAGTTTGGCACAAAGCAGCCAGGTTTAGCTTAGAGGCAATATGTAAAGTATTTGTGCAGTACTCAAACAGCAATAAAGTAAGAAAACACAGCACAAGAAAAAATCCCAGACCACTTTAGAAAAATACAGTACACTTTACTAAATAAATTGACACCAAAATGGAAAAAATCCATTGAGTAGAACCTGAAATTGTGAATTAGCAATAGTGAAAAAAAGCACAAAGCAACAACTGAAGTTATCTAGTTGCACTAGACTGTGTCAAAGTCAAAAGTTAAAATCGACCACGATGGAACATGGGTCAGATGGAGAGTTCATACCGGTGTAAAGTTCACCTTCTGACTTAGAAACTTTTTAGGAGAAACAGTGGCAATTAATGAGTAGTCGGCGGGGCAAGCTGAATCTCAAATGGCACTCAAAGACGGCAGGTTGCTGAAGTGCAGCGTACCGTTGCGGTCGCTGATGAAGGCGAGAAAGGTCTGCGGGTGCGAAGTCTGTGCCCAGGAAGGCTTCAACGTCAATAGTTTGCTGTTCGGCGTTGGTCCCAATGAAATCCTCTACTTTTGGATTTAGACACTTTTCTGGAAGTCTGACGTCTTTCTGGGGGCCAAGCCAGCAAGCTGAGGCCGACAGATGATTCAAAGTCGACGTCTGCGACTTTGACAGCGGTCCCAGTCTCCGAAAGTTCTCCAAGCAGAAAACTGGCACCAGGTTGCTAAGTCCCATTTCTTGCAGTTTTGGGGCCATGAGGAGCACACTTTAACACCAGTCAAGCGCCCCCGACCTGGAAGGCACCACTTGGGGGGTTAGGACTCCCTCCAACAGAGGTCAGCAGTGGGGTCCAGGGCAGGTCCAGTTGTAACTGGTCAGCTGGACAGTTGCAGGGACAAAGGCTTTTGGAAGCTTTTTATGTTGCTGCAGCTCAAAAAGATCAGCCAACTGACCCTTGGAGGCACTTCTGGGGTCCTGGGTTCAAGGCAAGTAGGTCCAGTCTTCCTTCAGGATTTAGAGAGGGCAGTCTTTCTTCTGATTCTTCACTTTTCCAGGAATGTTCTGAGGAGAAATCTGTGGAGCCCACATTTTTGCCCATTGCCAGCCTGTTGGAGGAGCGCAAGACTTTATCCACACCCATAAAACAGTTCTGGTCAGTTTCTGACTAGAGAGACACAGGAGATAAAGGCCTAGGTGTGAAGTAATCTGCCAGTGACAAGCTAGGAATCCTTTGAAGCTTTGGAAGGGACTGGGAACAGTGCCCCCTGGGCCATCCTGTTAAGGGAGTAGTCCCCAACACCCAGAGCCCTTTGTCTACTGTCTGGGAGCAATACACATCTTACCATAGGCGAGCCATCAGACGCCATGTGACATCTGGACACCAAAGGAAAGCCTGTTGGTTTAGGCAGGAAAATGACAGCTTTCTAAAAGTGTCATTTCCAGAGTACTAATATAAAATCCAACTTGACCATTAGGTTGAATTTTAAATTATTATTAAAATTAGTACTTGAATCATTTTTCTAGCTACCCCTAAACTGGTTTAGCACTTATTAAATGTAATAGTGTAAACCACTGTTAACCTATGGGAGAGCCAGCTTTGTCACAGTGAAAAATGACTGGAGGTTTTTCACTGCCAGGACAAGTAATATATTACATATACATGTCCACTTTTTAAATACAATGCACTCTGCCCTAAGGCCTACCTCAGGGGTGACTTATAGGTATTAAAAAATAGGAAGGTTTAGGCCAGGCAAAAGGTTTATTTTGCTATGTTGAAATGGCAGTTTATAACTGCACATACATGCTGCAATGCCAGGCCTTAAGGCATGTTTTATTGTGCTACTTTAGTGGGTGGCACAATGAGTGCTGCAGTTCAATAGCAGCATTTAATGTACCAGCCCTGGGTACAAGTAGAACCATGTACTAGGGACTTAAAGTAAATTAAAGGTGTCAATTAGGTGTATACCAATTGTAACAGGTTTGAAAGGGCGGGCACAAGCATTTTACCACCGGTTAGCTGGGGTAAAGTGCACAGAGTCCTATGGCCAACAAAAACAGGTCCAGCAACAGAGGCAAAATTCTGGGGTGACCCTGCAGAAAAGGCAACTTTCAAATACAGCTGCCTTTCCAAATGGTGTGAATGTGTCTGAATTACAGAAGCAGGATTTACTGTCCTTGACGAGGTCTTGATCTACAAGAGAGATCACTCCCTTCTTGGTTTGGACAGGATATTGCCTGTACGTTGTGCACACATACCCACACTTCAGAGTCACACTCACTACAATTGTCACTGATCACGTTACAACCTTCTACCAACCCCAAATTCAAACACTAGTCTCCATAGATGGAAATCCACTCTCCTGTCAACCTATGCCCACCTACGGTCTCCAAGGATCTCTGGACTCTACTGCAACAGTTCCTCATCTCTCTCCTAATCCCTACACTGCAAACCTATAGTCCCCACTAAATTTAAACTGTTTATATAAAGCCCTTAGTTAAAAACCCAGTTCAGACTAAAAGACCTGAGTTATTGACCCATCTTAAATATCCCTTTGCCTACAAAACGGTTTAAATAATTATTAAGCAAATGCAAGAATTAATCAAAAACTATAACCGACTAGCAGAAACACAAGAGAGTTCCAACACCTCCTAAGGAAACAGATCCACCTCAGTTTCATATGGGATGACCTCAATAAGCAAGGATACAAAGATGGTGCAGGAACACTCGTTCTCCTTGATGTTTTAGCAGCTTTTGAAAAGTCATACTGATGGGCCACTTATGTATCATGGGAGTCTGAAATAAGACCTTCAACGCATAGCCTCTGTTCTTCATAGGTTCTTCCGGGCAAACCACAAAGTGGTCACTGCAACAATATTGTATTCCCTAGCACACCTGCATTGTTGCAAAGTTTCAAAGGGTTCCAAGCAGCCCTTATAAACTCAATGACGCAATAAACGTCCTTGGATTCAGCAGAAATTATTTCATTTAAGGTGCCTTGTCTGTCCCACCGAGGACTACCAACTCTAGTTACACATAGCATCACCAACATAACATTTCTCATTCATCCCTCACCTACGGTCATTTTTTAAAACAATAGTCAACCTGCTGTTTGAAGCTTGATGGCAATGTACACAACACATGAACATGAGGGTGACCATTTCAGACACGGAGCAATGAACAATTCAGACAGCCCACTCCTTTGTGAGGCTACATACATTATTTAAATAATAAAACACAGCATGCACATGCTTTAGACATTAGCAAATCTCTGTTGGTTAGTTAACATATGTCCCTGCAAGGCCATAGGCTGCCTTGTCACATGTGGTTGTAATTATTTGGTCTAGCACTTGAAGCTATTGTCAAAAGACAAGGATCCTGTATTAAGCTTCCTCTATTAGTCCAATTTAAGATTAAGTTATCACCAAGCAGCACCTTGTCTACCACTGTAAACCCTGGCTGACTTCTCTAAATAGAATTATCTCACACGCTCTTCACTTGGTTTTCTTCCAACACATTGACTGAAGAGATTATCATTACAAAGAAGGCCACTCCATCATTAAAATAAAATCATAATTAACTTAAATGTATTATAATAATGAGTATTATTAGTTGAAGAAGAACTATTATTAATTACTAAAAAGGTGATAGCTGCATTTTGATTGAATTGTTAACTAAAAATATTTTAATTGTAATTATTGAACAGTTATGTCAAATAACTGGATTGAAATATTTTAAAGTAATTTAGTTTATATTAAGTAACAGTTCAGTGTATTATTGAAATATGAATGAGACATTCAATTAGATTTAGAATTAGAGCTAGTTTAAGGATAATTCTTTAATGTAACATTATTGAAAATAAATAATGGTTAGGGATAGGTTAATGTAGTGTATTAATGTAATTACCTTAATTAAACTTAACTAAGGGTTAGTGTAAAAACATTGCCATTTTTGCTTGGTCAACACTGTTTTTTTATGACTGATATTGCTAGTTTTTGACCTCTGCACAATAGGGCACTGCCGTCTGGTCTCTAGTGTATATGCTCTGACCCTTAAGCATGGTAAAATTGGCTAATTCCCAACTGGAATATTTAAGTTTCCAGTGAGGCCATGGTATATGGTGCAGGATAAATAAAGCAATGGCATTGTAAGTTAAGTGTCATCTGTGGACTGCAGTGCATGTGCCGTCAACTAGGCTGACAAACAAAACACTGCTTCAGGCCTACCTGTGCAGCCTGACTGCTGTTGCTTGTAAACGTGCAGGTGAACTTGTCAAAATAACTATTTTTGACAGGAAAGAACCTTACTTTTAAATATTAAGTAAGTCACCCCTAAGGAGGCCTTGCACTCCAGAAGGTACGATGTCAAGTATTTAAAAGTGATACATGCAAGAATTTAGTGATGGCATGTACCTATGGGTCACTAGCCCCCAAACGTTACTTTCACAGTAAAGGGCTGTAGCTGTCCTATGATAAAAACCTAAAGTTCAAAATGCAATCCTATTTCAATTTACTCAGGTTTGAGATAAGCAACCAGAATGATTAAACTACTATTTTTAATATTTATAAAAAGTTCAATTCACTGGTGATGTTTGATAAATAGTTAGGAAAAGCAACAGTTAAAAAGCTAAAACGTTATCTGCCTGAACCTCTAATAGGCCAAATAGAATTAGCCTGTTAGCAGCTGGCCTCTTTCAGTAATACCCCTTAATGAACTGTGAAAACTGCTCACACAGCAGAAATAATGGCTTAGGTCTTCTGGCAGGAGGTCCTGAGTTTGAGGCATGAGACTCCTCTCAGGTGAGGAAGAGCAGAGCATCTGGGGTGGGCCCAACAACTTTGTTAACTTGAAAGGAGCGAGGCTGAGGCCTTCCCATTCATAGTTAAAGGAAGAGAAGACTTTGTTAACTGGGCCAACTGCAGTCAGTTTGGCACTAGCCCCACGGGAGGGGGAGGTAATTGCCAGAACCAGTTTGGAGGGGTTGAGGAGGAGGGGACTGCTCATTTTGCGTAAACACACCCCTGACTGGGACAGAAGAAAACTCCAAGGGCAGGAGGGTACTGCCCTGATGGATTTTACTCAGAATAGTGCACTGTGGGATTGTTTTCAGTAAGGCAAACAGGATATACTGCAAAAGTGGGAAGGGTTGCCCTGGTTACTTTTTTTTCTCATTGGTAAGAAAGTGTACAGGAGTCACCCACTGGCTAGTGAATCCTACAAAAAAGCACCTCATACAGAGCTCATCTGAACACTTTCCAAAACTGCAGAAGAACAAAAGAGGACTGGACCTGCTGTCTTTGAACTGTGTGGAGACCTGATCGGCTGGACCTGCTCCCAATTGTAACCAGGACTGAGAAGTGCACTCTAAGGGTCAGTTGGCTGACCACCTGTGTGGCTACAGGAACACAACAAACTGCAAGAGGCCTTTTTCACGGTGTGCCCAGCTGGCCAGTTGCCACTGGACCAGGACTGGATTCTATTGGTAGCCTCTGCTGGAGTGAGTGCTCACCCCTACTGCTGTCCTTAAGATCCTTGGAGCCTTAGAAAAACCCAGCAAGAGCTGCTCCAGTAAGTCTGAAAAGTTGTGAAAATCTTTGGACTTCCAAGACCTCTGGGGCTTCAGTGGGGTCTGGCGTGGCAAAGGTGCCAGATTTCAAATGGACTTCATCAGCTACAGCTTCAGGCTTGCCCCACTGGAAGATTCTGAACCACAAAACTGAAAAAGTGCCTGGTTTTAAGTTTGATGAACCGTCTGTCAAATTTAGAGATGATCGCCAGCCCAGCAGTCATCTTTGTACCTTGAAAGGAGCACCATCATGGCAGTTCTCATCAGGGTATGAAAACTTTGATGTATGGCTGCAATTTGCTTTGGTAGTCGTTCACCAAATTTCTAAACTTCTTTTGTTTTTCTGAACCAAACTCTAGAAGCAGGAGTTTCTGGAAAACACATAGCTAATGACCCTCACACTCGGAGAGCTCTCTTCTAGGGTGTGAGGTCATTTCTTGTTTTTTCTGTCCCTCATCATCAGATTGTACCTGGCAGGGACAGACAGAAAAAAGGACATTACACTTTCCACCCTAAATAAGGTGAGTGGTGAAATGTCCTTCCTCATTTACAGAGCCAACGGGGGCGCCATCGATGGAAAGCTTATGGTCCACTTGTCTCTAAATGGGGCAGGTGAGCAAGAGTTTGGCAGATAGGGTACTCTGTAGCGTTTTCAACAGAGTCCCCTGCCTGCCAAACTCTAAATCAGACCCTAAGCCCGAAGGTAGAAATCTTGACCGGGCGAAGGAGCGAAAACTTTCTGCCCGGTGAGAGGATATCACAATGAAGAACACAAAAAAGTGATGGATGGAATGCTTGAATTAATCTAAGCTACTGGTAATTACTTGGGGATGCATCCCAGTCCATAATTGTTTTGTCCACCATGCCACCTCAGATCAGACCCAGCCATATGCAAATCCGCTTAGGTCCTGCTCCAGTGGGAGCAGTCCAGCCCGAATCGTCAATAGCTACCAGGGGTTGAGCCTAGGTTTGTTTCTGACCTTGTGTGTTGGACCTAACAAGATGTTAAACTTATAATTTAGGAAGAACTCACATTCTCTCCAATTAATGACCAATTTTCTAACAGTTAGTATCAGTATTAGATTAAGGATAACCATTTAATGGTTAGGATTAGCACTTTGATTAGGTTAAGGAAAATCCTTAATTACATTACAATTAATAAGGGATATGGTTTGTATTGGGGTCAGATTAAGGATAATTCATGTATTTTAATCAATTGTAAAAGATCTGTTGCGCTACTGGTTATTTAATCCTCAGATGGCATTGCTGTTCACAAAAATACATCTTTTTCACCTTCTGAAATAGTCTTTGTTTCACACAGCCAATATTACCACAATGTACTACTGTCCATATCACATTCCTTACAATATGAGGGCGGGTCCTGAATGAGGAAGAGATAACTGCTCTAGCACTTTAAATTTAACAACAGTCTCTCCTCTCCACCTGGGTGTTAAAGATTGCAGGAATCGCTGTTAGCATGAGCTGAAAGCCATTTTGTACTTGGCAGCCATTTTAGTTAGCCATGTGCTCGCCATGTGCTTTCTCCCTCTTCCAGAGTCTTGCACATGCTCAGAAAGGCCTAGCTGGTAGAATGCACCTGCTCCTAGTATAGAACTGTCAGGCTATTCTTACTGATGTAAGCAGTTTAGTCTCCCCTCCCACTTTGTGGAGCAAGCAAATTTTGTATACCCATATTAGTCAATAAGCATGCTTGTAAGTGCTAGGACCTCCCCTTGATTTTATGCTGACTATGTAACAAATGCATATATAAGGACCCTGTTCTCTGCACTCATTAGAATGCCTCCTACAGTGGCCTGCGGGTACCGAAAGACGCAATCTCCCTCATCTGAGGTTATTAAAACATGTTTTTTGATATTACAGCTTCCGTGCCAATCTTTTCTTTGTTGGTCTTAAGGACCAGATGTATCAGTGAACCCCTAAGAAGGTTTTTATTTCTACAAATGGCGCCCGAATAGGGACCTCATCGGTGCAGCGGCTATCCAAGGGAGTGGTCTTGAAGGGAGACAGTAATCTACTGAGGAGTACAGGACAGGAATCTACTGAGTAGGTACCCTGCGCACGGAGATTGTTTGTCTTCCAGCCCAGTATATTTCTGGTCTTCCTGATCTGATCCTCCAAGTGTTTGCCACTCCCGACTGAGAACTTCTTTGGCGTGAGTATTTTAAAACGACCGTTAGGTCACTCAGAACTTGGCAGTTGGAAGCTGGAGACTTTGGTTTGGTAAGGTTGCTGGAGCAACACTTTTGTTTGGAATGACTTGGCCAAGATTTTGGTTTGTTTGTTTGTTTTGCTGCAGCAAATGAAGGCAGGTAATGAGGAGATTTTCTCTAACTTTGAAAACTTGAACGGCACACATTGTGTTAAGTGTCACTTGGAGTATAATATTATATGTGCTATAATATTCTTGACATGCCTGCTTCTAGCACACTTCGTAGAAAATGTTGCTGCCTTGGAGGTACCGATATGGATTTAGGAAGTACTCAGCTGACTCCCTCAGAGGGGATACCTAAATAGGTTTAGGTATAGTAAAAAGATATTTCTTCCTTGGTGACTAAGTACCCCATGGAACTAAATATGTACATAAAACGGATCCGGATCTGCGCACTTAGTAACATTCATAAGTGGTGATATGCAGAGCGCTTTTTGAGTGTTCTACCAGCCAAAACTGGTGAATTTGGTGTATTTTGGCTTCTTGACCATGGAACAGTTTTTTGGGCTACTTTTGAGAGCTCTTCTTGTAAATATGACTTACAATTAGTATTTACAAATAGTTTGGTCTTGCGTACAATTTGTAAGCTGTCTTAAAGTCCTAAGTGTTGATTTGTGGGTTAAATGTGTGTTTCAATGTCTATGTGGTTTGACATTGGTGATACTTGTGTGAGTAAATAGCGATTGCGCTCTTTGTGTAAGAATGGCTAGCTTTAAGCGCGCTGTGTTGTGTGTTCTGAGTGTATGACCCCCCGTCTGTAAATGTCTGGAATGAGCTCAATGAGTTTGTTTATGGTTTTTTGCTGTCATCATTCTGTTATGCAAACTGTCATTTAGTTACTTACATATTAAATAAAAATCCAGAAATGAATTATATAACATATGCTAAACAGCTGCATGTTACTATTAAATTGACAGAGTAAGACACTATACATGTGTGCAAATTGCCACAATGCTAAAGATAAAATTAGAATTCGTATTCAATAGGATTAAAATAGGCCTCATACAGAGGAAGAAAAACGAAATTGTGTGTTTTGTAATCAATAGACTAAAATACAACATGTTACAGCATTTTCCTTAGATACATTGTATTAGACATTAAAAGGCATGCACATCATCTGAGTGAATTTGGTTGTTGCTGAACTAAATACACATTATAGAAAGATAGATTTGACTGCATTGAAATGCCTCAGTTTTTAAATAGACTGTGACATGCTTTTCTTTCAGCACCCGAGAAAAAAGCTTTCCAACAGCTGCGTTTAAACTGACTAACTGAAAAGAAACTGTTTGACACAGCAAATGGGGATTTAACTCTGTCAGGGTATTTCAAATAACAAAGGGGTTTTTCCTGAGAAAGGCGTGAAAATTCGACGCCTGCTGACAAACAACAGCTGCATAAATAGCATATGGCTATTCCTGATCATGGCCACAGACAGGAATGCTGAGTCAGCGAAATTTTAAGTCAGTGTAAAACTGGTATGAAGGCCTGCATTATTTTAAAAGTTTCAAAAACCAGTTTCATTATTTTGGATAACAGAGAACAAAATTGAAAGTAGGGATTTCCTTTCTTAATGCCTTTTTTCATAAGTACCTCTGTGGTTCTGATGTTAAATAATAACTGTCCTTTAAAAAGTGGCGCAGACTTTTCATGTTTCAAGTAAGGCTTCTGTGCTTAGGGTTATACATGAATGCGTTTAAATATGATAGGCTACGAATGAAGCTTGCTTTTCAAATGTGGAATCATCAAAATGGTTGGTTTTATAAAAAAAAAAAAAAATTATATGAAAAAAATATATTAAAAATAAATGCTTTAAATTCGTTTTTTCATCTTTATAAAGCCTAATCATCATACTGTGAATTCCTAGCATCAAAGTTGGATTTAAGCAGTGCTGTACCGAAAAAAAAGGAAACTTAAATGTGAAATGTCACTTTACCCAGCCGTACAAACCTCATTTTTATAAGGGTATACCTTATACATTTCTGATTTCCCATTCCTGGGCTATCTAGAGAACACTCTGGGGGTTCCTATTATGCAAAAATATTGTAGGATATTCATTTTTAAGTGCCCCTACCACCAAAGTCGAAATTGAGCTAAATTCACAATTTTACAAGCAGTTCTACCACTCAGGGCAGGTTTCAAACTGATCTCAAGCTAGAGCGTGTACACATGCCAGTATAGAACAAACAGCTGACCTCTGTATTACTAGACTGCACACCACATACTGTACACAAATGAAAATAAGTATACAGAAACCAGCAGACGTTATTATCCTACCTTTAAATTACTGGCAAACAGACCGGACAGGACTGCCTTTCAGCCGTGATTCTCCAGAGTTGCTTTGAATTACAAAAACCGCATGGCAAGCCTTGCACAAAAAAATGACCAGCTGCTGAACGGGTCAAAGGTCGGAGTTCTGCATTTAGCAACTTAGCAGGGTGAAGGGTAAGGTTTGCTTGGCCACTTCGACCTCTGAAAAGTTTTTGAAAGACGAGATGACAGCGCAGAGAGAGGAATGAGAAGCTTTGCTTCCTATTTTTGGCAAACACATATTTTGCGCAGTCATATGAAACGAAGGAAAAGCAGCCCTCAGTTGAGCATTGATCTGTCATGTATATAAAAATAATGGTTTTAGTTTAAAGAATACTGTGTAGGGGCTACGATAAGGAGGAAATGGATTTTAGTTTGCATTCATGCGCCCTCATGTTAATCTAGTACAATTGCTGAAGGAATTGGTACATTGGTTACTAACGCTTTCCACAGTACTCAATGTGCTTATGTTAGGCTAAATCAGAGAATATCCACTTTCTAAAATATCTCCTACAAGTTTGTTTGTGCCCAGTTGCTACAAATAGGGGTTGAAAGTGTTGACAGAAGTGAAACCTGTTTCAGGTTTTCCTACTGTCAAAATGGGGGAAGGAGGCTAGCTCCTCTACAAATTAAGGGTAGGCAAAATTATGTTTTCTCTCTTCTTTTTCTCACTCTTTCTTGAGTCTGTCTAAGCTGTCTAGGAAATGGCCATGTGACAGTTATTGGCTATTCTGTAATACTGTTTTAAAATTGTTAGAATTAATAAAATGATGAAACATATATGCTATGTTACTGCCCATCCTGTATGAAAGAATGAGTAGAACAGATTGATGTTCCCTTATTTGATCTTTAAGGGGAACTGTATAGTGGGGGTTTCTGTTCAAAAATCTCAGGTGGCAACACTATTATTGTTTATGTTATTCTCATGTTCTATACAGTTTTGCAAGGGCATTGCTAGTCTTTTATTAGCTAGTCTCTGTCAATAAGCTGACAGCCCTTATTAGAGCTGGAGATAGGGTTTTTTCCTTTTGAAAATGATGTTGCATAGTCCAGATCGTGAAAAGTAGAATGCAGGAAAGACGCTCATGTGATCCTTAGCAAACATTTTGAAGGAAAATATTGTTTTATAGGAGTTTGTTTGTCATAACATGTTCTGCTGGAGAAAATGTACCCACTATGTTGAAGTTTAGTTCTTTTTGCAATAAGAATCCCTGTTAAATTAGCAGTTTTAGATTTTCCTGCTGCGCCTATAACATGAGAGCATGGTCCTAAGCATAACATGTAAGAGAAATTATTTTACAAGTGTCTGCAGTCCTGTACAAGTAATGTAAAATCTATGAGTAAAAGTGTAGAACATTTCCTTTTTCTTGAGGGTTCTTCAGATTAGTAATATAGGAATACACCAATGTAAGTATTTGAGTATGTCTGTATTGTTTTTCTCTTTTCCTCAGAATTTAGTAAATGAACACAGACTTCCTTGGCTGTTTGGGATTGGGTGATGTATTACTCTTGTCAGTTCACCAAAACGTTCCTTTTATACTTGCCAATAGGTCCAGGGTTTTCTACTCTCAGATAGATGAAGTGGTTATTGGGTGCCTTGCTAATGTATGGGGCGCCCCAAGACTAAGGAGTATTCTGAGACTATCCTCTCTGTTAGATTATTTCTGTGCCTTGTCTAAAGACCTCTTGTTCTGTCCACCAATAGATATTTGCTGCCTTACAACCATTGCCAGAGGGGCCCGGACATCAGATCCAGCCTGGGAGTCAGCACCAGTCCAGCCTACAGTCAAAACAAAAGGAACCAGCACAGGCGTTGCTGGCAACTAGGACCTCAGTGAAGGCAGAAGCACTGGGACGTGAAGTGTGTACCCCTGCCACTGTCTTGGGCGAAAGACGGGGTTACAAATCAGGATGGAGAAATCTTTGTGTGGATCCAGTTTTTGATGCCCAGCTGAGAGAGTCACAGAACGACAAGGACGGCAAGGAGGCTTTTGCTTGAGGTGACCCCTTTGAAACAAGGGTTGCTTCAGGCCTTTGAGTCCTGGTCCCAAGTGAATGCAAGTCTACGCCTTTGTTTGTTGATCAAGGGATGCCTGAGCATATTGGCTACAATTTGTGGCCCCAACAAAAGAGCAGTGCGCCAGAGGTGCAATACAGGAGTTAGGGAAGGACTTGAGTTTAGGGTACAGGTGCTGTGCCCTTGGTGCCTGCTAGATTAAAGTGAAGAAAACTGGTGCACTGCCTGAGACACTGGACAGGATCATTGAGGGTATTTGCCCTGGGGGGTGATTGCCCTATCCTGAAAGAAAGACTTTTCCTTCTCCGTGATTCTTGAGTTGCGAGTTGTGCAGCTCCACCGTGGGAACAACAAGAGCCTGCCTGTGAGGCTCAAACGGACACAGGGAGAAGACTCCCTCTGGTTGGTTGTACTACAATTTCCCAAGGACTCTTTTTTTTGTTAGTAATGTACCCCTTTGGTCGTCCCATTTTTGAGGAGGAGCAGCCCTTTGCGGCTCCTTGTCCTAATTTCAATGGCCTTGTGTGGTCCTCCTGGTCCCCCGGAGCCAGGATTGTTTTTGTAATAATATGTCTGACTGCATTAATATTTTTTTTAAGAGTAATGTTTATTCTGCACGAGAAAAGTTCATCTAAGCATGTTACTTTACTCTTTCCCTAAGTATATTAATTGATACTTTAGCCATCATAAAAAATACTGAGAAAGTCTATTGAAAATGTTTTTATTAGGTATGTGCTGTTGGCTATTCTGAAACTGAAATAGATAGTCACTGAAATACATCAGAGCCCTGAAACTTAGAATTAGACTAGATGGTTTTGGTATTTGCTTTCTGCTTAGAGTTGGAAAAATATTGAGATTTCTGTTTGAGATAATAGTCATTATTCTCTCTTGCTACCTGTATGTCCCAATGCTCTGTTCCCTTTGTACTCCTGCTTATACCTTATATATACCTGCTTAATGAAATGTTTAGAATGTAAATGCCCACCTAGCATAGGATATTGATGAATTTATGAGAAGAAAATGTGCAAAATATTTTCTATGTCTCTACTAGATCATGGGAATGTCTTTAGCTCAAGCTAAAAGGATCATCTGTTAAAGATTGCAGGAATCGCTGTTAGCATGAGCTGAAAGCCATTTTGTACTTGGCAGCCATTTTAGTTAGCCATGTGCTCGCCATGTGCTTTCTCCCTCTTCCAGAGTCTTACACATGCTCAGAAAGGCCTAGCTGGTAGAATGCACCTGCTCCTAGTATAGAACTGTCAGGCTATTCTTACTGATGTAAGCAGTTTAGTCTCCCCTCCCACTTTGTGGAGCAAGCAGATTTTGTATACCCATATTAGTCAATAAGCATGCTTGTATGTGCTAGGACCTCCCCTTGATTTTATGCTGACTATGTAACAAATGCATATATAAGGACCCTGTTCTCTGCACTCATTAGAATGCCTCCTACAGTGGCCTGCAGGTACCGTAAGACGCAATCTCCCTCATCTGAGGTTATTAAAACATGTTTTTTGATATTACAGCTTCCGTGCCAATCTTTTCTTTGTTGGTCTTAAGGACCAGATGTATCAATGAACCCCTAAGAAGGTTTTTATTTCTACATGGGGACATACATATCTCACTGGGAAATGTTGTTTGTCTTTTCAAACACCAAGTGGGACGGGGTGCTTCTTTGCATCTGCCTAACTTTTCTTTCCTATGTTTCATGTTTTGTTTTTTTGCTATCTTTTGGTATGTTTAGACGTATGGAAACGTTACACTTCAGAAGGCCTCTCCTGGGTATATCAAGAAGCCAGGTTCATTTCTTATTTCTTGCTTAACATTTTGTGCCTAAACAGCTAAGTGGATATCCTTAAGGTCCAGCACTCCTCATTTAAACTGATTAGCACACTTTTTTTTTTTTTTATTCTGTTTATTGATAACAGGGCAAAATAAAAAGCGGTTACAGATTGATGCATGGTAAACATTGTCACGTCTCATCTCACACTGCCAGAAGTATAACAACAATACAGTCAGTACAGTAAGTTTGACAGAAAGTTACAAGCCATCCTTTCCCACCCAGCTCCTTCACTCAGAAGCCACATCAGACGCGGTCAGAGGCGGAGTACAAATGTCCCCTCTATATTTATTCCAGGCTCCCCATATTCTCTCCCACTTTTGGGGCACCCTCGGTTTACATATGCCACCTTCTCCGCCACAATGGCACCATCCATGTCCCTGCACCAGTCATGGAGTGCCGGAGATGACTGTGACCCCCACAATTGGGCTATATTACGTTTGGCGAACATCATTCCAAGCGTCGCCCAATCCTGTGATGCATGATTAAGATCAGTGGGTTCCCAAATATTTAGAAGACATCTTTTGGGCTCTGGCAGGACTGAAACTACACCCACTTGCGAAATAGTTCGCATAACCGCTGCCCAGTAGGGCACAATTTGTGGGCACTGCCATATTCTATGGTAGAACCGTACCCTCTTCCCCACAGTTCCTCAGACAGAGCGAATTTTCGGCTCCCCCTATTCTGTGTAATGTCACTCTGGTATAGTACGTGCGATGTAGTATCTTCAGTTGCACCAGTCTTAGTCTGGAGGATATCGCTACTTCGCGCGGGGACGAGAGCGCCTCCTGCCAGTCTGTGTCGTCTAATTCCCCCAGTTCATTAGACCATTTTACACGTAGGGGTGTCATGGGATCTGGTAGATTGTTAATGAGTTTGCGGTAAGTGAGAGAAGTGGCCTTCTTGTCCATGTAATCTGTCAATAACCAATCCTCCAGGGGGGAGGCCTCCAGAAGTGTGGTACCAGTTGGTATAGCTGCCATAAGTGCATGTCTGATCTGTGTGTATCTAAATATTTCAGAGGGCACCAGTTCATATTGTTCCTGGAGGTGGGCAAAGGTGACCACTTCACATTTGACCCATAAGTCACCCACCGTAGATATGCCTATGGAGTCCCAGCGGTGGAAACCCTTACTATTTCGAAGTCTTCCTAGTCGTTGTGCCTCCCATAGTGGGGTGAGCTGGGTTATAACTCCGTCCCAGCCTAGTTTTTTAAGTGCTATGTACCAAACCTGGACTGTATGCGCCGTGGGTCCAATTAGCGGGGTGGTCTGCTTTTTAGTATATAGTGCCCTCATTATGCCCCCCTCTCCCAACCCATGTCTGATTAGCACATTCTTAACCTAGGGTTCAACCAGCTCTACTGAAACCAAGTAGAGTTGTTTACTAGTCTCAAGTCACTCTTTGTCAGGGACAGTGAGGATTCTGTCGAGTAGTGTACTCATCCTCTGCCACAATTCAACTAGATTAAACCCTCAAATATTCTGCCCTGCAATATGCAGGGAGGTGAAGCCCAGACCACTTTGGTAGTCTACAAGGCCTTTGGGTTGTGGTTGCTGGGAACCAAGACTCTCCGACTTCTCTCCTCTCTTTTTTGGAGTGCACCTTTAAGGACTGTAGGAGCTGAATGTGTTATTTTAGGAGCAGAGACTTTGCCATACTGGTTCATTCCTCCATACTCCTAACTGACAGTCTGTCAATGAGGAGTGACAAGATGATGCGTCTATCAGTACTCATCTTCAATCTTTGTCACACTGAAACCTTCTCTGTATCATCATAGCCCTTTATGTAGTCCCTCCACACATGCATTCTGTGGGGTCTACCTGTGTGATACTGCTGTGGAAATAGAAACAGGACTTCAAGATGATAGATTAAGTATTTATTGTGAAAGGACCGAGGGACTCTGTTAAAGTATCATTGTTAACCTTTGAAAGCTTGCAAGGTTGCCTCCTATTTGCCTCCTACCCATTTTGCATTGGGTGGGAGGGTGATGAGGAAGAATAGCATGTAGTGTTTTGTAAACAGGTGGCTAATTGATCCACCTATTTTACAGAATGTACTCAAATTTATAAGGACCGCCTATTATTTAAGGCCAAGGGGGTTTCCACGCAGATACAATCTTAATTTACCTTCCCCTAGGATCTACTCTGCACTCAGTCTGGTCCTGCGCTTTACTTTTGTAATCAGATAATTTAAGACATTTGGTTTAGCTGGAATGACGCCAGACTTCATATTTCACAATATGTTGTTAAAGGAATGGCCAGTGCTTGAAGCCAATATCCATGGTAACATGGATTAATCTGGTAACACTTCCCAATTTAAATGTAGACATTCCTGTGTCAACAAACTAAACATCCAACATGTGCACCCAGGCGGCAGGAGAGTCAAGTGATGCCTTGATTATATAATGGTTATACTCATTACTTTTCTTACTACTATTCTGCAGGACAGGTCTTCTCATTGAGGTGGACACCAACTCTGATACTCGAAGCTCTAGAACATAAGCAGCAAATGTAACCCCAACTGACCTCGTGGGTGCCGAAAAGGGTCAAGCATTGCCAGCATCCTCTTGAACTTAACAATCTAACATTGAAGGATAACTACACCATAGGGTGAGTGGGGGATTTTAATAGTCTGGCTTGACATCACAGCTGCTGCCAGACAATTATGTGAGAATTACTTGAAAGGGGCTTTGGCTCCACCCACATGTTGGGAACCAGAAGTACATGTTTTGATTGGGAACAAGTGTGCTTCCACAAAAAAAGTGCTTGTCCTCCACACAGCTTTGATCATTTTGTTTACTTAGCCAGCTTCCTGAGCTTGAACATTCAGGGGCACACACAACATTGTAATTCTGTAAAAGTGTTTTTGAGAACTAGATAATTAATGGTGTTTTCTCTGGCAGCAGCACAGATGAGAGTAGGGCAGTCTTTAACCTACATGGAAGTTTAGCTCTGGCATGACAGTGCAAATGACCCCTGACCTTTTATCCACACGAATATTATTCTACAGTTCTTTTCTTCCAAACAAATACATATCCATTCTCATGCTATTTACTTGTAACTTTTCACATTACCATACAACATGCCTTTAAAGCCAGAGCTATTAGCATTGCCAATACTTGTTAAGAAATGTGATGAGGAAGACCAGACTTAAGAGTGATATCATTGAACAGTAAGTAGCATTTGTTTTTTTCACCTGTCCAAACATTGCAATTGAGGCATACCAAAGCAGAAAGATACGTTACCAGAGTACTTCCAAACCAGTCCAGAGCAGGTGACACTTTCTTGAGCAATAGATCTGACTAATCAGCACTCTCCCATGCAGTAACATTTGCTTTCCACAACTGTGGAGATTTGTCCATTTTCCAGGCACCCACTATCATCTGCCTGTTGCAAGAAATTTCCCTGAGGCACACACCCACGTCCCAAAGTTCTTCCTTGCTGTTCTGTGGACCACCACCAGGTTGGTCTGTTGTCTTGCTAGTGCCCACATGATGATATTTGAAGGTCAGAGCCAATCCTGAACTGTTTTACTGGCAAGACTGCTCCCTTCTGGGTCTAAGCCATTATCTCAATAGGAGGCCCAAAATATCAATATTTTAAGTCTCCATAAATCCGTAAAACTATTTCAGGAAGCATCCCACCTCTTCTGAACCAACTTGACATTGGAATCTTTTAATTGCGAACCATTGTTTAATAGCTATATGTATTTAAAGCGTTCAGCTACTAAGTGTGGGAGTGGTCCTACTACAGACGTGCCTTGAGGGCGCAATCGGTGTTTGTGTCTGACATTCACCTAGGAATCCTGCCACCTCCTCACAATCAACTAGGTCCTGTTTGCAGTGACTGACGGTCAGTGGTCTGAAACCACAAATCTCTCTCACTGCAGCACCATTTCCAATGCAGGCAAGTTCATATCCGCACTGGGGACAGCATCACCTGGCCCACTGTCATGGTTTGTGCCTGGCATGAGAGAACTCTGCAACACAGACAAGGACTTTATGCATAATATAGAATATGCCCCGTGTGGTTAAGCAGCCCATTACCCATTTTTCTCTCCATGTTTCTCTTTTCTGTATTTGACAATGCTGATCAGAAAGCAGCTATCAGTTCAGAGGTTGCCTCCTGATGTAGAAAGGGGATCAATTTATGGAGGTAGAAAAGGAAGGACTCTTTGAAAGCATGTAACCAGAGTACAAGCACTTCGAATTTAAATGTTTGGTCAACTGGGAGCCAGTGCAGTCCTTTCAGAGCTGGGGAGTGTGGTTGCATTACCGTAGGTTTAAGGAGAGTCTTGTTGCTTAGTTTTGCATTGTCTCAGGTTTCTGAATCACCTTCTATGGTTAAGGCGCTTGAGATTTTTTTGATTAAGTTGAAGCAAAGGGGAGTACTGTTCTGAGCATCATAAGTGGGCCAATAACCAAAGTAAAAGGTAGCTTGTTTTCACACCAAACACCCAGTCCTTTAGCTTAGTATAGTAGTAAGTGGGCCATACCCAGCTCAGGATGCCAGTCAAATGTAGTGCATAGTATTAATTTCTGTATCAAAATTCTATTCTTAGTATGGCACTAATGCGCTTTTGAAGCCTAGGGAACACCATGCACTCACAATCAGTAGCCTTTAGAGTTACAACTTTATGTTTTATAAGAGAGCTTTTAAATTTCCATATGTATATTCATATTTAATGTGTGATGATTTAAACTTTTTAGAAAGGAAATCCAGAGTACAATGGATTTAACAGCATCACTGAAGATTTTGCAGGAGAGCTGCCTCCATGCGCATTAAATCAAATGAAATAACCATAATAGATAATCTAGCAGCCAAGCAAATCCCATAAGTATAAGAAACAATGACAGATAAGGCATAAAGCATAGAGCTATTCAAGAGTAATACCAAATGTCATTGGGATATACAAACTGGGCACCCTATGTTCAGGATGGTGTCAGGTAATTCACCCAACACTACAAGGGAGAGGTCTATGTAGTACTTGAATCCTCCACTAATACAAGAAGTGAAAAGGCTAAGGCAAGTGTGCAATATCCATCAGTATCATGGGTCAATAATCAGTCGAGGGTTAGGGCTTGAAAGGAGATTGGAACATGCATATAGCCCCAGCCTATAGTCGGAGGCGTAATAACAAAATAGGTTATGGTCTGGAGAGGTTCTGATATATGTCGCCAGAGTTACACAAATCAAAATTTGCAATCAGAGTTGGCATTGGGCCTGTTCTGTAAGACAGGAGACCCAGACACCTTCAGAAAGGTCCACCTGGTCATTACGTGTACAGTGTTGTCCACCCCCATAGAATATTAAGCAGATTGCAGCCCTCTTGAGAGAACCTCCAGCAATATTTCAGATGGTCAAGAAAGCCCACTCTGTAACATTTCTGAGGAGACCTGTACCAGTCATGTATAATCTTACAAAACATGAACTTAAGCTGGCCCTCCCTAACATACCGGTCATGATGTAACAGTAATGAGAACCGTGACTCTAGGGTATAATGTCTACTGTTGTAATAGATCATATAGACCTGAAACCACTCCACTGTGATGGCACAAAACTTTAAGGTATTGTAGAATGAGTGATGTCAATACAGCTCCAACAGATGGATGCAGACAATGTCATAGCTGGTGAAGTTGTAGGTAGTCTGTGATGAGAAGAAATCTGTAGGTAGTCTGTGATGAGAAGAAATCTCTAAGTGTGTTATTCACAAAGGGGTGATCTAAGAGTGAGATTTCCTTTATTGATCAAGTTTTCCAGCGGAACATGTTTCAGTCTATAAATAGCCCTCTATTATGCCTGATAGGTCCCAACATACACAGCTGGGAAAATCCTAACCTTGAGCTGTACTGTCTTCCAGACCTGCGAGTTGATTTCGATAATAACGTTGTTTATGGGAGAATTTGTCGGGGTATGTGCATACACCAGAAGGATACATTATGAGTATTGTATGATTTCACGTTTAATATGTACCCATGAGGGAGCATACATTGCAATCAGCAAAAAGGACAGCTTTGATAAGTGTGCACTAAGTAAGAAGCTTGTGCCTCTCTTTGGAAACCAGCGATCTAAGAGATTCTCTATGGTCATCGATAATTGCATGGTGAAGTCTATTAATCTTGAAGAAAATGGCACCGGCCTGAGCTGCAGCCTGGCCAACAATAGTGTGTCTCAGCTCTGAGTGGTTGTTAGCAAGCCTTTACTTCTCACCACTATGCAGTCTAGAGCGTAACTGGGTGTGCTTGCTTGTGTTCCCATCCTTCACTACTCTCTTTACCTCTTCCTCCCCTTCCCCTGGGCTCTCCTCATTATAATGTTTCTTCACCAGCATTGTTGTCCTCTTCACCTGTTTGCTTCTCTCATCACACCATGCTGCAGTTGATGGCTGAGGGCCTTGAACAGTAGAGAGAACCTTGTGTTACCGCTCAAAGGCTATTTAATCAGAATCACCTTGCTGACCAACACCCCTCCTCGCTAATTGCGGTCAATATTTACAAGCGAAACGGGTGCAGGCTAACAGTGGGGCAACATTGCCCTCCAGAATGACAACTGTGGCATTACCAAAAGGGTTGTGTAACAGGATCATTCAGGACCACTTGTTGCCTGTCCCATAATACCCTGAGGAATCTGGGATTTCAGCCAGTATGGGATCCTCTGTGAGTCCACAGGAGTTGAGCATTTAACCTCTGTACTTAACAAGGATCCTATTCAGCGCCTGACACTGCGAGCTGGCTCATCACAGCCTTTTAATCTCTTGAAGATCTAGACGCACAACAGGGCTGCTGGATCATGCGTTGAACTGCTTGGACAGCTAGTAGCAGCATCCATGGTGGGCCATTCTTGTATGGTTGGTGCAGTGGCTGGATGGGGTTGCACCTTTTATGGTTCCTCTGAGAAATTAGTAATTGTCACAATATGTTCAGTTTTTCAAAACAAAGCACTTATAGATGTGAGCCAATTGGGGTTTTTCTAATTCATGTTAAGGTTTAGGGAGGACAACCCCTTAATGCTAAAAATACAGGCACAAAGTATATATTTAGATTTACTCTCTTTCTTTGGACAAAAAGCTGTGTGTACAATTTAATTGTACCAGAATGGAACCGTGTTGCTAGTGTAGCCTGGTGGTGGTGAGGCACCTCGTAGCACTCTGTTTTGATGAACAAATATTTTATGCACTATTTCTAATGCTTAAAAACTGAGCGGGGGTCCTCTATATTGTAGTCCCGGTAACTGAATTTGCTTTGTTCTGGTTAAGATAGTTGAGTGAGTTCAGAATCTGCCCTCATGGCCACAACCTCTGTCTTGTGTTGTAGGTCGAAGACAGACTTGGCACAGTCAGAGCCTTTTTAAACCTTTTACATGATCAGGGTGTCACATTTTCCCCAGTTTATCTTGTATCCTATAAACCTTGAGAAGTCATGTATCAGAGCTGATACAGATGAGCTTGTTTGCTTAGTGAAAGTAGTAAGTTGTTGGCATTGACAAATAGTTTCTTTAGCCCAGTAGGGTGGGGACCCCATATATATTCCCCGAGTGTCAGACAGTGACAGATAATGGTTCAAATGTTAGGATGAAAAGTAAGTCAGTTTTTATATAGCGCAGATACTCACCCTTACGGGTCTCAAGGCGCTGGGGGCCGTTGTGGAAATTAAGTGAGCTATTGCCCAGAGTCACATGGTGCTGAGCTGAGCTGCCGCCGGAGCCGGGGATCGAACCGTGAGCCCTGTGCTCCGAAGTCAGCTGCCCTGGCCGCTGCACCACACCCCTTACGTGTTCCATGACCAATCACTGTTGCCTGGACAGAAAGTCTTTGCAGATGATATAAGGAGCTGGAGAGTCATCTAACAAATGGACTTTCAGTGAATTCTGCTCCCTTAATTGCCTTAAAAGCTTTGCTCCTTTTGTAAACTTCTTCTGGGAAACCATCAACCCTGGAGGATCTTTATGATATTGCTTCCTCTATTTCCAGAAACATTATTTCACCATCAAGCAAGAGTCTGCCATTAAGACTGATGGAAGGAAGCCGTGGAAATCACATGATGCCATCTTGAAGAGCAGAATATTCTCATATTCAAAGGCATACAATTTTTCATAGTAAGAGGAAGAGATTCAGTTATGAGGACAAAGATTCAGAAGTCTGTTACTAGGATGGCATGACTGTTTTGAGTGGCGACAATTGATTGTTTAGCTTCCATCTGGAGTAGTTGGGCTCTCAGTTGGCCTGCTTTCTCTCTATGTTTATAAAGCCTCCATTTTAATTTGACTAGTTGTCACTCGATCATAACTGTGAAGAATATGTTACAGGAAATCTTTGCAGATTCAAGTTTGCAGCTGGTGTTAGGGATAGGATCCAAGTTAGAGCATGCAGGCAGGTCTCCAATCACTATTTCAAGCTTAGTTTTTGATTGATTTTACACTTGGGAAAGGGCGCATCATGCATTAGACGCCCCTCCACATGGCACTGCCAGATGCCCACATTGTTTGTGCTGAAAGAAGAGAATCCCTCTTCAATGTAGTTCTGGATGAGACCTGAGGTTAGATTTGCCATCTGAGGCTTAGAACTTCTTTGCCTGCTAATGCTAATAGGCTTGGTAGGGGGGAGGACAGTGGGGTCTATTCTACACCCAGATGCACAAACAAGTGGTCCATCACCCACCTTCTAGGAGGTCAGAATGTGACACTTCCAATACGATGGGGTCTTGGGTGAAAAAATACACAAAGCATAATACAGTGCTGTACGGGCATGAGAGAAAGGTGTAATCTATAGCTGTGGGATGCAGGAGGGGGCCAGGTTACAATCCTCTAAGAGATTATGGAGTATTGCCCTGTTGCTTCTATATGGTGGACCTGATCTGTTCAGTATAGGATCTGAGGCCAGATTCTAGTCACCACCCAGCAATACTTAGGATTTTCCGAACTTTGCAAATACCCTGCACAACTTTGAGAAGAATTATGGTTTGGTTGTGTCGGGTGCATTTTACACTCCTACCCAGTTCCTCTATAGTTTTGTGATTCAAACTATGATAGGTGTACATCTTGTATTACAGCTACATCTGTTCCCACAGTATTAGGGCAGAGAAGAATCCTTTTCATGTAATGTAACATGTCACTACTGTCAGGGGTTTTGAGGTGGGTAGCACTGAAGTCATGGTGTCACAGAGAGTGATGGCATGTAGACTTCAAGGCTAAATCAGAGAAGACTTATAAGCACTGACCCAGTAGGTAGACTGGAAAGTGACATGTTCTGTTGCGTGTGTGGCCTGAAATAGCCACTGTACAGATTTAGGTGCAAATAATAAGAATAAGCTAAAGTGGTGAAACCCAATATGACTCAAAACGTAGGAGTCTAGAGGTTCATAGTACTTCTCGCCCCCTAAAGGGTGGATAGATCCTCTTGATTGAGGGTGAAGGGATATGCCCTCTCTGTGTCAATGCTACTAACTGAAGAGTATCCCTTCTGGAGTTCAAGCACCTCCACAAGGAAGAAGAAGGGGGGATTCTGTTGCATACCACTCCTACTGGAGTGTGGAAGGGGAAAAAAACTGTTTTTTTTTTATTCAACCCTCACCCACTCTGATAGATGGCTCTGGCTCAATGTCACCCAGACACCACTTTTCAATTTCTAAACTTTGCTTTCACGTGTCTGTGCATTCTGGGTGTTGTAGTCTTGTTTCATTTTAGTTGAGCCAATTTGATTAACAGACCTGATAACAATGATATGTAAAAGTTCAGAAATTCTAAAGTAGTGTCCCGGTGGCACGGAGCCATCTGGTGACCGTAAACAAAACAGAATAGCGTTTAGATGCCTCTCAGCTCCTCAAAAAAAAACAGAAATATGATGTCTCATATATGAAGTCTTAACATAGAACTGAAAGGAATTATGCTTCAAGTTGAAGCATAAAAGTACAGGTACCTGTAAGTAGCTGTAAAACAAGTGTAGCCAATTATTCAATGGTGTTATGAGCACCGTACTCCATCCCAGTTTTTTTTCTTTCCCAGGCAGTTGTAATCTAAACTAAAACCCCAATTTACTTAGTTAAATTCAGGTTTGCCAGAACTACATCAACTAGTAAGCATTGAGTTAGGATGTTTACCCATCTGTAATCTTCATGGACTGTCAGTAAATTAATTATAATGTCTGTGATGAAGATTTCAACGGATGGCTTTTGTCTGTAATTTTAGCTGTGATAAAAGACCCAGTTTAAATGCTTCAGCTGTAGTGGTAGGACTTAAGTGCTGTGATTTCGAGGGAGGCTCAGACACAAACAAGAAACAAGCCTTCTCCCCAGGGTGCCGGCAGCCTGAAAAGAAATGTAGAACTGTGCAGTTGGTTAATCTGTAAATGTAAAGGCTTTGGGAGCCGGTAAAGGTGGCATTAATTGATGGATACACAAAGATTCCTGAAGACAAAGATTTATTCTTTTTTAGAGATATTGTAGGGAGTGTGCCAAGCTGAGTTGAGGAGTATGTGCTTTTAATGAACAGCTGTAAAACTGTTTGCACTAGGTGCAATCTCCATATTACTAAAATGTACACTTGAAAACACTTTTTTGATTTTAACATAAATTTATGCCTGTATTGTGTGGCAGCCTATCTTATACTGTGTGTAATGCAAATTTAAAATAATGACTTCCACATACACAGTCCTTTCTGTGACAGGCAGGGACCTCCTAACACTAAGGGGCCGATTACGATGCGGCCCGTTCCTGGCCGCGTCGTAATGGGCCGCTCAGTTTACTTTCCGACTGCCTCATTTTGATGCTGGCGGTCGGAAAGTAAACTCGCCGGTCATTCTAGCTGGCTTACGACGGACTCATGGAGCCAGTCGGCCAGTCAGAGCTGGTTCATTATCTCAAAGGATGGGCCTTTCCGCACTTGGGATTACAATGCATGGTTTCCGACACGGTTTCCATGCCGGCCTCTCCGACATGGAAATCATGTCGGAAAGTGTGTTTGGAGGCCCACAGCAGGGCTCCCTTGTGCGTGCAGACACCTTTTGGTGGCCGAGGGGGCACCTATGGTGCCCCTCTTGATCCCTGCACCTTGAGGTGCCTGCCACCGGGTGCAGGGATGAACAACACCTCCCATTTCTCAATGGGAGCTTGGGTTACGGCCAGTTTACAGCTGTAACACAAGCTCCCATTGAGAAATGGGAGTATGCGACCGAACAGTGTTAGGTTGCATTGTAATTACCTGGTCGGACATTGTAATCAGGCCCTATATATACATACAAGTCCCTATTCCCTGCCGAACAGAATTCAGTTCTATGGGCTTCTGGTAGCACACACATACATCTGCAGTGATCACATTAACCAATAAAGGTTCCATACCATAAAATTGTGTATTTCCCACTGTTCTTTTTATCAAACTTGCATTTACTTTTCATTTATGTTGTGCATTATTTTATATGCAATTACTTGATGGTGAAAGATCAAAAAATAATCACAGAATATTTAGTTTTTTTAGCTACGCCTTTGATTCCACTTCCACTCTCACGGACCACATCCCAATTGCACTCAGGATCACAGCATCCATACTTTTTTTATTGCCCTTCTACCACTGAGAAAGCCAGTGATGTTAGCATATGTTGTACTGCAGTCCCTCACATTCACTAGAAATAATATTGGCCATGACAAAAGCGACACCTGACAATTCATATGCTTTGTTCACTCATGGATTTATCAGGAGGATGGGCTAATAAATGTTTTAAAGTTCATGTTTGGAAACTTCCAATTCAAATAAATGTTAATGCAATGATGCGATCTAATATACTAATTTGAGACACTTCCATGTGTTAAAGATACACTTTCAAGTCTTAATCATGTTCTTATATTTTGTTTGTTGTGTAATTTGTATCCCAAATATTTTAAAGGTTCTACATGCTATTAGGTACTTAGGGATGAGCCAGACCACTGATTTGGGCTTGGCTCGACTGCAGAGCCATTTTAAGACATGGACAGAGTGGGCAATTGCCCAGGGCCAACACTCCAAGGGCCGGCCCCTACCCGCCTTCCACAAGCACTACCAATGGACCATCGCACCAGCAGAGTTTGCCAGGGTAGGAGGGTGCTGCTTATTCAACCACTTAAAAGTGCCTCTTCTGTTACTGCCGTCTCTGCTGAGAGTACTCTCCATTTTTCTAGTACTCATGGAGGGCCTATCTGATTTTAGGAATTGTCCCACCTTGTTCTTCTCATGTATCTGATTCTTAGCAATGACCCTGTGAATCAGTTGCTGTGGATCTCCCATCTGATCTGGACATCATCCTGCTCTTTAATTCTCTGTCTGTTGGTTGGGCTCCCAATTCCGAGATAAATATACAGTCTCTGATGCACACTCTAATGCAGCAGTCGAGCCTTCTTGGTGCTGTGAGACTACAGACAAGTGGTAGGTACCTCGCATCCTGACATTTGGTGTGAGATTGTCATCCACATCATCTTTTCTGCCTCATTAACTCTTTTAAGTTTGGCGTCTAGTGGAGGGTCTAGTGAATCAGATGTGCTTGTTCACCTTGCCTAAACTAGCAGCAGGTAAAAAAGTCACTTTCCTTAATGTTTCCCAAACTGTTTTGCCATGCGTATTGAAATGTTTAGAAACATAACATGTTGCTGTTGCTTTCTCTCCAAGAAAGATTGGCTATATTTGGGAAGTGCTTAAGGGCATTAATTTACTATTGAACAAGGACGATGGGCCACATGTACAACTGTTTTTATCGGTCGCAAACAGCGAAACAGGCCATTTGCGCTTGCTAAAACAGCCTGTAGCATGTATCAACCTAATTTTGCGTTTTGGTGTTACCGACTAGCAAAATAGGGTTTGCGAGTTGCAAAAAAAAATAAAATAAAAATAAAATCGCAATTTGCGAGTCACAAAATGAATTTGTGCATGAGGCCCATAATGCGCCATTTGAATGTAGCATACTTAGAGGCAATCTCATACATGGCACCGTGAATAAACAGTGCAATATAAAAAAATAGCAAATGAAGGCATTGATAAACCAGTGGGGTATGGCCGCTCCTCCTTTTGTCCTGAATTTTGACTACTTGTACTGAATTTTTGTCCTGAATTTTGACCCTTGGTCCGGAATTTTTTTACAATCCCGTCCGGAATTTGCCTCCATGCCAGGTGGTCACCCTACATTATTCAGTCGTTAAATGAATGAAAGCATACAACCGGAAATCGAGTCATCTGGTAACCGTATAAAACACAGGGAACAATTTAGTTAGTAGTAGCAAAAATAAAGTATAAAAAAATAAAAGAATTGATACAATTCTTGCTCACTTTCTGACAATTAATGTACATGAAGTAGGGTGGCCAAATCTTGAGAAGTAAAAACCGGGACATTTTGCAAAAATAGGAGGACTACAATTTTACGTCAACGGTGCTGCCAGAATGACAACTCTTATCAGCATAGGAACACAGAAGAAACACTAAGAAAATAAATAAAATGCAATTATTAAAACCGGCATCATACCGGTTAATTAAATTGCTTACTTATAATAGCTGCTTACAAGAACAACTTTAGAAAACCCAAAAAGTGCCTCTCACTGGTTTCAGTCCACCCCTCTAAAACCGGGACATGAGCCAACATTGCAGAAATCTGCCCGGACAGCTGCTGAAACCCCGCGACTGTCTGGGTAAATCTGGGAGGCCTGGTCATCCTAACATGAAGGGAAGAGTCCTCGGTGTAAGCGAGGAATACTGACCGTGGTTCTTTCTCGTCCTTAGTTCCGGGTAAGCTGTCTGCACGGACTCAGCTCGACGGCGCCGAACAACTTGCTTAGCGTTCCTTGTCGTTTGTTTGTGGCAGGTCGCTCTTTGTACCGCCGATGAAATACACAATTAATAATCAACACCGAGGCTTTACCTTTAACGTCAGCTTCTCTTTTTAAGCATGGTTCCGCAAGCTCCGTGCCAACAATGTTTAATTTGTGTTTACTTTCCACGAGGAAGCGACTTTCCAGTCTGAGTGGCTGTCGATATGCGGGCAGCTGATTTTCGTTTTTCCATTCGTGGCCAAACAGCACCATCCGCGTAGTTAAAGTCTTAAAGAGGCAAGCCTGTTGTTTTTTCAGTCTCTGTTGATATTTTACTTGTTCTGAAAAAACGTACTTCTGTTTGCCCTACGACTGCTGACTAAACAGTAACAAAAATATGTTCCCATACAGCCCTGCAGAGGGCGACCGTGCGTTGTTTTCATAAAAGTGTCCTGGTAAAACCCTTTCCAAGAATCTTTAATTTATCGGATGTGCGATAGCTGAAGAAAAGAATGCAAACTAAAGAACACCGCTGCAATTATTAATTGCTTCGAAACATTGTTGCTGTTAGTTAAAATGAACAATGTATATGTTAGACTACATGTGAGCCTGCAATGCCTGTATAAAAAACGCACGTCTCTATTTTCCTTATTAGAGCATTGTGATGATCCTAGTCGCCTGCAATAAATCGGTTATTACATTTGAGTTATGACCCTGCCTTGTGCCAGTAGCCAAGGTGAAGGATAGGTCAATGTTAGCACCATTACAGTTGCAGTTTAGATAAAGCAACTAAAACTGGCTTTTCATTCTTCTGATCTGTTTTTCTAAATCGAACAGCCCTGAGCAGAATGGAGATATTTATGGCAACATCTTTATTTTTGGCACACTTAAATGAATTACATGAAAAGTAGAATCTCTCTGCACTTGTCTACACATTATGAGCCTTACCTTTTGTTTACCCTGACTTACATTATACTGATTGTAATATCTTTTAGCAACAAATTACTAACTGCTTTTTGATATGTTTAATTTAGCACTAGATTCAGCTTTTATTCTTCGTGTCTGCTACCATACTATCTCTCTGATATGATAAGAGCAAGACACCAAGGATTTAAAGGGTTTGCAGGAAGATTGATGGTGAGCCTATGTATTCTAATGAATAGAATATCCTCTGTCATACATTTGAAGGATATTGCAAGACACTTCAGAGTTTCATGACCTTATAAAGGACCTCAGCCTTCGTTCTCGTTCCTCTCTGTGGTCGCAGGACTCCTCTGTGTCGTGCAATATCCTTATAATGTACGCTAGAGGGTGCTTTAGCCCATATATATCCAACAGAGGTTTAATATTATTGGTTGACACAAGTTCTGGGAATTGATTTAACAACCCATTTTTTTTCTGGCAGTGGTGGTCTGGGTTTACCTCTACTGAGCCAAGTGTGCTATATTTTAGTGCTAAATATTCTTTTACAAACCACTGCAATTTAAAAATGTAATCCATTTGAGGTAAACCAAAACTACAACTCCGAAAAAGCATTGGGATCAGTGCTTAATTTGTAAAAGAATGAGTGCTGGTGAGCGAAGTTCTTCTCAGAAGCCAGAGGCCGGTAAAATTAAATGTTGCACACTGAATACTAGGGCTGTGCAGTCTTAAATCCACCTCATGCTTCCTTAGTCCACTACCAGACACTCCCTGCCCCCTTATCTCACTCTTTCAAGCTCCTGCTTTCTCTCTTTGTGATGGTCTTCCCGTCTTTCTCTTCCTCTGTTATTATGCATGTGTTTACCTCTGTTGCCAATGCCGGCGCTAGGCATGGGCAGCTGCCCAGGGCCCCACAGCCATCTAACTACGATGGGGCCCCCCACGAGTCGTTTATCCTTTTGAAATGGTGCAATTGTACGAGTTACAGGTGGGCAGCCCCCTCCCTTGGGGTTTACAGCTGTGGTGCAGCTGCATGGCCAAAGGCGGGGCCCCCCTCACCCGGGCCCGGCTGCCATGGGCTGAAAGGGCAATATGACTCCTGCATCCCTTTCAGCTGCTGCAGACTGGGCAGGGCTGGGTTTGTGGCCGTGATCAGCTTTCCTTTGCTGGCAACTGCATGATAATAGCGGTTAGGCAGATGCTTGAACTGGCCTGAGGTGTGAAGTGAGCCCTGCCCCTGGATGAATGAAACGCAGAGGATCCTGCACGGCTCACAACAAAAAAACAGAGTGACCTCACACCACAATGGGCGCTGCTCACTTACAATTAAGGGAAAGAGAGAAGAGCAGAAAATGGAGAGAGAGGTTATTATTCTTTTCTTTTTTTGCAACTCTGTTTTATTGTTTTTTTTTCAAACAAGCATGTGCATCCAAAAGAAACATAAACAGAGTAAAACATTAACAGTAACTCCGGTTATAAGCGCTTGTTGTTTTTTATTTTCATGTAATTTACATGAAACGAAGGAATATTGAACATTTGGGTCTGTAAAAGAATAGTGGAGATGATAACATTGAGTTGAGGGAGGGAAGGAGGGCTGACCCCACATCCATCCTTACCACCCCGAGGGGAGTGCAACAAACCCTCCAAGATACACCCAAGCTATATAACTCGTAAAACCACACACCATTTTTTGTTTTACACTTCTGAAAAGGTAGCACTACTCCCCGGCATCATGTTTGTTCACATCTGAAATCCCGAATTCCTGTGTTCCTGGGTGCATCTAAAGAGGTCTGGTGTTCTCTTTTGCTTTTAATCGAAGTATCGAGGCGCATCTAAAAGGGGTTAGGCAAATAAAAGAAGGTAAGAGGTGGGGGAGATGACAGAGGACAGCAGAGGTGAGAGCTGAACATAAGGGGCAAGACAGCTATATAGAACAAGATGATTAAGGAAAGGAGATGGGGAAGGAGTGATATGTATGTATGGCAGAATCAATGAGAGAAGGAAAGAGTCTTAGTTAGGTAAAAAGAATAGCATGCCAAAGAGAAATGTAACAGGCTTGGGGAGAGTGGGAGGATGGAAGGGGAGAGAATGTTGTAAATAACACAAGAGCAGTGGTGTAACACAAAATGATGGGGTCCCTCTCTACAGAATGTGATAATGGCCCCTGAGTCTCTCACATCTCATAGATATTCATTGGCCCTGGGCTGAATGGGAGCCCCCTGGTGGGTTGGGGGTCCCCTGAAGTGTTGTGGGCCTGTCTGTGCTGCAGTGACCTGTATTGCGTCCTGGCAAAAGACGTGAAGCAAGGTAAGAGGCCGGGGAGCAGAGTGGTGAATAGCAGCGTATGTAGGGGAGAGGTGGAAGCTTGAGAGACAGAAACAGCGAATGGAGAGTAGAGGTCAGAGAGAGATAAAACATGAAGAGTTGAGCATGGAGGGGAGAGGTGGACATAAAGGGGAAAGAACCAGTGAACAAAGTTGAGGCTGGAGAGAAAGATGAAAGGTGAAAGGCAGTGCTTGAATAGGAGAGGTAGATATAAGAGAAGCGGAACCATCAGGACAACTTAAGTGTCATGGAGATGGAATGGTGTGTGTGTTGGATGTAAGAGGGCAAGACAACCAAGAGCAGGTAAGAGGCTAGGGAGAGAGGCATGGGAGAGGTAGATTTCAGAGAGATAGAACCAGTGAGAGAAGGTTAGAGACTGCAGAGAGATGAGAGGTTCAGCAGGTAGGTAAGAGGTGGGTGTAATATAGGCAGAATTAGTGAGAAGGGTAAGAGACAGTAGTAGAGAGAAAGTGAAGTGTAGAGCATGGAAGGGAGATGTGGATATACGAGGCAGAAACAGTGAGACAAGGTAAGAGGCAGGGGGCTCAAAGAGGAGAGGTGGATGTAAAGGGAACAGACTAGCAAAAAAATGTTAGAAGGCTGGAGGAAGAAATGAGAGGTGAATGGCAGTACATGGATGGGGTATGTAGATGTAAGAGAGGCAGAACAATCAATAAACCTTACACAGAGAAGAGAGAGCTAATTGTGAGAGGTGGATGTAGAAGGCCAGAATCAATGAGAAAAGTAAGAGACAGGGGAGAGATGAGGCATACAGCATGGAGGAGAAAGGTGGATATAAGAGGGACATAACGAGAAAGAGAAGCGATGAAGCTGGGGATAACAGAGAGATTGATGTAAAAGGGGCATAATCCACAAAATAAGGTTCGAGGAAGGGACGAGAATAAGAGTAGAGCATGAACGGAAATAGGTGGTGTAAGGGGCAAGATCAGTGAAAAAGATTAGAGTGTTCAGGAGGATGAAAATGGTGAGAAGATGTAAATGGGGCAGAGCCAGTGAAAAAAGTTATAAGGCTGGGGGAGAGATGAGCAGTGAAGGTAGTTGGAAGGTCCAGAGAAGACTCAGAACCGAGGGTGCGTTTTGTAAGATCCTTTATTTCTCTTTCTCAAGTTGAAGTACTCGACCGGCAGAGCTAACGTCTCAGCAGCAACTGCCACATTCCGACAGTCACACGTCCACCCGGTGCGGTTGCCAAGGTGGCACCCGCCACCTCATTCTAACTGAAAACCCAACACATCTTCTCCCTCACAATGCCCACAGCACAGAACCAGCATGTGGCATTAAAACAACGAACCCCAATTGGGATAAAGAAAACATAAAAACGAAAAAAGAAAGCAAATAAAAACCTGGACATAAAGTATTAAGGGAATTACTCCAAAACATCAATTAGTGGAAAATAAGAATTGCAGAAGTCATCCTCACACACAATTCTCAAATCGTGATATAATCATTGAAACGAGACGGTGGCCATTTAGCTCTCACTGGCCTCCATGAGCTAGTATCACGGTGGATCTGTGTGGTCCCCAATGTTTCTCTAGACTCTCCTCCAACACCCACAGCATCCTTGGGTTCCCTACTTGGTACTACTTCTTTTGTTGTCAGCTTTGACAATTTCTCTTTATTCCACCATTTAACATCACTCAACCTCACCACTCTTTCCTTAACTACCTCAAACTTCAAAGGTTGGGAGAATTTGAAATGACCCTTGGCTACTATGCCAGGCAGTTTAACTTTCACCACATCCTCTTCAGTGAAAGTGGGTTGACGTCTTCCCCTTATCGGAGCAGTAATGGCATACTTCACCTGAGCCTCCCTACATCTCTCCTTCACACACTCCAATTTGGATTGTGGTACTGCCAAACCATTCATCCATGGTCTGACCAACTTGGATGCAGCCATTCTACCCTTAAGTAAAACAAAAGGTGAAACCTTGGTGGAAGCACAAGGAGTGATGCGTAATGCCCATAACAAATCCAAATGTTCTTCCTTCCAGTTCAACCCATTGGCTACCGAGAGTTGAATATTGTTCTTTATGATTCTGTTATAGCGCTCTACTAAACCATTGCTGCAGGGGTGATAGAGAGAAGTAGTGACATGTTTAACACCCCAACGAGACACAAAACTTTAAAACTCTTTTGAAGTGAATTGCACCCCATTATCAGTGACAAGTTCCACCGGTGCACCTTCTCTTAGGAACAAAGTTTGCAAAAATGTTGAGACCTCCTCCGTATTAGCAGATTGAACAAATTGGACCTCTGGCCATTTTGTGCCATAATCTACTAGTACTATTCCAAACCTACTGCATTCATCCAAAACATACATGGGACCAATTCTATCCAACCCCAACTTAAACCAGGGGTTCTTCAGAACTGGAATGGCTTCCACTTGGCTGGGGAACATCACCTGAGTTTTATCACTAACTGCACATGCTACACAGTCCCTGGCAAAATGCTCTACACTCCGATCCATTCCTGGCCACCAGAAAAGTTCCCTGAACCTCCTCTTCATGGCTCTCATTTCCACATGTCCTTTATGAGCTAAAGATAAAATTTTACTTTGTAACTTCAAAGGGACCACCAACAAATCCATCCTCCTCAAAACTCCATCATTGATACTCAATTCGGGAAATACATGTTTATGCGAATTTACCCCAGAAATCTTTAGGTGTCCAATCTTTCCCAAGCATGTTCGTGAGTACCTGCATTGCCTCATCACACAAAACAGCCTCCTTCCATTCTCCTTCTGAGATGCATCCAAATCCAGCTTCTCCCAACGTGGGTACTATACAGTCCTCATCACTAACCACCTCCGTGACATCATCTTGGATGGCAAACTGGATAAACAATCCGCAAACACATTCTTGGCACCGGGAATATACTCTAGCGTGAATTGGTACTCCATCATCCTATAATGCCACTTAGCTATAGGGGGAGTGGTCTTACTGGCACCTTTGGTAGTAAATAGATTCAGCAGTGATTTGTGGTCCATGCGGATGGTAAACATGGAACCCCACAAATAGTTCCTGAAATAATCCACTCCCCACCAACAGGCTAAAGCCTCTTTCTCAATAACTGAGTAGGTGGGTTTAGCTCCTCTGAGTGCCCTAGAGGCAAACGCCACTACCACTTCTCTACCATCCCTTTTCTGCGGCAGTTCAGCACCTAAACCATGTTGAATAGCATCTGTTACAACAATTGAAGGATCATTGGTATCAAAAGGTTGAAGAGGAATGGCATTCCCCAATGCACATTTGACATCTCGGAATTCCACGTCACGCTCATCAGACCACACAAACTGCTGATTTTTTTTAAATAACTCGCTCATATGCTGTGTCCTCCTACTGCAATTGGGTATGAATCTAGCATAGAACTCTAGCATGCCAAAGAAAGACCGCAATTGATCCTTGTTGAGTGGAACAGGGAATTCCTTGATGGCCCTGACTAGATCCTCTTTAGGTTCTACTCCTTGGAAAGAGAGCCTTAACTCAACTCGGAGAAGACAGAAGTCCTCGTCCTCGGACCCTCCCCCTCGGCATGGGACAACACCTGGTGGCCTACCGCCCTCGGCAGCCCCCCCACACCCATTAACCATGCCCAAAACCTCGGCATCGTACTCGACTCTTCCCTCTCCATGACCCGACAGGTCAACACCGTTGCCTCCAGCTGCTTCAACACCCTGCGAATCCTCCGAAAGACCTTCAAGTGGATCCCCCACGAATCAAGGAAGGCCGTCACCCATGCGCTCATCACCAGCAGACAGGACTACGGAAACGCCCTCTACGCCGGGATCAACAAGTCTCTGATCCGCAAGCTCCAGACCATACAGAACACCGCAGCCAGACTCATCCTCGACATTCCTCGACACGAGCACACCACCCAACACCTACGGAACCTCCACTGGCTCCCCGTAGAGAAGAGAGTCACTTTCAAGATACTCACCCACGCCTACAAATGCATCCACAACACCGGACCCAATACCTCAACGAGAGAATCTCCCTCTACGTACCGCAGAGCCAGAACAGGTGGAAGAACCTTCTCCTACATCGCAGCCAAGACCTGGAATGAGCTCCCGCTCAGCATCAGACGCGCCCCCTCCCTGAACATCTTCAGGAAGATGCTCAAGACCTGGCTCTTCGACTGAACGGAGCTGCTTATCCCCCCCACCCCCCAGCGCCTTGAGACCCTCACGGGTGAGTAGCGCACTTACAATTCCCCTGATTGATTGATTGATTGAGCCTGTATCCCAGATAATCTTCAGCATTGACTGCAAATTTACATTTATTGCTCTTGAGTGTGACTCCTTTGTTAGTCAGAATGGAAAGCACCACAGCTAGGGTCTTATCATGGGACTCCATATCTTTACCATAGACTAAAATGTCATCCTGGAAACACCTCATGTGTGGAACCCCCTCAAACATTGCCCCAATGATTCTCTGAAATACAGAGGCAGCTGATGCTAATCCAAATGGCATCCTTTTGAACCTGTATGCACCAGACGGAGTAATGAAAGACATCAAATGACGACTCTTTTTCTGCAAAGTTACCTGATGGTAGGCCGACGACACGTCTAAGGTCGAAAATAATTTGGCCCCCTTCAATGAGCTTAACATTTCGGTGATATTGGGTAAGGGATGTCTGTCAACCCAGATCCTCTCTCATTAGGATCTCTCAAATCAATGCACATCCTGAGGGAGCCATTGGCTTTCCTGGCTAAGACTACCAGAGCTAACCATTCAGAGCTTTCTATTGGCTTGATTATCCCCTGTTTACATAAGCGTGCTAGCTCTTGTTCTAATTCTTTCCTCATTGCAAAAGGTACACATCTAGATTTGTGGACTACAGGTTTGGCCCCATCCTTCATGTTAGACCTGGCACCATTGGCGTGGGTCTCCCCTGCATTTTTTGCTTTTGCCTCCTGTGTTTTTGCTGTGTGTTGGACTCCGTTTTGCTGGTCTAGATGCTTTGGGCACTTTGCGACTGCTGTTCAGTGCCAAAGTGCAAGTGCTCCCTTTGTAAATTGTTGTTATGGATTAGTGATTCCATGATTGTCATATTTGATTTACTTGTCAGACCCTAGTACAGTGCATTGTGTGTGCCCAGGGCCTGTAAATCAAATGCTGATAGTGGGCTGCAGCACTGATTGTGCCACCCACAGAAGCAGCCTGTAAAATGTAACTTTGGCCTGCCATGTCGACTTGGCAAGTGTACCCACTTACCAGTCCCTAAACCTTACCTTTTCTACATATTAGTCACCCCTAAGGTAGGCCCAAGGTACCCCTGTGGGCAGGGTGCAGTGTAAGTGAAAGGTAGGACATGCCCTAGTGTGTGTGGCATGCCCTGATAGTGAATTACTGCCAATTTCGTTTTTCACTATTGCAAGGCTAACTGTTCCCATAGGACAGAATGGGGAGTTTGTTTATAACCTCTTATAAACATAACTGCCTCTGGGAACAAGGTAGGAAAATAAAGTTTAGTATGCCTGAACTCAGAATGTTAAAATGCATCTTTTAGTGAGGGTGATTTTTACATTCTGTGTTTGAAAATACCACTTTTAGAAAGAAGGTATTTTTTTGCTCAACCATCCAGTGTGCCTCTGCTACGTTTGTGTATTGTATGTTTGGCTTTTGGATGGCAGGGGCTGGAGAGGGGCAGTGGTTCCAGAGAGCCTGATGAGTCAGGGCTGGGCTGAATAGACCTGGGCTGCATTTAGAGTAGGGGGAGGAGATTTCCTTTCACCTGAATGGGCCTGGTCTGCCTTCAACAATGCTGTCTCCACCTCCTGCCAGGAAGCTGCACCAGTGAGGACAGAACTGGTTTTGGCTGGGTACAGACACTCTCTGCCTTCAGAGAACAAAGGATTTTTGTGTATAAAAAGAGGGGCCCAGACCCCAGACTTTTAGATCACTTCTGGGAAATCAAGAGGAACTTTTGCCTAGGAGAAGAGCCGGAGAAGCTGAAGAGGAATAATTCCCCTGTGCTGTTTGCTGTCTGGGGTTGGACTGCAGTGGCTACTTGCTGCCAAGGAAAGGAGAAAGGACTTTGCTGCTGACTTTGTCCCCCTGCTTGAAGAGAAGATCTCCAAGGGCTTGAACTGAGCTTGCCCCCTGTTCTCAAGGTCTCAGGAACAGCAAAGACCTGACTGTGTCTGTGGGCACCGTCTCTGATCGTCTCTCCGCAGAAGAAAAGGGTAACCGACTCTGTCATTGAGTCCGTCGCAGGATTCCGTGTCCTGAAAGCACCGCCGAGAGCAACGCCTTGCTTCGCAACGCAACCCTGGTCTCACCGACTCCGTCAACGAGCCGCTGCTTGCACCATGTCCTGTGGGCACCGCACTCCGCAACGCTTTGCTACACGCTGCAAGGACGTCACCAACTCCGTTGCTGCCTGACCCGAACACCGACCGGCTCCGTCGCCGCACCATGACCTGCCAGCACCGCAGCGAGCATCGTCTCACCCCTCAACGCAAGCCCTGGTCTCACCGACTCCGTCAACGAGCCGCTGCCTGCACCGAATCGTGAGGACATCATCCGCCGCAACGCTCCGTTTCACAATGCGACCGCGACGTTTGCCCCGACCGACTCGCACTGACGTGTTGGCCGCAACGAGAAAGGTACTGTGTCTGAGTCTGTCGACGCTTTAGCTGGCCCGTATCGACGCGGTTGGCTGGAATTGTTGGACTCTGTCGTTTACAGTATCGCAGTAGCCCCAGGAGGAGCTACCGAGTCGGAGGAACTGTGTTTTATTGATTTTCCTGCAATTTAAAGATTATTTTGCACAAGTACTATTTTTCAAGAGTATTGTATGTTGGATTTTTATCGTATTTGGTCTTGTTGGTTTAGATAAAGATTACTTATTTTTCTAAACTGGTGTGGTGTCCATTGTAGTGTTTTCACTGTATTACTGTATGTGTTCACAAATGCTTTACACACTGCCTCTGAGATAAGCTTGCCTGCTCGTGCCAAGCTACCAAGGGGGTGAGCAGGGGGAGTGTATCCCCCGTACCCTGACTAAAAGCAAGGGCCCCTATTTGGACATAGGTACCTACCTCTGCCAACTAGAGAACCCCATTTCTAACACTTCAAAAGTATACGATGAGAAAATCCTTTAATTCTGCCTAAGTTCTCCCGAAATACTTCAAGGTAACTTGCTTCCCACTTCTTGTCCTGAACTGCACACACAGATTTGTAATCTTCCTTAAGCAACACTTGCTCAGGGCTATTAGGGTCAAGAATGATGCCTAAGTTCTTTTGCTCTAACCAGCCTAATAAATTGGGTCCTTCCTTTGCCACATAAACTGTTGCATGGGTACTATGACCTTTAAAATGTAATTCAGTGTTGAATTCCCCTAGAATCTCCACGGGTTTGCCCCCATACGCTACTGGTTTAACATGTGACCTTTTCAAAGTAACATTGACAATTTTGTTCCAGTCATCTGGACCAATGAGAGTGAAGAAAGATCCTGAATCTGTCACAGCAGATATACACATGTTTGCCAAACCTATTTGACACACAGGTTTTTTCATACCTACAGATTCTAATCTAAACACTTCATTTGGCAACAACACTTCACTTGCATCGGAAATTATCATCACAACATTGCTCTCATCGTTATCAGAACTATGTTCAGAAACACACTCAAGGGCAAGAACACGTTTAGGGGTAGTTTAACTATTCTTAGCTCTAGATTTGCAAACTTTAGCAAATGTCCTCTTTTTCTACATTTAGCACAAGTCTTGTCCTGAGCTGGGCACGAAGGAGCATTCCCTAAATGGTTTCTGCTCCCACATCTGTAGCATTCCCTAATACCTTTTGGTTTGAACGTATTTCCCCTCTCAGTTTTCCTTGCAGTGGCATCAGAACCCACTGTATGTACCGGTGAATCCAGAGCCATCTGGTCCATGTATCTGGTGGTTGCTGTTACGGGTGGACTGAACTCTGCAACAATTACACAAGGTTGACATACGAGACATAATTACTAACAGGAGTTAAGAGATGTTTTATATTGATTCACCAAAGTGTCATGTTTTCGATGAATTTAGGCCAGGAAGTAGCCCAGAGACTCACTTTGAACATTCTTCTCAAGGGGGATATTTAGAGTTTTTTTTAGCTGACTTTGGGTTGGCCCTCCCAAACACACGGGAAGCTGGTGAGGGCATCCCTTCCTTTAAGGGGAGAGGGTTGTTCTCCACTATTGATTTTATATTTGTTAATACAACCCTAATTCCCCTTGTTTTGGACTATACTGCTAGATGGTCTCACTATAGCGACCACAACCCAATTTATATTAGTCTGAGAGGGTGTTTGAAGACCACAGCAGTGGTAGAACCAGGGACCCTGGCTCCTAAGATAAAAACTAGGGACCAAGGCCGCAGATTGAAATGGGCCAAGATGGTACCAGACCTTTTTTTAAGTGACGTGTTAAACACTGTAGGGACTGAGATTGCTATCTGTCAAGATAGCTCTCAGGGGGGAGCAGTGATTGCCGTAGCCTTTGATACGATCTGTAAGCAGATAGCCAGTGCCCTCTCCATACCCAACAAAGAGGGCACTTACAAGAAAGAGAGGTGGTTCGACCATAATTGTACTATTGCCCATCAGAAATTATTACGTGCCCTGAAAGAAAAACCTTGGGACAGAAATCTAATAGCTAGGGCAAGGGTAGAGTATAATCAGGTCCGGCATATACGCAAACTGGAAGTTAAACAAGAGGCCTGGGAGGAACTGTCGTCTGTCGATGTGATTAAGAATAGTGCCAAATTTTGGGAGATCGTAAACAGACCTTTTTTTTCTGGTCAAGAGAGTAACGTCGTTGAATGTAACATCCCAGAAGATTTCTGGTTTAATCATTTCAAACTTATTTATAGTGGCCAGCATGATCAGGCAAATTTAGAGCCCACGTGTTTAACCAGTGCCTACAGTTTGAACTTCTCTGAACATGAAGTGGCTGTAGCCATAGCCCAAATGACGAGCAATAAAGCCCCGGGCCCTGATGGGTTTCCCGTCGACCTTTTTAAATTAGATATTTCCTTATGGGCTAAGTTATTGGCTAATATCTTAAATACAGCATGCGAAACGGGTAAGCCTAAGTCTTGGTCGACATCGACCATCGTCCCAGTTTTTAAAAAGGGTGATAGAGGGGACCCAGGGTGTTATAGGCCCATATCACTGATTGATTCTACGGTTAAGGTGATGAGGAGAGTGGTCCTCAACAGGTTGTCCGGTTGGATCAATGAACGTGGTATTTTGTCTAATCTCCAATATGGATTTAGGAAGGGCAAAAGCACCCTGGATCAGTGCCTTAACCTATATTTATTAATAGGGAAATACACAGTAGCTAAAAAAGGGACCCTCCACCTCGCGTTCATGGACCTATCCTCGGCGTTTGACCGAGTAAATAGATCAAAGCTTTGGGATCTGTTGTTAGCAATGGGTATGGATAAGAACATCGTCTACTTTCTGTCTGATCTGCATAGGGACTTATCGGCTGCAGTAAGGTTTGACCAAATGGGTAACTCAACGCAGAGGATTGATATCACTAGAGGAGTCAGACAGGGCTGTATCCTGGCTCCTCTGTTATTCACCCTCTACATTAATAACCTAGATTTGGTCTTGTGTAGCGCTGCCAGGGATATCCCTCGTGTGGGGAATCGTTTGATCCCTGCATTACTTTATGCAGACGATGCGGCCCTATTGGCACGTACTGCGGTGGGGCTTCTGCGTTTGTTATCCTCCTTTGCCGATTTTATGGGCTCCTTGGACTTAAATGTTAACTTTTCCAAGTCACATGTCATGAGCATGGGAGAAAGGCCTAGTAAAATTAAGACGTTTAGTTGTGACGGAAATGAAATAACCAGGGTCTCTTCATTTCCGTACCTAGGCGTCTTATTTGACGAGAGGTGTTCTTGGGCCCCGCAGAGGAGGGCAAAGAAAATCACCATGGCACGCTCCTCAGGTGCGGTACTTGATTTTGCCCGAAGGTTGGGTGCCAAACCAATGAAGGCAATGATACAGATATACAAATCCAAGTGTATTGCCATTGCAAATTATGGATCTGATATTTGGGGGTATAGAAATTGCATAGAACTTCAAATGGTGGAAAACAAATTTTTAAGAAGTCTGCTCTCAGTCCCCCAGTCCACACCTTTGTTTACAGTCCATGAAGAATTGGGTGTTGGTTATGTGTCTGACTTAATTAAAATGGCCCCTTTTCTCAAATGGATTTCGATCTGGTGTAACCCAGAATTAGTGCTGAACCAAGAGATCATTCGTGATTACATCGCACTGGACAGGGCTAGCAGTATTCCATGGTTTAGTCATGTGAGTAGCATAGCAAGGGTGCTAGGTCACCCAGAGGTCTTTGACAACCCTGAAATAATATGTAAAAAAGATCTGGGGTGGGCAAAGACTTCGTTTCTGCGTTTAGCATCCGCAGAAAGAGAGGCAATAGAGCTATCAAAACCAACAGCCCGTGCTCATCAGATCTTAAAAACCTCTTTTCTGATGGAGCCTTATTTGGACATAGTCACTAAGCCTCGACATCGTTTTCTCTTAACGAGGTTTAGGTTTAAGCTTTTACACTTTCTATTGGCCGAACCCTTGGGCCGGAACAAGTCAGAGGATCTGGGACTCTGTTCTTGTGATAGTTTTTCGAGGCAAGATACTCTGCATTTTGTAATGTTTTGTGACCACTACCTGCAGATTCGGAAGCGTTTTATTTTTCCAATCTTAAAAGATAAAGGCTTTGTGCAGGTTAGACCAGCCTTAGCATATCTACAGATGCTGAACAGCCCTTGGGAAATTTTTAATATCGCTAGTTTTATAGTTGCAGCAGTTAGAGCAAGGAGAAAAAGAAACTAAATCTTAATTGCTCATTTCTCTGTATAATGGATTCTCCCTTTTATATTATGTATTTTATATTCTATTGCTGTATTTTTAGAGCTGTATTTTATTAATGATGGATTTTGAGTGTTATATGTTTTGTACGTGCTGGGTATTTTAACATGCTTTTATGATTTTGAATAATCGAATAAAGTGATTTTGACTGACTGATTCACCAGAACAACATATACTACATTCATTACGATGAGTATATGATATCTACAATGTATCAGCATGCTGTGATTTCTCATTATATGTCTTGCAATACGTTTAAAATCATGTGCTCTTGAGTTTGCCAATGCTCGTTGCTAAAAACATTGTGCTTTCAATGTCATTGCCTAAAACGGTATGCTTTCTGAAGCACAGGTGGTAAGCTCATAATCGTTGGAACGTGAGCACGTGTTAACTGTCTTGGCGTGCACACGTGTTAACTGTCTTGGCGTGCACACGTGGGATTAGAAACAGGAGTTGAGCACTCGGGTATTTAAGCCCCGCTCACTCCTGTTCGGACGCTTCGCTTTTGGAATACTGGAACTCACCTGGCTCCTGCCTGTCTCTTCTGCTCCAGTGTTGCTCCCTTCGTCTCTGCAGCTCTAGCGGAACTTCCGGTCTCCGGTCCTCCTCAGATTCAAGCCCTCCGACGCTGCTTCCGTACCCTAAAAGAACAAGCATTGGCATAGCCAATAGGTCTCGTCTTTGGGGCCTTATAAGTGTTTAGGCAGAGCTATTGACTTTGCCAATGTGTTTAATGTTGGTGGAGTGGTGGTGGTGGAGTGATGGTGGTGGAGTGGTGGTGGAGGAGTGGTGGTGTTGTGATGCTGAGGTGGTGGTGGAGTGATGGTGGAGTGGTGTTGTGGTGGAGTGGTGGTGGAGTGGTGGTGGAGTGATGGTGGAGTGGTGGTGGAGTGGTGGTGGAGTGGTGGTGGAGTGGTGCTGAGGTGGTGCTGAGGTGGTGGTGTTGTGATGCTGAGGTGGTGGTGTTGTGATGCTGAGGTGGTGGAGTGGTGGTGGAGTGGTGGTGGAGTGGTGGTGTTGTGATGCTGAGGTGGTGGAGTGGTGGTGGAGTGATGCTGAGGTGGTGGAGAGGTGGTGAGTGGTGGTGTTGTGATGCTGAGGTGGTGGAGTGGTGGTGGAGTGATGGTGGAGTGGTGGTGTGATGCTGAGGTGGTGGAGTGGTGGTGTTGTGATGCTGAGGTGGTGGTGGAGTGATGGTGGAGTGGTGGTGTTGTGATGCTGAGGTGGTGGAGTGGTGGTGTTGTGATGCTGACGTGGTGGTGTTGTGATGCTGAGGTGGTGGAGTGTTGGTGTTGTGATGCTGAGGTGGTGGTGTTGTGATGCTGAGGTGGTGGTGTTGTGATGCTGAGGTGGTGGTGTTGTGATGCTGAGGTGGTGTGATGCTGAGGTGGTGGAGTGGTGGTGTTGTGATGCTGAGGTGGTGGTGGAGTGGTGGTGTTGTGGTGGTGGAGTGCTGGTGGAGTGGTGGTGTTGTGATGCTGAGGTGGTGGAGTGGTGGTGTTGTGATGCTGAGGTGGTGGAGTGGTGGTGGAGTGATGGTGGAGTGGTGGTGTGATGCTGAGGTGGTGGAGTGGTGGTGTTGTGATGCTGAGGTGGTGGTGGAGTGATGGTGGAGTGGTGGTGTTGTGATGCTGAGGTGGTGGAGTGGTGGTGTTGTGATGCTGAGGTGGTGGTGTTGTGATGCTGAGGTGGTGGAGTGTTGGTGTTGTGATGCTGAGGTGGTGGTGTTGTGATGCTGAGGTGGTGGTATTGTGATGCTGAGGTGGTGTTGTGATGCTGAGGTGGTGGAGTGGTGGTGTTGTGATGCTGAGGTGGTGGTGGAGTGGTGGTGTTGTGGTGGTGGAGTGCTGGTGGAGTGGTGGTGTTGTGATGCTGAGGTGGTGGAGTGGTGGTGGAGTGGTGGTGTTGTGATGCTGAGGTGGTGGAGTGGTGCTGAGGTGGTGGTGTTGTGATGCTGAGGTGGTGGAGTGGTGGTGTTGTGATGCTGAGGTGGTGGTGTTGTGATGCTGAGGTGGTGGAGTGGTGGTGTTGTGATGCTGAGGTGGTGGTGTTGTGATGCTGAGGTGGTGGAGTGGTGGTGGAGTGATGGTGGAGTGGTGGTGTTGTGATGCTGAGGTGGTGGAGTGGTGGTGGAGTGATGCTGAGGTGGAGGAGTGGTGGTGGAGTGGTGGTGGAGTGATGCTGAGGTGGTGGAGTGGTGGTGGAGTGATGGTGGAGTGGTGGTGTTGTGATGCTGAGGTGGTGGAGTGGTGGTGTTGTGATGCTGAGGTGGTGGAGTGGTGGTGTTGTGATGCTGAGGTGGTGGAGTGGTGGAGTGGTGGTGTTGTGATGCTGAGGTGGTGGAGTGATGCTGAGGTGGTGGAGTGGTGGTGGAGTGGTGCTGAGGTGGTGGAGTGGTGGTGTTGTGATGCTGAGGTGGTGGAGTGGTGGTGGAGTGTTGGTGTTGTGATGCTGAGGTGGTGGAGTGGTGCTGAGGTGATGGTGTTGTGATGCTGAGGTGGTGGAGTGGTGGTGGAGTGGTGGTGTTGTGATGCTGAGGTGGTGGTGTTGTGATGCTGAGGTGGTGGAGTGGTGGTGGAGTGATGGTGGAGTGGTGGTGTTGTGATGCTGAGGTGGTGGAGTGGTGGTGGAGTGATGCTGAGGTGGAGGAGTGGTGGTGGAGTGGTGGTGGAGTGATGCTGAGGTGGTGGAGTGGTGGTGTTGTGATGCTGAGGTGGTGGTGTTGTGATGCTGAGGTGGTGGTGTGGTGATGCTCAGGTGGTGGAGTGGTGGTGTTGTGGTGGTGTTGTGATGCTGAGGTGGTGGAGTGGTGGTGGAGTGATGCTGAGGTGGTGGAGTGGTGGTGGAGTGGTGCTGAGGTGGTGGAGTGGTGGTGTTGTGATGCTGAGGTGGTGGAGTGGTGGTGGAGTGGTGGAGGGGTGCGGAGGTGGTGGAGTGGTGCAGAGGTGGTGGAGTGGTGCTGAGGTGGTGGAGTGGTGCTGAGGTGGTGGAGTGGTGCTGAGGTGGTGGAGTGGTGCTGAGGTGGTGGAGTGGTGATGTTGTGATGCTGAGTGGTGGAGTGGTGGTGGAGTGATGGTGGAGTGATGGTGTTGTGATGCTGAGGTGGTGGAGTGGTGGTGGAGTGATGCTGAGGTGGAGGAGTGGTGGTGGAGTGATGCTGAGGTGGTGGAGTGGTGGTGGAGTGATGCTGAGGTGGTGGAGTGGTGGTGGAGTGGTGCTGAGGTGGTGGAGTGGTGGTGTTGTGATGCTGAGGTGGTGGTGTTGTGATGCTGAGGTGGTGGAGTGGTGGTGTTGTGATGCTGAGGGGGTGGAGTGGTGGTGTTGTGATGCTGAGGTGGTGGAGTGGTGGTGTTGTGATGCTGAGGTGGTGGAGTGGTGGTGGAGTGATGCTGAGGTGGTGGAGTGGTGGTGGAGTGGTGCTGAGGTGGTGGAGTGGTGGTGTTGTGATGCTGAGGTGGTGGAGTGGTGGTGGAGTGGTGGAGGGTGCGGAGGTGGTGGAGTGGTGCGGAGGTGGTGGAGTGGTGCTGAGGTGGTGGAGTGGTGCTGAGGTGGTGGAGTGGTGCTGTTGTGATGCTGAGTGGTGGAGTGGTGGTGCAGATATGTGTATTGTGGCTACCACCAAGCGCCTGTGCCAAGGTATATTTGCAGATTCCTTTGATGATATAACTTTCCTTGCAAAGCTACCAAATAACTTTTTGAAGTTGAAAGAGGCGCAGGTTGACATCATGCCAAGAACAGTCTCGAAGTGTCTGTTAAAACTTTCAATGTGAAAAAAACAACAAAATGCCCATGTTTTCCTCCAATGCCCTGCATCAAAGGGGTCACAACAGAAGCATGGCAGAGCGTTTCTGTGGTGGGGGAGAGGGAGGGGCATTGAAGCGGGCGCGCACGCTTGGCCGAGCGAGAGGAATGCCACATGGCCCTCAGCTCGTGCATGTGCGCTCCCTTTGCATTAAAGCCAGAAAACTACATTAAGTGACAGTAAATGGGCTTTAAAAGGGCTGTTATTACAAGATGCAAGGGGATGCTTATGTTTATTGGCAGAGGTTAGCAGAGGGCTCCTGTATAATATCTGGTAGAAAACGCTGTACAAATAAACAAACTTTCATTAAAGCGCAAAGATTGAGTGATATCCGTCGAGGGGCTGCGCGTTATTGAAAGATGCAAGGGGCTGTTACTACACATATAAGCATAACTAGATTATTTATAAATTGCCCGTACTCCTCCTATGTCCGCAGAGGCAGCGCGTTTTGGACACAATGTGTCTTTAATGCATTGTTAAGCAGTCTCTGCGGACATAGGAGGAGGGTGGGCACTTCATCAATAATCTTACAACTAACAGGAAAGATTGTGCTGTTTCACTTTTTAAGAACAAATGAAAAAGCTTTGTAATAATGCATTTCATGTCAGTACATGGAATGCATTTTCTGAGCTTTTTCATTTGTACATAAAAAGCCAAGCAGCAATCCTTCCTGTTAGTTTATGTTTATAAAAAACAAGCGCTCGCTCTGTGGTGGGGGAGGGGCAGAGCGAGGCGCTTGGGAGAGCGTGACAGGAAAGGCAGATGGCCTGGAGCATGCGAGAAGCGCGTTATTGTGCGCGTTCTCGCATGCTCTAGGCCAGCCAAAAGTTGTGGTCGCATTTCTGAAGCCCACACTACAAAATGTCTCGCCCAGACCAGCGTAAGCGCTGGCTCAGGACGAGACCTAAAAAAGACAAGAAATCAAGAACAGTTACTAGGCAACGGTAAACAAGATCGCATATGCGCTTTCAAGCATTGCGGTAAGACAATTATTGTAATTCGAACCCTGCCAGAACATTTAAGTGCATTCTGACTTTCCTTGTTATCGCGGTAAGCCTTTTTTTTTTAATTGTTTGAAGCTGTTTAGAATATTTAACAGGCACGGAAGCAATATTTAACCCAGACATTTTACAAGGACTTAAAAACTCGTTTTGAACTTTGTTTGTGTACTCAAGAGAATCGGAAATACACGAAAGAGACTTGAATACTGAAAGTCTTCTATTTACAGGAGTCTGGAAATAAAGACACTAGTTATAAGATGGAGTGATTTGTAAACTCCGATCCAGTGTTAAGATAAATATTGTTAATAGACTTTGACACCATACTAAGAAAACGTCAAATGATGTTTGTATTGTATTAGTGCTTGTCTTCTCTTCTGTTCATTTCTATTTTAGTTACGGAATCTTTTAAGAATAAGACAAGACATAAACAGTTATGTTGACAATATCTATAAATATGTTATAGTTGGCCATAAGGTAAAATATATAAGATGATGTTGACTTTGCGCCATATTCTTATGTCCTAGATTGTATTTGGAAAGTTACACTTGCAATAGCAGAACGTTTCCTGTGAAGTTACGGACTCTGAGATTTTCACCAATGTATAATTGGTAGGCATTCTAACAAAAGCACTGAATTGTATATGTAAAAGACTACTGTAATACATGTTGGACACTGTTCACGGGTAGTAAGTGCATTGTCTCTTTTCCCATAGTGTGACTCAACAAACAAATACCTAGACATCCAGTCATCCTTCCCGAGACCAGACTTTCAGTACCCTCCCTTCCGAGAGACATTCCGAGAGAGAACCCAACACGTCAGAAGATCTCCTTGGACGAAGTCCAGTTTCTTGTTTCTCTTGTCTCTCACTCCCATCCCCCTTCCCCCGGGGAATTATTGGAGCGGTAAGCGTGCAATCCTTGCCATTCTAGTAGTTCTCGGAGGGATTTGGGAATAGTCAGCATCAAGGAAGGAACAAACTGGAGCGCAGGTGGGTGACCAGCTTAACAGTTGCTTCCACCCCTTTTGCTATCTCCAAAGCTTTGTCTAACGTAAGGTTCTCTGCTGTCAAAAGTTTCTCCTGTACTTTTTTACTGCTGGTTTTCTCTACCAATTGATCTCTCAACATCTCGTCTATAAAGTCTTTATAGTCACACTTGGAAGCTAAAACTCTGAGGTCACTCATAAAGTTCTCTACTGTCTCCCCCGGAAGCTGTTTCCTCATGTAAAATGTATATTGTTGCATAATGGTGTTGCATTTCTTCTTGAAGCGAGAATCCAACATTTTGATGGTAGAAGCATATTCATCAATGGCGTCACCTTCACCCAATACTACTGCTGTAGGTAGATGTTTAAAAACCTTCCTTCCCTCAGTACCTAAAGAATGACGTAACAATGGCAACTTTTTTTTGGGAGTAAAAACCTCCCCTTCTATGGCTTCTAAGTATGCTTCAAAGCCCTCTAACCACGCCTCCCACTCTACAGGGGGATTGCCAGTGTTGGAAAGGAAGGGAATGGGAGGAAGCACACCCTGTTGCATGTTAGCAGGATTATCAAATATTAATGAGATGATGACTAAAATGTAATTACAAAAATTGTGGCATATACAATTACATAAACAATACACAACATTGCAGCATAAATTCCCAAGAGTGGAAATGAAGAAGTAGCAACATTAGAGGATTAAAACATCCACAACAGTAATAAAAAGGTACTCACGACACCTGGGTGTGCGTATCACGAATGCGCACAAATGTTTATGATCATAGAAACTGGTAGAGTTGAAGAAAAAGGGTGAAAGCCCCGTAGATTTGTTGCTTCCTCAGAATTTGCACAAGGGAAAACTCTGTGCAATATGTACCAACAGACTGTGTTGGTGTAGCTGAGACTTGCTTGTTTAAAAATGATGGTGTGCAGATCACTGTGAATCTGCCCTTCTTTATCTGGTAGCTAAATCGCACAATCCTGGCTCCTGAGTTGCTAAACAACTGGGAGGAATTGGTAGTGCACTGGCCAGTAACGAGTTAATGCTTGTCATACACAACGCGATAATAGTGTGGCCGAGGGCAGGGCGGGACCAGCTTTGCAAATCACCAATGAGATGAGCCGACGGTTGAGGAAGGGTGGAAACAGGTTCAAAGTGCCAATCCTGTGCCTGGCGTAACGTAGCCGTTGGTGAACGCCCTCCTCGTATTGTAGCAGTAGGTGTAACGCAGTGACACAGCTTCAAAACTGCTCACACACCCTCCTCTTGCGTCGTGAGACACAGCACAACAGAAACACTGCTCCAGGAACCACTTTGACGGAAACTGAAAGTGCCCTGCCGGTCAAGGAAACAGGAATGTCTCCTGGTCGTCGCCAAATGGAAGATCCAGGGAAGACTCAGAGCTGAGGGTACGTTTTGTAAGATCCTTTATTTCTCTTTCTCAAGTTGAAGTACTCGAATGGAAGAGCTAACGTCTCAGCAGCAACTGCCACATTCCGACAGTCACGCGTCCACCCAGTGCGGTTGCCAAGGTGGCTCCCGCCACCGCATTGTAACTGAAGACCCAATAGTAGTGTATGGATAAAAGTCATGGCTATAAGAGAGACAGAACCAACAAGAGTACATAAGCAGAGTGGCAAGAGAGAGAGAAGTGGATGGAAGAGAGAAGACCTACCAAGAGATAGTAAGAGGTTGGATGAAGAGCGAGAGAGGAGGGGAAGGTAGTTGTTAGATGTGCAGAACCAGCAAGAGTAAGTTAAAGGCTTGGTGAGAGATTAGAGATGAAGAGTAGATCAGGGAGGTAGAGTTTGATGAAAGAAGGGCAGAATCAGCAAAAGAAAAGAGGGAAGTAGGAAGGGGAGAGGTGTATGTAACGGGGCAGGAGCAGCAAGAGAAGATAAAAGGAAAGGGGGGAAGGAAAAGGTATAGCTAGATTTAGGATGGCATAACCAGCAGAGAAGATAAAGACTGGGTGGAGAGTTGAGAGGTGAAGAGTAGGGCAGGGAAAAGAGACGTGGATTTAAGAGGGGCAGAATCAGCAAGCGAATATGAGAGGCAAGGTGGAAAGATGAGAGGTAAAGAGTAGAGCATGGAGGTATGAGGGTCAAGATGGATGTAAGAGTGGCAGAACCAGAGAGAAAAGGTAAGAGGATTGGGGAAAGATGAAACGTTCAGAGGAGAGCATGCAGAGCGAGGTGGATGTTAGAGGGGCTGAACCAGCAAGAGAAGAAAATAGGCTGAGCAAGAGGTGAGGTAAAAAGTAAAGCACAGAGGAGAGAGGTGGATGTAAGTGGGCAAAATCAGCAAAAAAAAGTAGGAGGCTGGAGGAGAGGTAAAAGTGTCTTTGAACTAGCATGTGCTGCTAAGTACATTGAGCGTTTTCCAAAGTTTGCAATTACCTGTCTCTTTATTTTCCAAGTAGAAAATTTGGCTTAGATTTGCGATGTATGTCATCCTTCACAAAGGTTTGTGATCTTGAAGCATCCTCAACATGTCTGCGGAATTACAGCCTGCTCTCTGTGTACTCTTACTCCCCTTGACCTTTTTTATTAAATCTAGCTCCCATTTGGGACCCTTTCTTGCCCATTTCATGAATGGACATCTAAAGATCATAGCCCTTGCCCTGACCTTCATTTGTAATATCGCCCTTGCCTTGTCATCTGTCTCTACCAATGTAGAAAAGAAAAAAAAAAAACTAAAAGGCTGCGTTTGTTCCTCTGCTCAAAAATCCTTCAGCAGGTTCAAAGCTTCTCTGCATCTTCTAACATCTCTTTGCTGCCTTTTTCTGAAAAATCCTTGAAAAGTAAGTCAACTGACAAATCTCTTCCATAGAAACTACTTTACTTATTCATCGCTTGCCAGTTGGATTCTGACCTCTCCATGAGTTGGAAGTAGCATTTCTTGCTGTGTCGGACAGTTTGTGCCTGATTCTTGATCAGGAATGCAGAGCAGCCTTGATATTACTAAATTATAGTGTCACATTTTTCAGTTTCCCATCCGGTGCATTTAAATCAACTGGAACAACCTGGAATTCAAGGTATTCCCTGGCATGGCTTTAGCTCTATCCTTTCTGAGAGGCCTGATCTCTAACCAAGAGAATGTTTTGGACTTGCATGCAATCAGTTGCTTTTCGGATAAAGACAAATTCATTAAAACTATATAGCAAAACATCAGGCATCTGCATCTTTAAGGGGCCTGGTACCATATACACTGCTCTTTGGTGGCCTCTGGAGCTGGACCAATCAACCACCATGGTTGCGTCAACAACAAAATCTTGGATTTATTTTCCAAAGTCTTCTCTCCTTGTCTAAACAAATAGTGTGTTATCTACTTCTACTACATCCATATGCAACACAAAATCCTGCATTTTCACCCGTCACTGCCGCAAGACTGTTGTACAGTCAATTATCTTCTCACAACCACATTATGCAAGTGTTCACTGTCTTGATCTTCCCACCTTTTGCATTTAGTACCCTTCAGATCATTAAGAACAGTGATAGGATTCTAATCTGAGGCTGCCCTAGATGCTCTTTCTGCTTTCTGTTGATTCCCGCTCCCAAACGATCTATCCATTTGCCATTGTGCACTGCATAAAAGGGCAAGCTCATTCTTCAGCACTATATTATGCCTTCTGTTTATTCCAGATCCCTACACTGTGTCAGAATGACAATTGGGCAGGCCTGGGCAAGCACAAGATGATGTGTGCCTCTTCCCACAACAAATGATCCCAAACCTCAAGGAGTGACGTGAGGCCTGGGGAGATTGCTGCTTTTCAGCAGTACAGTTTGAATCAGCCTTGCTTTGGAGGTGAGAAGAAGGGGCAGTGTACAGGAAAAGGGAGCTGCAGAGGGGAGCTGACTGAGGAGTGAGTGCCTCATTCCATAGAGTACATCATTGCACATGGAGTGATTAGGCAGTCACTGAGCCTAGGTGAGTGGGTGGCCAGTAGTTTTTGAAAGGCAAATCTTGTATTGGCGATTGGAAGGACCAAACGTTTTTGATTAGGTAGCCTGGGTCATGATTGTAGTAATTTATGGATGATGGACATGGTCTTTCAAGGGTCTTGCATTCAATTATCTCTTTAACCAAGATCCAGTGCATTTGCCTGAGGGTAGGTGCAATTTGGTTGTTATTTTTTAGGCTAAATTTGAGTCAAGCGGCATGTGTCTGGACCCTTCGCAATTTGGCAAGTGTCTTCTCAGCTATTAAGGATATGTGACTTAAAATGTGACTTAAAATCTTTAAAAATGCAAATCTCAGGGATTCTAAGCGATTATGGGAGGTTTTTTTTTAAAGTCAAATGCCACCTCCTCAACCTATTCCACATTGCTAGATTTTGTTTCCTTGTGAGGGAAAACTGCACTGAGTCTGCTATAATAAATCCCTCTTGTTTTGTTGCTTTAATTTACTACTTGTCTGTTTAGTGACTGGCTCCTATTGTAGCTTTTGGCAGTTTATTTCCCTGGATACACATTCTTGTCCCTATTTAGCCATCTCATCTTTATATCTTTAAGTTAGCTCAGCTCTTTTCATCTCTTAAAAATGAAGTTTGAGAATAGTTGCTGGGTTAAGGCATTTTGTTTGTGAGAATGGTCGAGCTTTTGGTGCTCCCAACTCCTGACACCCAACCTATGTATGTTTTCTGTGCCTTCTCATCCTCTTATTTTCTTTAATAAGTGCTTTCTGTTGTTTACTGGAGCATTTGCAGGTCACTCACCTGAACCAGCATGGACCCCTTTGTGTTGATGCCCATGCATGCTAAAACCAAACGCCTTAACCTTGAGCTTCACTGGTGCAACAGGAGTATCCGGGAGTCACCTGAAGATCCACTGTATAGCTATGGGACAGTCTGTCTTAAAATTTTAATCATGCACTAATCTGGAAACATCGTTTTTGGAGAGATATAGGCCTAGCTTTTCAACCCAGTTTGACATGTTACATTTCCACATAATAGAGCTTTAAAATATTTGCACTTATTTTATTAGGGCTATTATTTGTATTTGTAGCCATCTCAGTGTTATCCACATTAGAGAAGTAGCTTCTTGCAAAGCTACTTCAACAGTGCCAGAAAATGATTGGTCAGTTGACACTGCCTAAGATGTCACTTGCTGTGATACTACATCTTATGCACATTAGAGGGGCCTCGCATGTTCCTAACCTGCCCTGGGCCCCACAAATCCTAGGACCGGCCCTGTCTATTGCTTTCGGGAAATGTTTGATGATGAAAAATAAGGGCTGGTCCCCAAAAATGACTGCTGCTGGGCCCAAACTGCAACCACGGGCTAATATTAAGTACTAATTGGGCTGTTAATTGAGTGCCCAAATCAGCAACATGGTGTCACAAATAACTTGGAGTCATGTGATAAATTTACTGTATTTAAGATTGTGAAGGTTAGTCCTCAGGAAAAAAAAACATTTTTGGCTCACTAACAACTTTGTGACATTTGAAAAGCGCATACAAATCATTATAAAAATATACATACACAGAAGACAGTTTCTGCAAAGTTCTATGTACACTGGTCAAGAGCGGGCAAGAGATACCATAGTTGTTAAATCCTCATCAATACACTGCTCATGACCTCACACAGGATATCACAGATGTGCTTAAATTTAACGTCATTGTTTGTCCATTTGCTGCAGGCTGCATTCTGAGTTGCAAGTGTTTGTAGGTCTGTCCTGACAGAGTAGCTGACTGTGAGACCTATTGTTTACAATATACATAGAAGGGCTTTGGGTCAGGCCCCTTTAACATTTGGATTGTTTTGTTCAGCTCCCTTTAGCCATTGATTGAGATTTTGTCTTTCACATCTCGACTCAGTAGAGTATCCCTCTCACCCAGAGCTTAATTTGTACAAAAATAAGTGCGAGGCCAGCCTCCACCATGCCATTCCCCCTGCTGGTGCTGTCAATAACCACACGACCACAGCTACTAACCATCACACTTCTGCAAGTGTGACAATTCAGACTATTCCACACCCCTAAAGTTATAAGAATGGCTTGGGTGGCACGTATTAATAATTTTTTAATGTTTACTGAATTAATACATAACTGTTGTTGTGCTCATCTCTAAGTTAGACAGATAGTGCCACCATGTGGTAGACTGTCATAAATGCTGGTGTTGACAATTAAGTGCCGGTGCTGAGCACCGAAAACCACTGGCTCAAATTAAGCACTGGGTCTCACCTCATTTTATTGACTCTTCAGTTTATCGTTCCCCCTCTTATGAAGTACTTACATTTAAATGCATAAGGCACTACTTCTAAAAAGTATACTCAATCATGAAACTTTTTGTCCCATTCAGTTCTTTATCTCATACATTCATGATTTATAGAAGTAAATCCTATGTTGTGTACTGCTTGTCTATAAATAGGCTATCAAAGTCTTGTTTACATTTCCATAGCAGATTGGCCACATACCCTGCTAGGAAGAGAATTGTAAACATGCTTCTATCAGCTACTCTGGCAGCTGCTTCCGAACAATTACTGGCACTTAAGAGCCTGGTTCTTCATTCTCTTAGGGTAGCAAATGCCACTGCTTCAAGATGTTTCTTTCAATTAAATGCTACAGCCGGTCTCTGCCTGTGCTTCACAACCGCCATTCAAAACTGTGGATGAATGTAGCAGATCCTCCAAGGTATGAAAACTGCAAAAAAAATACTGCTCACTGGGCCTTTAAAATCTGTGCTGATGCAACCTCATCTTGAAAATTATTAAGGGTGCTTTTTGTGTGGTAGAAGAGCATGCGAGTACCACATTGGCCCTTTTGAATACAACATGTTACTCTAAGTTTAGTAACATCATTAAATCGTGCTAGAGCGCTGATAACTCTTTTTGTGTGTTTATGATCCGAAGTATGTAATTTTTAGAAAGATAAAAATATTCTAGGCTAATGGGAATGTTGAACTGCAGCTCTTTTGAAAATGGAACTGCAGATCTGATCAAACGTGCTTTAACTGGTCCATGGAAATGTGTTCTGGCTATGCTGAGAGCTATTTATCATTAAGTTACAGCAGCTGTGCTGAAACTGCCATGTACTATACTATGGGACACCCAAGCATGTTCTTTTTAAGCGAAATCACAGCAGCTCTGCTGAGAATGTCTGTTCTGTCCATTTGTGAAAAAGCAAGAAGGGTATCTTCTCACACCTCAACAATACCTGCCCATCTGAACCCCGAATCACTCAAATAAAATGGAATTTAATGCAAAACTGAAAAGGTTTTCCATCAAGGTTTGTTATTGGTATGAAAGTAAATAGCATCTACTATTTTACTTTATTTTCTCTTCAATTTGACTCAGTTGCCGGTGTGAATCGTATTATTTTATTCCAATACATTTGCATATTTCTTCTTTTTTTACATTTCAAATTTTTTTTTTCCCCAAAAACATATCTATACGGAAGAAAACGTATCAAAATATCCAATAGAATAAATTATTGTTTAGACCCATAATCAACATAAGAGATTAAAATTAATAAATAAAGTGGGAGGGATGGAAAAGGTTAGAATCATGTGCAAGCTCACAAATGTCATGTAAACTAGGAATAGGTAAAGCCAATTGTTATATCTATTTTGACAATTTACACTAGCAATACGTCCCAGCATACAATTTATTTATATCTAAGACATTGTGATATCTCTTGGCGGTTTCGATGTGTGCTTGTAATTATCTGGTCTTTTCTAAAACAAGTAGAATTTGTTATTAGTCTCTATTCAGTTCATCACATCTTCATAAATAGATGTCACAGGCCCACAAGGTATGATGTGTTAGTTTGGTAGCATCCTTCCAACAACAGATGGCTGCTTTTGATAAACTATCTTAAAGCCCTGGAGCCGCCATTCCCATTGTTCTCCAAGCCATACCTTTTGCATGTTTTTTCTATTCTTTTTTAAACTTTTGTTATAAAGGGTCTTTACTGCCCGCAACAGTTTGCATGGACTGATTATGTTGTTATTTTATGTCAGTATCTGTGGTGTTCTGATTTTTGCAGTAGGCTGTTTTAATTCAGCACCTGTTTCTTTTCAGCACCTGAACACAAAGTACAACATTTTTCATAATATAACTTTTTTGTGACCATTCACACAGTGTGCACCAAAAACTGAATGATCTCTTGCTGCTTAAGTAATGAGCCTTGCTGCCAATATCACTAGTACTCCTTCTATCAGTTTTACACGGTGAGATGGCCCTGACATGTTTTGAAACTGTGACCTCCGATCTGCACACAGATCTTGGCAGCAAACAACCCCCTGAGTATCCTGCATGGCTTTTGTAGAAGCATAATTGCAGCCTTAAAATTGAAAAAAGATGTGTAAGTCTATATAATTTTGTTCATGTTTGTTATTCTTATTTAATGGGTTAATTTGATATGGCTGCTCTTACCTTTTAGATTTGACCTTTGAGACAGGTTCAGCTGTCTTGGCAGACTATTGTTTTCCTCAAACATCCATATATTTTGTACATACATAGATAGGATTTCGGTGAGCGGGCTTCATCCGTTGCTCTGTTAAATTGTCACTTACATTTTGCTTCCAACCACCATAGCATACAGCATGGGGAAAAGGGTAAACTAACTTTTCCCATTGGCTCCCCTCAATTTGAATGACTGCACAAAGCCTGTGCATGCTGGTTACATCTGCCTAAAATTATTCCTTTTTCTTCAGTTGCAAAGCTGGTTCAGAGTGCTTTTTTTATTTTTATAATCATTCTTTTTTATTGGTTTTTGCATAGAACTGTAACAAACAAAGCACAGAGCATTTCGATGTCACGGTAGTAGAAGTTAGATAGAGATTTAACATTATGTGAGTCGTTACCCAGGTTGTAATATGACCACCACTTCTCCCAAATTTTCCTGTGTTTGCGAGGACAGCCCCTGTCAACGTATATGGGCTTCCTGATCTTAGCACACCAACCCATTGTGGAGCACCACTCGGCCATTGATGGTGGTGCTAGAGACCTCCAATGCCGAGCAATGTCTTGCTTCGCTATCACTGTGCCTATTCCCACTAGAGTGCATTCCCCCCAGAGACCCCTCAACCCGGTACCAGGACCCCAGCAATGCAACATGGGTTGAGCAATCCACTCTCTCTAGAATCTCCTAGAGTGCGGCGGAGATCCGAGACCAGTAGCTGTCAATGATGGGGAAGGACCACACCAAATGCAAACAGTCACTTTTTTCTTTGGCACACCTAGAGCATATGGGGGCAGGAATTGCACCCATTCTCCATAGGTGTAGTGGGTCGAGGTAGGAGGTGTGTAGGCAAAACAGTTGGATCAGGCCCTAGCGGGATGGAATAACTAGCTCATTGGGAACAATCCTGAAATCTCCCTTATCGTCATTGTCCACTGAGCTAAACCAGCCCTTCCACCTCTCCCACAGGGCTGCGAAGGATTACGGGGCATCAGTAACCAATGACCAGTATATGCAAGATGCGCTGCCTCAGCCCAGCGGGTCTGCAAGGACTCGGGATTTGAGTGGGTTACACTCAAGTACTTCAATTAATTGAGACTGATACACCACAATGCATGGCGCAACTGCAGAAATCTATAAAACTGAGTGTTATGAAGATCGAAGCCCTCTCGCATGTCCTGAAAATTCTCCATGTGTGACCCTGTCTAGACTTCTCCAAGATGGGAGATGCCAATAAGGTCCCAGTGGTTGAACCCCCCCCTCCCTCTCCCCAGGCCCGCAACCTGGGGAGGGCAATTACCCTGCCATAGACAGGTCGCCTGCGTGGGCTTATGGTCTCAGCGGAGCCAGCTGAGGGCCTGCCATTAGCAGAGGAGAGTTGTTCTCATGGCTTCAGGCAGAGATTACAAGATGGGACAGTCATATAGAAAACACAGAACATGACAGCATTCACAGAGGGATCTATCTGGGTGGAACGCCGGGTCGTCAGTGTCTCCAAACGACCAGTCATTAATGGTCTGAATCTGCGAGGCCCAATAGTATAGTTGGGTATTGGCCATACCCATCCCGCCATCATGGGACGATTGGACAAATTTATTAAATGCAATCCTCTGTGCTTTGTTCGCCCACTGGTAGGAGCGCACCACTTTCGATAGAGTAAGGACCCAGAACTGAGGAATAAATAAGGGGAGGTTTGAAAGGCATACAGCAACTTCAGCAGAATGATAATTTTAAAGAGTGCGACTCGTCCCAGGACGGTGATCGGTAGGGTAGTCCATTTCGCCATGTCTTGGCGAACTTCATGGAGTGCAGTGTAAGATTGAGACTCCAGGTGAGTCCAGGCTCCAATGCGATAAACACTCCCAAGTACTGGAAACTCAGTCTGCAGACGGGGAGTCAGGTTTGCCAATCTGTGACCCCCGATCTGTCTGTAGGGGAACCAGGAGTGACTTGGACCAGTTAACTCTAAGCCCAGATGCCTCCCTGTATAGGTGCAGCATCTGAAGAAGATGCGGTCCAGTAATGTGTAGTCTGCAGAGGATAACAAAATAGTCATCGACGTAGAGTGCAATGCAATCCTCCATACCCCCAGTGGAAGGCCCAAATCTGATTTTGCAGTGCACACACACCACCAGAGGCTCAATCGCCAAGGCAAAGACCAGGGGCGGTAGGGGACATCCCTGTCTCGTGCCCCTGCCAATTCGAAAGGGGGGTGAGACTACACTATTGAACCTAACTTGTGCTTGAGGATGTGCATAGAGCACTCTGACAAGTGAAAGAAAGTAGGGTCTGAATCCCCTCTGGGAGAGGACATGGAACAGGAATCACCAAACAAGGGAGTCAAATGCTTTTTCAATGTCTAGGAGCAAGAGTGCAGCTGGATCTTTGATCTGAAGGCGGTGCACTAGGGTGATGTGTACTCTATGGATACAGTGGCGGGTTCCTGCGAGGGGCATGAAGGACCATGGGGTCGGTGAATAAGAGAGACCACCATCAGCAGAAAGTTCTTGGTGAGCTTTTTTAGTTTTGCGTTGATGAGCGAGATCGGACAATATGAAGAGGACACCTTAGGGGATCTTCTGGATTTGTGGAGCACTATTTTAATGGCTTGGTTGAGCTCAGGCGGAAAGTGCCCAATCTTCATCCCCTCCCTATAAATGTCTAGGAGGTGAACAGAGATGAGCAATGCTAATTTCTTGTATTATTCAATGGGGAAGCCATCGGGCCATGCTGTTTTGCCCAAATGCAGGCTATCTATGACATCAGAGATCTACGTCACTGTCAGCGGTTGCTCAAGAGTGGACTGATCCTCTATGGTCAGGGTCGCCAAGGGGAGGTTAAATGTCAGAGGAGTCATGTCCTCATGCGCAGGGCGATTGCTCCATGCATATTATGTACAATAATACAACACAAAGGTCTCTGCGATCCCAGAGGAAGTGTGGAAGTGTCACCCAAAGGTGTCACAGATAATGGGCATCAGTCTGGCAGCCTCCATGGGTAGCGAGCCAGTACAGGAGTTTCCCAGCTTTATCTCCTCATTCATATGCATGACAAGTTGAGGCCATCCAAATCTTCCTAGATTCCTCCAGTAGCACGTTTGTCGAGGGAGCACCTCCTCTTTTCCAATAACCGCAGGGAGTATTTGTCTCTCTGTTGCAGATGGTTACATTCAAGAGCCATGGTTTCAATCCCAAGAACAGAGATGCACTGGAGCCGTACTTCTTTTTTCTACTGAGGATACCCTGGCCGTTCCCCTTAGGACTGCCTTTCCATCTAGACACAGGGTGCTTTTAGAGTCCCCTGAGTTCTTGTTCAAATCGAAGTAGGTAGTCAGCTCCTGAAACAGGTGATTGGTGTATCGGCCATTGACCAGACACCCATTGTTTAAGTGCCCCATCATTCTGTTGCCCCCAGTAGATTGTCCCAGTTGTAACATGACTGTTGCATGATTGGAGATTCCCCTGGCCAGAATATGTGCGACTTGCACGTTGGGGATGCCAACGGCTGAGAGAAAAAAATTGCGAAGGCACAATATGCTCCTGTGAGCCGCAGAAAAGTGGGAGTTCTTTTTAATTTTAATTTATTTATTAACTTAACTTCAAATTCCAGCTATTTATTTTGCATGCACTCCTTTGTATAATTTATGATAGCAAATATTTAAGTGTCATTGAGGCATTGTAGCTGACTGCGACTTGAGTGATTGGTTAGGTGGTAATGTATTCTTTTCGCCTTCACAAATAATAATAATAAACATGTATATTACAACTGAAAGCTTTTTGTTCATAAAACATAACCAGCAAACAGCTATATCAGAACATTTTTATTGCAAGCACAAGGTGATCGTAAAAAGGTCTATCGTGAGAAAACAAACGAACAAAGACACTGACAAAATCACACAGACCTAACTGTGGGATAATCCTTTTCAGGACGTAATCCCTCACCCACCATAGGTGGCATGCTTCATCCTCTGGGATTCTCCTCCTGGTGGAAAAACCTAGTTCCACCAAGGGCTATGACCCCCTCTCTGAGAGGGAGGAGCTAAGGGATGTTTTGGTATATACTCTAAAAGGATATTCTAAATCCACCAGATGAGAGAGAATGGGTTTGGGTGAGGGGCGCAGCGCAACAAAAAAATTGTTTCTAAACGTGTGAGGAGTGATTTAAAACTAACTAGAGAGAACAATAATGTGCTTTATTTGTGTGTTCTCGCTGTCAGGATTAAAAACAGTGCACCTGCAGTATGGATTTAAGCCGCATGTGTCAGACGAAATGTGAGGTCAACATGTTTCAGCCGTGATGACCTGCAAGGTGTCAGGGCTTTCGTCAGGACCTAAAAGAGGCTGCTGCTATTAGACAAGTGATTAGTAAATACAAAATGATACTGAAATACGGAACCACTGGTGCATCCGGTTCCAGTTCAAAGAAAGGTGACTGTACCTAATAGGAACAGATACAAAAGCAAATATGAAAAAGTCAGTGACTCTGAACAAAAGAACTACTTATAAGCTATGCGTTTGGGACCCAAGGGCTCCCCACACTACATGAAACACCTGATGAGTGTATTAGGAAGGTCAAAATTAGCTTACCCGTTATGTCTGGGTAGAATACCTCACCTCTACCTGGCGACAGCTCAGGGAAGGGGGCACCGCTCTATAGATAAATATGGAAAGTGCAAATGTTTATTTCACACTATGTGCCAGTAGCAAGAAAGTCTACCACACACTCGTCATAAAAAACTAGTATACAAGAGAGAATAAGATAAAAAAGAAACCCATTATATATGTACAGTAACTCAGGCATTGCTGCCGCTGTCGCCAGACATAACGGGTAGGCTAATTTCACCATTCCATCCATCCATTGGCCATCCCATCCAATTATCTATCTATCCATTCACACATTCATCAGCCATGCATGAATCGATCCATACATCCATCTACCCATACACCCATATTTTAACTTACCCACCCATCAATAAAGCCTTTCAGCCATCAATTGTTACTTTTGTCCATTCATCCATCCATCCATCATCCACCCCTAGATTTCCATTTCCATTACCATGCATCAACCCATCCTCTCAGATTTCTCTTTAATCTGCCATCCTTTCTCCCAACCATCTATCCTCTCAGATTTCCATTTAGTCTCCATCCATCCATCCACCCATCCATCCATCCATCCATCCTTCCACCCCAGATTTCCATGCACTCTGCCATCCTTTCATCCACCCATCTACACACCCTTTCACTTACTCATCCACCCACCAAGACACCCACCCTCTCACCCACTCATCCACCCATCCTTTCACCTACTCATCCACCCATCCTTTCACCCACTCATCCATTCATACTTTTACACGGCTATCCTTTCATAAACCCATCCATCCTTTTACCTATTTATCCATCCATCCTTTCACACTTCCTTTTAGTTAATCATGATCTCTTATCTGCCAGGTTGCAGATAAGAGGCCCTTATAAAAATCCTCCTCACTGTAGCTGCTAAGGCGGGGGGTTCACTGTGCCCCTGGCTATACATGGACCACCAGACTCTCAGGGCCGCGGCAGTGGCGGTCTTCTGACTGCCCTATTAGGACAAGGGCGGTCAGGCCACTCTGGGACAACTGCAACCGTGGCGTGGTGGTCTTGAGGCCGCAATATACTTGGTGGGGACGGTGTGGCCCACCAAGCATATTACGAGTTTCCTCACTGCCACACTTTTCATGGCAGTGCGACTGCCATGAAAAGTGTGGTGGTGACTGGTGAGGAAACAATAGGCCCCCTGGTGCCTCACGCCATGTGGATGCACACGGGGGGCACAACATGTGCCCCCCTGTGTGCATGCATGCTAGTACCTGCATGGCATGGACTGCAGCAATCCATGCCGTGCAGGTACTGCCTTTGGCGTTCCCTTTGCGGTGCCTATTTCATAGGCACAGCCCTGGGAATGCCAAAGAACCACCCGCCAGACAGGAGACAACTCCTGATCTGGCAGCAGTTCCTACATGGGTTTGGCAATGCAGGAGCGGGGCGGTCCCGCTCCCGCACCGCTAAACTCATAATTAGGCCCTAAGTTTATTGACCTCTCCTAAAATAAACAGCACTGTTCACCATAAATCTGGTCTAGGTGGGTCCTACATCTGACCATATCCCAAGCGCTATTGAAAAAGTGCTGGCCCAGAGGAATAGAGAAATTCATAAACAAGTATAGAAACCTGGGAAGGAAAAACCATCTTAACAGTCACCAATATGCCAGCCAGAGACAGTGGTACTTTAATTCACCTCATGATCTGGTCTTCCTGTTTAGCAATAGCATGTACTTTCTGTACAGTGTAGTTTCTCTGCTGATTCAGATACAGAGGTAGTTTATAGATGAGCAGCACCATTTCAAAGGATATTCTAGGGAGCACTTTGAGGATGATGGACTAAGAGTCAAGATTACAGTTTTAGCCCAATTGATGGAGATGCCTGATGTATTCAAACATAATAAATTCCCAGATTATTGGCGAGACATTAAGAGCGGGTTTTCTGAAAGTAGAGTAACACCAACAGCATAAAGCAACACAATGCCACACCTTGTTGTGAAGCTGAGGCCCCTCTCAGTTCTTGTCTTAACCAAGCAGGAATGGGCTTCATTCCAATCGCAAATAATATGAGGGAGAGTGGGCATCCCTGTCTAGTATACCTGGAGATACATAAAAGATCTGAGATCAGTCCATTCTGTTGGATGCATGCAATGGGTCTCATATAGAAGTCTGACCCTACTGATGAAATTATCACTAAACCCAGTTTGCTCCATTATTGGAAAAAAGTACCTCCAATCTAAGATGGTGACATCAAGAAATGTGCCAGCTGCATCAATATAGCTGGTGAATCAAGGCAAAAACAGTGCTGACGTTGTGGGATGTTGACCTTCCGGGTATGAATCCCAACTGACCAGATCTAACCAGCTTAGGGAGCAAAGGAAGGATTCTATTAGCCAACACTTTTGCTAGGATTTTTATATTAATATTCATCATTAACAGTGAGAGATAGGAGTTTCAGCATTCAGACGGTTTGTCCGGCTTACGGATTGTGACAAACGGGGCCTTGTGGATTCAGGATGGTAATGTGTTTGTTGGTCTTGCTTCCTCACATTTGCCAGCAAGTGGGGTGCTAATATTGGGAATATTCATGGTAAAATTTCACTGTGAACCATTTGGCATGCTGTATACAATTTGAACAAAAAAAGGTACATCTAAGTATTGGAGGTGAGCATCATCCAGCCATGCAAGTTCAATCGTGTCAAGGAATGAAAGGATATTGGTTCTAGTGGAGTTTGTAATGAAGCAGTACAAGTCATTGTAAACATTGACAAACCCTTTAGAATATGATTAGCCTCATACATAGCAGAGTCACTTCTGTGTTTGAAAGGGGGGCAAAGGAGGTGAGCGTGAGTTCTGCTCAGGCTATCACCCTCCATTTACATCCTAGCTTTAGTCTCCTTTCCAAGATAGTTGACTTCCCTTTCTGCATCCTCATTGTGTTCCTCAAGATTAATCTTGCTGACAGCCAGTATTTTATTTTTCCAGGAGGTCAGGCTGGGAGGGAGGACCCCAATCAAAAAAACATCAGAGTTTCCACTGTTTGTAAGAAAGTGGCATGTATAAGTCTACAAACCATTTCCCCCTGGCATAATTGGGATACCAAATGTCTGGAGGACAGGGTAACTATGATGCATTACAAGTGGTGATATAGCAAGGGGAAAGGCAAGGAATGCAGGGTGTGCAACTTTGCAGATTTTCCGTGATTCTGTAATAGAAGAACATGTCAAATGAGATATGGTCATCGATTTCCTGAATGTTAGCAATAGAGATGAAATTATCTGCCAGGTATTAATCCTTTAACTGTATTAATTGCTTCACCACCTTTGGTTTGCTTGTGAACTGTGGTCTTGCTTAGCCAAGTCATTGAACATTGTACTCACAAATTTCTTGGACTTTTCTAGCTTACATGAAGCATGGAAAGGGAGAAAACATTTGCAATTTAACTTGTGAAGCCCATGTGACTCCACAATGAGGACCAGGAGTCAATGAATATATTTAAAGGGTTTTATTTGGATTACCAATCAATCCAGTCATATGTAAAGGCAATTAGTACATTAGGTCAATAGGCAAAGTAAAATATCTCTGCTGGTTGAGGTGCCATAGAGCAATAGACTGAATTGCGACAGCCACAGGTGTATCATAGCAAATAAAAACAAAAAGGTGTTTCATAAAGAAACTTTCCTTCTCTACTCTAATATGGGGCGAAGATAGGATCATCTATTAAGGGTTTCTAGTTTGGGAGCAGATAGGCAGAAGGTGTCAGCTTGATCAGATTCCAGTAGAAGTCCAAAAGAAAAGGAAATAAATGTTTATCATGAAGCCTCACACTCAAAAGAACAGGGAAAGCAGAGAATTCTAAACTTCTCCAAGTCTAAAGGGGATCTCTCCTAACACCTACTCCAACAAGACTAACTCAAAGCTATGTAAACATCAATATATTAGAAACATGAGATTCAAATGTGCGTTATCTTGGTTCACACCACCAGCATCCAATCAGAACGCAGTTTATGTCCTTCTGCAACATTGCTCTAAGTTCCCAGCACATCGAACTAAGGTTACCATTCTCAGCCTTGAACATCTTGCCATCCTGGTACATGGTGAACAGAAAGCTTCTTTGTTTCTCCACGTTTAGTGTCAAGTCTCTCTCAGGCCTGTTGGTAAGTCGTCTAATACAAACTATGAGCCTTACACTAACTAAACAAAATAATAAACCTGCAAAAGAAGGGAAAAAGATGAAAGCAAAGAAAATACATTTCGTCTGTAGACTGTATTCAGGCTAACTTATTAAGGTGCACTTCGATTACATGGTTAACATGTGCAACTTTTAATAAACTACAAAATGTGAGCAAAAGAATACATGTTTACATATGCAATTATAACTTGAAGTGTAAGTGTAAAACGTAAATAAAGAATACATGATCCATGTTAAATTAAACATTAGTGCACACATTTATAATTCTCTAAATTCTACAGTGAATAAATTTTGGTAATACTTTTAAATGTGACACACATGTTAATAAGATTAAGGCACACAGTGAATATAATATCAGGTGCACGTATATAACTGCACTTCTGTGGCGTGTAAGGGTGGAGCCTAAATTACGCTGCTCCAATCCCACTTCTGATGGTGTTGCTAGCCAACACAATCAACATATGAATCTTATCAGATGACCAATCAAAACCTTGAATTTTTCATCATTTTTCGTCTGTAATCTTCCAATTATTTCACATCATCATAGTATCTACACTGACTCTCCTCCAGTTCTACATCTTTTCTCTTTCTCCTTATTCCCCTTCTCTCCTGTACTTCTCTTTTTCAATCAATCATCAAACTTTATTTGGTCGTATGACCATAAAAGTGCAATGTACAATTTTACTCATACGCTACAAGTTCATAAAAGATTAAAATAGAGCATAAGATACATAGCAAGATCATAGGAATACAGTGTCCAATTTATTTCAAACGTAAAAAGTTAAAAGAGAATTAAATATTAAAACCATATCCTGGGCATCAAGCCAAAAAGTTAGAGCCAGGTTTGTGGTTCGCATACTAGACGGGCCTCTATCTGATATAACCAAAGCAACAAAAACCTCTGAGATGCAAAGTCTTCTGACGGGGTCCACTATGTTGCCAAAAAACATTTGGGATACGACCAAATCAAACCTGGATATGTTCATTATAGAATACTATACAGCTGATGCTTTGGATTAATTAAAAACAGATAAAATGCATAGTTATCAGTCTCCACCTGTATGCAACAGCTTCCACCTTATGCCCCACATGTGGCCCAAGAACTTTGCGACTGCACAGGCTACCACTGGTCTAGGATCTGATCTAAGTATGTGCAAAGCTTCAGCATGGTGGCGCATCTCCTGCTGTTTGCATAGAGGTGTGAGCCACTTGGCTCTCAGGCGAGAATAATCTGGGCAGGCAAATAAGATTTGCGCTGGTGTTTCTGTTATAGCAGTGCAAAGAGGGCAGAACCGTGATGTCGCTGGGTAATTGCGCCATGATCTAGTGTAGACATTAAGGGGGAGCGTGCCAAACCTGTACTGCATGTATAGTTTCCTGTCCAATGGTGTCTGGATTATGTCTAGGTAGGGTTCTAGGAAAGCAACGGATTTAAAATCCGTAAATTCCGAATTTAGAATTAGCAACTGCTAACTGGGCAACCCAACCCCAGTGCTGTGTTTTTATTTGGTCTTTAGGGGGGAATGAGGCTGCATCCCTGTTCTACCAGTGATCCTCTAGCCCTATATTGGCTAATAGATGTTTTATATTCCTTAGCCACCTTATCTTGTTCTGCTTGTCTAGGGAGATAACTTCATCTAGGGCCTTAGCATAGGAGGTTAGCTCTGGGGTGGACCTAATCCTATGCCAAAACAACAGTTTTCATAACATAGCCTTCTGAGCAATCATTTTCCTGCCCAAGTCAAGCCTTAAGGGGTGGAGTGTGGTACTCTGGGGGAGCTGGACTATACTCCTCAGAAATGTATTCTCAGCTCTAGAGAGATCGTCCATCTTTTTGAAGCCCCACAGCTCTGAACCATAAAGGGCTGCGCTCACCGCTTTAGATTTGTATATCTGTAGAGGCGCCACCACTGGTTTGCTATAGAAAGATCTATGTTCTTTGCTCAGGGCCCTAGCTATTTGCGAGAGCTTCAGAGTAGATTTAGCCACTTGGGGCTTCCACGACATGCTTTCAGCTACAGTAATTCCCAGATATTCAAAGGTGTTAACTCTCTCCTGCAGAGTGTCACCCAGAGTTGGTCTACCCTTATAAGACTTGTGGGGGTTGATCGTCAGGAATTTCATTTTAGAGGTGTTGATCTTGAGACCACGCATAATACAGAAATCTTTAAAGCAGGTAGGCGATTTCTGAAGCCCTTCTGGGGTTTTTGACACCAGCAGGGTGTCACAATCCTTTCGCTCCCCAGCATTGGTCCATCAGAAGGGTCCTGCTGCAAATACTGCACAAAGTTATTCATATAAAGAGAGAAGAGTGTGGGAGCCAAAACACATTTAAATATCACTAGGAAAGCGAGGAAATCAGTAAGGGCTCGTTCATTTCCCCAATGTAAATCATGTTTAATCAAGAAAAACTGGCTCGTAACAAAAAGCCTTTAGTTAGTTTGTGTTTGGGAAACCGATTGGTTTTTTAAAAGAACCCTCACCCACCAACCTAGTTGGTGGCATGCTTCATCATCGGGTTCCCACCCAAGGCGCCGAGTGCACCCTGGGTGTGCTGTGATGCCTGAACTACAGCGGAGCTGTTTTTTTGGGCGTTTTGTGTGGTGCAGTGAATTGTGAGTTTAAAACTGTCTAAAGGGTCCCCCTCAGTTAAGAGAGTAAATGTATTAATGGGGCCCTATCGCAGGGTTAAAATAGATAGGGCGGATACGTCTAGAGTTTTAGTTTTCACTCATGTATCCTGTATGAAGGTCTACATGTTTCAGCCAATCATTACCATATGCTGGCTTTCATCAGGACCAGGAATAGTGAAGCCAGACTGGGGGAGTTTTACGCACCTTAGTGTGTGTGCACTATATTCACTCTAGTCTGTGAGCACTCTCAGGTGACCTTCTCAGGTCTCTAACTAAGTTGATTGTGTGGGATCTGAGGGCAGACAATAGTTTCCGTTTTAGCTGTCTACACTCGCGATTGAACCATGAGGTCCATGGTGATGCCCGGGAGTTATGCTTCGAGTGGGGCGAAAGATCATTAAAGTGGGCAGCCAGCTGTTTAAAGAAGCGGTAGTGTCTTTGTGATATATCTTTTGTTCCTCCCGGTTTCTCGAGCAGGGCTCTAAAGTCTGCCAAGCACACAGTCAATTCTTGGTTGAGTGACTGGAGCTTGGCCTCATCCAGAATCCCCTTTCGCCACTTGAGGCGGCGATTGTCATCTGTTGGGAGGAGTTCTCTAGTCACTAAAAGGGCTCTAGACCTATTGCAAGGCTCGCCCCAAGGGGATATGAGGCTCGTACATTGAGGGTTATGGTCACTGTCAACACTTGAGTCCACATTCATATCTATTAGCAGTGGCCATAGCCTTAGGTCGAGTAGAAAATAATCAATACAGCTTATTCCCTTCGATCTGTTAAAGGTATTAGGTCCTCATTTATCTGACTTGCTCTGCCCATTTGTGGCCCTCAGCCCATACCCCGGAGTGATGGAATTTAGCTGTAGAGCCACTTGAGACCATTTTCGAATTGGTGGCAGGGCAAGTTGGAGGACAAGCCAGAGGTCATCCTCTTCCCTTTCCTCGCAAACAGCCTCACTTCCCAGAAGTTCGAACGTCATATTAAAATCACCCGCTAGAATCAGGGGGTTCAAGAAGCACCTTCCCCCCAAGAGCCCCTCAAGATCCTGAAGGGTAGTGGATCTGCCACCCCCCGGTTCCTCTCGCATAGACATTGTAAATGTCGAGGGTGCTGCCTGATTTGCCCTTTAATTGGATACCCAAGATGTCAGGGTTATTACAGGGAAGCTCACGGACCTGACAATTGAGCTCTATCTTCACCCAAATTAGAAATCCCACAGCGGGTCGTCCTATTTTGCTCTGAATAGCGGGGCAGTGATATGTTAGATAGCCTGGCATGTGGGATGGAGTAGTACTCCAGGTGTCTTGGAGTATACAGAGGTCAAAAGTTTCCATAAATTGGATCCAGTGCGGGAGTATCATCTTCAACCTCACCCCTGCCACATTCAACATCACCATCTGTAGCTGGCACATGTCCTTCGATGTGGAGATCTTAGGTGGGCTAGGTCTTAAAGCCGTCATTTCTACACAGGCCTGACGATGGCAAGGTATAGAAAGTGAAACGCCCCCCCCCGGGGACTCTTCCCTAGATGTAGATGAACCCCAGGACTCTGTAGCCTTGTGTCCGTTAGTAGTAGCACAGCTCTCCTTTAGTGGAAATATCAGGGCTAGCTGGCTCACAGGGGCTGGGCTTAAATCACACCAATTCAGTCAATCGTTTGTGGCCAAAGTCGAATCTTGGCCAGAGTATGCAGTGACGGTGGGTATATTAGTTGTCAGGTTAGGAGGCTGATACTTAAATTGAATACAAGTTCTCGCGGGAGGGCAGGTTCTTGCTTCAAGAGCGACTAGGCTGTGAGCCAGCCTACCGTCAGCCAAGGTCAGTTCTATATAATCCGTAGGGCTGTGGGGAGGGGAATACCTTATTACTCGCAGAATGTTGTCCCTAATTACTGACCTATAACCTCTCACATGCCTAATCCAATGGATTACTTTATTCCTGAGCGAGTCTTCGCCTTCCAACCTCTGGTTGGCAATATTTTTCGAGACATTCATCATATAGATCCTATTGGAAGTTAGAGGGGCTTTGTCCTCCTCTCTCACTAGATAGTTACTGAGGTTGCTCCTAAGCAGGGTTTCACTGTCATAAGGTCTTCCACCGTGCCCACAGGGACTCTTACCTGTGCACGGTGGGTCCACCCACTTTTCCAGAGACTTTCTATTGTATCCTGTTACTACAAGATTGTGCGTGGGGCCTTCAATACTAGCACATGCCAGTGCCTGGTGGAGACCTATGGGGAGCAAACAGGAACCCTTTCTATTGTATCCTGTGTCTACAAGATTGTGCGTGGGGCCTTTAATACTAGCACTTGCCAGTGACTGGTGGGGACCTACGGGGAGCAAAGAGGAATCCTTGTCAAGAGAACTACCAATCTGTGGGGCCTGTTTTTAACCAGGAGAAGGTTGACCTGACCTTTGAGCTCATGTATTAACGAGTTCAAGGCCATAAATTCTGTTCTTAAATCATTGATAATTGTTAAGACGTCAGCGTCGGGCTTGGCCTGCTCCTTATATGGTACATGTTCGTCCCCCACTCCTACACTCTCACCCTCGCTATCTTCCCCAACTAGTAGGTTTTCTACCATGGCTGAGAGTAGGTGCAAATCTATTGTGCAGATGACATCTGGGCCCAGCAGATCTTGTGGCTGTAAGGTAGCAGAACTTTCTGAACTAATCACCTTGGTATCTGTGGGTTTTGGGGAATCAGGCCTTGAGCTATGTATAGTGTGCTTCTTAAAAATGTGGGGTATGCATTTGGGCATTCTAAAGTTTGCTGGTATTGTTGGGGTCTTAGAGATCCTAGGATTGGAGGTATCTGTGGGCTCAAGTGGGTCTAGGATTTCCACACATTTGGTTACAAGATTATTGATTCGGTCTAAAACGCAGTTCCCCCCAGCGTGCTTCATACCCTTCTTGATCTTTTTTGCTTTGGTGCGTACTTTTCCTGATCCGCCATCAACAGCTTTCCTTTTCCCCATGTCCAGCTAGATAAAGTGTCCAAGAGACCTATTTAATTAGAAGCAGGAACAAAAACCCTGGGCACAGATTGACTATACGCCTGCTAGGCAAGAAGGAAACAGTACCTTTCTGGATCAGAGTGAGTCTTAGGTGGTTGGCCCGTTCCAAGCCTCCTCCAGGCTATGATGTGTGCGGATGGGCCCCGCCCTTAGCCCGGGCTTGGCGCCGGCGTGGCCCGCGTGCGTCCTGCGACGCGAGGCAAGTCCAGCGCTCTTGTAGCGCAGCCCTATGACGTTGGTGACCCCTCGTCCTGGGTCACATTAGGCTGGGGCAGCAGCAACGGCCCAAAGCAGCAGCAGAGCTTCCCCTCTTTTTGCTTTCATGTACTTATAGCCCATAAAGATTAAAAACAGAGATATTGCACAAAGGGAAATTATCACAAGGGATCTCAAAATGGAACCAAATATTTCACTCCCAAGGTTTCCCAAGCATTTGCCTACTGCCTCAAATCCATTGACAATTGCTTCTCAATCACCTATAGCTTCCAAATCCTTCAACCCCCCCATTGAGTCTGTAATTTGCTTAGTGTATTTTTTTTTATCTCTTCACTGTTGTCCAGAATATAGGTACAGCTTTGTTGAACCTTCAACATCTTGCAGACTCTGCCATCCTTCGTGAGAAAGATGTCTAATGACGGACGATTTTGCAAGACCATAGACTTTACAGCTATCATTTCAGTATCCACGGCTAACAAGGAACATGTAGTACTAGTGGATAGGTTATCAAATACAGTGGACAACTTCCTAATTTTCAAATAATTCAAAACCACTCTTACAGATAGAATCAATGCACCAAATATGTCTCCAACTATTTCTGTACCTTTACTGCTTTGATTGTTTCTAGTATGTGAACTCCATACAGTATCATCTAAATGCACCACATGATTAATCTTTAGGAATACTACTCCCAAATCATATGAACCATACCAACCGCGGGGTAATGTGAAATAAGCATGATCTCCACAAACATAATAAACTCCAGGAAATATAGGATCCTGACCTCCCATGAACAACGGCCAGTTTCCTCCATATTCGAAAATTTGATGACAGTCACTTTTTCCCATAAATTTAGTGTGAATTACTGATTTACCTCTAAGCACACATAATTTCCTTTTATTCCCTTTATGTTTCCAATCTAGTGTCAGTGCAGCCATGTTTTCTGACTCTTGGTGCTCTACTTCTTCTTTAGCCCATTTATTTCTATACTTTTGGTCTTTCTCTGATTTCGATCTAGCATCCATTGCTATCCTCCTGTCTTCAACTAATTCTAAAAATGTCTTCTCAAAATCTGTCAAAGAATAAGTCAGGTTGTTCCTGTGGGCATAAGCAGTATCTAATGCCATTGTGGGTTGAAATAACTACCAGCTGTCTCCATCTCCATCTCTTTTGCATTGGGGTGACGATTTAAATGTTTAAACATGGGAACTTTTGAGAAAACGAAATCATAATTCAAGTGATAATACTGGAAATTACCCTTTCCATACAAGAGACTCAATAAACGGCTACAAGTAGCGCCATATGTAACAGGAGTATGATGGTACGCGACCTAGCAGTCCTTTGGATTCATAGGGGCCGATTCCGATCTCGGCCGGTAGGGCTCCGAATCGGATTCGGCTTAACCGGATCCGATTCGGAGCCCTATTTCCCGAACGATTCGTACGCGCGTCCGGGCGAGCGAGTACGATGCGAAATCGCCGACCGACTCGTCCGGGCGTCCCGACCGCTCCGACCGACTCGTTCCCGGGTCTAACCGCACCGACCGACTCGCTCGGACACGACTCGCACCGCGCAATGGAGACGTTCCCCGGCTTGGTAAGTACGATGCGCGCCGCGAGCAGTCCGACCGACACGCGCCGTCCGGCTCGAAAGAGAAGTCGGAGCCGTACTTTGGGGGTCCGTGTCGGACCCCCCTGTACGCGTAGCCGCGCGAGTCGCACACAGGGGGGGACCCATGGGTCCCCCCTACCTGTGCGTGTACGGCGCGAGTCGCTTCGCCGCGTACACGCTGTAGAGGGCGCCCTTGTCCGCCTCACACCCATTGAGTCAATGGGAGCCCGCGTACGCGTTGTACGACAGGCTCCCATTGACTTCAATGGGAGTCCGACCGAATCGAGTCCGATGGCATACGTGCGCATCGTACTCCTTCGGTCGGGCTGCACGGGTCCGATTCGTCGGAAATCTCTCCGGGTCCGGCTCGGTCGGAGAGATTTCCGGCCCGAATCGGAATCGGCCCAATAGTGTTAATGTACACATAAAGCAATTTAAAATAAGCATTTGAAGACAAATCTCCTCTGATGCATCTACATGCAGTGCTTTAAGTTCAAGTGCGTATAAACTATTGTCAGTAGGAAGTAGAGTTCTAGGTATAGTTCTAGATCTGCTCTCAACTGAGTTGGGACTCATGGGTGAGTATAATCCTACAAGGAGGGGTTACATTATTGCATTTTATTAGGTTGATGTAAATGCAATTGGTAAAGTGTGAATTAACTAGCTGAATGTTTTTTCTGTTATCAGTACCTTCTATTTTTGTTTGAGATGAGCTCAGAGTTCGGATTTATCATAAGTTTTTATTGATGCCTAAATCGATAATGCGTCTTTTATTGATTTTACAAAGGACAGAAGACTAAAGTAGCCCTGTAGCTATGACCTCAAAGGATGCACACCCAGACTCTTGCCATCAAGATCATTAACAACCCGACCTACGTTACTGACACATTTTGTGCATGCTGTTTGCCAAGTATAATAAATGACAAGAGTTGGTATTGACAATTCTGAGAATGCCCTCACTATTTTAGTACAAATCACTGTGGCATAATGAAACATGTTATTACGAACGGCAGCACTGATATACATAAGTTTAGCCAACTAATTCAACAGTGCAAATGTCAAACTGGATGTTATTCCCATAGAAATGTTAAAAGGCAAGGGCAGTGGCAGGCCTTTGATTTTTTAAATGACACCTATAATAACACAATACAGTCTAACAAACCACCATGCCCATCTCTGAACACCCAGAGCCTGAGTCACAAAAATAAATATACATGTGTAATTTACTCATATGTAGATCTGCTCCTACACCTAGATGTAATTCTCCACCTTTTAGCTATTCACCATTTCCGAGTGGAGATTATATTGGTGTATACTTACCTATCTCCACCTTCTCAAATGAGGGGGTGGAGACTCCTACAACAGAATTCACGAGTGTAAAGATGCTACTAGTAACTTTTCGACTATTGGTGGAGGTCTCTGCCCACAGGGTGGTGAAAGTATAGGGCAATTTAAAAAAGTTTAGCGCTTAAAAAAGTATATATATTTTGCATTATAATATAAATGTAAAATAATTTTAAATATTTATTATTGTCCTGGAACTAATAAAATAAAATGTTACAAAACTTTATATCATTAAAATAAATGTAAATATGTTAATTTAATTCAAAAATATTCTTTTTAATCAATAACTGAAAAAGAAATTATCCACCTCCCTAGCATTTTTATTTTTAATTAGCTCGTATTAAACTTATGTATTTCATTAATTTATATGCTTTTTGTTTTTTTTAAAGCTTGAAAATGTAATTTAATTTTTTATTGCGCTTATTATTATGTTTTAAAGAAACATAACAGTAATCACTAATTGTACATTTTATAACTTTGCGTATTACAAAATGCGGGCTTTGAATCTGAACCCTCAGGTCCTGAATGCCTGAAAATATGTGAGTGAATGACAAGTCAATCCACCATTAAATACATGCAATTCGTTAGAGAGATTTTTGAAAGCCTATTAGCTTTTACTTTTGCTTACAGTAGTCTTGTGATATATTACTTACAAAACGATAACAGAAAAGCAATTTCGATGCATTTTTTTTTTAAAAGGTACCAGCTAGATGCACTAAAAATCTGCACGTCTCTTACACATAACAAACATAGTGGAATACTGCATCTGAAGGACTTTTGCAGTTTTCTCTGCTCTGCATTTTACACGCAAGTATTGGCAAAAGTCAGTACATTTGACTTTAGTGTGATAACGCTAATAAAACAACTTTTGTGCATGCCTGTGTTAGTATAGGTTACATTAATAAAGCCGGACATTTTGGCTTTGCTAATGCCTGGTTAGCTTTGAGACCCTCCTGTACCCTCTCGCCACCTGAAAGCAACTCAGCAATATTTCTTCCCTTCTACTTTCCAAGCTACATAACGAGTCACTAATATTTGTGCCCTTCAAGTGTGTTGTTTGCTAATTGACTGCCCTCTGCTCGCCTTTCAGTTACATGGTGCATGTTTGCTGCATCCCGACCTGGTCACTTTCATAGTAGCTGGCCTTTGTATCTCACTTAATCATTCCTGCTCCAAGGAGCCGTTGCCCCGTCCAAAAACTCCTATTTCTCCCTCCCCACCACCCGAATGCAGAGTCATCATAATTTGTGGGATGGACAACTCATTCTACTTTCTTTTTCCACCCATAAACACTTGCTCACAACAAGTATTTTGATACTCTGTCCCTACCATTTTTATGCCAGATCACAGGCCTTTGTGTACGTAGGTCCTTTTCACCTTTTCCCACTCCTTCCTGATTCCATATCATTCCTCCATTCTCACAGGCCACATGCTGTGAATACTTATTTAAATGTGTTTTAGCTGATATATTCATTTTATGTGTTACTATTGTTTATATAAAGGTTATTTGTTTTAAATATAGGTTGTAATATTAAGTGATTTAGAATTTTTAAAAACATTTTTTATAGTAATTTATAGTGTTGTAGCGGATTGTTGTATTTATAGGGGAAAGGATGCGAAGATAATTAGTTAATAATAATTATGAATTATTTAATAAATGTTATTTAATTATATGATTGATATTTATTACATAAATTTTGCAGTATTGATTTATTTTTGTTATGTTGTTTGTGGATTGTTTGGTTTGTAGCGGTATAGGGTGGGAAGTAAATTAAGTAATAATTAATTAGCAATTAATTATTTGTTATTTAATTGATTTTAATTAAGTAATTTATGGAATACTTATTTATTTTAATCACATTTTATCTGCAGGTTGCTAGGTTTGTAGGGGTCTAGGATGGGAAGTTAAGGGATAATTAATTAACAATTTAATAATATTTTTAATTAATTAGGTAATATATTTGTAAGTATGTAAAATATGGAATACTGATTTATTGTACTAATATTTTAGTTGCAGGATACTAGGTTTGTAGGGAATAGGGTGGGAAGGTATTTAATTAATAATCACTTTATTCTTAATTATTATTTGCAAATTAATTATTGCATTGAATTTTAAATATTTAAATTATGGAATATTTAATTATTTTAATTATATTTTAGGTGCAGCATGCTAGGTTTGAAGGGTGTCTAGGCCCAGAATTTAATTAAGTAATAATTAATTGTTAATGAATTAGTTAATTGATTTTAAATATGTAAATTATGGAAAAATTATTTTGTACGTTATATTTTAGGTGCAGGCTGCTAGGTTTGTAAAGGTATAGCATGGGAAGTTATTTAATAATTGAATAACAAATAATTATTAATTGATAATTATTTCAAGGAATAGAAATTATGTAAATTGATTAATGTTTTTTTTTTTATTACGCACACATACACACACATACACATACACATACATATATATACTGCCGCTAGGTAATATATATATATATATATTATCTACTGGCGGTCGCCAGTAGATAGTTATAGTTACAACCTATTATCCATAGGAAATCCGCGACATTCTATTTGCAATAACGTTGGCGTCGGTTGACGAATCTTCGCGAGCTTTCAACTTGTTGGGCGCTCCGGTCCGCTCCTACCCTGAAAGTCTCGGGGTGATACGTCAAGCGGGGGCCGAGAAAAAGGGGTCCCAAACGCGTTTTCCCCATTCATTTTTCCATAGGAACCTTTAGTCGCAGCTACAGCCCGAACTGCTGAGCGGAATTACCCCAAATTTGGCAAAGAGGTAGTCCTTGGTTCAGACTGGTGCCTTTTGCTTAAATGGTGTAAATCCGTTCAGTAGTTCCTGAGAAAATCAAAAGTAAAAGTACATATATATCTATGGGCGCGTCGGATACGCGTACCCTCAGCGCACCCTGCGCGCACCCTCCCGATCACGAGCTGCATGCTAATTGGCTGTCAACACTCCAAATCAAGAAGTGTTGGCAGCCATTTTAATCCTCGGTAGAACCGAGGGACAGAAACAAGTGCAAAGCGCAAAGGGCAGGGTAGAAACACCCTGACCCCCTAGGTCTGCTCAGGGGGTCCCACAAGGACCCCTGGGCAGAAAAGATTTATTTTTTTAAAAATCGGCGGTATGCGCTTAGGGTGCGCGTATCCCGCGGAGAAAAAAAGAAACAAGTGCGCAAAACGCACAAAGGGGCAGGAGTAGAAACACCCTAACCCCTAGGCCTGCTCAGGGGGTCCCACAAGGACCCCTGGGCAAAAAGCATTTAAAAAAAAAAAATTTTTTTTAAAAAACGATCGGGCCCGCAGGCCCCGCCCCCTTCCTTCACCACTCTGCAAGCGCGCCCCCTGGCGCGTTTGCAGAGAAGAGCAATTCCCCTTGAATACTGGGGGTCCCTGGGGGCCAACTAGCCCACCAGGAACCTCCAATATGCGCCAGGGGCTGGGTTGCAGAGACGTGTGAGAGGCCACACCCCTTTTACACTCTCTGCAACGCAGCTCTGTGCGCTTTGGAGGTATATGGTGGGCTAGTTGGACTCCGAGGACCCTCAGAGTTCAAGGGACTATCCCAACTTAAAACGCGCCACGGGCGCGTTTGCACAGTGGTGAAGGGAGGGGCGGGGCTTCAGGTGACATGTGTGCAAACAGGCCCCGTGGCGCGTTTTAAGATGAGGAATTAAATCCCCTTCAATCCTGAGGGTCCCTGAGGGCCAACTAGCCCAACAGGTACATCCAGAAAGCGCCACAGAGCTGCGTTGCAGAGAGGTGTAAAGGGGTGTGGCCTCTCTACACGTCTCTGCAACGCAGCCTGGCAGCATATTGGAGGTTCCTGGTGGGCTAGTTGGCCCCTAGGGACCCTCAGGATTCAAGGGGACTTAATCCCCCAACTTAAAACGCGCAGCGGGCGCGTTTGCACAGATGTCACCTCAGGCCCCGCCCCTCCCTTCACCATTGTGCAAATATTCCTCTAAAATCAGCCGAAATACGAATTCCGATTTACTCACCTGTTATCAGGAGAGACCTCAGTGCTGTATCTTTCAGCCCAGTACTGGTCCTGAAAAGTAATTCTAACCATACTTACCAGTAACTTGAATTTCCTTCCATAGGCTAACATTGACTGGTTTCACTTGGAAATTCTTCTAAGTGTGGAGTTTTGGAACTTTAAAATATTCCTCTAAAATCAGCCGAAATACGAATTCCGATTTACTCACCTGTTATCAGGAGAGACCTCAGTGCTGCATCTTTCAGCCCAGTACTGGTCCTGAAAAGTAATTTTAGCCGTACTTACCGGTAACTTGAATTTCCTTCATAGGCTAACATTGACTGGTTTCACTTGGAAATTCTTCTAAGTGTGGAGTTTTGGAACTTTAAAATATTCCTCTAAAATCAGCCGAAATACGAATTCCGATTTACTCACCTGTTATCAGGAGAGACCTCAGTGCTGCATCTTTCAGCCCAGTACTGATCCTCAAAAGTAATTTTAACCGTACTTACCAGTAACTTGAATTTCCTTCCATAGGATATCATTGCCTGCTTTTTGCTGAAAAAGTTTCTAAGTGTTGATTTTTGAAACATACAAATATTCCTCTAAAATCAGCCGAAATCCGAATTCTGATTTACTCACCTGTTATCAGGAGAGACCTCAGTGCTGCATCTTTCAGCCCAGTACTGGTCCTGAAAAGTAATTTTAACCGTACTTACCAGTAACTTGAATTTCCTTTCATAGGCTAACATTGACTGGTTTCACTTGGAAATTCTTCTAAGTGTGGAGTTTTGGAACTTTAAAATATTCCTCTAAAATCAGCCGAAATACGAATTCCGATTTACTCACCTGTTATCCAGAGAGACCTCAGTGCTGCATCTTTCAGCCCAGTACTGATCCTCAAAAGTAATTTTAACCGTACTTACCGGTAACTTGAATTTCCTTCATAGGCTAAGATTGACTGGTTTTCAGCAAAAAGTTTCAAAGTGTTGATTTTCACAAACTACAAATATTCCTTAAAAATCGCCTGTATGACTTAAACGCATTTTTCAACTGTTTACAGGAGATGCACCAGTGCTGGATCCAGGATCCAACACTGAGTAAGAAAAAGTAACAATAACAGTTTTTACCTGCTAAGTGAATTTCCTTCCATAGGATAACATTGGTGATTCTATGAGAAAAAGTTTCTAAGTGTCAACTTTTAAAATACAATAATATTCCTTAAAAATCACGACTGTAACCAAAACGCTTTTACTCAACTGTTTACAGGAGATGTAGCAGGACTGAATCTAGGATCCAGTCCTGTGGTTACAAAAGTAATCCATAAAGTAACTAATTGCATTTAACTAGAAATTCACATTGAGCTGAATGTTGCATTGTGTTTGAAAATGTGTTGCCCATTGCAACAACTGTAACTACTGTACTTAAAAGTCTATTGCCTATCTGCAAAGTATTTAAACTAAAGTAATTCATTCTGAGAAAGTATTTTTTGTAATGTAATATATAATGTAATTACAATCTAATTTAAAAAATAAAATATGTAAAAAAAAATTGTTTCTAAAAATGTAGTAAATCAGTATGAAAAAAATTAATATAACAATTAATACATTTAAAAATTGTCATTTACAAAACCTTTGAAATTCACTGAAAAAACCGTAGGTTTCAGGCACGTTATAGTTAGAAATTAGCATTTAAAAAACCTTTGAAATTCACTGAAAAAACCATAGGTTTCAGACACGTTATAGTTACAAATTAGCATTTAAAAAACCTTTGAAATTCACTGAAAAAACCATAGGTTTCAGACACGTTATAGTTACAAATTAGCATTTAAAAAACCTTTGAAATTCACTGAAAAAACCATAGGTTTTAGGGACAGTTTTAGTTACTTGGACATTGCACTCGTGCAAAACCCGTGAAATTCCCCGTTATAGTTAGTTCAGCTAACTATAACTCGCGCCTCATAATGCACTGCTGATGATGTCACATATTACATCACTCATGACATGGTCAGTGACATCACTGATGACATCACTGATGACATCTCCAAATGACATCACTGATGACATCATCCACGTGATAATCTGATGCACCTCCTCACACCCTAATATAACCTTTGATACACCCACTCTAAATTACAGACTGCCATTCGCAAAACCATAGACACTCCAACACCAATAACTACATACCCAGTCACTGATTCTTAGGTCTACACACACACATCCACTCACTCACCCGTACAGTCACTCATACTTACGGTCACTCAGTACTAGGACTATCATATGCACTCTTACTCCTATATAGACACTCAAACAACGCCACTCATCCATAGAGATACTCACACACCTAGTCAGTCATGCAAATAATTAAACACACTGCCATTTACTCACCTATACAGTTATACACACACCAGCTCACTTACTCATACAAATAGTAGCACATTGTTACGCTCTTATACAATCACAGATACAAGCACACACTCATCCATACAGCCACTATCACAATCACTCACTCTTGCTTATAGCTATTTATATACTCCAACACACATATATACTGCCTTTCACATATGTACTTACTCACACATGTACCACTGGGACATACATTCACTCACTAACACACTCTTACACACACTTACCCACCCATACAGTCTATCACAGATGCACTCTTGAAACCATCCACCCAGTGAATCACCCACTCACACATCTATGCACAGAGTTGCACACACCCCTCCCACACAAACACTCAGGCACCCATACAGATACTCAGACAAGCATTCAATAACTCATATAGACACTCATTTAGCTATTCACAAACACATGCAGCCACTTACACAGCAACAGACAGACGGATACAGACATTCACCCAGTTTAGTCACTAACCCATGCATTCAGTAAGATACGTTAAATCACTCACTTATAGTCAGTCACGCACCTACTAAATCATCCATACAGACACTTACACACCCACTCATTCTTCAATACGTCTTTTCCTATATATATTAAAAATATTTAAACTTTACAGAAACACACAGTCACTGGATGATGTCATCAGTGATGTCATTTGAGATGTCATCAGTGATGTCATCAGTGATGTCACTGACCATGTCATGAGTGATGTAATATGTGACATCATCAGCAGTGCATTGCGGGCGCGAGTTATAGTTAGCTGAACTAACTATAACGGGGAATTTCACGGGTTTTGTACGAGTGCAATGTCCAAGTAACTAAAACTGTCCCTAAAACCTATGTTTTTTCAGTGAATTTCAAAGGTTTTTAAATGCTAATTTGTAACTATAACGTATCTGAAACCTATGGTTTTTCAGTGAATATATATATATATTGTGTTGCTAATAACTTTAGCCCCATTTGATAATTCTACATTAAACTTTCCAAAAGGTGCTATTTGACTAGTTTGTGCATGGAAAGTTTCTGGGTGCTCCATCAAGCGGGGGCCGAGAAAAAAAGGGGGGTCCCAAAACACAAAATCTCAATACATTTGCCATAGACTTCTTTAAGACAGGCTACAGCAAAAACTGCTGAACGGATTTACACCAAATTTGGCAGGAAGCTAGATTTTGGTCCGCAGATTGTGTTTTGTGTGATTTGGTGCAAATCTGTTCAGTAGTTTTTGAGAAATTTAGGGTCAAATATTATTGTATATTTTGGCAGTTGGGCTCGCGAGAGCGTGAAATAAAATATGGTGCCCTGTGATTGGTTCAGAGGCCCATTTTTCCTGTGAGCCTTCATGCTCAAATAGAAGTGAAAGGCTCCAGCGCGTCTTGCGAGAGTGAGCGCTCTGATTGGTTGGTTGTTGGAATTTTAGAAATGAAATTACTGCCATTACTGTTTACTGTGAAAGATTGCAGGTGCTGTGGAAATTAAGTAAAAAAGCTATATAAGGGGGCTGCAGAAAGGCATGCTGTCCTCCTAGATTTAAAGAGCAGGTCTCTAAGGGATAACTACTGTAATAAAAATAAATGTATATTGTTTAAAACATTTATTTTCAATGTCAAGGGACTCTTGTGAGATCATAAATAGTAAAAAGAAGTTGGTGAGTTCTCAATGCAGTCTACTATCAGGAATGCATATTTTGCCCCTTGTAATTGAGAGGACATGTGTAAGAGATAAGTACTGCGATGAGTAGAAGGTTAGTTATTTTTTTTTAAATGTTGCGGTCTTGCAAGATTCTCGTGGCATCGTTAAAAATAGGAAAGAGTAGGTGATCTTTGAATATACTCTAGTGTTTAGACTTGTTACTGGAGATGGTGTTTATCAGAGTCTACTATTTATGCCCATCTGCTTGGGAAGAGTTCTGAGTAGAGAATTAAGACTCTTCCCACACCCTACTATGCACAGCCGTCATGCAATAGAGGGGTCTCAGTGGAGAGACAAGTCCCTCCGCACACCCTACTATGGACACCCGTCATCTTATAGAGAGGTCTCAAAGAAGAGATTAGTTCAACCACACACCGTACTACATTCACCCATCATCTGAGACAGAGGTCTTAAAGGAGAAGCAAGTTCATCCACACACCCTACTACGCACATCCATCATTTGAGAGAGGGGTGTGAAAGGAGAGGCCAGTCCCTCTCCACTCACTACTATGCACACCCGTAATTTGAGAGAGAGGTCTCAAAGGAGAGGCCAGTCCATGCACACACTCTAGTATGCATACATGTCATGTGAGAGAGGTCTCAAAAGAGAGGCCAGTCCATGCACACACCTTACTATGTGCACCCATCATTTGAGAGAGAGATCTAAAAGGAGAGGCCTCTCCATCCACACACCCTACTATGCACAGCCATAATTTGAGAGAGAGGTGTGAACGGAGAGGCCAGTGCCTCTCCACTCACAACTACGCACACCTGTCATTTGAGAGAGGTCTCAAAGGAGAGGCCAGTCCGTCCACACACCCTACTACACACCCATCATCTGAAAGAAAAATCTCTAAAGAGAGGCCAGTCACTCTCCATATACCCTACTACGCACACCCGTCATCTGAGAGAGATGTCTCACAGGAGAGGCCAGTCCATCGACACACTCTACTATGCACATCAGTCATGTGAGAGAGAGGTCTTAAAGGAGAGGCCAGTCCATGCACACACTTTACTACGCACACCAGTCATTTGAGAGCGAGAGATCTGAAAGAAGAAGCCAGTCCCGCCACACTCACTACTAAGCACACCCATAATTTAGGAGAAAGGTCTCACAGGAGAGGCCATTCACCCCCATACACCCTACTATGCCCACCCACCAACTGAGAGAGAGGTGTGAAAGGAGAGGCCAGTCCATCTACACACCCTACTACAAACAGCCATCATTTGAGAGAGAAGTCTCAAAGGAAAGGCCAATCCATGCACACATCCTACTATGCACACCTGTCATGTGAGAGGCCAGTCCATGCACACATCTTACTATGCACACCTGTTATATGAGAGAGAGAGATCTGAAACGAGAGGCCAGTTGCTCCCCATATGCCCTACAACGTAGTCCTGTCATCTGAGAGAGAGGTCTCAAAGGAGAGGCCTGTTTATCCACAAAGCCTACTACATACACCTGTCATCTGAAAGAGAGTTTTCGATGGAGAGGCTTGTCACTCCCTATATTCCCTAATATGCACACCTGTCATCTCAGAGAGAGGTTTGACAGGAGAGGACACTTCCTCCTCACGCACTACTACACACACCTGTCATCAGAGAGAGAGGTCTTAAAGGAGAGGCGGGTCCATCCAAACATGCTACTACGCTCACTAGTCATTTGAGAGAGAGGTCTGAAAGGAGAGGCCAGTCGCTCCCCATACACTATACACACTGTAAATATTCTGGCGTATAAAAATTATACATATTACATCAGGATATATTCAGTGTAAATGAAAACTCCATTAAAAAAGTGCTGTCTCGCCAGAGGCTCACCAGAGTAAAGCAGGCATCACTGCCCCCTCGGACTGCACGCAAGGCCTACCTGGCTCACGCAAGCATCTCGCGAACTGTCACGGGAGGCTCGCGAGAGCCATCAACTATAATGGGCTTTTTCTGTCTCTTTAGAGTTTTTAAGAAGGAAAAACAGGGAAACATACTACAAACAACATAGATAGTGAAACTATTGGGTAGCTCTGAAAAGAGTTGTTTTTGTTAACATTTTTTAACAACTTTAAATTTTTCCTTGTTTTCTAACTTAAAAAAAAAAAAATTCTGTGGTTTTGAATTCTAGAATAGGGTTGAACTAAAACATGAAATGTGGGGAGAAAAACAAAAAACCAACAACATCTCCTTAAAAACAAACAGGAGAAAATATAAAAACAAATAACTGTTAAAAAAAAACCAAAAGACTACTGCATTTGTGATCTTGGACAAGCTTGTCCTGTGCAGACCTGCTTGTCTCCGATGAAAAGATTATTTGCTTACATAAGCAGCAAAAAAGTGCTTTCTTAAGATAAGCAGGGTTATCTGCTTCAGCACTCAGTACCAAGGTATACACAATGTGTCTCCAGGTTCAAATGAGGTGGAAGCTCCTGAAAATTTGTGGATACATAGACCTGAGGTGCCTCCACATGCCTGTGTTACTCATACTGTACTGTCACCTGGCCTCATGTCGAACAATTGCCATACCAAAGACTCTTTGGCAGGCTGAAGTGGCTGAGGTGATGCAGGAGCACCAGGCTGCTCATCAGAATCTGATGAAGACATTTTCTATTCCAAAACAAAAAGGCAAACAGAGCAAGGCAACAAGGTCTCCCGATAGAAAACTCCTATAGGCAAATACAACAAAAGAATGGAATCTACCATTTGTAAATAAAGACAGCCATATGAACCAATCACAGCTCTTCCTTGGGATGTGTTTCCTCTCCCGGACCGCTTGCGGGAGTGTCAGGAGCATCTCGCGAGATTGTAAAAAAAATAAAGCTTTATATACTGAATGGAACAATTCATAATCAATTTTTCTAAGTTAATTCACATCTCTTCATTCAAAATGACAAGAAAACACTGTTTTTAAGTTCATTCCAAATATACGATCTCGCGAAATACAGCCCCTTTCGGAGTCCATGAAGGGGATTGTGTGTTCAACTTCCACGAGCGTCTCGCAAGAGTTATCAGTTTGTAAAAAATAAAAAATGTATAACAAACATATCTAAATGACTCCCTTATTATAGATTACCATTAAACAATAACTGAACATATGAAAAAGAACTCTATACAATACTTTAAAACAAAATTTATAGCTCTGCAATCTCACGAGGGTCCCCTGAGCAGGCTTGTGAGCCTCTCGCAAGAGTAATGAGATACCTTAAAAATAGACATATACTGAAAACTAATGCTATACATTATTGCAAAAACTGATCGCTCTCCTTCTGAATTATAAGTACGACTTTAATGCAAAAACAGATACAAAGTCTATGAAAAGTATGGTATTAGAATATTAATCAACTTGCTGAGAAGATGTCTCAATATAAGAGTTAGAAGAACTGAGGAGATGGACAATCTCAAGACAAATATTGCTGTATTACTCTGTTTTATACTCAGACATAATTTTTTAGAAACATTTTGTAAACTGTGCACAATTTCCTGTTATAAAACAATGCAAAAGCCAGTCCATTTCAAAATAATGTCCGCTCACAGGATATATTCTTCAGTTATTTTACCATAGATACACTCAAAACTAATTAATTTACTTAAAAAAAAAAAAAACTAGAAATTCACTGAAAAAAACAAAGGTTAAAGTAACATTATAGTTATGTGAATTTCTCAGTGACAACATTAACATTGTGAACTAAAAAAACCATAGAAATTCAGTGGTCATAGTTGGCAGCACTAACTATAACTTGCGCCCCTGTCATGCACTGCTTATGACCTCACATGCGACATGACTCATGACATGTTTTATGACATCATTTATGACATTACTGAGGACATCTGAAATGACATCATTGATGACTTCACTGATGACATCATCCGCATTGAGTGTGTAAATTTCTTTTATAGTTACATAGTGGAGGGTAAGTACCATGTTACATGTCTGTGTCATTTTGTGCAGCCTAAGTCTAGCTAGTAGGTGTAAGTGTTTAGAAAACAAGTGTTCCTAATGCAACATAGGTGTGTAGAGGTATTAAACATGTTATAAATGTTTGTATTCAAGAGTAACTCTGTGTGCAGGTGAGAGTTGACTTGTGTTCATTATGTTCCACACAAGTTTTTTGGTTCTGCAGTGAAATATTTCAACAGGAGTAAGGCTCTATGTAGTAGATACTAAGGTTTGAAAGCAGCCTTGGGTTTTTAGATAGAATTGTGTCAGCATGACAATTTTTACTTAACACAGAAGACTGTGTGCATTATTTACTAAGCTATGTACACATGCTTGCTCTGTTTGAGAATATGGGCTATCTGTAAAGTTTTCAACACAGTATGAAAGGTGCAGGTAGTATGATGGCTAGCAACTTCAGATCTTGATTATTTTTAGCAAATGGTGTCTGTGCTGACATGTGTTGCATAGAGTGTTCACTGTTCTTAATAGATACTTGTTATTACTCTGTGGTGTATTTCTCATTCAAGTTTTCATTTTTTGGAAACAGTGTGGTATAGAGCAGCCCCGGGTGGAGCTGGCGTAGTGGCACTACGTGGAGGTCCACGGAGTTTGGAAAAAAACTCCGCCACCTGCCTCCACCTCCCTAATAAAAAATACTTAAAAAGTAATTTAAAAAGAAATAAAGTCACTTACCTGTACTGCGGCATCCCCGGCTGCCCTCCTCCTCGTCGCCGTACATCTTGCGAGAAATGCGACTGCGTGCGTGTTGTAAAGTCATCCTGTGCCCTGGGCACCCCCCAACTTTTTGCTGACTGGAACTTGTGGTAACTAACTCTGACTGACCCTGGGCTCTGTTTAACCAGGCCCAGGGCCAGTGCCATGCTGAAACACTTAGATAACAGTAAAGCACCTACATACACTAGGGTACACTTTGGGTTGGGGTACCCCTGTAATTGGCATGACCTACCCCATAAGCCCCTAGTATATAATAGGGCAGGGGATTGAAACTACCTAGAAGTCCCCAGTATCCTAGGGCATGGCAGTTTAGATGCCAGCAGCCTTTTTGCACTTGCATGTGTGCCCTGCTGAAGCCTGTGGTCAGTTTAAAAGCAGCCCTGGGCGCCAGGATTGCTCTTAAACATGTAAATTGTGGCCAAACTCGACTTTGGGGTTTGGGGCACTTAAAACTGGTCAACCTAAAATGTTTTGGCATAATAATGACCCCAGGGTCTCCCCTAGGTATCCCAGGGGTGGGGGGTCATGTATCTATAAGGTAGACCCTTATAAAATGAGTTTATATATGCCCTGGGTTAAGTGAAATTCACATTTCACTCTCCCCATTGTGTAAAGTGCTGCCCAAATTCGACTTTGATGCTGGGGGCACTGGGCATGGAGGATCTGCAATATTTTACAGATTCAGCACCCTAGGGTCTCCCCTAGGTGACCTATGGGGTGGGGGTCCTGTGAAAATAAGCCAAATACTTATAAAATATGTTTTTGTAAGTCCTGGTGCTGGAAAAATGGCCCATGTCATTTTTCCCATTGCAAACCCACTGCCCCATAGGTTAACATGGGGGAAAGTTATTAAACAATAACTTCTGATAGGAGAGGGATAAAGATTCCATTCAAAGACTCACTAGAATGGTATTGATAAATCCTACAATATGATGTTATTGAATTTTCCCCAAAGTGAACAGACAAGAAGTTATAAAACTTTCTGGGTTTTAGTTCCAAATCCAGCCTTCCAGAGTTAAGGGGATTAGCCAGCCTGCCTGAAGAGGTGATAAAGATCCCCTGGGGCCAGCCAGATGGACTGGGAGGGCAGTGAGCTGTTCTGCAGGAATGCCAGGCCAGGGGGAGGGGTCGTAAACAATGAGCTTCAAGGGGCAGAGCCCAGAGCAGTGTCATTAACAGCTTTGAACCCCCACCTCAGCCAGATGGCAGGATTAAGGAAGATATGTGCAGATGTAGGGAGGAGAGGCTAGGTTAATTAGCCAACTCAGTGGGAGTGTTTAGCCAGCTCTTACCTCCTTGCTGGAAAATCAGCCATTATGGATTTGGAAGCTTGGTTGCACTCTGGGATAGAATAATGCCACACTCTGCAGGAAGGAGTCACTCAAGTGGGAGGTTACCCTACTCCTATTGGTGAAGCTTGACCTCCTGGATGACCCAGAGACTGTGGAATAAGTATCTGAGAGAGGCCCAGCCCCTCAGATCTGCTGCTTGAAACTGAAGAAAGCAAGACTGGCCCTGCTGAAAAGTTCTGCTGTGCAAAGACTTCTAAGGCCTGACCTCTGGAGACTGCACCACCTGAAACTACAGCTTTGTGGACTAACTGTGCTGAGTAAAAGAAGTCAAGAGTGGACTCCCTGCAAGCTACAGGTTAACAGAGCTCATCTGGACCCTCACCACCAAGAATCATCAACCTGGGGAGCTACCAGTGGATTTGTAAGGGTGACGTCCAGTGCATTGTGGGAATTGAAGTCCTCAACTTTCAAGGACCATCTTGGAGCTTCCAGACCCTTGGAGTAAGTTTGAGACACTTTGGGACCCTTTGAGGAACTTCAGGAAGAAGTTCAAGAAGTTTGGGGAACTTTGGAGGAACTTTGAAAAAAGCTCCATAGGGGACCGACTCATCCTGGTCAGCCAAGCCGCCTGCCTTCAACCGCGAGCCGGCCAAGCCCACCAGGTTCGTCCCGCTAAAAGCTCCATCGCATCGACTTCCAGAGATTGACCGGGACTAGCGAAAATCTGAAGCCGGTGAACCCTCACCGGATCCGGCTACATGAGGAGCATCGAGGGACCCCACGAGAAAAAGCTCCAGAAAAGCTTCTAAGTCCGCTCGTAAGAAAGTCGACCGGGAACAACCGCGAGCGCCAATCCGCCTGCCTTCCATCGCGTGTCGGCCTGGATTGTTGGATTGCCCCGCTGAAGCGATCTTGAAAAAGTTTCTAAGTCCGCTCCAGGGAAGTTCACCGGGAGATCGTCGAAAGGCTATCCGGCGGAGCCGCACCGGATCCGGACTGACGGAGAGCGTCGAGGGGCCTCGGGAGAAAAGCTCCAAAAAGTTTCTAAGTGCGAAGGTAAAAACATTGACCGGGACCTTCCGCGTGGGGTATCCGCTCAGGGCTCCATCGCGGTCGGCCTTAAACTTTGACTTTGGCCCGGTCTATCGCGAGGCTATGTCCCAATATGGTGCTATATGCTTCTAAGTGCTATATTTTAGTTAAACTTTGAAAATTCATATCTCCGGTTCCCTACATTGGATTTTTGTTGTTTTGGTGTCATTTTAAAGATAAAAATATTTCCTATTTTTATAAATTGGTGTTGGATTTTTATTATGTGTTGTGTCTTAATTATTTACTGAATTGGTGTTTTTAAATGCTTTACATACCTGTCTTTGAAGTTAAGCCTGTCTGCTCGCAGCCACGTTACCAGGGGTTGAGCATAGGAATAATTTTCTGAGACCTATGCTGAGTCCTATCATGTGTTAGTGGCCTTATTGCCAGTGGCAGACCTACATTTGCCCCTACCAATAATCCACTTTCCAACAGTGCGCATGCGCAGTTCTCGCAAGATGTACGGCGATGAGGAGGAGGGCAGCCCGGGGACGCCGCAGTGCAGGTAAGTGACTTTATTTCTTTTTAAATTACTGTTTAAGTATTTTTTATTAGGGTGTGGAGGCGGGGAGCCAATTTGCAGGAGGTGGGGGGGCTGGCTATCTCCGCTCAGCTGCGGAGTTGGAGTTTTGCCCTATACTCCGCTTTCTCAGCAGAGCGCGGAGTAGGCAAATCTCCGCACACTCCGCTGGCGGAGCGGAGTTCTCTGCCCGCGCTTAGTATAGAGTAGGCTCTCTCCATAGACTAGGCATTGTGTACAGTACCCAGTTTTCTACTGATATCAACCTCATTTCTCATTGTTTAACTTGCGAGGAAGCACTGTATACTTATTGGGGAATGTTGGCTTTGTCTTACAGAGTCAGTACATTGGTGTAGAGACATCGTAGAAAGGTTTTTACTGTATGTAAAGGGATCTTGAGAGATAAGGACAATAGATTTCTGATGTGGGGATAAGGACTCTTTATACATTTTACTTTATCACTGTATAGAGCACAATGATACGGGTGGTGTGAGCGCGCTTAATTGACTTTAGCACACAAGAATCCTCATTGGGCTATCGGAGGAGTGATTGATATTCGAGCAAAACTCTACATTGGGTGGAGTGGGTCAGTCAGCGGCAATTGGTACCACTATCCATGGAGGAGGCAATTGGCAACTGAATAATGTAGGACTATATGTACGAGCTGTTTCAAAATGAGTGAAGAGGCAATCTATCAGGCTGAAAGCTACCTACATTCATCCTTAAGGATGTGTGACAAACTATATGAGGCTAAGTCAGAAAGCTATTATCACTTGCGGCACGTTTTTTGAAATATGTCAAAAGGAGAGAGAGACCCCTTGTTGTAGCCAAGGGAGTAGGGTACTCTTGACAAGTAAAACAAATATTCCCTTGGGTTATGAAAGGAACAGGATACAAGGTTCAACTCACAACTGGATTGTACTTCACAAGGCACATAATAATACAACTCATCAAGGAAAATCCCACCTAATATTTGAATCAATTGCTAAATAGCACTGAAGTTTTACAAAAATCTTTTATTATTAAAAAACTAGTTACAATTTTAAAATTTCAATACACATCCTATCTATCACAATTTTGTGCAAAACAATTGATAAAAACAATTCATAAAAACAATTAATGTAAAGGCCTTTACCCGCCCATGAAGAGGAGCAATCGCTCGGTGATTCTCTGCAGTTAAAGAGTGCAACAAGTTAGAGGAGGTGTAGAATAAAAAACCCCTCCACCCTCGTGAACGAACGGACACGGGAGAGTGTACAAGAAAGTGAATAGGCAATTAAGGCATTTAAATATAGTAGCCACTCGGCAGGAAATTGAAGCAACACCTCGGGTTGGCCAAAAGGAAGTTAGAACGTATGAGTACATCGATTGCACTAAGCAGGGCATGTAAACCAAGCTATACAATAAGGAATACAGAGAGAAACAAACTAATTATTGTCTTGATAAAGATGGAATAATAATCAAACTCATTGAAACGCGTCGACGCATTATTGTACATAATCCAAGGGAAAATTTGGACCTGCAGATACGAAAATGAGTGTATCCAGGCCAGGTTTTTAAACTGTCCCATAGGATCTGTTTCTTTGAAAGACAAAGTACACTGTCTAACCATTGTTCTCTTTTCATGTTTTGGTATATTGTGTAAATTGATTGCAATTGGGGATTTTACATTAATTGTTTTTATGAATTGTTCTTATCAATTGTTTTGCACAAAATTGTGATAGATAGGATGTGTATTGAAATTTTAAAATTGTAACTAGTTTTTTAATAATAAAAGATTTTTGTAAAACTTCAGTGCTATTTAGCAATTGATTCAAATATTAGGTGGGATTTTCCTTGATGAGTTGTACTATTATGTGCCTCGTGAAGTACGATCCAGTTGTGAGTTGAACCTTGCATCCTGTTCCTTTCATAACCCAAGGGAATATTTGTTTTACTTTGCACGTTTTTTGAAGCCAGTACCAAGCGATAGAGAGTGCTATCCAAACGTTTCTGTTCTCGTGAGTGCACTTTCAATTTTTGAGAGACGGATCATGTTGAGAGGGAGAGTAAGAGGCGACCTGCCCATAATATAAATGTAGGAAGAGGAATAGTTATAGTATTAGCGGTCAATTGTTCCATTGGAGACAGGGACTCAAGATTCATTATTGTTTATTTCAATATCCCATATCACAGGGAATACACCAACAAGAACAGTGATATAATCTTGATGCATGCTGAGACTTAGGGCCTGATCACGAGTCTGGACTCCCGAGGGTGCCGTGGTGAAGGTCCAGCCACCGCTGCACCGGCGGTCCGACCACCCTTTTAGGACTTTTTGTGGTCGGACCACCATTGCACCGCCACAACCACCATGGAACTGCATTCCATGGAGGACCGCGTTGGTCTGAAGGCCGCAATATGCTTGGTGGTGCCCTGAGGCCCCCGTATTTAATTTTAAAGGGCACCCCGTGTTAATGTTTTCTTTTGCCCTGGGGAGGTGGTGATCCCCCTTGGCTGTGGGGGGTGGGCGGCCCCCCACTTTAAAATTCACATTTTGCCCAGAGAAGGTGGCGGTCCCCCGGGCATGGGGGTTGTTGAACAGGGAACCCCCGCATTATTATTTAAATGAAGCCCTGGGGAGGTGGTGGTCCCCGAGGCATAATAAATGCCCACCCTCCTTTATTTGTACACTGCCCACGGGACACGGCACACACGGGGGCCAATTAATAACAAAGAGCGGGAGGCCGCGGTCCGTTTTAAAAAACAATTTAGGCTGGATTCGCAGATCCATTGTGACTCCTGCCAATTTTTTTTTTTTTTAAATGCTTTTCTACCCCTGTGTGGTCCCTGTGGGACCCCCCCCCTCCCCCCAAGAGGACTAGGGGGTCAGGGTGTTTCTACGCTGCCCCCTTTTCTTTTTAAAAAAAAGTTTTTTCCTGTGACTTGGTTCAACCGAGTCACAAGATGGCTGCCAATACTTCCTGGTTTGAAGTGGTGACAGCCAATCAGATCTCAGCACAAGATCAGGAGGGGTCCCTATATATAGAACTGCACATTTCTTTAAATAACTCCAAAACTATTGAACGTATTTACACCAAATAACAAAAAGGCACATTCTTGAACCAACATCTACCTTCCTGACAAAGTTGGTGTAATTCCGTTCAGCAGTTCGGGCTGTAGCCTTGTCTAATGGTCATATGAGAATTAACATGGGGGAAACGTGCTTTTAAGGACCCCCTGTCTTTAAAGTGGGGACACATTGATGAACATGTAACTGAACGGCAGTCCGGCCGTGAAGACTGCACCACCCTGAGTTGGGGCCATGAAAGCCTGGAAATCCGGAGCCAGTTGGGACAGCAGATCAGCACAAATAACTGAGCATCTATAATTTGGAGGCCCACTGGAGGGTAATTTTAAAATGCATATTCAGTGCTGCAATGCAGAGTCTACAAGAGACAGAACACTGTCTGAAAGGGACTACATATCCCAGCATGAACACTTGTTAACTCACCTGTGAAACCTACTAAAGGTCAATGGAAATGTGCTGAGAAGTTTTTGCCTTTCAGTATGTCTGCGTGCACCCTGGCAGCCTGTGATCAAGGAGCTGTGCTCCGAAACGCGTAAGGCAAACAAAGAACTCTGAATTAAAAATGCCTTTTGCTAGATCTGCTGTGGAGTGCGTCTTTAAAGTGGGTACACATTGATGAACATGTAACTGAATGGCAGTCCGGCCGTGAAGACTGCACCACCCCGAGTTTGGGCCATGAAAGCCTGGAAATCCGGAGCCGGTTGGGACAGCAGATCAGCACAAATTACTGAGCATCTATAATTTGGAGGCCCACTGGAGGGTAATTATAAAATGCATATTCAGTGTTGCAACGCAGAGTCTAGAAGAGACAGAACACTGTCTGAAAGGGACTACATATCCCAGCATGAACACTTGTTAACTCACCTGTGAAACCTACTAAAGGTCAATTGAAATGTGCTGAGACATTTTTGCCTTTCAGTGTGTCTGCGTGCACCCTGGCAGCCTGTGATCAAGGAGCTGTGCTCCGAAACGCGTAAGGCAAACAAAGAACTTTGAGTTAAAAATGGCTTTTGCTTTTACTAGATCTGCTGTGGGGTGCGTCTTTAAAGTGGGGACACATTGGTGAACATATATATATATATATGTACATACAGCGTTGTTGCTGCACCCGGCAGTTCTCCTTCCTGCGGTGTCGGTGCCTGCGACGGCGGCAGCTGCCGTCTTCGTATTATCACCCATGTTATTTCTCAGGAATTCCAGAGGAAAAAACAAGCGGCACACCTTAGGACTGCAGAATACTTTTATTGTGCACAAAGACGATGTGTAGTCCTCAGGTGTGCCCCTTGTTTTTTCCGCTGGAATTCCTGAGAAATAATGTGGGTAAAAAAAAAAAAAAAAAAAAAAAATATATATATATATATATATATTTGTCGAAAAGGAGATTCTCCTGCAGATATCCGGCCACGTCCATCTGGCAGGATCGGTGCCAGCAAGCCGTGACGAAAAATAGGGTTTTAGGTTTCTCAGAATCAACCTATCCTCAAACAACCTATTCAGTCCCCTTCATTCAGGTTTCCTTGCCCTCCAGTCAATAGAAATAGAAATCACTTAATCAACTTTGCAAATCACAATCACCTATCTAAACACATACTTCTCCACCTATTCTCGGCCTTTGACACTGTCGATCACCCTGCTCTTCTATTTTTGTTCAACTAACTAGACATCATAAGGTTGGCACTTACACAGCTTTCTTCATACTTTTCCGACTGCTGTTCCTCGGTAGTTTGGGATTCAATGCTATCCAGTCCTCCCTCACAGCCTTAAGTCTTTCAGCCTCTCCTTTTCTCTTTCTACACCGGCTCCCATGAGGGCAGCACCTAACTTGAGTTCTCATGCCATCTTTAAGCAGTCAACACCAAATCTTTTTCTTATGTCCTACTGTCTTCCTCTACTTCAATCACTCTTAGCTAACTGCTTCACTGGATGGTATCATTGTCCTTATGATAAACTCCTCCAAACTGAGGTACTTTATTTTACCTCTGAATAAGAAGTAATCTTTTTTTGTATGGACTCAGTCCCTTTTCCCTTGACATCCTGATGTTTGTTTCATTCACTGTTAGAAGTGCGGTTTCTGGTTGGCTAGGATATGCACCTAAGCCAGCCGGGACCCACCACTCTAATCAGGCCAAGGGAGTTATACGCCTGCTTACCCCTTTGGAAGCTTGGCAGAGCAGTCAGGCTTATCCTAAAGGCAATGTGTAAAGTGTTTGTGCAACACACACACACACACACACACCAGTGACACAATAAATACACCACAAAAGAGACTCCACACAATATTATATAAACATATCTCATATATTGTATATAAACATATAGAACAAAAACCACATAAATCATTTTGCCAACTGGGTAATTGTCATCACATCACCGTTAGTGCAATAAAGTAAAGACGTATATATTGTACGCGTCATAAAAACAACACGATCACTATGCATATAATGTACACTCTGAAATAATACTTGTTATCCTGTCATTGAAAGGCATAAAACGACATACATCATACATCAGGGCACAAAATGCAGCAGGTAGGTCAGGAAGATAAAACACATGGGTTACCAAACATCATTGTACATAAATCACCATATGTCATGAGACAACAACCAGTATCACCATATATTCATAGAGCACAGCTTCTGTGCTTCTAATACACACTATATGGTAATGTTGTTCCCAAACATAAGCTACAGGGCCACCTGCACGCCTACAACAGTGAATGTGGTAATTTCAGGAAAGTTTCCTAACATGTGGCAAGTGAAAATCGGGCAGTAAGCCCCACGGTATGTCCCAAGCACACTGAGGGGGAGAGGGGGGGGGGGCGGCCACATACACAGAAAAATCAAGCAGGGAGACATCGTTTGGTCTCGCCCACAATGGGGTCAGCAAAGGCAGCTGCCTGCATCCGCGCGGTGTAGCTGCTGGCCAACACAGCCTCCCAGGCCCAACAATCAGGCCCCACTGAGCCCCGCACATGGAACGGGTGCCAGTGTGGATATGCGGGCCGAGACACAGGCCTCCGGTCCTTGAGGCTCAGAACACGAAGGCAGGGCTGGGGCTACGAGAGCGGTCCAGCCCTTGCAGCAATCCGACTGGGGCTGCTGCGAGTGAGGAGCACTGTCCCAGCCTTCGGGATGTGTCTCCTTTGTGTCATGGTGGCTCGTAACTCAGCACTTTTGGAGTGTGCGCACACAGGTGGCTGCTTGGGACAACCTTGGCCAGCCGGGGCTGACGGCGGCGCACTGCAGTTTCTCAGGGCTCCTTTTTAGCATAATGACCATGGAGTGCCTTAGCCCAGCAGGTGATCGGGCCGTGCAGACCTCCCTGCACTCAAGGACTTCATTTGTTATGGCGGAGGGCTGCGCTGACAGACTTCCCTTGGTGCAGCTGTGTTGGGCTCCCAACCCCAAGCGTCTTCAGAATGCTTCAGCACGGCTCTCGCTGGGGAAATCCACAAGCCTTACACCTACAACACGAAGGTGAGCACTGGGGAGCACAGACGGGGCAAGCAGCAGGCCAGCAAAATCAGGGCAGAGGCAAGGTGGCAGTCCCTCCTGCAGCCTGGCAGACTAACACAGCACAGCAAGTCGTCCTAATGGCAGTTGCTCCTAGCAGCACAGCAGTCCATGGCAATGTGCAGCATGTAGAGCCAGCAGCGTCTGGTTACAAGTCCCAGGCAGTGTCTAAAAACACGGGGTGAGAGCCCCTGTACTTATACTCATAATGTCTGTGGTGTGGAGGTAACTTCAATACAGACTTTAGAACTGCACAACAACCCCATTCAATCCCCAGCCTTGGCTCCAGACACTACAGGGGGGCTGAGACAGCATTGTGAAAGGCAGGCACAGCCCTATTCAGGTGCAGGTGACAACTACTCCTACCACTCTAGCCCAGAATGACCCACCAGGATATGCAGGGCACACCTCAGCTTCCTTTTTGACTGTTTAGAGTGAATGCCTAAAACAGGCCCTGTCAGTCTAAACCAGACGTTGATTGGAGTCAGACTGCAAAGCACAAAGAATCATAAGCACACAGAAATGCCCGCTTCTAAAAGTGGCATTTCTAAAATAGTAATGAAAAAATCTGCTTTCACCAAAAAGCAGGATTTACCACCACTATTCCAAACATGGCAAAGCTACTCCTTCCAGATTAGAAATTACCATTGAAACACATATCTGGGAATTCCCAATGCAAACCAACTAGGCTGTTTGTCACCACCAGGACATGCCACACAACAAAGGCACATGTCCTACCTTTTACCTACGCAGCACCCTGCCCATATGGCCACCTAGGGCCTCCCTTAGGGGTGACCAATATGTAGTAAAAGGGGAGTTCCAGGTTTGGCAAGTAACGTTAAATGGCAAGGCACTGTGGCAGTAAACTGCACACGCAGGCCCTGCAGTGGCAGAGGCCTGAGACAGGTTTGTAAGGCTACTTCTGTGGGTGGTGCAAGCAGCGCTGCAGGCCCACTAGTAGCATTTAATTTACAGGCCCTAGGTATGTATGATACCACTGTACAAGGGGCTGTCATGTCCTTTAGGCTAGTCTTGTCATGTATCCCCCTCTTTACTTACATTGTCCCATCCACACGACAATAATGGTTCTGAACAGGTGACCTTTTACCTAGTAGCTTGCTCCTGTCTCTTCGACACCAGCTCTTAGTATTCTATCCTAATCCCTATACCTGACGTACATAAACATGTCCATAGGCACTGCATAATTACTCTGTATAAGGGTCACCGATTTTTTTCATTCTTGGCCAACAGCCAGCTGTGCATGATCGCATTTGTGTGGAAAAACATTTATGATTGTTTTCAAAACAGTTATGACTGTTTTTAAAACATATAGATTCTAGAAGAAACCCTAGAGTGACCACTCTAGTATATAAGACCCTTATTCCCCCTGCAAATTAGAGGAGAATTCCTTCCAAGCTGACACGGGGTCCTGCATGCTGAATCTTCGACACGCAGCGTCTAACATCCTTTGCGGGGTGTCTTCCTCGAATCAGAGACAGGGTCCTTCGTTCTCTGCCATCAGGTGAGGGGGATGGTTCTTCCCAAGGGGATTCTTGGCTATAGACACATATATACATATACATGATACACATACAGATCTAGGCTATGTACATTTAGGCAAATTACTTAGGGCGCACATTTTAGGAATCTGCAAATGGTACTGTTTTTATCTGAACTGCTTATGTTCATCTTATTAGCACTATGGTAGAAATGAATCTACTGTTTACCATATTAGTACTTGCGATTTCTTTCATATGCTTCTGTCTCCTGATTGTCACAGCAAATATGTTTTACACAAGACTGACGCTGGACCAATAAATACTTATTGAAATGTCCTACTCACCATCCTGTGTATTTTCTGAGAATAAGTAAGCACGAGTGACTGAGCAAAAAGTACTGTCCTGTTTTTCACGATCCCTGAGGAATCAGCGTTGTCATGTTCAGTGGTTGCCAGAAACTACCTACACCACTGTAAGATAAAGGGGGGTGGTAGTGGCACTGTAGAGCTAGCTGGTCTAACGGCTGATATTTCCTGTGGGGGTCCCGGAAGGGGTTAGGACACCAAGCCCTCAGTTTAGGTCATCCAAAACCCGCCGGTCCTGGGGATTCCTGGGAACTACACGACATGGCGCCGCCAACGTTTGTTTGGTTCTTATATTAACAGTGAAAATCTGAGTAATTCAGTTTTGCTTTCTCGGAAAGCCCTACTCACACTTTTCAGAGATGTCTGAAGTGGGAAGGGAAACCCACCTCAGCTGAGCCGATATACTCTATGTATTGACTGAAGGTTTAACAAGCTTGTAAGGGTAGAAGGTTCCCATATTGTGCGAAAACCCTAAAATTTCTAAAAACATTTGTTTTTCTCCATTTGAGAATGACTGAGTCCATGAGCAGTGGTTCAGGGAATGGGGAAGAAGAGTTGGCAAATGCTCATAACATCACAGAGAATTGCAGACATGCGTAACTATAAAGCTGTTAGAACACGGCGTACCCACAACAGGTGGCTGTGTTACCTTCGTGATTGAGGCACACGTGGTGTTCGGATCTGAGGTATTCTATTCTTGGGTTCAGTTCCCACCTGCAGATCCACAGACTAAATTGTTCCACACATACATTGTAGTTGAAACACCAGATAAATATATTCCATACGAAGACATTGAAGTCCTGTTAACTTACCAGCAACACAGAAACTGTGTTCAGTCTTCCACAGGAGGAGTGCGGTCCAAAGCTGTATTCAGGCAACGACCGTGAGAGCAACGTCCTCACCCCCTGCTCCTCCTCTTCCTCAGGCACCCTGCGAGAGACGTGAGTGCAAGCGTGCGAGTGCGGCCGCTGTCAGACAGTGGCTGCGGAGAGCGAGCCTCAGGGGGGGGCGCGGAGGCGGCCCGGTTAGTCCTGGGTGCAGCCTGCGCCTACCCTGTAGTGCCCCACTCGTCCCACTTGCTAGGAACCCGGCCAAAAATCCAGCTTCGGAGTTTTGCCACCACCTCCTGCCACACTGCCTTGCTAGCAGTTCTCGGAGCCTCAGTAGCAGACTCAGGAGTTCCAGCAGCCAAAACTAGCCCCTACGAAGGAGGGGGTAGAGTGGGTACCCGCCCTCTAGCCCCAGCCCTCTAGCCCCCTGGCCCCCTGGCCCAGGTTCCTCTGTCCTCCAACTGGTCCTCCATCTGGTCCAATGTCCTAACAGCCTTTACATTTTGCCCAGGGGGGCATTTTCAGAGAGTCAGGGGGACTAAGCCCTGTCTGACCAGCAGCTGGTACCCAGAGGGGAATCCTCTGATAGGGATAGGACGTGGCTGAAGAATTTAGCCTGCATTTCCCACCGGCAGTTTGAAAGCAATTGCACCGGCATCTGTAATACAGGCACCCTGGCCAAAAGTCCAAAAGGTCAGAGAAAACATCTGCCAAAAAAGGCACCCTTTTAGACATCGGGTATTAGGTATTAGTAGCCAAGACCAAGACCAAGGATGGTCAAAAAGAGATGTCCGGGTAGAAGCACGGCCAGGAAGGGGCAAACAGACCACGCCAGTGAGTGCCCGGGCATAGCTGAAGGGGGCAAGATAGTCCCTTACCTGACCCTCCGGGTATCAGTTACGTACACCTACAAATTCAACCATCAATGGAATTTGCACTGGATCCCAAAACGGAAACTGACAATCATCTGAATAAGAACCCATCCAAGACAGGTCCTTTAGTTATGCCCCCGTGCCCTCCTCCACGGGGCAAAATCCAAAGCTATTAACAAAGAATGATTCACCCTTCACACTCTACCGTTAATCTCTAACACAACCGTACCCTTGAAGGAATCAACCAGATGCTCCCAACCTTCAAATAGGGCAGCTCATTGAGCCCAGAGCTGGCCCAGCCTAAAGGGGGCGACCTAAGGAGATCAAATTCCCACCTTACACTCCATCAAGCCTGCGAGCCAAACAGACCAACCGAGGGAAGCACGCACACCATAATAGCACAAGTTCACGCAGGACCTCCAGCACGGGGAATGGTTACTCAATTAAGTCCGCCAGTCTCTCCAGTCACACAAGCCTTACAAGGGGAGCAGAATCAATGGAATACACCAGAACGTGTCCAGAGGGCCCTATCTCAGGAATTCCTAACAACTTTAGAAGCCCAAATAGATGCACAAATGGAAGCATCTCTATCCCAAACACCAGGGCCAGTCACCACGCGAGCTACAACCTGTATGAAGAGAGCAACGACCTAGTAAGCTTGGGAAGCCCAGCAGGTCACAACCGGGAAGATTTCTCCTTTTATAAACAAGATACAATAGCCAAAGCTCTACTCTGGCAGTCACAGAAAATGGAGCTCCAGATCGACCTAATTCAGTCGATAGCAACAAGCTTAGGGGTCTTAGGGAACAGGCTAACTATGATCGAACTCAAATTTGACCAGATGGAAGTGGGACAACCTTTTTCTTGTACTCAACTAATGGACAAACTGACCTCACTACCGGAAATTCTGCGGGCCTTCTTAGACAATGTCAAGAAGAATTGTCTACTGGCTAATACTCAAAGGGATAACGGAGAGGCAGCAACTAGTACCCCAATGCCTACAGGGGAACCAGCATACCAGCCAGCATCCTCTTGCCGTAACGAATGCACGGATGCAAATGCCCACTCCAATGTAACCTTAAGCTCCTACACAAAATCAAACCCATCTGCGAGCTCCACCCAGCTAGCTCCTAATGCCCACGTGCCAGAAGAGCCCTCTCCCAGCAAACTCCCAATGCTCATGTCCCAGGGGAGCCTCTTCTATCTAGAAGAGAAAAAAAGAAACTGAAAAAACAGCGCCTACAAAAAAGGTTTCAGGTGACAATAGGCCCAGGCTCAAGAACAGGCGCAACCTTAGAACAAGGAAAGCCGGTCAAATTTTATTCGATTTTCAATAAGAGATCCAACCTAAGCACCAGCTCGAACGCTAACAACTCTGATGCAAAGGACATAGTGGCCAGTACTCAGAAAAAGGGACAGTCCCCCATATCGGGAGACCTTCAGAGCACTCAAAGAAATCCAAACATAGACGAACCTGCTCACGGCATACAAAGTGACTTGCCATCGATTTCAATGCAAACAACGGCTACGCTCGGATCCCTGGCTGAAAATCCAGTCCATGCCAGCCCAGGAAAATTATTAAAAATTCAGAGTGCACACCATCTGCCGAGCCGATGCGCAGTTCAAACCACGGCCCATGGCCTCCTGTCTAGCGCAGAAACATCAGTCGCACAAAACAGTGCACACATCATCTCCACCTTGCCCCCCTCTTCTGCCAGCTCGACGTCGATGTCTATTCAAACCGATCCTCCTCAAGGAACTGTGAGAAGGTGGCCTGGTATATGCTGTCCACTAATTAAAGTGGGCACCCTGTACCAGTCCACACGACCCTTGTGATGTATGAGGTCAAAGATAACCTTTAGAAAGCTATCCTAGTGGTAGCTGTGGAGAGCAGCCTTCAGGCTTAATCTTGAAGGAATGTAAAGCAGCTTGTTTTACCAGAATATCACCTCCTGAATGACTAAATGAAAGGAGAACCACACAGTAGTTATATAAAAATATGTATTTATTAATATAACACTCTCTACTAGTCTCTACACGAGACTAGGGCATAAAGCACACAATACTGAATCAATAGAACATTCGTAAGTAGCAAAATACACCGCGGGCTCCAGGGAGAGACCGAACCATATACAAAAAAAATGGTATAACAATCACGACTTGACTAGACACAGTGCCTAGAAAAACGTTGAATCGCTGGGACCCCTAGGAACCACCCAAGGCAGTGACACAGGGCGCCCACGGAGGACAGGTGCAGTGAGGAAATACGACTGCGTGCTCCGTGCAACTCTATGCGAAAGTCGCGGTTGTAAAGTTACAGTTTAAGGACACTTTTACGAGGACTTCGAGCAAACCCTTTGGAACTTAGGAGGTTCTAAGGCCAACCCACCCATGAGTACCGAGGTACCCGTGTTACCTATCCCAGAGGAGCCGGGTGCATAGGGGTCAAGTGGTGTCGGAAACCGTTGTCGTTTTCATTGGAGAGTTGCAAAGAAGTAATGCTGCCAGGAAGGCGAAGAGTGTCCGGTGGAATCCAAGCCTGGATTCGAGGTGAGAGGAACCTGAAAGCAGAGGGGACAGAGTCTGGGTCACTTCAGGTGACCAGGGGCTCAGTAGTCGAATGCCCACCGATGTCGGTTACTTCAGGTGCGAAGAAGGGTTGCCTGACTCTGCAGCCACGGGGACCAGGAGATGTTGAGGATGACCAGGATCCGGAGGTGAGCTGTCCCACAAAGGATGTCAGGAGCTGAGGGGTCGATGTCCGGCTGGAGCACCAACAAGCCTTGGCAAATGCAACCCACGCAGGCAGAGCAAACAGGTTACGGTGTGGACCAGCAAGGTCCAGGAGACTCTTCAAGCAATGGGGAGTCAGGGCACGTCTGGAGCAACCAGGAAAGCTCAAGAACAAACAAGGTGACCCTCGCCAGGACCCACAGAACAACGGACCAGGGATCGCGAGGAGACCTTGAGTCAAATTACAAAGCACCAGCCCACAGAGCACTCGGTGAGTGGAGGCCGGATATCTTCAGTGTAAATGCTTCTTGGGGTCAGGACTACACGGAGTCCAATGCACAAGCTCGGGAATCGCCAACAAGCATATGCACTTGCAAATGTACGCGGTGCACAGGGGTTCGGGTTGCACGGCCCCCACGAGGGATACTGGTCTCAGAATCACTGAGAGGACAGATCTACCTCAGGGACCTTCGGGAACCGACCTCCTGTGTTGCTGAAATCTTCGGAGTCCTCAGGAGCTTGAGAGAAGCAAACTGGTCAGATGCACTTAGGTGCCTGCTTCGGCAGGGGAGTAACTCCTTTACTCCAAGGGAGATTCTTCAGTCGTCCAGCGTCGTGCAGACAGTCGAAGTACTTGGTTTCTTCTTAGCAGAATCTTGTCCAGGTAAAATCTAAAGTCCTGTAGCCAGGTAACCCACTTTATACCCATGGGAAGGGTTGGAAAGATTCTAGGGACCCTCCTAGAGGAGGGCAGGACAGAGGGTGGCTACACCCATGTCCTTTGTCCAGTTTCGTGCCAGAGCAGGAGCCAATGGCTCCCAGAACTGGTTTGAGCTGGACTATGCACAGGGACACCAAATGTTCCCCCAGTGCAGACTTTCTGGCACTCTCAGAGTGCACCCACCCAGCCCCAATGCACTAAACCCTGTCTGGGAGGTGGTCACACCTCCCTGTGACAGGATGCCTATTGTCATGCTTTCCTCTGCTCGAGCTTGGCTCAGCAGCAGGAGAGCAGAATCGTGTCTGTGGCTGGCAGCATCCATTTTGTGCTGCCCAGGTCGAGAAAGCTGGTATTGGGTAGACCGGTGACCCATACATGTCCCTTTGGAAGGGTGGAATCATACCTCCACACCAGTTACTGGTGTGGAGGTATGATTCTAAGGTGTTTGACACCAAACACGACATGTTTCTAAGCAGCCGTTTAAAGTTAGCATTTACCGCGAGGTTATAATGCACTTAGACCTATATGTCTGGCTGCATCACAGACAACCCCGGAGAATGGTCTCCGAAGGCTGCAGAGGGGCCCTACTCATGCAGGGGCACCCTCTCACGTAAAACCCAGCACCCTTCCTTCAGGATTGAAAAGGCCTGCCATAGGGGTGACTGATAGGTTTTTAAGTGTAGTGATTTAGATAGATATAGTGAACCTATATCTAAGTAAGTGGTGCAAGCACCAGCTTACACAGGCTGCTGTAGCAGACCTGTGGTGTCATTTTGAATGGCCTCTCATGGGTGGCATAATACATGCTTCAGCCCATTGGAGGCCTCTGGGGTACCTATGCCCTGGGTACATGGTGTACCATATACTAGGGACTGATAAGGGTACCCCAGTATCCAATCTGGAGTGTACCTAAAGTACATACTTACAATGTAAGGGAGAAAGCAGATAGACTGGGGTCCTGGATAGCAGGAACCCAGACAAACTAGTCCAAAAACAGTGTGACATCAGCAAAATTGGGGGTAACCATAAGAAGCAGATACTACTTTCCTACAGGAACCTTCACGCATATGATGGTCAAATCTACGAAGGATGATGAACAGGTGCAGGAAAACCTGTGGGGGACTTTAAACACTTGGGACCGTACAAGAAATCCTAGTACATCCCAACACATGAAACCAACTGCGGAGAAAAAGGTCACATGGGAGCACAGCCGCAGTCCCCCGCTTAACACACACGGGAGGACCAGCTATAATCATGTGCCATGGACCCCAGCGCTAAGGGACTATAAGGAAGCAGGCCCGCCAGAATGTGAAAGCTTAGCATCCCAAACTCAGCCACCAGGAGAACCTTCACATCCCCGCATTAAAGTGGACGGGCGAACGAAGGTAGAAAACTCCTTAGTCGGCCTAATATTCATCCCTCACTACACCTCCAGTGGGCCTGCGGACATTTTGAACAAAGGGAACCTGTTAAAATTATTTCAACACATACCATCCCTCAAGCACCTAACCACAGCGGAACTGCATTCAGTAAAATTTGCCCATATACCTGGGGCAAGGGCTCCCGAATCCACAATCACACACTGGGATTCATTAGCCACCAGAGACGCTATTCTCAAGGAGGCCTCCACCTTTGACGAATGGGGCATAGAACTAGAGCCCACTCGGCCTAGGAAATATCCTCATGTCCTAATTGAGGACCACAGCTCTCCTCCCAGAGGATGCATACTGAAGCGAGCTTGGGGTGCTACCCATGACTGGCTAGTAAGTACATCACTGGCATCCAACCCATTAACGATCCTCTGTGCTGAAAATAATTGGATCATCAGCTGCCAACCGGCTGCCCAGAACTACGAGGGGACAACCACGTACTCAGCTCCCAGGGGCAGTAACTTCTTTCACGCTACCTAGCAAAAGGGAACCTTTTCCCACGCCAATCACTGTGCCCATTCAGTCCGGGAAATTGGCATCAAAAGATCAACTCACCATTATCATTTGGAACGTGGCGGGGCTGGCTTCAACACTCCGTTCCAAACAGGGGCGCGACTTTTTAAACAGCAATGACATCATATGCCTCTAGGAAACCTGGTCACTGATCCCCACGGCAATTTATGGGTTTTATGAAATTTTTCAATCGGCAACACAAACAAGTCTATTCGGGCGGCCATGGGGGGGCCTTTCGATCTTCTTAAAACAAACTCTCATATTTTCGATCTTCTCACCCAGGCAGGCCCACAAGAACTTGCAAGCCCTAGTCATCGAAGGCCTTAAAAGCGGCCAGAAGACTTTCTCTCTGATCCTCATAAATTGCTACCTGAACCCCTGCAAAACTTCAAAAGCGTGGGCCATGGGGACCCTGTGCTCGGCCATCAAGACAATCGTCAAATCTCATCCCACACATGAAATCGTGTTGGTAGGCGACTTCAGCACCAAATTCCTGGGCCATCGTCATAATGTCAGACAGAGGACGAGCGAACACGATCAATTCAACAATCTACTTACCATATTTGGTTTAAAATCGGCAGACCGGACCCCGATGAATGCCTGCCCCACGTTCTAGAAAATCTCTACAATCGATTACATCTTCATGTCCAGCGGTTTAATTAACCATCTTTAGAGCTTCGACATCGTAAATCGCACAGAAAGCGATCACAACCCGCTGGTAATAAATCTGAATTTAAACCACCAGATAGCTGACACAGGCCAGGAGCTAGGCTACCCCATAGAAGAGGAACCAATGAACGTGGTAAAGCGAATCAAGTGGCAACCTTACCACTCGCCCCTGGTGGCTAAATGGCTCGACAACGTGAATTCTCGACTGCAGGACCATCCAGGGAATCTCCTCCTAATAAACTGGGACCTGATGATCAGAGAGTTGGGAGCATTTCTCCAGGTCCACAAGGGTCTTTCAAAGCGATTCCAAGATACATAAACAAACCTTTGTCGGAACGGAGCATCAACCTCACGCAGAAGAACTTAAGGAAGAAAACCCACCTGCTCAAACTCAACCCAACACACGGAAATCTACTGGCAGGAAGCACGGAATGCCCACAAAAAAAACGATCTGGGCCCTGAAACTTGCTCAGCAAGAGGAGGAATGGAAAAGGATCTTCTTAATGCTCAAAGAAGGATCCCTAGCTCGATTCTGGCAGCATGTGAACACCCTAAAATCTCTCGGACCCCCGAGATCAAACGCGGTCCCGGCGCCAGTGTGGGAGAACCACGTGAGAACCAAGTTCCTCGCACAGAATCTCACAGCTATCACGATCACAGTCTCATCGAACGGAGAAGAACACCAAAACCCGATTCAACCGAAGGAAATTGTAAAACTAATAAAAACTATGAAGTCCAGCGGGGTGCCGGGCCCAAATGGGCTCCCTGCGGGGATTTTCCAATCTGCTCCAGAGGGCTGGGCAGCGCTACTTACCCCACTATTCAACATTGCATACACCCTTGGTAAAACACCTGAAGATTGGAGGGGCTCAATACTATGCCCGATTCACAAAAAAGGAGAGCGTTTAAATCCAAGCAATTATCGTTTAATAGCTCTGTTAGATCTGGAAGCTAAAGCATATGCACGTATCCTTCTGGAAAAACTGGAAAATTGGGCGGAAGAAAATGAGTTGCTCCCTTTCTTTCAAACAGGCTTCCGAGGTGGAGCCGCTACAACCGACAACATAATCTCTCTATCTGCCCTCTGTCACGAAGCCACCCAGCCGGACCAACCTCCACTCTATTGCTGCTTTGTCAACCTAACAGCAGCCTTTGACAAGGTCGAAAGACAACTGCTGTGGAAGAAACTAGCAAATTGGGGCATTCCATCTTCACTCCTAACAGCCATAATATCCCTCTACTCGGAAACCTGGGTACAGGTGAAAACAGGCCCCACATCTCTCTCAGCTAAAATCTGTACGACCGGAGGTCTGAAACACGGTTGTGTGCTTGCTCCCCTCCTTTTCAATCTGTATACAGCAGACTTGGGAAATCCTAGAGCGGGCTCAATGTGTGGCCTTTAAAAAAATCTTTCAACTCCCAAAACACCTTTCTAGGGCGAGACTTAGGCTGAAGCTCGGGCTGGTCAAACAATCATTAACTCTTGAAGCCGACTTTCTAAAATATTATACTCGAATCCTAAAATCTCCGAGGGAATCCTTAAGGAGCTGCCTCAGAGATACATTCGAAAAAATTGGCGCGCCTTGGAATAAGCAGCTTACGAGAGCCATGTCCTCCATTGAAATAAACAAACCTGCATTCGCTCTCCCTTGCATTTCATACGCCACCTGGAAATTGCGTATCAATAAACAAGTCCAACTAGTCTCGTTCCATCAAGACCAGGCCTCATTAAAAACACTATCTTTCCTGACCCCGCTGAATGACTCATATTTAGTAAACAAACCTCAGCCCTACCTTACCGACCGCTTACCCTAAAACCAGAAGAGAGATTATGTACATGCGATTGCTGGCATTTCCAATTACAGACTTCAGCCTGGCCTGGGCAAACCAAAACACAGAAGGAGCATGTCGAATGTGTGACTACAAATGTGAATCAAGGCTACACTTCCTGTGCTGTTGCCCGACCTTAGCAACTGAAAGGAGGATCCTTCTCAGAGAACTATGCCTGAGAGAAAAAGTAACCACCTGCCATGAGGCCTCTGCAGTATGTTTCTCACAAAAAGAACCTCACATCCTGGCCCGCTGCGGAAAATTTGTACATTCTATCAGGGGTGCCATGCACCCCGGAACTGCCCCCCTCCCAGCCCTCATAAGGTCCAGACACTGATACTGGACTATTTTAAACACAGGACCTTGAAAGAACACTCTCCAAAACAGTCGCAAAGCACAAGCACTCTACAAAAGAACGAGTATCAGCGTATAGAATGGTAACAAAAGTAGTCCTGGAGATTTGAGGAGCCAGACGGTTGTTACTTTCATAGGGGACCGGACAAAGAACAACGGCCAACCGCAAATATGTGAAGAAGCCCTGAGTCAAATGTTAGGACTTAACTATCGCACCTTACCAGAGTTTTTAACCTTTATGAACTGTGATGTCTTTTTCCTTTTAATGCTCTTATTGTAATGCAATGGTTTTAATTAACTTATGCAAATAAAATTCAATTCAATTCACAGAAACTGGTTTAAAGGTGCCCTCCCACATACAACATCTGTTGTGAGACTTGGTCCACTCAGCATAGAAGGAGCTACCTGGCCGGTCTTAGCGACATACACTCCACATCCAGAGATTGATACACTACCAGTGGATGAAGTCTGCACTATATATAAAGACATAGTAAGTCTATACAGACACATTGTCCAGTTTGTCATGCGAACATTAACAGTCCAACCTGCGAGAATGCTCCAGCTGGTCCACATCAGACCACACCTACAATTAACCCACAGACACTGAAATCAGTAATAGGGACAATTCCTTCCAAACTGGAGCAAATTTCGTTCTGGATTGCACAAAAAATAGCACAGCTGGAAGCAGTATTTCCCCATACGGGTCCACAGGAAAAACATAAAATGCTAACCATGTGCTTGCCAATGGGGATGGTTCCCTCGATAGAGGATTGTACCACTTGGGGAACAATCTTTGCTGCCGTCTACATCAGAATACACGGTACCCCTTCCATAGCAGTCATTCCAGAAGTACTGAAACAGATACAGAATGAGTACGGGGCAGGACCTGCCCTGGACTTGGGGATGAAACTGATGGGTAATTTTGTCCAAGTCTCTGCAATCATGCTGAGCAACATAAAGGGGGAGGCAGCAGCAGTGGCGATACACAGCTGCCTAGGGGAAATAGCACCTATAAATAAGGAGCGAGAATTACCAAAAATTATAGAAGAAACCAATGCTGCATTAGGTAGAGATAATTTGGGAACCAAAGCAGGGAAGCCACAAATGGCGGGTAGTCCCGACAAGGACAACTCGAAGCAAGCACCTGCTTCTTCTAAAAAAAAGTGGGAGAACAAACAATCCAAAAATAAAATACAGAAAAGAATTCACGATCAAGGGGTGGGTCTCCCCAACGGGAGTCCTCTGAAAAGAGGTATAACCTTAGGAATCATGATAACATTAGGAAACCTGATAGGTATCAGGACACTGATACACGTTCCTTTCGTTCCTTTGAGGGTTCATCAAAAAACGAAAAAGAGGGACGGGAAATCAGAACAAAAGACTGAAGATCGACCAAAGACTAAAAGGGAAACACATCGCACTTCAGATTATATTATCAAACAGGAAGAACAACCTAAAAAAAAAACAATTCAAAAAGAAGAAAGTAGGTGGCTTAAAAATTAGACATGCCCAGATTACTGAGGGCTCAGCTTCTGAACAGAGAATGGGCTCTGACAATGCTAGACAGCACAGCAGAAGTAACAATAGCTTGCCAGACCTGAAGGATTTTCTGGTGACAGCAGTATTGAATGAACATATCACAGTGGAAACACCTGATACAAGAGTTAGTGTCCCACATAGACTGTATGAAATTACACTCCAAATAGAGGGGGACATCTCAAGAAAAGTTAAAGGTCTCTTTTGGGAGAACTTAACATATGGATGACATCCTGTTAGCAGAAAAAGACTGGCCATCTGAATTTGTGATGGATTGTCCAAAAGAGGAAAGCGTCATTTTGCCTGCTTTCTCCAACCTCGTTCCAGAATCTTTAAAACATTCAAACGCGAAGGAATGGGCGCTAGCGCTAGCTCCGGCATTATACTGCAACCATGTAGGGTGGGACATGGAGTCTACCCACCACGAAATCCCATTAAAATCTACTCCAAATCCACAGAGACAGTACTCTATTAAAAATGATGCAAAAAGACAGGAAAAAGAAATCTTAGACCAACTTGAATACCAAGGTGTGATTGAAACTTGCACCTCCCCGATGAATAATCCTTTGTTTCCAGTACTGAAACCTGACAACTCATATTGTCTAGTTTTGGATCACAGACATTTAAACACATGCACTGTGCGGAAGAAATACAAAACAACATTAGATATCTCAAATGGATTCTTCTGCCAAAATATAGCTCCAGAAAGCAGATATTTTACAGCATTTTCTGCCCTCGGCACTCAGCGAAATGTTTGTCGTTTACCCCAAGGATATAAGAACAGCCCGGGGCTATTCTCTGCAAGAGTGTCAGAAATATTACAAACAGGCGACGAGGAGGCAGTGTCCTATGTAGATGACATATATCTGACGGACGATGAATTGCTTGAACACTTGTGCAGGGTGAACAACATAATTGTGGGATTCGCCAATTTGGGCTACAAATTTAATTTCCATAAATCAAAAATTGCCCTTCTCAATGTCCTATTTTTGGGATATGAGCTATCAAGTGAAGGCAAGAGCCTGGCAGCGCTGCTCCAACTTCCGAATACTCTGAAGGGTTTACAATCCATTTTAGTATTTCTAAATTTTGGCAGAGCATACATTCTGGATTATGCAGAAAGAGTAAAAGCTTTCTACGACTTAATCAGACCTGATTTCACAGCACATCAGTGGACACAGGAACATACATATATACTATGTTCAGTTCAGGCTGACATGATAGCATCTAAATATTTGCACACACTTGTGAATTTCACCAACTTGGTGATCCGGGTGGTCCCGGGTTTATCAGGATATACTTACATCACTTTTAATGAAGGGGAGACAGTCCCAATTGCATACAAATCACATTTATACACAAATGCTGAAATGCGATTTGCGGCAACTGAAAAAATATTGACTGCAGTACAGACTGCTGTAGTGAGAGAAAGAGCACTAGCACAGGGGAAATGCATAATCGTTGTAACCCCGGTACCAACTTTAGAAGCTGTTACCAAAGCAAGCATTCCAAATGCGAAAGCACTGCAGCCACGATGGATACAATGGGATAATTCTCTCACTGCAACAGATGTATATTACAAATACGATCCTACATTGAAAACACAAGCGTTCCTGCAGTATGAACAAGAATACTCTCTTCCGAATGAAATCTTGCCTCTAGAAAAATATGAATACATCATTTATACTGATGGTTCTGCTCAGCATGCCACTGGAAGTAAACAGCAGTATAGCGCAGCATGTGCTATAGTGAAGGGTCGTGTGCGGGACGGTAAGTTCCATCCCAGCAATTCTCTGGCTGATGAAGCCGCCACGGCGACAGTGCGCACTGCTGCTGTTGCTGCAAACACTCGTTCTAGCACGAGGATAGACGGAGACAGACTGATAGCTGTCAACGCCTCGAAAAATGGCTCTGCCATTCCAAAGGGCTTTCCACTCAAATATTCCTATAAATTAGATGCGCAAAACACACCGAATGCTTAAATTCCAGGAATGGGGGATAGAGTTATACCAAACATGGATCGCAGATTAGGTTTAATTCTAGCTTCACACGAGGGTCTGGGCTCAGCACACGGAGGAGTCACTGCTACAATTTCATTACTGAAGCGATGATTCTGGTGGCCAAGTTTGTCTAAACAAACTAAGGCTTATGTCTTAAAGTGCGACATCTGCCAGCAAATGAAGGGTTCCACCGTAGCACGGCCGCCACAAACACCATTACTCATTTCAGACAGACCTCTCGCATGTGTCTATTTGGATCACTGCGGCCCCTTAAATTCAGACAGGGCTTACAAGTACATCTTGTTGGCAGTGGATTCATGCTCTAGATTTTTATGGGTTTGACCTCAGCGCTCGGCTGACGCTCAAACTGTTATAAAGGATTTTCGAGTCTTCATCGGGACATAGGCAATTGGCATGTTACATTCCGACCATGGCCCTGCGTTTAGCTCTTGGGCTTACAAGGAAGCCATGGAATGTATGAGCGTGGCCTTGCGGTACTCCTCCCCCTACCGTCCTGAGGGAAATTCAGTGGTGGAGAGGAAAAACCGGGACCTAAAGCAATCCTTAACAGCAAGGGTATTAGGTGCGGGCGGTACTTGGGTCAATCACTTATATGGGGTCCGGAGGGTGCTAAACAATATGCCAAGAAGTTCCTTGGGAGGACGTACCCCCTATGAGATCCTATTTGGAACAAGAATGTGGGCCTCAATTGTGCCAGCACAGGTGCGGAAGTAAAACCATTTGAATTGAATGATCTACTGTTTACCATATTAGTACTTATGATTTCTTTCGTATGCTTCTGTCTCTTGATTGTCACAGCAAATATGTTTTACACAAGACTGACGCTGCACCAATAAATACTTATTGAAACGTCCTAATCGCCATCCTGTGTATTTTCTGAGAATAAGTAAGCACGAGTGACTGAGCGAAAAGTACTGTACTGTTTTCCACGATCCCTGAGGAATCAGGGTTGTCATGTTCAGTGGTTGCCAGAAACTACCTACACAACTGTAAGATACAGGGGGGTGGTAGTGGTACTGTAGAGCTAGCTGGTCTAACGGCTGACATATCCTGTGGGGGCATCCGGAAGCGGTTGGGACACCAAGCCCTCAGTTTAGGTCATCCAAAACGTGCAGGTCCTGGGGATTCCTGGGAACTACACGACAGGGCTTACAGGTAAATTAAGTATGTCAAACAGGTGTAGACCAATCCTGACAAGTTTACAGGAAAGAGCACATGCACTTTAGTACTGATCAGCAGTGGTACAGTGCTCAGAGACCTAAAGCCAACAAAAACAGTCCAGAAAAAATGCAGGAGGAAGGCAAAAAATTTGGGAACAAACCTGCAAAAAGGGCCAGGTCCAACACAACCCACTTCCAGCCTAAAGCCAGGGTAGACTAAATAATTTCTTGATGGGCTTCCTTGCTTGGGGCGATAGAAAATAGACCTTGGCCTACAACTACAGGGGCACGTCCAGTTCTACACCAATCTGAACCCAGTTGGATCCCTCTGTCTACGCTCTCAGGACAAACTAAGCTAACCCATTGGGATTCCTTAGCTGTCAGAAGCCAGAAACAGGCCCCAGGCCATCCAGGGGCTTCTGGTCTCTGGAACCTCTCAGAGTGGGGGTCGGTAACCCCAGGTGCACAGCATCCTTGCTCCACTCTACCTCTCACCAGTGCAGGGGTTCTACCCTGCCACCGGTCCCCCAGCCCAGGGTCTCTACCCTTAGGCTGGACAGTGGTCAGGGGCGATGCTCTCCACCCCCTAACGCTCCTTCTGGGGTTCTTCACCCTCCTCCTAGGAGTGGTGCCCCCGCAATCCAGAACTGTCAGGGTGCTGGTGTCAGCCATCCTGCACAATTCTCCCACCAGTTCAGGGGTTTCACTCTGCAGTTGGTCTCCAAACCCAGGGTTGAACCGGCATCAGGAGAGAGTCCTTCCTCCCCCTCCCTCTCTTCTAGAGTTCTGCACCCTCCCACCTGGAGTGGTACCCCCAGAAGACAACACAGTAGGGACACTGCTAGCAGTCATCCCTCCCTCCAGGTCAGGGGTGACATCCTGAACCTGGCCTCCCAACCCAGGGACTACACCCTGCGGCTGAGCATGTGCCAGGCAAGCCAGGAGTTCCTGAGGAGTACACCTACCCACCAAGGGTATCACATTTCTCTTGTTTGCCTGAAGTCTGCCTGGCACTAATCTCCTGATTCCTGTCCATCTGACAGTGTGCATAGACCCCCCAGATCACAAGTGGTGTCACCAGGGTCATTCCTGGGGGGCTCTAACCTTAGAGCTGCTCCGGACCCACTGGTTCTCCCACTGGGGACTGCCGCCCCCTCTCACCCCTCCATCTGAGCTTCTGCACCCTCCACTCAGGGGTGGTGCTGCCAGACACTAGAGCTGGTGGGACACTTGTGACAGGCAATCCCCCTCAAGTTCTCATGACATTATGGGAGCCCTGTCAGTGGATAGCTTCCCGGTACAGACTAGGCCCTCCTGCCGTTCACTCATGGAACCAACCAGGCTCTGGGACTTGTTTTTTGACAACCTGGACTCGGCCCACCCCCACCCCTCCTCCTCACCTGAGAAGGGACATGGGACCCTCTACCCATCCCACTACACTGGGACCTATCTGGGCTACTACAAACCTTTCCCACCTCCCTTGGTTGGGAAAAACCTGAGCCACTCCCTTTAGGATCACTACCAAATGCCTTTCCAGAACCTCTGGAACTCACCCAGAGGTCTGCTTCCTTTTCAAGTTCCCTTGGGTCAGAGAACTTGCACTCCAACAGGTGTCGGCGTAGCCCTGGAAAACAACAACGGAACGTGCTCTCTGACAATCAGATTGAACAGCCCTTCAAAATTGTTTGCTGTGCTACCCTTCACCCATCTGTCCACTGCTTTGCAACAATCCTCCACAAACCCTCCCCAAGACTGGTGAGACAGTTTCCTACTGCCCCTGAATCTCAACCTATATTCTTCATGGGTGGTACCCTTCTCCTGGGAACTAGGGACCATGCTCTTGGTACTGTGTGTGCTAGTTTCTACCTTGGACACAACATTGCTGCCACAACTGGACTCCACTTGCATCACTGGAGAGCCCAGAACACTGAAACTATGCTCATGGGACAACCTTTCTTTAAGAAGCAGTTTCTCTCTGGTGAAGGCCCTTTCTGCCTCCGTCATCCTCTCCTGAACTAAGGTTCTCTCAGCCTCTAGCCTTTGCTCCTCAATGGCGAGCTCTCTGAGACTCAACTCCTGAGCCAAAAGCAATTTCTTCTCCTCCAGAGCAAGGGCCTTCTCCTTCTCTTTCTCCTTTTGCTCCATCTCAAATGTTTTGCTCTTAATTCTGAGCTTCTCAAGCTCTAACTCATGCTCTTTCTCCTGTCGCCTGTCCTCCAGCTCCTCTGGGGACAGACTTTGAGAGGAACCTGTGCTCCTGGCACTAGACCCAGCAAGGGAATCCCCCTCCCTGGGGTCCATAACCTCTACTGGTGTCCCTACCCAGTCATTTTCTTCCTCCTCCTCAGACTCTTCAGGGCCACTACCCTGCTGGCTCTCTTTTAAGGCTGCTTCCCTGCAGTCCCTTTCAAAATAGTACTGGGTTCTGCGAGGGTCCCCATCCATCGGTAGCCCCCTCTCTCAGCAGAAAACCTTTACTTCCTCCACAGTGTACTCCAACAGGACATCTTCATCATAGACTATCCCCATTCTGGCAACGTACACAAACACAAGTGCAGCAATAAGATCCCCAGGCGTGAGAGCTGAAGCAGGAGTACACAATAAAAAAATGACCAATGAGAGAATCAGAAGAAAAACACATAATGGTCTAAATGCAGAGTTTGTAGTGCAACAATGAGTCACTGAGGTACTGTGCAAACACAAGTCCTATCCTCACCGCTGATCACCAATGTTAGAAATGGGGTTTCTGGTTGGCTAGGGTATGCACCTAAGCCAGGCAGAACCCACAAATCTAGTCAGGGTAAGAGAGTTACATACCCGAGATAACCCCTGCTCACCCCCTTGGTAGCTTGGCAGAGCAGTTAGGCTTATCCCGTGGGCATTGTGTAAAGTGTTTGTGCAACACACACACACACACACACGTGACACAATAAATACACCACAAAAGAGACGCCACAAAATATTATATAAACATATCTCATATATTGTATATAAACATATAGACCAAAAACCACATAAATCATTTTGCCAACTAGGCAATTGGCATCACATCACATTTAGTGCAATAAAGTAAAGACTTATATATTGTACGCATCATAAAAACAAAACCATCACTATGTATATAATGTACACTCTGAAATAATACTTGATATACTGTAATTGAAAGGCATAAAACGACTGCATCATAAATCAGGGCACAAAATGCAGCAGGTAGGTCAGGAAGATAAAACACATGGGTTACCAAACATCATTGTATTTAAATCACCATATGTCATGAGGTAACAACCAGTATCCCCATAAATTCATAGAGCACAGGTGCCTTTGTGATTCTAATACACACTATATGGTAATGTTGTTCCCAAACGTAGGCTACAAGGCCACATTCCCACCTGCAACAGTGAATGCAGTAATTTCAGGAAATGTTCCTAACATGCGGCAAGGGAAAACCGTACAGGAAGCCCCACGGTATGTCCCAAGCACAATGGGGACACATACACACACACACTGAAAAATCAAGCGGGAGATCTTGCTCGGTCTCTTCGCAGTGGAGTCAGCAAAGGCAGCTGCCCGTGTCCGCGTGGTGCAGCTGCTGGCCAGCACAGCCTCCCTGGCCCAACAATCAGGCCCCAGTGAGCCCCGCACCTGGAACCGGCTGCCGGTGTGGACAGGTTGAGCCAAGACACAGGCCTCTCTTCCCCGAGGTCTGGAACACAAAGGCGGGGCTAGTGCTATCAATCAATCAATCAGGGAATTGTAAGCACGCTACTCACCCGTGAGGGTCTCAAGGCGCTGAGGGGGGGGGGGTCCGCAGATCTGTTTAGCCGAAGAGCCAGGTCTTGAGGGTCTTCCTGAAGGTGTTCAGGGAGGGGCCACGTCTGATGTCTGCCGGTAGCTTGTTCCAGGTCTTGGCTGCAATGTGAGAGAAGGATCTTCCACCTGCTCTGGCTCTGTGGATGCACGGGGTTTCGGCCAGTGCGAGGTTGGAAGATCGGAGGTTTCTTTTGGGTACGTGGAAGTTGATTCTGTCGTTGAGGTATTTGGGTCCGTTGTTGTGTAGGCATTTGTAGGCGTGAGTGAGGATTTTGAAAGTGACTCTTTTCTCCACGGGGAGCCAGTGGAGACTTCGTAGGTGTTGGCTGATGTGTTCGTGTCGGGGGATGCCGAGGACGAGTCTGGCGGCGGTGTTCTGTATTGTCTGGAGTTTGCGGAATAGGGACTTGTTGATGCCGGCGTAGAGTGCGTTTCCATAGTCCAGTCTGCTGGTGATGAGTGCGTAGGTGACTGTCTTCCTTGACTCAGGGGGGATCCATTTGAAGGTCTTGCGGAGGATGCGGAGGGTGTTGAAGCAGCTGGAGGTGACGGCGTTGACCTGTCGGTTCATGGTGAGTGATGAGTCGAGTACGATGCCGAGGTTCTTGGCGTGGTCTGAGGGGGTAGGTGGGCTTCCGAGGGCGGTCGGCCACCAGGTGCTGTCCCATGCAGAAGGGGTGGTACCGAGGACTTCTGTCTTCTCGACGTTGAGCTTCAGGCAGCTGTTGGTCATCCAGACTGCGACGTCTTGCATTCCTTTCTGGAAGTTGAGTTTGGCAGTGGTGGGGTCTTTGGTGAGGGAGAGGATGAGCTGGGTGTCATCGGCGTAGGATACGATGTTGAGGCCGTGTTGTCAGACGATGGCTGCGAGGGGTGCCATGTAGATGTTGAAGAGGGTGGGGCTCAGTGATGAACCCTGTGGGACTCCGCAGGTGATTTTCGTGGGCTCGGAGAGGAAGGGTGGGAGTCTCATCCTTTGGCTTCTTCTGGTCAGGAATGATCGGATCCAGCCCAGGGCTGTTCCTTGTATGCCTGCGTCGTGTAGTCTGGCGACTAGTGTGCGGTGGGAGGCGGTGTCGAAGGCCGCTGATAGGTCGAGTAGGATGAGGGCTGTGGAGTGGCCTTGGTCCAGAAGGGTGCCGATGTCGTCTGTGGCGGCGAGTAGGGCGGTCTCTGTGCTGTGGTTGCTTCGGAATCCGGATTGGGAGGGGTTGAGGACAGCGTTCTCTTCAATGAATCGTGTCAGTTTCCTGTTGACTGTTTTCTCTGCAACTTTGGCTGAGAAGGGGAGGAGCGAGATGGGCCGATAGTTCTTGAGGTCGGTGGGGTCAGCTGTGGGCTTCTTAAGCAGGGGTCTGACTTCTGCGCACTTACAGTCGTCTGGGAAGGTGCCTGTTTTGCAGGTGGTGTTGATGGTGCGTTGTAGTTCGGGTGCGATGGCGGCTGCGGCTCTGTGGTAGATGTGAGGGGGGCAGGGGTCAGTGGGGGCCCCCGAGTGGATGCTTTTCATGGTCGAGGTGGTGTCTTTAGCCGTGATCGGTGTCCAGTTGGAGATGGTGGGCTGGCTGGTGTTTCTGGGGGGCGGGGGGCCGTCTGTGGCGCCTGGTGGATGGTCGATGAAGTTGTCGTAGAGGTTTTTGATCTTGAGGTGGAAATAGGTTCCAAGATTGTCGCAGAGGTCTTGGGATGGGGTGATGTCTGTGGCTTCACTGCGTGGGTTGGTGAATTCTTGAATGACACTGAAAAGTTCCTTGGAGTTGGTGGAGTTGGCCAGGATTTTGTTGTGGATGAAGTTCCTCTTGGTGGCTCTGATCTGGTTGTGGTAGTCCATCATGGCGTCCTTGTAGGTGGTGTGGTTTTCGGTTGTCTTGGTGTTTCTCCAGTTCTTCTCCAGGCGTCTGCAGGTGCGTCTGGCTTCTTGGAGAGTGGTGGTGAACCAGGCAGATTTCCTGGGGCGTTGTCTGTTGGGGTTGCGTAGCGGGGCGAGCTCGTCTGCGCAGTTGGAGATCCAGGTGTGGAGTTCTCTGGCTGTATTGTTTGCGTCGGGTGCCCAGGTGTGGTTGTCTCGGGTGAGGGTGGAGTTAGGTTGCTCGTCGGTAACCTTGCTCCAGTTCCTTCGAGGTGGGCGTGGGGCTGGTTTGGGTGCCTTGGGTTTGTTGATGGCGAAGTGTACGCAGTGGTGGTTGGTCCATGGCGGCTGCGTTGTGTGACTGAATTGGATGCTGTTTCCCGCCGCGAAGAAGGGGTAGGGGGGGTGTCCTGCTCTGTGGGTCGGTGTGTTGACGAGTTGTTTTAATCCGATGCTGGCGAGGTTGTCACGAAGGATAGTGGAGTTGGGGTCGCTGGGGTTTTGAGGTGGAAGTTCAGGTCTCCAATGAGTATGTAGTTTGTTGAGGCGATGGCGTGGGGTGCGATGAAGTCGGTGATGGTGGTGGCGAAGGGTGTTCGGGGGCCGGGGGGTCTGTAGATGAGGGTTCCTTGGAGTGTGGCTTTGGGGGTGGTCTGGATCTGGAAGTGCAGGTGTTCGGCAGAGGGGAAGGTTTCGCTGGAGGTGGTGAGGCGAAGGGTGCTCTTGTGGGCGATGGCGAGGCCCCCTCCTGGGCGGTTGGGGCGGTCTTTCCTCTGGATCTTGTATCCGTCTGGGATGGTGGTGCTGAGGTCGGGGGCGGAGGATGTGTTTGTCCAGGTCTCTGTGAAGAAGGCGATGTCGGGCGAGAGAGAGTCGAGTAGGTTCCAGATTTCCATGGCGTGTTTGTGTACGGAACGTATGTTGAGGAGGATGCATTTTAGTGTGTCGCCGCTGCTGGCGTCGGCGGTGTTGGATGCCGGGGTGGCGGTGAGGGTCTGGCGGCAGTGGAGGCAGGAGAACTGGCCGTGGGTCGTGTTTGGCGAGGCCTGTTGGCATTCTCTAAGTCTTCCAGGGTTGAGTGCGAGGAGTGTGGTGGTGTCGTAGCGATGGGTAGTGGGAGGTCCAGGGTTCCTGGCGCTGGCCACGGTCAAGTCGCGGACGGGCGCAGACGGGCTTGCCTTTGGTGCACCTTCGGCGCGCCTGCTGCGCGCGACCGTGCAGCGGCCGCCATTAAGTAGGGGAGATGGGAGGGAGGGGAGGCGGGAGCGGGGGAATTCCGGGGGGGAATTCCGGGGAAGAATTCCGGGGGGGAGGGGCCGCAGGGGCAGCAGCGGCAAAAGGCGAAAGGAACAGGCAGGCACGAGAAAATAAAAACAGTCGTGGAATTCGAGCAAGACACAGATGGGCACAATAACAGTGGCACAACAGGGAAAAATTAAGAAAAAAAAACGGCTGAGAAAGGTTACGGTGGTTGCAGGCAGTCTGGTCCCAGTTGGAGCGGGCAGCAGACGCAGGAGCGGGCAGCAGCCTCAAACTTCCCAAGGAGGAAGTCGGGGTCTGGAGACAAGAGACGGCACAGCGGAGCTGTGGGGAGAGAGTGGACCTAGACCGAGGGTCGGATGTGCTATGAGAGCATTCCAGCCCTCGCAGGAATCTAGCTGGGGCTGCAGCGAGTGAGGAGCACTGTCCTGGCCTTCTGGGTGTGTCTCCTCCGTGGGACGGTGGCTCGTAACTCAGTGCTTCTGAAGTGCGTGCACCCAGGTGGCCGCTTGGGAGAACTTCGGCCAGCCGGGCCTGACGGCATTGCACTGCAGTTACTCAGGGCTCTTTTTTTAGCATAATGACCATGGAGCGCCTTAGCCCAGCAGCCGATCAGGCAGCGCAGATTTCCCCACACTCATGGATTTTGTCTGTCACGATGCGGGCCATGCTGGCAGACTTCCCTCAGTGCAGCTGTGTTAGGCTCCCATCCCCAGGCATCCCCAGAGTGCTTCAGCACTGCTCTCGCTGAGGAAATCCACAAGGCACTCTCCTACAACACGAAGCGCTGGTTTGCTCCGTAAAACAAAAGTGCCCACACCTCGCGACGGCTGTAAAACAATGTGGAAGGAAAGGAGCACTCCAACACAGCTCCTACTTTAGTCCACACTGCTGCTGGACTCACAGACAGCCAGAGCCCCATGACAGCGGTGTGCAGGTGCATTTTTTTGATGTCCCTGGAATTGCCAGCAAACAGGGGGCAAGCCAGCATGCCCTTGGAGAGCACTGTGGGGCGCAGACAGGGGGCAGGCAGCAGGCCAGCAAAATCAGGTCATGTTAGAAATGGGGTTTCTGGTTGGCTAGGGTACGCACCTAAGCCAGGTAGAACCCACCACCCTAGTCAGGGTAAGGGAGTTAAACACACAAGATAACCCCTGCTCACCCCGTTGGTAGCTTGGCAGAGCAGTCAGACTTATCCCAGAGGCAATGTGTAAAGCGTTTGCGCAACACACACACACACACCAGTGGCACACTCGGCACACCACAAAAAGAGACTCCCCACAAGTTTATATATAAATATCCTTTGTATTATACATAAAAACACATTAGCCCACAATCACATAAATCACTTTGCCAACCAGGCGATTGTCATGACATCACATAGATCATACAATCACTTTGCCTCTAGACAATGGCCATAACAGCATAGACTGCAATGAGGTAAATACTCTAAGACTGCACACTTTATAACAATATGATGAAAACATTACCTTACACCATCACTGTCCATATCCAGCAGTTCCTAAGATAGTACTCATTATTCTGGCAAGTAGAAGGCATCAAAAACGTCATACATCCATATCAGGGCACAAAATGCTACAGGTAAGTCAGGAAGAGAAAACACATGGGTTGCCACATATCATGGTACATAAATCACCATACCTCACTAGAAACCAATCATCTGCCATTAGCCCATCAACAAGTCACAGAAACCCCAGTGCTCCTCTTATATATAATACGGTACACAGAGAGAGCCTGGATGTAACAGTAGCTCGAAGTCCACACAGGCCTCGCTACCCGTGCACTCCTATTACAGGGAGTGCGGAAAAGGTTCTGGCGGTGGGATCGGGACTTCCGCCGAGGTTTTTCCCAGTCCAGTGCCCCCAGGATTGTCCGCACTGGTGGGGGCACACTTCATAGCCCAGGGATGAGAAACCAAACTGAGTCCACTGTGTGCAGGGAGACTCGAGACGACTGCACGCTACAGAGAGCTTCAGCCCTTCACACTATAGGCAGCTTCGTATCCCCCGCACCAGATAGGGGAGGGGCTACGACCCTCCGAGGTGGGCCGCAGGCTTGCAGAGCAGCTGCGCGCCACAGAGAATTTCAGCCCTTCATGCTGAAGGCAACCTTGTATCTGCCGCAACCAGTTGGGGAAGAGCTACAACCGTCCGAGGTGGGCCGCTGGCTTGGTGTCTGCTCTGGTGCCCGGGATTCGACGTCACCGGGTAGCAGGAAGGTGACCATGGCAACCTAGGGAGGGGGGCTCAGAACGAAACACTGAATTCAGTCCTTCAGCCGCAGTAGTGTTTAACACCTGCTTGCTTTCCCACCCGTGAAGTGCCCAACAGGCACCGGTCACCAGGATATTCCCCTTGGCAAGTGAGCGCGCTCACCATGCGCTAGTTGCAGGGAGAGTAGAAAGCGCTCTCCATGTCCTAGCAATAAAATGAAGGGCCTTTCCAGCACAGCTCTACCCACGCTGGAAATAGAAAATCAGGGTCGCACAACACTGCTAGCCACACGCTGCTTGGAGCCAGGAACAAGTGAGCCTGCAATTGAACAATACAGCGCTCACCACGCGCTAAGTTTTTAAATCACACAGGGCAGGTCACCAGCCCTGGGAGATCACATGGGGCACCAAGGAAGAGTAGGTGCAGCAGGCCAGAACACAGAGCCCTTGTAGGGAAGCAGGCCTTCCTTCTTGTAGCCCAGCAGGGCACAGGTCAGCACAACACACAAGGGAGTTCAATTGCAGTTCCTCCTGACAGCATAACAGTTCCTTCTGGCAAGGTGCAGTCTGTAGAGCCAGAAGCGTCTGCTTACAAATCCACACACTGTCTAAAATCATGGGGTCACAGCCCCTGTACTTATACTCCTAAAGTCTTTGTTCTGGGGGCACTTCAAACAACCTTTAGAAGTGCACAACACTATGATGAAAACATCACCTTACGCCATCACTGTACATATCCTGCAGTTCCTGAAATAGTACTCTTTATTCTGGCCAGTAGAAGGCATCAAAAACGTTATACATCTATACCAGGGCACAAAAGGCTGCAGGTAAGTCAGGAAGAGGAAACACATGGGTTACCACACACACATCATGGTACATAAATCACCATACCTCACTAGAAACCCATCATCTGCCGTAAGCCCATAAACAAGTCACAGGAACCCCTGTGCTCCTCTTTTATATATTATGGTACACAGAGAGAGCCTGGCTGTAACAGTAGCTCGAAGCCCACACAGCCCTTCCTACCCCTGCACTCCTATTACAGGGAGTGCGGTAATGGTTCAGATGGTGGGATCAGGACCTTTGCCGAGGTTTTCCCCGGTCCAGGGAACAAGCAGTGCCCCCAGGTGTGTGTTCGCACGGGGGTGGGCACACTTCATACCCCAGGGTGGAGAAACCCAACGGACTGCCCTGCGTGCAGGGAAACTCAAGGCGACTACATGCCACAGAGAGCTTCAGCCCTTCACGCTATATGCAGCTTCGTACACCCTGCAACCGGTAGGGGAGGGGCAACGACCCTCCAAGGAGCGTCATGGACTTGCAGAGCAGCTGCACGCCGCAGAGAACTTCAGCCCTTAACGATTTAGTCAGCCTCGTATTCCCCGCAACTGGTAGAGGAGGGTCTACGACCCTCCAAGGCGGACCGCAGGCTTGGTGTCTGCTCCTGTCCCCAGGATCCAATGTCACCGGGTAGCAGGAAGGTGACCACGACAACGCGGGGAGGGGGCTCAGAATGAAGTGCTGCATTCAGTCCTTCAGCCGCAGTAGTGATTAACACCTTCTCGCTCTGCCACCTGTGAAGCAGCTAACAGGCGCCAGTCACCAGGATATTCCTCTTGGCAAGTGAGCGCGCTCACCATTTGCTAGTTGCAGGGAGAGTAGAAAGCGCTCTCCATGTCCTGGCAATAAAATGAAGGGACTCTCCAGCACGGCTCTCCCCACACTAGAAATAGAAAATCAGGGGCACACAACAGACCTAGCCACTCGCTGCTTGGAGCCAGGAACAAGTGAGCCTGCAATTGAACAATACAGCGCTCACCACACGCTAAGTTTTCAAATCACACAGGGCAGACCACCAAGCCCTGGGAGATCACTGGGGGTACCAAGTAGGAATAGGCGCAGCAGGCCAGAACACAGAGCCCTTGTAGGGAAGCAGGCCGTCCTTCTTGTAGCCCAGCAGGGCACAGGTCAGCACAACACACAAGGGAGTTCAATTGCAGTTCCTCCTGACAGCATAACAGTTCCTTCTGGCAAGGTGCAGTCTGTAGAGCCAGAAGCGTCTGCTTACAAATCCACACACTGTCTAAAATCATGGTATCACAGCCCCTGTACTTATACTCCTAAAGTCTTTGTTCTGGGAGCACTTTTTAGAAGTGCACAACACCCCCATTCAATCCCCAGTCCTGGCTCCAGACACACTACAGGGGGGCTGAGAGAGCATTGTGAAAGGTAGGCACAGTCCTATTCAGGTGCAGGTGACAACTCCTCCCATCACTCTAAATGCAGACCAGGCCTATTCAACCCACTATGAGTCGCCCAAGAAAGGCAGGACACAGATCAACCCCCCTTGTGACTGTCTACACTGAATGCCCATCCCCTGCTCCTGTCAGTCTAAACCAGACGTTGAATACACAACCAGGCAGGGCACAAAGAGTCATAAGCACACAGAAATGCCTACTTCTGAAAGTGCCATTTCTATAATAATAATAACAAATCCGCTTTCACCAATTAGCAGGATTTATTACTACTATTCCAAACATGCCCATGCTACCCCTTTCAAGTCAGAAATTACCACTGAAACACATATCAGGGAATTCCCAATGCAAACCTATGAGAGGAGCAACCTCACAGTAGTGAGAAACCAAATAGGCTGTTTGTCACTACCAGGACATGCCACACAACAAAGGTACATGTCCTACCTTTTACCTATACAGCACCCTACCCATAGAGCTGCCTAGGGCCTACCTTAGGGGTGACCTATATGTAGTAAAAGGGGAGTTTCAGACATGGCAAACACTTTAAATGCCACATCACTGCAGCAGTAAACTGCACACGCAGGCCCTGCAGTGGCAGAGGCCTGAGACAGAGTTGAAAGGCTACTTCTGTGGGTGGCGCAAGCTGCAGGCCCACTAGTAGCATTTAATTTACAGGCCCTGGGTATATTGGATACCACTGTACAAGGGACTTAGAGGTAAATTAAATATGCCAAACAGGTGTAGACCAGGTGTAGATCAATCTTACCAAGTTTACAGGAGAGAGCATATGCACTTTAGCACTGATCAGCAGTGGTAAAGTGCTCAGAGTTCTAAAGTCAACAAAAACAGGTCAGAAAAAATGCAGGAGGAAGGCAAAAAGTTTGGGAACAACCCTACAAAAAGGGCCAGGTCCAACATCTGCTTTAAACCTTGGGCTCATTTTCAGCACACCCATGCCAATAGAGTCTTTCATAACTATTGCAGCCTCATAACGCAATATCGAGTATTGAACATACACATGATCCAACTACATACACATCATGTTCAATACGGCTAAAGCACACAAATACTAAGAAGAATGGACTACTGCAACTGTCTGTTCACTGGCTTTCCCCAGGACTCCTTTGTCCCACTCAATAAGGTAATAAACTTTGCCACTAAAACTGTATACCATCTTCATAGACATACTCCCACCTCATCATATCCACATCAAGGTGGCTGGCTTGCCGCCACAAATAGGGCTATGTACAAGAAATTGATTCTTTATAAAAAATAAAGTAAACAACATCTTCTCTGACATTTTATGCCCCTGTGCTCCAGCCTACAGCCTAAAATCTGCTATCTGTAATCCACCCCTTCATACTTCTATGTTTTGGTCCTTTCATTTTCCAGACAGGGCCGCGGGTATTTCCTACCACCAGACATAGACTGCTGTCAGAAAAAGGAAAAATGACTGCCTCACTCACCATAAACCACAGTAAATATGTATATGTAATGCCTGCATGTATATTTAGATATAGCTGTGTACTCAGACGTCTGACTTCGGCAATAAACCATGCAGGTGACAAAAATAATCCACGAAAATTAACAATCCCTTTGGTTCTGTGTATAGTACGTGTCCCCAATGTTCTATACCACTCCTGTCTTGATTTTTGACCTTACTGCTCCCTCAACGTATTCCTTCATTCCTTCCTCGTCTCAACTCTGAACCATATTTTCAACTTTGTATTTGCCCATCATAATTCCCTAATCCGTTTCCTCTCTCACTTCACAGGGTGTGTTACCTACCCATTGCCAACAAACCATGGTGCATATTCATCTCCATGCCTTCACATAGTTTTAGTCATTGGGGTGCTTAATCAAACACAACCATTATACTGCAAAGAACTGGTCTATTTTTTACTATATGGTGAAGTAATTCTACATTACTCTCTACAAACTCAGTTTCCACCCCGGCCCACCCCACTTGCCTTTGCTTTTCAATCTTCACTTTTTTCTGTGACTTTTTGTATTACTTTCACTCTCTCCAACTTTGTATTACTATCTCTGCAATCTCTTTCTTTTCTGCCTAGTTTTTAATATTTATATTTTTTCAGCTTTATTTGCATGTCATCCTTCCTCTGTCGAGAGTTATCGCTTCACATTTTACTCTTCTCTTTCCCTATTATTTCGTTACACGTCTTGCGTTCACTTCAACTGTTACCTACAATTATTCCTCTTCTTCAACACAGTTATTTATTTTCTTTCTTCATTTCCTAGCTACCTCTTTCATTGAAACTCAATCTTTTTATGTTCTTACTTTCCCATTTTATCTCCATGTTTTACTATCTCTTTATACAGTCTCTTTAATTCTCTCTTTATTCAGAGGCATTACAGTTCTTCTACCTCTGATACATTCTCTTTCCCCTATTTATTGATCTTTCATGTTCCCCATCCACTCTCTTCCTCCTTCTTTTTACTCTCCCTTTTTTTCTCAACTCTTCCCTGCCCTCTGGGGCTTATTTATGGGATTTCGGCGTAGGGCAGCTCAGTAAGGCACCTTGCTGAGCTGACGTATCAATCCCTAGAGGGTAGATTTTCCTCAAAGAAGAGTGGACCAGTCCAGTCGCAAAAGGGCCTGGTAACAGGAACTCTGTCGAGGAGTGTAAGTTGGAGAACTCTTAAAGGGGGGAATTCCTCGTTGTTAATGAAGTGCCCTCACACACCCAAGCTGGTGTCATGCTTCATCATTGGGCGTTGCTCCTCGTGGGGGTGGCGCTGCAGTCCCCCACGGGCGCCGCAAGAGGGCTCTTTGTCAGAGATCGTTTCAAGGAACGCCGCAGTGGTGAGTGCGGGTGTTTGGGGTGTAGTTCTAGGTGGGTTAAAAATATCACACTAGTACCCTGGAGAAACTTTATTCTGGGGTCCGTGTAATATGGTTACAAACTGGTGTCAAGGGGAATACTCTTGACAGGGTGGGCAAGAGCGTGAGTATTCTCCTTCTGCATATTTGTAGTGCTCGTGGTGATATAAAATAGTGGTATCAGGTCGACATGTTTCACGCCTCTCGTGGTCCCTAATGGATCCAGTGGCGTTTCTTCAGGACTGTGCAAAAGTGTATAAAATAAAGAAAAAATATAGGGGTCTGGGACGGCGACACCCAGTAACCCTATAATGATACCTAGATTCAGGTGTGGTCGAGGTGACCCTGCACCCAAACGTATATGACCACTCAATTTTTAAAATCCAACCTACAAGGGAAAAAGGAGGGAGAGAAAAAGACAGCGACAACACTTGTCCATCAGAAACAGAATATAGATCATGCGTCATTTAGATCATATTACGTTCAAGTTAAGGCTAGTCTACTGTTTAGCTGAGTAGACCATCTCAGCGTGAGGGTGGCTGTAGATAAAAAAGAAGAGAGAGGCATACACAGTACAAATGCCCAGAACCCGCAGTGAAGTGAACCGGTATACTGCTCTTCCATGCCATCGTGGGTGTGGCAAGCAGTGAATCACATATGAAAATACAAGCATGCCCTCACACACAGGAAGCCTGCCCGGGTGTGGTAAATAAATCAGTGATAAGTTTCATTAAAAAGGAATGTGCGGCAGAGTGGAAGCCGGTATCAACTGTGGTGGATACGTGGTACTGGCATAATACACATTCAACAGACAGACACACAAACATGAATGACCATACCCCAGGAGTTGAAAGGGAAGGCTTCTTCGGCTAGGAGCGCAACTTAGGGAAGCAAAGCTAGAGAGGACACAGCGTAGAAGTTATCACTGTGTGGTCGCGGGTTACATTGTAAATGAGGGTAGAAGAATCACCTATTAGGTGTAAATAGCAGTAAGAGAATACTCACATTGACCTCCCGTGAAGCAAGCTAGTTACCTGCCCTCCGCTGCTCAAACGCCGGTGGGAGGGAGGAACCATAATACATGAGCCTTGACTCATGCTACTTCTTATCTACGCGCGCATCGGGCTTCACACCCGATGGTGTCCACTCTTCTTTGAGGAACAGCTACCCTCTAGTAATTGATACGTTGACTCTAGGGAGTACTGGTACTGGACCTTCCTTTCCAATTTGCTCCCAGTCCCCCCTCTTCTGTGTGTTTGAGACCTTGCTGAGCTGCCTTACCCCAAAGTGAAAGGGCAGGAATGCACCGTATTTAAGCAATACAGTGCATTCCTGCCCTTTCTCCCTGCGCTGGTGCTGTTTCGGCAGCCTAGCGCCAATGTAGGCACCCTTGCATCATGGTGCAAGGGTGCCTCCTTTGCATGCAGGATTCTTTTTGTGCAGGAAAGAGCACCTTCCTGCACAAAAACAGTCCTCAGAGACAGTTTCCTCTTTATGTGTGCTGCAGGATACAGCACACATAGAAAGTGGAAACAACGAGGAGGAATAAACATATTTCTCCTCATTACACTTCACCTCAGGAGGCGTAATCGATCTGGTGCACCCCAGGTTTATGTCACTTTGTAAATCTGGGGCTGCATCAAATTCCATGGGTGTTGCGTGGAGAAACCCACTGCAACGCCCATGGAACGCCTCCCAGGTGCAGATTAAGGCAACGGAGCGATTTGCGATGCGTCGTCTTACTCTTGATTTATGAGGCCACTCAAAGGGTGGCTTTGCGTGGCTTCATAAATCGAAATGAGAGCCCTGTGGCACGCATATACCACTTTACTTGGTGCAAAAGTGACGCAGGGCTCTCATAAATAAGCCCCTCTGTTTTTGCCTTTATTTCCTTCTCTCTCTTGTCAGTGGCTTGGTGCAAGGACTTCTCTGGTAGTTTGGCTCTTGAAGATCTAAGGAATGGACGATGCCCCCTGCTAGTCACCTTGTTCCTTCACAGGATACATGTGACAGGATCAGATGCCAGAGGAGCAGTGATTCAGACTACAAGATGAAAAGCCTTACGGCATAAAATACCTCCTGATTCCACACAAAACTGGGGCCTAGAATTTTCCAGCTCTCGAAAGAGCAGCACTGCAGATTTAGATTGACAGGACGGAAGCACTAGAACTGACTGATGTACGAGCTTGTGTGAAGTAGTGAAGTGAACCCCAACTGCATTGTGAGGTAGTACTCAGATCTTCACAGCTTCTGTATTTCCTTAAAGAAACAGAAAATTACCTGGAGGAACAGGAAGCCAGTACTCGCCACGATGGATTGTTATAAACATTCAAAAGAAAATTTGGAGGCCATCTCAAGAAGGTCGTGAAAGAGAAAGTTCTTTTTCAGGCAGTGGTTAGATGTAGGACATTCTTGCAAAGAGTCAGGACTTTAATTCCTATCTCACAACCTCCAGAACAGTCCAGCAATGACCAACATTCAACCCAGGTGGCGCTCGCATCAAGAAGAAACAGTGTCAGCTAAGACCCTGTCGTCCCAGTCACTGGTGATGAAGCAGGAATATTTAGCTTATAAATATGTGTTTTGACTTGTGAACATATATACATGAGAATGCTTAAGGAGTGAACAAATAGAGAATGTGCCTTTCTTTAAATGTGCAAATTAACGTGTAGCATGATAGCATGCTTTTTTGTGGTAAGCATCCATTTATATTGTATTTAGACTATCAAGCTAAACTAGGTCTCATTTATTTCTCAATTTGGTGCATTGCCTTTATTTCCACTTTCCTTAAATAAATAAGTGTTTTAGCAAGATGCTGAACCGCGAAGAGCTCTTTTGGGAGAGGATGTGGCTAACGGCTAGGGCAGTTAGGGCGGTCGACCTCTAATCTGGGGAACCGGGTTCGAGTCTCAGCAACAACGCTCAACATCCTGTGATTCTGGGCAAATCACTTAATCTTCCAGTGCCTGACAATAAAAAAAAAAATGTGTCCTTCTGTAACTCAACTAGTGCTCATGTAAAGCGCTCTAATACCTGATACCTTTGGGTCAAGTTTGCGCTATATAAAAACTCCAGAAAATAAATAATTCACATTGACTTCATTAGAGATGAAGCAGATAAACTGCTTAATCCCTTTAGCTGACACATAAAACCGATTATGACACATCTGAGAGAAAATGACAAACGTGCACCAGCTTTGCTAACAATGGGCCCGATTCACAAAAGTAATCTGAGACAAATCCTAACTTTACGACTCTCGGTATTCACAAAAGGCATTTAGGAGTAGTAAAGTTAGGATTTTGTCTTAAGTTTTGGTCTTAAAACAAAATCCTAACTTAAGTTAAACTTAAGTTAAACTTAAATTAGGATTTTGTCTTAAATTTAGTCTTAAGACAAAATCCTAACTTAAGTTTAACATAAGTTAGGATTTTGTCTTAAGACCAAAACTTAAGTTCGGATTTTGTCTTAAAACCAAAACTTAGAACAAAATCCTAACTTTACTACTCCTAAATGCCTTTTATGAATACTGAAAGTCGTAAAGTTAGGATTTTGTCTCAGATTACTTTTGTGAATCGGGCCCAATATGATGAAGAATCATGAGAAACAAACCAAAGAGAAGACTTAGGGGTCCATTACGATGGCGGGCGGACAAAGTCCGTCCGCCATCGCAACGGAGAAAGGGACCGCCTGCCACATGTGCGGAGGTCCCGCGATTCGAATTAGGATGCGCCCGCCACACTGGCGGGCGCATCCCGCATTTCTTACATTGTGGCGGGCGGTGCTTTCAGCAGCACCCACCGCAATGTAAAAAAGGCATGTTGCGCATATGCATGCACAACGTGACAGGCACCGCGCGGTGCCTGCCACCTTGTGCTTGCAAATGCAGGGGGGTACCATAGGTACCCCCCATGTGCACCCCCCACCCCCCCAACTTCTTGGGGGCCCGCAACGGGCCCCCTAAACTGGAATCCGCATGGGTTTCCATGGCGGAGTCTCCGCCATGGAAAGCCCTGCACCGCCGCACATCATAATATGGATGGCGGTGTCTTGTAGACACTGCCACCATATTTGCGCCCTTTTCCGCCCGGTCGCCTGTACGACCGGCGGAACACCGGCGGACGGTCTTTCCATCCGCCGGCGTCCGAACCACCACCATCATGATTTGGCAGGGGGTTAAATGGTAGGCGTGCGGTGGGAAATGGCGGGCGGATCGCCACCGCCATACGGGCGGTGGCGATCCGCCCGCTATTGTAATGACCCCCTTAGTTACTGCATCGTAAAAGCATGCAGATAAATTGTAGAGTAGGTGGAAACATATACTAAGTAATATAGGCTCAAGGTTTAACCCATTTCAGTTGCAAATCCAACGTGTATCAATCAAAAGTTAAAATGTGATGTAGTTAGGTGTTATGGGATTTCTAACCATTCTTATTAAAATAATGATGTGTGTGACGAATTTAATGAAATCTAACATGCTTTAAATATATTTACATTTATATTGAAAGGCTTCATTTTAAACTCCATATTTTGCACATGAGAAATTGTGCACCAAGTGAGAAAAGAGAAAAAGATGCTGCACGGTTTTACTAAGACCAAATGCTGTAAAACCTTTAGGGAATAATCTTCATATATGTACTAATATGAATCACCAGAAACTATAATAATTTATGTTTTGAAATAATTTTATGCGTTGGTACTTTGAAAATGCAGTAATATGTCATAGTAACATGTGCTATTTACAAAAAAACTAAAATGATTTATGAGTGCAAATAATAAGGTGAAAGAAATATATAAGGTCTCAAAAGATTCTAAACGAAATGTATATTTCCATTATTTTGTATTCTGTATTTTAAGAACCGATTTCAATTTAGCCCTGCATTTTCCTTACTTTGCTTGAATCTGTTCTCATGGAAATGCTTCATAAACTATGTGAAGGGAAACTATGGGCCCGATTCTGATGCGGGTTGGAAAAGCTTCCCGACCGAGGGCCTGATTCTGATGCGGTTAGGAAGGCCTCCTAACGGCATTTGCTCCTTCCAAATCGGATCGGGAACGTGTCTTCCCGACCGAGGGCCCAATTCTGATGCGGTTAGGAACAAATGTTCCCATTGAAGTCAATGGGAGTTCAACCAAATGGTATCTGGAAGCATCCGGATGCATCCTACTCCGCCGGTCGGACTTTCCCGATCCGAGTGGGTCGGACACCATTTCCCAACCGATTCGGTCGGGAAGCTTTTCCAACCCGCATCAGAATCGGCCCCTATGTCTCATTGGAAGAGTTCCAATTCGCATACTAGGACTGTTCACATCAATTTCGCTACTTTGAGAACATCTGCCATGAGAAACTGTTCTCTTGAGCTCACTCATGTGCTTTTGCTAGAGGACTATTGTTTGAAAGTTATGCACACTAGATGGTTTGTCAGCTTACGTGATGATCACCACCTTGTTGCTATAATATGTGTCTTGTTTATGATGCATGACAATCACCCTATACGAACTGACCAATGGACTAAGTGGGCTGACCAGATGAGGTGACCCAGGAGGTGTCACCTCAGAACTTGAGGATTATATAATACATTGATGTGACGGTGAGGACACACATCACCCTTGTTCTTTCTCACGACTGAGAGACACCTCATTCCCTTCTTCTGTCTCTATCTGCTTTTCCTTTGGATGACACATACGCTGTGTGAGCTATTCCAGGATATCTTTCCCGGATGGGAGAGTACCTTTGAGCTGATAGTATTCATGTCCCTTCCTGAACTTTCCCAGAGCTTTGGTAATTAATAGCAATCAAATAAAGATTAGATTTGATTAGATTTGATTATCATGCACTCGCATTTAAAGGCCTGATATTGATGTATTTACTCCTTTTAATTTACTGATAAAAATTTAACCTTAACTAAATCCTCTCTCCGTCTCTTCATGATTTGTCTTCAATAATTGACTGTGCATTCCAAGTGGGTTATTAGTGCGGTATGGGAATTCTAATAGAGAGATCTCTGGACAGCAGATACTAATGTTATTATTCTGCATAGCTCTAACTGAATTATTGGTTTGCATGATCTTAGTTCAACTGAGTTTCTTCAGGAGATTTGGTCTAGCTGTGATAATACTGTATTTGTATAGTTTAATTTTGAGAGTTATATATATGAATCTTATTATGAGTTTGTAGGTCAGTTAACCAATTCCTGGTCCTCATTGAATAACTGGATTGGATCTCTATATCCGACCCCTTTCGGCATGAAGCAAGATCCATTGGAGGACCAAGTAGATGAACCCGAAGTGTAGTGGTAGGAGATAAATGATTGAAAAGTAAATGGGCCCAGTGATGCTACAACAGTTATTCTGGTAGCGTGTAGGATGGTTATCTGTCCGAAGAAGTTAGGATACAGGGTGGGCCCTACTGAGATCCCTATTGAAATTTCCTGTCCAAAGATTGCCCACCCCAGCTCAAGCTCAAAGTTCATGTCTGGTTGAAGGAGACCAAGAGCTGGTACTGACGGAGGAGTACGACGAAGATGGGTTAAAGCAGTGGTGAGAGTACCAATTGGGTTGCGTGTTGCAAATGTTTAAGCTTAGATTGCGGCAATGTAAAATGGCTGTATGAGGTTATGCGAAGTGGTTAGAGTCCATGTTTGAGTGATGCAGAAAAGTTGAAGTTGTTATCGTGTCCATCGTGGCCTAAAATCCTGGGATATACACCTACAGGTGGTTTCAGTGTGGCATATGCTGAGTAAGTTGTCTGCTGTGTTTCGAAGGTGCTGTTCGTGAGACGACGTTGGCAGTAGCACCAAGAGAAGGGAATTTTTTGTGTGTGAGTGACGGATACAGTTGTTACGGTTGTGCTCAGTGCACCAGGAGAAATTATGACAACCTGAGTGAGATTTCACTGGTCGAGGTCTCATTTGAAGTGCATGTAAAGGTAGATTAGATCATTGCATTTGGTGAGACTTCTTGTGTGAAAAGATTTATCATTTCTTTAGTGGAGCAGATAGAGTTTTTGAAATAGCTTGCATTGTGTAGCGTTTTTGCTTAGAGAAAATGCGCATGAATGATTTTAAAGGAGGGATCGCCTCTGCGAAGAGTGAGATTGACGTCACAGTGTGCCGTGCTGGTATTGGTTGGTTGGTGTAATGCCCCGCTGTAATAGGGTGACTATGTCACTGTTCACCGCGCTGGCATTGGCTGTGAAAGAACTAAATAAGGAAATGTAGGAGAAATAGATTAGGGGGAGTTATTTGTGAATTACAAAAAATATAATTAGTGAAAAGGATGAAAATTTAGAACAATTTGAAGTGTTTGATGCAAGGGGATGCACCTACACCCACTCAAGGAGGGGTACCAATACTACCCAAGTATACACCAGTATTGTATATGTCCCAAGAGAGAGGATAACACGAGTGTACATGGCTAAAAATTGGATGAAATTCACTGAGAATGATGGACCATTAGCTTTCCCACAATATGGAACTTTTAATATTAGAATTCTTGAAAATTTAAGGTGAGAACTATATGAGATTAAACCGCCTCCTAGACCTATGCAGTTTGAGGTGCTTAGTGAATGGGAGCATATCGCCCATCGAAAAGAGAAACAGAAATATCAGGGAAGGTACAAGAATACTTTAAACCGATATGTCAAGGCTAGAGAGGATGCACAACAAAATGTTTGGAGAACAGACATAGCAGAGGGAACAGGAATGTATTGCGTAATTGTTGCAGAAAAGGAAATGGGGGGAAGCGTACGGAAAAGAAAAAGCATCTTGAAGAGCCAAAAACACTAGCTCCGGCTGGAGATAGTGATCATGAATTTGATGACGATTCTTAAATGAATTTTACTGAGGCACCTGCTGTGCCTGTAGACCCAGTTCCACACACCCCCTTCACATCAGTGGGTGGGAACATAGGGATACCTAATGTGAATAATCAGGCTGTTTTGAATGCACCAGATGCTTTGACTGTCCCAGTGACTATAGGTCCTGTAGTTCCCTTGTATCAGCCTGGGAATAGAGGTAAATCGTCCATACATTGTCTGTCCCTACTGGAATAAATGGTTCAATTTCTACACCTGCAGATTTGAGATTGAGACAGCCTACCCAGGCGCCTTTAATTCCAACCCTAGATGATATTCCTTGTGGAACTAGCGCTGATACAAATGTGCATTCTACTTGATTAAATTCTTCCAGCGGAAGGTCAGGACAGGCAAAAACATTCTATGTACCTCAGATAGTATGGTAACTCCACCGCGGTAACCCAGAATACTAAAGGAAATATTCTTCCAATGGGAACGCCAGACTCTGATGTGTCCCTTTTGCATTCTAGATCTATTGCAAGAACAGAATGTCAGCATGAGGATTTATTTGGGGATACAACAGAAGGACAAACACTACTCAAGAATTCGATGATTGGGTTAAAGGTATAGTTACTCCTGCGAATGACACAGGTGTTGGAATTAATGTAATAAATGCCCTGGGAACAAAAAAAAATAGGTCCCTTGATGTCCCGAGGCTCAAGGTGGAATTAGAAGAAATGATTACAGAAAACATAAGCCCTGCTAGAATAGTTGTTTATCAGAATGATGAATTATTGTTTGTCTGCAAAGACATTACCAGATATGCTCAAACACACATGAGAAGTTGTCTGACTTGGCACAGAAATATAGAGTGGATGTACAAAAGTTGAAAACATTGCAAAACCCCTATAGAGTAGATATCAGCGACAGGGATATCGAAAACATGAAACCTTCAGGAATGAGGCTGCAGATGAAAGAATTACTGGCTATCCTTAGAAAATGGGGAGAGCTAGAAAAACTGGAAGGTTGATGGGCCAAGAAGAAGGAAACAAGAAGAACACTATGCAGATGTTCCCGGTCATCGAAGATGATGGGGATGAGGGAGTTAGAATGCTCCCTATGAGAGACGTACTTGGAGGAGGATATGTACATGTTCCTTGGACTAGACCAGACATACTGTCCTTTAAAATGATTTTTCGAAATCGAGAGAAAATCCTGTTGAATGGTACAAACAAGTTGAATGGTTTTTGAAGGTTTCAAAGGTTCTGCTGAAGGATTTAGATACCTTATTTGACATTGTGGACCCAAGTGATTTATGGGCAGAGTGTAAAATTGCTGTTGATTGGCCTGACACAGAACCAGCTAAGAATGGTCACACAGATGCACCACCTCTTGAGGTGATGAAGAAATATAACCAAGCCATTACCTATTTGAAAGGGAGAATTTCTCCTAAAGAAATTGATTGAGCAAAGATTGACAGGACAACTTAAGAATTGAAGGAAACGGTTCATGCCTACCATGAGAGGTTATTCCAGGCATTCAGGCAGTACAGTGGGATGGAGACTGTGTCCGAAAAAGACATGGGACATTTTGTTTATCGGTTTGTGTACGGACTGAGACCTGAGATTTGCAGCATGATCCAGTAGCTTTTAATTTGTAGGCACAGTAAACCTGTAGATGAAATATTCCGGTGTGCAAAATATTGTGGGGACGAAATTGAATCAAAACACAAAAATCTCAAAGAGAAAAGAATGATTGCTCAGATGAAAGTAGTTCAGACAGGTCAAGGTGGAACAAGTGTTGATGCCAAGTTTGTTGTGGAGGGAGGTTATCAGCAACCTCCAATGATGCGAGGGGTAAAGGGAGGACAACAGAAGGGTATGCACCCCAAGGTAGAGGTCGAGGTATTTCAATTGACATGCTGAAGAGGACAAATCTGTATCATATTTGCGGCAAGTTGGGGCATTGGAAGAGCACATTTTGATTTAATCCAATTTATCAAGGAAATGGGGGACAGATTCAGAATGTTGGTAATGCACAAACACAGGGAGATGGCTTGGGAGAAACTCACCAGGTTCACAGACAAAGAAATCAAACTCAAAATTTGCCCTGAGCCCCGATGCCTCAAATGAATGGTAAGGTCCAGAAATACAATTCAAATAAAGGATTTCATACAGATACAGACTCCCAATCAAATCAGAATGTGCATCAACAATATTATTTGATCCAAATAGATGATGCAGACTTGGATCTGTCACAATGACGATGCCTGAGAGGGGAGGAGGAATGCGTGCTTGGTGCATCTTTAGAGATAGTCCTGAGTAGTCCCTATTTGGACGGCAAGGTAAATGGGACTCCTATCTCATTTCTTGTCGATACTGGTGCTACCCATTCCACTGTAAGAACAGCGGAAGTTCCAAACTTACCCCTCTCAAAAGAAAGCATCTGAGTTGTAGGAGTCGCAAACCAACAAATGTCAAACCCAGTAACAAAACCTGCACCTGTGAAAATAGGTTCTTTTGAGGATTTGCACAAAATTGTTGTGTGTGATTCAAGTCCAGTAAACTTACTGGGATGGGACCTGTTGTGTAAACTCAATTGCTCAATTTATTGTACTCCAAAGGGAATTGAGTTCCACAAAAATAATGGGGATGTTGTCTTTAAACTGGATAACTTGAAATCAGAGATTGAAGGATTGTTTCCCATGTTAACCAGAGATGACCTGCCTCTAGAGCTGAAAGACACCATATTTCCAGAAGTTTGGGACCTTACAGGAAAATATATTGATCTGTACAAAGGTGTGGCTCCAGTAAACATTACTGTGAAGCCTAATGCTAAATATCCACAACTCCTGCAATACAATTTGAGTCTAGAAACCATTGCAGGGATTACTTTTTTTAATTGATTTGATGATTGAACAAGGAATCCTGAAATAAATATTGGGAAGTCCATGTAACTCTCCTATTATGGGTTTGCAGAAACCCAACGGTAAATACTGCATTGTGCAGGATTTGCGCAAAATTAATCATATTGTCGTTCCATGTTGTCCATTGGTACCGAATCCAACAGTGATTTTATTTCAGATTTCATGTGAAGCTGAGTGGTTTTCTGTCATTGATTTCTGTCAAGCCTTCTTTTCCATCCCGTTGAACGAGGCCATTCAGTATCTTTTTGCCTTTCGGTTCTGCAGTCATATTTTGGCATTCTTCCGAGCCCCACAAGGGTATACAGAACCTCTATCAATAGTTAATCAGTTTGAAGAAAAATGTGGAGTCCTTGGAGATGCCAAGTCATTCTGTTCTCGTCGAGTACATTGACAACTTGTTGGTAGCGTCAAGTACTCAGGAGGCTTGCACACGCGATACCATCGCTTTACTGAATCATTTGGCTGTGAATAGACAAAAGGTATCACTGTCCAAATTGCAATTTTGGAAGAGAGATGTTCTGTATCTTGGGCATCATATTGAGGACGGAGCAAGGAAAGTGTCCCAAGACAAGATCACTGCGATTCTGAATATGAGTCTGCCAAGTACTCAAGAGGAAGTCCGCATGTTCCTGGGAATGGTTGGCTACTGTTGACAATGGATTCCCAATTTTTCTTTGACGGCCAAACCTCTTCAGAGGCTGACACACAGATACATGTCAGACCCGGTACCCTGGGGTGATGATTGCATGTGCTCTTTTACTGAACTGCGAGAGAGTATTTGTCAAGATCCAGCTTTGGGAATGCCCGACTTTAACAAAAGCTTTACTCTGTTTTGCAGTGAGCACGAGGGCTATGCATAATCAGTGCTAGATCAGATGCATGGTACTGCTTGCAGACCTGTAGCATATTTTTCTGCAACTCTTGACCCTGTTTCCACCGCATTGCCTGGATGTTTGAAATCTGTTGCAGCAACGTGTGTGAGTTTGGAGCAGAGTGAGAGCATTGTGATGGGACATCTGCTTAGGGTGTATATGCCACACTCAGTTGAGGTCTTGCTTACTCGTACTCAAACGTAACACCTCACAAGCAGCCGTCTTACGTGATATGGCGATACCAAAGGGGATGATGGACGGAGCGTTAGAGCAAATCAAACACTCACCCCCAGTCAAATGATCTGGGTTTAATCCATCATAATTCTTTAGCTCACTCCACCACCCCAGTTCAGACATGGCCATATGCAAATCAGTTTGACCCTGTGCCTCATGGGAACAGTCCAACCCGAACTGCCAAGCCATGTCTTCCCTGGACCGGAAACAAGCATCCTGGGACCGGTTTCGGGTTCAAAACCCTCATCAGCCAGGCTATCTTGAATCCAGTGGCAAAGTGAGCAAGGGACCCACGTCTGGGCATACCCTGCCAACTTAGGGCGAACAAAGCGATACCAAAGGGGATGATGGACGGAGCGTTAGAGCAAATCAAACACTCACCCCCAGTCAAATGATCTGGGTTTAATCCATCATCATTCTTTAGCTCACTCCACCACCCCAGTTCAGACATGGCCATATGCAAATCAGTTTGACCCTGTGCCTCATGGGAACAGTCCAACCCGAACTGCCAAGCCATGTCTTCCCTGGACCGGAAACAAGCATCCTGGGACCGGTTTCGGGTTCAAAACCCTCAATTTGATGGTATCGCTTTGTTCGCCCTAAGTTGGCAGGGTATGCCCAGACGTGGGTCCCTTGCTCACTACACCACTGGATTCAAGCTAGCCTGGCTGATGAAGGGTGATGCCCTGAAACCGGTCCTAGGATGCTTGTTTCCGGTCCAGGGAGGACCTGGCTTGGCAGTTCGGGCTGGACTGTTCCCACAAGGAACAGGGTCAAGACTGATTTGCATATGGCTGGGTCCAAACTGGGGTGGTGTGGTGAGCAAAAGAATGATGGATTTAACCCAGATCCTTGTGACTGGGGGTGAATGTTTGCATTGTCCAGCATTCCGTCCATCAATTGTTTCTTTTGCATTTGTCTTACGTGATATGAGCAGATAATCTTGGGAGCTGAGAATGTGACTTTGATCTGATGCACGAGTTTGAATCCTGCAATTTAAATGCCTCTTCCTGGAAATGAGGTTGTGATTGATGAGGCTGATCATGGTTGCTTGGATGTGACTGAGTTGTGTACAAAGCCAAGGCCTGATATCCTTGACACCTCTTTGCCTGAATCAGATCATGTGCTGTTTGTTGCCGGATCTTTTTTGCGTGATGCAGAAGCAAATCTAAAGGCTGATTATGCTGTATGTACAGTTGCGGATGTGATTGAAGCTTCATGGTTGCAAGGTGTGTTTTCTGCTCAAGTGGCTGAGTTGGTAGACTTGTCGCAAACCTGTAACATCTCTGATCAATTGCGAGTCACCATCTTCACTGACAGTCAGTACGGATTTGGCGTTGTACATGACTTCAGCCAATTGTGGTCACAGCGGGGGTTCATAACCTCGTCAGGGTCACCCATCTGAAATGGAGAGAGTGTGAGAAACATCTTGCTGTCACTACAATTTCCTGCTCAAACTTCCGAGACTGCGCGTTATTGCGCTCTAAATTCTTACACCTTCCATGAAGATACCCTGAGAGAGAACACTGATGTCACAGATTGTAAACTGTTGTTATCCACTGTGGACACTTGGGAGGAAGTGAAAGCAATACAGGATGAAGTACCAGATGCTGAGAAACAAGGATGTGTCAGAGCAGGTTGCACTAGAAGGCAAGAAGATGAGGTGTGGGTGTACACTGATGGGAGACCTGTATTACCAGATAGTTTGCTGCCTCCTATGGTGCAATACTATTATGCACACGTTGGAAGGGATGCTATGATGCGTCTCTTTCACCAGACATGGTTTAACCCAAGGTTCAGATTGGTGGCAGAAGCTTTGTGTTACCGCTGCATAGTGTGTCAACAACAAAATATGGGGAAAAGAACACCAGTCACAATGAGTCATATAGGGAGGTCAGGAGGTCATTTTAACTGAATGCAGCTTGATTTTGTCGAGATGCCTATGTGCAATGGTTTAAAATACATTCTTGTAATTGTTTGTATATTCTCGAGGTGAGTAGAAGCTTACCCAACTAGACAAAATGACAGTCTAACTGTAGTCAAGGTATTGTTGAGGGGGTTGATAACCTGTTTCGGATTCCCGACATCTTTGGAATCGGACCGAGGGACACACGTTAACAATGAGGTCCTAAAGATGTTATGTGCGGCATTACAATTTGACCAAAAGCTCCATTTTGCCTATCGTCCAGAAGCCTCTGGAATTGTGGAGCATTTAAACGGAACACTGTAATTCAGTTTGGAAAAGTGTGTGCTTCAACTTCTTGAAAATGGCCTGATGCATTGCCGCTTGTGTTGATGAGTTTGATAAGTACCCCAGACAGAAGAACGGGACTATCTCCTCATGAAGTGATTATGAGGAGGGCTATGAGACAGCCCGCATTTCCTCCAATGCATTGGTGAATATTACAGATGATTTGGTGCTCTATTATTGTAAAGGACTGGCTGACGTGGCACGTTCTGTGTCTTAGCAGGTTGGGGAAGCTGCTACATTGTCTCAACAGGAGCAGTGCCACAACCTCAGTCCTGGTGAAGAAACACGTATGCAAGTCGTGTTTGGAACTTCGTTGGCTTGGGCCGTTCCAGGTGATCCTGGTAACCACAACTGCTGTTAAGTATGGTAGTCTTCCAAATTGGGTGCCTGCCACTCATACTCGCAGAGTCCCAGGTCCTCTTGAAGATACAACGCCTGTTTCGGATGTGCCAGTGGTTACAGAGAGACAACCGACTCAGGTTAGCCAAGCTGTCGAGGGGCCTCCAGTTACTGGGACTCCGTGCACTGGTTCCGAGGCAGGTCCGAGAGAGTCGGCTCTTGTAGGTATCAGTGGGTCATGAGAGGAAGGGCTGACAAGGCATAATTTTGACCTCACTGAATGGAACAGTACACCTGAAATGCGAGTAGAACCCGGAGACTATTGGCCCAGAAAAAAAGACAGATTGAGACGCATTTTAACGGAAGGAAGAGTACCATTAACAATTGCATAAGTCTCTAGTCAGTCAGAACAAAGCAACAGTGATGATGAGGGACCATCAGTGAGAAAGTCCAAAAGAGCTAAGATACCAAGTCAAAAATACGCTGCACCTGAATGGACTTAGTTACCACTGAATGGCTGGGAAAAAGTATATCACGCCTTTTGCTACAACAATCCAAGTTTGCATGAGCCACCTTGAGGAAACTCTGTGTTCCAATTGAAATTCTTGAAATAAAAGAACTGAGTCAATATGTGATGAAGAAAAGTTTACAATGCAGAAGAACTGTGCCTTTACTGAAGATCTGAAATTACAAGACTGTAAAGAAACTTAGCTGAAGCCTCGAAAACTGAGATTTCAGAATCTTACATGTGCTGCTAAAGAGATCATCACCCAAAATACTAAACTTTAAACAATGAATAAAGGTTTTAAAAATTATTCTAAACTCTCATTATTGACTGAACATAATAAGTAGTGTTAATATTTGATGTTGACTTATGCTCCGTTCTAAAACGGTGGCAAAGATCCTGTCGACCTGAAAAAGAACATGGCGCAGAGTTGGAGAGCACCTTCGTAAGTCAATGGTTGAACTAAATTAAAGAAAAGATATTTCCGCACCAGCAGTTTCTGCTAGCACAGATATGGTTCACACCCTGAATGGACCTATAAAATAACATAATTTCCCAAGTCAGAATAAAATTCCTGATTCCCGAATCCAGTGTCCAGAACTTGAAGATCTGACAAGGTGGTACTAGAAGGCGTTTGCAATTTTCAAGGTGTGAGTATTAATAGGGTGATATGTTATTCATGGTAGTTGTGTTTTGGTTTAAATTGCGGTATTGCGAGTATGAATGTGTGAGTGGAAAAGAAGTATTAAGAAGTTGTTGAAGATAAGTGATTGAAGTATTCAGCCTCTATTGTAGTTGGAAGACCCCGGGGTATACATACATAAATTGAATAAGAAGACTTGTTTGCAGGATAAGGTGTAGTGTGTGAGGTACCATCACCTATACCATTGACATAGGGAGACTAAACATTGTTGTGATTGATTAACATTAATCTGTGTTGGTGGAACCTAATTGAGCAAACAGGTGAAGCTGCATTGATTTGAGTGATTTCACGCTGGTCGAGATTTCAATTGCGGTTGTGAAAAATATTCTTGAGTGATTCCAATACTGTTATTTCTTTAGTAAATGGAAACAAGAAGAAGTTTAGAAGTTTATTGTTGAAGTTGTGTGTATTCGGGGAAAATTGTAAAGGAGGGTGAACTGCTGCAAAGAGTGAGATAGTAAGTCATTTTGTTTCACGCTGATATTGGTTGGTTGGTGTGCTTTCATGCTGAGATTGGTTGGTGACAGAATGTTGCACTGGGATTGGATTGCTAAAAGGGAATAAGGTATTTGGATTTGACGATAAAAATCTGGTAACTATTAGCTTAAATTGGATTGGTTTATTTCGAAATTGATGTATACGGAACAAATCGATAATATTGTGATTGAATTTCTTGTCTCATTCTAATGCAAAAATAAAATGTCTTAAAGAATTTTAGGGTTAGTCAGAGGGGATGTTAGTATTCTGGTACAGAAAGGTGAAGAGGCACCTCCTGAGGGTACGCCTGCTCATATTATGACAACTAAGCATGGGTTACATACTTGTTCTTGGTTTTGCCAGTGGAGTAGAATCACTGAGAAAGATGGTGCATTCTTTTTTCCTAGCTACAGGATATTTAATTCTAGTATTCTTAAAAATTTGAAAGGAAAATTGCACGAGATGAGGCCACCACCTAGACCTACTCAATATGAAGCTTTTAATGCATGGGAGAAGGTTGCAAGGGAAAAGGAGAGAGAAAAATACCAGCGCAGGACAAAGCGAGCAGTGCAAAATTATGTGGATGCCTGATGGGATGAATAACTGCATAGATGGAGGAAGGCTATCATAGAGGGAACCAGATTATATCCAGCTATTACTATAGAAGCAGCTAACCAGGGAAGTGAGAAAGATCACCAAAAGAAATATGAGTATGATTCAGACACAGATTCAGGAGGCCAGATTTTAGAATAGATGTTACCTTCAAGACCTCCTCCATATGCGACTCCTATTATTTACAGAGAACCTAGTGCCAATGGCAACTGCTCCTGCAGATATGAATTTAGCCCAGATTGAAAGACATGTACAGATACTCCAAATTATCCCACCAGCTGTGGCTTGACCACAGGTTGCTGTTCCAACGGTGACCAATATGACTAGGATTCATACAACCCAGATAATACCTGTAAATGCCCCAATGGTGCCCAGTGCTATTGCAACTTCTCTTCAAACTGTGAATTTAAAGCCAGAAGCTCCTCAAGTTGTTGGAGGTGTGCCTCCCACAGGATTTCTCCCGACTTCATTAAATTCTCAGATTATTGTGTGGAGACCCCCACAGACAGTACAGGTACTGATAGATGGAGGGACCTTAGTCTTCATAACCCCTATTGCCCCAGGCGATATAAATGCTTCTGCAGAGGGAAATGTACCAACTTTATTAGAAGAAGCTGCAGGCATTAGAAAGATGGATGGCACCAAGGTAATAGAAAGACAAGACATGGAAAGGGAAAAACCCTTAAATGTAGTCCAGTTGAAACTGAAATTATAAGAAATAATAAGGGGATGATTAGAATTTGAACATATTGAGCAATACCAATGAAAGGAAGTAATTTACCTCTGTAAGAGCAGCTATAGTGTATGATAAACTGGCAGAAGTGGCCCAGAAATACGATTGAGAATTGATCTCAAGTAAAATGTTCACTTGCGGAGAAGCTAAAGAGTTCAATTAGATGACCCAGCATTAGAAAACAGGAGAGTTTCAGGAATGCGTTTACACATTTCAGAATTGGTCAAATGTGTTTGAAAATGGAGTGAAACAGAGAAATTAGAAATAAAAATGGCAAAGAAGCACAAAAAGAAAAAGAGAGAGGAAGCCATAGCATGAAAACATGATGAGGGAAGTGAGGAGAGACAACAGCATTTCCACTTAGAGAAATAGCAGGATAAATGTATGTTGATGTTCCTTGGAGTAGAGGTGATTTGGCTGCATTTACAATCAATTTCCCCAAATTAAGAGACAAACCGGTATGTTGAGCGGTTCATTAAGTTTTGGAAGGTGTTATGGACAGATTTGAATACGTTTTTGACATAGCAGTACCTGCTGATTTGTGGGCTGAATGTAAGGCTGCAGTACAGTGACTAAAAGAAAAACTGGTGAGAGAGACTAGAACAAATGCACCATCTCCTGTAGTGATGGAGAAGTATGAGGCAGTGATTACTTTCCTGAAGGGTAGAATGCCACCAAGAGATTTGAATTGGCTTAAAATTAAAAGAACTAATTAAAAGAGCCGAAAGAGACAGTACATGAATAATATGAACGGTTGTTGCAGGTGTTTCAGCAGCACAGTGGACGAGAGTATCCTGAGGAAAAGGATATGGGGATTTTTATGTCACAGTTTGTTTTGGGGTAAAAACCAGAGATTTGTACACACATAACTCAAAGCATGATCTGTTGGTAGAACAAGTGGCTAGACGAAATTTTGAGATATGCTAAGCATTGCAGTGAAGAGTTAGACATGAAGCAGAAAAAGATCAAGGCGAGGTTTATGTTGGCACCAATTAAGTTGGCTCAGAAAGGTTTCCAGGATCCTTCTTTTACAGAACATCAAAGGAACATGCAAGGACTTACCGTTCCACAGGTTGCTTTTCAGGGAAATCAAGTAGGGTTTAACATGTCTCAAGGTAGAGATAGAGGTGTTCATGTGGGTACAGGATCTGAAGCAGATATTGCTACGATGAAAAAGATTACACAATGTCACGTCTGTCATAAAATTGGACATTGGAAAAGAGAATGCATGTATAATCCTAATAATAATGTTGGAAATGTACAGATGCCAAAAGGAGTGCAAATGCCAAATGTGCTGACACCACGGATTCAAATGTCTATGCCAGTTATGAGGCCCATCCCATCAGTTCAAATGAATTCCCAAAATATGGGAAACCTTAATTTAGATTTAAACCAGTTGCCAAAAATAAACACAAACTCTTTTCAAAACTCCATGCCACAATTCCAGAATCCAAACCAGAGTGCATTACAACAATATCCATTTTTCGAAAATGATGGTTCAGATTCTGATAATTACCAATGACGGTGCCTGAGAGAGGAGGAAGACTGTGTACTTGGTGCAGTCTTAGACATAGACCAGAGTGGTCTATATGTGGATGATGAAGTGTGTGGCTTCCCTGTATCATTTTTTATTGATACTATAGCTACCAGATCCACAGTAAGAACAGTGGAAGTTCCAGATCTACCTCTCTTGGGGAAAACAATCCGATTTGCTGTGCAAGTTAAATTTCACCATTTACTACACGCTGGATGGTGTTGCTTTCCAAACCCATGATGAGGGCATAAATTATAAATTGATTAAACAGGGATACTAAATTGGCCACAATTCCAGAATCCGAACCCGAATGCATTACAACAATATCCATTTTTTGAAAATGATGGTTCAGATTCTGATAATTACCAATGACGGTGCCTGAGAGAGGAGGAAGACTGTGTACTTGGTGCATTCTTAGACGTAGACCAGAGTGGTCCATATGTGGATGATGAAGTGTGTGGCTTCCCTGTATCATTTTTTATTGATACTATAGCTACCAGATCCACAGTAAGAACAGTGGAAGTTCCAGTTCTACCTCTCTTGGGGAAAACAATCCGATTTGCTGTGCAAGTTAAATTTCACCATTTACTACACGCTGGATGGTGTTGCTTTCCAAACCCATGATGAGGGCATAAACTAAAAATTGATTATACAGGGAAACTAAATTTGCGCATTTCCTTTATTTACCTGTAGGAGGCTGGCTTAGTATATGGTGCTCACTTATGTAAGTGTAGCACCCTGCACTAATCCAGACAACCCTTATGGTGATTTTAGTGATCTTAGACAACCTTCGAAAGCTCTCTAAGCGGTAGTTGTGGAGAACAGCCTTCAGGCTTAGTCCAGAAGGAGTGAAAAGCAGCTTGTTTTACCAGTGCTAATCATATAGTGTAGTCTAAGTGAAAAAGAACCACACAGTGTAGTTATAAAAATATGCATTTATTATAAACACTCACTAACACATTTCAATACCTCCTATATGATCACAATACACACAATACTTTAGTAATAGAACATGTAAGTAGCACAAATACACAGTGGTCTCCAGGGGGAGACCAAACCATATACTAAGAAAGTGAAATGCAAACCATGACCCAAGTCGAGACTGGACCCATGAGATGTAGAAGAGCCAGGGACCCAAGGAAGCACCCAGGAACCCCACGGAGGCCGTGTGCAGAGTGGGAACATGACCACGTGCTAAATACAAGTCAATGGGTAAGTAGCAGTTGCGGTTTTTAAGAAGAAGGACACTTTCCAGAGGACACTGAAGAAACCCCGTGGAAGATGGAAGGTTGGAGAGATTAACCCCACCTGTGGATACCCCGGGAACCAGGATACCTACACCAGGGAAGCCGGGTGCATAGGTGCGAAGTGATGTCGGAAACCGTCGTAGACCACAATGGAGGACTTCAATGAAGATGCCGCTGGCGAAGAAGGTGAAAGAGTCCGGTGGAACCTAAAGATGGATTCAAGATGAGAGATACCTGCAAGCAGTGCGGACAGAGTCTATGCCACTCAGGAGTGACCAGGAGGCATGGGAGACGAGTGTCCAATGCTGTCGGAAGATGCAGGAGAGTTGAAGGTGACCTTGGCACTTCAGCTGTGCGGACCAGGCGATGCTGTGGAAGACCAGGAGCCATTCACGAGCTGTCCCACGTCGGATGTCAAGAGCCAGGGGTCAGTGTCCGGCAGGGGCACCAACAGGCATGGGCAACTGCAACAAACGTAGTAGGCGAAAAAGGTGCAATGTTGAGACCAGCAAGGTCCAAGGGACTCACCATGAGCAGGTAAGTCAGAGAAGGCCCCGAGCAAGCAGGGGAGCCCACTGGAGCCAAAGAAGACCCTCAAAAGGACCCACAGGCCAGAGGCACAGGAGTCTCAAGAGGACCTCGAGCATCTCACCAATGATGCAGGCCTACGGAGCAGAGGATGTGGTGAGGATGAAGATCTTGGTTGCAGGACATGCTGGAGGCTGGAGCTTCTTGGAGCCCAAAGATCTCTGGAGGAGAGAAGCAACAAGCCTTGGCAACGGCAAGTCAATTAGGTGCACAGGGTTACTGCTCCAGCGGTTCCGACGAGGGATACTGGCTTCAAACTTGCTGTGAAGACAGTGCCAGCCTCGAGGGAGTTGCAGAACCACCACCTGTGTTGCTGAACCTTTCGGAGTCCATGGGAGCTCAGGAACAGCAGACCGGTCAGCTTAGTTGCGGTGCCTGCAGATGCAGGGGAGTGACTCCTTCACTCCAAGGGAGATTCCTTCGGGTGTCTTGGATGTCCACAGGCCTGTGAAGAACCTGTATGGAGCACAGGCACAGATGACGCAGAAGACTGTCAGGACAACGATACCAGGAGCAGCAGGAGTCTTCCCAGTTGCAGTCTTGGTTCCCAAGCGCAATCCAACGAAGTCCAAAGTGCCCAGATGGTTGAAGATGAAGTGATTTTGGATCTGAATCTTGTCCCATGATGAATCTAGGGAACCATTCACAGGTAAGCCATAAAGTACCCTACGGAAAGGGTTGGGACGATTAAGGGGTCCCTCCCACAGGAGGGGCTGGACAGTGGGGAGGACACTCCCATGTCCTTTGTCCAGGTTCGCACCAGAGTGGGAGCCAATGGCTCCCTGAACTGGTTAGAACTGGAGTATGCAAAGAGGGCACCAAATGTGCCCTTTAAAGCAGTCTAGTGGCACTGGCAAGTGCCTCCAACCTGTCCCAATACAGTAAGTCCTATGTGGGAGGTGGTCACCCCTCCCTGTGACAGGAAACCTATTGCCCTGCTCGAGCTTGGCTCAACAGCAGGAGGGCAGAATCGTGTCTCTGGTCGGCAGCAGCCATAGTTTGTTGTCCGGGTCTGGAAGACTGGTACCGGGAGCACTGAGGGCTTCCCGGAGGGGCCCCACAGTACACCGTTTATGGTGTTGGGGTATGATTCCAACATGCTTGATACCAAACACGACAGGGTCTGTTACAGCCAATTTAGAGTTAGCCATTGCGTAATGCCGCATGGCCACTTTATGTACCGTAATGGCTGCTGCACTTACAACCCGGGAGAATGGACTCCGTGGATTGTAGGGGTGTCCTGCTCATCCAGGGGCACCCTCACACTTATAACTGAGCACCCTGCCTTAAGTGACCTCAGATATAAGGAAATTTATATCTGTCGTAAGTGGTGCTAGCACCAGCTTACACAGGATGCAATGGCAGCCTATAGTCACAATTTGGGTGGTCTCCCATGGGTGGCATAATACATGCTTCAGCCCATGGGGGACCCCTGGTGTACCTATGCCCTGGGTACCTTAGTACCATATGCTAGGGACGTACAAGGGTGCACCAGTAGCCAATCTGGGGTGTACCTAAGCACTCACCATGTACAATTTAGGGAAGAAGCACAGAGACTGGGGTCCTGATTAGCTGGATCCCAATCAGGCTAGTCAGAATAACATAATGACATCGGCAAAAAGTGGGGGTAACCATGAAAGCAGATCCTACTTTCCTACATTACCATTGAAGAACTACCTGATGATTTGAAAGAGACAGTGAATGCTGAAGTTTGGGATCTAACAGAGAAAGATATTGGACTCATAAAAGGTGTAGAACCAGTCTGAGTTTCTGTAAAGCCAAACGCAATGTTACCTAGAACACTCCCTTACCATTTGACATCAGAAGCCATTGCAGGAATAACGCCAGTCATTAACGATATGCTGGAGAAAGGAATAGTGAGGGAATTGATTGGGAGTCCATGTAACTCTCCAATTATGGGTTTACAGAAACCAAATGGGAAATATAGAATGCAAGAATTAAGAATAATTAATGAAATCATTGTTCCATTTTGTCCAGTGGTACTGAATCCAGCCACCATATTCTTTCAGATCCTGTGTATTGCAGAATGGTTTACTGTCATTGACTTCTGCCAGGCTTTCATCTCAGTGCCATTGCACGAAGTAAGACAGTACCTTTTTTCCTTCATGTTTCAGCAGAAGGTATTAGCATGGTGTTGTGTCCCACAAGGGTATTCAGAAAGTCTATCTTTAACAAGATTCTGAAAAGAAGTCTGGAAACCCTACACATGCCGAACAAGTTAACTCTTGTTCAATACATAGACAATTTGCTTGTGGCATCAGAGACGTGAGAGGCTTGTAAACAGGACTCATTTGCTTTGTTAAACCACCAGCCTTGGAATGGACACAAAGGGGCCGATTCCGATCTCGGTCGGAGGCGCACCCAACACCATTCGGTCGGGAAAAAAGCCATGCGAAAGCCTGTTTCCCGACCGATCCGTACAGCACACCGAACGAGTAAGTACGATGCGCACAACAGCAAAGAATCCGGCCGAGCCGTACTCACCCAAACCAGGTCTTGTTCCCCGACCGAGGCGAATCCGGAAACGCTGAATCGAGTCGCACGGAAGGGAAAATGCAGCTCCGTCCGGCCGAACGAGTACAATGCGCTTTCCGTACGCGCCGAACCCGTCGCTACGCACGGCACGTCAAAGCATCCGGGAGAGGCGCACATAAGCTCCGATTCGCGCCACAACACGATCCACGGCTCCGAGACGAACACGCCAGCGACGAGGACGACGCGAAGCGACGAGGACGAGGCGAAGCGACGAGGACGACGCGAAGCGACGAGGACGACGCGAAGCAACGAGAAGGACGAACGACATGAACCAACCATGAATCCCTTCGTCCCGATCATACCAATATTCTACATTTACTACCGGAACAGGCACGGACGCGTACGGCGCAGAAGGTAAGCCAGACACCAACCACAAAACACATACAACACGTACACGACACATCACACACACACAGAGGGATGCAGAATATACTTACACCAGCAACAGCAGCACCATAGGGGCGGGATGCCCATCACCAATGCCACATATGCACACAGGGGCCTGAATGCGCACCACCACCCCTACCCAGGGGGGGCTGGATGCCTACCACTACTACCACCCTTACCCAGGGTGGGCAGGATGCCTACCACTACTACCACCCTTACCCAGGGGGGGCAGGATGCCTACCACTACTACCACCCTTAGCCAGGGGGGCTGGAGGCCTACCACTACTACCACCCTTACCCAGGGGGCAGGATGCCTACCACTACTACCACCCTTACCCAGGGGGGCAGGATGCCTACCACTACTACCACCCTTACCCAGGGGGGCAGGATGCCTACCACTACTACCACCCTTAGCCAGGGGGGCAGGATGCCTACCACTATTACCACCCTTAGCCAGGGGGGGCTGGATGCCTACCACTACTACCACCCTCACCCAGGGGGGCTGGATGCCTACCACCACCCTTAGCCAGGGGGGCAGGATGCCTACCACTACTACCACCCTTACCCAGGGGGGCTGGATGCCTACCACTACTACCACCCTCACCCAGGGGGGCTGGATGCCTACCACCACCCTTAGCCAGGGGGGCAGGATGCCTACCACTACTACCACCCTTACCCAGGGGGGCTGGATGCCTACCACTACTACCACCCTCACCCAGGGGGGGCTGGATGCCTACCACCACCCTTAGCCAGGGTGGGCAGGATGCCTACCACTACTACCACCCTTACCCAGGGTGGGCAGGATGCCTACCACTACTACCACCCTTAGCCAGGGGGCAGGATGCCTACCACTATTACCACCCTTAGCCAGGGGGGCTGGATGCCTACCACTACTACCACCCTCACCCAGGGGGGCTGGATGCCTACCACCACCCTTACCCAGGGGGCAGGATGCCTACCACTACTACCACCCTTACCCAGGGGGGCAGGATGCCTACCACTACTACCACCCTTAGCCAGGGGGGCTGGATGCCTACCACTACTACCACCCTTACCCAGGGGGCTGGATGCCTACCACTACTACCACCCTTACCCAGGGGGGCAGGATGCCTACCACTGCTACCACCCTTAGCCAGGGGGGCAGGATGCCTACCACTACTACCACCCTTACCCAAGGGGGCTGGATGCCTACCACTACTACCACCCTCACCCAGGGGGGCTGGATGCCTACCACCACCCTCACCCAGGGGGGCTGGATGCCTACCACCACCCTTTGCCAGGGGGGGCAGGATGCCTACCACTACTACCACCCTTACCCAGGGTGGGCAGGATGCCTACCACTACTACCACCCTTACCCAGGGGGCAGGATGCCTACCACTACTACCACCCTTAGCCAGGGGGCTGGATGCCTACCACTACTACCACCCTTACCCAGGGGGGCAGGATGCCTACCACTACTACCACCCTTACCCAGGGGGGCAGGATGCCTACCACTACTACCACCCTTACCCAGGGGGGCAGGATGCCCACCACTACTACCACCCTCACCCAGGGGGCTGGATGCCTACCACCACCCTTAGCCAGGGGGGCTGGATGCCTACCACCACTACCACCCTCACCCAGGGGGGCAGGATGCCTACCACTACTACCACCCTTAGCCAGGGGGGCTTGATGCCTACCACTACTACCACCCTCACCCAGGGGGGGCTGGATGCCTACCACTACTACCACCCTTAGCCAGGGGGGGCTGGATGCCTATCACTACTACCACCCCCACTCATAGGATGGACAATGCATGACACAACCAGCACACCACAACCTAGGGAATGCAAGAAGAAGACATCCCCCCAACACCATGACAAGCGTGTGTAGACTGTGTCAAATGCCTACAACACCGAACATGACTTTGAACATACAATGTGACCCCCTAGCACATGTGCCACACATATATGTGTGTGGCACCCACAATGCAAGCAGGCCATGACCATTGTGGCAATGGGGTCCAAACCCCCATCATCACAGTGACCAAAAGGTAAGTGTGGGGTCCATAGCTGAAGCACATTTTGAACATTGTGGCAATGGGGTCCAAACCCCCATCATCACAGTGACCAAAATGTAAGTGTGGGGTCCATAGCTGAAGCACATTTCGAACATTGTGGCAATGGGGTCCAAACCCCCATCATCACAGTGACCAAAATGTAAGTGTGGGGTCCATAGCTGAAGCACACTTTGAACATTGTGGCAATGGGGTCCAAACCCCCATCATCACAGTGACCAAAAGGTAAGTGTGGGGTCCATAGCTGAAGCACACTTTGAGCATTGTGGCAATGGGTTCCAAACCCCCATCATCACAGTGACCAAAATGTAAGTGTGGGGTCCATAGCTGAAGCACACTTTGAACAATGTGGCAATGGGGTCCAAACCCCCATCATCACAGTGACCAAAAGGTAAGTGTGGGGTCCATAGCTGAAGCACATTTTGAACATTGTGGCAATGGGGTCCAAACCCCCATCATCACAGTGACCAAAATGTAAGTGTGGGGTCCATAGCTGAAGCACACTTTGAACATTGTGGCAATGGGTTCCAAACCCCCATCATCACAGTGACCAAAATGTAAGTGTGGGGTCCATAGCTGAAGCACATTTCGAACATTGTGGCAATGGGGTCCAAACCCCCATCATCACAGTGACCAAAAGGTAAGTGTTGACAAAGAAAGAGGTGCAACTGCCAAACTGCATGGATGATTCCTGGTCACAGAACAACAAACACATCAGTGGCAAAGTAGTGTATGTGTCCCATTGCAACATAAATTGGGGGAGCCAAATCCTGCAGTGCAAATAAGACATACCTTTGGCCATGTGCAGACAAACAACACCCATGGGGGCTGACACCGTCAACAATCATCAATGACACAATGACAGAAGTGACCATCAGAATGCAGACCCACATATTTGCACCAATGGGCACACACATGCAGATACCCTGTGGAGACTGCAGATGTGAGGTGAACAGATACCATACCATGGCAGCAATGGGACACACAAACCATGATCATTGTGCTGACCGATGACCTAGGAGTCCCAGGGACAGCAGGGGAAACCCACCAAACTACATACAGCCAATGGCACACCCAAGATATGCCAATGCAGTGGTGCAGATGCACAAACACAAACAGGCAGACCCACACTGCACATCATACACAACAGGTGAGGGGGGTGCCAGTGTCCCCAGGCAACCACACAACACATGAGGAGACCTGAATACCAATCATACAGATGTGCATACAGTGCCACACAAAGGTAACTCATGGATCCAAATCCCCTATGTGGGCAAGCAGGCATTGTCAGATGAGAGGGAGCACAAATCACACATGTCACACAGGCACGTAGGGACAGCAACTGACACAGCAAGACACAGACAAACCACAGCACCACCCCCAGGGCCCCCACAATGTGGTGACCCTGGGCTGCATTACAATCCCACTGTGATGACAAAGCTAAATGTGGTTCACACTGTGAACCACAGTCATGTGTACTGAGCAACTAACTACCATCACACCTACACAAGCACAAATCAAACAGCATGGCCAGTAAGCCAAGGCCAACATGGAGGCAGGGGCCTAGCCGGGCAACAACTCTCATCTGCACACACTCAACACCACACCCTCGACCTCCAACAATGTGCAGCAGTGAAGCACACATGCACTGGTGACATTGCACATGCACCCATGACTATTCCAGGGTGGTGGGTGGGAACCAAGGTGCAGAAACACATCACACATGGACACTCAACAAGACTCCTGAATGTCTGACACACTGCACACTACGCTGTACATGGACATGACGGCAATACCACACCAACCAATGGAATCCCAGCCACAGTCACACACCAATGAAGAAGCCAAGGTCACCCACAAAGAACACACATAGACAACAACCAACATTGCAGCCCGGACCCTGAGGAGTGCTAGCAGTCACACAACGTGTCACAATCACTGAAAGATAACACAAACTGGAAATCACATGACAGGGGCAAACAACAAGTGCCAAGGGGAAACCTGACTGTGACCCATCTGCGTCTGCACACAAACTCAGCCCTGACAGCAAACACACCTATGGGTGACACCCTGATGACCAGTAATGTGCCATGCACCCACATCACAGAGAACCCAGGGAGAAGACTTTGGGGGAACATAGCTCAACTCAGCTAGCATCACAAACAGGTACAACACTAGGGATCACAGCATGCACAGCTAAACGGAAGTGAACACACAGACATGCACATACAACACACACCTTGGGCGCAGGCAATGTCACAGGAGTACACACTGCCATGAGGGGACTCAACTCCTGTGTGAGGAAAGCTGTGCCATATGTTGCCTCAGTAGGGCCCCATCATGTCAGCTGAGCACTTGGTCACACAATCAACAATTAGCACCAAATGAGGGCTCCCGTCACATCAGCCTGGTCATGGAAGTGCCAACGGAATCATCAGCACAGATCCAACACACTTGTATAGCAATGTTGCACTGACAACACAGATGAGTCCTTCACCATTGATGCCCAAACCTGCATGTCCACTGGAGATGGCCACACGGTCAGGGAAGTAGACGAATTGAACAATGGCAGGCACAACAGATGTGCAGGGGTGGAAGCCACAGATGTGAAATTGCCAATCTAAGTAGGAAATCCCATTGCCAAATACTGAACACATGACACCCTTAGATGCTGCTATGGATGACATGGATACACCACAGGATAGGACACATTCCCCCTGGACCACATGGGTTCCTGCACAGTAACACTTCATTATCATGAGACCAAATATCACCATCACTGCAGCAAGGGCATGGTTAGCATCATCAATATCATGTACATCAGAAGCAAAAGCACTAGAGAACAGAAAGTTGCTTTATTCAGCATATGTGGCATTAAAAGTAGAAGTCCGGTAGAACATAAACAAAGGCCAATGGCCAGTCCATCAACAAAGTCACAAGTGGGTGACAGTGGCAGATGCCACCCTACACATGCCTGCACAAAACCAGGGACAATCCACTAGGAGGGGCAACCGGGGGTTAGGCCAGGCACCGCAGGGACAGGATCAGGGCTCACCAGGAGGAAGCAGGGAAGGGGTGGTGGGTGCTGGAGAGCCACTGACAACTGCAGTGGAGGTGTCTGACATGGTGTGTGCCGGCACAACTGGGGGCATGGCTCAGATGTTGTGGGTGCCGGCACGACTGCAGTGGACCCTGCAGATGGAGTGGACAGGTCCGCCACTGCAGTGCCCAAGTCAGACAGGGTGGTAGTGGACTCCACTGCAGTGCCTACCACCAGGGGAGGAGAATGGGGAACAGGCAAGGTGGGCTGGACAGAGGGGGAGGACACCCTCACCACATCAGTGGCACAGACAAGCGCAGCGGGGGTGTGGTGCCGGGAGAGCAAGTGGCAGGGGGAGAAGGCCGGAGCCTCTTGGGGATGGTATATCTGTGGGTGGGGGAACCTGGGGCAGGGTGTGGTGGGGGCACCTGTGGAGTGGGGGCCTGAGGGATGGAGGAAGGAGACCTGGTGCTTGAGCTGCAGGGCGGCGGCGGGGTCTTGCTCTTACCACTCCGGGGGACTTGCGGGTGGGGGCCTCAGTCTGTCTGCGCCTGGGGGAGGGTGTCCGGGGGCGAGGGGCACTCTGCTCCGTGTGGGGGGCTTCCTCTTCACCCTGGATGCTGGAGCAGCTGGATCAGAGGGGAAGAGGCCGAGGTCACTGAGGAAGAGGCGCTGGGTCTTTGGGGTTGCAGGTGAGGCAAGGGAGGGTGCTTTGGAGGGAGAGGCAAATGAGGACTGCGCAGTGCCCGTGGATGCGTGTGTGTGTACCAGGGCCCCATCCCCTGTGAGTCTGGTTTCAGTCCCCTGACTGTGCGTGCGTGTGCGTTTTGTTTGTGGCGTGTGTGTCTGTGTGCTGGACGTGTGTGTGCTGGTGTGTGCCTGTGCCGGTGTGTGTGTGCTTGGGACGGGTAAGGTGCTGGGGAGTGTGGATGGAGCAGAGGCAGGAGGGGTGAGGGACTGTCTGAGGAGGGACACTGCTGCCGTCAGGGAGGAGTCCATGGACCTATTGCCCCTCTGTAGGTCAGACATGCCCAATGAGATGCCCTCCATGAACGACACCAGCTGAGTCAACAGTGCGGTGTGCGCATGGAGGACACTCAGCATGGCTGTCTGCCCTACATGGAGCTGGCGAAGGAGGTACACAGACTCCTCACTCAGGGCAGCAGGGGACACAGGGGCAGGGGGTGCGGTGCCTGGCCCAAAGGAGACACGCTCCCGAACATGGGAGCCTCCACGGACCTGGGGAATGGGAGCCGATGGGAGGGCGGTGGTGGTGCTGGTGGTGGCGGGGACAGCAACACTAGCTGGGGTGTGGTGGCTGCTGACACCCGCCTCCACAAGGGAGTCATCCTCCTAGCTGCTCTGGTCCTCAGCTGAGGTGGATGGTGCTGAGGACTCCTCGGTGTGGCTCCCCTCGCCCTCCGTGCCACTGGGTCCCTCCGACCACTCCTCGGCTGCTGACCCAGTCTGGCTCTCTGGCTCCTCCTGGTCCGTGGAGCTGTCCCCTTCCGTGGCCGTGGATGTATCTGCAAACAATGGGGAAACAGACAGACATCAGTCACCTGCACCAAACGCACACACCACTGTGAGCACAGCACATTACAGAGCAAGCCCTGGCATCATTAGTTGTACATTGCTAAAAGTGCCCTAACTGAACAGGAGAAGCCAATTGTCAGTCTGATGCCAAGCATGGCACTCACATCCCACATGGCCTTGCACCCATCTGTCTGGTGTCTGTTGGATTGCAACACCCCAGTGTGGACACATGCACCAAGTACACAGTAGTTGGACAGTGCTGAGGACACGGTGTGGCATGTGGACATGCACACATCACAGCTCTTGCCACTGAGTCAGTACAGGTTTCCGGATGAAAGGGATGCCCAGAGTCAAATAGGAAATGCATGTGATGCATACCAACGACAGACACCATGATGCACCCATGTCCTGATAGCCATCGCCACAATGGTGTGCATGTAGCACATGTCACTCCCCTGCAGGACCACCAATAAGTTGACACATGCCATGGCAGAGGCATGACTGCTAAGTCATACATCACTGTCTCAGTGATGTATGACTTGGCAGCCAGACAACAACACTATGCACTGTGTCACAATAGTAGGTCATGGGGAATGCAAGTCCTGGAGCTGCACAAGTGCACATGTACATCCCCCACACAACACATCATCTTAACCCTCATCTGTCCAGGTCATACCTATTGGACATATGGGAGACCTGTGACACTACCCTCTGAACCTGAGCCCCTCACAATTTGCTGTGAATGGGGAACAGCTGCCTGAACTTCACATTTGCATACCCCAGTCTGCACGGGCAGCTGATCAAACACCTATGTGACACACAAGTATCGTCTCCTATGGTCACATCTCCAGGGGCATGCTGAGCTCCTACCAAGAAACATCCCAGCAGTCCTGGCAACTAATCCACAGCACACTGACACAGAGGCAGACACCTGAGGGGTCAAATCACTGTGCACAATGTGTCAGCTGATACACGGGAGTGGGAGTACAGAGTGCATTGCATGGCCTGGAGTAGGCATGACTGTCCTGCTCCACATGAATGAGGGATGTGCCCTGGACAGTGGATAGCTGGCTATGTATGTGTGACACACGTAATCTGCACACTCCTGGGGCCCAAACATTGTTCCCACCCGCTGCATGGGCGTGTGCCACATACCCCAGGCACATGTGGTGGCTCAGCTCAGCAAGTGGACCGCATATCAAAGCAACACGCAGATCACATGTCCGAACACAGGCGTTGTGTGAACAATGGACCCACCCATGATGCCCACAACAGAGTTAGGGAAACAGATGCTGTCCCCCACCTTTAGTGAAGCAAACTGCAAGGACACAGTCCCAAGTGACACAATTCCCTGAATGTAAGGGCCACACCTGGGTATCAGATGAGCAGTGGGCAGTGCACAATAGAGGGACATGGCTCCTGGACAACATGACTGCTGCACTGTGGCAGTTGAACCAGGCCAGAGGAGGGCACACAGCATGTAATACAGAGTTCACAGTGCAGTCTTTGACTCACCCCCTCATTGCTGCTGTCTGGCCTTCAGCTGCCCATCCAGGTCTGGAAACACCACCGCCAGGATCTGGAGCATGTGGGGGGTCAGGGTCCGTGTTCCGCCCCTCCTGCGAGGAGGCGACAGCTTCAGCTGGACCCGTGCAATCCTCCGGGTCCAGCCCCGAAGGTCCTGCCACCTCTTCTGGCAGTTGCGGTCCGGCGCTTGTAGACCCCCACGGACCGGACGGCCCGGACGATGTCCTTCCAGATCTCCTGCTTCCGATGGGCATTAACCTGTCAGGATGACAAAGTGAAAAGGCCATTACTACACATGCAACATATCCGTGCATGACACAGTTGTATATACATGTCTCAATCACAGGGGCACATGATGTACACAGGCAGTGCAAAGCTGCCCATGGACAGTTTGCCAGACGTCACTACATGGTATCATTGCATGGGAAGTAAAACCTTGTTCAAATGCACTGTCACTGCACCATACCTGTCCAGTGCATGTCACTACACACTATGGGGGGTGACAACTACTCAGTGAGCCTGCTAGCCAGTGGCGTGCAGACTTCCAGCCTTGCTAGTCAGACAAAATGCACATTCAGAAAGGCAGTGCACAGAACACTCACCTGCTCCCCTGGTGTCCCATACAGCTTGCTGTACTGTGGAAGTAGGCTGTCCAGCAGGGCCTGGTTCTCTTCAAGGCTGAAGGCTGGGGCTCTCTCCACAGTACGTGCCATTGCAGGGTCCAGAGGGGCAGAGACAGCAGCAGTGCAGTGGCAGATGTCGTCCTGGAGCATGTAGTGCAGGCAAGTGAGCTCTCAGGGGAACAGCCAGCAATATATATGTGCTGGAGAGGCAGATACTGTCCCTTGTGTCCAAAGTGATAGGTCCAAGTCGTTTGCATCTTCTGAATCTGGCCAATCCATGGAATAGCAGCACTAAAACACGCCCACAGTATCCTTCAAATCTTCAACTTCATGACATACATGATTTTGCAACATTGTTGTGGGTGACCAACTGATTTTCCAGCAACCGACTCGTTCGAAATTCGAAAACGCGTCCGTTGCCAGGCAAGCCCATTGTCAATGGGTGCGCACCGATCGGTCCATTGCGGTACAACGCGTACAGGGGTACAACGCGTACCCGCACACATTGAATGCAATGGGCCGGCCGGGGCACCGATCGGTCCATTGCAGTACAACGCGTACAGGGGTACAACGCGCACCCGCATACATTGAATGCAATGGGCCGGCCGGGGCACCGATCGGTCCATTGCAGTTCAACGCGTACAGGGGTACAACGCGTACCCGCACACATTGAATGCAATGGGCCGGCCGGGGGCACCGATCGGTCCATTGCAGTTCAACGCGTACAGGGGTACAACGCGTACCCGCACACATTGAATGCAATGGGCCGGCCGGGGGCACCGATCGGTCCATTGCAGTACAACGCATCACTGTACATGTGACTGGCATATGTCAGCATGCCTGTCTCAGATGGACATATGCCAGCCACAGATAGCTCCCAGGGAGTGAGGGGCACACCTACATCACGACAGCCTGTCCAAACTTTATCATAAGGCATGTAAGGCTGCATTTCCTATTGTGTGTATGTTGGTGTACATGTTGTCCTGTGGGTGTCACCTATGGGCAGCCACCCCCAGGCTGTGCACGTGTTCATGGGGACAGGATCCTGGGTGTTACGTGTACATGACCACTGTGATGTGCAACTGTTCATATCTGTGCATGTCTCATGGTCACATTTCACGGTGGTGTATGTGTATGTCATGTCACATACCCCGTGAGTCCCATGTGGGACGGTATGTTTGAGCCAGGGTGTCCCAGTGGCACAATAGTGATGGTCCTCCACAGTCTTTGTGCATGTAGTGTTTACAATGTCTCTGATTTCATGTGCACAATGGGAGACAGTCTCCACATCCAGGTTGTGTGTGCATGGACTTTGATGTTGTGCATGTGTGTGTCACAGACGTCCATGTCTGTCCTGCCGTGGCAAGTGGGGCCACTACCTGTGGGGGTCATGGTTGTTTTGCTGTGATGTATACATGATACTCCATGTAATGCCAGTGTCCATGTGGCAATACAGGGTCCCTGGGAATGTACCTGTCGTTGAGCTGTGGTGCCTGGGGCACATCTGTCCTCACATGTCACTGTGGGGGGTATTGTGACACGGCAGCAGGAGATGGGAACTGTGACACGGCCTCATGATATCCAATGGGCCAACCTGGGACTAATTGATGCCACCTGTTGGACCGTGTTGACAGATGTTGGCCATGTATGTACCATACATGTCCTTCCGGAACTGCACACTTCATGTAGTTGTGCCTCATAATGATGTATGTTGGGATATTGAGTGTGTTCAATGCCGCATATGTGGGGTGACTGACAATCTTGCTTACTTCTCCTCTGCACTGCAGGGCTCCTGCTGTCCATCGACCATTCCCAGACCTGGCAACGATGGTGGAACGGGACAGCATCCGACGGTACCGCTTCACCAGGCAGCTGATTGAGGATTTGGCAGTGCAGTTGTCCCCACATTTGCAGCCTGGCCGGCCGTATCCTACAGCGCTGACCCCCAAGGTGAAGGTGATGGCAGCCCTACACTTCTTTGCCACCGGTACCTTCCAACATACTGTGGCGACTGCTGGTGGGATGTCACAGACCATGTTGAGACGTGTGCTCCGCGATGTTTTGGCGGCAATGTTGCTATTCCTGAACCGGTACATCTATTTCCCTAGACTGCGACGACTCACTGACGTGAAGAGTGACTTTTATGCCCTGGGGAGGATGCCGCATGTCATTGGCTCCATTGATGGGACACATGTGGCTTTGGTACCACCACAGGCCCAGGAGCAGGCCTACAGGAACCGCAAGCACTACCACTCGGTCAATGCACTGGTGGTGTGTCTTGCAGACATGACCATCACACACGTGTGTGCCCGTTTCCCTGGTTCAGCACACGATGCCTTTGTGATGAGGAGTAGTCGCATCCCCAGGATGATGGCACAGATGCAGAACCAGCGTGCCTGGCTTGTCGGTGTGTACTGACTTCGTGCCATTGTGTGTGATCTGATCTGTAGTATTCCGCCCACTTTTCCAAGTCAGCTAATGTGCACTTGTCTGTCCGTAGGTGACTCGGGATACCCCAACATGCCGTGGTTGCTGACACCCCTCAGGAACCCTGTGACACCAGCCCAGATGCGCTACAATGAGGCACATGGTCGGACCAGGAGAGTGATTGAGCGGACATTTGGTCTCCTGAAGAGCCGCTTCCGCTGCCTGGACAAGACCGGAGGGTCCCTCCCATATGCCCCTGCGAAAGTGTGCAAGATTATCATCGTCTGCTGCATGCTCCACAACCTGGCAGTGCGGAAGGAGTTGCCTCTCATCCAGGATGACAATGACCAACATCCGCCACCTGTGGAGGATCCTGGCCTGGACCACGATGCCAGTGACGATGATGATGATGATGATGATGATGATGGTGATGTCCGCACACAGCTCATCACCAACTTCTTTAGCTGAATGTGAGTATCCTGAGGTGTCATGTCAATGATGTGAGTTGGCATGATGTGTGGGTGGTGCTCTGGTGCTGTTGGAGTGTGTCCATGGGCTACTTGACTGGATGTGTGTTGCGATGTGTGCTAACAGGTGGGCTGTACTCCCCAACAGTGTTGACATGCTAACTTGGTTCTGGGTGGGTATCTTGTAACATGTATTGTGCATGAGTTTTGCTGTTCTGTCCTGTACTCCATTGCTTTTGACTGTGTGTCATTTCTGTCCTTCACAGGGTACTTTCAGATTCGTTTGGTCCACTGTGTCCACCGACGACGTGATTGCACTTCCAGGCTGGTAGCTGTTGTGTCCCTACAGGTGATGTGCGCCACACCCATGGACTTCCTTCCGTCTACAGTTGTTGACTGTGTGCCCGCTGCCAGGTGGGATTACCTAGCATCTGTAGTGGTTACGACATGTTGCAACTGTGTAATAAACCTGTGCTTCACTTTGTGATGTGCGTTGTCTGTGGTCACACATTTGAGTGCCATTTGCTTACTGCACCTGTGGGCTACTTGACTACAACTGGGAATGGGTGTGGTGTCTGTGCATTGCACCGTCTTCCCTGGCAACATCAGTGTAGGCAATGAGTCAGATGGCCTAGGTGTGTATGTGTTGTGTAGCCCTGGTGGTGTGTCTCCCTCATATGTGTCACGTTGCCTTTACTCACATGCCTGTGTTGTCCTTGCTGTTGCAGTTCGCATACACAGTGTAATTTTGCAGTTCATCATCCCCATAACAGCACCCACGTTGGAATCACGACAGAGGCAAGTATGGTGTATTAGTGTGTTTATTGTGATACATTTGTGTTAATAGTGCATAGGATGGGTAGTGCTGTACATAAATCTTGCAATCCGAAGTTCCTAGGTGAATTGAAAGTCCTGGTAGACAGGATCCCCAGTATCGGGGCCACAGTTGTCTGACACATTGGTCCAACTTGTACTCCCCATGCAATGTGTGGGAGTAGTGTTGCCGTCAACAGGGTGAACAGTCTGTGCACAAAGGCGAACATCCAGAACAGGTTCGGGCTTCCTGGGAGTTGCGCTTGGCCATCGGCCTCTCACTTTCCCCTCCTCGGATGACCCCTCTTCTTGGGGGGGGCCCTCAAGTACAGGCTGCTGCGGTGCAGGGGACTCTCCGCCAGAGTCATCCTCCCTCCCTGTGGCAGTTGCAGTTTGTTCGGCACCAGATGTTGTTGGCACACAGGGAGGTGTGGACTGGTTGCTGTTCATCTGGCGGAGGCATTGTAAAATGTCCCTGTGCACCGCCGTCATCTCATGCAGTGCATCCCACTTGGACTCCACGCGGGACATGTGTGAGTCCACGCGGGACATGTGTGACTCCACGTGGGACATGTGGGAGTCCAAGCGGGCATGATGGGCAGCCTGCTGCTGTTTCATGTCTCTGAGGAGCCCCACTACCTGGCTGAGGTCTCCGGTGCTGGACTGGTACGCATCAGCTATGCGTACCAGTTGTGGGTCATCATGCACACCAGCAACGTCTGCAAGCAGCGACCTCTGTCTCCCACCCCTCCCACCACCCCTGTTGACATGTGCAGTGTGTGCAGTGGCACGCACAGATAACCCTGGTCCACCTTGGGGGTTGGTGGTGGTGTCCATGGCCCCAGGTTGGTCCAGGGTCCCTGTGCTGGTGTTGCTCCTTGTTCTGTCCATGTCGGCAGGGATGGTATTTGTGGTGACAGTCGTTGGAGGGGTGGGTGCAGGGGGTGCAGCTGGTGGTCCTGCTGGTGCTGCAGCTGGTGGTCCTGCTGGTGCTGCATGTTGACTTGCACCGGATGTGCCAGGTTGGTCTTCATCGTCCGAGGAGGACAGAGGCTGTACGACGCCAGTGAGCTCCGCATCCTCTTGAGCCTGGGACTGGGACTCCTCAGCGTCTGCTGCTGTGTCCCCATCATCACCTGTTTTTGGGAGACACAAACAATGTATGTTATGTTTCTGCAGGCATCAATGGTTGACACACATGACAGTTGTGACTGTGCCTCTGGGTGCGGGCCTGTACATTGCATTGTCCTAAGTCGTCACAGTCAGGGGTTGATATTGGTGTGGCACATTGTCCTGCATTATTTGGGCATTTCTATGTATTTTTTGGGGTGTGAACATGGTCTGCATTAGTTGTGTTTGGTTGACAGCCGGCCCTCCTTCCCACCCACCCAGCCAGTCAGTTATCCCACCATGGAACGTGCTTGCGTTGCAGGGAGTGGAAGTTGTCTCTCAGGATGTCAGTCAGTGGTGTCCTGCTGTTTGTTGGTGCACAGTTGGCAGCAGGGCCTTGTGCTCCCCACAGCAGTAGCCAGTGTCAGCCATCTTGTGAGTCCTTCTCCACTCCCTGTGATGTGAGCATGGTTCAGGGTGGTGTTGATGGGACAGTTGTGGGGGTGACCAATATCAGTGGCTACGACTCCCATCATGCTATTGCCTCCACCCCCTTCCCAGCATGCCCATGCTTCCTTCCTTTTGACTCTGCTTCCCTGTGGGGTGGGCTGGCTGTGCTGACAGGATGGCTGGGAGTGTTGTCCTGGCAGTTGTTTGGCTAGAAGTCCCAAGAGTGGCCCTGTGCTTCACACAACATAACCCAGGGTGGTGGTTCTTTGTGGGATCTTGTGTTAGGATGGGGGCATTGCATTCTACCAGGTGGGTTCTGTGGAGTTTGTGTTGGGGTGTGTGTGAGGGGAGGTGCTTGTGACTATGGTCAGTGCTGCAAGTCCTCCTTCCCACCCAGCTAGCCAGATATCCCACCATGGAACGTGCTTGCATTGCAGGGAGTGGAAGTTGTCTCTCAGGATGTCAGTCAGTGGTGTCCTGCTGTTTGTTGGTGCACAGTTGGCAGCAGGGCCTTGTGCTCCCCACAGCAGTAGCCAGTGTCAGCCATCTTGTGAGTCCTTCTCCACTCCCTGTGATGTGAGCATGGTTCAGGGTGGTGTTGATGGGACAGTTGTGGGGGTGAGCTATGTCTGTGACTACGACTCCCATCATGCTATTGCCTCCACCCCACTTCCCAGCATTCCCATACTTACTTGCTTTTGTGGGGAGTTCAGTGTGTGTGGGTGTGAGAGCAATGGCAAGATGGCTGACAGTGGTGTCCTGCTGTTGGTTGGTGTGCAGTACCCAGCATGCCCTTGTGCTCCCCACAACACAGCAACAGTATCAGACATCTTTGATGGCCCTTTCCACTCTCTGTGGGATGTGCATGCGTGAGTGTGAGCTTGCTGGGCCATGTGGTGGGGGATGTAGAGCTGTGACTACGACTCCCATCATGCTATTGCCTCCTCCCCCTTCCCAGCATGCCCATGCTTCCTTCCTTTTGACTCTGCTTCCCTGTGGGGTGGGCTGGCTGTGCTGACAGGATGGCTGGGAGTGTTGTCCTGGCAGTTGTTTGGCTAAAAGTCCCAAGAGTGGCCCTGTGCTTCACACAACATAACCCAGGGTGGTGGTTCTTTGTGGGATCTTGTGTTAGGATGGGGGCATTGCATTCTACCAGGTGGGTTCTGTGGAGTTTGTGTTGGGGTGTGTGTGAGGGGAGGTGCTTGTGACTATGGTCAGTGCTGCAAGTCCTCCTTCCCACCCAGCTAGCCAGATATCCCACCATGGAACGTGCTTGCATTGCAGGGAGTGGAAGTTGTCTCTCAGGATGTCAGCCAGTGGTGTCCTGCTGTTTGTTGGTGCACAGTTGCCAGCAGGGCCTTGTGCTCACCACAGCAGTTGCCAGTGTCAGCCATCTTGTGAGTCCTTCTCCACTCCCTGTGATGTGCGCATGGTTCATGGTGGTGTTGATGGGACAGTTGTGGGGGGCAATATGTGTGACTGCGACTCCCATGATGCTATTGGCTACACTGACTTGGCCAGCATACACAGAATTCCTTCCTTTGAGTGGTCTTCACTGTGTGTTGGTGTTGTTGTGGTGGCTACATGTCTGGATGTGTTTGTTAGTTCTATTTGTGCCACTGCCTAGCTGTAGTTGTAGTTGTGTTTGTACATGTGTTGGCACAGTTGGATGTGACTTTTTTGATGGCATGTGTTGTGTTTATCTGACTGACATACACATTTTGGGATGATTCTGTTCTGGTTGCTGTGTAATTGCTATGAGTGCATGGTTTGACTCTCCCCTTGACAGTGATGTGTGTGTTTTGTGGCAGTATATTGTGTACATTTGTTGTGTACTCACCAGGCTCTGGGATGTCCTCTAGTCCATATACGCTCACTGGCGGAAGGATGTCCCGCACCTTCTCCTCCCAGGGCCTGAGGTATATTGGCTTGGCAGGAGGGCCACTGCCGGTGTATTGGCTGTTGATGTAGTTTTTCTTCAGCAGGTCCCGTACCCTCCTGCGCACGTCATACCACCTGTTCTGGATGTCGCTCTTTGTGCGCCGACATGGTGATTGTGCGTTCACCCTGTTGATGATCCTCTCCCACATCTTGGTTTTCTGGGAGATGGGGGTCTGTTGGACCAGTGTGCCAAACAGCTGTGGCTCTACCCTGAGGATCTCGTCTACCATGACTTCCAATTCACAATCTAGGAACTTGGGATTCTTCTTGGGGGGCATGGTGATGGGTGGTGATGGTGAGTGATGTGTGTGTTGGTGTGCAGGTGAGGGTGTGTGAGTGTGTGTTTTGCTGGGTGTATGTGAGGTAGGTATTTGTTGGTGTGCTGATGGTGTGTGGCTTGTGTGAGGGATGAGCTGTGGGTGTGTGGTTGCTTTCTCTTGGGTGCTGGCAGTGGAATGGCATTTGCAAAGGCTCATGGTTGTGATTTGTGTCCTTTATATGGGTGGAGTTGTGGGTGTGTCTTTGTTCTCTGTCCCCACCCCCCCAGTATTTATTGGCTTGGTAATTGCTTGTTTGGCCTTTTTTGGGTGATTTTTCCTTTGTACTGTCTGTGTATGTTGGAAACGTTCTTGTGACCGAGTCGGACCCTGCATTTGTCTCGTACGGTCTTCTCCGCTTCGTTCACGCTGTGTTTGTGCAGTTTTCTATGCTGCGTACGCGTCGGTCGCGGTGTTTTGTGTTGCTTCGGCTCGGTTTTGTATGCGTGTCGGTCGTGCGGCTTGGCCTCCGTCCGACTCGCTCGTGGTTTTCGCGCCTTGCATCGTAGTTTGCGGTTTGGAGTTCGCGTGTACGTTTCGGTCGGATTTGTTCCGGGTGCGTGTCGGTCGGTTGGATTCGCGTGTTTTTCCGGCCGGATTGCTGTTTTCCGTGCGGCTCGGTCGGTCGACTTGGGTTCGGTACGTGTCGGTCAGATTTTTCACGCCTTGCATCGTACTTGGCGTGTCGGGCGCCACAGGTACGTGTCGGTCGGTATTATTTCCGGATCCGAGTCGGTCGGTGCTTTTTCCGGCCCGAATCGGAATCGACCCCAAAGTGTCTCCAGGATACATCATTGAGAAGGGAGCTACCAGAGAGAGTGGAAGCCATTTTATAGATTAATCCACAGCAAACTCAAAAGGAAGTCAGAATGTTTTTGGGAATGGTTGGCTACTGCAAGCAGTGGATACCAAACCTTTCCATAATGACAAAACCATTAATGAGGTTGAGATGTAAGAATTTGTCAAATCCGATTTCATGGGACAACGAATGCTCAAAGGTGTTCCTAGAGTTGAAAGACAAATTGTGTTGCACCCCTGCCATAGGAATGCCTGATTATTCAAAATAATTCACACTATTTTGCAGTGAGATAGATGGGTGCGCTCTCTTAGTGTTGACACAGGTTCATGGTGATGCCCAAAAACCAGTAGCATACTTTTCAACAGCACTTGGCCCCAAAGCTTCAGGTCTTCCTGGCTGCCTAAAAGCAGTAGCCACGGGGAGTACTAGTTTGTAAAAGAGTGAGAGCATAGTGATAGGATACCTTTTAACTGTTATGGTCCCTCATTCTGTGGAGCTACTATAAATGAGAACCAAGACTCAGTTCCCAACTCATAATTGCTTGACCAAACAAGAGCAGAATATTTTGTCTTGCGATAATGTAGTTCTCAAAAGATGCAGTACGCGGAACCCTTCAAATATTTTACCTATAAATTATACCGACTGTGATGAAATCGAACATGGTTGTCTAGATGTCAGATCTATGCACCAAACCAAGACCTGATTTAAAGGATGAAACCCCTAATTGAGCCCGACCATGTACTATTTGTAGACCGCTCATATTTAAGAAGTAAAGATGTTACACTAAGGGCCCGATTACGATCTCGCTGGGAAAGCCCTACGGCCGATCCGAGCCCGTAGAGCTTTCCGAACGACTCAGGCTCCGGGGCTCCGAGTGAGTATGATACAATTGCGCGCTAACGAACTCGGGTCGCTCGGAGTCCCATTGAAGTCTATGGGAGCCTGTTGTGCATCGTATACATAGGCTCCCATAGAGAAATAAGGTAGTTCGGGGAAAAGGGCGCCCCCTGTCGTGGGGACGCCTCGGTGCCCCCGCACCATGCATGCATGTGTAGGGGGAGGGTCAGGTCCCCCCCAGTGACCAATTCGTAGGTCTACGGGTGAAGGGGGGCCCGCTACGGCCCCCCAAAGTACGTCTCCAACAACCACGACGTCTCGTCAGGAGCGAGTCTATCTAACTGACAGACGTGCTCATCGTACTTGCTCGCTCGGAAATCGGCCCCATTGCGCAGCACGAGTCAGCCATGTTAGAGTCGTCCGGAAGGCATCGCTGACAGGTACGAGTCGTTCGGAGCGTGAGGCTTTAAACGCATCATACTTGCTTGCTCGTACAGTGGTACGAGTCGTTCGGAAAACGGGGCAGCGAGTCGGGCTCGCTCTTGACGGATGCAGTCCGTAGCCCTTCCGAGCGAGATCGTAATCGGGCCCTAAGAGTAACATATGCAGTGTGCACCATAAATGATGTTGTTAAAGCTTCCTAGTTTCAAAGAGTTACCTCAGCCCAAGTTGCCAAATTAATTGCTCTTACCAGAGCCTGCAGTTGAACTGCACACATGAGAGTCACTATTTTTACAGACAGCCAGTACAGTTTTGGTGTGGTCCATGATTTTGGACAGTTGTGGTTACAAAAGGGTTTTCTAACCTCTTCAGGCACTCCCATTTGGAACGGAAATCATATAAAAAATCTATTGGAAGCTTTGCAGTTGCCCAGCGAAATAGCATTGGTTAAGTGTGCAGCTCACCAAAGTGGGAATGGGTATATTGCCATGGGCAATAGATATGCAGATTCAGTGGCACAGTATTGTGCTTTGTTGGCCTGCACATTTAATACAAATTTCACATGTGAGTCCGATGAAGAGAGTTAATTCACTATGTTGATGAAAGTCACAGACACCTGAAACAAATTAAAACAAGTCCAGGACAATGTTTCAGAAGCATAACAAAATGGCTAGATAAAGGCAAGTTGTAAGAAAATGCGAACGACATTTGGATGTCGGCTAATGGGAGACCAGTTTTGCCCAATAGCTTGTTGTTTCCAATGACACGATATTACCATGGGTACACACATCTAGGAAGGGATTGCATGGTGAGGCTTTTCAGGCAAAGTTGGTTTAATCTAAGATTCTGAATGTTTGCTGAAGAACTTTTTCATAGGTGTGTCATATGTCAACAAATGAATGCAGGAAACAGAACACACATTACCCTGACACACATAGGAAGATCTGGTGGTCTTTTTAACAGGATGCACATAGATTTTATCGAAATGGCAGTTTACAAGGGGCTGAGATATGTCCTGGTTATTGTGTGCATTTTCTCAAGATGGGTGAAAGCCTACCTAACTCGGAAATTAGAGTCTCACAGTAGCCAAGCTATTATTACATGAACTGATCCCTAGGTACGGAATGCCGATTTCTCTTAAGTCAGATAGAGGAACCCATTTCAGTCACAACGTTCTGAAAATTATCTGTACTGCATTAAAAATTGAGTAACGACTACACTGCAGTTACAGACCTGAAGCTTCTGGAATAGTTGAACAGGTGAATGGGATTATCAAATCCTGATTAGCAACGGTTTGTGCTTTAACTTCTTTTAAATGGCCAGATGCTTAACCTTTGGTGTTAATGTGTATTCAAAGTACTCCAGACAGGAAGACAGGTCTATCCCCACATGCCAGGTGTTCCTGCAAAAGCTTTTTGAATATCACTGACAACATTATCTTGGATTATTGCAAAGTTTTGGCTGATGTGGTCCATTCTATTTCTCATCAGGTTTCAGCAACCACTCAAGATCAGCATCAAGAATAGTGCCAAGACCTCAGCCCTGGTGACTGGGTCGTGATCAAGTAGCACGTTTGGAAGACTTGTTTAGAGCCCAGATGGAAAGGCCCCTTCCAGGGTTTTTTGACAACAAATAATGCTGTAAAGTGTACTGAATTGCAAACTGGATTCATGCTTCACACACCAAGAAGGTGCGAAACCCAGAAGAAGAAATTGTGGTCTATGATCCTGAAAGAAGAGCATTGGTGACTGCACCAATTCCTGAGAGACCACCCAGACACGCAGCACCATTGCCTGAGCAACAGCAGGAGGAAGAGAGGGGTGAAAATCAACCAACTGAATGAGAAATTCAAGTGTCCGAAATCAAAGTGGAATCGAAGTCTCTAATGAAAAAGAAGCTGAGACCTCTCCTCAGAACAGAAGTGGCACTGAAACTGCATCTGCACAAACAGAAGATCTAGGCGAGGAAACGAGTACCGGATAAAAAAGTGTAAATCGACAAGCTGGATGGCCACAAAGCTATGACCACAAAGCCGAGAGAAGAAGCTCATCAATAGCATGAATACCAGAGACTATACCTGAAGATGCCTAGTCCAGTGATGAAAGTGGTATAGAACAAAAGGAAAAATCTCTGCGAAGATCCAAAAGAGCAAGGTTGCCTTGTCGCAGGTACTCAGCACCTGAATGGTTATATTACTTGAACATAGCATTAAATGTCGCTTTAGATCCCCCTTGAGAACAATCTGACCAGCTTGAGGGGAAAAGAATTTGAAAAAGCAAAAAGAAGAAACCTTAAAGAAACTCATTGACAAGACGAATTGTGCTGTTAGACTTTTATTATTTTAGTCTTTTATTTTACAGAAGATCAACCTAGGGCCAAGTGATCAGTAGAAAAAAAGGGATAACATTTTAGAAGAACATGGAGTAGGGTTAGGGATTATCTACTTAGTAACAGAACTTTAAAAAGACTATTACAGAAAAAAAGAAGAAACAAACTGTTAAACTCAAGAGGAAGAAAATGACTCAGAGAGAGATGTGTTGCATTATAAATAAGTGTAAATATATTATGTGTTCAGTTTTAATAATAACAGTAATAATTATTTCCGTAGTACTAATTGGATTTTTTTAACACCTGAGACAGAAAACACCTTTAAGAACTCTACTAGACCACATACCTACCTTAACTTAGAAAATCAAGTTAGATATTCCTTTGTGAGTTATAAGAAAGATGATTTGTCTACAAATGTATACTCTAGATTAGTTCAGGAATACGCTAATGCTATGGACACTAAACACTTAAGTCTGTGTACATTTACTTACATCAGTTTCAGAAGAGGTAACATACTACCACATGCCTTTGTCTTATGCTGTTTGATGTATCTTTCTACTTTCTTTAGTTTACAGAAGAGGACATTTAGTATACTTTTATTCTAACTATGATCTGATACTTTACCCTCAAGCAAAATAAATAGATACTGCATGGTATTATTTCTTCCTGCATAAATCTATAGATAGTGTACAAGCTTACCAGTATAAGTTAACCTGTTTAATGTGGCCAGTGGAAAAGATATACATAATGGCTTTAGAAGAAAGATACACTAACATAATCCAAACTAGTGATAACAGCAGTTATGTTTTAGAAAATGCTTGGAAGAAAGAGGAGAATGAATTTAGAAAGAAGATGGCCTACCCTAAAGTAAGATTAGGAAGCCAACACAAAGGGAACATTTACGTTTACAGAAGAAGGACACCTAAGCGAACTAGACATTAGGAATCAGAAGTTGAGAACACACATTTGAACTAACAGGGGGATCATGGCAAATATTGCAGAGAGTTAAGAATGCAATTCCTGGGGCTTCCTATATTTGTGGACTAAATGCTTCTTTCTTGTTGCTAATAGACTGGGAAGGTATTTGTTAACTAGGCCTTCTAATTCCTCAAATGTATCATGTGAAGGACTAACAGGAGACATATTTAGAGCAATCATTCTACCTGTAGGTGTCATTTTAAATGACGAAAAGATTAGGAAGTTAGCTACTGTTGTTGACAAAATGGCAACAGGCACATCTGGAGCTTTACTTATAATTAACACTGAGCTAATTGCTATAAGGTTTGTGGTACTCCAAGACCGACTTGCACTAGACAGCTTACTCGCTGAGAAGGGCAGAGTCTGCAGAATGCTTAAATGAACCCATTGCTGCACATACATACCTGATGGAAGTAAGGAGATAGAAGAATATGCAAAGAATATTTCAGGTTTAGAACCTGAATTACATTAATTGGAAACAACAAGTATTTTTGAGAATATTGGGGCGAGAGTACAAATGATTGAAAAATGGTTTACAACAGCAGGGAAAGGAATTCTGAAGGCTATACTAATGCCAATAATAACAATGAGGATGAGCTTAATATTTCTTTATGCTTTGTTCATGAGCTGTGGATATATTTTACGCAAAAAACAAGAAAGTTTGCAAAGAAAGTTATAGGAGAGGGATTTAGATTTGATGGGGATAATGAATGACGATTACATGAAATCACTGAAATTTAGAGGTTTGAAATGAAAGAGACAAGATTCAACTGATGATGAGAGTACTCTCTGAAATTGAACTTATGTGTATAATCGACTAGTGTGAAGGTTTTTTATAAACCATCAGATGGTAGGATTTAATGAAGCAGGAAAAGTTAGCTTATAAATATGTGTTTTAACTTTTAAAAATTTGAACATGAGAATGCCTAAGAGTGAACAAATAGAGCATGTGCCTTTCCTTAAATGTGCAAATTAACGTGTAGCGTGATAGCATGATTTTTTTGTAGTAAGCATCAATTTCTATCGTATATACACTGTCAAGCTAAACTAGAACTAATTTATTTCCCTATTTTCTGCATTGCTTTTATTTCAACGTTCCTTAAATAAATGTTTTAGCAAGACGCTGAATGGTGCAGTATCAAATAAATAATTCACGTTAACTTCATTAGACATGTCATCTTTGTAGAATGTGCAGACTTTAAAAATGTATTTCTTTCCTTTCTAAGTTACATGTTATCAATGTATTTGGTTAGATTTTAGCTGCCATTTATTCACAATAATGAATACCAACAGTATATTAAAACAATAGTGTATGCAGGAAAACGCAGAGCACATGACTCAATTCCGTAGAAGTTACAACTAGAATGTTTCTGTTTTAGACTAGTTCATTGTCAGGCAGTGGAGTTATGAATAGCTGATAGATGTAAACTGCAGGGTTCTCGTGGGAACTCAGAATGAATCTATCACACATGAACATTAGCAACTAAATAGATTGTTCCAGATAAAGCTTTGCTGCCTTTGTATGTTTACTGTGGGAATGAAGAAGGATGTAGCAGACAACAGACGTTCCTTGTACTATTGGACTAAGATACCCTAACATTGAAGAAGATGGATACATACGTTTTGTGTTTAATATACGTGTTCCTAGTTAGGAGACTTCAGAGCTCTTCCACTACCCTTTCCTTGGAGCATGCTCTGAGAGCTTTATGCTGTTCAGACTAGTCCAGGCTAATTGTTCTGTGACTATCCTTTTCCTGGTTTTTGCCTTTTACACCGTGAGCTACTGCTGATTGTGTTTTCTAAATTATTTTAAGTATACAGCTACGGGTGTGACTAACTTCTAAATTGAGAGAGGAGACTCGGACGAGTTTTCAGAACAGGTTTTCATCAGAAGTCCTATTCTAAATGTTCCTTGAAATTCTCGCTCTTTTCTGAAAAGGACTCTTTGTGGGTTCTGGTAGGTTAGTATCTATCAGACTAGAATAGGGACTTAGGGCCATATGTATCATTCCAAATTGCGATCGCAATTGGGCTTAGTGGTATGTATCAATAAAGAACTGCCTCGCAAAATAAGGAATCGCAAATTTTGCGATTCCCTATTTTACGATTGCATTTAAGGAATCGCAAATTGCGATTCCTTAAATGCAATGTAAGAAGCACAAAAAAGTGCAATTTGGCCTTAGGAATCGCAAATTACCACCAACTTCAAGTTGGTGGTAATTTGCATTTCTTTGAAAAATGCACTTTTTTGCATTTTTCAAAGTGCAATGTGGCGCACATACATGCCCTTAGGGCATGTATGTGCGCCACATGTGCACCCATCCTTATTTCAGGGGTGCAACAGGGTGTCCTTTTGATACCCTTGCAACCTTGAAATTGCATTCTCAATTTGCGATTCTCTAATTGCTAATCGCAAATTGAGAATGTCTTCCCATTCATTCCTATGGGCCTCTAGGCCCATAGGAATGAATGGGAGGTATTCCTTAATTGCGAATAGCAATTTGCAATTAAGGAATATGTAGGATTTGCAAAATAATTTGCAAATCCTACATACATAGCGCTTTGCGATTCTCAAATAGCGATTCGCAAAAAATCGCTATTTGAGAATCGCAAATGAACATTTTGATACATATGGCCCTTAGTTAACTATTCCTTTATGGAACACTCTGTAATATTTTTGATTGTTTCTAGCCATTATTTTTCTTGATATTTCTGTAAACTGATTTATCTGATTTCTAACCTGAATAACGAGATCACAAACCAAAATACTACATTTTAAACAATGAATAAAGGTTTTAAAAATTATTCTAAACTCTCATTATTGACTGAACATAATAAGTAGTGTTAATCTTTGATGTTGACTTATGCTCCATTACAAAACGGTGGCAAAGATCCAGTCCACCTGAAGAAGAACACGGCGCTGAGTTGGAGACCACCTTTGTAAGTCAAGGGTTGAACTAAATTAAGGAAAAGATATTTCTGCGCCAGCATTGGTGCACCCATAAGACCCTGCGGCCAAATCGGCACTGGCAGAAAGGAACTGCCTAAGCGCCAAATGGCAGGGAAACAGGCGCCAACACCAGACATGAGGTAATGGCTGTGCCGCTGTGGCTGGCCCTCCCAGTTCTCTTGGTCATGTTTATGTGCGTGGGACAGGGCCTTTTTGTCTCACCCATTGTGCAGCTCATATGGCTGTCCCAATCCCTGACTGGTTGACCCCTTGGTTAAGGCCTCCTCGTGACGAATACAAAGAACTGATCTTGGTATCTTCCCTATATTACTTAGTTGCTGGAGGTAGAGCAGGCCACATTGCACATAAGCACATTACCTACACTACATCTTTTTTAGAAAGATTCATGTCAACTATAGTGCATATTAGTATAAAGTACTAATAAAACAAATACCACAGACTAACCAACTACAGTTCATTTCAATATGAGAGGAATGTACCAAACAATTGAAAGAAAGTGGAGAATGCAAAGAAACAGAAAAGGGGATAATTAAACATAGCAGGAGATTTGGGGAAGATAGAGAGACAGTTACAGAGGGAGAGGGTGACTGTGAGACAGAAGAGAGATACTTAAATGAAAAAAAGAAAATGAAGCTAAGATGAGAGAAAGACAGGTCCTGATTATGATGTCTCTTTATATTACAATCCCTGCACAAACCGATCGCAATTACAAGTTGTGTGATGTGTTTTGCATCCAGTAACTGCACCCTCGAATTTTTCTCCTAAAAATCTTCAGCAGGTCTAACCGGCCAGAATTTAACAGGCGAAAATCCCAATAAATACTGGGGCCAGTGAATGATATCGTGGAAAGCACCAGAATCTGCACGCTAAGCCTCTTTGCGTGATAGTATGGCTGGTAACCGGAGCCGTCATTAACTCCCCACTTTAGCAGCTTGAGCAGGGGTGCATGCCACTGGGCAGTTATGTGTAACCTGAAACATTTAAGTTGTTGGTTAGAACTCCTTTGCCTTTGATCAGAGACTCTGGTCTCCAAGAAACTCACAAATACAATCTCTTCCAGTGGAAGGGAAGAACTAAAGAAGGGAGAGGAGGAGAGAAAGAGGGATAGGCAGAAGGATTAAGAGAGGATGAATGACGGGATGGATGGATAGAGAGAAGCATGCAATGAGAGAAGGATGAAGAGAGGATGGATGTAGAAATGGATTAATCGATGCAAATATAGAAGGATGGCGAGGAGGGTGAAGGGATGGATGGATGGATGAGAGAACGGTGGCTGGAGAGAATGATGGGTGGATGGAGAGAAAGATGAATGGAGGGAAGAATGAATGGATGGAGAGAAAGGAGGCTGATGGATGGGAAGAACAAATGTTGGATGGATGGAGAGAAGGAAGGCCGTGGAGAGATGGATGGATAATGAGAAGGAAGGAAGGATGGATGATGGATAAAAAAGGAAGGTAGAAAGGAAAAGTACAAAGAAGGATGGGGAGAAGGAAGGCTGGATAAAAAGAAAGAAAGACGGCGAGAAGAAAAAATGGATAGATGGATGGAAAATTCAGAAAGTGAAAACAAGTACATAAAGGAGAAAAGAAGGAAAACAGAATGAAAAAAGACAAAGAAGATGGAGAGAATGAACAAAAGACTAAGAGAAAGATGTAGAGAAGGAAGGAAGCAATTTCCTCAGGGGAGCAATCTTCCAAGTGACTAGCTGGCTTCTTGCCTGATTCACTTGCTGAGAGCTATTTTGGGTGCCAGTACATGATATTTAGAGGGGGTATTTTATTTTTCTGACTACTCCCTTGCCCGTAACAGATGTCATTTGTCTCAGCTATTGAACTCAACATCATGGGGTATTGTTTTTAATCTGTATTATAAGTGCCACCCACCCCTCCCAAGCACTCATAATCAAGGCCAAAGACAGCAAGAGACAGCCAGAAATTTCGATAATACAGACTACATTGAGACAGAGTGCTTATACATTTTTTCCAACACTTATTTACATAGAACATAGTGATATATTATCTTTCTAATGTTTTTACTTTCAAACTATGCCTCCTATCTTGAGAAGAAATGGCATAAGAAAGGGATTGTGAAGGAGTAACAGAGTGTGTGAAAGAGAAACACACAAAGACAGAAGGAGACAGACAGTAGTGAAAAGTCAGATGCACAGATTACACTGGACGCAGTGCCTTCTTTCAAATATTTTGCAAATGCCAATGGGTTTTAAATCGTCCATTGTCTTTCACTATCCGTACAACTATCTGTTACCAAAGCATAACATTCACTGTGAACGATACTGTTCTCTACATTCTAATCAGACTGCTAGTGCAATCCTGGATGACAGAGTCAGGGGTAAATAGAAGAGTGAGAGAAACTGGGCCATGAAAAGGGGGAAACACAGGACATCAGAGGAAAGGAGAGAGACAAAACTAAATACACTTCCAATTCCCTATTAGTAAACACACAAATAGGACACAGTTCTTTCTATTTGTACTTGTTGTATATAGATATTCTTTGAATATTCCTCATTTTAGATGATTTGGGACCAATTCACAAATGCATGTAAGAGTATGTACAAGAGAACTACTGGAGTACTACTTTACGTGCTCCTAAATGCCTTTTTGAATAGGCCTCAGAGGGAGTAAGAAGCAGAGGGACAGAAAAGGGAGGTGCAAGGAAGGCTGGGGGCAGAAAGAGAGGGAGAGTAAAAAATCAAGAGTAGGACTGATAGAAAGATGAAAAAATGGAGGTGAGAGAGCGACTGATTATGTGAGAGAGAGGCAGAAAGAGAAAGCAGGGAAATATCAATAACACAGACTACACTGGACATAGAGTACACCATCGTCTTTGGTTGGAAGTCATTAAAAAAAATTAAGGGCCATATTATCAAGAACGGCGATAACATTATTGCCGCTTTAGCGGCAGGAAACTGCCGCTAAAGCGGCGATAAGGGGCTTGATAATATGCCCTATAGAATTCCAATAGAAGCCCAGGTTTGATGTCCTTCACACCAGAACCTGGGCTACTATTGGAATTCTATAGGGCATATTATCAAGCCCCTTATCGCCGCTTTAGTGGCAGTTTCCTGCCGCTAAAGCGGCGATGATGTTATCGCCCGTTCTTGATAATATGGCCCTAAATATTTTAATTTGCAAATAAATGATTGCAAATAAAACATATTTTCAACTGCCAACCTATTTGTTAACAAGTCCAAACTTTCACTGTGGATTATACTGTCCTCTTCATTCTAATCAGACTGCAAGTACAGTCCTCACTTCACAACTACAGGCCTTCATTTATTTTTTAGCAAAGTAAAATCACATTTCAATAGATGTGACAAATCACTGCAAGTAGAGACATGGAGAACAGGAGTGTTAGAGTGGAAGACAGTGAAAGAAAAATGAGTGTGCAACGTTAGGTAAAAGAGAAAAGAGAGGAAGAACGGGAGGCGAGGGAGACGTAACGAAATGTGTGACAGAAAAGAGAGGAACAGTGACACAGAAATAGAGTGAAACTGGAACACAAGTAGAGATGGTAAAAAAAGAAAGTGAAAACGTGCAAAGGGTGATACTGGTAGAGATGTGTTAGATTGAAAGAAAGAACAAGAAAGACAGTTAGACAAAGATAAGCATAGCCAGAAAGGAGAGTAGTATTGTAGGGTGAGCCACATACAAAAAGAAGCGAAAGTGAGGAAGAGACAGAGAATCTGAAAATGAGAATATGCTCCATAAACTGTGACAAAGACATACAAGCACTGCTCAGAGATTGACATAGGTAGAAGAGAGAGATTAGAGGAACAAGGAAAAAAACGAATAAACAGAAGTTTGGAGAAAGAGAAAGTAGGTGAGAGGGAAAAAGTACATAAGCAAAAGGTGAACTACATGTACCGACGATAATAGCAAGGGAGAGGAGAGAACAGAGAGACGGGGAGACAGAGAGTCAAGAGATAAAAATAAGGGTTAGTCTAAAGAATCCAGGCGGACAGTAAAAAACAGACTCCGCAGGAACGCCAATGTTTGGGGAAAAGTGCACAGTTTATTGACTAAAGTACAAGAACATCTTAAAGACACTCCCAAGGAAGGAATGCATTTGCATCATTTAACCCAAGTGCGAGGAGGGCGATGTGCGGAGGTGGAGGGTGTTCCAGGCTTTGGCGGCGAGGTGAGGGAACAAGAGTCCTCTGGTGCGGCTGAGGTGGAGATGTAGTGTCTGAGAGAGGGCGAGGTGTGCGGAGCAGAGGTTTCTGGTTGGTTGGTGGAAGGTCAGGCGGTGGTTTATGTAGTGTGGTCCTTGGTTGTGGAGGGTTTTATAGGAGTGGGTCAGAAGCTTGAACTGGCATCCACTTCCGGACAGGAAGCCAGTGGAGGTCTTTCAGGTGCTGGGTGATGTGTCGTGTCCTCTTGGGCAGGTTGAGGATCAGTCTGGCTGCTTCATTCTGGATTGTCTGGAGTCTTGCATGAGTTCGGAGATGGTGCCGGCATAGTGTGTTGTTGTAGTCAAGCCGGCTGGTGATGAGGGCCTGCGTCACGGTTTTCTTGGTGCTGATGGGGCGTCATCTGAAGATTTTGCAGAGCATGCGGATTGTGTGGAAGCAGGCTGAGGCGATAATGTTGACCTGACGTTTCATGGAGAGTTTGCTGTCCAGTATGATGCCGAGGTTGCGGGTGTGGTCCTTCAGTGTGGGGGTCAGTCTGAGCTCCGCTGGCCACCAGGAGTCATTCCAAAGGGCGGTGTGTCTGCTGAAGATCAGGACTTCCGTTTTGTCCTTGTTGAGTTCAGGCAGTTGTCTTTCATCCATGTCACAACGTTCTTCATGCAGTTGTGGAAGTTGGTCTTCGTCAGGGTGGGGTTCGCTGAGAGTGAAAGGACGAGCTGAGTGTCAGCATAGGTGATGATTTTGATGTTGTGTGATCTGACGATATCTGTGAGTGGTGTCATGTAGATGTTGAAGAGGGTAGGGCTGAGGGACCTTGGAGTACTCTGCAGATGGTGTGCTTGGGTTGCGAGGTGAAGGGAGGGAGGCGGACTCTCTGGGTGCATCCAGTGAGGAAGGATGCCATCCATCTGAGCACATTGTTTGTGATTTAAATCTGGCGTAGTTGATCAATGAGTATGTGGTGGAAGACGGTGTTAAAAGCTGCAGAGTTCCAGGAGGATGAGTGAGGCTGATTCTCCTCTGTCACGTAGGGCTCGAATGACGTCTGTTGCTGCGATCAGGACTGTCTCGGTGCTGTGGTTGTCTCTGAAACCCGATTGGGATGGGTCCAGCAGTTTGTTTCTTCCCAGATGATCAGTGAGTTGGCAGTTGATGGCCCTCTCCAGGACTTTGGCAGGGAATGAGAGGAGGGAGATGGGACGGTAGTTCTGGAGCTCTCTTGGATCTGCCGAAGGTTTCTTGATGAGGGGTCTATCCTCTGTGTGTTTCCATGAGTCGGGAAAAGTGGCTGTAATAATGGAGGCTTGAGGATGGTGGTGAGCTGGTGGCTGATCTTGTTGCTTCCTAGGTTGAAGAGTCGATGGAGGCACGGGTCGGTGGGTGCTCCTGAGTGGATGGAGTTAATTAGGGTGGTAGTTGTTGGTGTGCTGAGTTGTTCCCATGCAGTGAACGGATGGTTGGTGGTTGATGGGTTGCAGATGATGTCGGGGTTGGGGATCGGAGTTTGTGTAGATGGTTGCTATCTTGTTGTGGAAGTAGTCGGCAAGGGCGTCGCAGAGTTCATGTGAGGGAGGAATTGCATTTTTAGTGGCTGAAGGGCAGGCTTTTCTGTGCAGAAAAGATAACCCACCCCACTGATTTGATGGTAAGCCGTAGAGTGGTAACTATCATGTAAATCCTGATAACAGGAGCATCAGCCATTTTTAACCACTCTGCTGTATTTCAGCATTGATGATACATCTCGTGATACCTCAAGTCACTTATAGGAAACGCTGAACATCTGCACACAGTTTGTGTTCCCGTTCAAAATCTGCTCAAGGGATTTTAATTCAAGCAGAATGGTCACAAATACTGTTTGTGAGTGTAGGTGTCAACAGATCATAGGTAACACCTGCAGACTCCTTGCATTGGAGTAGTTTTTCACCCATTGCTTATATATAATATATATATAGCGCCCCTCTCTCATTTTTCCACTCCATGTATCTTTCTCCTTCCCACCTCATTATAATTATTATTTTGTCCAAATCATTGCTGAGTAAAACTGTTGTGCCGCTGGGAAAATAACAAACAAATAATTAAATAAAATATTTCCAGAAAAGATGGGAATAACTGTGTGGTAAAAGATACCGCTGCTGAATGCTGCATTTTTTCAGTGTGCTTACTCAGAAAGTTGTTTTTGTTTCCTATCAGCAGTAAGTGCTAAGACATGCACAAGTGCACACTGCACTTCTTTTAACACTTACACGTGGGTTTAAATGACACTCTAATGATGCATTTTTGTTGTTACCCTTGAGGTGCTGTAACTCATATTGCGGCTAAGACAGGTTGTGTTTCACGCCCTATGATTTCTCAATGTAATTGAAATAAGTCACAAAAGAAAACCAGTAGTTCCTCTTTCAAGTTTCATTGTTCTTACCGGATTTCACAACAAAGCTGAAAAAACCTCATTGAGCACGTTCTTAGGTTTTCAGGCAGCAGACCTGTTTCCGGTCGCTGTGCAATGATATTAGTGGCAAGGACAGTCTGCAGAGGAAGTGGTAAGAATTTTGGGGCATATTAACAAGGGCATTATCTCCGCTTTTTTGGCTTTAAAAGCCAAAAAAGCGGAGATAATCTTTTCGCCCTATTAACAAGTGGGTGCTAACATGCATTAGCGCATGTTAGCACCCTTTTACCCGACGCCTCCCTTTGCATAATGAGATGCAAAGTGGGCGTCACTGGGCAGTACAACCTTGCAAATATCGCTGATGTGCACATCGCGATATTTACAAGGCTCCCCCAGCATTTAAGCAGACGTTAGTTTTTGGAGATAACAGCTGTTTTCGCCAAAAACTAACGTCTGCTAAAATTCAGACTTACCTATCCCTAACATTGGGGTGGATTATGCTGATACGACCACAGGGTCGAATCAGCAAGGTTATCGCCGCTTTGCAGGGAACATCGCTGGAAAACCAGCGATGTTCCCTGCAAAACGGCGATTTTCCCGCTATCGCTGGAATTCTTGTCGCCCTGGAGAAACGCGTTGTTAATAACGCGCTACCAGGGCGATAAATTCCAGAGATAGACGGCGATAAATAAAGAAGCGCTAAGCGCGCTTTGCGTTATTTATCGCCGTCCCTTGTTAATATGCCCCTTTCTCTTTTTGTGGACTTCCATTGCATGAATTTGCGGGCGCGTCGCATTTTAGGTCTGGCAAAAGATTTATATCTCATATAAAGGACCTTCTGGATGGAATGAGCCCCATGCAGTGATAGCAGGCAAATGTCATACATCATTCATGACGTAGCAAAGTGATACATTTTGTTGGTTCAGTGCATTGCACCTTTCATTGGTCGTATCATATTTTTAACATTAACACATACACACCCACTTATAGGAGGCACAAGCCCCACATGCTACAATTTGGAATGATTGAAACTGCCTAACTGGCCAAAGCCATAAAGTCAATTTGGCAATCTCTGGACCGGCCTGACTGCATTCTAGGCTTTGGCTCTGGTCCCCTGCTGGTTTATTGTCTCTTCAATGCAGTTGGACATATCCTTCTTTATCAGAGTCACTAAAACGTGTTTTAAAGCTGCTTTTGGAAGGCCACCATCCAGTGCTTAGTTTGTGCAAATATAAGTGCAAGGGTCCAAGGTATTCTACTGCAGCTGGCACCATTATCAGCAGGGCACAAGTCGGGCGTACACGCAGGTGGACGGCGTCCACCCACTATTTTCAATGGGTGGACGCCATTCCCCCTTCCATGAAGTTGGTTCCCAGTGAAATATGCTGAACGTCCCCTGGTGTAATTTTCTGACATCAGGACACATTCAGTGGCGTTTGCACGTTGTCTGCTTTCTTTTCTGAGCACCAACATGCAGGTGTTGAGGGGGCTTTTATATTTTCTCTTCTAGCTGGGCCCAAGACAAAGGCCTGATTTAAAGGTCCATCAGCCTTCATTTTGTCAGTGGCATCCTCACTGGCAGCCGCCTGGGGCCTCACACGTAAATGCCAGAGAAAGGGAGGGGAAACAAAGGCACATAAATAATCACTTCAAAAGTGCTTAAAAGAAACTACAATTTGGAAGCAAGCTTTTGACTTTACTTAATTTGCATGCACTGTAAGAATGTCAGATGTATGGGTTTGTACAAGAAGTACCATGAATAAAAATATAAATACCTCAGTTTTTGTATATAATTCTTTTACAGCGCTACTCATCCCAATGTAGGGTGTTGGAGTTCTTTACATCACACACATTATACATTTACAATAAACCATAGAGGTGTGTAAATCAATGCCTAAGATATCTTCCATAAGATAATGAGCGTTACAAGGTGTAGGAGTCACACATCGTCCTTAATAGCTCACTGTGCTTGATTATAAGGGTTGCAATTTATGAACTGCAGGGAACAAACGGATATCTGTGTTAAAAGCATTAACCCACTTACCTATCTACATAAACTAAAAATCTCTCACCTGCATATTACAGATGTGCTTTGCAGGAGATGCATTAAACCCCCTATGCTACTTTGAGTCAAAACTGGGACTAGACAAAACACATATCTCTCCAGAAAATGCATTAGCCACCATGATTATCTTACCATTGCTATAATTCCCTGAGATTGACTGGGCACCTTAGATCCCTGTAGCATGTGGCTTAACCCCATAAAATACTTTAAAGGGTTCCCTTTGCAACAAATTAAGCCAGAACAGATTTACTGTTACATTTCTCCTTGTTGCCAATTTCTTTGTGGCAGAGTTTTTTTAATGCAAATAAATGTATAAATTGGATGGGCGGAGCTTGCTCGCGACCGAGATGGCCGCCTGAGCCGTGAGCTCTGAGTTACCGCAACACGATCCTCCAATAATCCGGCAACTCCATAGCGGGGGAGGCTTGGCTAAGCTTCCCTATATCTCCGGAGTGTCCCCGGAGCCACAAGAGCCGTCTCTGAACCCTGTATGCTTCGGGATGGCGAAGCTACGGGACGCTGCGATGATCGGCCCGGAGTGGGCCCTCATCCCCGGGATCGAGTTGCGCATACGGCGGACGACTGGCGCCCATTGCGCCGCCGCTGTTTGGGGCTTGCGGGGGTGGCGGAGGTCCGCGCTCTCTGGCAGCCCCTCGACCCACGTGGTCCTGCCCTCGCCACAGCGATAGCGGTACGGATGCCTGACCCTGCTGCCGGCGCATTCAAAGAGGGCCGAGGAGTGACGCGGCTACGGCGCCGCCCGGAGCTTCCAGCCCAGTGAGGAGGGGGCAGGCGTTTGCCGCCGGTTCGGGTGGCAGACAGCGGCCGGCAGAACACTGAGGAGTGACAACTCGGAGGTGAGGGTGACGCGGGCGAGGCCCAGTGCAGCGGTGAACACTTGAGTCCCTTGGAGGCCATCTCTGGTACGCGGACTGGTCCCCGCCATTTCTCTTTGGCGATCGTTGCTGCACCTGTCTCTGGCCATATACCCTGGAGCTGCTGTGATCACATGGGGGTGCTGCAGCTCCCTCCCGGGAAGAACTTCCATTAAGACTCCCTACCGGGGCAGGATTACTGGTTTCTACCTCCACACACATACCCGGCTGGCCATACGCCCTGTTTGGTGGCAGGGGGAAATTGACGACCGGAACGTGGCCTGGGGACGGTTGGGAGACGGGCGCTGCGGCCTGCATTGGAGCCGCCTTGGAAGGTGGCAGCCAGGCCTGTGAAACACTAAGCGGGTAAGTGCCCCTCCCCCCCCCTGACTCTGCACGCGTAGGGGACGCCTTGGTTTGGGTTCCCCGTACAACGGCTTGATCCGGAGTGGACGTAGTGGGGGTGTGCTCACTGCACGTTGAGGCGGCCACGGACTACCTGGCATCAGGAGTTTTTGTATACCTGCCCTGTGGTTCGGATTCCCGGTGTGCCTCCCCAGCGGGCTTTGGAGCGAAAGCAGCTTGGCGCTACGTTAAATTAGGCATCCCACCTGACGGCTTACAGTGAGCGGCTGCCCGTCTCTCTGCTGGCCTAGTGGCACCCTGCCCCACGCACCTGGGCTATCACGATGGGTAGGGTTGATAAAACACAACCCAAAATAACATTTGATAACAAGAAATCGAAGTCCCGGGATGCTTTCACGGAAGACGCGGACAGATCGCGTGAGCCGGCCACTGACGAGCCTCCTGCAGACCTCCGCAATATCCTAGTGGCCATGGAAAAGAATTTGCAGGGCAGTATCGCAGCACTGGGGACTAAGATGGACGCCCTATCGTATAGAATGGACCGCATGGCTGAGCGACTAGACAAGCATGCGGAGCGGCTTGACATGTCCGAGCGCAGAGTCACGGAAGTGGAGGAGGCGCAAACTACCCTGGATACAGAACATAAACAACTTGGCAAAGTCATGCGGTCTTACAGGATAAAACGGAGGATTTGGAGGCGCGCTCTCGGCGCTGTAATCTGAGAATCACAGGCCTTCCAGAGACTACCCAGACTGGCAATATGGAACAATTCATAGAACGAATGCTTGTCACACTGCTGAGCGCGGAAACCTTTTCAGCTATGTTCGTGGTGGAGCGGGCCCATCGCTCCTTGGGACCCCGCCCACCTGTGGGTGCAGCTCCACGCCCGATTATTGCAAAGGTGCTCAATTACAGGGATAGAGATGCGACTCTGAAGGCGGCCAGGGATAAGCAGCCTCTGCAATTTGAAGGGTCCACCATTTCTCTTTTCCCTGACTTTACAATGCGAGTGCAGGAGGCTCGCCGTCAATTTGCCCCACTGAAAAAGCAACTACGCGACTTTAACCTCGACTACGCAATGCTGTATCCGGCGAGACTTCGCGTCAATAGGCAGGGCCGCTCACATTTCTTCACAGACCCCAAGTCCTTGCAGAAGGCGCTGAAAGACTGGGCCAAAGTACAGCGACATAGCCCTGAGCGACATCTGCTCGACGAGGCGGCAGGAGGACAGCAGGAAGATTAGAATGCAGCACTGTACCCCCTACTAAAAACGATAAGTACTGTATTGGGGGCTGACCCTGGGGGCCGATAAGTGTGTCAGATACCACTCAGTGGCCGGATTTGGGACGCTGGTTTGTAGGTTGGCTGTTTGGGGATGTGGGTACTTGAAGCCTGCTGCGGCGATTTGCGCCTGCAGAGAGAAACGTTTTCTTGGGGGGGTCATGTTGGCTGCAGGGCAAGAATGTAGTGTTTTTGATGTGCATAGTTTGAAGAACCTTTCTCCCTACCTGCACTAGTCTTGCCCCCTGCCATCTACTGTGACAGGATTGTGAGGTAACTGAAAGGGGCACATATGCTTTAACGTATGCAGGAGACTGTGAAACGCAGATATGGAGTTGCAGATTAGCTGCTAGATGGTGACTCGTGCAGAATTCTGTTTAGGTACTATTGTACATTTAAGCGGGCGAGCAACATCCGCCCACGTGTGAAACACGCTCGGGTTTTTCCAGGTTGTGGGTTATTTAGGGGGTGGGGGACGGGTCTGGGACACATGGGGATTCGCCGTGGCCTTGTTGGGGTGGGCCAGACGTGGGCGGGGGGTGGAAGGGGATCGAAGTTTGTATTGTTAATTTTTACTGTTGTCTTAATCACATGGGCACACGGCGCTCACCACACCTCTTTGATACTCTGGTCGGCTGGCAGGATGCTCCATAATAGGCAGGATGGCAGCACACAGTAACGCTCGCACCCACGTGACTACTGACACTCTCCGGGCTCTCACCTGGAACATCCGCGGTCTTAACGACCACCGAAAGCTTCGTAGGGTCATGTCGTATTTGAAGGGACATGATATTGACATAGCTCTGTTGCAGGAGACGCATCTCCCGTTAGACAGTCGCTTGCTGCGCAGTAAAGGGCTGCACGACCACATACATGCTGCAGGATTCACCACACACGCCAGGGGCGTTTTGACTTGGGTTAATCCTAAGTCCATTACACTCTGATTCCGCTGGACACAGATAGGGATGGCAGATACACAATATCTAGATGCCGGGGGAAGGGTATGGATATAGTGCTTGTTAATGTATATGGCCCCAATCACGACTGCCCTGAATTTTTTGCCACGCTCGCGGACAAACTCAATACACATCGGGAGGGACAATTGCTATGGGGTGGAGACTTCAACCTCGTCAGAAATCCAAATATAGACCGCTCGGGGGTCCTGAGAGGCGCATCTCTACTTCAGCTAGGATGCTGGATGACGTCATGCTGAACCTGGACCTGTGGGACGTATGGCGTTCACGACATCCGACCAGAGGGGCTTCACACACTATTCTGCCTACCACAATCTACACACCCGCATAGACTACTGGCTAGCTGCCTCGCTCTTAAGTGGAAAAGTTCGGAGCTGTACGATACTCCCTCGCACCCTGTCGGACCACTCCCCGCTTTTGTTGGTACTCGATGCCCCCAGAAGGTCCATCTCGCCCTTTACCTGGCGGTTCCCCCCTTATTCCTTGTTAGATCCGGTTTTTAAGGAGGAGATGGCTGAAGCCATAGAAACTTTTTTTGTAAATAATGTGGGCTCCGTGGAGAGCTATCAGGTAGTCTGGGAGGCCTTCAAGGTCTATATCCCTAGCATAGCTATGTCCAAACACTCCGGGGTCCTGCGTTCACTGCGCAAACGTTTAGCAGATCTGGAACACAAACTCGGGGTCTTAGAGAACCGCCATCTCACGCGTGCTGATGATGCGGTGGCGCTGGAAATTAAAGAACTTGTGGGTGAGTACCATGAAGCAGCAGATGCCGAAATAAAGCATTTAGGCAAATATGCCACAGCGCGAGTGTATGGTGAGGGGGAGAGACCGGGAGCGGTGCTGGCCCAGTTACTCAGAAGACGGAGAGACAAAACGCAGGTAGCCGAGATTAAAAATGCAGAGGGCGCTACGCTTAGGGAGGAACCGGAGATTGCAGAGCGCTTCCGGCAATATTATTCTGAATTATATTCTGCGCGCTGTACGGCGACGGAGGACGAAATCCTAGAATACCTCGCATATATAAAATTACCCTTCCTTACTAACTCCCACCGGGAGTTCTTAATGAGACCCATTGAAAAAGACGAACTGCATTTGGCTTTATCTAGTATGAGGGCGGGCAGCGCTCCTGGCGGAGACGGCCTCACAGTAGCCTTCTACAGAGCGTATCTTGACCTTTTGTCCCCGCAGTTGATGGCACTATTCGATGATATGTGTGTTACGGGTACTATGCCCCCTCGATGAGAGAGGCCATCATAGTTGCTATCCTCAAACCAGGTAAACCATTGGAGGAGTGTAGCTCATACCGACCTCTTTCGCTCCTCAATGTCGATACTAAACTGTTTGCAAAAATTTTGGCTAACAGACTGGTGCCTCTTATCCAGCAGCTGGTTGCCCCGGAGCAAGCTGGGTTTGTCCCGGGCAGGAATCTAACTTATAATTTGCGCACAGTATTTGGACCCCTCCAGCACACTCGCCAGGAGACTAAGGCCGTGGCGGTCTTCCTGGACATGGAGAAGGCCTTCGACTCCGTCGAATGGCCCTTCCTGAGGCAAGTGCTGACCAAGATGGGACTGGGCCCTGTTTTCTTGCAATTGATTGGTGTACTCTATAACTCACCCACTGCCAGAATCAAACTAGGGAATCTGGTAACGGATCCGATCGACATTACTAGAGGGACCAGACAGGGCTGCCCACTGTCACCCCTGCTATACGCGCTGGTTGCTGAACCGTTGGCCTGCACGCTGAGAGAATACCATGGTAACCAATGTATTAGATTCCCCAACTACAACCTAATTGTGTCTACCTACGCTGATGACACGCTACTATATGTGCGGGACCCGGAGCGTCACTTATCCTCGGTATTGCGAGAGGTAGTTCGCTTTGGAGCTCTGTCGGGACTTAGAGTCAATTGGCCAAAGTCCATTATCTTTCCAATTACACCTGCTATGACCCCATTTGAGCCGGACTAACCGCTACAATGGTCTTCGGAGGCGATTAGATACCTGGGTCTCCAAGTGCATACAAACTCTGAGGTTGTGTTCAGAGAGAACTACGGCACAACTGTCAGTAAATTGGAAGAAGACATCGATCGCTGTATTAAGCTACCCCTGTCCTTGTTAGGAAGAATCTCCCTTATGAAAATGGTGGTCCTACCACGTTTACTATTTCTGTTTGTTAACATCCCTATGGTGTTGCCTAGAACCTTTTTTCATCGGATCACATCGTTGATGATGCGGCTAGCCTGGGCGGGTAAACAAGCTAGGGTCAAATGGCAGACTCTCACGCTGCCATACCACATGGGGGACCTTGGCGCTCCTGACTTTGACTTATACTATAGAGCTGCGCAGAGTGCGCATGCTTATTACTGGATGCACGGCCCGCTGGACACCCCGCACCTACGTATAGAAACGCTCACCGCGGCTCCGCAGCCACTACCTACCACGTTATTCAAGACCGCTGACCGCAGAACAGGTATCCTTGACTCTATCAATACCACGTGCCATGCCTGGCAACGTTTGCTGCAGCTCCAGGCAGGCGCAATCCTATACTCACCTGTCACGCCAATTGAGTGGTGCAGTTGGTTACCACCTTGTTCAGATAGAGGAGTCTTGCGGGCGCTGAAGTCATTGGCCATCTCTGCTGCGGGCGATCTATTTCACGACGGTGTTGCCACGACATGGGAGGACCTGTTGACCCCGGACGTGGCCCCTACCCCTCTCGCGCGCTTCCAGTTCCTTAGAACAAGGCATGCTCTTCTAAATATACTAGGGGAGGACCTCATCGAACCCCCGGAGTTCACTGCCCTGACATACATCATAAATGCGAAATCCCCCCGCAACGCGGTTTCTACTATATATAAGTTGTCGATGGCACATAGAGCTAACCACTACACTAAAGCCAGGCTAGAATGGCAGAGAGATCTACAAAGGGACATTGATGATCCCATGTGGACGTACTGCTGCACTAACACAAAACGCATCTCTCTGAACGGAAGACACCGACTGATTCATTTTAAATATTTAAATAGAGTGTACTACACTCCAGAGAGGTTACATAGATATGGGTTGCGGGATGACCCAGTATGCGACCGTTGTAAGGCACAGATAGCCGACTTCTTGCACTTGGCCTGGTCCTGCCCCGGAATCTACACTTACTGGGAATCCGTTTTTCGTGAGCTGGAAAAAGTGACAGCCTTGGTCCTATCCCTAGACCCAGCTCTGGCCTTGTTAGGATACTCTAAACAGATCCCTAAGGGGCGCGCAGACTAGTGGACATGGGGCTTCTGATTGCTAAGAGGAGGGTGGCTATCTGCTGGCTTCGTGGTCCCACACCTACGATTGCCCAGTGGTCACACGACATGTTGTACTGCAGCACACAAACAGAAAACTTCAGTGACCTTCTCCCCCCGCGGAGCCGACCTAAAAATTTCTGGGGTCTGTACACAACATACTTATCCACTAGAGAGACGGACACAGCGCTTAGCAACCACACCCCAGAGGCACGGAGTGACAATACCCTGAACATATAAGCTAAACGTACAGGGTCTCAGAGGTCCACGCAACATCGCTACTGCTAGATTTTTATTTTCTTTGTGGTGTTTCCAGATGGCGACCCCTGCATTGGCGGGGCGAGCTTAGTACGGGGGGGGATGCAATGTGGGGTTCCAAAATTAATGGCACCCCTCGCCCACGTCGCCCGACAGCACAACCTCAACATCATCTCCTATGCCGACGACACCCAGCTGATCCTCTCCCTCACCAAAGACCCTCACACCGCCAAAGCCCACCTCCACGAAGGAATGAAGGCCGTCGCCGAATGGATGAGGACCAGCCGCCTGAAGCTGAACTCGGACAAGACGGAGGTCCTCATCCTTGGTTCCAACCCTTCAGCCTGGGATGACTCCTGGTGGCCAACATCACTGGGAACAGCCCCGCCACCCACCGACCACGTACGCAACCTAGGGGTCATCCTCGACCCCACCCTCTCCATGACTAAGCAGGTCAACGCCGTTTCCTCATCCTGCTTCAACATCCTCCGAATGCTCCGCAGGATCTTCAAGTGGATCCCCACCGAAACAAGAAAAACAGTCACCCAGGCCCTCGTCACCAGCAGGCTGGACTACGGAAACGCCCTCTACGCAGGAACGACGGCTAAGCTCCTGAGACGGCTGCAACGCATCCAGAACGCCTCTGCACGTCTTATCCTCGACATCCCCCGACGCAGCCACATCACTCCCCACCTGAGAGACCTGCACTGGCTCCCTGTCAACAAGAGGATAACCTTCAAGCTCCTCACCCACGCACACAAAGCACTCCACAACTCCGGACCAGCCTACCTCAACAGACGACTCAGCTTCTACACCCCCACCCGCCAGCTCCGCTCGACCAGCCTCGCCCTCGCCACAGTCCCCCGCATCCGGAAAACGACCGCCGGCGGCAGATCCTTCTCCCACCTTGCCGCCAAGACCTGGAACACCCTCCCCACCAACCTCCGACAGACCCAAGACCTACTGGCCTTCAGAAGACTCCTCAAGACCTGGCTCTTCGATCAGTAGCAGCACCACCCCCCTCTTCCCCCAGCGCCTTGAGACCCTCGCGGGTATGTAGTGCGCTTTATAAGTGACATGATTGATTGATTGATTGATTGATTGTGTAAAGATCTCGTCGCCGACATGAAGGATCACGGATTTGCCACTTCTTGACTGAACGCCGTGTGCTCTAGATGGGTTTTTTTTTTTTTTTTGTGATAAGATGTAATGTTGTGTTCTAAGTTTTTTGTATTGAATTTAATAAAAATAAATTTAATAAAAAAATACAAAATAAATAAATAAATGTATAAATTGACCGTGAGACTACTTTCCATTACGCCTTCCATCGTGACTTCCCTCCCTTTCCGTTGCCACACCTTTACCACCAATTTATGGGTTCCTGGAGTATCACACACAGGGCAATAGCAAGGCTGAAAAACAGTTTCAAGCCTGACTCGCATCCGCCCTGTGAGTTTTCCCAGCAAGCCCAGTGCAAGTAGCCAGGAAAACATCAGCAGAAATTGCGTAGAAAAATGTCCAACCTGCGATTCTCCCAGAATGTAGTGTTGGTGCATTTTTAGGTTTAAATCTTTTTATTGATTTGAAATACAAAACAAGATGCCTCAAGCAGTAGCGCCCAGATCGTGGGCCATAAGCAGACATAATGCTACACAGACCATCAGAAATAAACACGAAAAACATCCCAACCCCCTCCTCCCTCTTATCCCACTCCTCCCCTTCCCTCTTCCTCCCCTCTGCCTCGACTGCCGCCAAGGAGGGAACTACGCATGATGTGGAGAAAATCAATGGGTCTGAGATTGGGTAGGGTCTTGTGATAACGCAGAGAGGCGCAGCAGCCGCATATACCTAGGGGAGGTGAGCATGCGAAATTCAGAGCACAACAGAGTGATAAAGGGGCGCCACAAGTCTGCTAAAGAGGCCCCTTCTCCCTGGAGCGAGTAAGAGATACGCTCAATACCAAGCACATACCATAACCTGTGTAGCCACCCCTGCAGCATAGGGGTTCTGTCTGAGCCCCAGAAAGACAGTATATTCTGTAGTGCCGCCCCTAGGGCTATACTCATTTGCCTACCTTTGCAGGACTTGAGGGGAAAGGTGAGTCTGTCCGAGACGCCCAGAATGACATATTCCGGAAAGCGTAGGATGGTAGTATCAAAGTGTTGATCAATCTCGTCCAGAACCTGTGTCCAGTAAGCCTTAAGAGTTGGACATTCCCATAATAAGTGAAGCAGTGTACCTTCAGCCCCAAATCCCCTCCAACAGCTTGGGGAACGGCTGGGGTCGCTCTTATTCAGCCTGGGGGGTGGGGGGGGGTGAGGTACCAGTACGTCACTATCTTGGTAGCAGACTCTGCGCTGGTGATATTGCGCGCTGAGTGTCGGGCCCTGTAGTGAATGTCGCCCCATTCTTTTTGAGTCAGCGTCCGTCCCAGCTCTGTCTCCCACCTTTTCTGGCCTGCAGACTTGGTCACTGGTTCCGGGGGGCGTAAGATGTGGTATAATTCTGTGATGAGTCATTTCTGGGACTGCTTAGAGACCAGCCACCGCTCATACGGGGTAAGCAGTCTCTCAGCTCCCTAACGTACCTGGGGTTGCATCACCCAATGTCGTATCTGCTGGTAGTGGTACCGCTCAGGTTCGGGCATAGCGAAATCAGATCGAAACTCTTCGAAAGACATGTGGCCCTTTACATTAAAAAAATGCCCTATGGATATGCGGCCCTCTTTATCCCAGTGACCAAAAGCTGCCTGGTCGAGGCCCGGGGTGAAGTCAGGATTATTAGTGATAGGGGTAAGAGGCGATGGGAATGTGGTAAGAACGTTGCGCGTAGCTGTGGCGTCCCATGCATTTAAGGTGGCTCGCACTATTGGAGAACCTTAGAGTCCAGGAGGTCTGGAGGCTTTGCAGAGAAAGGAAATCTTCCATAGGGGCTGGCCGGCTTATGCTCGCTCCATGAAAAGCCAGTGCTTCTCAGATTCCAGTTGAGCCCTGTTGGTGCATTTTTAAATGAAACATAAAGTAATATAGTTGAAATAAACTTGCAGAATTAACATGCAAGCTTTAATGAACATGAAATGCTTTTAAAATGTAGAAATGCACTTATCAGTCATATTTACTAGTTTGATGAAGCAACCATAAAATGTTTAATTATTGACCTTTCCATACTTATGTTTTTATTAAATAATAAGTTTTATAAATGTTTTAATTTAAACACTGCAAAATGCTTCTGCTTGGACAAAGACCTCTGTTAACACATGATTAGAAATTGTCGCTTAATAAAATAATGAAGAAAAACCTCATAAAGAATGCAGGATGTAAACGTGAACTTGACCTTTTTAACTTACTTGTTTTTTCCAATGAATGGATTTATACTAAATGTTTTCTTTTCGTTAATACAGATGTTTCGAGTTTTACATAGATCATTGTTTGTGAAACATACAATTAGACTTAGAAGGTTAGACAAGTAGTGTAATACGTGCAAAAGGAGTCTTGAATGAGAAAATGTTCCACATGAGTCTTAACTGATATATGAAAGTAGCAAACCGAACATTTCTGTCTGTGGACTATGGTCCTATGATCCTAGACCCAGGAGACCACCGAAAGCTGAGAGGACGAGAGGAGGAGAAGGTGCAACATGAACTGAAATATCGTTATCAACTGTTTATAATAGTGAGTGTTCCTAGCGTAGGTTAACACACTCCCCCCCCCCCCAGAGGCACTCGCTACTTTCCCAGACCCATTTTTCCAGACCTTTTCTACACTGCCTTATTGCACAATGCTCGGAGACTCTACTGCGTTTCTTGAACCACTCTTTATGGGAAGTTCTGCCATGATTTAATTTTGATTTATTGATCTGCTTTATATGCTGAAGTTCTAAGCTTAAATTATCACTCTCCAGAACTGGAACTCTTTCTGGGCTCTGACTGACACCTTTTCTCACCCGATTCTTAGAACAAGGATTCTTTCCTTTATGGAATGCGCTTTATGCATTTTATTATGATTTTCGACCTATCATTTATGATTATCAATTCTGTTCATGTTTTGATTATTGAGATTAATACAAATAAAACTTATAACTTTAGGGCCCCTGCACTACAACAGTTCCCGCATGGTCGGTTGGCAAATACCTTGGTGCATGCACCAACCGCTTCTGCCGGTGTACAAGGCATGTTTGCTTTCACAACATCCAACCTGTTAGATGTTCTTGCCGATGCTGACTGACAAATTCCTGTGGCAGGCCTACATAGATAAGGTTTGATAGAAATAGCTCATGCTGAGACTAGGGGTGACAAGAAAGACCGTCAGGATTCTCTCAGAAAAAGCTTACCCAATATTCCAGTACTTGGAAATAGGCCTCCCTCCTACATTCCGACCAGAGTGACCTGACTGAAGACAAATGAACTATTAAGCCACACACACACACACACACACGCACACGCGCACGCGCACACACACACGCACACACGCACACACGCACACACGCACACACACACACACATACACACACACACACACCTTTCTCCTGTAAGATGGAGGAACTTATGATCCCTTCTCTGAATATTTAGGGAATATTACTAACCTTTCCACAATTTAGTATGCACATCTATAATGTGTACCAGAGACCAGGGGCACTGAATAGAGTCTCTACGACCCTAGAGCTGTTAAGTACACATCTGACATCAGCCCCAGCTGGAGTTTGGAAACTGGTGGGCAGAGATCTTAACTGTCAATTCGAACCACTAGAAGGAAACCTAGGGTCAATGGCACAGGAGGAAGACAACGTCTGGTCCATTCTTAGGCTAGAAATCCCACAAATCAAAAAATGGCCACCCCTAGCTCTACAAATTCTTGCCATAACACTAAATCAGGGTCTCCGAGCCTGTAATGGCAGAACCTCATCCGACAGACACAGCAAACATACCTTTAACCGGCAAAATAGCACCAGTCAAATTGATTGTCTTAGTCGATGTACAGATCTGTCCCCATTTGATCGATATGGAGGTCTGTCAGAGACAAGACAGTGATCATAATGCTCTTTCAAGCGTTATTACTTTCCCAGGCTGGTGCACGTTAGACAGCCCATCTGATCCCTTTGACAATAGACTGAACCCAACCAACAACATATGCAGAGTAAAATGGTGTCAAATGGCCGTGTCTAAGGAACGATGAGGGGCAGTTTACAGAATAGAAGCAAAACATTTGGATGGTCTTTTAACCCAGGTTGGGTGGGCAGACAATACAGACAAACTTGAGAAAATCAGTGAAGACTATACCCAAATATGTGGAGAGCTATATAGTCTTTTCTTTGGAGAAGCTAAAAAGTCTGCAGGGAAGTTCCATCCCCCAACATGGTACAACTCTTCCTGTAGGAAGGCCAGGGCTGCCATGATGCAATCTATCAAGCTGCAAGACAGGCAGGAGATCCAAATTAAAAGGGCTGATTATAAAAACATCATATGTCAGGCCAAAAGGAAGTGGAAAGTACCAAAGTGGGAAGGGCTGCTAGAAGCAGTACGTAAAGGGGACCAGCGGTCTTTCTGGAACTTGGTATTCACAGGCTCAGCTGATGGATATCGCATTTCAGAAAACTAATGTCCTGGCGGCTGAATTTGTCACTCACTTTTCAAACCTTTACTCTGCAACTGGAACTGAAGAAGTCAGGCTCAATGTGGCTGCTACTGATTGTGAAATACCAGTAGGCATGACACATGTGCATGAAAAAGAACAGCCACTCAGCATTACCCTGCAAGAAGTTAGATCTGCTATCTCTAAGATCGTTCCAAATAAGACACCACGTCCTGACACAATCCTGGGAGACCTCTATCGTAGTGAGATAGATGTCTGGGGCTCATACTTTACAGTTGTCTTTAATGGGATATTGAAAGGGGTGTCAATTCCCCCCACTTGGCTAGGCCCAGAAATTGTTCTCCTGCACAAAAAAGGCTGTCCTTCGCTCCCTCCCAACTATAGGCCCATAAGCCTGATTGATTGTTCACAAAAGATATTTAGTTGAAATCTGTTGGGAAAGCTCAAAGAATGGCTGGCAACTAAGGAAGTGCTCACTCCCCTACAGGCCGGCTTCAGGGACAGTACAAGCACACTGGACTAGGTCTTTTGCCTTCAAATGCTATTTTGGAAGACAGTGGTCTTTGGAAGATAGTTTTTGTAGACCTTCAGTCAGCATTTGATCTGGTCCCGAAATCGAAGCTCTGGCAAGTAAAGGCCAACATGGGTGTCCCCTAAAACCTACTAGGTAATAGTGTAAGACTCCATGAGCAGCACTATGCCCAGGTCAGGTGCGGTCAACAAGGTGAGTTGACAGACCGCTTCCCTGTCAGAAGATGGGTAAGGCATGGCTGCGTTCTAGCCCCCACCCTCTTTACAATTTATGTTAACGATTTGATTGATCACCTGAACTGGTGTGTGGGTGATTTTTCACAACTTGCTGGACACAGTGTCTCTGCACTTATGTTTGCAGATGATACCCTGCTAATATCCAAATCACCAATGGGGCTACAGAAGACATTAGACAGCTTTGACACTTTTTGTTCCAAGAGGGGTCTAGAAATCAATGTCTCAAAGACAAAAGACATGGTCCTTAATGCCTGTCCTACCACGAGACCTAGTCCCAATCTCAAGAGATCCAAATTGGAGCGGGTGCACACCTTTGAGCATGTAGGTCTAACTCTTAACGAGAAATTAGACTGGCAACATCAATAGATGTAGACTAAAACTCGAACAACATACCCAAGGGCTGATAAAGGTGCAGAGCAGGCCAAAAGTTTGCCGCCCAGTGTCCCCGGCACTACAAATTTACAACCAACAGGCCAAGGGAGAAGCCCTCTATGGGGTGGAGCTCTGGGGGCCTAAAGATGCAATGGCCCTCACTATAATCGAAATCAGATTTCTACGCCAACTGACAGGCCTTCCAGCCATCACCTCATTACTCCCTCTTAGGTTAGACATGGGCATTAGACAAATATCAGAAGGGACAAGACTAAGGCCAATTCTGTACTGGAGGAGACTTTGGATAACCCCTGAGCTCACATCTTACCGTGAGGGGCTAGAGGAAATACTGAGGCTCCCTGGCTCTGTCAATATTCCATGGATTAGGTACATCAGAGATACGTTGGGAAAGTTGGGTATAGGGTCCCTGTGCGAAGACCCGTCGACAGTGGGGTCCATAAGCAAGAACACCATTAAATTGCTTTACGCGCAGCACAAATTGGATTTAATGCACTCTCAAGCCACCTTTGCCCCACTATCTGCTGCTTTCCTGGCAGCGAAATTCGAGTTCAAGAAGGAATGGTTCCATGAAGAGATGGAACTGCCGGGAGCTAGGAAATTTTATCTGCAGTTCCGTTATGGAACTGTTCCTCAGCTCTCCTTTACCTCGTGCTGGGTTCGGCAGGATGAACAGGGTAGATTGGACTGTGCCGCTTGTGGTGCTACTAGAGCATGTCGTATTCTTCTGTCCTGCCTATGCTAAGTGGAGAAAAAAATGGATCCTCCCAGTATATCGAACACTAGGGGTGAGAAAGATTATAGAGACCCATTGTATCTTAAGACACGATACAAAACTATGTATTGTCTTTGCCGTATCTCGTTACCTCTTGGCAATGGAGAGGACCAGGGGTTTGATCCTTAAAGCAAGCAAGGGGTCTGTTGAATTGATAACATCAGGGGCTTCTGATGGTTTTGTTATCCCACCGCCTTGAGAAATTTGTGACGCTGCAGCTCAAGAACTTATTTGCCCAAAATTAGTAGAGAGTGGACACAATTCATGCCACATTTGCACATATAGGGAATGATTAGGGCCTTCTTTGAGCTCTTGTTCGTTCTCACACGCTTTGGTTTTCTATGTATACAAGGATTAAGATTGCTTTGTCTTACCCATGTGACTTTTACATGGAGTGGGAAAAAAGGATTGATAATACAGATTGCATGATGTTGTTTTATGTTGGTTTTATGTATATATGGTGTGTTACATCACGCTTTCTAAATGTTTTATACAGATGAAATTATCTTCTGCACTTTTATGGTTTGTAACTGTAATAAAGTATTATGATGATGAAAACTTATGACTGAACAGAATAGAAATTGAGATTTTAATTATTGTGATGTGCAGCTACTGATCTTCCCTAAAACAATGGCAAAGGTCCATTGCCTCTCAAGGAAAGGAATAAAAATCAGCAGGGATTAGCCCGTGTGATAGTAAACTGAGATTTATTTAAATTGATTCCCACTCCAGCAAATCTGATAGCCGGAGGACGGTTAACGTTCGGAGAAGAGGAGCTATAAAAATTGCCCAAGTTAGAGTACTGCTGAGTCCCAAAGTCCAATGCCCAGAACTTGAAGAGTGACAAGGTGCAATTTTGAAAGCAGTATCTGTATAGGAAGTGTGAGTATCAATAGGGTTATGTGTGGTGAATTTTGAATTATTGTTGTGTTTATTTGTGAGATTTTGGAGTACACACTTTGATTGAATTAATGTTGTTTATGTGTTTATTATGAAGAAGTTGAAGAGCTTATCAGGCTCGAAGTAACCTAAGATCCCTGGATAATGACACTGATATTGAGATTGATATTGAGAAAGGTATAGAAAACACTTATGGTTTTTCTTGTCTGCTAGAGGTTTGTGGTGAGGATTGTGAGGTACCGTCGACTACACAATTGACATAGGGATTATAACGAATTGTTACGATGGTACTAATATTGATAGATGTTGGCAGAACCTAATTATGCAAAAGGTGAAGCTACATTGATTATGGTGATATCCCACTCGTCGAGATTTCATTCGCATGTGTGAAAACTCTTTTGTGTGGAAAAGTCGGAAGAAGTCAAAACCTTAATTTTGTTGCATTACTTTTGTTTTCTTTAATGGAGCAGATAAAGATTTGTTTATTTACATTTGTTTAAATTTTTCGAATTGTGTGTATCAGAGAAAATTGTAAAGGAGGGTGAACTGCTGCAAGGAGTGAGATCATAAATAATAGTGTGCTACGCTGAGATAGATCGGTTGGTGTACTGCTGGTCTGTCACTGGTTGATGATGACATAGAGTGCAGCTCTGTGATAGGTAAATTTTTGTGTAAGCGCCACATTAAGATTGGCTAACGAGTCTTCAAGAATTAAAGCTGTAGCAGGATTGCAAAAAAGAATTCTGACATTTAAGGAATAGCATCAAAACATGAAATTTGAATTGAATTATTGAACATTTGTTGTTGACCTTTGTGAAAATCATGAAATGTTTTAAAGGATTTAAGAGTCTTGTAAGAAGTGATGGGACAGTTACATTACAGTAAGGTTAAGAGGTGCCTCCCGTGGGTACACCTGCACATTATTTGACAACAAATTTGGGGTTGCATACATGTTTGTGGCTAGACTGTACTCAACTATTACTACTGAGAAGCCTGAGAAACAGAAAAATAATAAAATAAAGGGTAATGAAGACAAAAAAGATGAAAAGAAGTCAGATTCAGATAGTGATTCATAGGTTGAAATATTGAATGCATTTTTAATCGTGCGTTTACCACCTCATGTGGCCCTTACAACGGATGCAGGTAGTGATACAACTGTTGGTACTACAGTGGCTACTGCCCCTTTTGAACCAAGTGTAATCCAGATTTAGATACCATTTTAGACATTCCAGATTGCTACTCCATCCATTAGTATAGCACCAACCGTGATAACACCCTGGGTCCGCACTCAGCCAGGTTTCGGTAAGAAACATGGCATCCGGCTGGTTGTCAGTAATGAAATCGCAGATTTCTATTTTGTGTTTATTAAGAGACCTACAATTTACCAGAGCAAGCTTCATGTTATCTTGCCGGAGTAATGACTTATCTGGGTCAAATGAGAAAGAGCATCTGGTACAGTGTAGAGTCTCTGCATTTGCCCGCAGTGAATGGTAGCACAGACCGGATAAAGGCCTCTCTAGCGCCTTTAAAGCATTCCCTGGATACCGCAGGGGCTGGTCGGGCTTCAAACGGGCATAGTGGGTGGCCCCTGGCCCCGTCCGGATGCGGACGGGCGCAGATGGGCTTGACTTTGGCGCGCCTTAGGCGCGCCGGCTGCGCGCATCCGCTGCGCGTCCGGCCCTGCATGCTCCACTTATAGTGGCAGGATACCAAAGACTAGCTCGTCAACCCGCAGGAAGAGAAGGCTGTCCCGGAAGGGGGTGGGAGGAGCTACGTCCTTCCGCTCAATCGGCACTAATTGCCGTGGCGGACCGAGGGCGTAGCGGGGGAAAAAGTGCAGAGTGCAACAACACAGATTACACAGGTGAGCCAACACTGCTAAAACCTAAATAATTAAAATATTTAAAAACCTTAAAATCAAGATATAAAAGTAGAGAAAAGCTCAGGGTTCACAGGGTTCACACAGCCCAATAGGAACGGCCGCTCACCGCGCTAGAACTGCTTCTAAGATCTCCAAGGTGAAATTAGTATGTCATGACCAGCAAACGCATGAAAGCCATACAGAACAAATTCAATTGGATGTAATTATGGCTCCCCAGTATGGGGTCATTTTGGGGATGCCTTGGTTAAAACTACTTAACCCACACATAGATTTGGCAAAAAGGACGATACAGTTCACCTCGTCCTATTGTTACACTACATGTATTCATTGTGAAATAGATCCTTCCATTGGATTACACATTGCCACTGCCGAAGAGAAAGAGATGGAACTCCCTTCTCAATACGCCATGTTTGCAGATGTCTTTGACGAAAAGGGGGCTGAAGAGCTACCACCACATACGCCGTACGATTGCCAAATAGATCTAGTCCCTGGGGCAACACTACCAAATTGTCGCTCCTATGCCTTGTTGGAACAAGAGAATGAGTTTTTGAGAACGTACCTCGACAAATATTTAGCCAACTGGTTTATTCGTCCCTCTAAATCCGCAACTGCAGCTCCACTCTTCTTCGGCCTGAAAGCCAATGGGGATCTCAGAACTTGTATAGATTACCGTGCACTGAATAAAATTACTGTGAACAATAAATATCCAGTGCCCCTCATACCGGTTCTCCTTGATCAAGTCAAGTCAGCCGTGATCTGTACAAAATTAGGTCTAAGGGGAGCATACAATCTAGTACTTATGAGGTCTGGGAATGAGTAGAAAACAGCCTCCAAAACCCGTTATGATCTGTTTGAATATACAGTGATGCCCTTTGGGCTCTGCAATGCCCCAGCCGCATTTCAATTTTTTCTAAATCATGTGCTCAGGGACTTTCTGGATTCCTTTACAATTGTTTATATTGTTTATATTGCTGACATCCTCATTTCCTCAGATAGTGAAGCCAAACATGAAAAACATGTACGCCAAATCTTGTTGACTCTACAGAAACACTATCTTTATTGTAAACTCAGTAAGTGTGAGTTTCATGTCACTACTGTAGAATTCCTAGGAGTAATTTTATCTCCCTCAGGAATGCAAATGGCTGACAGAAAAATTAAGGCAGTCGCGGAATAGCCTCCACCCTCGTCAGTTTGAGATGTACAATGCTTCCTTTGCTTTGCCAATTTCTCCTGTAGATTTATCAATCAGTTCTCGCGTACAGTAGCACCAATCACCAAGTTGTTACAAAAGAAAGAACCCTTTGGGTGGTCAGTGGAAGCCAAAGATGCCTTTATTACACTCAAAAAAGCATTTACCTCAGCACAAGCATTAGCACATCCTGATGTTCAACAACCATTCATAGTAGAGGCCGATGCCTCAGATGGAGCAATCGCAGCGTTGCTATCACAAAGTAATCATGAAACTGGACAGTTACACTCTGTGGCCTACAAGTCTTGGAAACTTAATAAAGCAGAACAAAATTATGTGATTGCTGAAAAAGAACTCTTGGCCATAAGGGATGCAATTAAGGAATGGCGGCATTATTTAAAAGGAGCCAAGCATGCCATCACAGTGTATACAGATCATCGCAAATTGCAGTTTATGAGTTCAGCCCATCTTCTCACACCACAGCAGTGGCGATGGATGCTATTCTTTGGGGAATTTGATTTTATTGTGACTTTTTGACGGGAGACAGCGCTTACAACGCAGTCATCACATCGCAGTTCCTTTACAACGTGGTCATTACAACGACGTGTTGTTAGAACATAAGGAATAGTATAATTTACTAATCCAACACCTTCCCTACTGTGGCGCAGGCTGGAGTTGGAATAGTAAATTATACTATTCCTAAGTCCAGCACGCCCCTTACAGCAAGTCGATCTAATGACTTGCGTTGTAAAGGTATCGCGTTCTAACAACGCAGTCGTTGTAAAGGAACGCGATGTGATAGCATGCGTAGTAACATGCTATATTCCTTTTTGACCAGGGACAGACAATAGGAAAGCAGATGCTTTATCCCATCAAGAGTCTTCTGGTACTCACACCATTGGTCCTCCTCAATCTATCATATCTCCGTCTAAAGTTGTTTGTGTAATAGATACAGTGGAGTTTTTTTTACATGATTCGAGATTATTTTACAATCACTGACTGGCAGAAGTGGCTAAAGGAATGGCCAAAAAGAGCTATAAAACAAGATGTCCCTCTACATGAATCCCGGCTTTTTCTCCCAAAACCAGAATTACAACAAACAGCCTTTCATTGGTTACATAGTGTTCCAACAGCAGGTCATCCAGGGTTCCAAAAACCTTAGAGTTAATGCAGAGATATTTCTGGTGGCCAATATTAAGGAAAGACATAAAAAGAATGATAGATGAATGTGAGAGTTGTGCTTGAAATAAAACAGATCAAGCAAAACCCAAGGCACTGTTACAACTGCTTCCAACTCCTAACAAACCATGGGAACATATAACACTGGATTTTATTACAGGACTCCAGAGAGCGCAGAATTGTTTAGTGATTCTTGTGGTTGTCGATAGTCTAACTAAGTACGCCCACTTTATTGCCTGTGTGAAACCACCAATTTCTGGACAATTAGCCAATCTATTGTTGCAACAAATAGTCCGTCTGCATGGTCTTCCCATTGTAATTCTTTCAGACCGCGATTCTCAGTTTACCTTCCACTTCTTGCAAACGTGGTGCCAAGCGTTAAGTGTCTCTTCCGCCTTATCCACCAGTCATCACCCACAAACAGATGGGCAAACTGAGCGTTTAAATCAAACTTTGAAACACAAATTGCGGTGTTACGCAACGGAAGCCACAGAGTCATGGGTGTCCTTGTTATGGCTTGCAGAGATTGCCTATAATAATTCTTATCACTCGTCTACAGGTACAACACCATTCTTTGGATTGTATGGTTACCATCCCCACACGTTACCCCTCAATGTACCTACCACATCTGATGTTACTCCAGCGGTAAAGGACACGCTATATCATCTTCATCAAACACAAATGTCCATTCAGAAACATCTAGAGCAGGCAAAACAGACTTATAAAAGACAGTACGATAAACATTATAAAGTAGGACCCACTTATCATCCAGGAGATAAGGTTTTGCTGTCCACGCGGAACATCACGTTCAAACTCAAACACGTTTCACCCTAAATTCATTGGGCCATATCGCATTATATGGCAGGTGAACTCAGTTACGTATGAGCTGCAATTGCTCCGCTCTTTACACATCCACCTTGTATTCCATACGTCCCTATTAAAAGCTGCTGTTCAAAATTGTCACTATCGACCTCACCCAGTGTTGGTCATTGGTGAATGAGAATATGAGGTGCGCGCCATATTGGACAGTAAATGGCATTGGGGCAACCTTTGGTATCTGGTGTCCTGGAAAGGGTACGGATCAGAAAATGATTTTTGGGTTCCCGCACATCATGTGCAAGCGCCCTGTTTGACTCAGCGCTTTCATCTCCTCCATCCTTTTAAGCCGGGCCCTAGAACGTGATTGGGAGGGGGGAGTACTGTCACCGCCATGGCGACGTGCATTCTAGGGCCCGCCCCAACCACAATGCACACTTCCAAGAAAGGTGTTGTTTCTCCTCATTGCACTAAAGTATGCTGTGGTAAGCCTCATTATACAACTTCTGCCCGTTGGTGGTTGTGTTGTTCTAGGTTGTGCTATCAGGGATCCTATGGCAGTATGTGCTTTATTTCTGTGTCTTTTTTCTTATTTCTGTGTCTTTTTCCTTCCCTTTGCAGCTTTACGCTACATGGGCCAGCTGCCTTGTGAGGCTGTCATCTTGGGTGTGTCCCTGGGCGTGGCCTTCCTTGATATAGGCAGCCCGCCCAGCAACAGTTGCTCACTATTCTTTCGATCTTGTTGGAGTAGGAGGTTCCTTCCTCGCTCTGGTGCAGCTGGTGAGATTCATCTTGTTTGCTCCTCGTCTTGGAGGTTCTTTGTGTTCCCTCCTGCTGTGCCTTTGATTACGGTCGGCTTCCGCAGAGTTCAGCATTTCCGCCGGCTCCGGCAGTAAGTGTCGGAGGTTCTTCGTGTTCCCTCCTGCTGGGCCTTTGTTTTCCAGTTGGCCACTATTACGCCAGCTCCCGCAGTGCGTATCGCAACCAGCAGGCTCTTAGCTGCGCATTGTTTCCTTGCTGGCTTCCACAGAATTTCTTCAGTCAGCCGGCTCCCGCAGCATTTCGACATTCCCGGTGGGGGTTTCTTTCCCTCAGGCCGTCTTCATTACTTCAAACAACATCAGAGTAGGCCATGCTCTGGGCGGTAAGCCACAGTGTTTGTAGAAGCAATTAGCATATTCTTAATAACGCTATACTCACGCGTTGTTATTCTTATATTGTGGCATTTATTTCTGTGGTGAGAGGTCGGTTTAGAATCTCACATAATTGTTCTACTGATGTGACCTGCATACTACATCCTTGTTGATTTAAAGAGTCTTGTGTATTATTGTAAGAAAACTGTGATACAAGACCCTTGCTGATTTAAAGAGTCTTGTGAGTAATGCCTCAAGCATTATAATGGCTATATGTGTGGCATACAACACCCTATGAGCTGTATCATAGGAGGAATAACACTGTAACATATTAGTCTCAAGGCTGAATACATGATATGGTTTTGTGTAGTTTTGTACATTAACTTTTCGTTTACAGGTATCCTTCCCCGCTGTCCCCAGCCCAAACCCTTCCCCCCATCTGGCCATTCTGATTGTGATGCTATAACAGCAAATCATGCCGGGAGGTGGGCCATTGAGAGCATCATGCAGATCCAGAGGAAAAATAAACGGCCACCGTGACACTGCCCCAATAAATATTGCCCCGACTTTAGGAGCTCAAGGAGCTGTAGTATGAGTGACAGTAACAGGGTTCACCCCGACATCACATAATTCACATATTGTTGCCAAGAAACCACAGCAAACAATTCAATCATTGAGAGAAGGGGTAAGAATTGTCTTTATGACACCAATAGCACAAGGAGAGACAAATTTGTTTGTGGATGAGATTTTTCCACCATGGTTTGAAGAAGCTGCAGTAAATAAAAAGACAGAACGTGCAGAATGTCAAGTTAACCCAGAACCTGAAAGTGAGAGACCATTAAATGTTTCAAAATTAAAGGTTGAATTGAAGGAAATTATATGGGGATGTTTAGATCTTGAGCATTTGAGCCAGTATAAGGAAAAGGCATTGATTTACTTGTGCAAAGAGATTACAAGGCATGCAGCCACTACGCATGACAAGTTAACTGATTTGGCAAGAAAATATGAAGTCAATCTTTCAAAAGGTTTACCATTGCAGAAAAGTTTCAGGGTACAATTGAATGATGAAACTATAGACATAATGCGTTCTTCAGGAATGCAATTACACATAACTGAATTAGTGAAATGCATGTGTAAATGGAGTGATTTAAAAAAAATAGAGTGCAAATGGACAAGGAAACATGAGAAGAAAAAGAAAGAACCAGAAACAGGTGGAAAAAATAAAAAACAAGATGAGGGAGAAGATTTGGCTTATTCATTGAGAAAAATAGCAGGTGGAGTATTTGTTCATATACTTTGGAGCAGAGGCGATTTTGAAGCATTTATGAACAATTTTCCAAAGTTGAGAGAAAAGCCTGTACAGTGGTACACACAAGTTGACACATTTGTCAAAAAGTGCTGTGGATTGATTTGAATATGTTTATTTATTTATTTTCATCACTTATAAAGCGCGCTGTCACCCTGCGGGCATCCTGGCGCTATCATATGTGTGCACAGCTGAGCTCATGGTACGTGAGGGGGGTCTCACCAATTTAGTAGGGTTATACTTTAGGGTAGAGCCATGTCTTCAGTCTCTTCCTAAACTGGAGAAGATCTTCCAACTGTCGCAACTCAATTGGAAGATTATTCCAAAGTTGTGCAGTAGAGGTACTGAAAGCTCTACCTCCTGATTTCGCTTTTTAAACTCGTGGTACCTTTACCATTTTGGCCGAGGAGGAGCGAAGGCTCCTAGCAGGGGTGTACCATATAAATTTATTCTGCATTGGCTTAGGTCCAAATCCATGCAACGCCATGAAAACTATACAGAGGGATTTAAATTGAATTCTTTGCAGAATAGGTAACCAGTGTAGCTCCGCCAAGGCCAAGGAGGCTGATGAGCGTCTCGGCCTCTTCAAGGCTAGCTTAGCTGCTGTTGTTTGAATCCTCTGGAGTCTATCAGTCAGATATTTAGGAGACTCCAGCAGCAAGGCATTACAATAGTCCAGCCTGCTCAAAATGGTACTTCGTACTACCAGTCCTCGGGCTTGAGCAGGCAGAACTGGAAGAACTTTACGAAGGGCTCTGATAATGGAGAAGCAGCTCCCCACAGTTTTATTTACTTGAGATTCAAGAGTCAATTTATTGTTAAACATGACTCCCAAATTCCGCACCTTCTCCGAGGGGGCCGGTGGCATGGCTATGGGCAGTGGCCAGAAGTTGATGGGAAGTGGCGGGGGAGACTTCCCTGCTGCACAGTAGAGAACCTCGGTCTTGTCGGCATTGAATTGTAGCGAGTTCTTTCTCAGCCAGCGTGCCGTGTCCTGGGCTGAGTGCAAGGTTGCTGTACAATGACGCATAAAGAGCCAACATGAGATGCCCGCACTAATGCACTATCTCTTGTAGTCATGGAAAAGTACGGAGCAGTGATTACATTTCTGAAAGGTAAAGTTTCTCCAAAAGATATTGATTGGGTAAAGATTAAAGGAACCTCACAAGAATCAAAAGCATCAGTGCATGATTATTGTGAACAGTTGCGTCAGGTGTTCCAACAACGCAGTGGAAGAGAGTATCCCGTACCGTGTGATATAGGATTTTTCGTGTCTCAGTTTTTTATTGGGTGAGTTTGATTTGCTTGCAGACAAAAATGTTAGATGAGATCCTGAGGTATGCAAAATATTGCAGTGATGAATAAGAAATGAAACAAAAAAAGCTTACAGAGAAATGAATGCTAGCCCAGATGAAGTTTGCTCAAAAAGGTTTTTAGAATCAGTCATTCACAGGGAACGCTAGGGTATGCTAGGTTTTGGTTTACAAGCTGGAGTACAAGGTACTCAAGGAGTATTTGGTGCTTCACAGGGTAGAGGCAGTGGTGTTCCGATTGATTCGAATTCTGGTGTAGATGTTACAACGTTGAAGAAAATGACCCCTTGCCACCTTTACAATAGGATTAGGGACTGGAAGAGGGAGTGTAGACTGAATCCAGATAGAGTAAATGGAAATATTCAAATGCAGTGAGGAAATCAGATGCAGATGCAGAATATGCCAGTTCAACAAATGCAAGTGCCAATGCAGAAACAGTTTCCAATGATGCAGGTTCAACAAGCCTAGATAGTCCCACAATATATGGGAAACCCTATATTTAATATGAATCAGATGCCTAAAGCAAATGGGAATCTATTCCAGAACCCATTTCAACAGTTCCCTATGTTAGATAATTACAGTTTTGGTACCGAAAATTCCCTATGACAGTGCCTAAGGGGGCGGAAGATTGCGAATTTGGCACAGTCTTGGAGGTAGACCAGAATGGACCATTTGTGGAAGGAGAAGTTAATGGCCACCAAGTCTCATTTTTGGTTGACATAGGTGCTACCTGATCTACTGTTAGAACAGTGGAAGTTCCAGACCTACCCCTCTCAAGAAAGAAGACCAAGTTGTAGGAGTCTCAAATAAACAGATCACAAACCCAATTTCAGAAAAGGTTCCTGTAAAAATAGGTTTGTTTGAGGAAAAACACCAGTTCATTGTTTGTGATTCAAGACCTGTAAATCTGTTAGGGAGAGATTTGTTGTGCAAGTTAAATTACACTATTTACTGTACAACAAATGGTGTCGAGTTTAGACACATGACGAGGATGTCAAATACAAACTGGCCCTCAAGACACAACTGTAGTATTATACCCAGTGAGAACAATTGAAAAGTTACCTCCTGATTTGAATGAAACAGTGAAACCAGAAGTGTATATTAACTGTCTGTGTAACAGTAAAGCCTCATGCAGTGCATCCAAGAACACCCCCTTGACCCCAGAACCAACTGCAGGAATAACACCCGTAAATTGAGGACATATTGAGGTAAGGGATTTTAAAAGAGATTGTCAGAAGTCCTGGCAACTCTCGGATCACGGGTTTGCAGAAACCCAATGATAAATATTGGATTGTGCAGGACCTACGAAAGATAAACAGCATTGTTGTCCCTTGTTGTCCTGAATAACCTGAATGCTTAGCCATGGCCTCTGGGTCTGTTCTTTTACTGCTGGTTCTACTCCCTATTGAACGTGAACTCTGCGAACCTCCTCAGCTTTTCACTCCTGTTTTGCTTCAAGACTTACCCTTTTCATATGATGTATGTACTATGAAGGCATTTCTTTGATTAATCCGTTGTACCTCACTATAAGTCAATGCTGGGATTGTACTTACTATAAATGTACCTAGTTCAGCAAGATAACTTGCAGCTAGTGCACTGCTATTGTCTAATTTTCATGGTTCCTACCATATATTTCCTGCCTCTACACTGCGCTTGTGACATTATTTTGTTATATGGGCAGGACAAATTCTGTTACAACCACTCATCATCACACTGCACACTATGTAAAGATGGCCAGTGACCTCCTTGCGAATGCTAAAGCCACCTCATCAAGTACAAAACTGAAGAGGGTGAAAAATTATCCTCCATCCCCCATTATGTCCTCTCATTATTCAGTTCTGGATTTGAAACATCCATTACAACGCAGGCATTACATCGTAATGCCTTTACAACGCAACTTTTACAATGCAGGTGACATTACATCGCAAGCCATTACAAGGCATGTGCCATTACAAGGCATGCCATTACAATGCATGCCATTACAATGCATAGTTAGGTAAGTAATGGAGGTAAGTGAGGTAAGTTTTTATTTTTGATTATTTTTTATATTTTGGTTTTTTAGGAAAGTAATAGTTAATAGTAATAGTATTATTATTTTACTTTTAAAAACAAATAAATATATATCTCATATAAATAAAATAAAATGGATATGTTTGTGTTGGGTAGTGTATTAATACTCATTTGTTATTTTTAATACTTGAGTATTTAAAAAAATAGATTAGTTGTTAGAATAAAAAAAATATATATCTATAACACAATATATTTATATAAACTATATTATATGTGCTTTGCACTTATTCCCTGGGACGGGATGTATGGGAAATAGGGGTTTTGGGTGGGGGAGTGTATTAATACTCAGGTATTAATTTTAATACTTGAGAGCTAAATGATATTTAGTTTTAGTCATAGTAAATTTAAAACATTTGTTTAAAAAAAGGATTAGGCACCTATACTCTGGTACGGGATGCATGGGAAATAGGGGTTTTGGGTGGGGGGGTGTATTAATACTCATGTATTATTTTTAATACTTGAGAATTAATTGATATTTATTTATAGTGATAGAAATATGTTTTATAATTTTTTAATTAATTAAAAATGGTTAGGCACCTTTCCTTTGGGACTGGATGCATGTGAAACATGGGTTTTGAGTGGGGGAGTGTATTAATATTCAGGTATTAATTTAAATACATGAGAATTAATAGAAATTCAGTTTTACTATTAAATCATTATTAAATTGTTTTTTTAGTAATATTATAAAAAAAGGCTTTTGCACCTATCCTCTGGGATGGTATGTGTGGGAAACAGGGGTTTTGGGTGGGGGAGTGTATTAATTCTCAGATATTATTTTTAATACTTGAGTATTATTTATTCCCTAATTTAGAAGTTATTTTATTGTAAAATTGTTAAAATATTTTTAATGAGTGGAATTTTTAAAAGTGATATGGAGATAAACTCAGGGTGTTTTTGGGTAGGGGGTGATTTGATATCAAGGTATAATTATAACTTAGCATTTTTAAATTTATATTAATTTTATATTTAATTTATAAAAATAATAATCTTTTAAAAGTTTAATAGTATATTTTAAAAATTAAAAAGAGTATATATGTACAACATGAGTTTACATAAATAGACATATAAAATGTATAAAAATATAAATGTAATATAAAAAAAATTGTAGTTAACAAAATAATCAATTGACACATTAAAATCTTTATTAGTAGTATAATTTGTACAAAAAAAACATAGATTTTTTAATGTATTGTAACACATACTTTTTATTTTCTTTGTAGGTTTTCCCACGGTTTCCCATTGAAGTCAATGGTAGAACTTGTCCTTTTTTCCTTTTTACGGAAAGAGATGACGTTGCCGCTTGTACGTAAGTTTTGTCATTGCGAGGGTTGTCGCAGTCCGGATCAGAAGCGAAGAAGAGCTGCGTCCAGGTAAGGCAAATTGAAATTATTAAAAATAGATTAAGGGTGGTATAGTTTATTGTAAGGATGGAGGAGGGAGGTAGTAAGAACTAGGCAAGATGTATTTTGATATTATTGTATGTTTTAACTTAAACACGTTTTCCAAAACAGGTAGCAGTTGTAGGCCCACATCGGGTTGATTGCTTTCGTAACACTTTTTGTTTAATAGAATTAGTTTAAAAGATTGATTACTTTTTCTATTAAACAATAGTGTCATGAAAGTAATATTTTTTGTAATTTCTTTGATGCAACAGGTTTTTAGGTCGTCGCGGTTTTCCGGATAGGACAAAGGAACATGGACAAAGACTTCATGGATTGCAGAAATTCTTTTTGGGACATTTTTAAAACATTGATATATGGTTTTTGGGACTTATGCTGGATTTTGGTCAAGAGAGGATTTTTACGATGGATTTTTTGGTTGTGATTTTTTTACAAAACATTTTTACTTTTTCATGTATTTAAAAAATTAAATTTGATCGAGAGAGGATTGCAACGATGGAATCTTGTGTTTTTTGCCAAACAAGTATTCTTTTTCGAGATTTGTTTTTTTTGGGATGCGTTTTTTGTAGGTGTGCACAGTACAGTTTACAGCACAATTTTTTGCTGTTAAAAAATTGCTTTACCAAACTGTGTCGATTTTGCTTAGTTTAACTCGGGTCATGGTTTATATCTCGGATTATGGATTATTTCCTATGGATTAAAGGACTGCTTAAGACTCTTGGTGAAATGTGGGATTGTACGTAAGTCCAAGAGTTGAAAATAGAAGACAACTGAAGGTAAGAAACCCGACTTTTAATTTTTAATTTAAACATTTTTAGAAAAATGCCAATTGAATTAGGGGAATTCTTTGTCAAAACAGGCAAGTATGTTGGTTTAGAAGTTAGTGTAGGTTAGAAATGTAGGATGTGTGCAATATTATCTAGGTAGTCTGAAGCCACCATTAACGAAAATTGTTGAATTGCACCCAATAGTCGCTCGGACATTACTTTTGTTCTTTTAGAGATTCGTGGGTTCAGACTACCAGTTAATGATTGCGTAATTCTCAGTTCTTGGAAACTTTGCTCCTTCTTCAAAATTTCCGAAAAATGATAGAAGTTAGGATGTGGTTTACCAATAGATTTGTTGAAGGAGTTGTGCCATCCCTCTATGGCATTATTTGTTTTTGCTCCTCCCCCTAAGCAGGTCGAGTAGCAGTTCCACGACTTCACATGGAAACGAGGCTTCCTCCTGTGACCTGACCTGCTTAGATGGCCAATCCATGTGTCTTCAAAGTAATTTAGAATGGGTGCCAATTTTTCCTCGTTTGCAGTAAAGTAATCAGATTCAGTAATTGATGTGTAGTATTCATCTACACTGTCAGGAGGAACAAAGCAAAGTGCAGTTAGTTTCTTCAATTCAAATTGTAGTTTACTGTCTGCTATATAATCCTCAACTAAGGATGTTTTTGAATTTTTCGCCATTAAGCCTGTGAAAAGTGAAAAAAACATCCTTGAATTTGGGTATCCGTGTACATTTTGGTAATTGTGTTAATCATAGGTAATTCAAAGTCAATTAACACTTTTCTAGAACTTTTGTTCATGGTTTTAGCTTTTATCACTGACAAAAATTCAGTGTATGTTGAGGTTTGTTTATCAGGGAGTAAACTGTATACTAAGGGCAGTACTGTGTGATTAATGTAGGCGTGAATAGTGTATATTTGGGTGAATGGATGGGGTGTGGATTTAAACATCCCATCCATCATCCAAATATCACTACTCTCCAACTTATCAAGATTATGGGGTGTGCTAAAGATTAGTATTCGTTTAAGAGTGTTTTTGTTGTCATGCAAAAGAAAGGTGTCATTAGTAACTGTTACAGATAGTTCAGGGGGAATGTCAATATCAGAGAAGGTTTGGGGTGTTACACATAGGGGGTTACTAGACTGTTTTTTACGCTGTGTAATTTTGCGTAGGTTAGGGATTGTGGGCATACAACTTGCTACATGTGCTGGAATGTGTTGAGAAACCTACCTCAAAATTGAGCCACAGGGTTCATTGGAGGTGGATGCCAGTGCTTTCATTTCATTTATATTTTCTCTTACCTCTATCTCCATTGCAGAGGCAGAGTGGTTATGCTTGGTGGTCCTTTCAACAGTGTCACCAAGAGTAACCGCTCTGCCTGTGCAATGGGATGAGTAATACTGCACACACCTCCAATGACACCTGGGCTCAGTTAATCTCTCCTTACAATAAATGTAGCCACTGTGACTTCACAGTATGTTTTCTCTGCTTTAATGTATGTATTTGGCTTCCTTTCTTGCTGCGATTATCTGTTGAAAGAAGAGAAAGTGAAAAATATTGTTTTAGTGATTTTAAGTGTGGTTGATTTTAAAATAAGATTCTGCCTGCAAGTGAAAAGTTAGTGCACATTCTTTATTTAACAGCTGTTTTGTTTTCAACATTGTTCCTGGATTTGATAGCATTGGCTTGATAATGTTTGTTTGGAATTTGTTTCAGCTTTTATACCTTAAATTGAAAAAGGTTTAAGTTTGTATTCACTTGAGAGATTGATAAAGGTTACCTTTCTAAGGTTTTTCTGTTGTCTTGTTTGAAAGTCCTTTTGTAGATGGTGGTTGTTTTTCGATTTTTCAGGGGGGTTCACACTATGTTCTTTTTAGTGTTTTAGAACTTTGGGTTCTGAAAAAAAGAGATGAAATGTTATAAGTATTTTTATGGATAATTTAATTTTTGCTAATAGCCTGCAAATAAATAGTTTAGTGCTTTTTTAGTTGATAAAAAGTTATTTTGCTTTTGTTTGTGAGATTCAAGTAAATGGTTGTGCACTTGTAACCTGCAACAAAAAAAAGAGTTTTTGAACATTTTTACCTTATATTGTTTGGTTTCTTCTGTGGTGATGTCCTTTTTCATTATCTTGGGTTGAGGGTGTGTCCTTTACTATTGTTTCTGTATATGGTTAAATCTGTTAAGAAGTTTGAATTTAAAAAAACATTTTATTGTATGCTTTACAAAAAAGAGAATCGACAATGTGAAAATACCATTTTAAATTTTAAATGTTTGAATTTAAGTACTATCAATTTGCCACCATCACCATCCAACACTTTCCCTAAGGCAAGAACCTGTCGGAGTAGGAATAGTAAATTTGCCCCCACCACCATCCAACACTTTCCCTGAGGCAAGCACCTGTCGGAGTAGGAATAGTATTTTGCCCCGACCACCATCCAGCACTTTCTCTGAGGCAAGCACCTGTCGGAGTAGGAATAGTAAATTTGCCCCCACCACCATCCAACACTTTCCCAGAGGCAAGGACCTGTTGGAGTAGGAATAGTAAAATTGCCCCACCACCATCCAACACTTTCCCTGAGGCAAGCACCTGTCGGAGTAGGAATAGTAATTTTGCCCCGACCACTATCCAGCACTTTCTCTGAGGCAAGCACCTGTTGGAGTAGGAATAGTAAATTTGCCCCCACCACCATCCAACACTTTCCCTGAGGTAAACACCGGTTGGAGTAGGAATAGTAATTTTGCCCCATCACCATCTAACACTTTCCCTGAGGCAAGCACTGGTCGTGGTAGGAATAGTAATTTTGTCCCCACCACCATCCAGCATTTTCCCTGAGGCAAGCACCTGTCTGAGTAGGAATAGTAAATTTGCTCCGACCACCATCCAACACTTTCCCTGAGGCAAACACCGGTCGGAATAGGAATAGTAATTTTGTCACCACCACCATTCAGCACTTTCCCTGAAGCAAACACCGCTCAGAGTAGGAATAATAATTTTGCCCTCACCACCATCCAGCACTTTCCCTGAGGCAAACACCAGTCGGAGTAGGAATAGTAATTTTGCCCCCACCACCATCCAGCACTTTCCCTGAGGTGAGCACCTGTTGGAGTAGGAATAGTAAATTTGCCCCCACCACCATCCAACACTTTCCGTGAGGCAAGCACCTGTCGGAGTAGGAATAGTAAATTTGCCCCCACCACCATCCAACACTTTCCCTGAGGTAAACACCGGTTGGAGTTGGTATACTAAATTGGGATAGTCAAAATTCAAATTCAAAAGACTTTATTCGGTGAACAAACGTTTACCATAAAAGTACATCACATAAAAATTCTAAGCAACTAAAAACCATTAAAATCTGATCCCATCTACATAATCATGGTTTTACGAAGTTTAGATACTTCTTTTAAAAATTCAATCATTGAAGCAATAACTAAAACATCATCTAAAATTTGCAACATTACGAAAGCAGATAGGCAATGTCTTTGACCATTTCTTCTTAAAATTGGTAATATCCACTTCCGTCTAGCATTAATATAAAATTTACAAAAAAACACAATGTGCAAAGTGGATTGTGCGGCAATATCGTCACATGGACATTTACATAAGTATTTGGACCAATCATTCTGTAAGGGGAAACTAACCAAACGAAAAAAAATATTCAGTCTAAAACGTGTCAATAAAAATCTCTCATAATCGTTCATTATCAATAATATGTATGGTTGTATTTTGGGCAACGGTGTTATTACCTGGTGTGCCATTACAGAAACCTTACTAGCTTCTAGCAAGGCTCTTTGATCACCAAGATAACGTAAACAAGTAGCTTTAAATTCCTTTCTAGAAACGTCATGCATTGATTTAGGGTGATCAAAGAATTTTATATACCCCAATTTAGTTAGAAAATTCTTGATATATTCCAACCAACTGATACGTCCTTTCCTATCCAGACTCAAAGCGTCTTTCAAAACAGATCGGTTAAACTCGGTCTCATCCGCGGTCCACACTTTATACCACAGCATCAATGGTTGGATTTTTATAATATCTTCAAGGTATAACATACCCAATTCACGGTGGCAAATCGCGTTTGAAGAACTTAGCGGAATCCCTAAAAGAGATTTGAGAAACCTATTTTCAGCCACCTGTAGTATACTAACGTTAACATGCCCCCAAAGACCCGCCCCATATGTTGCAATTGCCACACATTTGGCCTTATATATTTCGATTAAAACCGCCGGTGATCGTTTCCCCATTTTCCTGCTAAATTTAAGTAGAGCCATAATCGAATTGATGAAAAGCAACTTCCGTGTTTTGACCGCTTGGAGCCAATTTCCCCTAGTGTCAAATATTATTCCCAGATACGAAAAAAATTTAATATTCTCTATCGGCTTTGAATCAATAAAAAGGGTTCTGGTGTTCTTTATACTTTTGGGGCCACAAAACATAGTAAAAGTCTTAGAACAATTTACAATCAAACCTAGGCCGGACATAAAATTAACAAACGAGTTGACTACCCTTTGGAGGCCTAGTGGGGTACGTGAGATTAATACTGCATCGTCCGCGTACAAGAGGGCAGGGACCGGGCGATTATTAATCATCGGCAGGTCCATGCACTCCTGCACGAGCTTGTGTTCCAAGCCATTTATATAAAGTGTAAAGAGGAACGGTGCAAGTATACATCCCTGCCTGACACCCTTTCCCACTAGAAAGTGCCTAGTACATTCACCGTTCCTCCCAAATCGTACCCTGGCCTGTGCCCTTGAATAAAGCTGTTTTAAAAATGTAATAATTACAATATCCACACCCATTCCATTTAGAAGTTGCCAAAGCTTTTCATGGATCACACAGTCGAAAGCCGTGGTCAAATCAACAAAAGTTAAAAACAAATTTTCATTTTTTGCCCTATTGTATTTTTCTAAAATAATAGATAAGTTAAGACCTTGTTCAATCGTACCCCGACCTTTACGAAATCCATATTGTAAATCACTAATAATTGCATGATCTTCTGCCCAGTCTTGCAGTCTTTCAAGTAATATCCTACCTACTATTTTAATTGTCGAATCTAGCAGGGAAATTGGACGGTAGCAGGCTGGGTTGTCCCTGTCTCCTTTTTTAAAAATTGGGACGATAATGGAATTATACCAGGTATGGATGAGACCCCGAACACCACAAGCATTAAAAACCTGGGTCAAGAGAGGTCCCCATAACTCTAAATTCGACTTAAAAAGATCAACCGGGACACCATCAAGGCCCGGTGCTTTACCCCCCGCGCTCATTTTTATAGCCTTGATGACCTCGCTTAAAGAAAATTGTAAGGAAAGAGAAGACTCATATTGCAGGGACTCAGATTTCACTATGTTAATATTTTGAACCTGTTCCTGTTGTTCGGTACTCGAAAACAACTTAGAAAAATGAGCTATCCACTCAGTCTCAGTAATTGAAATCTCTAAGGCAGAATGATCTTTTTCATCAAAGAGTGGAGCATTGACTACCTTCCAAAAAGCCTTGGGGTCACGATCCATAGATGCCCTTCTAAGATTTTCCCAGGCCTCGTTTCTTATACACTTTTTCCTTTCTTTAATGATTTTATTATATACCATTCTTGCCTCTCTAATTTTCCCCCTATTTTTATTTTCCTCCGTTAAACACAGTTTTAAACTTTTATATGCTTTAGTACATTTATGGTCAAACCAACCTTGCTTCGCTTGTTTGCCTCTCTTACTGGTTCTGTACATGGAATCCTTTATTTCTTTAGATACTTTGACAAAATTATCTATAATATCCTGTTCCGAACTATTCTCATCTAGGCAAATTGCAAAACTGTCCCTGCATTTAGTAATAATTGAACTAGTAAAGATTTCCGGTACTAATTTTATCCACTTGATTGCGTAACCATTTTGTCTATTTCCGGCTACATTTTCCACCCTATGTGTTAAATCAGTCTTTGAATTAAAACCTTTTTTATGGGCTTCTATTTCTATACTATACTATTTCTATACTAATTGGAAAATGGTCACTTAAAACAACATCATGTCTAATAAAATCGCCCACTCTCTTTGCATGGGTATTAGAAATCAAAACAAAATCAATAGTTGAAAATAATCCACGGCCATTAAATGTTGGACTGAATGCGACAGCAGGTGTACATAACATGTTAGCAAAGCCTAAGTCATTTTGAAACAATAAGTCGTTTAAACACTCTCCCAATAATGTATGTGCAAAATGAGCAAACCCCTGGCCCTTTTCAAATTGAAAACCACAAATACCTTTGTCCGCATATTGACATAATGGGGAATTAAAATCCCCTCCCATGATGACTAACGTATCTTCGGATAAGCGAAGTTGCATATTATGTAATTCATTAGTTAAACCATTTAAAATATCAACAATTCCCTCTAGCGGTACATTATTATAAAAATTCACCAAAATAACATAAATCGATCGATCTAAAAACAGCCCAACGATTTGATAATAAGGATTACTAACGTTTCTATAAAGAATCTTAAAATCAAGATAATTTGAAACATATAAAGAAAGACCCCCTTTAGTCTCTACCATGTGGCGATGCCACTGCTGGGGAATGAAAAGTTCTAAAGCCATTAATATGGACTGGTTCCAATGTCCATGTTTCCTGCAAGAATAATATATCAAAGTTTGTCACAAACTTAACCCATACACTGTTACCCGCTTTGTTTTTTAATCCTGCCACATAGTCATTTTTAAAACATATTTCTGATCTGTGTCTGCTAATGTATTTTTTGCTGATATCAATAAAGGTTTTTTTTTTCAACGTATACAATATTGTTAGCATCTTACTTACATATGATTTTATAAAGAGTGGTTTCTTCCTGCTTGGTTTTTGATGTTGATTTTTGTCCAATATCTGTTAATATCAAAAGTATAATATTATTATTATTTATTTATGCCTAATGGGATTTTAATTCTTCTTAACATCTTAATCTTTTATTCACTTACTTCCGAATGGAAAGATTAGGTTGATATTATCTGCTTTCGATTGCTTGCAGCTTTAAAATTTTTGAAAATGTTGTAAATAAGTAAAAAATATTATTGTAAGTAGTTGTTATTTACGTGTTATTATTGTATTGCTGTTTTTCATTTAATGTACACTTACTTCTGTCTGTAGAGGGCAGTGTTCAACTGCTCCAATGCAAAAAGTCTCCGGGTACTTCTGTGTGTGGTCACCCTGGAAGTTAGTTTACCACTGAGCACAAAATGGTGGTCGGCATCTCTTATACGTTTTTCTGAGGGTAAACGACAATTTAAAACAAAATATGTTTTGTGGTCAGTTTTTTCGTGTGATTCAGAATCTGACAGAATGTATATTTATTTTGTTCTGTGTAAAAATGTTCTTTTTAACGTTCCTTCTCGGAATGTCAGCCATTTTGAGTAGTTGCGGGATCTGGAGCTGTAATAAAAAGTTGAAGGACTGCCGTTTTATGTGCTTCAAATTTTTTTAATGTTTATTATCATTTCGACTTTGAATATAGTGTGTGTTTGCTGAATAATATGGAAATTCTATTGATTTTTCCCCTTCATTTTGTAGATTTAAAAAAAAAAATTATATTAATACTCAGGTATTTTAATGGTGAGGTACTTTAAAAAGTACCCGAGTATAAAAATGAATACCTGGGTATTAATAATCTCCCCCACCCAAAACCCCTATTTCCCTTGCATCCCGTCCCAGGGGGTGGTTATACAAAAAAAAAATTAAGAAAAAAACTAAGAAAATATATTATGCGTTGTAATGGTATGCGTAGTATTAGTATGTATTGTAATAGAATACATTGTAATGGTAGTTTTAATGTATCTTAATGAACATGCGTTGTAATGGCATGCGTTGTAAAAATATGCGATGTAATGGTAGTTGCGTTGTATTAACTGCCATGTAAAAGTATGCGTTGTAATGGTATGCGTTGTAACGTCATATATTCGTTTCAGACACCAACCTTGATGCAGTGAGAGGGTTAAAACCTTTTATGTGTGCCTCTAATGAAAAATGTCAACAATCCGAGGATCTCTGGATTATTATGGAGGGTAAAATGATTGAAATGGAGCAACTGGTTAGTTATCTTCAAGAATGTTTATTAAAATTCCTGTCCGCTAACAGGAAATTCCGAAACTCAAGCTTCACGTGGAAGATCTTGAAAACAGGAATCGTCAAAACAATCTTCACAGAGGCTCTTGAGGGTCCTGATATACTTGAGTTCCTGAAGAAATTTCTCCCAGAGCTTCTTGGACCACCTACTACTGCTCCTCTTAACATCCAACGCATTCATTGTTTAGGCCATCTGCAACCTCACTCTTCTAAACCTAGAGGAATCATTATGCTATTTCTTGAGTTTACAGCTCTTCTATGTGTCTTGAAAGATGAAGGTGCCACAAGATGTTTTGATGATCCAGTTAAATTAAAAGTGTTTCTTCAAACTATTATATCTCATGCTATGAGCACTAATGTTCGGAAATTTAAAAAAATATATTTTTTCTTTTGGTTTGCGCTTGATCTTTTTCTCTCTTAAAATTTCTTGAATACATGGCTTCTTTTCTCATAATTTCATTTATCTTTTCTTTGCTATTGTTCTTTTCATGGTGTCGACACATCTCATGTTACTCTTCAACACTTTTCTTCTCAGATCTGGATTGATATCCTTGATCTGTCTCTTCTTCTACTTGTCTATATCTTTTCTCTCCCTTATGCCCTGTTCCTCTTTTTATTTCCATTATGCGAGTCCAATATAATTATGTCACTCAAGTCTTGCCCTATGTTGTTTTTAATAAACGGTGCCATTTTGTTTCCCTTTCGATTTTTGCAGCTTGTCACCCATGTTCTCGTACCCTTATCCTTGTGTTACCAATATGCTTATCCTTGTCTTGTGGAACGTCCGTGGACTTGGTCATCCGGTTAGAAAACAAAAGGTACTTTCTCATGTGTCTAAGCTTAATTCTCAAATTGCCTTTTTACAGGAAACCTATTGTAATGATGTGGAATTGGTTAACTTGACACGACAATGGGTTCCATGTTATTTTCTCTCCAGCTCTTAATCGCTAGGGTGGTGTTGCTTTTCTATGTCATAAAGCATTGAAAGAACAAGTGTTATCCACTGAATGTGATACTAATGGTCGATGGGCATTGGTTCATGCTTGTTTAATATTTATGGCTCAGTTAAAGCTGATCCTAATTTTTGGTGTAATATTAAAGTAAAACTTGCTACTATTGGTATTCTTATATTAGTGTGGCGGGTGACTTTAACCGATGGTTGGGTCCCTTTTGGATAAAAAGTCTAAATGCAAATGTAACCAGACAAATCTCATAAGGCTTTACAATCAGCCATCATGTCTCGACCACTATTTGGAAAACGTGTAATCTTGACAAGTTTGAATTAACTTTTTATCTAATGTACTTCTGACAGTGTCCAGAATTGATTATATTTTGTTTTCAAAACCCTTACTCTGACTATACAATCATCTGAAATAGGTTACATTTTTATCTCAGATAATGCACCAGTAATAACCTCCTTTGATTTATCCCATACTGACTTCAAAACTGGGAGACAGAGATGTAATAACTCCTTATTATCTGATAAACATTTTATAACTGAGGATAATGATTTTATTCAAGAATTTTTTCAATTCAATCAGTCTAGTTATACATCCATTTCTAATACTTGGTATGTTTTCAAACCCTCATTTAGAGCTTTCACTATCGCTTATTTTGCTAAAAGGAAAAAAAGGTTAAATTCTCAATACCAAACCTTACCTCACCAAATTAAAACACTTGAACATATTTACTTGACTTCCGAATCTTCCTCCACGTGGAGAAGTGTGGCTCAATGGTTAGAGCGGCAGACCCTGATGCAGAGATCTGGCCCGGGACCAGGGTTCAATTCCCGCCTCGCGGGTCTTGGGCTCAATTTCCTCGGACCTGATAATTCTTGCCTCGGTGCCTATTCTAATCATGGGTCCCACTCTGCAACTCTGGGCAATAGCTTGCTTAATCTCCACAACGGCCCCAACAGCGCTGGGATGCCTGGCTTCACCCTGGGGGTGCCCAGGAGTGGACATTTCACAGGGAAAAGACAGGAAGGGTTCCACAGCGGTATGCGTACAGCGCCAGGACACCCCTTTGGGGGTATAAGTGCGCTTTACAAGTACAAATTTCATTTCATTTCATTTCACGTGAAATGAATTTATCAAAGCCAAATCTAATCTCAACAAACTTGCTACCGTTGATGCATGTAACATCTTGCTTAAAGTTAAATCTAAATTTCATGGAGTTCAAAAAGCTGGTAAAATGCTAGCTAACTATTTAAAAATAAAGGCAGAGTGCAAAAATATAGGTCTCATTCTTAATGAATAAGACTAATACTACTTTGACTTCTGATTCTGACATTTCCAGAGCCTTCCAATCCCATTATAAAACACTGTATACAGAAGATACTAAATGACTTTACTCTCCAAAAGATTTTATATGCAATCAAATCTTTAAAAAGAGCTAAAGCAACTGGTCCGGTGGATTTTCCATAGAACTAATTTCCCCCCTTTATGTATTTTTTGTCCCCAAATTATTAGAAACTTTTAACTTATTTCTTTTAAGTTTGAAGACTAGTGGGTCCGTTTTAGAAGCCTTGATTGCTATTATCCCCAAACCTAATAAAGATCCAATCTTTACAAAAATTATCAACCTATTTCATTGATCAATTACGATTGCAAAATTTATGCCAAGATCCTTGCATCCCACCTAAAAACTATTGTGCACCTTCTTGTCGAATCTGATCAATCTGGCTTCATTAAGGGCAGACTTGCTGCAGACACCGCCAGGATGTTTTCTAACATTCTTGCACTGGCTGAAAAAAAGTAATATTCCCCTTACGGCCCTGTCCCTAGATGCTGAAAAAGCCTTTGAGCACACTCATTGGCAATTCATGTTCACCACTCTTCACTGGTTTGGCTGCGGACCAAATGTATTTCATTTATAAAATTACTATACTCTGACCACCATGCCAGTGTTTTAGTAAAATATTTTTTTCTCCTTATATTACTTTACATAGAGGTACTAGACAGTGTCGCCCTTTCCCCTTCTTTGTTTTTTCTTTGCTTAGAACCATGCCTTGAACGTATACGTTGCCATACACTTATCTTCGGATTTAAACAAAGTCCATAGAGGTTAAGTAATCGTCCTACAAAGATGATGTTCTCATCTATATGTCTAACCCCTTGACCTCCTTGGACCCTTTCATACAGAAGATCTCATTGTACTCTAGTATTTCTGGTTATAAACTTAATTTTTCCAAAACTGAAATTTTACCTTTGAACGCCTCTTGTTATCAATATATGTCTTACCAAAGGGGATGATGGACGGAGCGTTTGCGCAAATCAAACACTCACCCCCAGTCAACTGATCTGGGTTTAATCCATCATCATTCTTTAGCTCACTCCACCACCACAGTTCAGACATGGCCATATGCAAATCAGTCTGACCCTGTGCCTCATGGGAACAGTCCAGCCCGAACTGCCAAGCCATGTCTTCCCTGGACCGGAAACAAGCATCCTGGGACCGGTTTCTGGCTAATCAGCCATCATCAGCCAGGCTAGCTTGAATCCAGTGGCAGAGTGAGCAAGGGACCAACGTCTGGGCATACCCTGCCAACTTAGGGCGAACAAAGCGATACCAAAGGGGATGATGGACGGAGCGTTTGCGCAAATCAAACACTCACCCCCAGTCAACTGATCTGGATTTAATCCATCATCATTCTTTAGCTCACTCCACCACCACAGTTCAGACATGGCCATATGCAAATCAGTCTGACCCTGTGCCTCATGGGAACAGTCCAGCCCGAACTGCCAAGCCATGTCTTCCCTGGACCGGAAACAAGCATCCTGGGACCGGTTTCTGGCTAATCAGCCATCATCAGCCAGGCTAGCTTGAATCCAGTGGCAGAGTGAGCAAGGGACCCACGTCTGGGCATACCCTGCCAACTTAGGGCGAACAAAGCGATACCAAAGGGGATGATGGACGGAGCGTTGGCGCAAATCAAACACTCACCCCCAGTCAACTGATCTGGGTTTAATCCATGATCATTCTTTAGCTCACTCCACCACCACAGTTCAGACATGGCCATATGCAAATCAGTCTGACCCTGTGCCTCATGGGAACAGTCCAGCCCGAACTGCCAAGCCATGTCTTCCCTGGACCGGAAACAAGCATCCTGGGACCGGTTTCTGGCTAATCAGCCGTCATCAGCCAGGCTAGCTTGAATCCAGTGGCAGAGTGAGCAAGGGACCCACGTCTGGGCATACCCTGCCAACTTAGGGCGAACAAAGCGATACCAAAGGGGATGATGGACGGAGCGTTTGCGCAAATCAAACACTCACCCCCAGTCAACTGATCTGGGTTTAATCCATCATCATTCTTTAGCTCACTCCACCACCACAGTTCAGACATGGCCATATGCAAATCAGTCTGACCCTGTGCCTCATGGGAACAGTCCAGCCCGAACTGCCAAGCCATGTCTTCCCTGGACCGGAAACAAGCATCCTGGGACCGGTTTCTGGCTAATCAGCCGTCATCAGCCAGGCTAGCTTGAATCCAGTGGCAGAGTGAGCAAGGGACCCACGTCTGGGCATACCCTGCCAACTTAGGGCGAACAAAGCGATACCAAAGGGGATGATGGACGGAGCGTTTGCGCAAATCAAACGCTCACCCCCAGTCAACTGATCTAGGTTTAATCCATCATCATTCTTTAGCTCACTCCACCACCACAGTTCAGACATGGCCATATGCAAATCAGTCTGACCCTGTGCCTCATGGGAACAGTCCAGCCCGAACTGCCAAGCCATGTCTTCCCTGGAATGGAAACAAGCATCCTGGGACCGGTTTCTGGCTAATCAGCCATCATCAGCCAGGCTAGCTTGAATCCAGTGGCAGAGTGAGCAAGGGACCAACGTCTGGGCATACCCTGCCAACTTAGGGCGAACAAAGCGATACCAAAGGGGATGATGGACGGAGCGTTTGCGCAAATCAAACACTCACCCCCAGTCAACTGATCTGGATTTAATCCATCATCATTCTTTAGCTCACTCCACCACCACAGTTCAGACATGGCCATATGCAAATCAGTCTGACCCTGTGCCTCATGGGAACAGTCCAGCCCGAACTGCCAAGCCATGTCTTCCCTGGACCGGAAACAAGCATCCTGGGACCGGTTTCTGGCTAATCAGCCATCATCAGCCAGGCTAGCTTGAATCCAGTGGCAGAGTGAGCAAGGGACCCACGTCTGGGCATACCCTGCCAACTTAGGGCGAACAAAGCGATACCAAAGGGGATGATGGACGGAGCGTTTGCGCAAATCAAACACTCACCCCCAGTCAACTGATCTGGGTTTAATCCATCATCATTCTTTAGCTCACTCCACCACCACAGTTCAGACATGGCCATATGCAAATCAGTCTGACCCTGTGCCTCATGGGAACAGTCCAGCCCGAACTGCCAAGACATGTCTTCCCTGGACCGGAAACAAGCATCCTGGGACCGGTTTCTGGCTAATCAGCCGTCATCAGCCAGGCTAGCTTGAATCCAGTGGCAGAGTGAGCAAGGGACCCACATCTGGGCATACCCTGCCAACTTAGGGCGAACAAAGCAATACCAAAGGGGATGATGGACAGAGCGTTTGCGCAAATCAAATACTCACCCCCAGTCAACTGATCTGGGTTTAATCCATCATCATTCTTTAGCTGACTCCACCACCACAGTTCAGACATGGCCATATGCAAATCAGTCTGACCCTGTGCCTCATGGGAACAGTCCAGCCCGAACTGCCAAGCCATGTCTTCCCTGGACCGGAAACAAGCATCCTGGGACCGGTTTCTGGCTAATCAGCCATCATCAGCCAGGCTAGCTTGAATCCAGTGGCAGAGTGAGCAAGGGACCCACGTCTGGGCATACCCTGCCAACTTAGGGCGAACAAAGCGATACCAAAGGGGATGATGGACGGAGCGTTTGCGCAAATCAAACACTCACCCCCAGTCAACTGATCTGGGTTTAATCCATCATCATTCTTTAGCTCACTCCACCACCACAGTTCAGACATGGCCATATGCAAATCAGTCTGACCCTGTGCCTCATGGGAACAGTCCAGCCCGAACTGCCAAGCCATGTCTTCCCTGGACCGGAAACAAGCATCCTGGGACCGGTTTCTGGCTAATCAGCCGTCATCAGCCAGGCTAGCTTGAATCCAGTGGCAGAGTGAGCAAGGGACCCACGTCTGGGCATACCCTGCCAACTTAGGGCGAACAAAGCGATACCAAAGGGGATGATGGACGGAGCGTTTGCGCAAATCAAACACTCACCCCCATTCAACTGATCTGGGTTTAATCCATCATCATTCTTTAGCTCACTCCACCACCACAGTTCAGACATGGCCATATGCAAATCAGTCTGACCCTGTGCCTCATGGGAACAATCCAGCCCGAACTGCCAAGCCATGTCTTCCCTGGACCGGAATCAAGCATCCTGGGACCGGTTTCTGGCTAATCAGCCGTCATCAGCCAGGCTAGCTTGAATCCAGTGGCAGAGTGAGCAAGGGACCCACGTCTGGGCATACCCTGCCAACTTAGGGCGAACAAAGCGATACCAAAGGGGATGATGGACGGAGCGTTTGCGCAAATCAAACACTCACCCCAGTCAACTGATCTGGGTTTAATCCATCATCATTCTTTAGCTCACTCCACCACCACAGTTCAGACATGGCCATATGCAAATCAGTCTGACCCTGTGCCTCATGGGAACAGTCCAGCCCGAACTGCCAAGCCATGTCTTCCCTGGACCGGAAACAAGCATCCTGGGACCGGTTTCTGGCTAATCAGCCGTCATCAGCCAGGCTAGCTTGAATCCAGTGGCAGAGTGAGCAAGGGACCCACGTCTGGGCATACCCTGCCAACTTAGGGCGAACAAAGCGATACCAAAGGGGATGATGGACGGAGCGTTTGCGCAAATCAAACACTCACCCCCAGTCAACTGATCTGGGTTTAATCCATCATCATTCTTTAGCTCACTCCACCACCACAGTTCAGACATGGCCATATGCAAATCAGTCTGACCCTGTGCCTCATGGGAACAGTCCAGCCCGAACTGCCAAGCCATGTCTTCCCTGGACCGGAAACAAGCATCCTGGGACCGGTTTCTGGCTAATCAGCCGTCATCAGCCAGGCTAGCTTGAATCCAGTGGCAGAGTGAGCAAGGGACCCACGTCTGGGCATACCCTGCCAACTTAGGGCGAACAAAGCGATACCAAAGGGGATGATGGACGGAGCGTTTGCGCAAATCAAACACTCACCCCCAGTCAACTGATCTGGGTTTAATCCATCATCATTCTTTAGCTCACTCCACCACCACAGTTCAGACATGGCCATATGCAAATCAGTCTGACCCTGTGCCTCATGGGAACAGTCCAGCCCGAACTGCCAAGCCATGTCTTCCCTGGACCGGAAACAAGCATCCTGGGACCGGTTTCTGGCTAATCAGCCGTCATCAGCCATGAGGCACAGGGTCAGACTGATTTGCATAGGGGATGATGATTTGCTCTAACGCTCCGTCCATCATCCCCTTTGGTATCGCTTTGTTCGCCCTAAGTTGGCAGGGTATGCCCAGACGTGGTTCCCTTGCTCACTTTGCCACTGGATTCAAGATAGCCTGGCTGATGAGGGTTATGAACCCGAAACCGGTCCCAGGATGCTTGTTTCCGGTCCAGGGAAGACATGGCTTGGCAGTTCGGGCTGGACTGTTCCCATGAGGCACAGGGTCAGACTGATTTGCATATGGCCATGTCTGAACTGGGGTGGTGGAGTGAGCTAAAGAAGGATGATGGATTAAACCCAGATCAGTTGACTGGGGGTGAGTGTTTGATTTGCTCTAACGCTCCGTCCATCATCCCCTTTGGTATCAATCTATGTCTGCCAATACTAGTTTTACCTGGTGCTCCTCTAAAATTAAATATCTTGGTGTTTGGTTTTCTCCTAGCATTTCTAACACACTTAGGGGCTCATTAGGATGGCGGATGGGCGGGCGGACCTGAGTCCGCCCGCAGCACCCGCCACGATGTTATAATCGCATGCCAGGCATTTCACTGCACCACATGGCAGGCACCACACGGTGCCTACCACTTGGTGCAGCAAAATTTAGGGGGTACCATAGGTACCCCCCAAGTGCACCCCACCTCCCCCAGACACAAGGGGGCCCGCTACAGGCCCCCAAACACAATCCCCGCCAGCCTTTCCATGGCGGCGTTGCCGCCATGGAAAGGCCTTCCAAACCCGACATCGTAATATGGCGGACGGTGCCTGCTAGGCACCGCCACCATATTAGAGCCCCTGCTCTGCCCGGCAGGCAATCGTGATGATTGCCACTGGCGGAAAAGCGGCGGACGGACTTTCCGTCTGCCACGATACCCACCGCCATCATAATATGGTGGGGGGTAAAGCTCATGACGATGGCGTAACGATCGCCACCGCCGGCTCGGCGGTGGCGATCGTTACGCCATCGTAATGAGCCCCTTAGTCATTTGCGACAATAAAATCTAAATTACAATCATTAATTTCAACTTGGTCTCCTCTGCATTCATCATGGTAGGGTAGAGTTGATTCCTTTAAAATGATGATTGTACCTCATGTTCTTTATAGAACATCTATGCTATCCTTTAAGACCCCTAATTATTATTTTGCACAGATTGATTCCATTTGTATAAAATTCCCCTGGAACAATAAACATCCACGTATTTTCCTATCTAAACTTATCTGCCCAAAAAATGAAGTGGGTGTGCGATTTCCTGATTTTATGCTTTATCACTCCGCTTTTCTGATTCAGCAATTTTATGCCCTGAATAATGACTTTCAGGAATCGCTTGCACCACAATGTAGTACATTTGAACAATCAAACCACGAAAATCGGACAGTGGACCAAAAGCAACCAATAAGGCAACAATCAAATGAAGTCACCAATTCAAATCAGACAATACAAAAGTCTCATGTGTGCACGTCTCCAAAGGTACCCCCTGTCCAAGGGCACTCCCCTGAAACCAGGGGCAACAAAATGGAAAAACAAAATCAGAGCTGCACCACTTTACAAGGAACTTAAATTCATGTAAATAATCAATGTTCAATGAAGCAGTTGTACAGAGATCCAATATTCTCTTCTTTATTAGTTCGATCTTTAAGAACAAACAGCCAACGCGTTTCGTCCTGAAACACAGGACTTCATCAGGGCTGTAGATTTAAAAACATAAAAAATACATTTACAATACACAAACTGTACAACACATACAACAATACTCCATACATATATATAGATAATAAACAACATCAAAAAATCACACATCCATAAATAAGGCATTTAGACAAAAGACACACAAATATTATATACTTACACAGAAACCATACCCCACAAACCTCAAAGAACAAAACAATTATTAAACTGCCAAACTTTTATATCCTAAATAGATACACAAAATGCAAACTCCACATTACATTTGTGAACAAACAAAAGAAAAAAACCAATAAAGACATATAAAATACAGACAAATACATTCAAAATGGGCACAATTAAAACATATAATGGTGTCTATAAAAGACAATCCATAGATGGTCAATCCTGAGTATATAGACACCAACCCCTCATAAAATATATTTGTAAATCACACTTAAATCCCAATAACTAAAACAATAGACGTGTCATTGATAGTGACTGTTAGTGAGGTAACCCCAGACAATATATACCCAAGAACCCCCATGAAAGAATAACAGTCACTATATCTCAACATCCAAAATGTCAAGGGTACCTACCATTGATAAGTCTATATGGACCATAGTAAAAATAGAGGTAATAACCTCAAACGAATGGACAAACAGGCAATGGTGATAATCACACCAATACGTAAAGCTGAAAGTCAAAAACAAAAGAGGGAAACAATGTAAATGGGAACCATGAAAAAGATCAAGACTTTATATGGCCACGTCTATTGTTTTAGTTATTGGGATTTAAGTGTGATTTACAAATATATTTTATGAGGGGTTGGTGTCTATATACTCAGGATTGACCATCTATGGATTGTCTTTTATAGACACCATTATATGTTTTAATTGTGCCCATTTTGAATGTATTTGTCTGTATTTTATATGTCTTTATTGGTTTTTTTCTTTTGTTTGTTCACAAATGTAATGTGGAGTTTGCATTTTGTGTATCTATTTAGGATATAAAAGTTTGGCAGTTTAATAATTGTTTTGTTCTTTGAGGTTTGTGGGGTATGGTTTCTGTGTAAGTATATAATATTTGTGTGTCTTTTGTCTAAATGCCTTATTTATGGATGTGTGATTTTTTGATGTTGTTTATTATCTATATATATGTATGGAGTATTGTTGTATGTGTTGTACAGTTTGTGTATTGTAAATGTATTTTTTATGTTTTTAAATCTACAGCCCTGATGAAGTCCTGTGTTTCAGGACAAAACGCGTTGGCTGTTTGTTCTTAAAGATCGAACTAATAAAGAAGAGAATATTGGATCTCTGTACAACTGCTTCATTGAACATTGATTATTTACATGAATTTAAGTTCCTTGTAAAGTGGTGCAGCTCTGATTTTGTTTTTCTACATTTGAACAATCTTTGCTGAATAGTTTCTCTTTCAAAGATGTCATTCACATGTCTAATTATACTTTTATATCCAAAAATCCCATTTTAAAATACTCACATGATTTATTATAAACATTATTTTCCAATAATCTTGATTTTCAATAATGCTTTTTTCCTTTCAATTTGGTATAATAAATTTCTTACATTTTTTCATAAATCTTTTTTCCATAAAAATTGGAAGAAGGGTATTATATTGATTCACCAATTTGTAAAACACACTTCTATTGTACCTTTTACTCAATTACAAACAAAATAATCACTCACCTAACTCCTTTTCAAAAGAATATGAGCTAATTTCCTGTGCTCTCCATTCCTTTTTTCTCGCTCACCTCCTCCTCTAGACACACCTACACCTTTGACACTTTTAGATATGGTCCACCCTGATTCTATATATATATATAAAACATTGTCACCTTCTTCCATTAGAATTAAAAGTTCTCTTGAATTACCATGGGGAGCAGATTTATCCATATTGTTTTCTGCACAATTATGGGAGAAAGTTTGGCTTAAAATATGCAATACCTCCAGAGCTGCTTGCATTGCACAGTCCCTATTTTTTTGTTTACAACAGGGCTGTCATTTCCCAGGAACGTATTTCTAAATTTAACTCATCTGCTTCTTCACTATGTTGGTCATGCTCCATATGCACTGGCTCTTAAACACATTTGTTATATTATTGTTCTCATGTTAATAAGTTCTGGAACTCCATTTGGTCTAAATGTTTAAAGATTTTCAAATTCAATGTACCACTAACTTTAAAAAAAATGTTTAGGTTCTTTAGCATCTAACTTTGAAAATTTTGCTCCTAAACCTTTGTTGCTTGATCTTTGTTTTGCACTTGCTTTTAAAGTTCTAAACTTTCTATGTTAACATGGTGGAACTTTATCTGTGATGAACACAGAATACATACTGTTTCTTCAGTGACATTACATCAGAAGATTAAATCTGATTTATATTGGTTACCTTTTACTACCTCTCTTTCCTCAACTTCTCAGTATTTTAATTGACTCTCTCTCTCTTTCTCCTTTCGCCACCTCTCTTCTTTCCCATTCCTTTTTACTCCTTTCTTACTCTTCTTTCATCTATCTCCTGTTTCTTTATATATAAAATGACAAAACAATCTTTTTATTACAAAAGTTGGTCTCTTAAAATTCCAATACTTGTTGATGTATGAACTTTTTCACAAATGTTGTCTCTTTTTCTTTCGCAATTTGAATCTTCAATAAAAAAAAAAATTTACAGAAAAAAACCCAATCATCTCAAATCTTACTTGACAGGAATTTACAGCTAATCTCTGTGAAGCCCAGACTTAGGTACTGAACAGAAGGAATGCAGACAAGGGTGAAGATGCAATGCAAGATATTGAACTATTCTACTCCCCATTGAACCTGCTTTATAACGTGATAATTGTGATCCTCTGTACAAAAGATAATGTAAAATCAGTCAATTTTGTATGGTCGTGTGTCAAAGCAGAGCTCCCAGGTCACCCCTTACCAAATGTGGCACCAAACAGTCCTGACATTTTTTGTCAACAGCTCTTTGCATTGTGTGACATGTAGTTTTGATTTTCCTGTTAAAGGTTGTTATATTCCATATAGGTATCCTATATAGGCACAGGTAACATTGCAACCTTTCACCTATATTCTTCCCTACATTACATACATAACGGTTCTTAGGGACTGTCCTATTACCTAGATACAACACTGGATTCAGAACGCGGGTTTTCCCCTAGTTCGAATCTCATACATTATGCATGAGGCTTCTTGGAAGCACAGCAGGACTAACAGCAGGACTAACAATTCCTGTATAATATCTCTGTATAAAGTTCAGGCCCGACGTCATCCTTTAGGCCGACACAGTAACACAGCACGGTAGGACCCCTGGGGAGACCTATGGGTATATATACATCACGTCTTGCTTAGAAGGACAGAGGAGACCGAGACTTCCCGGCTGACACACTGACCAGAGACGCTGAGGTTCCTACATGCTGACGCTCCAGCTCGCAGTGGTCTAACATCCCTCGCGGGGTGTCCAACTCGAGACCAGGACGGGGTCCCATATTCTCTCATTCTCAGGTAATGGGGTTGACTAGATCCTAGAGGGATTCTTGGCATAACACCTACATAGATGCTAGGTACATTTAGTTACATCTAGCTAGGGAGGCATCGTTGGAGTACGCACCTTTTATCATGTGTTTTATGTACTTGCTTATATTTATGATTATTACAAGATGGTAGAACTATACCATTCCTTTACTTTTGTAGTACTGCTAATCATATATCTCTGCTACTGTCTAATGGTTGTTGCAGCTCATCTATTCTACACTAGAATAACAACTGTTCAATAAGTACTTACTGAAAACGACCAGCCTGTTTATTCTGTGTAACTCTATGAGACAAACTAAGGGGCACATTACGATGACGGGCGGACAAAGTCCGCCCGCCACCGTAGCGGTGAATGGGACCATCCGCCATAGGAGCGGCGGTCCCGCCACGAGTATTAGGATGCCACCGCCACGGTGGCATCCCCTATTCCCAAGATTGTGGCGGGCGGTGTTCACAGCACCGCCCGCCACAATGCTTGGAATGCACGTCGTGCATTGGCATGCACAAGGTGACAGGCACCGCGTGTGCCTGCCACCTTGTCCATGCCAATGCTCCATGTGCACCCCCCACCCCCCCAACACTCTGGGGGCCCGCAACGGGCCCCAATAGCAAAGACCGTATGCCTTTCCATGGCGGCGTTGCCGCCATGGAAAGGCTGCTCTCCGCAACCATCCTAATATGGATGGCGCTGTCTTGCAGACACCGCCACCATATTAATGCCCTTTTCCGCCCGGTCACCTGTGTGACCGGCGGAAAACCGGCGGACGGTCTTTCCGTCTGCCGGGCTCCCTCCGCCATCGTAATGTGGCTGGGGAAATGGCATGCGGGCGGAGGGGAATGGCGGGCGGATCGCCACCGCCATACGGGCGGTATTGATCCGCCCGTCATCGTAATGACCCCCTAAGTGAGCACGAGTGACTGAGCAAAAAGTAGTACATTGTTTCCACGATTCTGAGGGATCAGGGTTGTCATGTTCTGAGGTTGCCAGAATCTATTCTCTCCTTGGTAAGAGGAGATTATAGTGGCACTGTGAGCTAGCTAATACAGATAGGCTAACGTATCCGGTGGGGGTGCACGGAATCAGTCTGCCACCAATCCCACAGTTTATGTTATCCAAACCCGCAGATCCTGTACAGGTCATATAGGAAAAACACGACATGGCGCCGCCAACGATGGTTGGGTACTTATTTAACAGTAGAATCTGAGTAGTTCAGTCGTGCTATTCTCAGAGACCCCTACTCACAAAACACCAGAGACGTCTGGAGTGGGTGGGCACAAACTCCGCTACAGCTGAGTAGGCTAAAAGATCCTATTTATTGGCTGTTGGTTAATCAAGCTTGAAGGACACAGTGTTCCTAAAAATTGTGCAAAACACCGTATCTTGGTTCCCTTGAAAAGTTATTTAGTGTTCTAAAAACAATGACTAACCAGGTCTTAGACCCACTGCAACAAGCACTGCCCCTCTCGGAAGACGAGGAAGATGCAGATGCAATACATATTGCACCAAATTTTAGAAATACAGTCACCCTGAAAATGCTGGAGCATGGGTTAACACCTAGGGGTGGCATAGTAGTATTCGTGATTGAGGTACACAAATCATACAAAACAGAGGTATTTTATTTGTTTGTTACATTCCCAGCAGCAAATGCAAGAACAAAAACATTTCACTCCTACACAGAGGGAGATGCACCAGTGGAATATTGTCCGTTTGAGGACATTGAAGTTCCGCTCACGTACCAGGAACACTTATACTGGTTTAAAGGCGCCCTAGCCCACATAAGAAGAAGAGTGAGACTTGGCCCACTCGGAAGAGAAGGGGCAATATGGCTGATATTAGCGGCCTACACACCACATCCTGACATTGAAACAATGCCACCAGGAGACTTACTCATACAACACAAAGAATTGATAAAAAATTACAGAAACTTGACGCAATTCGTCATGAGGACACTTACAATCTAACCAGCAATGGTTACAACAAATGGAACTCAAGCTCAGAGTACAGCAACTAAAATCACACCTCAAACATCACACCTTTGATGGGTAAAATGCCCACAAAACGTGAACAAATGCCATTCTTGGTAGCTCAGAAAATAACACAGCTAGAGGCAGTATTTCCGAATACTACCCTGTATGAAAAACACAGAATGCTAACAATCTGCTTGCCCATGGGGATAAGACCACAAATAGAGGATTGTACCACTTGGGGTACAGTCTTTGCTGCCATTTATACCAGAACACATGGTATCCCATCATTAGCAGTAGTACCAGATGTATTGAGACAAATACAAAACGAGTACGGAGCAGAGCCTGCCCTGAACTTAGGGATGAAGTTACTAGGTAACTATGCCCAGGTATCAGCCATAATATTAGCTAATATTAAAGGGGAAGCAGCTTCAGTGGCTATCTGCCAACGCCTAAGGGAGTTCAGTCCTTTAGAACAAGAACACGAACTACCGAAAATAATTGAAACTGCATATGCAGAATTAGGCAGAGACAGTTTGGGTGGGAAAGCTTTAAAACCACAACTGATGGGCAGTCCTGAAAAGGACACTTCCAAGCAGACACCTGCTTCAACAAAGAAGAAGTGGGACAATAAGAAACAACAAAACTTTAAAGGAAACAGATCTCAATCCAGAGGTAGATCTCCTCCACAGGAGCCCTCCGAAAAGAGGTAGAACCTTAGGAATAGGGATAACATTAGGAAACCTGACAGGTATCTGAATACTGATACACGTTCCTCTCGTTCCTTTCAGGGTTCATCGAAAAACTCAGAGAGGGAAGGACGGTCAGACAGACAAGAAGAGCGTACAAAGTCCAGAGACAAGCAGCACGCTCAAGATTACACTTCTAAAAAAGAAGAGAAACCAAAGCAAGAAGCTCAAAATCAGGTCAGGGAGATCTTAGATCAACTAGAATACCAAGGGGTGATCGGAAATTGCACCTCATCGATGAATAATCCTTTGTTTCCGGTCATGAAACCTGACAATTCATATCGTTTAGTTTTAGATTATAGACATCTAAACACTTGCACTAAGACATTTGTAGTCCAAAATGCACACAGTGCCGCATTAATGAATAACATTGTGCGGAAAAAATATAAAACAACACCTGATATCTCAAATGGATTTTTCTGCCAAAATATAGCGCTCAAAAGCAGGTATCTAACAGCATTCTCAGCGCTAGGGTCCCGACCTCAATTTTGTCGACTCCCCCAAGGGTATAAGAACAGCCCGGGATTGTTTTCGGCTAGAGTAACTGAGTTACTTCAAAATTTGGACGAAGAGGCATTGTCCTATGTGGATGATATCTATCTAACGGACGATGACCTAGAGGAGCACTTGAACAGAGTGAATACCATAATTTTGGGATCTGCATCTGAGGGCTACAAATTCAACTTTAAAAAATCAAAAATTGCCCAACTCAGTGTCCTGTTTTTAGGATATGAGCTTTCAAGTGAAGGGAAAGCCTGGCAGCCAATTTTTAGAAAAAAACCTCCAAAATCATTAAACAATTTACAATCAATTCTGGGATTCCTAAATTTTGGTAGAACATACATTTTAGATTACGCAGAAAGAGTAAAACCTTTCTACGATTTAATAAAACCTGATTTTTCAGTACGACAATGGACACAGGAACACACAGATATCCTTCGTTCCTTACAAGCTATGATAGCTTCCAAACATTTACAGACCCGTGTAAACGTACGAAACCTGGTGATCCGTATAGTTGCGGGTCAATCTGGGTACACCTATCTAACATATAATGAAGGTGAAACAGTACCAATTGCATACAAATCACATTTGTACACAAATGCTGAGATGCGCTTCGCATCTGCAGAAAAGATTCTAACAGCAGTACAGACTGCTGTAGTGAGAGAAAGAGCACTGGCTCAGGGGAAACGAATAATAGTAGGATCTCCGGTTCCAGCCTTAGAGGCTGCGACAAAGGCAAACGTTCCTAACGCTAAAGCCTTACATCCGAGATGGATACAATGGGCTAATTCACTCACTGCATCAGATGTAGAATACAGGTACGACCCAAATTTAAAGACACAAGCATTTTTGCAATACGAACAAGAATATCCTCTACCAAACGAAATAATGCCTCTAGATCAGTATGAATATATAGTTTATACTGACGGATCAGCTCAACCGGCCATAGGAAGTAAGCAACAATATAGCGCGGCATGCGCAATCGTTAAAGGTCGCATGCGGGATGGAAGGTTCCACCCGAGTTGCACAAAAACGCAGTCTCTAGGAGACTGCACGGCACAGCTGGCAGAGTTAAAAGCCTTGGGCCCGATTCACAGAACTAACTTAAGACAAAATCCTAAACTTACTACCATTTTGGTATTCACAGAAGGCACTTACTCATTTTGGTATTCACAGAAGGCACTCACTTACTCATTTTGAGTAACTTACTCATTTTGAGTAACTTACTCATTTGTGTAACTTACTCATTTTGGTATTCACAGAAGGCACTTACTCATTGATGAGTAAGTGCCTTCTGTGAATACCAAAATGAGTAAGTTACACAAATGAGTAAGTTACTCAAAATGAGTAAGTTACTCATTTTGTATTCACAGAAGGCACTTACTCATTTATGAGTAAGTGCCTTCTGTGAATACCAAAATGAGTAAGTTACACAAAATGAGTAAGTTACACAAAATGAGTAAGTTACTCATTTTGGTATTCATAGAAGGCACTTACTCATTTATGGTTCTTTTCATTTCGACCAGTCTGGATGGACTGCATCTTACCTGTCCTCCGATGCCTGTTTTGCGGAGAAGAATGCGTGTTAGACCTTTGTTTGACACTCCCATCATGTGCGCAACCGGACATGAATGCTTTACTGGACCCGATAACGGCCCATGTTCTGCAGTGTCCTCAGCGTATTCTGATGTTGATGGCGGCATTCCTTGAGCCCCCCCAGGTAGTAACAGAACATGTTGGTATGGACACCGGCTCCTCCTCTGACACCCAGGCTTTGGACAGCGCACAGGCTGCCCCAGCACCGGCTGCGGACAGTGTGGAACGTCATCTGTGCTCAATTGACGTACTCTGCGAGGTGCTACAGGGGCCGTCTACTGTGGAAGAAAGTAACAAAAATGTTGCGTCTACCAGCCAGGACACATAAACATTTGACTCATTTGGCTCGTCGTGTGCTGGAAGAAATTCGCCCATTTTTAAACAAGCTCAAATTTGGAACTCAAAACAAAGTTGACATTCTTTTCATTTACTGGGCATATATGGCTTTCTAATGCTTATAGTGCTTCGGACTATGACTATGGACACTTTAGAGCTATGGCTTGCAAAAACCTTTTTTACATTTTTTAAGTTTTTTAGAAATGTTTTAGAAATTTTAAACGTTTTAGCAGAACAGATGTTTTTATAAACTTTGTGCGTACCAATATCTAGTTAGACTAGTAGTACGGTATTAAGTTACATATGTCGTCCAGTCGGAAGAGGAGTGGGTGTTATATTCCATATAGGTACCCTATATAGGCACAGGTAACATTGCAACCTTTCACCTATATTCTTCCCTACATTACATACATAATGGTTCTTAGGGACTGACCTTTTACCTAGATACGACACTGCATTCAGAACGCGGGTTTTTCCCTAGTTCGAATCTCATACATTATGCATGAGGCTTCTTGGAAGCACAGCAGGACTAACAGCAGGACTAACATCTCCTGTATAATATCTCTGTATAAAGTTCAGGCCCAATGTCATCCTTTAGGCCGACACAGTAACACAGCAAGGTAGGACCCCTGGGGACACCTATGGGTAAATATACATCACGTCTTGCTTAGAAGGACAGAGGAGACCAAGACTTCCCGGCTGACACACTGACCAGAGACGCTGAGGTTCCTGCATGCAGACGCTCCAGCTCGCAGTGGTCTAACATCCCTCACGGGGTGTCCAACTCAAGACCAGGATGGGGTCCATTCTCAGGTAATGGGGTTGACTAGATCCTAGAGGGATTCTTGGCATAACACCTACATAGATGCTAGGTACATTTAGTTACATCTAGCTAGGGACGCATCGTAGGAGTACGCACCTTTTATCATGTGTTTTATGTACATGTATATATTCATGATTATTACAAGATTGTAGAATTATACCATCCCTTTACTTTCGTAGTACTGCTAATCATATATCTCTGCTACTGTCTAATGGTTGTTGCAGCTCATCTATTCTACACTAGAATAACAACTGTTCAATAAATACTTACTGAAAACGCCCAGCCTGTTTATTCTGTGTAACTCTCTGAGACAAACTAAGTGAGCACGAGTGACTGAGCGAAAAGTAGTACATTGTTTCCACGATTCTGAGGGATCAGGGTTGTCATGTTCTGAGGTTGCCAAAATCTATTCTCTCCTTGGTAAGAGGAGATTATAGTGGCACTGTGAGCTAGCTAATACAGATAGGCTAACGTATCCGGTGGGGGTGCACGGAATCAGTCTGCCACCAATCCCACAGTTTATGTTATCTAAACGCGCAGATCCTGTATAGGTCATATAGGAACTACACGACAAGGTGTGGCAAAGCTATCTGATAAAAATAACAGACAAACATAAATGCCCACATAAAATGTATAAGGAACCTGGAAAGGTCTGTATATTAAATAATTATTGTGACACAGATTTTTTGTTGGTGCTAGAACTAAAATCATTCATTAGACCTTTTTTAAATGATGGGGTTTGCAGAGATCCTTGCGGGAAACAAATCCCCAAATAACAATTCTCTTTTGTGCAGATTGGAAAATGCCCCACAAGAAAAAAAGATTCTAAAGCCAACCTTTACTTTTGGTGAACTCGTTATAGTTTTAGCATAAAGGTATTTAAGAAACAATATGTGCTAGAATGTTAAGACATTTAGGCCTCCTATCACTCTCAGAATTGAAAAACCTACCAAAGCGGACCGGAAGAACACTTTTTTTAAATACACAAAATAGAAAAGAACTACGAGGTTAATTGATATTGTTTTTATGAAAGAGAAACTCTTTTTTTCAGGGTTAGTCTTAGGGTCCGGTTACGAGTATGGCAGTCCATTGTGAGCCCATCATGAAAAAGGTGGTGGAGAGGCAACCAAGGGGGCCCTAACAGGGCCACGGTCACTCCTAGGCCTGAGTTTGCATGCAGGGAGGGCCATGTGGTGCCCCCCTGAATTTTCACCCTGTTCCTGCATTGTGTGGCATGCCGTGCAGAAACGTGAAGTCGGCGCTCACACAGCGGTGGTCTGCGTGTTAGGCTCTCCTATGAGCCTAGCATACCACAGCCGTGAGACCGCCGCCGCACTGCCCGCCCACCCTGGATTCAACACTGAATCCGGCTGGTGGGTGCATTGCAGCCTTGGCGGTCCTCCTGTTGGCGCAGTGGTGGTGAGTTGACAGGAGGACCGCCAAAGTTGTAGTAAAGCCCTAAGAATTATTTAGCTGAACAGCACACCTTTTGGCAGAATGCAGTGTATCCTCGGGGGCTATATTTGAATAAAGCAGCTGCATTTTTCTGGACTGATGCCACAGGGGAGAGGGCACATGTCATGCCTTGTGAATTCAGGTGGGGGAAACAATGTTGTCCTACACAGCAAAGCAAATCTGCTTATTCTGTAACTGACGCTCATTGTGACCTTTGAAAATTATCGTCTACAGCCCAGTTACATGGATGAAAGCGCTTTTCGGTATGGGTACTATCCTCTCCCAGGCAGACATGACTGAAAGTTATTATTTTGTTTTCCTAGGCAGCAAGTTATTTTTTATAGTTGAATGGACCAGAGGTGATCGTCCATGACTGGAGCCGTGAGTGTACCATTCGCTCTCCTCAACCATTTATTCTCTCAGCAATGCACTCTGAGAAATAGTGAGTAGGCTGGTGCCAGCAATATTAGCCAATGATAACTCTGCATGGAAGAGGAGAGTTGCTAGACGATTCAGCCTCCAAGACAATAGTGCAGAATGTAGTTTTGATCTTGATTTTACATGTATACAATGATACTGCGCTAATGTCTTTGAAATGAAATTCCTAAATCCCGTAGAACTGTGTTTTCCTAACTCTTTAACTAGGCTTCAATTTAGGCCCAGTCGCCATCATTTTCAAAATGGATGTTTTACCCCTACACATTTCACTGTTCATTATTCCTGCAGTACACAGTCCAGAAGAGTCATTTTCTATTGACCTTGCTCTTACTGTTCTTGATAAAATCATTCTAGCTTGCTCCCAGTAATGTAACGTTTCCAAGGACCTTCCGCTAGCTCACTTTGCCCTATTCATTCACAATAGTTTGCTGTTGTTAATGCAACTAGTTTGCCTGCCATCATAAGCGTAAGTGAGCAGGATCAATATTCATGTAGTGGGATAGCGCTTAGGTGCAAAGTCAATATGACGTTTCATAGAAATGTGCTCTGATTTGCTGAGAATGTAACACTTTTGTTCACACCACAATGATTTTGCAGCTTTGGTGATTTAATGTGCAAACATAGTGTATATAAACCCCTGTTTTTGGGTGTAAGCCAGAGAACTTTCCTATGCTGCTAGAGATGCTATCATTTTCTCGGTTGATTTGCTGCTCACTTGGGACTTTTTTTTATTTTGAACTACTCTCTGATGATCTTATGCTGAGAGCCTTTTTGGCAATAACTTTTGCCAAATCTGTACCACTTCTTTGGAATTCTTTTGTAATAAAACCTTCAAAATGATTCCACTGATCTAGACCTCAAGTGGGCCCTTAATTAATTTACTATATTTTGGATGTGCTGAGAGGTTCTTTACCTCGGGGACAGATTGCTTTAGGAAACTGGGGTTTAACACCATCTCCGATTCATCAACCCGTGGGCATTCAGTTGGGATGCTAAATTTTATAGGTCCCCTGCCCACATTAGCAAAGGCAGGCACATGAGGTCAGCTTCATTTTCTCAACTGATTGCACCCCTGCCAAGTGCCATGTATTTGTATGACCATTGTAAAGCCTTGCAGCCATGCAGAGACATAACATATATAAATAGTGTTACACGTGATATGTGGTACTTAGCAGGGCTGTGGATCACCAGAACTGATGTTGGGAATTGGAGGGTGGAGCAAGACTGCTTATCTTGCGTGGCACCAATAAACCCTATGGTTGAAATATAAAGGGATTATCTCCCGGTATTTGGCAAGTTTCTCACTCATTTCAAGGCAAAAAGCTTTGTTGATCCAACCACTGAAATGGGGGCAGAGCAAAAAACAACCATAATGAGTCGCAGAGGTGTATCAGAAAAATACAATCAGATGCTTCAGAAAAAACACCCCCGGTCACAAAGTGGCCAGAGGGATGGCAGTCTTTAAATCTGTGGGCTCAAAATACCAAATGGCAGGGCCAGCTGGAGACAAAAAACAGACAAGGTTTCTTTCCAAAGCACACCCAACTTTTGCAGCCCAAAAGTGGCTAGAGATATGCGATCATGGTCAAGCTGATTTTTAGTGAGTTAAGCCTGAAATCTGTGGGGTACGTTACCTCAGGAGGAGCAAAGAAAAAGCCCATCAACATCATTTGATCAAAGAATGATTACCTTAGCCAGCCCATCAGTTTTGTCTGTTATTCATAAATTCTCCAGCATCTCTGGTTACAAAATCAACTGTATATGTGAGACCCTCCCGATGTCTTGGACTACTGGTAAAGTCAGTCTTTTGTGGCTACAATATGTGATGGGTTCACAAGGCACTTTGTTACTTGGGTATCTGTATCAATAGAGGGCTAATGCATATAATGGAAAATAATTTGCTTTTCTAATTGACCTCACTAAAAAGAAATGTATACAATTAAGTCATACTTAATTCTGTGAGGTAGAGTGCAAACAATTAAGAAGACTATAGCTACTTCAATTATAATTTTGGAATACTACTACTCCAGATACCCAGACAACTCCTGCCCCAAATATATTCTGATATTAGAGACTACATATGGAGTGGCCAGAGACCGAGGCTGAAAGCAGCCAAACTATTGGCACACAGCAGTGTGGAAGGACTTCGATTATCGAATATGTTACCTTTTAGGCTAGCCTTTCACTTGTCACAGCTAACATATTCCTTGCAAGACCTGGAGGAGGCAATGTTGTGGGTGGCAAAAATCATGCCGGCAGTATCCAATAAGCCATATTTGATATCTCTCTGGTGCAGCTGGACCACAATGCAAGACTTTTTTTAAAGTCTGACATTGGTTTTAGGGGAATAGTCGGCAGAGAAAAAGATCAAATTCTCATCATTTAGATATGGAGCCTTTTGCTTCTTTGCTGCCTGGAGAATGGCTTTAACATGTTGGTGGTGCAGTATACATGCTGTCTTCTAAAATGCCCAAATACATTGGTACCGGTTTATACCAAAGTACAGAACAATACTTAGGGGTCGATTACGATGGCGGTCGGAAAAACATACCGACCGCCACGGTAGCGGGAAAAAACCGCCCGCATGGCCAACGGGAAAAACGCCGGATACATTACGATGAACCGGCACAATAATCCGTCCGCGGCGGCGGGAGACAACGAAAAACCGCCCGCACTCGCCGGACCAGCTGAAAATCCGACCGCAACGGCTGGATACTCAGCGGAAAAGCCAAGAACCGCCGCCATGCACACGGAGTAACCGCCCGTGACATTATGACATCCCAGCTACCACCATGGTACCTACCTATGAATCCGACCGCATCGTGCGCGAACAGTGATGAATCCGATAGGCGGCAGAAGGGCTGCAGCATAGCCACCGCTGCCAAGGAACCGCTGCGGAGGAACCGCAAAAAAAATGGCGGACGTAGAAAAAATACGAAAAAAAATACAAACAATGCACACACTGAAGTAGACCTGTCCCAATACAAACCAAAAGTGCCCAATGACAACAGCCCCAGAAATTTCAAAATAACCAATCACAGGACAACACACACAACACACCTGACAGCAACATACCAGCTTACCACACCCCCCATAGCCGAGCATAAAACCAGCCCCTCCCTGACCACAATCCTTTGCTACACTCCACAACTGAAGGTCCCAACCCCAGAGAACAAAGGAGAGGCAAACCTGCACACAGCACCACCACAACACACACACCACCCACAACACCCACACAACTGCACCACAGAACATCTGCACAGCACACACCATGGCACCACACAAAATGCCAAAATTCACTGATGCAGAGCTTGCAGTCATGGTAGATGAGATAATAAGAGTTGAACCACAACTCTATGGCAACATGGTCCAACACACCCCATTAGCCACAAGAACCCAAATGTGGGTGAGGATAGTCAATAAGGTCAATGCAGTAGGGACCACCCCCGCAACAAGCAGGAAATACAGAAGCGGTGGCATGACCTGAAGACCCTGGTGAAGAGGAAGAGGGCCAAGAACCGTCAGCTGGCTGACGGGACTGGTGGAGGCACTCCCATCCCACCCAAACCATACAGTCCGTGGGAGGAGAAGGTCCTTGGAATCCTACATCCAGAGAGTCTGGAAGGAATCCGCGGGGGACTGGAAGCTGGTAAGTACAAACCAATGTATATCATCACATTGCCATGTACCGTCTTGCACAAATTCAAACCTACAACCCCTAGGCCAAAGGACATTCGTCTGACCCACAATACCCAAAACAGGTCACACAGATGTAACCACCACTCAACCTGAAAAAGCACAAAGCTAAACAAAACCAACTGGGATGCATGTGTACAGACAAAAAGCACTACAACACACACCAGGCCCCCATCTCCCACCCCTCAGCAGGATGGAGCACCACACCCAGAAGCATGTGTCAGCCATTGAACGCTCCCCCACCACCTAACAGGTAGGTAGCCATCTTCACAGGGATGGGGAATGTGTATCTGGAGGCAGCACTACAACTCCCAACAGGCCCCCTCACCCACCCCTCAGCAGGATGGAGCACCCCACCCAGAAGCATGTGTCAGCCATTGAACGCTCCCCCACCACCTAACAGGTAGGTAGCCATCTTCACAGGGTTGGGGAATGTGTATCTGGAGGCAGCACTACAACTCCCAACAGGCCCCCTCTCCCACCCCTCAGCAGGATGGAGCACCCCACCCAGAAGCATGTGTCAGCCATTGAACGCTCCCCCACCACCTAACAGGTAGGTAGCCATCTTCACAGGGTTGGGGAATGTGTATCTGGAGGCAGCACTACAACTCCCAACAGGCTCCCCTCTCCCACCCCTCAGCAGGATGGAGCACCCCACCCAGAAGCATGTGTCAGCCATTGAACGCTCCCCCACCACCTAACAGGTAGGTAGCCATCTTCACAGGGTTGGGGAATGTGTATCTGGAGGCAGCACTACAACTCCCAACAGGCCCCCTCTCCCACCCCTCAGCAGGATGGAGCACCCCACCCAGAAGCATGTGTCAGCCATTGAACGCTCCCCCACCACCAAACAGGTAGGTAGCCATCTTCACAGGGATGGGGAATGTGTATCTGGAGGCAGCACTACAACTCCCAACAGGCCCCCTCTCACACCCCTCAGCAGGATGGAGCACCCCACCCAGAAGCATGTGTCAGCCATTGAACGCTCCCCCACCACCAAACAGGTAGGTAGCCATCTTCACAGGGATGGGGAATGTGTATCTGGAGGCAGCACTACAACTCCCAACAGGCCCCCTCTCACACCCCTCAGCAGGATGGAGCACCCCACCCAGAAGCATGTGTCAGCCATTGAACGCTCCCCCACCACCTAACAAGTAGGTAGCCATCTTCACAGGGTTGGGGAATGTGTATCTTGGAGGCAGCACTACAACTCCCAACAGGCCCCCTCTCCCACCCCTCAGCAGGATGGAGCACCCCACCCAGAAGCATGTGTCAGCCATTGAACGCTCCCCCACCACCTAACAGGTAGGTAGCCATCTTCACAGGGATGGGGAATGTGTATCTGGAGGCAGCACTACAACTCCCAACAGGCCCCCTCTCACACCCCTCAGCAGGTTGGAGCACCCCACCCAGAAGCATGTGTCCGTAAGTAAAAACCAAAGTGACACTGCACAGGTAATCAGACAGTGCATGCACACCACCATCACTCAACAAAAGCATTGAGAGACATGACAACATGAGGCTCTACTTCACCCAAAAATAGAAAAGAAAAGCACAGCCATTGACAGGATGCAGACAGCTCAGCGTACGTAACTGTGACAGAAACAGAACTGTGACTCTCAACAAATATGTCCAAGCAAACGGGCCTCTGACATGCATCACCCAGACTTCCCTCTGTAGCGTACATGGGTGCTGATCATGAAGGACCATGGGAAAACCAAACTAGCATGGTCTGCTGTATAAAGAAATACAAGCACAGGACACGTCAACGGTATGCATGTGTTGACAATGGCTAGTCCATGCACACAGGTAATGTCTGCCAGGCAGAGTGATCAGCAAAGATGCTGAACATCAACTTGTAGTCATGCCAGTTGTCAGATGACAACCTCACATTGAAATCACCAATACTAGACGTGTGGCATGCTAACCAATCACAGGTCACACCATTGTTTAATGATGAATGTAACTCCACTTCATGGCATGAGGCACATCACTGTGCAGACATACAATGTGTGAAAAAGGCAACTGTGTGTAGCATAACATGTAAATAAGAGACATCAAACACAGCAACCCTGAGGTGTGTAAGGCAATTACCATCTACTTCCTGTCCCACAGGTGACCAACAACTGACTGCAGAGGACGACAACCTCAACCAGCACAGCCAGTCACCAGCTCCCGAACATCTCCCCTCGGATGCAGACTCCCTGGATAATGATGAGGAGGAGGACCAACCCGGACCATCTGGTGTGGCAGGGCGTAATGTGCCCCAGGACCCCACAGCCCCACCACCCTCAGCAACAACATCAACGCAGAGCCCTGCTGCAACGACCTGTGCCACCACCACCTCCACCACCACTACCACTACCACTGCTGCCTGCAACACTCGCCCTGCTCCACAGGCCAACCAGACCACAACAACTGCGGAGGTACGGGAGAGTAGGCCGGTGCCCACAGGAGGGAGGCAACAGGGCCGTGACAGCAGGCCAGGTGTGAGGACAAGGCTGACCCAAAAGGAAGAAGACCCTGGCACTGAATCACTGGCACACATTCACAGAGTTGTGGGGGCCTATGAACACGCCCAGGGACAGTTGAGGCAGGCTCAGCAGGATGCCCGTGAGCAACAACAGATGCTGCGCTCAATTGACAACCGCATGGGCCAACTCGTGGCCTGCATGGGCCAAATCAGGGACCTCCTGGGCCAGCTAGTGGGGGTCCTCAGGGACAGGCATGCGGCACCGCCAACACCTACAGCTCCCTCTGTTGTGACGTAGGATGACAGACCCCCATCCTCCCCTGCATCCAGCGAGCATGGGGACTCATCAGACACCACTGGCCATGCACCTGTGTCCCCCCCTGCCAAAAGAGCAAGGGGCCGCCCGAAAAAATCATTGGGAGCATCCCGTGGCAAAGCACCTGGCAAAAGCCAGTCAAGTAGCCAGCCATGATGGCACCCCTCTTCACCCTGCTGTGTACCCTGCAGACTGTCCCCACACACAATGCCGTGGGAATGGCAAATGACTGTTGGACTGTGTTACCATACTGATCTAGTGTATACTCTATTGTCTCATCTACCATCACTGACAAATCTGTTATTCACCATTCACAAATAAATATCCACATCAACATCACATGTATCCACTGTAAATAAACACTAATAACGCACCAATGTAGTTGTCACTGTTCCATGTTCATCACAGTATGTTAACTCACACCCATGATTACAATGTCACAGGAGCAGGGATACTCCGTAGGCAAGTAGAGGCTGAAGGGACCTAGGAAAACACAACAGAACATCAGTTGCTACTCAGGTGGTGGACTAACAACCATCACACAACACAGCACATCAAGGTACGACAATCTGCACATGTCACAAGGAGCAACTGTACCAACATAGACATCAAGTAGCTGTGTCAAAAGATCCCTTACCATACACATCTGCAGCCAGCACTGACTCTGCAACATGCTGTAGTCACAAAACTCACATACACATATTCACCAAGCACAACATCATCAGACAACAGCCAGTATTGACATTGCCACTGACCATCAAGTGAAGTAGTTGTTGATGAGCTGCTGACGCTGTCCAACACCTTCCTCCTCTCCACTATCCTCGCCACTTGACGTTTGGGTATTTGCAGGTGGGGGCTGTGGCTGGTCATCATCATCCTGGATTAAGGGGATCCCCTTCCGCACGGCCAGGTTGTGTAGCATGCAGCATGCTACCACTATCTGACACACCTTGACGGGTGAGTACTGCAGAGCCCCTCCGGTCTTGTCGAGGCATCGAAAACGCGATTTCAGGAGTCCAAATGTTCGCTCAATGACCCGACGTGTCCTCCCATGGGCATTGTTGTAGCGCACTTCAGCTGGTGTCCTGGGATTGCGAAGTGGACTCAGCAACCAAGGTCCGTTGGGATATGCAGAGTCACCTAAGTGTGAAAGACACATACAGATTGAGTGTCTGACATGTGTCCGAGGACAGCATGGCACACAAACAGCACACGACTCGACCCTTTGTACTCACCCACAATCCATGCCCGCTCCGGCGCCAGATTGGCCATCAGCTGTGGTAAAATGCTGTTGCGCATTATGTGTGAATCGTGGGCTGATCCTGGAAACTTTGCACAGACGTGTGAGATGACCATATTTGCCTGGCACACCACCTGCACATTGATGGAATGATAATGTTTCCTATTTCGGTAAATATGCTCCCGTGCTTGGGGTGGAATCAGGGAAACATGTGTGCCATCTATTGCACCAATTACATTAGGAACGTGTCCAAGTGCATAAAATTCGCCCTTCACATCCGCCAACTCATGCCGCCTGGGGAAATGTATGAATTGGTCCCTGTGTTGCATCATAGCCAACAGGACATCACGTAGCACCATGCTGAATGTTGGTTGGGACATCCCCCTGCAATGCCCACAGTTTGCTGGAAGGATCCCGTAGCCACGAAATGTAGGAATGCCATCACCTTTGCCGTTGCCGTGAGTGCTGTTGGGTATGTCCTGCGTGGAAGCAGGTGTGGCTCCAATATTGCACAAAGTTCCAGGAGGTTTGTCCGATCCAGACGGAATCGCCTTATGATGTCGGTATCCTCCATGTTAGCCAGCAGGGTGAAGGTACGAAACACATTAGGTCGCCTCCTAGGTGAGATGAAAGGGGACACGTCATAGCAACATAAATTAGGATGTGCACAAATTCATAAAGTCTGTCCTGTCACGGCGCTAACATTGACTGTCATCCCTGAAAGCACACAGTGCAGTTCAGTGTTGTCCCAACATGAGACAGATTAATTGTACAACTGTCATGGATGTGCACAGTCAGTAGACACAATACGAACACTGTCTATGTGAATGCCAAGAGTCACATATCGAGCTGAGGTGGACTCAGCCTTGGGTGTACATGACACAGGACATGTGTGAAGCAGAGACACTGCTGGCTTCCACGTTGCTGCTGTACCTGCCACACCTCATTGGCCAATAATTACAGGGGACACATCAACAACACAATGTGGATAGATCATTGGGATTGTCTTTGTACTCAGTGCCACTTCAAACACACTCAAATTCAATGACATTCACATCCCAAACCCATACATGTGCCAATGTCATCAGTACACAGGCCATATCTGCTGCTGACTTGAATACAAAGTCGGACAGTGACAGATGATGTCACGCCTGTGCAGAGTATGTGTACCACTGTAACAGGCCACCATTACCCCACTGCCCAATACTCTCTACAAGCACACAGATAGCCAATGTGGCACACATTAACAATAGACGAGGGACGTGATCAGCAGGGCCTGTATGCACCCTTAATCTTCCCCCATTTTGGACATTTACATGCAGCATCAAGGAGGGACTGCCCAAGGACACATGTGCACCACAACACATACCATGGTGATACACATCCAGCTGTTTCAAGACACAACAGTGCCACAACACAAACATACAACACTACATGGACAATGCCAAGCCAGTATGCCAACAAGTCTACGCATGAACATACTGTATGCATGACATATGGACAACTGGCTCAGACACCTGACACCAGTGGATGTAATTTTACACCACATGTCCCAAAGGACATGCATCCTGACCCTCATTCCACACAGGCTGTCAGGCCCAACACAGCATACAATCAATATCCCACATCTAACAAACATGCTGGCTGTGCATTAGTAGTGGGACACTGGTACCTCACATTGACCAAATGTCAGAGTTGGATGAGTGTCACAGGCACAACAGTCAAGGTACATCTCACCTGTCTTGGGTGCCCACTCCATCCTGATACACCAGCAGATGTGATCCACCCACACAGTGCTGGAATAGATGGTGAGCAAGGATGGCTAGCACCCCATAGCATGCACATACACTAGTGTTGGTGGCAACACACTGCACACGTGTGCCACTTGTGCTGACCATCCAACATTGCAGACAATTCCCGCTAATCAGTGCACACACATTGCACAGGCAAAACTGGACACCCATAGCCTGTGGACAAATGTCGCATACTATATTCCATACAGTTAGCACAATCCACAACCGTGCATGCAGTCCATCTGCCAACGCAACATTCCTGATGTGAACAATGGACATGCACTGGTGGCAGGTGAGTAGCACCGGAACACAGCACAACACTCAAAAACATAGTTTAGCTAAGCACCATTGTTGAAATGTACATGTCACTGATTCACATACAACAGTCCAAACAACATGAGCACAGACCTGACACTACCACATAGGTCCCTGTGATTACAGGTGGCAGACATGTAGCAAAGACATCTGCTCTGGCCGTCTACCCAAGTGACAAACAATAATAATGCAACGGATGCCAGGTGTGGTGCTGAAGTACTCGTCATCCTTTAGCAGGTCGAGCCCCCCTGTACATGTGGACATACACTGCAGGAGTTGCCAGTGTGTACAAAGACATAACATGCGGCATGTAATTGGTCTTAGCAATAACACAACAGGGTGACATCTGTTTCCAATGATGACAGTCATGCTGAATAAATGAGTTCATCTGGGTTTTCAGTGTAACACATGGGCTCAGGTGTGAGATAGTGGTCAGCATGGGTGGCAGATACGACATTGTGTGTAAATATTGCTCAACATAATGGAGTACAGTGTTCCATTTGGTGTGAGACGTTACACAGTGGCTGACATTTGTGACAGGAGACCATATCAATGTTATCCAGTGCCATGTGCCACTGTACGTATCCACTGTGCGTAGTACAGTAATGACCATTGATCCACACACAACAAGAACTGTCCGTAGGTGCCTTAAACGTGCCCCATAAACACAATGACGCACAGAGTGTACGATGTGATGCTGCATATTCCCCATAGCGGACGCACATACTGTCCGTGAATTGGGTGGCGGAGCATGCCAACCACCATTTGTACCTGTGTCGATGCCCACCACTGACGCAAGTGTTTCATGTGCTGCACGTGACACATTGGTGTTAGTGATGGCCCTCTACATAGCTGCAGATGGCGTTTGTCATGCTCCACCAGCCACATCCCGGTCACCCATGTCACTCTATGGCAATCAAACAGCGGTAGCGCCGGCCACGACCCCACGGTGTGTCACCGCCATGAACCATGCCCTTGCAGCCAATGGGGACCGCTATCGCGGTGGCATGATGCAGATTCAAAAATCGCGGTAGGCGTGCTCCGCCCCCAGCGGATGCGGAGATAGGATGCATTTGTAAGATGCACCACCGCGGTAGCGCCGGCCAGGACCCCGGGGTGTGTCACCGCCATGAACCATGCCCTTGCAGCCAATGGGGACCGCTATCGCGGTGGCATGATGCAGATTCAAAAATCGCGGTAGGCGTGCTCCGCCCCCAGCGGATGCGGAGATAGGATGCATTTGTAAGATGCACCACCGCGGTAGCGCCGGCCAGGACCCCGCGGTGTGTCACCGCCATGAACCATGCCCTTGCAGCCAATGGGGACTGCTATCGCGGTGGCATGATGCAGATTCAAAAATCGCGGTAGGCGTGCTCCACCCCCAGCGGATGCGGAGATAGGATGCATTTGTAAGATGCACCACCGCGGTAGCGCCGGCCAGGACCCCGCGGTGTGTCACCGCCATGAACCATGCCCTTGCAGCCAATGGGGACCGCTATCGCGGTGGCATGATGCAGATTAAAAAATCGCGGTAGGCGTGCTCCGCCCCCAGCGGAGGCGGAGATAGGATGCATTTGTAAGATGCACCACCGCGGTAGCGCCGGCCAGGACCCCGCGGTGTGTCACCGCCATGAACCATGCCCTTGCAGCCAATGGGGACCGCTATCGCGGTGGCATGTTGCAGATTCAAAAATCGCGGTAGGCGTGCTCCCCCCCTGCGGAGGCGGTCATTGGATGCTTTTGAAGAAGGCTGACCTGGAACACCAATGGCAGAAGACCATGACCACTGAAACGAGTCCAGGGCCCTATATATGTGTGGAAGGGAGCACCACATTTCCACTGCTCACAGAGCCTGCTGCCTGGGACCCCTCACCTGCTGCTGCCTCCAGGGACTGCTGCCTGGGACCCCTCACCTGCTGCTGCCTCCAGGGACTGCTGCCTGGGACCCCTCACCTGCTGCTGCCTCCAAGGACTGCTGCCTGGGACCCCTCACCGCCCACTGCCGCCGCTGACGTCTCATGTCCACAGTGATGGCTAGGACGGAGAAGATCCGTGCCACTCCATTTACAAGCGAGGAGCTGGATGTCCTGGTGGACGAGGTGCTGACACAGTACCCACGGCTATATGGTGGCCCAAATGTTGTGGTAAGTCTCCAACAGTGGGGGTGTGAGTGCAAGGGGGGCACACATGTAGTCGATCAGATGGTGTATGTGCCTGAGAGTGTGGGGTTGTGTAATGCACTGGCTGACATGCTGTTTCCTAGTTGTTAAGGGGGTGTATGCAACCCACACATTAAATGCATGGACATGAAGGGTGGATGGACATGTGTTGTGTACACATCCATATGGTGTGACAGCTATCTGGTGATGCATGTTTCGGGACAGTTATTGTTCATGTGACTGTTTGTGTGGCTCCTCGTTGTCCATCTCTGTGTGATTCTACCTGGCATGGACTGTCCACGCCCAATGTGACAAGGACACATCACTGACTGTACAGAGTGTGATACGTGTGTGGTTGGCATGAGTGTACATCAATGACCCATATCTGCCGTGTGGAGATGAGTCTGTGTCATGCCACTGTTCAGAGAGAGAGGTTTTACCATGAGAGTGTGTCACTGATGTTTTCCCCCTCTTGTCTCCCACACCTGCAGCTCAAGGTACACCAGCGTAAGGCCGTGTGGAGGTCCATTGCAACCAAGGTGCGGGCTCTGGGAGTGTCAAACCGCCGGCGCACCCACTGCCACAAGAGGTGGGACGACATATCACGACTGGCAAAGAACGTTGCCGAGATGACACTGGGGATACTCCCTCGCAGTGGCAGGTTGTCACGACGCAGCTTGACACCACTGATGTGCCGCATCTTGGCTGTGACACAGCCTGAGCTGGACGCACGTTTGAAGGAGCATCAACAGCAAGCTAGAGGTGAGTATTCTGTGAAGGTTGATTTTGTCTGTGAGTGGCTGCATGTGTACCAAGCCTGTACCTGCACTGGTGTACGTGATGTGGTTACTGTGATGCAGTGGGTTGTAAGTGGCCCCTGTGCTGGGTGTGGCAGTCACGGATTTTACATACATGCACTTACTGATGTTTTTCCAATCCTGGGAATTTCAATGGCATTGTGGGTGGTGTGCTGCAGGCCTGGTCCATTGGTGTTAGTGTTTGTACGCCCCAACATGCATGATGTTGTGCTGTCTGCCCATCACATGGCTCAGCTATGCCGTGTTTAGATGTTTGTACGCACTGTTTGAGGTAGTGAAGTGTGTCTGCATGGTGAGAATGCACGGGGTGGCCTGCAACATGTAGACTTTGTCATCCTCAGTGTTGCTTTGCTTGAATATGTTTGTCCTGTTGCTGTCACTTTGCTGACCCTACATGTCTCTCTGTTATGCAGCATCTCCCGTGGGCACGGAGGGACAGGGGACGGACACCAGTGGTGGTGAAACAAGCACAACAGCTGCACAGGATCCCAGTGACACAGATGTGACCAGCGCCTCGGAGGGGGATAGGAGTATGCTGGAGGAATCACAGCCCGAGACGCAAAGTTCAACATCATCTGATGACGGCGGTGGTGCAGACATCTTGGAGGATACAGGGAACGGAGAGTCTGCTACATCTTCCAGCACACAGCGTGCAGTGCCCACCCTCCCAGCCACTTCCTCTGTTGCTGCCCGTGTTCGCACCACAAAGAGGGGAAGAGTGTCCTTCATTCCAGGCACCGCTGCCCCTGCCCCTGTGCCCCCTGCTGCCATCAGTGCAGAGTGTGTGGACCTTATGCGCCAGCTGTGTGTGGGGCAGACAGGGCTCCTCAATGCATTGTCAGACCACGACCGCAAATTGGCACAGGTGTTAGCTTTCATGGAGGGCATACATTCAGACGTGGGTGGGCTGCACCGCACTGTCCAGACAATGTCCTCCACAATGGCGGCTGCACTTCAACTGGCTCAATCTCGTAGTCCAATTCCAGTCCCTTTGTCCACCACCATGCCAGTGGCGACGTCTGACGACGGTGACCACGCTTCACACACCTCAACGTCACGATACTGCACACGTAGCACACAGCAGCAGCCGCCCAAGCGGTCAAGGTCACAGACACCTTCCCCTACGAAGAAAAAAACAACCCCAGAGCGCAAAGGGAAGAGCCCATCAGGCGTTGCAAAGGCACATGATTCAAGGAGGAAGTACTCAGGGTCACAAGCCTCAGAGCAATCCCCGGCCACAGACTCTGTGGTCCCAAAAACGTCTCGCAAAGGCATGCAGACACTCTCCATGCCCACTGTGAAGGTGGAGCCTGGCAAGGCTACACATAGTAAGGTATCCAAGGCTGTTTCACCAACTACCTCTACTCCAATTCCAAGTCCAGTGAAGCAGGGACAGAAGGGCACTGTAGGGGGCACACAGGGTAAAGAGGGGATGGAGGGGCAGAGGCAATGCCAGGCTAAGCGTCCTTCTGGATCCAGCACATCCCCAAAGGGAGGTCCAGCGTGTGCACCTGCGGCAGCCTTGGTGATGAGTGTGCCGTTTGTGTCCACACCACTTCCCATTGATACCAAGACAGGCAAGCCATTTAGAATCCCCAAGAAGTGGAAAGGCACCCCTCCACTGTCTCCCTCCCACACTGTGTCCCACGTCGGCCTGAGTCCACCTCCACGTGCCACTACACCACCTGGTCCAAGCAGCCCTCCAGCGTCCAAGGCCACTGATAGCTCTTCCTCAGCTGGGCGTCTCACTCCCCCAGTCAAGTGGTCCAACAGTGCCCGACACACAGTCAGCTCCCAGTCAGACTGACAGCCAAGTATGAATGTTGATCAACGTCACAGACCTATCTCTCCCACACCGGTACCTGTGCTGCCCATCGTGACACACCAGACTGTGTTGCTGACCATGGCGGAGTTTGGTGACACACATTCCCTGTGCAGCTTCTCATTGACTCTGTCAGCACCTTGGACTGGCCACTGGCCTTGCAGTTTGCCCCCTGCCTGTGCAGCTTCTCATTGTCTCTGTCAGCACCTTGGACTGGCCACTGGCCTTGCAGTTTGCCCCCTTCCTGTGCAGCTTCTCATTGTCTCTGTCAGCACCTTGGACTGGCCACTGGCCTTGCAGTTTGCCCCCTGCCTGTGCAGCTTCTCATTGTCTCTGTCAGCACCTTGGACTGGCCACTGGCCTTGCAGTTTGCCCCCTGCCTGTGCAGCTTCTCATTGACTCTGTCAGCACCTTGGACTGGCCACTGGCCTTGCAGTTTGCCCCCTGCCTGTGCAGCTTCTCATTGTCTCTGTCAGCACCTTGGACTGGCCACTGGCCTTGCAGTTTGCCCCCTGCCTGTGCAGCTTCTCATTGACTCTGTCAGCACCTTGGACTGGCCACTGGCCTTGCAGTTTGCCCCCTGCCTGTGCAGCTTCTCATTGACTCTGTCAGCACCTTGGACTGGCCACTGGCCTTGCAGTTTGCCCCCTGCCTGTGCAGCTTCTCATTGACTCTGTCAGCACCTTGGACTGGCCACTGGCCTTGCAGTTTGCCCCCTGCCTGTGCAGCTTCTCATTGTCTCTGTCAGCACCTTGGACTGGCCACTGGCCTTGCAGTTTGCCCCCTGCCTGTGCAGCTTCTCATGTTCAGGCTCTGCATCTTGTGCCTTGGTCCTGTCTGATATTGTTGCCTATCAGTGCTATTTGTAAATAAAAACAGTTGCTCATGTTGTCAGTTGTGTCATTGTCCTTACTGAATAAGGCTTTTCCTGTATGTCTAACATTTACTGGGCCACATGCTCTGTGTGCCACTTCAACTGTGCCACTGGCTTGTTTGACTTATCATTTTTTTACAGGGGTGACGGGGACTTCAGTTCTTCATGACTCGGATACTTGTGGGGTCAGTGAAGTTGTTTTCGGTGACATACCAGACTCATGTTCCTTCCTTGTTGCTGTTGGCTATGTTTTACTGCATCCTGGTATGTGGGCACTGCAAACACACAGAGGGGTCATATACACGGGATTGCATGCAGGCTGACCAGGCTCAACATGTATGTGCGTTCTTGCTTTCATGTATGCCTAGCAGTGTAGATGTGTAGTCATGTTGTGATGGGCAGTCATCCTAGTCACAACGGTTACTTACATGGTGTGCATTTGGGTGGTCAAGGGTTGTACGGTGTGTTGGTTGTGGCTTTGTCGTGTGTGTTGATGTGTGTGTTAATGGCGTGTGGCTCATGGCTGTGTGGGACTGTTGTGTGTTTGTGTGCACACACTGCTTGTTGTGCATTCAGTGCTGTGTGTGTATGTTGCCTTGTGCTGTCCTAGTGTACATCCCCTGATGTACTGATGTGTTTGCTATGTGCTTTGTGGTGTTGTGCATCTGTTGTGTGTTTGATGTGTCTGTGTTGTTCTGTGATGGTGCACTTCTTGTCTGTGTTGTGGTATGTAGCCTATGCATTTTTCCTGACTGATGAGGTGGTGCACTCCTGTTGTGTGTGTGCTCCCATTGCCTTCCCCTAGTTTGGCTGCACAGGTGATGTGTGTTATTTTTGTGGTTCTGTATGTGTTTCTGTTTTGAATTGTGTTTGCCATTTTTGTTTTGGTGCAGACGTTGGTAGTGAAATCCCTGTGTGTGTGTGATGTTTGTGGATGCCCCCAGGGGGTTTAATTGTTTGTCTGTATCTTGTCTGGACATTATGTTGGCCCTTCTGTGTGTCTGGCATTGGGGTTGTGTGCTGCAGATATGAGGGGGGTATGTTTGGGGACTCCTACTTGTGTTTGACAGTCATTGAGTGTGCCAATGTGCCCTGTGTGATACTCATGTGTACTTGCTGTTCACTGTTTGACTTGAGGTCCTTCCTTTCATCCCTGTCCCTATACATGGGTTACCTTGCTGTCTCCCTGAGTTGTTGCACTGAGGTGACTGTTGTTTGACTTCACTCACTGTGCCAGCCATGTGCTTGGATGGGGTGTGGATGTTGTTCTAGGTTCCTTGTCCTGCATGTGTCTGTTCACCTGGTTGTTGGTTGTCTCCTTGCCCTCCCATTTGTGTGCACATCATTTTTGCTTTCCTCTATGTTGTGCTCCATTGCTGGTGGCATGTAGTCTGTGTATGTGGCTGTGTGTCGGTGTGGGGTATGTCTGTGTGAGTTGGCAGGGTGTGTGTCCAGTAGTCTGTATGTTCCTTGTGTGTGTGGATGTTAATTTTGTGCTTGTATTCAGCTTTCTTGCCATGTATGTGGTGTTGTGGTGTGTGTGTGTGTTGCCCTGGGCCTGTGCCTCTGTGCTGTGTGTTAATCTACACCCAATGCTGCTGTGTCTGTCTCCCTAGGTGTTAGTTGTGTGCTGCTGGGTGTGGATTTAGCTCGCTTGGTGTTGGACATGGGGGTGCACAGGGGGGATTGGCATGTTTCTTGCTGTGTGCGGCGGAGCTGTGGGTGGTGGGTGGTGGTGGTGGCCTGTGGTCTTTCTGGCCTGACCGTTGCTGTACATGCATTCTGCTTTGTGCGATGGATTTCCCGCATACTCACCGCTGCGGTGTCGTCAGCAACACATTACATTATGTTCGCGGTAATTTGGTGGGCTTGATGCAGGGCGTGAATTGGTGCCAGATGAGACATGTGTGGGTACACTGATGGATGTGTTCCTGTCCACACCAGTGTGTCTGGTGTGGCCAGGTGCCCTGTTTCAGCCCGTGGAATTTGTGTTCTGTTTTGTGTTGTATTGTGTTTTTTTTACGTACCTGCGGCGGCGTCCGCGGCGGGCGATGTTGACCTGGTGATGTATCACGTACAGCACCTGGAGGACGTGTAGTGCTGGATCCATGGCGTTCGGCTCCGGGTGGAGGGCTCCGGAAGTCTCGTTTCACTCTCCGCTGTCGAGATTCCGCCGTGTCTGGAAGGGCGGTTTCTCCCCTGCGGTTCGACGGGTTGTTTGGCGCATCCTAATTTGTTGAGCGGACGGGACGTCATTCCGCACGGCGGTGAGTCTCCATTGGCTCCCACCGGCGCGGTGGCGGGCACAATTTCATGGCGGTCGGCGTTGCACCGCGGAGGTCGGGAAATGGGGTATATTTGCCCTTCATAATATGGCGGCCGTGAGGACCGCTGCTGGCGGGCGGTAAAAGGCATTTTTCCGCACCGCCGGCACCGCGGTACTGACACCGACCGCCATCGTAATCGGCCCCTTAGTATTGGTCGGGGTTTCCTGCTCAAAGTCGTAGGTTGTGCTCTAAGATCATGGGCCCTTTGAAATTTACACGGTTCTGAAATTGCAGATTGAGAAGCTGCGGTAAAACCACTCACAAAGAAGGGGGCCCCTGAGGCGGATATAAGGCAGAGAGAGCAGGGGAACAGTCAAAGAACAATCAGAACAAACACTCTGCCTAAAGATTTCTTTATATAGTGCAATACGTCACTGATATATACAAAAAAGTCCTAGGTGTGGTACCTTTCACATTAATAGTACAAAAACCTTATATGTTAGGGGTATCATATTGCTTTAATTTATTTAATCAACCGAGTATAAAGGACATAACAGATACAAATGATTCACGGAATAGTACACACATCCTGAGCTGCACACGCACACACTTTCAAACAAACAAGCAGACACTGACTCATACGTACTCAGACATTCCATCCAATAACAATACAATACATTAAAATGTGCCAAACGCAGTCTGCAGCACTGATATTGTCCATATTACAGTTGAATCTCCAAGGAACAATTGCAAGAAAGGGGAGCACAATGGCTTTCTTGCAATTATGTCTATGGACAATATCAGTGCCACATAACGACAATCAATCAACTCTGGATGCTCCGTAGTACCCCATATTGACTGATGTCTCTATGTGATGTAAACTCTGTTTTGTATCATAAGACTGCGTTTGGCACATTTTAATGTATTGTATTGTTATTGGATGGAATGTCTGAGTACGTATGAGTCAGTGTCTGCTTGTTTGTTTGAAAGTGTGTGCGTGTGCAGCTCAGGATGTGTGTACTATTCCGTGAATCATTTGTATCTGTTATGTCCTTTATACTCGGTTGATTAAATAAATTAAAGCAATATGATACCCCTAACATATAAGGTTTTTGTACTATTAATGTGAAAGGTACCACACCTAGGACTTTTTTAAATATATCAGTGACGTATTGCACTATATAAAGAAATCTTTAAGCATAATGGGGCATATTTACAAGGGCTTTATCTCCGCTTTTTTGGCTTAAAAAGCCAGAAAAGCGGAGATAAAACTATCGCCCTATTTACAAGAGGGTGCAAACATGCATAATCGCATGTTAGCACCCTTTTTCCCAACGCCTCCCTTTGCATCTCTAATGAGATGCAAAGTGGGTGTCACTGGGCGTACCCCGGATGGACTACCTTGCAATTATCGCTGATGTTCACATCGCGATATTTACAAGGCAGCCCACAGGATTTTAGCATACGTTAGATTTTGGCGAAAACGTCCGTTTTCGCCAAAATCTAACGTCTGCTAAAATCCTGACTTACCTATGTTTGACATAGGGGTGGATTATGCTGATACGACCACAGGGTCGTATCAGCAAGGTTATCGCCGTTTTCCAGGGAACATCGCTGGAAAACCAGCGATGTTCCCTGCAAAACGGCGATAACCTCGCTATCTCTGGAATTTTTATCGCCCTGGAGAAACGCGTTGTTAATAACACGCTACCAGGGCGATAAATTCCAGAGATAGCCTGCGATAGGAAATTCGTCGCTAAGCACGGCCAGCGATAATTATCGCTGGCCGTTGATAATATGCCCCAGTGTTTGTTCTGATTGTTCTTTGAGAAGCTGCGGTAGCCTATCAGTCGGGAAGCTGATCATGCCATATTTTTCTCTATTCTGTAATACTCCATATATATATATTTACATATATATATATATATATATATATATATATATATATATATATATATATATATATATATATATATATATATATATATATATATATATATGTTATCTCTTTTGGCTTGAAATTCCAAACCTGTGACTTTATACCTGAGATATTGAATGTCTCTGCCCCAGGGAGGGAATTGCTCCAATTTAGCTTCTACATCATCAAGCCGTTTGTCAACTCTGTTGAGCTACTCTTGGACAGTAGCAAGATAGCAGTCCGCATTGATTTTACATCTTGCTTTCCACTTTAGCAAGGGCAGTGACAATAGCAGAGATCTCGTAAATGGTAATATCCATGTTCGAGTCGGTCATCTTTGAATGGTTTTGTGGCCATGTTTGGAAATGCAACATCCTTAGAGAACAGGAATTAATGTACCATGGATTTTTATGATGACATGTGGTGGGATAAGCCGGAGGCAAGTGCAATCACATATGTAGCATACAGTATGCTATTTCCATAAGATAGGACCCACTATACATATCACTTGCTGTAGTAATGATATGCTTTGTAGGAAAACTGCTGCCCAGCAGGCCCCTCTTTGTTCTATTTGCTCTTTTCTCTTCTTAATCAGAAATGGAGGTGGGGTGCCTAGGTGACAAAACAGTGACCCAAACTGGTGTCTGCCAGTATTAGGTCTTAGGTGCCTGCTAATCAGTATGAATGGATGTTATTATGGTGATGAGGAGATACATTTCTTTCATTATGGTGCTGAGGGCACCCATTCGTGCTATGTGGGGTTTTTGTGTGCTCCAATTCCTGATGCCCTCACTCCCTTGCAGTGGGCAGTGCTCAGTGTCATCCTTCTCCAGGGGTTGTTATGTTTCAGCATGTTCTCCTAGTCTCCTCACACAGCAGAAGGGTGGTCTGGAAGTCTAGGGGTCCTCCTGCAGTTCGTAATACCTACTTTGGTGGTATGGGTCCGTGCATAGCGGTTGAAATTCCCTTTCCCTCACTCCTCAACCAAGCGGACCCCCGCCTCACATTTCCTGTTGTGCCATTGCCTGACTCTTTGCAACTTTACTTATGATTGCTGGTAACATATCTTCTTCAGCTTATCGATCCCTTTCATCGCCCCCTTGAGGGCCACCAGAGACTGAACCGACTCTTCATTTCTTCCTCGTTCATCCTCTGCAGAGTACCTCGGGCTAGATTGTTGCAGAATGCCTCTCTCAGGCACGTAAATATCAAGGCCATGTTATGAGGTTGGGCCTGCTCTGCGGCAGATAAATGTCAGCTATCTGTTCCACTGTTGTCACTCTTGTGGGGCTCGTCAGGCACAGGTGTCCTTCATGCGCCTCCACATCCCTCCTGGTGCATCTGCAGGCCCTCTGTAATGCAGATGGGATTGGTGAGTGAGGTGGTTTGCGCAGCTATAGGAAAGAGGGGCCATCTTAGTCACATCCTTTCCCTGCCTCCTCAATTTCCCAGTCGTAAAAAACAGGGACTGTTTATCTAGCAGGTCAGTTAGGAAAAATCATTTTCAAGGGATTGTCCAGGGCAGATGTACCCTTGCCTGGGGAGGGTGAATTTATATGTTTCCCTTCTCGTTTTTACCCAACGATTTCGAAAACCTTAATGAGGCATGGGGTCTAAATGCTTTCATATCTTCTTTATGGCTGGTAGTTCTTGTCTCTGGAGTTGGGTGGCGCTGCTCTGGTCAGAGTAAATATGAATTATTTCTTTATTAAAGTTCCAGGGGCATATTATCAAGGGCTTCATCGCCGCTTTAGCGGCACTTTTTGCCGCTAAAGCGGCGATAATTTTATCGCCCTATTAGCAAGCTGTCTCTAACTGCCGTTAGCGACAGCTTTTAGGCGTTAGCGGCCGGGATTCACACCGCCTTGCATGTCAGCGATAATTATTGCTAATGACATGCAAGGAAGGCGTTCCCTACTAAAAGTGACTGGAAACAGTCGCTAACTCCACTACCCCCTATTAGCAAGGCAGGCGAAGCGATAAAATAATTCACGCTAAGCACCTTTATCGCTATATTTTATCTCCTGCTAGTGAGGATGACTTACCTGTATAAAGTATAGGAGGTGGATTCTAATGCTGAATCCACCTTAGCGATAATGCGAGAATATCGCTGCTTTTCCAGCGATATTCTCACATTTTGCCGCTATCGCTGGAAATTTTATCGCTATGGAGATAAACCTTGTTAATAGGGTGTTATCTCAGCGATATTTTCCAGCGATAGGCGGCGTTAACCAAAGTCGCGCTAAGCGCGGTTAGCGATAAATATCGCTATTCCTTGCTAATATGCCCCCAAGTTTCTCAATTTAAGGCTGCCGTGGTTACTGTCCCCCACAGCTGTTGGCCGTCCAAAGGAACTAAGGGGCATATTATCAAGAACGGCATTAAAAATTATCGCCGGTTTAGCGGCAGACAACTGCCGCTAAAGCGGCGATAATGGGCTTGATAATATGCCCTTGAGAATTCCAATAGAAGTCCATGTTCTGGTGTGAACATGGGCTTCTATTGGAATTCTCCAGGGCATATTATCAAGCCCATTATCGCCGCTTTAGCGGCAGTTTTCTGCCGCTAAACCGGCGATAATTTTAACGCCGTTCTTGATAATATGCCCCCAAGAGTGTTCCTGCTCCATCTCTCTGTCCACATGAGCTCAAATTTCCCCCCAAATCTCGATCAATGTAATTTTCAATAGCTAATCCCTCATCATGAATATTTTGAGGGAAAGTAACCCTGAGACCATAGGCCCTTGCCACATTCACCAAGTCTTCCACTTTTTCTTCCAAATCAGAGATTGAAGTAATCACACAGTCTTTGAGCTCTTTTGCAATCTTCGACTCCTACTCCAGGTCATGCACTTTGTCTCCATCTTCCAAACTCAATTTCCCACACACCTTTCTCTTTTTTCACCTAGGTGATGGGGCCTTAAATGACCTACCTGGCACCTTTTATAGGTGACATCTTGGTTTCCATTCCCTGCAAAGATATTTGTTGATTGAAAAAAAATATCACCATTAACAAGGTTTCCCTGTTGGAAAATCCAAGTCATCTGCGTCCTCCAACTCTACACTACCTCTCTAAGCAGGTGTCACAGTGAAAGATCTTAGGTGATTATTATGCTATCTTATTTGACTGTCTCTAGTTTTTTTTTCTTTTAGGGACATATTTATCTAGTCAGTGTGCAGCTGGTGTCTGGAGAACTCCAATCACTCCAGCATTAACATCTCCACTGCCACTGTATGGTTCCCTATACCTAAGATAAAGTGTCTCAATTTATATTACGGCAAAGGAGGAACTCCAGTGATGCTCCTTTCTTACTTACTCCTGCCTATTGCTCCCCAACTCTCCATGCCACTGTAGTGTTGCTTCATTAGTGAGTTTTTACCCGGTCTGGTTCTATCACTGGGCTCGGTTTTTCCTCAGGATTCCTCTTTTCCTTCCAGCAGATCCTAACATCATCTAGTTACCAGACTGTTGCTCCCCAGATCAGTAATGATGCAGCGTAAATGCTGATCATGCTTTACACGCCACATAAAGATGTCTTGACAATGAAAAAATAAATGTGTACTTTGCACACATCCAGAAAAACGACACTCAAGCTGAGAAAAGTTGAAGTAACAGCACCGTCAATGTTTGCTTGACTAGGTAGAAACAGTAGGATTAATCAAATAGTACATTTAAAATGTTTAGTAACTGATTATCTTATATTCTTAACAAAGATGTCATGATAATTAATGATGAAACTTAGCATTTATAAGACTTTATTGTAGAGTGCCATAACAAACTCGAAAATGGTGCAATTCATACGTTTAGGCCAACCATGTGCTTGATGTACTAAACCCTGCCATCATAATTATGGAATCAAAGGACACTGTGGAAGTTATGTCGAGGAAAAAAGGTGATTTGTGTTTCGTATTTTAGATTGTATTCCTTAATATTTTAATATGACGTGAACTTTTTAATCAGAAGTTTGATTGTTTTATCGCTCTCATTTTTTGATCTCATGTATATTTATGTTGCTAATTACATGGATTTTATATTTTTGTAATTTTTTTAAGACTGCTCATATGATGTCTTTTGTATACTTTGATGGTTTGAAAACAAACTGAATAAAGTTAATTATTATTATTGGTGCAATTCATACATGTAATCTGCTATATGATTGAAACTTTCAGTATCAGTGGCTAACATTATAAAGAGCTTTTAAGCATAGAAACAATTTTATTTTAATGCTTTTTAGAAATAGTTTGCATGTTGATACTTTTTGAAATTGTGGTAGTAGGCCACAATGAGAGTTGAACATTTCTGTGTAACAATCACTGAAAACCTAACTAACAAAATGCTCATTTATGATATGTTTGGTTTATTTTGTCATGCTGGTACTTAATTAGTTTATTTTACTAAATAAAAAATATTAACTTTAAAAAGCATTTGAATTGATTCACTCCTTAGGCTGCATTATTTAATACCCTGATGTAATGGACCTTTGATACGTTTCTTTAAATGTTGCTTTATTTGTTCTTGTTCATGGGACATTCTTTAAGCAATAAGAGACTTTCTTATAGCATTTCTTTGTGTATCAATGGTGGGAACCTGAACTTTGGACTATATACATGGAGAGCAACAAAGTAAATAAGAATCTCTTTGTCAGCTAACCTGTGAGAACGGAATGGACAGTTGTTTCTCATGATGAGCATGGGAAAGTATGCTGGAGTATCAGTTTGTACCTAGAGAATGGAAGAATGGTCACATGATGATCAGACCATCGTAGGGTGACTATTGATGTCACCATGGACAATATGGACTATAAGATGTGACAATCCTAGGAGGAGGGAGCCCTGACTTCTTCATTCCTCATTTCTTTGCCTCTAGCCTGCCTGTCGGATTTTCTCCATCACGCCCCTTTCCTTTTCTGCCTTTGCTGAGGAACTTGCCTGCTGGACGATGTGGAGCAGTTTGGTGGGAGACCAGACTTAAACTTTCCTGATTTATCCTCCATTCCCCTTGCGAAGGACTTTTCCCTAGCGGACTTTAACTTTATCCCTTTGTCCATGCTAAGAGGACCCATGTGAACCATCCTCTTGCCTTTGTTGGTGATAGATATCTCTAACGATTGGACCCATCCTTGTGTGGATGTTTGTATTTAGCAATAGCTTTACTTTGACTAAATGTGTCATTTTATATTTCGTGCTGTAAAACACATGACTGAGCTTTTAAAATTATTACTTATATGCATTGATTTTGGATCTTTAATACAAACCCAGATTATCTAAACTGCCTGAGTCTTTTATTGTGACCTGATGTTCTTTTCACAGACACTGTGCCTACAATTATCTGATTTTTAAATGCATAATAGAGTCATAGATTATTTTCAAGACATCAGATACTTTTGCTCTTGTTCTGTGTAGCCACAACAGAGCTATTGAGTTGTATTTTTGAGTTGGCTACCAATTAATGGTCCTCATTGGGTGGCTGACAGTGGGACATCTTTATTTCTCACCCCTCACTACGACGAAGAAAGATCCATCAGAGGACCATCGCCTCTGAGGTGAAGTGTAGAAGCGGAGTAAAATTCCTACCCGTATGGGCCCAGTAGGACAGCCAGGTTGAATTTCAGTAGAAACGTCCACTGCAACAGTAATGCCCTTCTGCCATGTTAGGATCCTCAAGAGAAGGAGGGCCTCAGTTCCTTGGTGATTCCTCAGTATGACTAGGGTCTCTTCAGGCCATGATCAGTGCCTGGATGTGCTGCAGCTTCCATCACCTAAGAATGCACTTGTCCCTGGTCACCTCAATTGTCTGGCATGGCAGCACCACCTAGAAGAAGAGCGGCACCAGAGTACACAAACATGGACGTGGCTATGGTGCATGGCAAGCCCCGCCCATCCAACACACAGCTATGAGCAATGCAAGAGATCATCAAAACAGACTTTTTTCACAAGAGTGTAATAAAGTGTGCATGACAGACTATACATATTTATTGTATGGTATTGTAATTGCATTTGGAATGTACTCTTTAAAATAAAAACTTTATATCTGGATCTGCATCTGCAATTTGAAATTGATTGCAGACACCCGTCTGATGCCCTGGACATCAGAACCAGCATTCAGTAGTGAGAGAAAGGATGGTAGCTGAGCAGATTGTCTGTCCAATGCCAGGGTGGTGTTGAGCCATCAGCCCAGCAGTGCCAGTGCCATAAAGTCACATCTGCTGTGAACGCATTACCAGCCAAACTCCGTTAACATCAGGGCAGTCACCAACAGGCAGAATCTTCCAGAAATAGTCATAGACCCCTTCAAAATCTACACAGAGCTATTAACCAGTAGAATATGTAAATACATGCTAAAAGAAAATATTTGCTAAATGAAAATAAACGTAACTTAGCCTTGCAGCATTACTCAGCATTTCGGTTAACTTATGCCTGTCAAAGGCAAACAATGCATAAGCTAACATCCAGGAGCATCGCCTAAAACCTGCATAGCTAACGACCTTTAAAATTAAAGAACATGGGATGCAAGCATTGCGAAATAAGCCGAAGCCACTATTTATTTATTTATTTATTTTACTCACTTGTAAGGCGCAACGAATCATCCCCAGGGGGATCTCTCGGCGCCTGAGAAGAAGACACTCACTGAGCATTATAATATTAAAACAGCCAGGTCTTAAGCATTTTCTTAAATCGAAACAGGTCAGTGCAAGCACGGATCTCCTCAGGGAGACTGTTCCAGTGACTGGGGGCTAGGTGAGAAAAGGCCCGACCACCCATTTTAACCTTCCTAATTCTCGGCGTGCGGAGCAGATTGCGATTACTAGATCTCAACTGACGCACAGGGCGATACAATTCAAGTTTCTTCTTGAGGTAGGCAGGGCCATTCTCCTGAAGAGACTTAAAAACCGTACATAGCAGCTTGAAAATAGCTCGTTTCCTAATAGGAAGCCAGTGTAATTGGCATAGTAGCGGTAGAGAAGGAGTGCGGGCCGGTTTATTGAGGGCAAGGCGAGCTGCCGTGTTTTGTACCACCTGGAGTCTTGATAATAGGTCTTCCCTTATTCCAACCAGCAAAGAATTGCCATAATCCAGTCGGCTAACCAGGAGCGACTGGATGAGGGTTTTTCTTGCCGATAAAGGAATCCAGGGGAAGATCTTTCTAAGCATCCGCATTGTTCCGAAACAGGTGCCTGACAATGTCTTCACCTGTTCTTCCATTGATAATTTATTATCGACTCTAATGCCTAGATTCTTGGCCCAACTTTTTGGGGAGGGCGCCTCTCCTACTTCAGATGGCCACCAATCTGGGGTCCACAGTTCCTCAGCTTTACCAAACAGCAGTATCTCTGTTTTGGTTGAGTTAATCCGAAGAAAGTTCTTTCTCATCCATCTGGCTATATTGGACATACATTTTTTAAACCTTAGTTTGGTTGCTGCAGTGTCATCCTCAATAGGGACTATCAGCTGCGTGTCATCAGCATACGATATAGTCTCAAACCCACACCTTCTGATGACTCCGGCCAGAGGGCCAATTAAACGTTAAACAAGGTGGGGCTTAAGATAGATCCCTGTGGGACTCCTTTATCTACCAAAGTGGTTTGTGTTACAAAGGAGTCTAGCTGGACACAATGTGTTCTATCCGAGAGCAGTATTCCCAAAGGCACATTGTAAATGTAAATACAATGTAGAAAAGAAACCTAATGGCCACAGACTCAAAACCATGAGCGGCTTTCAACATGTATATCCCCTCAGGGAAGTGAAAAACTGGGTCCATTAACTCATTGCTGCACTTCATGCAGAACCTTTTTGTTTCATAACCTTTGCTGTGCGATGGGGAAGCTTACTATGCCCCTTCAAAAAAAAGCGCCATTTACTAGGGGTCGTGCTGGTTACATTGTACAAATGTGATGGGGATGGAGCACCTCAAGTGCAAGAAAACCAAACCAAGTTTTCATTGGTGAGGTGATGAAATATTCTGAGACGTGACAAGCAAAGCCAAATCGCCCAGTTTGATTACAAGATGTGTACTTAAGACGGAGCTTGGTGTTTGTGGACAGTTGGAAATTTTATACCTGAGATTAGCATAATGTGACAGGACAAGGGTGGATACCGTAAGGCCGTTGTAACGTGAGTCCATTGAAAATTGTGGGCAGAAGATGTAGAATGGACATGAGAATCCTGGAAATTGGGACTTGCCACACATTTGCCCAAGGGAGGTGGTGCTTAGACTGGCTATATATGATGTGTTGCCCTCACCAATATGGCTTGGCTCCCTGAGTCACTGTTTTTGGATTCAGGTGTCTGAAGCAGGCTTGAATAGTTCTTGCAAACACTGGGCCATGGGCAGAGAGGAACATTTAGGGTGCACTAGCTTTTCTGCCCGGGGCTCTGCCAGGACTATTGTAAGGTTAACTGCTGTTCAAGTGGCTTTGTACTGCCCCCTTCAGGAGTGGTGTTGAGGGCACAATGGGCAGCTTCCCCTGAACAGTGGAGTCTTGTGCCGGTCATAGGATATCAAATACTCCAGGAGAAGTCTGCACATGGTGTCCCCCCACCCCTCCACATACCTGGCTCTACAGTTAAAGGACCCTGCTTGTCCTGGTTCATGCTGCCTCTGATGGTACTCACATCTGCTCTTTCTTTCTGGTCCTGGGTTGCTGATGGTGGCACAGCCTGGGTGGCATACATAGAGTGTCATAGATGGTCCTTCCATCACCCTTTGTGTGCAGGGGCTGTGGGTGTCTTTGGCCTTGCAGGCTGTGGCAGGTAGGAGGGTGCTCAGGTGCCTAGAAGAATCATGCTACGAACTGAGCTAGAGAATCGTCCATCTTGAGCATGTAAACGTCCTTGCTGGTTCACATGAATAAAAGTTGTGGGGTGCTGTCAGTAAATGATTTGAAAATTATCTATGTGACCTCCCCCAACACCAGTTAGCAGGGTTGTATCACACACTGCAAATACACAGTAGATGTTGTGGCATCCTCCCTAGCCTTGGTACCCGCCAATGACTACGCTCCGAGGCACCCTCATCTACAGACCCCCGGGACCACGCACACTATTCAGCGAAGACATCGCAGACTTCATCAGCCCGCACGCCATGCCCTCCGCCGACTACATCCTCCTAGGGGACCTCAACTTCCACCTGGAGAACAACAACGACAGAAACACCACCGCCCTGCTGGACAACCTCGCCAACCTCGGACTCAAGCAACTGGTGAACACGCCCACCCACTACGCCGGCCACACGCTTGACCCCGTCTTCTCTTCCAGCAAGCACATCTCCTTCAGCCACGCCACCGGACTCCACTGGACCGACCACAGCTGCGTCCACTTCAGCTTCAGAAAGACTGCGACCCACCACCACCCGCAACAGGTTCCCCGCCGGAGCTGGAGCAAGATCACCGCCGAGCAGCTCACCGCCTCCCTCAGCCAGAACACACCTACCAACACAATGGACCCAAACGAAGCAGCCAGCAACCTCGCCAAGTGGCTGACCGCCTGCGCCGACGACCTCGCACCACTAAAAAACCCTCCCAGCAGACCCGGAAGCAAGAAACCCCTTGGTTCACCAACGAACTCAAGGAATCCAAGAAGAACTGCCGCACTCTCGAGAAAGCCTGGCGACTCGACCAGACCACTAGACAACAGGACCGCCCTCAAGCACGCCACCCGCAAACACCACCAGCTGATCCGTGCCACCAAGAAGTCGGCACTCAAAGAACGACTGGACAACAACGCCCACGACAGCAAGGAACTTTTCAGCATCGTCAAAGAGTTCTCCAACCCCAGCGCCCGGAAACAACGACATCACCCCTCGCAAGACCTCTGCAACTCACTCGCCGCGTTCTTCCACCGCAAGATCACCGACATACATAACAGCTTCGACGCACAGACCACGCACCCTACCGCCGAACCAACGCCCGCCACCACCACCCTCTGCAACTGGACCCCGATCAGCACCGAAGACACCACCCACACGATGAACTCCATCCACTCCGGATCACCAACCGACCCCTGCCCACACCACGTCTTCAACAAAGCCGACGCCACCATCGCACCCCATCTCCGGGACATCATCAACTCCTCCTTCCACACCGCCACCTTCCCGGAGAGCTGGAAGCACGCCGAGCTTACCGCCCTCCTGAAGAAACCAACGGCGGACCCCACCGACCTCAAGAACTACCGTCCCATCTCGCTCCTTCCGTTTCCGGCCAAAGTCATCGAGAAGACCGTCCAACAGACAGCTTGCCGCCTTCCTCGAGACGAATGGATCCCTCGACCCCTCGCAGTCCGGGTTTCGGGCCAACCACAGCACCGAGACCGCCCTTATCGCAGCCACCGAGCGACATCAGAACCCTAACCGACAACGGGGAAACAGCAGCCCTCATCCTCTTGGACCTCTCCGCGGCGTTCGACACCGTCTGCCACCGCACCCTAGTGAAGCGCCTCAGCAACATCGGAATCCGAGAGAAAGCACTGGAATGGATCATCTCGTTCCTCGCCGGAAGAACCCAGAGAGTCCGCCTCCCCGTTCAGATCCGAGGCCACCGAAGTCATCTGCGGCGTTCCACAAGGATCCTCACTCAGTCCAACCCTCTTCAACGTCTACATGAGCCCCCTCGCAGCCATCGCACGCCAACACAACCTTAACATCATCTCCTACGCCGACGACACCCAGCTGATCCTCTCCCTCACCAACGACCCCACCACCGCCAGAGCCAACCTACACGACGGGATGAGAGACGTCGCCGACTGGATGAGGAACAGCCGCCTTAAACTGAACTCAGACAAGACGGAAGTCCTCATCCTGGGTTCATCACCCTCCGCCTGGGATGACTCTTGGTGGCCCCGGCCCTGGGCACCGCGCCCAAGCCAACGGACCACGCACGCAACCTGGGCTTCATCCTGGACTCCTCCCTGTCGATGACCAGACAAGTCAACGCCGTCTCATCTTCGTGCTTCAACACTCCTGCGCATGCTCCGCAAGATCTTCAGATGGATCCCCACTGAAACCAGGAAGACCGTCACCCAGGCACTCGTCACCAGCCGACTGGACTATGGGAACACCCTCTACGCCGGAACCACAGCCAAACTTCCAAAAAGACTCCAGCGCATCCAGAACGCCTCCGCACGACTCATCCTGGACATCCCCCGACACAGCCACATCACCGGACACCTGAAAGACCTGCACTGGCTCCCCGTCAGCAAGAGAATCACGTTCAGACTCCTCACCCACGCACACAAGGCCCTCCACGACCTGGGCCCCAAGTACCTCAACGACCGCATGACCTTCTACACGCCCACCCGCCAGCTACGATCAACCAGCCATGCCCTCGCCACCGTACCACGCATCCGCAGAGCCACCGCCGGAGGAAGATCCTTCTCCTACCTGGCAGCCAAGACCTGGAACTCCCTCCCCACTCACCTTCGGCGAACCCAGGACCATCTCTCCTTCAGGAAGCAGCTCAAGACCTGGCTGTTCGAGCAGTAAGTTACCCCCTCCCCCAGCGCCTTGAGACCCTCCCGGGTGAGTAGCGCGCTCTATAAATGCCGTGATTGATTGATTGATTGATTACGCCACACATGGAACTTAATGTTACACGTCTTTATTAGTCTACATGTAAGTGAGATCTCAACATTCTAAAACAAGCTTTCATTGTAATCTGCATTGACACGTCACAGCCCTAGGAGTTCGTTGGAGCCAAAAGGGTTCCGTCATAAAACTCGCAAGACACTAAATCTCCCCCTCTGTTACATAAACAATTTACAAATCAGTATATATATGTATGTACAATTACATCTCTACAACAACCTTCTTGGCACTTTAATTATTCATCCTGATCTGGTTATTGGCAGCTGGGAGCTGTCATGTTCAGTGTCAAAGATTTTTGAAGACGGTGAAGAGGCAACAGCAGTCACTCAGTTTTCAGGTTCAGTCTTTCCTTCACCACCTCGACTGACCAGAACCCTGGGCAGTCACCCTGTGTCCCCTGGTCCATCAAGTGTCGCCATGGGTCCCCATGGAAAGGTTTAGCATCATATGGAGCATCATATTTCCTCCATCACGTTTGTCAGGCGATCACTAGATCTCCTCTCTTAAACTCAATGTTCTTTGCATGTCGCCTCTTGTCTGCATAGGCTTTCATTTTCTGCTTGTTCAGCAAGTCCTTTGTGCGAGTTGTGTTCTCTTTTCCTTCTCTTTTGTTGGTCAATTGAGGTCACTTGGTTGTCATTGCTCTCCCTAACATCAAATTTGCAGGACTGTTGCCTGTGGTTGAGTGAGGTGTTGAATGATAGGCTCGTAGGGTGGAATTCAATACAGGTTTTGAACTGAGCCTCTCAAGAGTTGCATGCTGTACTGTTTTTTTTAGCTTACTCATAAAACACTCAACGAGTCCGTTGGCCTGCCACCATGAAGGTTTACTCTTCTGATGCTTTATGTTCAGATGCTGTATACTCTTCTGATGCTTTATGTTCAGATGCTCCAAGAAATCCTTGAATTCTCGATCCTCGCAGTATAACTCCTTCCTGAGTTATGGACAGTTCATCTTTAACATTCTTGTATTTTTGGTATTCACCAGCACTGGTGAGAGGTCAAGTGTGTCTGTTCCATTACTGATGTGTAATTATATCTTTAAACTTCAGCATGTCACTATCATGGCTCATGACAGTAATAATCTGGGCTAATGATATAGCAGCTGGCGTATTTGATTTTACAATTAAATTAATGTCGGCTTCAGCCGACTTGGATTGAGTACCCTGACCTTGTATAGGCACTCTTGAAAAGTAGTCATCAGGGTTTTGATGCTTCCTTGGACTATGCACAATGGTATAATTGTACTCTTGTAATCGTAGTCCCCAACATTCAATGCGAGGAGGCATCTTGGCTTTTGGATTGCCAACGATAGTCAGTAAAGCTTGATGATCAGTTACCAGCGTAAAAGGCTTTCCGTACAGGAATATATGGAAATGTTCACAAGCCCATACCATGGCTAAACATTCTTTCTCAGGTTGTAAGTGAGCATGTTCTGTCTGGGACAAACGTCTACTGGCATATGCCACAATATGCATTTGAGCATTTGGGTGTTCGCTGTGCTGCACAAGGATAGCGCCTGACCCGACTGGGCTAGTGTCAACACTCACTCCAGATTAGGAGTTTCTCTCAGCATTCGTCGTCTGAATGAATCTGACAAGTATCGATTAATAACTATAAGATGTAAAGCATCTTCATCATTAAATTAATTGAAGTTACAGTGTTTGATGAGTGTATCGAGTCTCGCCACAAATTCTTCAAAGGTTTTCATAATCAACATTTGGTACTGGATTGAATTTGAGATTCAGTGTTTCTTTAATCTGGCAGTGTGTGATTTCTTCATCAGTTCGCTGCATTTTCTTTATGACTTCTTTCACACCATCACCAACAAGATTTTTGAGATACTTGATAATCTTTTCGTTATCAGTCTCTTCAAGTGCATCAATAAACATTCATTGGATATCTCTATCCAAGCACATGGACGTCATTTGGAAGTAGTCAGGGATCTCAGCTGTGACCTCTAGCTTGCTCCCTGCTACTCCTGGCACTGCCTTTCTGACCCCTGGCCTCAGAGGAGGCAAAGCTTTTGCCCCCTCTGAGGCCAGGGGTCGCAAAGGAAGTGCCAGGAGTAGCAGGGAGCAAACGAGAGGTCACAGCTACGACCCCTGACTACTCCCAAATGGCGTCCATGTCCAAAAAGTCCATCTATCGCCAATATATTGCTTTTAGGTGGTATCGAAAGGTGGTGGTGGTTTCAGGTACGCAGCAATGCTGTAGACCAGTGTGGGACTTAATGACTCTACTGGTGGATCACTGTGACTTGGTTTACGCAACTCATCTGTAAGACCTTGCGATGTGCTGGCCTCGGAGTCATCTTCAATGATAGCGAGAGACGTGACTTTCTTTGCTGCCATGTGAACAATTTCATTATTACGAGAGTAACTCTTGGCACTTTCTTCTTCAAAGACCTGTGAAGTTGTTCTGAGCCCCACTCAGCAACTTTGTGAATGAACCGCTTCGGGTATGGATGTCTCTGTAAGCAAAACCCTGAGCACTTCTCCTTGAGCCAACTTCACAGAGTGCTGTGGCACGATGACTCTCTTAACTGTATTCTGTATGTCATTTATTTCTTTTCTTTTAAATGTCAATTTGCATTTTCTAACACCTGATTGATCTCTGCCTTGCAGCACTTCTGTTCACAGCGTTATTTTGCATGTTATGATCATCAGCGGCTGCGTTTCATCAACCGGGTTGAATTCGCCTTCAGCATTAGCACTCCATATAATTTACAACTTTATCTAGTGTGGCAGTGTGTACTTTTATGTATGGCCTGCCCAGCAGGTTCTCGACCATCGACATGTAGATTCTTTGCAACACTTCCATTGTCTTCACCTGTTTACAGTGGCTGGAGCTGCGCATTGACTTCACATGCATGATGCATTGATTTCATATTTCGACAGCGACACATGGCACACATGAACAGTTTGCTTGGACCATGGCAAACTCTCTGAGAGAGCATGGTCGTTCTTCATATTACTTATCCCCTATCTCGTCGCCAGTAGTAGCGCCCTCCCCAGCCTGGGTACCCACCAATGACTACATCACACACAGAGCTTAATATTACACATCTTTATTTGTCTGCGTGTAACTACGAACTCAACATTCTAAAACAAGCTTTTATTGCATTCCGCTCTGACACCTACGTCACAGCTCTACGGAGTCAGTAGGAGCCAAAAGGGTTCCGTCATAAAACATGCAAGACATTACAGATGTTGGCACGAAGTGGAAAACCTGAAGCAAAACATTTTGTGGTAATTTTTATACTTGCATCTACTGTGACAAATTGCCCCCAATCAGTTTTTGGGCAGTTCAGTTAACTCACCATTTTAAGGATGTTCTAAGCACATGACAAATAGGCTTTATAAAAAGTTGCTTTACATTCAACAGGTTTATACTAGTTTCTCCAAGAAAAAAGATCAATACTGTTGGTGCGCAAACCAGCCTTTAATGATCATGCCAAAACCACGCCTACGGCTCGTACTGGGAGCGGTGTAGTCCCTATATGGACTATGGTGCTCCCCGATTGGACCCGTCACTAATACATCTAAGATCAAGTTCATTAATCAGGACTGAAACATTCTCAATAAGAATAAAATACACATGTTATAGTTTTCATGGTTTATATAAGGAATTTATGGGCAAAATGCATAGAATATCAATACGTTTAGCAGCAAAGCATACAATTCATAAGTACAAAGAACTTAGTAAAGTTCTATATGAAATCCGGCAGAGATTTGCCTTCTACGGGGGGGAGAAGGGGGGTTCAGGGGTGCAGAGAAAAGCATGTCCTTTTATAGGGTTTTAGACAATGATTTTCATACATTGCTACACAAGTACATGGTTCTCAGGGTTTGCACCAATGAGGAACAAGCAAGAAGAAACATTTGAATACACAATACATTTGAGGATTCTCTCATAGGAGCATTACATTGGATTTAGTCATTCTTACAGTTTATTCAAGCGTGCTAGTTAATACATTGTACAAGTAATAGCCTGGGACGGTTGGAATGTCCTTGGTTAGGTACAGTGTATTGGAAAGTCTCTGAGAATGCTCTCTGTTTATTAGTGTAAAACTTGTAATTCATTTTTTTGAAGGAAAGACATTATAAGCACAGCTTAGGTTAGCGTAAGCTCAATTTCTGATGTATTTAAAGTGACAAAAAAGAAACTACAGCTCTCACAACACAAAGAAATGCAACTTCCACTAAACAAAAAGTACACCAGTTCGGAGGCGGTTGACTTGAAATGATTGTGCTTCCACTAAACATCTAACAACAAAAAAAGCATGAATAGGATGCCACATTAACAAGAAAGAAAATAAATATAAAATGTAATTACAGTTCAGAAAAATGCAATATCCAAGCAAAACCAATGAATCGATCCAAAACAGCAACAAAAATCCATAAATAAATACTTTAAAAAAACTCTCGGGTTCAAGAATACAGAGCACACAGAAGCGAAGCTAGAGTTGAGGAAAGTTTGCTGATGGGATTTGCATTTTACTTCCATTGAGTGTCAGGTAATTTTTTGCGGATGTCTAGCGGTTGGTAGATATTCTGAAGGGTGCAAGTGGCAGATGAGATTCTTCTTGAACGTAGCTCTGGATCTTTGGAAGACACATCATTGGAACTTAAGGAGTTTTGAGTTCTGTGCCCCCATTTTAATCTCAACCATTGCTTTGAGTACCATTACTTTGACATAACCACCATTTATACTCACCATTGCTTTGACTAGCATTCACACCCAAAATGGCCATGACTTGATGGCCTTTTACATAAAAAGAAGTAATTGTGCCAAAAATCTGAGGTTTGCAAAAATGAGGAAAAGCGGTAGCAGCCATGGCAAATTAGAGCACTCACCCAAAAAATGACACCTTAAAAGGAAAGGAAACCTTTCTAATCACTAATTATCTTCGCCAGCAAATAAACAGTTAATGCAAGAACAAACCGGAAATGCTAAAGTAATGTGACCCCTCCCTGCGCTTCAGAAGACTAATAGTATCAAAGAAGAGGGCCTTCAATCAATCAATCAATCACAGAATTTGTAGACCGCACTACTTACCCGCGAGGGTATCAAGGCGTTGGGGAAAAAAAAGGGGGGGGTGCCACTACTGGTTGAACAGCCAGGTCTTGAGTAGCCTCCTGAAGGTCAGCAGGTCTTGGGTCTGTCATAGGCTGAGTGGAAGGGTGTTCCAGGTCTTGGCGGCGAGGTGGGAGAAGGATCTGCCGCCGGTGGTTGTTCTTCGAATGCGAGGGACGGTGGCGAGGGAGAGGTCGGCGGAGCGGAGCTGGCGGTTGGGGACGTAGAAGAAGAGTCGTCTGTTGAGGTAGGCTGGGCCGGTCTTGTGGAGTGCCTTGTGTGCGTGGATGAGGAGTTTGAAGGAGATTCTCCTGTCGACGGGGAGCCAGTGCAGGTTCCTCAGGTGGGGGTGATGTGGCTGTGGCGTGGTACGTCGAGGATCAGGCGTGCGAAGGCGTTTTGTATGCGTTGCAGTCGCTTGATGAGCTTGGCCGGGGCTCCCGCGTAGGGCGTTCCCATAGTCAAGTCTGCTACTGACGAGGGCCTGGGTGACTGTTCTTCTTGTATCTGTCGGGATCCACCTGTAGATCTTGCGAAGCATGCGGAGGGTGTTGAAGCAGGAGGAGGAGACTGCGTTGACTTGCTTGGCCATGGAGAGCGTTGAGTCGAGGATGACTCCCAGGTTGCGTGCGTGGTCGGTGGGTGTCTGGGCGCTCCCAGTGTTGTTGGCCACCAGGAGTCGTCCCAGGCTGAGGGGTTGGAGCCGAGGATGAGGACCTCTGTCTTGTCTGTGTTCAGCTTTAGTCGGCTGATCTTCATCCAATCGGCGACGGCCTTCATTCCTTCATGGAGGTTGGATTTGGCGGCGAGGGGGTCCTTGGTGAGGGAGAGGATCAGTTGAGTGTCGTCGGCGTTGGAGATTATGTTGAGGTTGTGCTGTCTGGCGATGCGTGCGAGCAGGGCCATGTAGATGTTGAACAGTGTCGGGCTGAGGGATGATCCCTGGGGTACGCCGCAGATGATCTCGGAGGCTTCGGATCGGAATGGTGGGAGGCGGACTCTCTGGATTCTGCCGGCGAGGAAGGAGGTGGTCCATTTCAGGGCCTTGTCTCGGATCCCTGCGTCGTGGAGGCGTGCGCGTAGAGTGCGGTGGCAGACAGTGTCGAAGGCGGCGGAGAGGTCCAGCAGGATGAGGGCTGCGGTCTCTCCGTTGTCCAGCAGGGTCCTGATGTCGTCGGTGGCGGCGATGAGGGCAGTCTCAGTGCTGTGGTTGCTGCGGAACCCTGACTGGGATGGGTCCAGGATGCTGTTTTCTTCGAGGTATCGGGTTAGCTGTCTGTTGACGATCTTCTCGATGACCTTGGCTGGGAACGGAAGCAGGGAGATGGGCCGGAAGTTCTTGAGGTCTCTCGGGTCCGCCTTGGGTTTTTTGAGTAGGGCGTTGATCTCTGTGTGTTTCCAGCTCTCTGGGAAGGTCGCGGTCTCGAAGGAGAGATTGATAATGTTGCGCAGGTGGGGTGCAATGGAGCTGCTGGCTTTGTTGAAGATGTGGTGCGGGAAAGGGTCTGACGGGGAGCCGGAGTGTATCGTGCTCATGGTCTTGATGGTGTCATCGATGTTCACGCTGGCCCAGGCTGGCAAGGGGTCGTGGTCGATGGTGTGCGGCGGGTCTGGTGCATCGATCTCAGTTGGGGCTGTCTGGGTGTTGAAGCTGTCGTGGAGGTCGGCGATCTTGCGGTGGAAGAAGGTGGCGAGGGAATCGCACAGGGCTTGCGACGGCGGGATGTCGTTGGTGTTGGAGCTGGGGTTGGAGAGTTCCTTCACGATGTTGAAGAGCTCCTTGCTGTTGTGTGCGTTGTTGTCGAGGCGGTCTTTGAAGGAGATTCTCTTGGCGGACCTGATGAGGTGGTGGTGGTTACGGATGGCGTCTTTGTGGGCTGCGTGGCTGTCCGGTGTCTTTTCACTGTGCCATTTCTTCTCTAGTTTCCGGCAGGTATGCTTGGAAGCTAGGAGTTCCGGGGTGAACCAGCTGGCTCTTTTGGTGCTGTCACTGTAGGTGAGTTTTTTCAGCGGGGCGAGGGTGTTGGCACAGTCGTCTATCCATCGTCTGAGGTTGCAGGCAGCGTCGTCGGTGTTGGATGGGTCGGAGGTGGGTTGAGAGCGAGGTTTGCCCGTAGTTGGTCTTCGGTGACTTTGCTCCAGCAGCGGCGTGGGATCTGTTGGGTGCGGTGGTGTGTGGTGGGTGCCTGGGATTTTATGGAGGGAATGGGAAACTAAGACACATTTGTCTCTTTATGTCTAATAGAAAGCTTATCTCATGTAAATTTACAATGAAACAAACTGTACACAAAATCTATTACAGGACAGGAAGTGGGTTGATACAAACCTATGTTACGTAATTAGTGCATCACACTTTATCCCCCAGCCCCTTCCTTTGGACCCGTCTTCAGTCGTGACAATTCTTCTTTGGGATTTTTTGCATTTTGTCTTGCTGGCTCATTCAAAAGTTCCCATGAACTTCAATCTGCCTCAAATATTTTTGATATGGCAACTGGTTTAGTCAGGTATGATACACAGATGCCTCTTCTTGTGAAAAAGCTACAAATGAACTATTTTGAATAAAAATGCTACTTTGAAATGGTGACAACTACCCTGTAACTTCGACACAAATGATCCATTTCTGGTGTTTTTATTAGGTCTCGCCTAGCGTTGCAGCGCATGCGCTGCTCGCTCGGCGAGATTTATTGTCAACGAGGAGTTTGAGAAAAGGGCTTGAAGCCCGCCCCTTTTTTCCATTGGCTGGCATCACCGTTTATGGTAAACGGTGGGCTGCCATTGGAAATTAGCTGTTTGGGTTTCCTCCCTTTGGCTTTTTGGGCCGGCCCACCCGAACTGGCTCGTCTGCTTTCCTTCTGTCGCAAAGGTATTTCTTATCTTAGGGGGCCAGCCATCTGTTTTCACTCAGCCCCGTGTTTATAAACAAGCGGTTGAATGAAAACAGATGGCGAGCGCTTGTATTTTATAGCATGGGCCTAACGCCGAGAGTAGTGGGAGGGATGTGGCCCAAATACCAGAGCTGCTGACTTTAGAACTAGGAATCAGGTTCGAGTCCGGCGTCTGCTCTACATCCTGTGATTCTGGGCAAATCGGCTAATCTCCACGTGCCTACAAACATGTTCTTGTTACTATCGTTGTGAAAAGGGTGACTTCACGCCAGCAGTGAGGGGTCACACAGGGTAAGAGCCGCTGCTCCATCGCCACTGGCAAAGCTGCCCGGGGACTCTGCCTCAGTTCTTCACGGTGAGGTTTGTTTAATCGGTTCTAGCAGTTTTAAGCAGCTCATACAAAGCCTGCGTTTTGTTTTTAACACACGCACTGCATTTACCAAGGAGAGAGTGGCTCTTTTATGGCAGCCGATACTATTCATTTTATTTTATTGGGGTATTTTATAGCATGGGCCTAACGCCGAGAGTAGTGGGAGGGATGTGGCCCAAAGACCAGAGCTGCCGACTTTAGAACTAGGAAACAAGTTCGAGTCCCGGCGTGTGCTCTACATCCTGTGATTCTGGGCAAATCGGCTAATCTCCGCGTGCCTACAAACATGTTCTTCACGGTGCGGTTTGTTTAATCGGTTCTAGCAGTTTTAAGCAGCTCATACAAAGCCCGCGTTTTGTTTTTAACACACGCACTGCATTTACCAAGGAGAGAGTGGCTCTTTTATGGCAGCCGATACTATGCATTTTATTTTATTGGGGTATTTTATAGCTTGGGCCTAACGCCAAGAGTAGTGGGAGGGATGTGGCCCAAAGACCAGAGCTGCCGACTTTAGACCTAGGAAACAGGTTCGAGTCCCGGCGTCTACTCTACATCCTGTGTTTCTGGGCAAATCAGCTAATCTCCGCGTGCCTACAAACATGACTAACCTTATGTAATGTAATCTGGTGGTCTGTTTGACTTTTGCATATGATCGCCTCAGCAGAGTCTGCACCCCATCGATGGATTCGAAGTTTAAGAAATTGGAATACTTATGAGCGAGTTTATCACCTCGGAGACGGTCAAAACATGGAGTGGAGTTCATGTAACATCATTGAACATTCTAAAGGACAACTCAAGTTGATTAATGAAATCGGAGTTCGTTTTTTACAATTCATGTTTGGTTTCTGTGAATATGCTATTCATTTAATTTATTATATTTAATTTTGTTTAACTTGTTTAATGTTTTGGACGTTGTAATGGACATTAAGTTTTGCATTAAGTTTTGATTCACTTAACATGCAATCTATTTCTTTTCATTTTTGTTTTCTTTTGTGCAGTGTAGACTGTATTTTGGGAATAGTTTATTACGATATTAGGAAAGTAGGGAACACGAGGAGTGGTTTTGGTTAAGCAGGATGGGGCATGTTAGGTGCAGTGTGGTAGTTGTAGGTTTCGATTAAGGTCAGTGGGAACAAAGAGCACAGTTAGCGCGGGAATTAGTCACGGGGTATAGGCGCATCACAGGTATTTTAGGTTCAGAGGGAGGATATAGTTGGAGGTACGGGCGGAGTCATAGAACGATGGAGAACAGCAGGGGCCGCTGATGGCAGCGTTTAGGAGGTATTGGTTTCAACAACAAGTAAGGGATATGGAGAGCAAGGGTGGGAGAGTGAGAGGTTACGAATAGTGGGGTGGAATTACGGGAGTTTTTGGAATGGAAGGGATTATAAATGGGACGACCAGTTTTAATTTGCACGGGCATTTTCATATTAGCGATTCGTATCAGTGGTTAGTTTGGATCACAAGTAATTTTGGCTGTTTGTGTTTAACAGGGTGAGGATTGGTGCACGAAATTCAGCGCAGTAGTGTGTTCGGGGTTACGGTAGGGGCATTGGGGTTAGTGGATTGAGATCATGAGAGTTATATTGCTGCTGCTTCACGTTTGTGTCATTTTATATTATGTTCACATGGATTGGTCAGCTGAGCTGTTTCTTTCATTCTGTTATAGAAACCCCTGACGAAGAGCCTCAATGGCTCAAAATGCATTGGGTCTGCATACATCGTATTTACCCCATAATTGATTCACCTGTATAAAACGTACCATTGTATAAAGCCCGAACAGGCATACAGCTGGTGATTGAAAAGTTGAATAAAATATGCAGGTGCAACTATACCATCTCCGTAGTGATGAAATGAACAAGGTCAAGTTAAAAAGGAATCGGATTAATGAATGGCATCAAAGGTTTATAGAAGAGTACTGGGATGAACTGGCTACTCTGGGGGATGAATCCCACTTTTGGCAGTGCAACAGTGATGAGCACGAGAGGTGTGCCCTGTATTGTTGAATAGTGTTAGAAAGTTGGCATTTTCCTGCCCTTAGCCCTTTGTCTGCAGCCCGTCTTGGGTCACATGACTTGGTGTGGCTGACAGTTTAACTTTGTGATTTTCTCCCAGATAGTCACACAATAGAGGGATTAGGTGTGCCTCAATGTGCCATCTGCTGGTAAGATGGGGGCAGAACCCAGCACAGCACTACTTACACCTGAATAGCCCGTGCCCTGCCTTCACACAACAGGCCTAACGACCCAGAATTGTCACTACAGCCAGCTTGGAGCCAGGGCTGTCTCACTGTCTGACACCCCCAGGTGTCTAGTTTTCAGAAATGTGTGGGTTTGGTAGTTTCCCAAGGTGGCCGCCGAGCCCGGGGCCAAAAACCCAGGTGACCCTCCTTTCAAAACCAGGTTGTTTTGTGATAGGTAATTTTGATGTCTCCTCAATACGTTTTGGGCCCTTGCCGGTCGCGGGTACTTGACCCACCCACGCGAGTGAGGTACCATTTTTATCGGGAGACTGGGGGGAATGCTGGGTGGTAGAAAATTTGTGGATCCATGGAGATTCCAGAACTTTCCCACCCAGAAATTTGAGAAAAATGTGATTCTTTCAGCTAAATTTGAGGTTTGCAGGGGTTTCTGGGTAGGAAAACGTTGGGGGGTCCATGCAAGCAATACCTCGCTGGACTCCCCCAGGTGTCTAGTTTTCAGAAATATGTGGGTTTGGTAGATTTCCCAAGATGGCCACTAAGCCCGGGGCCAAAAACCCAGGTGACCCCCCTTGCAAAACCAGGTTGTTTTGTGGTAGGTAATTTTGATGTCTCCTCAATACGTTTTGGGCCCTGGCCTGTCGCGGGTACTTGACCGACCCACGCGAGTGAGGTACCATTTTTATCAGGAGACCTGGGGGAATGCTGGGTGGTAGGAAATTTGTGGATCCTTGGAGATTCCAGAACTTTCCCATACTGAAATTTGAGAAAAATTTGATTTTTTCAGATAAATTCGAGGTTTGCAGGGGATTCTGGGTAGGATAACGTTGGGGGGTCCACGCAAGCCATATGTCGCTGGACTCCCCCGGGTGTCTAATTTTCAGAAATATGTGGGTTTGGTAGGTTTCCCAAGATGGCCGCCGAGCCCGGGGCCAAAAACCCAGGTGACCCCCCCTTGCAAAAGCAGGTTGTTTTGCGATAGGTAATTTTGATGTCTCCTCAATGTGTTTTGGGTCCTTGCCTGTTGCGGGTACTTGACCCACCCACGCGAGTGAGGTACCTTATTTCTCGGAAGACTTTGGGGAATGCGGGGTGGGTGGAATTTTGTGGATCCATGCAGATTCCAGAACTTTCCACCACAGAAATGTGAGGAAATTGTGTTTTTTTTTTTTTACAAAGTTTGAAGTTTGCAAGGGATTCTGGGTAACAGAACCTGGTGTGAGCCAGACAAGTCACCCCATCCTGGATTCCCCCGGGTGTCTAGTCTTCAAAAGTGTATAGGTTTGCTAGGTTTTCTAGGTGCCGGCAGAGCTAGGGTTCAAAATCTACAGCTAGGCACTTTTCAAAAAAAGGGTCAGTTTTCACTGTGAAAATGTGGTGTGTCCATGTTGCGTTTTGGGCCGTTTCCTGTCGCGGGCACTAGGTCTACCCACACAAGTGAGGTACCATTTTGCTCGGAAGACTTTGAGGAATGCGGGGTGGGTGGAGTTATGTGGATCCACGCAGATTCCAGAACTTTCTACCACAGAAATGTGAGGATAATGTGTTTTGTTTTTACAAAGTTTGAGGTTTGCAAGGGATTCTGGGTAACAGAACCTGGTGAGAGACAGACAAGTCACCCCATCCTGGATTCCCCTGGATGTCTAGTTTTCAAAAATGTATAGGTTTGCTAGGTTTTTCTAGGTGCCGGCAGAGCTAGGGTTCAAAATCTACAGCTCGGCACTTTGCAAAAAAAGGGTCAGTTTTCGCTGTGAAAATGTGGTGTGTCCATGTTGCGTTTTGGGCCGTTTCCTGTTGCGGGCGCTAGGCCTATCCACACAAGTGAGGTACCATTTTTCTTGGGAGACTTTGGGGAATGCGGGGTGGGTGGAAGTTTGTGTATCCATGCAGATTCCAGAACTTTCCAGGACAGAAATGTGAGGAAATTGTGGGGTTTTTTGACAAAGTTTGAGGTGTGCAAGGGATTCTGGTTAACATAACCTGGTGAGAGCCAGATAAGTCACCCCATACTGGATTCCCCTGGGTGTCTAGTTTTTGAAAATGTATAGGTTTGCTAGGTTTTCCTAGGTGCCAGCAGAGTTAGGGTTCAAAATCTACAGCTAGGCACTTTGCAAAAAAAGAGTCTGTTTTCACTGTGAAAATGTGGTGTGTCCACGTTGTGTTTTGGGAGGTTTCCTGTCGTGGCCAGTAGGCCTACCCACACAAGTGAGGTACCATTTTTCTTAGAAGACTTTGGGGAATGCGGGGTGGGTGGAATTTTGTGGATCCATGCAGATTCCAGAACTTTCCACCACAGAAATGTGAGGAAAATGTGTTTTTTTTACAAAGTTTGAGGTTTGCAAGGGATTCTGGGTAACAGAACCTGGTGAGAGCCAGACAAGTCACCCCATCCTGGTTTTCCCTGGGTGTCTAGTTTTCAAAAATGTATAGGTTTGCTAGGTTTCCCTATGTACCGGCAGAGCTAGGGTTCAAAACCTACAGCTAGGCACTTTGCAAAAAAAGGGTCAGTTTTCACTGTAAAAATGAAGTGTGTCCACGTTGCGTTTTGAGCCATTTCCTGTCGCGGGCACTAGGCCTACCCACACAAGTGAGGTACCATTTGTATCGGGAGACTTAGGGTAACGCAGAATTGTAGAGAAACTGTTATTACCTATTGACTTTTGATGCATTTCTGCCTTCCAAATGAAAGACAATGTGTAAAAAGAAGTCACTTTGAAAAATGTCCTATAATTCTCATGCTAGTATGGGTACTCACAATTTCGGAAATGTGCAAATAGCTACTGTTTCTAAACTCTATATTTTGTTCCAATTTCAGAAATACATAGGTGTATTTCATCCCGATATTTCACAATATATATTTTCCCAAATGAATTGCTATATACCCGGTACATAATAAAAAACCATTGCAAGATGCTGCTCAGTTATTGGCTCTGGGTTCGTCGGGTTCTTGGTGAACCTACAAGTCCTATATATCCCCACAACCAGAAAGGTCCAGCAGATGTAACAGTATATTGCTTTCAAACATCTGTCATAATTAGAAGAAATTACAGGTGAAAACGTTGGCACAAAAAGCTGTCTTTTTCAACTCATTTTCAATTTTTCCTATGTTCAACGGTTAGTTTCTATAAAGAAACCTTGAAGGATCTACACAAATGACCCTT